>CAWUFW010000868.1:0-2400000 GCA_963921515.1 Calotriton arnoldi | reverse complement strand
GGGCATTGTGCGTAAGAATACTTTGTGAGGTCCATGTGAGGCACACCAACCTTGACTGCCCTGGGTGTCTAGTTTTCAGAAATGTCTGGGTTTGGTAGGTTTCCTTGGGTGGCAGTCGATCTCAGGCCCAAAAAAATGCTGCTACCCCCATTGCCATATCAGATAATTTTTGTGACAGGAAATGTTGATATCTAAACATTGGGGCAGATCTACAAGGAAATGCCGCAGCGTGGCGCAGCCAAAGGGCTTGCGATGCCTGCGTCTTGGGGAGATTGTTGTTGTGCATGAAGGGGCCCCTTCCTGCACAAAAACAATCACTACAGGCATTTTCCTCTTTCAATGCGTGGTGTAGAATGCAGCACGCTTTGAAAGAGGAAAAAACGAGGAGAAATGAAAACATTTCTCCTCGTTGCGCCTCGCTACGCCTCCCTTGGGAAGGCGTAGCATTGACACGCATTTCCAGATTTACGATTCCTCGTAAATCTGGAAATGTGTCTCGTTCCATGGGTGTTGCGTGGGAACACCCACAGCAACACCCATGGAACGCCCCTTCCACGCAAAGTGCTGCGTGTGAAGGGGCCATATTTACAAGGAGAGGAAAAGTCACGCAGGGTGGCTTTTCCACTCCTTGTAAATATGGAGAAGTGCAATGCGCCTCCAGTACGTCACAACAAGTGACATACTGGTGGCGCAGGGGGCTTGTAAATCTGCCCCATTGTATTTTGGGGGCCTTTCCTGTTGCAGGCACTAGGCCTACCTACACACACAAGGAAATTTGTGGCTCCTCACAGATTCCAGAAGTTTTCCTCACAGAAATATAAGGAAAATGTGTGTTTTTAGTCAACCTTAGAGGCTTGTAAGGGCTTCTGCATAGGAACACCTGATGGGAGCCACACAAGCCCAGGATACCCCCTAGGTGTTTAGTTTTCCAAAATGTAGAGGTTTGCTAGGTTTCCCTACATGCCAGCTAAGCTAGGGCCCAAAATTGACAACTAGCCACAATGCAAAAATGAGTCAGCAAAAAAAATGTGATGTGTCCATGCTGCGTTTTGAGGCCTTTCCTGTCTGGGGCACTAGTAGGGTACCATTTTTATCAGGAGACTTAGGGGAATAATAGGTGGTGGGAAATATGTGGCGCCCTGCAGATTCCAGGCATTTTCCTCACAGAAATGTGAGGAAAATGTGTATTGTTAGTCAAACTTTGAGGTTTGCAACAGCTTCTGGGTAAGAAAACCCAGTGGGAGCCACAGAGGTCACCCCGCGCTGGATTCCCCAAGGTGTCTAGTTTAAAAAAATGTACAGTCTTGCTAGGTTGCCATAGGTGCTCGCTGATCTAGGGCTCAAAATCCACAGCTACCCACATTGGCAAAAAAAGGTCAGTTTTCAGTGGAAGAATGTGGTGTCCATGTTGTGTTTTGGGCCCTTTCCTGTCGCAGGCACTAGGCCTACCCACACAAGTGAGGTACCATTTTTATCGGAAGACATGGGAATACAGAATAGAAGAATATTTGTTATTACCAATTGCATTTCTGCCTTCCAAATGTAAGCCAGTGTGTAAGAAAGAAGACATTTGGAGTCTATTTTAGAAATACATAGGTTTCCTTGATACCCATTTTTCACTCTAGATTTTACCATATGAATTGCTCTAAACCCAGTACACAATGAAAAACTACTGTAAGGTGCAGTCCAGTTGTGGCTCTGGGGATCTTAGGTTCCTTGAAAACCTATATATCCCGGCAACCAGAAGGGTCAAGCAGACATAAAGGTATATTGCTTTTGTAAATCGGCCATTGTGACAAGAAGTTACAAATGAAAAGTCACAATAGCCATTTTTTCCTATTAATTAATTTTTTATTTTTTTATTTCAACAGTTAGTTTCTTTGGGTAAACCTTGAGGCAACTACACAAATGACCCCTTGCTGACTTTAGAATGTTGTCTACTTTTCAAACATCTATAGCTTTCCGGGATTACCCATGGTTTTCACCTTTGTCTCCACCACAAACTGGAAGAAGGCTGAAAGCACTAAAATTGGGCAAATAGGCTACCGATTTGAAAAATGCCAAAATTGTGCTAAAATATAGGTTTTTTGATTCAACTCTACATGCTCCTGAGAGCCGGGTAAAGGGTGACTTTAGCACAGCAAACCTTTTGTTGATGCCATTTGTTGGAGGGGTAGGGGGAAATACTTTTTTGTGGAGCACTTTTTTCTTATTTAAAAAAACAAAAAAAAGTAGCTCTCTCCTCAGACCTCTCCAGGGGAATCCATAAACCCTGGGTACCTTTGGAATCCCCAGGATGTGGGGGAAAAAGGATGCAAATTTGGCGTGGACACCTTATGTGGAAAAAAAGTTATGAAAGCCTAAGCGTGAACTACCCAAATAGCCAAAAAAAGGGCTTAGCATTCTAGGGGGGGAAAGGCATAGCAGCAAAAGGGTTAACAAATGTACTCAACATTTTGTTGCAGTTTAGAAATGCAAAGACATAATCCTGGAATGCTAACCAAGTAAACTGTGATCTGAAATGCGTGGTTTTCCTAAGAAGTGCAGTCTACACAATGAATTATGTAATATTAGCGCAGATCACTACATTTTGTCAGAATCACTGAATATCGTGCACTGGTTATTTGATGATGGATATCAAACTCAGGACTATAAGAACAAGTTACTTCAGTAATGCCTTATCTGGTAGAGAATCATCTAGCGGCAGATTCCTTACCCTAGAATTATCCCCAGGAGTCAGACTGGATCTGGAATGTTTATGTGAGCAGTACCCCTGCATGCTGGTAGGTGGCATCGTTCGGCTCTGCATGGTGGTGTTGGCGCCATCCACGTTGAAAGTAGTGTGCGCAGAGCCTATAAAGGCGCCACCCCAATCTGCTGACGTCAGTTTCTTTTCGCAACTTTCCACGCAGGAGCGCAGAGCCTTGAAGAACACTCACCACTGCTGTGTGGAACTAGGGTCCTGAAAAGGGAATAGCCCTGTACCTATTAATCCATTCACAGGGTGAGGAGGATAGGTGGATCGGTAAGGAATCTGTGGCTAGCTAGATAGTCTCTACCAGATAAGGCATTACCAAAGGTAAGTACCTTGGTCAACTGATAGAGACTTCTAGACGCTGATTCTTTACCTTAGAATAGATACCCAAGCAATACTCCATATGCTAACACAGTGGTTGCAGCCTTCAGTCTGGAGGAATGAGCATGCAAAGCCTCGGAGTTGCGTGCTGGCCAGTGAATAGCAGATCTTCATACAGAGTACAATCCATCTGGAGATGGTTAGTTTCTGCACAGCCTTCTAGAAGAGTTGATCATCCACCTGGAACTTTTTTTGCGGTTAAGGTAAAACGACAATGCTCTTTTGGGGTGCAGCTGGTGGAGACTTTCTCTTCCTTAGAGGGATAAAGCAGAGCATAAAAAGTAGGCAAAGTGACAGACTGGCCTACGTGGAATGGGGTGACAACCTCCGGAAAGAAGGGTGCTTGAGTCCGAAGGACCAGTTTGTCTAGGAAGAAAGCGATTTATGGAGGCTGAGATGACAGTGCTTGCTGTTCACTGACCCTCCAGGCAAATGTAATTGCCACCAGAAAGGCCTCTTTGATGGTGAGGAGTCTGAGAGGCAGGTATGAAGCGGCTCAAAGGGAGCACACAGAAAAGTAAGAACCAAATCTGATTGCGACTTCTAGCTGCAGATTCCTTACCTTTGAATTTCCCAGGCGTCAGGCTGGATTCGGAAACTTGCTGAGCAATACCCCTTGCGTGCGCCGTCAGGTAACTCCATGCGGCTCCGCGTGACGTCGGAGTCGGTAGCATCGGTTATGATGTCGCTGTACCTGTATAGGTGCTACCCAGGCGTGCGGGCGTCAGTTCTTTTCAGTACGCGCCAGTTAAGCGTTGGTCCGGAAAAATCTACCCCTCTGTCGCTTTTTGACAGGCCTTTTCTCGACTTTTTATCAAATTCAGAATTTTTTCCAACTTTGTATGCGAGGATGTCTTCGAGGAAGACAGGGTTCAAGCCGTGTGGTGCCTGCCACCGCATGATGTCGGTCACTGACCCCCACCTCGCCGGTCTCTAGTGTCTCGAGCATGAACACGATACGAAGTCATACTCGGACTGTCGGGCTATGGCTCCGAAGACCTTGCGGGAGCAGGCTATGAAGCTCCTTGAGGCCGAGCAGTTGACACCATCCAGCGAGACTCCGCGGAGGTCCCGGTTCCGATCGAAGAAGAGGAGGTCGCAGTACCGCTCTCAGAGCCCAAAGTCCTCTTCGTCCCACTCAATGTCTTCGGGACACTCGAGGAAGAGGTACAAGAAGAAGTCCAAGCGGACTACATCTTCGCCTTGACTGTAGTCCGTCGACGAAAGAGGTAAGGAGCACTGACGTTCTAGGCATGGTTCTGCAGAGCCGAAGCCAGGGTCGACTATGCGCCTCCCTCCCTTTCCAGGAGCAGGTGCGACCCCCGCTCAAATTAAAGAATTTTACAAGGCCGACCCCTCTGGTGAGCCCTCGTGCCTCGCAGGGTCAGAAGGAAACCCTATCGGATTCGCCACCTTCACCTCCGGCCACGGCATCAGGGATCCGATTACAGATCCAGGTCGACGCCGGTTGTGCCATCACGACCTCCTCCGGTGTCGGAAATGAAGTTGGTGTGGCTGGTGCCCACCGGCGGCACCAGCCCCATAATGATCCCCGATGACACGGAGTCGGAACGACTTCGCTCGGCGCCAATTGAACCCAGGGTTCTATGTTGGCACCTGAACACTTTGAGGATGTGTTAGGCTCAGGAGAAGAATGGGAGGGGTCTATGGACCCTTTGGAACACCAGGATGACTCTGCAGAGCACTTGGACTGGTATGGGAAACCTGGGGAAGCCAGTGAACTGGACACTTCTCCAGATACTGGCATGCTCTCTCCGCCAACTGTGAGTACGGAGGAGGGGGCATCCTATGCCATGGTGGTTAAAAGGGCAGCCGAGGTCCTCTGACTAGAGATGTCTTCTGTGCAGGTCAGATCTGATAGAGACATCTAGCCGCAGATCCTTAACTATGAATTCTCCCCAGGCACCAGACTGGATCCGGAAGTTTTCAGCAGTACCTCTGCGCACAGGGGGATGGCGTCGTACGGCTCCGCAGTGACGTCTCCGGATATGACTTCAGTGGAGCAATATAAGTCCCCTCCGGCACACGGACGTCAGATTCTTCTTTTCCGCGCTGCAATGCGGATCCGGAGAAGCGGTCCCTCTGCATTATGTTTTTGGCCTACTTCGACGCTATTTTGCGTCTGGGAACAGTGTGGCTATGACTTCGGATTTTAAGACCTGCAAGACCTGTACTTGACAGATGTCGGCTACGAATCCGCATTCCATCTGTATGTGGTGCTTAGGAGAGCACCATGACTCTGAGGAGTGCGATGCCTGTAAGAGGCTGAAGCCTAAGTTCTTGCGGGAAGGTGAATGAAGTTGCTGACGGCAGGGCTCTCCCGATCGGAGTCTAGGCGAAGTCTATCTCCTTACCGCTCTGAAGTTCCTGCGCGGGGCTGTTCCAGGAGCCATTCCCGTGGGCGTAGCTCATCCAAGTCTCTGAAATCCCATCGGATGAGCTCGATGTGGAGGTCTTCGGCCTCACGAAATCGTGACGTCGTTGCTGGTTCCTCTTGTTCCTTACCGGAGGATGTAGCACAGGAGTCAACCCCGAGCCTCTCTCCTTATCCAGGAGCCGGGGCGACTGTGACCCAGATGCAGGCATATTTTGATGCTCTGCAATCCTTCTTTGGGTCTTCACCTCCCCCTGGTGTGCCTTTGGGCCCCAAAGAGGTTGAAGGGACTCTGATCGGGAGCACGCCGGCGGGTTTGCCCTCAGCACTGGTCGAGGACCTTGGCTCCATACCTGGAGTCATTACGACGTCAGGACACAGCCTGGTGCGGCTTCCCATTGTGACGTCGCTGGCGTTGGATGAGGTGGTTACGACGCCACCATGACGCCGGTCGATGTCAGAGATCCCATTCATGGTGCACGTCGATACGGTACGCCCCAGTTCCTGCACCTTCTCCTTTTCAAATTGAGGAAGAATCTGGTTATGTTGCTATTTCTCCAGTATTGCAAGAAGACTCTGCAGATACTAGTGATGTTGCCCGTTTGGTTGTCTCGGTCAGTCTCAGGTAGGAGGTTCTTTGGCAACATTTGGTGGAGACAGTAGTCTGCAACCGTCTCCTAATTATGGTCTGCTTTCTTCGCCACAAATGGCGACGGAGGCTAGTGCAGCTTTCGCTGAGACTACTAAGAGAGCTGCTGGAATACTAAAATTGCTGCTTCCGTCGGTGACTTTATCATCTGATCCATTATTAGATCTGCTTCATCAAGGTGTCACAGGTGTTGAACCTTTATTGCCTTATGGAGAGTCTCTTTATGACATTCTCCTGGGTACTTGGGAAAAGCCGATGTCAGGTATTTCTGTTGATCGTGCCATTTCGCATTGTCATCGTCCTACTCCGGACGAGACTGCTTGTCTTTCTCGACACCCTACTGTTAAAGGGTTTGTTGTGCAAACTGCTACAGCTTTGCCAAGTTTTGAGGTTTCTCCTTTGCTTCCGCCAAGTAGAGAGTCTAGGTGTTTGGAGATGTGTGGCCGGAGTATCTTTGCGTCGACTAGTTCGAGCTTGAGGTCGTTGAACACATCTTGTGTCTTAGGAAGGGCTTTCTATACGTTGCCCTTTGAAAGACCCTGTTTATTTGTTAGCCATGCTGATTCTGCGGTACAGCACCCCATTGCTGGCCATTTGTAATTTGACCTTTCAGGTACAAGCGGCTCAACTGTGGAACATTCTGCCACTGGAACGAAGACTGATGCAGGACCTTTTTGCGTTTAGGAAGTCATTGAAAACCTGGTTATTCCAGCAATAATACCCAACATGGTTTTCATAGCACACAGCTAACGTCGTTATCACGCCTTCAGCGCCGGGACACTCGATTGAGTAGCTGCGCGCTTTACAAATACCCATTTAACATAACATAACCTTATCAGGTCTTTTGTTTATTTCTTATGTATCCACGGCTGCGGTTCTTATGTTTATGGTTTAAAACTTTTATTATTTTTGAAAAGACAAGTATAACAATAGCCGCCACCTACATCCACCGGCCGGTGAGGATCATTCGTATTCACTGGAACTTAAGAGTATAGTGAAGAAAGAAATAGAAGAGAGGAGGGGAGGTAGATAGGCCCATTTTCTACGAGTGTGTATGGTGGGGTCAAGCGGGCACCGCGCGAGCAACCTGGGCGGGTGAGGTCAGCTACGTTTGTTAGTCCTGTGGGCGGGGGGGGGTGGGGCTTAGTGAGCCGGAGCACTCGGAGATATCTCGGGCATGTGAGCTCTGTGAATTCGGTGGACAAGAATTCTATGGTGGTGCCCCATGTTTTATCAAATTTAGGGAGAGAGCGTGTGAGGCCCGCTGTAATCTTCTCCATCCCCAGTGTTTCCCATAGCTTGTATAGCCAGTCTAGTCGAGAGGGTATCTCCACCGTGCCCACTGAGACTGTGGCTGCTCCCAGAGCCAGAGTGATTGCTCTGCCACGGCACTATCCAAGAGGGTACATCAAGGCATTGGGGAGCCCTAGCAAAATGTAGGAGGGGAGTTTAGGTAAATCAGTGTGGTATATGCTGTCTATCTCTCGAAGGATTGCCTCCCAGTAATCCTGTATCTTCGGACATGACCAAAGAATGTAAGTGAGTGTGCCCAGTTGGCCACATTGGCGCCAGCATTGCCCGTTCCCTCCCGGTTTCCATCTGATTATCCTTGCCGGTGTATAATACCAATAATGTGCAATTTTTAAAAACATCTCTTTACCAGCTGTACTGCAGGAGGAGGCTCTGGCTCTATGTCTAATATCCTGCCATTCTTTGGGGGAGAACTCGCGCTCCATTTCCGCTTCCCAACTACTCTGCGCAGGAGATTTACTATGCTGCCTGGGGGTGTTTAGGAAAGAATAAATGTCCGACAACAACTGCTTGTCTGAGGTTCTTGTAATGTACCACTTCTCAAACTTGGTCAGGGGGCGACCTGCATGGCGGCGCACCTGTGGCTGGGTCACCCAGTGGCGGAGGGCCAGATATTGCCAGTATGCATTCTGAGGGATCCCGAAACCTGCGGTGAGGCTAGCGAACTCCATCACACCATTTTCGTCAAAGAGATCACCAATGCGCTTGCAATTTGCCTCTTGCCAATGGAGATAACCATTCCCCGTGCTTGCCGGGGGGAAGTCCGGGTTGCCTATAAAGGGGGTCAGGGGAGACACAGGGGTCGAGAGGCAGCACAGCACCTGTACCACTCCCAGGGTGGTTCTCAAGACCGGTGACACATATACCCCGCTGGGTCGGTGCTTTCGGGGGAGCCATGGGACTTTCCAGATGTGCATGCCCTCTATCGAGCGGTCAATGAAACACCAGTGCTTCTCTGACTCCAATTTGTACCACTCGAGCATATATCTAAGTTGTGCCACCTGGAAGTAGCGCTCCAAATACGGGACACCCAGTCCCCCGTCTTCCTGCTTCAAATATGTCAGGTGACGGGCCATTCTCGCTTTCTTACCCCCCTAGACAAAGTTACCAATAAGGCGTTGCAGCTGTGTCAGCATAGTGGGTGGCGGTGTTAGCAGCAGCGTCTGCATCACATATAGGATGCGCGGGAGGATAGTCATTTTAATGGCAGCCAGCCTTCCCAGCCAAGACATAATGTGCCTATTCCAATTCAAGAGTTCACTCCTGACCCCCGATAGGAGAGTAGAATAGTTCACTTGAGCTATCCTATCCAGAGTAGGGTACAGCTGCAGACCCAGGTACTGGACGCCCTCCGCCGCCCACGTGAATGGGGACTGTGCTGTCAGGGCCTGTTGTTCTGCTTTAGGGAGGGTCAAGCTCAGAGCCTGTGTTTTGTGGATGTTGACTTTGAATCCCGAGGCTCGACTGAAGCACTCCAGTTCCTCCACTAAGGGAGGTAATGAAGTTGCCGGCTGAGTTAAAAACAAGACCACGTCGTCCGCATAGAGTGATATATTATGCTCCCTATCGCCCATTCTGATCCCAGAGATAATCGGGTTTTGGCGTATCCTTTCTGCGAACGGCTCCATATACAACGCAAAGAGCAGGGGCAATAACGGGCAGCCCTGTCGCGTACCTCTTCGAATACAAAATGGTCGGGAGGTCACTCTGTTGACCCTAATCCGTGCCTGTGGGTCCGTATATATGCAGTCCACCCATCTCAAAAATCGGTCACCCGCTCCAAATCTACGCAAGACCCGTTGCAAATACGGCCAGTGAACCCAGTCGAATGACTTCTCGGCATCGATCGAAAGAAGCACCGCGTATCGCTGAGTACGTTGGGTTTTATCCATCAGATGACACACCCGGCGAGATTTGCTAGCGTTGAGCTGGAGACAGTTGGCAGTCATCCACTCAGCGATGGCAGCAAGATCGCTCCTAAACTTAGGAACATCCTGCGTAGAGTCATCAGAGAGAGCCACTACCAACTGAGTATCATCAGCATATGATACCACCGTTAGTCCTCTGCTCCTGGCCACTGCTGCTAAAGGTTGGACATACAAGTTAAATAGCGTAGGGCTCAATGCTGAGCCCTGGGGAACTCCTTGTTTAATAGCATGTATCCGGGAGGCGAAGGGTAGGGGCCGTCACCTGGAAGGTTCTCTCAAAGAGAAAAGAGGCAAACCAACCCAGGGCCAGGCCCTCAATGCCCGCCTCCTCCAACCGTTGCCAACATACATTGGTCAGTTGTTAGTTTTTACCGGCTAATTCTCTTTGAGAACTTTTGTAGGATTAGTTTGCAGACCCTCCTCCAGTGGGGTATGGCTATGGTATTTAATTCAAAGTTAAGGAATCTGCGGCTAGATGTCTCTATCAGATGTAAAAGGTACTTACCTTCGGTAACGCTATATCTGGTAGAGACACAGTCTAGCCGCAGATTCCTTAACGCCCTGCCCATCCTCCCTGCTCTGCGAATGACCTTTGAGGTAAAGGTTATACCCTTTAAGTACTGGGTTTATATACCAGTGTTCACTATCTCAATCTATGTTGGTGCTAATAAACCGTTTGCCCTGGCCACTTAGTTTTTGTTTAGATGTTGCAACACCATCTGTAGGAGGCTGGCTTAGTACATGGTGCTCACTTATGTAAGTGTAGCACCCTGCACTAATCCAGACAACCCTTATGGTGATTTTAGTGGTCTTAGACAACCTTAGAAAACTCTCTAAGTGGTAGCTGTGGAGAGCAACCTTCAGGCTTAGTCCAGAAGGAGTGTAAAGCAGCTTGTTTTACCAGATCTTAATCTTATTGTTATAGGTTAAGTGAAAAAGAATCACACAGTGTATTTATAAAAATAGGTATTTATTATAAGACACTCACTAACGCATGATAATTTCTCCTACCCGGAGATATAACACAATGCACACAATATTTTGCAATGAAACAGGTATGTAACACTAATACACAGTGGTCACCAGGAGGAGACCAACAATATACTGAAATCGAGGGATGCGAATAGCGATTCGAGCCACGACTTTACCCAGAAGACGTAGAAGTGCTGGGGACCCAAGGAACCACCCGAGGTAAGTACCCAGGAACCCCAAGGAGGCTGTGTGCAGAGTGGGAACACAGCCGCTTACTCAATTCAAGTCAATGGTGAAGACGCTGTTGCAATTTTAGAGAAGGACCCTTCCCAGTGGACCTGAAGACACCCCGTGGAAGACAGAAGGTTGAAGAGCCACCCCACCCGTGGATACCCTTGGAACCAGGATACCTACAACAGGGAAGCCGGGTGCATAGGTGTGAAGTGGCGTCGGGAACCGCCATTGAACTCAATGGAGGACTTCAGGAAGATGCTGCTGTTGAAGTTGAAAGTGTCCGGTGGAACCCCAAGGTGGGTTCAAGTTTAGAAGTACCTGCAAGCAGAGGGGACAGAGTAGCCCCCGAGCAATCAGGGGAGCTTGCTGGAGTCGCAGAAGATCCTCAAGAGGGCCCAAAGATCTCTGGAGTCGAGAGTCGCCCAGCCTTCGCAACGGCCAGCTTACGCGGTGCACAGGGACACACTTCCTGGCCTCAGACTCAATCTGATGACAGTGCAGGCCTCGAAGAAGTTGCAGAACTGCCTCCTGTGTTACTGAACCTGTTGGAGGCCGTTGGAGCCCAGGATCAGCAAATCGGTCAACTACGTTGCGGTGCCTGCGGATGCAGGGGAGTGACTCCTTCACTCCAAGGGAGATTCCTTAAGGTGTCTTTGGATGTCCATAGGTCCTGGATGGAACGTGTATGGAGCACAGACACTGACGGTGCAGCAGACTTGCAGAACGAAGAGGTCAGGAGCAGACAGAGTCTTCCTGGTTGCAGTCTCGGTTCCCAAAGCGAAGTCAGATGCGGTCAGTACGACTCAATCAGAATGTCCAGATGGTTGAAGAGGACGCGGAGTTTGATCTGAATTGAATTCTACGACAAATCTAGGGACCCACCCTCAGGTAAGCCCTTAAATACCCTAAGGAAAGGGTTGGGATGATTCTGGGGTCCCTCCCAGAGGAAGAGCTGGACAGTGGGGGGGATACTCCCATGTCCTTTGTCCAATTTTGTGCCAGAGCGGGAGCCAGCGGCTCCCCAATCTGGTTTGAACTGGAGTATGAAAGGAGGGCACCAAATGTGCTCTTCAAGCAATCTCAGTGGCGCTGGCAAGCTTCCCCACCCTGTCCCAATACACTAAACCCTGTCTGGCAGGTGGTCGCACCTCCCTGTGACAGGATACCTATTGTTCTGCCTTCCCCTGCTCGAGCTTGGCTCAGCAACAGGAGGGTGTTGAAACATGTCTCTGGTCGTCAGCAACCCTAGATTGCTGTCCGGATCTGGAAGACTGGTACCAGGAGCACCGAGGGCCTCCCGGAGGAGCTTTACAGTGCATGGAATCATACCTCCCACACCGTTTACGGTGACGGGGGTATGATTCTACCATGTTTGATACCAAACATGACAGGGTTCGTTACAGCTAGTTTAGAGATGGTCATCGCGTAATGATGCATGGCCACTCTATATGTCGTAATGGCTAATTCACTTACAACCAGGGAGAATGACTCTGAAGGTTGTAGGGGTGCCATGCTCACCCTCACACTTAGAACCGAGCAGCCTGCCTTCAGGGCTGAAAGGCCTGCCTTAGGGGTGACTTATAGGTTTTAAGTGCAGTGACCTCAGATATAAGAAAACGTATATCTATCGTTGTAGGTGCTAGCACCAGCTTACACAGGCTGCAATTGCAGGCCTGTAGTCACAGTTTGAGTGGTCTCTCATGGGTGTCATAATACATGTTTTAGCCCATGGGAGACCCCTGGTGTACCTATGCCCTTGGTACCATATACTAGGGACTTATTGGAGTACACCAGTTGCTAATCTGGGGTGTACTTAAGTACTTACCATAGCCAATTTAGGGGAGAAAGCAGAGAGACTGGGGTCATGGTTAGCAGGATCCCAGTCAGACTAGTCAGAAACCGCATAGCACCAGGCAAAAAGTGGGGGTAAACCATGAAAGCAGATCCTACTTTCCTACACAATGATACTAATCTTGCCCAGTTGAGTCTTCATTTTCTAAGTGGAAATATCTGGAGAGTCCATCTGCATTGGCATGGTTACTCCCAGGTCTATGTTCCACTATAAAGTCCATCTCATGTAGGGAAATGGACCACCTCAAAAGTTTGGGGTTTTCACCCTTCATCTGTTTAAGCCATAAGAGGGGTTTGTGGTCTGTCTGAACAATGAAGTGAGTGCCAAACAGGTATGGCCTCAGCTTCTTTAAGGCCCAGACCACAGCAAAGGCCTCCCTCTCAATGGCTGACCAACGTTTCTCCCTGGGGGTCAACCTTCTGCTGGTAAAAGCTACTGGTTAATCCTGGCCCTCTGCTTTAAGTTGTGATAACACAGCCCCTACCCCTATCTCAGATGCATCTGTCAGGACAATGAAAGTTTTAGAGTAGTCAGGACTTTGCAGAATGGGAGCAGTGCACATGGCCTTCTTCAGGTCATCAATTGCCTTCTGAAAGCTAACTGTCCATTGTGCTTTCTTTGGCATTTTCTTTGATGTGAGATCATTCAGGGGAGTCACAATGGACCCCTATCCCTTGACAAATCTTCGGTAGTAACCAGTCAGGCCCAAGAAAGCTCTGACCTGAGTCTGGGTAGTGGGAGAAATCCAGTCCATAATGGTCTGGATTTTGCTTTCCGATGGTTGAACCTGGCCTCACCTACTACGTGGTCCAAGTACACAACCTTGCTCTGCCCTATCTGGCACTTGATAGTGAGGCCTGCCTTTTGCAGGGCCTCCAGAACATTTCTGAGGTGGACCAGGTGATCCTCGCAGGTGGAGCTAAAGACCGCAATATCATCTAGATATGCTGCACTATAAGCTTCCAGACCAGTTAGGACTTTGTTCACCAACCTCTGAAATGTGGCAGGTGCATTTTTCAGACCAAAGGACATTACCATAAACTGATAGTGCCCACTAGGAGTAGAAAATGCAGTCTTAGGCTTGGCATCCTCAGCTAGTCTGATATGCCAGTAACCTGCTGTCAAGTCAAATGTGCTCAGATATTTGGCTGAGGCCAAAGTATCTATAAGCTCATCTGCCCTTGGAATAGGATGGGCATCAGTCCTAGTGACTGCATTGAGACCTCTGTAGTCCACACAAAACCTCATCTCTCTTTTTCCACCCTTGGTGTGAGGTTTTGGGACAACGGCTACTGGATTAGCCCAGGGGCTATCTGAAGGCTCAATGACCCCCAATTCCAGCATCTTTTGGACCTCTGTCCTGATGCAATCCCCGGACTTGGTAAGGCTGTCTGTAGATTTTACTCTTTACTGTGTACGCTTCATGGGTACACCAGGTGGTCTGACTGGGTGTCAGGGAGAACATATGCTTGTACTGATTGAGGACTTTCCTGCAGCCAGCTTGCTGTTGGTCAGTGAGGCTGCCTTCCAAGGTTTCCCCTTCTACTGACACATCAACAGGGTTCTTAGAGATGAGATCAGGGAGAGGGTCACTCTCTTCCTCCTGTTCCTTATCATTGGCCATGAGCAAGCTCGTGTCAGCCCTATCAGCAAAAGGTTTTAGGCGGTTCACATGAAGCACCCTGTGGGGATTCTGGGAGTGCCTGGGTCCACCAAGTAGGTGACCTCACCTTTTTGTTCAAGGATGGTGTGGGGGGCACTCCATTTGTCTTGGCAAGCTGCTGGGGCCACAGGCTCCAACACCCACACTTTCTGGCCTGGCTGGTAAACAGTCAGGACAGCCTTTTGGTCGTGCCAGGCTTTCTGAAGCTCTTGGCTGACCTCCAGGTTTTTAGTTGCCTTCTTCATGCACTCAGCCAAACGTGAACGTAGGCCAAGGACATAGTCCACAATATCCTGTTTAGGAGGTTTGACGGGTTGCTCCCATCCCTCCTTAACTAGACACAAGGGACCCCTAACTGCATGTCCAAACAGAAGTTCAAATGGGTTGTAGCCAACCCCCTTCTGAGAAACCTCTCTACAGGCAAAGAGAAGGCAGGGTAGTAAGACATCCTATTTTTGCCTAAGCTTTTCTGGGAGTCCCATAATCATACCCTTAGGGTCTTGTTGAACCTTTTAACAAGCCCATTGCACTGTGGATGGTAGGGTGTGGTAAACCTGTAGTTTACTCCACACTCTTTCCACATGGCAGTGATATAACTAGACATGAAGTTTGTACCTCTGTCTGTTAAGACCTCCTTAGGAAAGCCAACCCTGTAAAAGATTCCCAGGAGGGCCCTGGCCACTACAGGGGCTGTAGTGGTTCTAAGGGGGTTTGCCTCTGGGTACCTAGTGGCATGGTCCACCACCATTAGGATGTAACTGTGCCCAGATGCAGTTGGAGGTTTCAAGGGACCAACAATGTCAATCCCAACCCTTTCAAAGGGGACCCCAACCACTAGAAGTGGAATTAAGGGGGCCTTTGTAGTGCCACCTGACTTACCACTGGCTTGGCAAGTAACACAGGAGCGACAAAACTTGGTGTCTTCAGACATATGGGGCCAGTGAAAATGAAGGACAAGTCTGTCCCAAGTCTTGCTTTGCCCTACGTGTCCTGCCAGAGGAATATCATGTGCTAGGGAGAGAAGGAAATTTCTGAACTTCTGGGGTATTACCAACCTCCTGGTGGCACCAGGATTGGGGTCTCTACCTACAGAATACAGAAGCCCATCTTCCCAATAGATCCTATGGGACCCACTGATATTCCCTGCTTCGTCAGCAGCAGCCTGCTGTCTGAGGTGTTCAAGAGAGGGGCAGGTTTGCTGCTCCAAACTCAAGTCTGCCCTGGAAGGGCCCCCTGCCCCCAAGAACTCTGCCTGGTCAGGCCCAGGTTCCTCTGAGACAGTTCCTTCACAGGGGCTGAGATCATCTCCCTCAGGAGGCTGATCTTCACTGGGAGTTTGAGAGGAGGATAATTCCTTACCCTTCCTGCTCCTTCTCTTGGGAGGCATCTGGTCCATTTTTCCAGCATCCAGTGCTCCTTCAGTGCTGAGCTGTTTGGCCTGAGCCCTGGTGACAGCAAAAACCCTGGCAGAGATGCCCATCATCTCTGCATAAGTCCTGAACTCTACTTCAGCCCAGGCCGAAGTTTCTAGGTCATTGCCCCACAGACAATCTACAGATAGGTCTGGAGATACGACAACTCTTTTAGGTCCAGTTACCCCTCCCCAGTGGAGATTCACAACTGCCAAGGAATGATCTGTCCTGACATTGCAGGCATTGGTGACTTGGTACACTTGTCCAAGTATGACCTGTTCAGGGGACACAAGTTTCTCTGTCACAATAGTGACACTGGCCCCAGTAAGCCATTGCTTCCTTACCATTGATCAAAGGTAGGCCTGGGCGGTGAACTTCGCTCCGTTTGCGGAGTTTGCAGAGTTTTCTGCACTCCGCGGAGCTCGCGGAGTGTAGAAAACTCCGCTTCGCGATGTGCAGCAGGGTTTTTTTCCCCGCTCGCGATCGCAAACGGTAAGTTCGAGATCGCGAACAGTAAGTTCGGAAGCGCGAGCTGCCGCTCGGGTAGAATTTCTACCCAAGCGGCAGGAATACCAGCACAAACTGCAGTTCGCACTGCACTCCGCTACTCGCTGAACTTCGCGGAGTTTTTTTTTTTTTAACTTCGCGGAGTTCCGCGTAGCAAAACTCTACGAACTACGCCCAGGGTTAATCAAAGGCAGTTGTCTGTACTTGCCCAAGTTAGTGGGGCTTACCAGTAGGGTGGCAAGGTCTGTGCCACCATCACAGACTAGAATAGCCTGAGCTGGAGTTCTGACTAAATCAGAACCCAAGGTAAACCCCACAAATCCCTTGGTTGCTGTACTACCACTTGTACTGGTGCTGGGGGGAGCAGGCGCCTTAGGGGCAGTGGTAGTAGAAGTTTCCTTTGCCTTTGGACAATCAGCATCCCTTGTCCAATGGGTCTTTACTTTACATAGATAACACCAAGGTTTCTTTTTTGCCTTTCTTGGAATTTTGGGACCCTCCCTAGATGCAGCCCCCTTTATCTTGGGTTTTAGAAGAATCTTGCTTCTTCTGGTCACCTCCATTATCATGGTTTTTCTGCTTAACACTGGTGCGGACCCATTTGTCTGCCTTCTTTCTCAATTCACTGGAGGTAAGTACCCAGGAACCCCATGGAGGCCGTGTGCAGAGTGGGAACATGACCACTTACTCAATTCAAGTCAATGGGTAAGTCGCGGTTGCAATTTTAAAGAAGGACCCTTCCCAGAGGACCCTGAAGACACCCAGTGGAAGACAGAAGGTTGAAGAGCCACCCCACCCATGGATACACTAGGAGCCAAGATACCTATACAAGGGAAGCCGGGTGCATAGGTGTGAAGTGGTGTCGGGAGCCGCCGTCTAACTCAATGGAGGACTTCAGGAAGATGCGGCTGTGGAGAAGGTGAAAGTGTCCGGTCGAACCCAAAGGTGGGTTCAAGTTGAGAAGTACCTGCAAGCAGAGGAGACAGAGTCTATGCCACTCAGGAGTGACCAGGAGGCACAGGAGACGAATGCCCACCGATGCCCGGGGATGCAGGAAAGTCGACGATGGCCTTGGAGCTGCAGCTGTGTGGACCAGGCGACGCTGTGGAAGACCAGGAGCCGTTCACAAGCTGTCCTAGGCCGGATGACGAGAGCTGAAGGGTCGGTGTCCGTTGGGAGCACCAACAAGCCTTGGTAACCACAAACAACGTGGCAAGCGAAAAAGGTACAGAGTTATGACCAGCCAGGTCCAAGGGACTCACCACAAGCAGGGGAGTCGGAGTAGGCCCCGAGCAATCAGGGTAGCCCACTGGAGTCAAAGAAGACCCTCGAGAGGAACCAAAGATCTCTGGCGCTGAGAGTCGCCCAGCCTTCGAAACGGCCAGCTAACGTGGTGCACAGGGACTCGGTACCGGCGGTGTCGACGATTGATCATGGCCTCAGACTCGGTCTGAAGACAGTGCAGACCTCGAAGAATTTGCAGAACCACCTCCAGTGTTACAGAACCTGTTGGAGTCCATAGGAGCCCAGGATCAGCAAATCGTTCAGCTACGTTGCGGTGCCTGCAGATGCAGGGGAGTGACTCCTTCAATCAAAGGGAGATTCCTTCAGGTGTCTTTGGATGGCCACAGGTCCTGAAAGGAACCTGTATGGAGCACAGACACGGACGGTGCAGCAGACTTGCAGAAGGTGTAGTGTAGCTCCTATTTCCCTAATAGGCTCTGCGCATTGGAATAATATATCCTATAGGTTTGACATAGGACTAAGGTCAGTATGTCCCTATCGAGTATATTAAACTTAATTACTTGTGCCAGCTAGCTCAGAGGCCACTAGAAACTCCTTGACAACAAGAAGGGAGTAGTTTCTGGCAGCCGCAAAACATGACCACTGTGTTTCCCTTTACAATCAGAACGTGTCCCAGAGTCGTGGAAACAATAGATAACTATTTCACTCAGCTCAGTCGTGCATGCTTAGTTTTCTCCAAGTTACACAGAAAGAACAGACGGGCGTTTTCAATAAAGGATTTATTGAACAGTCTTGTTTCTGATGTAAGTAAAATGTGCTGTTACAATCACAAGACAGAATGCGAGATAAATAATGTACAGTGTGAGCAGTAGAAATAAATAATACTGCGATAGCATTATCTTTTAGTACATATGCTGTTACATAAATAACACAGACTAAAAATGCGAGTACTCATACGATGCGTTGCTACGCTAGTTCTACCCCAATGTGCCTAACCTAACTTAGGTGTAGGGAGAGGTATGAAGTAGGTGAAGTATTCCTTACTATGGTATACTAAGAGTATGTTAAGTCTAGTATGCCTAGTATGCCAAGAGTCCCTCTAGGTTCTAGTCTGCTCCATACCTGTAGAATGAGAGAGGTTGGAATCTCTTTGCCAGACTCGAACTCCAACACCCCGCAAGGGAAGTCAGATCACTGGAATCTGGATTCTCTGCGTGCAGGGATGACAGCGCCTTCTCAGTGCGTCAGGCCGGGATACAGGCTCCTCTGAAGTCGAGGTCTCCTCTAGTTTACAAGGGCTAGGGAAAGTATATTTATACCTGAGAGTACCTAGGAATGTTTAGTATTGACGTGAGTCGGACAGCGAAAGACGTCATGGATGAACCCCTAAGGAATAACGGTTCAGACATAATATATGAGTCCTTGAAGAAATCAATAGTCCTGGACTAGGGAAACTCCCGCAGCCTAACGGTCTGTTCTTCAAGAACTCGTTGTGACCTTAGGGTGGACGGATGTCAGAGACCATGCCTGTATTTGGAGTGCGCGGTTTAATGCCTAAATAAGGGCTGGGATTTTATGCCTATATAAGGGCAGGGCGAATTGTGCCTATATAAGGACATGATACTGGAAAGCCCGTTATGGACACCCTAAGAGGAATACAACACCCACTCCATCTTCGTGTATACGATAATACTAAAATGCTAAACATTTAAAATGCTAAACATAAAAATGGAGTACCGCATATATAAAAAATATTTCTTAAAAATATTAAAAAACAGTATAAAATGCAAAAGGTACTGTACATTTGAAGCAATAGTTTTTCCATTCCAGGCATATAGTGTTAAAAATAAATGAAATTGGAATGAAAAAAGCAGTAATATTTACATTTGACAAAAAAATGATCGATAAGTTGTTCAAAAAAATCAGTCATTTCATGTCATGAAAATCTATGAACTGTTTTTAGACACATAAGATGACTAAATGTCTGTGGAAGGACCGCCAAGTCTGTACTATAAGGCTAGTTCTACTTTAAGCAGATTGAAGTGCCATTTTTGTTCGAAAAAATGGAAAAAAAGTTCAATTTTGGTAGAGTTCCAAGTTGTTTTGAAAAATGAAGGCCAAATTGTTACTGCATCTCTGGAACACTGTATGGTGAATCAGAGTCAGTTTACGGGTCTGGTGTAAACATGAGATCATCTATTTCTATAGACAAAACATCATCCACTGTAGTCGGCGTCAGTTGGAACACCTCGTGTAGTAGATCAATTGCACAGAGATGGGAAGCATCGCTTCCAGCATAAGTTGCCGCAGCAATGTTCGCGTCCGTTGTTACCTGTGTGCCTGTAGTTCTTTCTCGTACCTCAGCAGCAGCCGGAAGCGTCTGTGAGATCTCAATGAATGCTGACATCAGGATAGGAAGCCTCTGGGGACAACACATAGCATGGGCCGTTATCTGGTCCAGCAGAGTATCGACATCCTTTGGCGTATCCGATGGAAATGTTAGACAGGTGTCCAACACGCATTCTACACCGCATAGCAGGCATCGTAGAACAGGTAAGATGCAATCTTGCCAGATTGGTCTGAATGACAGGAACCACGTGGTATTAAGGTCCCGTATACGATTTATGCCCAAAAGCTCTACTATTTGCTCACGGCACTTTCGTTCAAGGAGAGCTTTCTCCATTTCGCTCGGAGTGATGTCGGCGAATAGGCTGGCCATAGCGCAATAGCAGGAAGAGAAATAGAATTCCGGCAACAAGTGCTAGAATTAATGGTATGCCACCAAACACCGAATGTGCAAAGTTCGGGATGATTCCGAGTATTGCCTGGAAAGGTGCTAACAGACCGGAGCAGATGCTCTTAAATACATGTACAATTCCAGTTGTATCAGACATGTTGAAGATACGTGATATAATTTCTACGAAATGTATAGGGCAGTTTGTACGTATTAAAGTCTGTATCTCAGCCGAAGTCCTTGCTATTTGTAGATCATAGGTTTCTTTGGCCGAGGTCAAAGGCACTGTTTGCTGTAAAAGCATGGCTTTCATTCTGCTTAAAGTATCAAATCTTATAAAAGAGACGTTCAGCGAAGGCCATAGAGGCGACTCCCTGACTGTGTCTATTGGGGCAAACAATACTTGCATACAGCAAGTGACCCTGGAGTTGACCGTTACTAGATATGGGATGCCTGGCAGCATGCCACAGCAACTCTGATCATTCAACATGAGGTAACTCCCATTAGAAAGTTGTCCAAACGTTGGATTAATCACAGCAGCTGGTGTACCCTGCTGATGGCAAGACAAATTTGCCACAGAACCATTACAAGCCCCGTGTAAGGAAATGTCCTGACATATAAGCGAACCGCTTAGTGCACGTTTACAGTTTGTACCGCTCAAAAACACTTCACGATCCCCACTCCAACATCTAAATGTATACAGTAAATCCCAAGATGTCTTAATGTATTCCTTACCCAACCTTTCATATTTGCCTGCTTGCATTTGTCTGAGGCAATACTGAAACTGAAAAGTACTCCCAGGTAATGTTATTTTTCCATGAATAAGCCATTCTGTAGCTGGTTTTTCTGCCACTGTGAATGGTAACTTCTCCAATTTTTCAATGCTCAGCACTGTATACTTTGCTCCTCTTTGTGCCAGTTCGATCTGTTTATCAGTGAGATTGTATTCTGCAAACAGAGCCGTTGTGTTGATAAAACGCCAAGGCACATAGCCAACTCGCAAAGATTGCAGCGTCCAGCTTAATAACATAATAGAACGTAATTGAGATTGGCCTTGTTGTAACATCGCCAAATCTTGTTCTAGTATGTCGATAGCAGAGGATACAATGCCATCCAATGAATATATTCTGGAGAACAAAGTTGTTAACCCATTGTCGACCACAGAGAGTGTTTTCTCTAAATTAATACGATCAAGTTCACGTATTCGTTCTGCAGCCTCCATCTGTGATACTTTCCATGCTTCATTGTAGGCAGCATAAATGCCGGCATATATGAAATGTTTTTGACGCGGTTTTCTTGG
Organism: Calotriton arnoldi; assembly: GCA_963921515.1. Lineage (NCBI taxonomy): Eukaryota > Metazoa > Chordata > Amphibia > Caudata > Salamandridae > Calotriton > Calotriton arnoldi. Next base: position 2,378,662 of record CAWUFW010000868.1, on the reverse strand, counting down.
TCCAAGCAAGAAATCCCTAAGGTCTGCATCCTCTTTAAGTAAGGTTAAGTGTTGTTTCACATCCTGTAGTGTAGACTTATGCAGCCAATCGAGGCATAATTTTCCTACACTGTATGTTGTTACTACCCCCAGATGTTGTCTTTGGACGTATCTTGGGTCTGGCCTACTAATAGTAAAGCCCTGAGTTTTATTCAGGAATCTTTGCTGACAGTTATTCGTGTCTATGGGCCAGATCAACCATATTTTCCAATCAGGATTAGATCTGTTGAGTTGTAGTATATTGTCAACTGTCACCACTGCCTGTGTTTCGTTATTTTTTGCAGGTGCTGGTACAGAAGGTGTGTTCATATCTTTGATCTTGGCTAATCCAAGACAAGATGTTTGTTGGATGGTTTCATTCAAAAACATTATTTGCTCAGGGATTATGCAGGCTCTAAATAAAGCTTCTATCCCCTGCACTTGCCAATCTTTAGTACCCCAGACTGTTTTGGTGTCTATTGTGTCTTTCCAAAAGTCGAAACCCTGTCTAGACAGTTGGGCATTAAATAATGCAGAGTAAATCTGTTTTGTATTTGTTAACATAATTTTCAGTCCTGTCTTGTTTACATTTTTATAGTAAAACATTTCTGGTTCAGCTGTATTGTATCCTGAAAAATATGGAAACTTACTAGCAAATGTTTTTGAACTACCTTTAGGTGGTGTAGGACAATGTTCCCATTGGTTAAACATAAACACATTTCTTGGATATGCAGATTTATGCAAATAATGATGACCATAGTGGTTAAAACAATACATTTGTTCATAGTCTGATGAACCTATTGAAATATTCATGTTTAGAAAATGCAGCAGATTTTTCTAGGTCAAACATTGTCATTTACAGTCTCAAAGTCCCAGTCATCTGAATAGGTACTGGACGTAATTAGATCACTTAGTGAAATTTTAAACAAATGTGGAATGTTCAATTGTTCCGTCGGACCGAATATTTCAAAATCTGTTTTGTCCCACACTATACCATCATGTATAGGAACAGCTGTGATGTTCACTGATGACAAGTCTCTTGCTTCACGATGGGAAGATTTATGAGGTTTCAAAAGTACGTTCACGTCCTTTCCTTCAGTGTTCACATGGATGTATCTGCCACTTATAAGCACGCTCACAGTTGTTACCAAAGCTAGCCAGAGCAGGAAAACAAAAAGTCCAGATGTAATCCAGAGTTCAATCCATGGAGAAACCAAATAAGTCTTTTTCAGAAAGTGAAGAAAGTCTTGTACTTGCTGCTTGAATTTCAATGATGCTGGCGTCGTTTCAGGTTCACTCGGATCTTCTGAGAACGTATCAAAGTTAATGAAATAGCCAGAAGCAGTTCTATCAATTGTTGGAATTGAATCAGGATTTGTAGAAATCACTGGAACCAGTTCATCACTTGCCACGTTGGTGTAGACAGGTGTATTTGGACGAACTGTTACTTGGTTGTCAAGAGGGATGAGTTCCATAGCGTTGTTGCCTAGTCCTCCATCAGTTACAGCTGAATTCTCGATTGTTATCAGTCTTTCAGTCTGAACCTCTTGGATAGTAGCGAGAGGAGTGCGTCTGCTACTAGGTCGGAGTCCACGAGGCCTACTATTTAGTATTGGCCACATACTGTGGTTTGATCAGGTCGATGGACACAAATCTTTTCTCCTTTCTTCCAGCAAGGGGCGGCAGAAGTACTGTTCTTGTTCCTTAAACTGCTAGGACAGGTACTGGTAGTCTGTAAGAAGGTCCAAATTCCTTCTTGTCCGCAATTTTTTCTCTGTCTAGATCCCCAACTTTTGGAATCCAGACAGGCCTTGCTGGGACAGCCGGTTGATCCCCAGTGGTGGTTGGCTGTAGGAATACGTTGCTTTGTTTCGTTCTTAATTTGTTTAAGTCCTGTAAAACAGCCAAACGATCTTTGATATCAAAAGGTTTATTTTCCACCACTGTGCCTACGTGTTCAAGGTCCGGTACCCACATTCTTGTCCCAAATAGGACCTCATATGGAGTGACCCCCCTAGAGAACTTCTTGGCAGATTGTTCAATGCACGTTGTACCCCACTAAGGTGTTTGACCCACCCATCACCCGAACCTAATACTCTAGCTGTTATAGACTGCTTTATGTCTCGGTTTTTCCTTTCCACAACAGAATTTCCCTCAGGATGGAATGGAGAGGAGTACCGCAATGCAACGCCCAGACTGGCCATGGCTTCTTTGTAAGCCCGAGAGCTAAACGCAGGACCCTGGTCAGAATGTAGCGTGCCTATTGGTATGTGCCGATAAAGACTTGCAAATCTTTTATAACAGTTTGAGCGTCAGCCGAGCGCTGAGGCCATAACCATAGGAACCTAGATTCAGTATTTGTGGGAATGCCTTTGTCCAGTAGGACGCAGGTGCGTAGATAGTCTAATGCTGTCTAACAATGGTGTCTGTACTGGGTTGCCGCATTCGCAGCATGGTGTCTGGTGGCTCTCTCGCTGTAATTTACAGTCTAAGCAGTTGTTGATGAATATGTGAATTTCTGTATTCATTCCAGGCCACCAGTACATCTCTTTTAACGTCAAAATTGTTTTAGAGATCCCTTGATGTGACAGACCCTCCCCTAAATGTGTTTCATAAATCAAGGCTGCTCTACGTTCCATGTTTGGAATTACCCTATCCCCCACTCTAGGGATTCGAGCAAAAGGAATGTTGTTCGCCTCAATTACATAAGAGTACTTGAGTGGAAACTTTTTTGGTAACGCTGCACTGCTGCCTTTGCTCGAAGCATTGACAGCCAACATTATCTCACCGTCTATTTTTGTTTTTGAACGAGTGATCGCAGCTACGGAAGCCTTTTGCACAGCCCCCTTTGCGACTTTGTCAGCCAATGAATTCCCTGCAACGTGAACGCCATCACGTTGATGACTCAGTGTGTGGATCACGTGAGCCTTTGGTAGTTCGTTTTTCAACTGAACTACTTGTCCCCAAAGCAATTTATGCTTTATTGTGCCACCTTTCGCATCTTTGAAACCATTTTCAAGCCAGTTTTGTATATAGTCATTATACGACTGAACACAGTAAAAGGAATTGCACACTATTAGTGTGGGGAATTCTCGATCCGTACTTTCAAGTGCCAGTTTGAATGCTTGTAGTTCAGCTCGCTGAGCTGTACAATCTCCTAGAGATTGTGTTTTAGTGACCATAGGTCTGAAGATGCCATTTCGCATGCGACCTTTAACGATTGCACACGCTGCACTGTAAGCTTGCTTACTCCCTATTGCGGGTTGTGCGGATCCGTCAGTGTAAATTATGAATTCGTACTGATCGAGAGGCAGAATTTCAGTAGGCAGAGGACATTCATGTTCGTATTGCAGGAATGCTTGTGTTTTTAAATCTGGATCAAAAACATATTCAACATCTGTTGCAGCAAGAGAATTAACCCATTGTATCCATCTTGGATGTAATGCTTTAGCATTTGGAATTCTTGCTTTTGTGACCGCTTCTAAAGCTGGTACTGGGGTGACGACAATAATGTGTTTCCCTTGGGCTAAGGCTCTTTCTTTTGCTACAGCGGTTTGAACTGCTGTTAGAATTTTTTCAGTTGAACTGAAGCGCATTTCCGCTTGTGTGTACAAATGAGATTTGTATGCTATTGGTATTTTCTCACCCTCATTGAAGGTTAAGTAGGTGAATCCGCATTGACCCGAAATTATTCGGATCACCAAATTGCGTTGACTTACACGTGTTTGTAAGTGATTTGTTGCTAACATGTTAGCCTGTAGTGAACGCAAGATTTCTGTGTTCCTGTGTCCAGTTTCTGATCGAAAAATCAGGTTTGATTAATGCGTAGAGAGGTTTAACCCTTTCTGCGTAATTTAGAATGTATGTTCTGCAAAAATTTAGGAAACCCAGGATGGATTGTAAGTTTTTTAGCGTTTTTGGAGGTTGGAGCAGCGCACACTTTTCTAAAAAGTTAGCTGCCAAGCTCTTGCCTTCACTTGAAAGCTCATATCCTAGAAATAGGACATTGAGATGGGCAATTCTGGATTTTTTAAAGTTGAACTTGTAGCCCTCAGAGGCGAAACCCAATATAATGATGCTCCCCCTGTTCAAGTGTTTGTCCAGGTCATCGTCTGTCAGATAAATGTCATCGACATAGGACAATGCCTCATTGTCATAAATTTGTAGTAACTCCATTACCCTCGCTGAGAATAAACCTGGGCTGTTTTTGAACCCTTGTGGGAGTCGACAAAAGTGACGCTGGGTCCCCATTATGGAGAATGCTGTTAAGTACCTGCTTTCAGGTGCTATGTTTTGACAAAAGAAACCATTTGAGATGTCTAATGTTGTTTTATATTTTTTACGCACAATGTTATTCATTAATGCTGTGCTATGTGCATTTTGCACTGCAAAAGTTTTAGAACAAGTGTTTAGGTGTTTGTAGTCCAAAACTAGACGATATGTATTGTCTGGTTTGGAGACAGGAAACAAAGGATTGTTCATTGAGGAGGTGCATGTTTCAATCACCCCTTGATATTCAAGTTGATCTAAGATCTCCCTGACCTGTTTTTTAGCTTCTTGCTTTATAGGGTACTGCCTTTGTGCAGTAGGTTCATGTTTCAGATGTATTTTATGGTGAGGTGAGTCCTCATCCCATCCTACATGATTTTTATATAATGCTGGGGCCTGGGCTACTGCCCATTTCCTGGCATATGTATATTTTAGATTTATTGGAATATGGTTGGAGAAGGCAGGCATAATAATGTCCTCGCCATGTGGGCACTCCCTGACAAATTGTGGTGGCCAGTCCTTTTCTGCTAGAAGTATGTCATAGCCCTTTGATAGTCTTTCCCAAAAAAGTGCTTTCACCTGTCTGGGTTTGTCTCCCTCCATCCGGAGTGTTATTTCATATAACTTTTGTGGAGTACTAACCCTGGTGTCTACAGTTTCAACTGTGATGTACTCATTCAAGTCCACTATCTCCAGAAGTTCCCTCAGGTTCTGGCGAACTATTGTGACTTCTGCAGCACTGTCCAGCATTGTCTGAGCCCATTCTCCGTTCTTGAGTTGTGTTCTCAGTATTCTCGGCATGTCTGATCTTTAGACCTGCTACTTTCTTTTTGGAGAATTGAGGTTTTACTTTGATTTTTGAAGCGTGTTTGTCGTCTTTCGATTTCACGCGTTCTTCTCTGTGTTCCGTCCGTCCTCTTCTTTCCGAAGTCTGTGATGAGATCTGAAAGGGACGAGAGGAACGTGTATCAGTATCTTGATACCTATCTGGTTTTCTCAAATTATCCCTATTCCTGAGGTTATACCTCCTTTCAGAGGGCTCCTTTTGAGGAGACCTACCTCGGGATTGAGAACGTTTCTCGTTTGATTTTTGTTTAGTAGACTCCCACTTCTTTTTAGAAGATGTAGGAGTTTGTTTAATTGAGTCCTTCTCAGGACTTTCAGATAGTTTCGGCTTCACTGGTCTTCCACCCAAACTATCTCTGCCTAATTCTGCATAAGATTGTTCAATTATTCTGGGTAGCTCAGTTTGATGTTCTGTAACATCAAATTCCCTTAATTTTTGGCGGATCGCAACTGCTGCTGCCTCTCCTTTAATATTAGATAATATTATTGTTGAGACCTGGTCGAAATGTTTCAGTAATTTCATACCTAAATTTAGAGCAGGCTCTGCCCCGTATTCGTTTTGAATTTGTTTCAGGACATCAGGTATTACCGCAATTGACGGAATGCCATGTGTTTTAGTATGGATGGCAGCAAAGACTGAGCCCCAAGTAGTGCAGTCTTCCAGTTGTGGTGTGATCCCCATTGGTAAACTGATTGTCAGTATTCTGTGTTTCTCATACGGGCTAGTATTTGGAAATACTGCTTCGATTTGAGTAATTTTTTGAGCTATCCAGAATGGAATTTGCTCACGTTTTGTGGGCATTTTACCCATGACTGCGTAGAGAGTCTGTGGTGTAATTTTTAGTGTATTCCCCTGGTGAGGGGTTTGATTTGGAATTGTTAATGGTGGTTGGACTGTAAAAGTCCGCATGACATATTGGACCAATTGTCTGTAGATTTTTATTAACTCTGTGAGTTGAGTAAGTAGTTCCTCGTTTGACATTTCTTCAATGTCAGGATGAGGTGTGTAGCCGGCTAAAATCGGCCATGTTGCTCCTGGTCTACCTAGTGGACCGAGCCTAGTAATGTTTTTGTGATGTTTTAGGGCGCCTTTAAACCAGAGCTGATGCTCCTGGTATGTTAATGGAATTTCTATATCCTCGAAAGGAATGTATTCCTCTGGTGGATCATCTTCTTTGTAGAAGTGAAACGTGTGTGTTACTGAATTTGATTCAGGAAATATTACCCATGAATAGAATACCTCTGTCTGAAAGGATTCATGTGCCTCTATCACGAAAACTGCTCTACCGCCTCTTGGTGGTAGGCCATGTTTTATAAGTTTTAGAGTGATGGCTCTTCTTAAGTTTTGAGGGATGTCTATAACACCCTCCTCGGTTTCATTTAAACCTGTAAAGTTAAAAGCTGTTACGACTGGGTCAGCCGCAGCTCCACCGTTTTCGGTGTTATTTTCATTGTCAGGCATTTTGTTGTTTGAAAAATGTAGAACAAGTTTCAAGGAAACAAAGATAAGGTGCACAATATTGTGGAACACTGTATCCTTCAACGTTGAGCAAACCAAACAGCTAATATATAGGGTACTGCCCTATGTAGCCATACATAGGGCAGTGGATACTTAACCCTGCCCACTCCGGACGTCTTTTGGAGTTTATGGGTAGGTGTCTTGAGAGAAAAAGCACGGCTGAGTTACTCAGTATCTAACGTTGAATTACAGCCTTACCAAACCGTTGGGCGCCATGTAGTGTAGCTCCTATTTCCCTAATAGGCTCTGCGCATTGGAATAATATATCCTATAGGTTTGACATAGGACTAAGGTCAGTATGTCCCTATCGAGTATATTAAACTTAATTACTTGTGCCAGCTAGCTCAGAGGCCACTAGAAACTCCTTGACAACAAGAAGGGAGTAGTTTCTGGCAGCCGCAAGAACATGACCACTGTGTTTCCCTTTACAATCAGAACGTGTCCCAGAGTCGTGGAAACAATAGATAACTATTTCACTCAGCTCAGTCGTGCATGCTTAGTTTTCTCCAAGTTACACAGAAAGAACAGACGGGCGTTTTCAATAAAGGATTTATTGAACAGTCTTGTTTCTGATGTAAGTAAAATGTGCTGTTACGATCACAAGACAGTATGCGAGATAAATAATGTACAGTGTGAGCAGTAGAAATAAATAATACTGCGATAGCATTATCTTTTAGTACATATGCTGTTACATAAATAACACAGACTAAAAATGCGAGTACTCATACGATGCGTTGCTACGCTAGTTCTACCCCAATGTGCCTAACCTAACTTAGGTGTAGGGAGAGGTATGAAGTAGGTGAAGTACTCCTTACTATGGTATACTAAGAGTATGTTAAGTCTAGTATGCCTAGTATGCCAAGAGTCCCTCTAGGTTCTAGTCTGCTCCATACCTGTAGAATGAGAGAGGTTGGAATCTCTTTGCCAGACTCGAACTCCAACACCCCGCAAGGGAAGTCAGATCACTGGAAGCTGGATTCTCTGCGTGCAGAGATGACAGCGTCTTCTCAGTGCGTCAGGCCGGGATACGGGCTCCTCTGAAGTCGAGGTCTCCTCTAGTTTACAAGGGCTAGGGAAAGTATATTTATACCTGAGAGTACCTAGGAATGTTTAGTATTGACGTGAGTCGGACAGCGAAAGACGTCATCGATGAACCCCTAAGGAATAACGGTTCATACATAATATATGAGTCCTTGAAGAAATCAATAGTCCTGGACTAGGGAAACTCCCGCAGCCTAAGGGTCTGTTCTTCAAGAACTCGTTGTGACGTTAGGGTGGACGGATGTCAGAGACCATGCCTGTATTTGGAGTGCGCGGTTTAATGCCTAAATAAGGGCTGGGATTTTATGCCTATATAAGGGCAGGGCGAATTGTGCCTATATAAGGACATGATACTGGAAAGCCCGTTATGGACACCCTAAGAGGAATACAACAAAGGAAGAGATCTGAAAGAAACAGTTAGTTATAGATTCCTTACCTTAGAATTACCCCCAGGCGTCAGTCTGGATCCGGAAAGTTCCCCTGCGCGTCGGTAGGTGGCGTAGGTCGACTCCGCGTCCGTCATCGGCGTTGTGATCGCCGGGATGACGTCGCGGGAGTTACTTAGACGCCGCCCTCGCTCGCTGACGTCAGTTCTTTCTCTTTCCGCGCCAGCAAGCGCAGATCCGGGAAGAGCGGTACCCCCAGTCAATTTTTGACTGAGTTTTTGCAACTTTTTGTCGACGTCTTTTCGAGTCTTCACGACTCCTGGTAGCACGAGGGATGCCCGGCTTCAAGTCCTGCGGTTCCTGTTCCCGCATGATGTCGGTAACGGATCCGCACCGCGTGTCTCTTCTGCCTGGAGCGCAACCATGACCCCAAGTCGTGCTCCGATTGCCGCACCATGGCCCCGAAGTCTTTGCGGGAGCGGTCCTGAAAGCTCCTCAAGGCCCGGCAGTCGGCTCTGCTCCGCGTCGCGCAGGAGGTCGAGGGACCGATCGCGGAGCCATCATCACTCCGCGTCGAAGTCTTCGCACTCTGGGTCGGGTAAGTCGAAGCATAAGAAGAAGTCGAAGATGCGTCGTCGCTCTTCACCTTCCCCGCGTCCGTCGGCTGACGCGACGCAGGGTGCGGGTGGTGCCACTCCCGCGGCTCTGCATGTGGAGCCTTCAGGGTCGACTCTGGCCTTCCCTCCCTTCCCGGGACCGGGAGCGACCCCTGCCCAGCTTCGTCAATTTTACGAAGCGATGCACGCTATCTTCGGGCAGTCCGACTCCGCCGGTGCGCCTTCGGGCCCCGCGGACTCGGCTGGGGGCCCTATGCCTTCGACGCCGGCGGCTTCGGCCTCGGCACCGCAGGACCCCCTTGGATCCAGGCCTGGATCCGGATCGGTGCCGGTCGACCTCGTGACACCTCCACCGACGCCACTGGCACCACGTCAGCAGACGACGCCGGCTGGACCCCCAGCCGGTGTCCACCCCGGCTTCCCCCTCCATGTGGATACGGAGTCAGACCAGCGTCAGACGACGCCGAATCCGACGTCGATGGGTACTTTTGTGCCTGCATTCCAGCCTGGCCATTTTCAGCTAGTTTGGCAGCCAGAGGAGGGTGAGGAAGACTGGGAGGGGTCTGAGGACCCTCTCACTGCTCAGTTGGAATACGACCAGGACTGGAGAGAGGACCTGGGGGATGCCAGTGGTTTGGGCAACTCACCAGACCTTGGCATGTTGTCTCCTCCTACCGTGGCTACGGAGGAGGGAGCGTCTTACGCAGTGGTGTTGCGTAGGGCGGCCGAGGCCCTAAACCTCGAGCTACCTACTGTGGCAGTCAGGACTAACCTCCTGACAGAGGTGCTTCAGCCGGCAGCGAGCTCTTCGGAGCCCCTGCTGCCATTTAACGAAGCCCTTACGGACATCCTTTTGGGCACCTGGTCCAGGCCCACCACAGGGGCTCCTGTGGATAGGATGGTAGCCCGACTCCACCGCCCGGCTCCGGGCGACCCCACTTTCTTCTCCCAACACCCCTCCCCCGAGAGCTTGGTAGTCCAAGCCTCAACGTCCCAGAGCGCATTCCCTACCGCTCCTCCGGACAGGGAATCCAAGAAGCTGGATCAGCTTGGGAAGAAGTTATTTTCTTCCTCCAGCTTAGGGCTGCGGTCGGTGAACACCGCATGCCTCTTGGGCCGTTATTCCCACTCTGTGTGGGATACGGTAGCCCAAGTGCTGCCTCAGTGCCCGGAGGAGGCCCGGGCCGTGCTCTCCTGTGCTGTTGCCGAGGGGAGAGACGCAGCAAAGTTCGCCATACGTTGTGGACTGAACACTGCCGACTCACTGGGTAGGACCATTTCAACGTCGGTGGCGCTTCGCCGTCACGCCTGGCTGAGAACGACTGGCTTTTCAGGGGATGTCCAGAACACTTTGATGAACATGCTCTTTGATGGCCGTCGCCTCTTCGGCGACAAGGCAGACAGTGCGCTAGAGCGCTTCAAGGACTCTTGGGCTACGGCCAAGGCCTTGGGCCTCTCCTCCATGCGCCCTGCACGGTCTGCTTTTCGCCCCTTTCATGGCCATGGAAGGGGTGCCCAAATGTCCATTCCAGAGCCACAGGCCGGCGCATGCTGTTCCATCTCAGCGAGGCCGAGGACGTGGGAACCAACAACGTGGTTCTGGGGGCCAGCGGGCAGGCCAGTCCACCTCCTCCGCAGCCTCCAAACCTTCCTAGTCTGACTTTTCAGGCCCATCAAACACCAGTGGGTGGCAGGATTCACCATCACCTACCCCACTGGTGCACCATCACGTCGGACAGGTGGGTTTTGCAAATAGTCCGAAGGGGCTACTCCCTCCCCTTCGAGACTACCCCTCCATCCATGCCACCTCAGTACCATCGCATGTCGGAGGATCATCTAACCCTTCTCCAACAGGAAGTTACGGCTCTATTGGCCAAGGGAGCCATCGAGCGCGTTCCTGTCCCAGAAGTAGGTTGTGGTTGCTATTCCCACTACTTTCTGGTGCCCAAGAAGGACAAGGGCCTGCGTCCTATCTTGGATCTCAGGGACGTCAACCGCGTCCTCCGGAAGGAGAAGTTCAAGATGTTGACCCTGGCTCAGGTCTTGTCTGTCCTCGACCCTGGAGACTGGATGGTAGCGTTGGACTTGCAGGACGCGTATTTCCACATCCCTGTCCTGCCGGCCCATCGGCGTTCCCTGCGGTTCACGGTAGGCCACGAGCACTTTCAGTTTACCGTGCTCCCCTTTGGCCTTAGGAGCGCCCCTCGGGTGTCCACGAAAGTGATGGCGGTGGTTGCAGGTCAACTGCGCAGATCAGGGGTTCCAGTCTTCCCCTATCTCGACGACTGGTTGTTGAAGGCGGGCTTGTCCCAGGCAGTCGTCTCCCACCTCCAGACTACGGCCGACCTCCTGCATTCACTGGAGTTTTCCATCAATGTCCCGAAGTCACACCTGATCCCCTCTCAGAAGCTCCTCTTCATCGGAGCGGTTTTGGATACAATGCAGTTTCGGGTCTATCCTCTCGAACAGCGAGTCCGGGATAATCGGGCTATGATTCCGATCTTTCAGCCTCTATCCCGGGTTTCGGTCAGAATGACCCTGAGGCTGCTGGGCCTCATGGCCTCCTGCATCCTGCTGGTCGATCATGTCAGATGGCATATGCGGGCTCTGCAGTGGGACCTAAAGTTCCAGTGGGCGCAGCATCAGGGGAATCTGTCTGATTGGGTCCAGATCTCGGAGGGCACTGCACGACAATTGCAGTGGTGACTCACAAACCAGGATTGGGTCAACGGCAGATCCCTCTCCCTTCCCCAACCAGAACACAAAGTGGTGACAGTTGCATCCCTTCTGGGATGGTGCGGCCACATGGGAGAGGTGGAGATCAGAGGCCTCTGGTCTCCGGCGGAGTCCGAGCTCCACATCAACCTTCTGGAGCTTCGGGCGATTCGTCTTGCACTCAAGGCATTCTTTCCCTCTGTCCGGGGAAGAGTAGTGCAGGTGTTCACGGACAACACCACCGCCATGTGGTACTGCAACAAACAGGGCGGGTGGGGTTGTGGACCCTATGTCAAGAGGCCCTCGGCCTCTGGACATGGCTGGAACATCAGGGCATATCCCTGGTGGTTCAACACCTGGCAGGTTCACTGAACGCCACGGCGGACGAACTCCGCCGCAGGTGCATGATGGATCACGAATGGCGTCTTCAATCGGAGATGGTGCAAGGTCTCTTTCAGCAGTGGGGAGAGCCTTGGTTAGATCTATTCGCCACCGAAGAGAACGCACAATGTCAGCAGTTCTGCGCATTGGAATTTCGAAGGCAGCACTCACTAGGCGATGCTTTTCGTCGCGAGTGGAGTTGCGGTCTTCTATACACCTTTCCGCCTATACCACTTCTACCCAGAGTGCTGAAGAAGATCAAGCACGACCGGGCCCAAGTCATTCTTGTGGCTCCAGATTGGGCGTGAAGAGTCTGGTATCCCGAGCTGCTCAACATGGCCATCGATCCTCCGATCAGACTGCCTCTTCGGAAGGATCTTCTGTCGCAGCAGCAGGGGACGGTCCTCCACCTGAACCTGTCCAGCCTCCACCTCCTTGCGTGGAGATTGAGCGGCGGCAGTTGACATCATTTGACTTGCCTCCCGAAGTTTGTGATGTAATCTTGGCAGCCAGGCGTCCCTCCACTAAGACGGTATACGCCTGTCGATGGAACAAATTTGTGGCATGATGCACAGCAAAGGCTGTGGATCCCCTTTCTGAGGTCCTCTTGTTCCTCCTTTCTTTGGCCCAGCAGGGCTCTGCTCTGGGCACTATCAAGGGCTATCTTTCGGCCATTTCTGCCTTTCTTTGGCTGCCTGATCAGCCTTCTCTCTTCAAGTCCCCGGTTGTTAATCGTTTCTTAAGAGGCATAACTCATCTCTTTCCTCCTATTCCCTTCGTTATGCCCCAGTGGGACTTGAATCTGGTCTTGACCTATTTGATGTGCGCTCCTTTTGAGCTGCTTCACAACTGTCCTTTAAGACTCTTAACTCTTGAAACTGCATTCCTGGTGGCCATCACATCTGCCAGAAGAGTGAGTGAGCTCCAGGCTCTTTCATCCAAACCTCCTTTTCTGGCTGTACATCTGGACAAGGTTGTCCTACGAACTCGTCCATCCTTCCTTCCCAAAGTGGTCACCTCCTTTCATATTGGTCAAACCATCACTTTGCCCACCTTCTTTCCGCCTCCGCATCCTTCGAAAGAGGAAGAGAGGCTCCACCGTCTGGACCCAAAACGTGCGCTTTTTTAAAATCTGGATCGCACCAAACAGTTCCGGGTGGACGACCAGCTCTTTGTTGGCTATGTGGGCGCCAAGAAAGGTCGGGCCGTACACAAACGGACCAGTTCTAGATGGGTTGTTTTGTGTATTACAGCTTGCTATTCTCTGGCTAAAAAGGAACCTCCTTTGGGGCTACGTGCCCATTCCACCAGGTCGACCGCAGCTACTACTGCTTTGGGACGTGGAGTCCCCCTGAATGACATCTGTCAGGCAGCTACATGGGCCGGTTGCACACCTTTACGAGACACTACTGCCTGGACAATCAAGTCCAGAGAGACGGCTTCTTTGGCCGTTCTGTTCTCCAGGACTTTCTGGTGTGAACTTGGTTCGCAGACCCACCTCCGGGGTTGGTATTGCTGGGGTATCTATTCTAAGGTAAGGAATCTATAACTAACTGTTTCTTTCAGATGAACAAGTTACTTACCTTCGGTAACTATATATCTGTAAGAAACATAGGTTAGTTATAGATTCCTTACCGCCCCACCCATCCTCCCCGTTCTGCGAACCGACTTCTAGGGTTAAGAACTTCCTTTGAGGGGCCCTAGTTTTGTGCACCAGTGGTCAGTGTCTTGCATGGCTCTGCGTTCCTGGCGTGGAAAGTCGTGTACAGAACTGACAGCGCGCGAGGGCGGCGTCTAAGTAACTCCCGCGACGTCATCCTGGCGATCACGACGCCGACGATGGACGCGGAGTCGACCTACGCCACCTACCGACGCGCAAGGGTACTGCTGACGAAAAACTTTCCGGATCCAGACTGACGCCTGGGGGTAATTCTAGGGTAAGGAATCTATAACTAACCTATGTTTCTTACAGATATATTGTTACCGAAGGTAAGTAACTTGTTCGTCAGGAGCAGACGGATTCTTGCCGGTTGCAGTCTCGGTTCCTAAAGCAAAGTCAGATGTGGTCAGTCTGATGCGGTCAGTATGACTCAGTCAGAATGTCCAGACGGTTGTAGAGGACGTGGAGTTTGATCTGAATCTAAGCCCACGACAAATCTAGGGACACACCCTCAGGTAAGCCCTTAAGTACCCTAAGGAAAGGGTTGGGATGATTCAGGGGTCCCTCCCAGAGGATGGGCTGGACAGTGGGGAGGATACACCCATGTCCTTGGTCCAGTTTCGCACCAGAGTGAAAGCCAACTGCTCCCTGATCTGGTTTGAACTGGAGTATGCAAGGAGGGCACCAAATATGCCCTTCAAGCAGTCTCAGTGGCGCTGGAAAGTACCCCCACCCTGCCCCAATACACTAACCCTGTCTGGAAGTGGTTGCACCTCCCTGTGACAGGATATTTATTGTTCTGCCTTCCCCTGCTCGAGCTTGGCTCAGCAGCAGGCGGTCAGAAACATGTCTCTGGTCGGCAGCAGCTCTAGCTTCTTGTCCGGATCTGGAAGACTGGTACCGGGAGCACTGAGGGCCTCCCAGAGGAGCTTTACAGTGCATGGAATCATACCTCCCACAACATGTTTGATACCAAACATGACAGGGTTTGTTACAGCCAGTTTAAAGATGGTCATCATGTAATGATGCATGGCCACTCTATAGGTTGTAAAGACTGATGCCCTTACAACTCGGGAGAATGGACTCCGAAGGTTGTAGGGGTGCCCTGCTCATGCAGGGGCAGCCTCACACTTAGAACCAAGCACCCTGCCTTCAGGACTGAAAGGCCTGACTTAGGAGTGACTTACAGGTTTTAAGTGCAGTGACCTTAGATATAAGAAAACTTAGATGTGCTAGCACCAGCTTACACAGGCTCCAATGGCAGGCCTGTAGTCACATTTTGAGTGATCTCTCATGGGTGGCATAATACATGCTTCAGCCCATGGGAGACCCCTGGTGTAGCTATGCCCAGGGTACCTTGGTGCCATATACTAGGGATTTATAGGAGTACACCAGTTGCCAGTCTGGGGTATACCTAAGTGCTTAACATAGCCAATTTAGGGGAGAATCCACAGAGACTGGGATCCTGGTTAGCAGGATCCTAGTCAGACTAGTCAGAAACAGCATAGCACCAGGCAAAAAGTGAGGGCAACCATGAAAGCAGATCCTACTTTCCTACACAACTCCCCTACTCCCAAACGAAAGGAGATGAGATTAACCTTGCCCAGTTGAGTCTTCATTTTCTAAGTGGAAATATCTGGAGAGTCCATCTGCATTGGTATGGTTACTCCCAGGTCTATGTTGAGACGAATGCCCACCGATGTCGGGAGATGCAGGAGAGTTGACGATGACCTTGGAGCTGTAGCTGTGTGGACCAGGCGATGCTGTGGAAGACCAGGAGCTGTTCATGAGCTGACCCACGCCGGATGACGAGAGCTTAAGGGTCGGTGTCCGTTGGGAGGTACTGCTGAAATATTTCCGGATCCAGTCTGGCGCCTGGGGAGAATTCAAAGTTAAGGAATCCGCGGCTAGACTGAGTTTCTACCAGATATAGGGTTACTGAAGGTAAGTAATTTTTACGTCAGGACTAATCTCCTGACTGAAGTGCTTCAACCTGCGGTTTCCACCTCCGAACCCCTTTTGCCCTTTAATGAAGCACTAACTGATGTCCTTCTAGGCACGTGGTCCAAGCCTAGCACAGGGGCTCCTGTGAATAAGACAATTGCACGCCGCCATCGCCCAGCTCTGGGTGACCCAAAGTTCCTCAGCCAACACTCCACCCCAAAAGTTAGGTGGTGCAGGCCTACACATCTCAGGGCGCGTTCCCTTCCGCCCCTCCGGATAGGGAATCCAAGAGGCTGGATTCATTTAGTAAGATGTTTTCTTCCTCCAGTCTGGCATTGCGGTCAGTGAATACTGCATGCTTAGTGGGCCGTTTCTCCCACTCCCTTTGGGAGATGGTTGTGCAAGTGCAGCCACAAGTCCCGGAGGAGGCCGGGGCTGTGCTCTCTCAAGCAGTTAAGGACGGGAGAGATGCAGCAAAATTCACCATAAGGTGTGGCCTTGATACGACTGATTCACTGGGCAGATCGATTTCCACAACAGTGGCCTTGAGGAGCCACTCCTGGCTTAGGCAACTGGCTTCTCTGGCAATGTCCAGGCAAATTTGATGGACATGCCTTTTGATGGAACTGGTCTTTTTTGGAAGAAAGGCAGATTCAGCCCTTGTGAGGTTCAAGGACTCTCGAGCTACAGCCAGATCCTTGGGCCTCTCTTCTAATCCACGTGGCCAGCCTACCTTTCGCCCCTTTCGTGGCAACAGAAGGGATTTCTAGCCGCGTCAGCCCTATCCCAGCCACTGTCCTGCGCACGCTTCCCAAGCTGTGCGGGGACGTGGACATGGTTCATTCAGACCTAATAATGGAAGCCAGAAGTCGTCGGCCACCCTGCCCTCGGCAGCCGCAGCCTCCAAGCACTGCTAGTCTGACTCTGCAAGACCACTCCAGTTGGCGGAAGAATCCATCATCTCCCTCACTAGAGGTCCATAACATCGGACAAGTAGGTCTTGCAGATCATTCAGGAGGGCTATTCTCTGCCTTTCCTTTCTTTTCCTCCTCCCATTCTGCCAAATCAGGAACAGCTGATGGAGGATCATTTGAAATTGCTCCAGGAGGAAGTTACAGGTCTCTTGGCTAAGGGAGCTATTGAGAGGGTCCCGGTTTCAGAAGTAGGCAGTGGCTGTTCTTCCCGCTAATTTCTGATTCCAAAGAAGAACAAAGGGTTGCGGCCCATTTTAGATCTTCGGACCATCAATCTCTTCCTCAAGAAGGAACAGTTCAAAATGCTTACTCTAGCTCAGGTCTCGTCTGCCCTAGGCCAAGGAGACAAGTTGGACCGTCAGAATGCGTATTTTCATATCCCCATCCTGCCGGGCCACAGGCGTTCCCTGCGGTTCAAGGTAGACCGCGAGTACTTTCAGTTTACCATTCTCCAGCATTGAATCTTTCATAGATTCACATGCTTGAATCTTCCCCGTCGTCATGGTGGGAGTCTCACGGTATTAGAAATATAGCAGTATAAAAGAAAAACTCCAGAAAACCAATACAAATGCATTATACTTTGATAACCCATCACCATCATTATATGGTCCAAAAGTCAGCCAATGAGACGCCAGCCCTGAGATCACAATCCCCTGCAGACCCACCATACCTCAGATTTCTAACCGCACGTCGTGTGAGAAGGAGTCTCCCTGAGCTCTGCTCAGTTTTTCTCTCTGTGGTGAACTTTTGACCTGGCTTTCATCTCAGTATTTCTCTGGAAAAGAGGTATTGTTACTTACTTCATTTGGGAAGATGTCTGAGGGCTCTAAGAAGAGGCTGTTCAGACCCTGCAGATCTTGTGGGAAGGCTAGACTGTTCTCTGAGGACCCCAACAAAGATTGTTTATATTTCTTATATCCAGAACATATTCCTAAGGAGTGTAAGCATTGCAGGACTTTCTCTGCCAAAACTCTCAAAGATAGAGAGGCACGTTTGCTTCTGTGGCTACAGAAGAAGAAATCAAGATCAGAATCTGGTTCAGAGACTGAAGAGGCTCATTCAACTCCAAAAAGGAAATTAGAGCCTACTGTTTCAAAAACTGACTCTAAAAAACAGAGGGTCAGTAAATCTAAGGACAAGGTGCCAGAATTACCGCCTCCTGAAGGGGTTCTTAAAAAGTCTTCTTCTTCTTCAGTGCCTCATAAGAAATCTGTGGAGAAAAAGGCCCCGTCGACGGCAACCTCGTCGATGAGAGTGACGGTGTCGACGACGGTTACGCCGACGACGACAGCGTCGTCGACGGCAGGAACTTCGACTTTGACGACGACGACAGTCTCGTCGACGGCCATCACGACGACGACCTCGTCGACGACGGCCTCGACGACTAGGGTTTTCAAGTCACCGAATACACAAAGTTCGTTGATGACCATTTCTTTAAAGAGGTTTCCACCGTCGACAGAAAGAAAAAGATCCTCAGTCATGCCCGATTCAGGGAGATTTTCATCGGAATTGGCATCCTGGAGCAAAGTCTCACCGCTTCCACCATCCCATCTGTTGGAAATGCAGGAATCAGAGGAGGAATGTTCTTTTGGGCCTGCGTATAGTCCTTCGCAGCTCAAGGTAAAATGCCAAGACACGGATGAGGAAGACTATCAAGACAAATCGGAATATTTACATGAGGAGTTCTCTTTTAAAGATCGTCCTCCATCAAGATCACAGAGGTACGAATCTTTTCAGGACACTTATGACTACGAGGAGGAGGAAGATAATCCTCCAATGCACAGAGAAGATTCTATGTCAGTGCCAATTTCATTGGTCACAGATCTGAGGCACATGATTAAGGACTATTATAGACACTTTCCGGAGGCAAATGCACCTTTGCCTAACACTCCAAGAAAGACGCAAAGCGCACCCTCTGCTGAGAAGGCAGCACCACCGCAAGCCTCACAGAAGACGCGTTCCCCCACAGTAATAGCCATCAGAGATGACTATATAGAGAGTGATGTGGAAGTGTAGAAAAAAAACCTTTTTAGGGGTTCACTGATGCACCTGGTCCTTAAACCAACAAAGAAGAGATTGGCACGGAAGCTGGAATATCAAAATAACAACTTTATTAACCTCACATAAGGGAGACTGTGTCAATACAGTACCCGCAGGCCACTGTAGGAGACAGTCTAAGGAGTACAAAGATCCTGGGTCTTTTATGCCCAGTTTACTGCTGAGTTAGCATGTAGACTCAAAAAGGCGGTACAAGTGTGCACATGAATAGCTAGTTACATATAAGGATACATAAGAATTGCTTAGTCAATAGAGTGGGAGGGTTTACAATATTGCTGACATTAGTTAAAATAGCCTGACAGTTACTCTAAGAGCAGGTGCATTCTAGCAGCTAGACCTTTCTGAGCATGTGCAGTGCTCTGGCTCAGTACTGAAGGAGTTAATTATAGTTCCTGACTCAAGTGAAATACAAGAGCAGGCAACAGTGAAGAGGAGAAAGCACATGGCGAGCACATGGCTAACTAAAATGGCTGCCACAAACAAAATGGCTTCAGCTGATGCTAACAACCATTGCAGCTAGTGTTCCACAGATGGCCATTTTAGCATTAGCTGAAGACATCCGCTATGAATTAATGGAAGCATGGAAGTTATCCTGCACATTTATCCTCATAAATCCATTAATATCCTGATCTGTTGCTAGGTGGGCATTTACATTTTTAACATTGTTTAACTGGTGAGATACAAGTAGAAATACATGGGGAACAGAGTATTGGGTCATAATGAACACACAGATAGCAGGAGAAAATAATGGCTATTATTACAAACAGAACTATCAATTTTTCCAACCCCAAGCAGAAAGTAAATCCCAAAACCATCCAGTCCAATTCTATGTTTCAGGGCTCCAATGTATTTCAGTGACCATCTATTTCAATTTCAGAATAGCCATCAGCATATATCTAATATAATATCTTAATAAAAAACATTTTTTAATAGACCTTTCCAGTGTTCTTTTTATGAGGGCTAGAGTACCAATTGATATGCTCAGGAGGAGGGCAGAGTAGTATTTATCAACTGTTCAAAAAAACGTTTCTCTTGCAGAATAAACATTCCTAATGCAAATTAAAGCAAATACAAGGATCATTACAAAAACAATTTTCGCTTCAGGGGACCAGGAAGACCAAACTGGGCCATAGGAATTAGGACGAGGAGCCGCAAAGGGCTGCTCCTCCTCAAAAATGGGACGACCAAAGGGATACATTGCTAAAAAGTACATAAAGAATAGAAGCCGCTGTACAACCAGCCAGAGGGGAGTCTTCTCCATGTGTCCGTCTGAGCCTCACAGGCAGGCTCCTATCGAAGTTCTTTTCCAACGGTGGAGCTGCACAACTTGCAACTCAAGAAAACAATCACGGCCCAGTTTTAAGGGAAAAAGTTTCTTCTTTCAGGATAGGGCAATCACCCTCCGGGGCAAATGCCCTCAACGATCCTGTCCAGTGTCTCAGGCAGTGCACCAGTATTCTTCACTTTAATCTAACAGGCACCAAAGGCACAGCACCTGTACCCTGAACTCAAGTCCTTCCCTAACTCCTGTGTTGCTCCGCTGGCGCACTGATCTTTTGTCGGGGCCAAAGATTGTACCCAGTATGCCCAGGCACCTCCTGATCAACAAACAGAGGTGCAGACTTGCATTCACTTGGGGACCAGGACTCAAAGGCCTGATGCTGGGATATGTGAAGCAACCCTTGTTTCAAAGGGGGTCACCTCAAGCAAAAGCCTCCTTGCCGGTCTGTGACTCTCTCAGCTGGGCATCAAAAACTGGATCCACACAAAGAATTCTCCATCCTGATTTGTGACCCCGTCTTTCGTCCAAGACAGTAGCAGGGGTACACACTTCACCATTCCATAGGCCCAGTGCTTCCAGCCTTCTACCTTCACTGTGGTCCTAGTTGCCAGCAATGCCTGTGCTGGTTCCCTTCACCTTGGCTTCAAGCTGGACTGGCTCTAACTCCCCAGGCTGAATCTGATGTCCGGGCCCCTCTGGCAATGTTTGTAGGGCAGCAGATATCTATTGATGGACAGAACAAAAAATCTTTAGACAAGGCATACAAATAATCTATCAACAGAGAGGATAGTCCATTTCCAAATACCTTCTCTTTTTTAGCTTGGGGCATCCCATACATTAGCAAGGCACCCAAGAACCACTTCATCTATCTGAGAGTAAAAAAAAACCCTGGACCTATTAGCGAGTACAAAAGGAACTTTTGGTGAACTGACAAGAGTAAAACGTTACACTATTTGAAGCAGCCAAGGAAGTCTATGTTTATTTACTAAATTCTGAGGGAAAAAGAAAAACAATACGGACATACTCTAAATCCTTACATTTGTATATTCCTATATTATTCATCTGAAAAACCTCAAGAAAGAGAATTTTTAGAACAAGCATTCGTTTGTGCTTCTTGTCTTAACAAGCTTGTGTTTCATAAGTTATAACCTTTCACTACTTGTACAGGACTGCAGACACTTCTAAAATTATTTTTCTTACATAAAAACACCTACATTTTACGCTTAGGACCATGCTCTCATCTTATAGGCGCGGCGGGAAAATCTGAAACTGCTAATTTAACAGGGATCCTGTCAGCTCAATTGCACAGACTAATAAGAGACTAATAATGCCTTTGCAAAACTATATGTAGCATAAAAATAACAAACAATAATGGTGTTATCACCTGAGAATTTTAGAACAAAAACTACCCACATATAGTTCCCCTTTAAAGATCAAATAAGGGAACATCAATCTAGACTACTCATCCTTTCATATATTTCATCAGACAGGATGGGCAGTAAAATGGCGTATTTTTTATTCATTTTTTTAATCTTAACAATTTTAAAACAGTATTACTAAATAGTCAATTAAACGTCTTATGGCTGTTCCTAGACAACTTAGACAGGCTCAAGAGAGAGTGAGAAAAAGAGCGAGAGAGAGAGAGCATATAAATCAAGAAAAATGACAATGTATTACTTAATTTTGCTTACCCTTAATTTGCCCAGGAGCTAATCTCCCTAATCTCTTCCCCTCATTCGACAGCAGGTAACCTGAAACAGGTGACCTTCTGTCAACACTATTTACTCCTATTTTTGGCAGCTGGGCACAAACAAACTTGTAGGAGGTAAATAGCACATATGAGCTAGCTAGAAAACATTAATAACCAACTACCAATTCCTTTAGCAATTGTACTAGTGTAACATGAGGCGCATGAATGCAAACTGAATTTCATTGTCTCCTTATTGTAGCCCTTGCACAGTAATCTTTAAACTAAAAGCATTATTTCTATATACATGGCAGAGCTATGCTCTACACAGGGCCCACATACGTTACTGCCTTTCCTTTGCTTCTTATGACTGCGCAAAACCTGCCTGGTCTTTTGCCAAAAATAATAAGCAAAGCTTCTCTTTGCGCTGTCATCCCTTCCTTCAGAATCTTTTCCAAGGTCGAAGTGACAAAGCAAGCCTATTAGAAAAACCCCTCCCATGTGGGTATTTTGCTGGTCTGCTAAATACAGAACTCGACCTCTGCCCCTTAAACCTGTTGTCCCATGTCTGTGCAAGGCTATTTCCATGCGGTCTTTCCAATTCAAATAACTCTGGAGAAGCACAGCTGAAAAGCAGTCCTGTTCCGTGCCTGTGAGCTAATAATTTTAAAGGTAAAATGCACTGTTTGCTGTCTTATTTTATACTTATTTTTATTCGTATGCAGTGTGTGATGTGCTTTCTAGCAGTTTAGAGGCCAGCTGCTTGTTCTGCAGTCGCATGTGTGTACTGCTGAAACCTAAGGTCAGTTTGAAAACAGCCCTGGGTGCCAGGACTGCTTTTAAAAAGTAAATTGTGCCCAAACTCGACTTTGGTGGTAGGGGCACTTAAAAATGAATAACCTACAATGTTTTGGCATATTAGGGACCCCCAGGGTCTCCCCTAGATATCCCAGGGGTGGGAGGTCAGAAATGTATAAGGTACACCCTTATAAAATAAGTTTTTATATGCCGGGTAAAGTGAAATTTCACATTTCACTCCCCACATTGTGGTAAAGTGCTGCTCAAATTCAACTTTGATGCTAAGAGCTTATATATTTGTCACAGTAGGATTATTAGACATTAAAAATGCAAAAAACTATTTTAGTGCAATTATTTATTTTTTTAATAATGATCACTAACCTTTTTAATGTTTCCACATATGAAAAGCAAGCCTCATTCCTTTCCTTTTGCCTTTAAATGCATGTATTTATAACACTAAGCACAGAAGCTGTACTGAAACATAAAATAGTTTGTTGCACTTTTTAAAGGGCAATAATTATTTACCATCAGAACCACAGATATGCTTATTGAGAAAAGCAACAAGAAAGAAAATCCCTGCTTTTAATCCTTTCTATTATATCCAAAATAATGAAGCTGTATTTGTAACTTTCTAAAATCAGTAGTCTTGTGGCCGAGCATAGCCATGTGTTGTTTACTCAGCTGTGTTTTTACGACCAGCAAGCCTCAACTTCCACGCCTTTTTCAGGAGAAAAACCCTTTGCTGTATTTTAATGTCCTAAAAAAGTTTGATCTCCGTCTGTTTTGACAGACAGCTTCCTTCGGTACAGACAGCTTTGAACAGCTGTTTTAAAAGCTCTTTTTCTGGTGCTGGAAATTTGAGCACGGTGCAGTCTATTTAAAACCCAGGCATTCCAAGCCAGCACAAATCTATCGTCTTGTAATGTGAAAAAAAAGGAGCGTTTATTTCAGCAGCAACCAATTTACTCAGATGATGTGAATGCCTTTTAATATTAATATCTTAAGGATAATGCTGTAACATTTGGTATTAAGTCCTAGTTTGAAAGCACACAAATTCGGTTTTTTTCTTTCTTTCTATGAGGCCTATTTTTTCCCTATTGAGTGTTAATTCTAATTTCTCCTTTACCATTGTGGCAATATTTACACATCTATAGTCTGTTACTGTTTTACTTCTAATGGTAGCGTGCAGCTATTTAGCATATGTTACATAATTCATTCCTTGAATTTTAAAATGTAATTCTTTCAATCACATTTGCATAACAGAATGACGACAAAAAACCAAATTGAGCTCATTCCAGACATTTTCAAGCAGGGGGGCCACACACTCAGAACACACAACACTGCTTATTAAAGCAAGCCATTCTCACACAAAAAACATAGGGGCATATTAGCAAGACCGGCGATAAAATTATCGCCGTTTTAGCGGCAGGAAACTGCCGCTAAAGCAGCGATAATGGGCTTGCTAATATGCGTTATAGAATTCAATAGAAGCCCAGGTTAGATGTCCTGCACATCTAACCTGGGCTTCTATGGAATTCTATAACGCATATTAGCAAGCCCATTATCGCCATTTTAGCGGCAGTTTCCAGCCGCTAAAACGGCGATAATTTTACCGCCGGTCTTGCTAATATGCCCCATAGTCACTTCTTACTGAAACAAGTACTTTCAAACATCACCACCGGTGTCAATCCACAACCACATGGACACTCAAAAAAAACAATTAACCCACAAATTAACACTTAGGACAAAAGCAAGAGACAGCCCACAGACTACTCAAACCAAACCATTTGTAAATACCAATTGTAAGTCATATTTACAAACGAAAGGACTCTCCAAAAAAAAGGTAGAGAGATTACACCAAGACAAATAGACAGCCAAAAGACTGCCATGTTCAAAAAGACAGGCTCGCGCCTCAGGCCTTTTCCAATAATACACCAAATTACCAGTTGTGCACAGATCAGGATCCTTTTATTTATATATATATATATATATATATATATATATATATATATATATATATATATATATATATATATATATATTTATTCCATAATGTACTAGTCATCATGGAAGAAATACCATTTTTTAATATACCTAAACCCATTTAGGTATCCCCTCTTAGGGAGTCAGCGGAGTACTTCCTAAATCCATATTGGTACCTCCAAGACAGCAACACTTTCTACGAAGTGTGCTAGGAGCAGGCATGCCAAGAATATTATAGCATATATAATATTATACTCCAAGTGACACTTAACACAATTTGTGCCGTTCAAGTTTTCAAAGTTAGAGAAAAATCTCCTCATTACCTGCCTTCATTTGCTGCAGCAAACAAACAAACAAACCAAAATCTTGGCCAAGCTAATCCAAACAAAAGTGTTGCTACAGCAACCTTACCAAACCAAAGTCTCCAACCTCCACCTGCCAAGTTCTGAGTGACCTAACGGTCATTTGAAAATACTCACACCAAAGAAGATCTCAGTCGGGAGCGGCCAACACCTGGAGGGTCAGATCGGGAAAACCGGAAAATACGTTGGTCTGCAAAGACAAAGGGTCTCCTAATGCAGGGTACCTCCTCAGTAGATTCCTGTCTTCCGTCAAGAACACTCCCTTGGATAGCCGCTTCTCCGATGAGCCCCACGTTGGGGCGCCAATTTGTAGAAAAAAAAACCTTTTTAGGGGTTCACTGATGCACCTGGTCCTTAAACCAACAAAGAGATTTGCACGGAAGCTGGAATATCAAAATAACAACTTTATTAACCTCACATAAGGGAGACTGTGTCAATACAGTACCCGCAGGCCACTGTAGGAGACAGTCTAAGGAGTACAAAGATCCTGGGTCTTTTATGCCCAGTTTACCGCTGAGTTAGCATGTAGACTCAAAAAGAGGCGGTACAAGTGTGCACATGAATAGCTAGTTACATATAAGGATACATAAGAATTGCTTAGTCAATAGAGTGGGAGGGTTTACAATATTGCTGACATTAGTTAAAATAGCCTGACAGTTACTCTAAGAGCAGGTGCATTCTAGCAGCTAGACCTTTCTGAGCATGTGCAGTGCTCTGGCTCAGTACGGAAGGAGTTAATTATAGTTCCTGACTCAAGTGAAATACAAGAGCAGGCAACAGTGAAGAGGGAGAAAGCACATGGCGAGCACATGGCTAACTAAAATGGCTGTACATCAAAGAGTGATGGTATGCACACCATTTTCTCTCGCAATTGTTCATTTCATCTGTTCATCAAGGAATGCGTGCACACTGGGCATGCGCCTTGCCCCTGGGCACTGGTTAATTGAACAAGCTATGTGGAGCGAAGTAACGCCCCAAACCCAGTTGCACAGCAAATACGATCATACTCCAAAAGAATCTCTCTTATAGATTGGGTTCCGCCAGTCTTAATCCCATTTGTTGCTCTTCCTTATTCAAACCACATGACGGGTATTATGCTCTTTCAACGCTTCAAGTGTTCAAGATGTGCCCATCCAGGCCTCTTTCTAGAACACGATGAGAACACAAAATTCGTCCAAAACAGTGTACTTTATTCAAAACCCAATGCATTTTGTGCTTCATGAGCACTTCTTCAAGGGTCACTGCAAATATCAATAAAAAAAACACCATTACAACATGGACGATAATTCAAAAAATATAAATATGTGATAATATTCAAGTTTACAATGAATCAGCGCTGGCTGCACAATGAAAATTAAAAAACATTAAAAAACATTAAAAAGAAACGAGTTGTGCTGAACTGTTCGCATCACCACATGTACGGCGGAAAGATCATGTCCATTAAGCAAATTATCATATCAGCATACAGAAAATCACCATGTGTATATTTTTAGATCTATGGAAATTCGGATTGTCAACATATGTACAATTTATCGCATTTCAGCAAGTTTACCTCATTACATCTTTGCAAATTGGCGTTGGTCACTAGAGCACCAACTTGTGGGGTTATGGGTATGGTAGTTTACAACACTGGGTTATCACGCAGCTGGTGGGAGTAGAAGGCAGCCAATTAGGAAGCACCAATCAGGGAGGGGGTGTAGTTTTGGTTTGTAGAATAATTAGGGTAGAGGTGTGGTGTTAGCAGTTACTTTCACGGAATAGGAGGGAATGAAAGCGCGATGCTGTTTGTGCAGGTAGGTGAATGTTTGTGATCGAGGTTGTTGGGAGCAGGGTGTGAGTGTATGGCAGGATAAGATATGTAAGGGTAGTGAGTGTGAGAGTGTTAGAAATAGTTTGCAGGAAAGAGGGGCTTGTGACGTAAGAATCATTACGGTTCTTGTGAAGTGTGGAAGAAATTTGGTTGTAGCATGAACGTTGGGATAACAGCGTTCACAGTGCGAAGAACGTTAGCGGAGAGGGCCACGGGATGGGAATGCAGTTATGTGATACGGTAGGGATGCAAAGAAAGTAGGCAGTCACTTGGTATTTATTTTTTGGTATTGAGTCACAGCATTAATTAATACAGTTCGAGAAAATGTTTTTTAATTTTCATTGTGCAGCCAGCGCTGATTCATTGTAAACATGAATATTGTCACATATTTATATTTTTTGAATTATCGTCCATGTTGTAATGGTGTTTTTTTTATTGATATTTGCAGTGACCCCTGAAGAAGTGCTCGTGAAGCACGAAATGCATTGGGTTTTGAATAAAGTACACTGTTTTGGACGAATTTTGTGTTCTCATCGTGTTCTAGAAAGAGGCCTGGATGGGCACATCTTGAACACTTGAAGCGTTGAAAGAGCATAATACCCGTCATGTGGTTTGAATAAGGAAGAGCAACAAATGGGATTAAGACTGGCGGAACCCAATCTATAAGGGAGATTCTTTTGGAATATGATCGTATTGGCTGTGCAACTGGGTTTGGGGCGTTACTTCGCTCCACATAGCTTAACTAAAATGGCTGCCACAAACAAAATGGCTTCAGCTGATGCTAACAACCATTGCAGCTAGTTTTCCACAGAAGAACAACCAGAAGAAGTAGAGTTGACACAGGAGAAAGAGCCTGTGGGTGACGAATGGGATCAGTATATTGCTCCGTCATCTCCTTCACCCTCACCTTCCCCAGCAAACTCTCCGCCAGAGGATATTGGAGGTTTCCATGAGCTAATAGAGCGAGCCTCAAAAAGGTTTGATCTTCCTCTTCCGGTGAAACAGGCAGACTGTTTCTTGTATGATTTTAAAGATTCGGCAAGGAAGTCGATCCGGACCATCCCATTGGTGAGCTATATATGGGAGGAAGGCCTAAAAATTATGAGAAACCCAGCTTCTATTTCGGCATCAGTCCCGAGAATGGAGAAGAAATATAAAGCCCCAGAATCATCTCCGGCATGTTTGATAGGCCAACCCAGACTGGAATCAGTGGTCATGCAAGCAGCGCAGAGGCGCTCTAGAAATCCGTCAGCTACATGTTCCACTCCACCAGACAAAGAGGGTAGAAAACTAGATGGTGCAGGCAAACGTTTTGCAGTTATGGCAGCCGCGTCCATAAAAGCATCTAATGCGTTGGCAATAGTAAGCAGGTATGACATACAAATGTGGTCTGATTTAGCGCCTTTGCTATCTCACCTTCCTGAGGATAAGAAGGAAGAAGCAACGCAAATTCTTCAAGATGGGGCTAGGGCAGCCTCTGAAATGATTGACATAGCCATGGACATTTCCTCAGTGGCTTTTAGGCAGATGGCAGGGGCTGTCGCTCTTCGCAGACAGGGCTGGCTCAAAGCCACTTCTTTCCGTCCGGAAATTCAAGCAAAGATCATTGATATGCCATTCGATGGTGAAAATCTTTAT
Organism: Calotriton arnoldi; assembly: GCA_963921515.1. Classification (NCBI taxonomy): domain Eukaryota; kingdom Metazoa; phylum Chordata; class Amphibia; order Caudata; family Salamandridae; genus Calotriton; species Calotriton arnoldi. The sequence continues at coordinate 2,350,674 of CAWUFW010000868.1, read as the reverse complement.
GGTAAACAGGTGGACGATGCTCTTCAGGGAATCAACACTGGTACAGACACGGCACGTGCTATAGGGATCCTTCAACAGCAAAGGTTTCAGTCCTTTCGTGGTAGAGGAGCAAGAGGCCATTGCCAACAAAGACCGTCATTCCAATCAATACACCTTACCATCAACAGGCGAATAGAAGGAAGACATCAGCTAGAGGAAAATCACAGGAAGGCGGTAGAAGACAGTGACACTCTCAAGGCGCCAACCACCTCGTCAGAAAACAAACCTCAACAGAACCATTACCTTTCTCAGTTTTACCAACAATGTATGTCAATAACATCAGACAAATGGGAGTTGGAAATTATACATCAGGGTCACACCCTAGAGTTCATTCAAAAACCACCGTCCCGACCTCCCATTCCCAAGAAACATCAACATCTATCCTTACTAAAGAAAGATATTTTGAATCTCCTTATAAAGGGTGCAATAGAGGAGGTTCCTCAAGATCATCGAGGAAAGGATTCTACTCGCATTTTTTCTAATAAAGAAAAAACAGAGTACCAAATGGAGAGCAGGTGATGGATCTAAGAGGTTTAAACAAATATATCAGAAAGCAACTCTTCAGAATGTTATCGCTGCAAGAGATTCTTCTAATGCTGAACAGAGGAGACTATATGACATCTTTAGATCTATTAGATGCATACTTCCATGTTCCAATACACGTCAGACACCGACGGTATCTGAGATTCGAGGTGGCAGGGTGCCACTACCAATTCAAGGTATTGCCCTTTGGTCTCCGTTCCGCACCAAGAGTGTTCACGAAGTGCATGGCGCCAGTGGCAGCATATTTGAGACAACAAGGACACCAGGTCTATCCTTATCTAGACTGGCTGATAAAAGGTCCGACGTATCATTGCACTCGGAACTCACTAAGAGCTTGCAGGAAGCTATTCGTGTCCCTAGGTTTAAAAGTAAACGTGGAAAAATCCTCTCTGATACCGTCACAAACTCTACGGTTTTCAGGGGCAGTGTTGAACACGAAAGAAGCAAAGCCGTATCCTTCAGAAGAACGCATTCAAAAATTTTTAAAGCTGAGTTCTCAGATTCAAAAAAGAGAGTCAGTTTCAGGGAGGATGTACAGGTCCATGCTGGGAATGCTCTCATCCTGCATTCGGCTAGTTCCAAATTGCTGTCTCCACATGAGGCCACTTCAGGAATTTCTCGACCTACAGTGGGTTCAGGTTCACGGATCTTTCGAAGACCTAGTCCTTGTCACTCCACTAATAAAGAAAGCTCTGTCATGGTGGGGGGATAAGAAACAAATTTCACTGCAGGCCTACTTTTCGAACCTCAACCTCCCAGTTACATAATGACAACCGATGCATCTTAGCAGGGATGGGGAGCACATCTGCAACACCTGGAAATACAAGGTCATTGGAACTGGCAAGAAGCGTAGATGCACATCAATTGGTTGGAACTAAAAGCAGTGTTTTTAGGTCTTCAGGCGTTTCTTCCCAGAATTCAGGATTCCCCAGTCCTTGTCAGAACAGACAATACGACCACTATGTTTTATCTTCTAAAGCAAGGGGGAACAAGGTCGAAAACTTTATCAGCACAAGCTCAAGAAATCTGGCAATGGCTTCTAAAGCACAATATCACTCTACAGGTTCAGCATGTCCCAGGAATCCACAACACGTGGGCAGATTCATTAAGCAGGTCGGCAAGCTTATGCCACGAATGGGAACTAGACCAACATCAGCTTCTCCAGATATTCCACATATGGGGAACTCCAGGGTTGGATCTTTTTGCCACTCGAGACAACAAGAAATGCAAAAGGTTTGCAAGCAGATTCCCTAAAAAAGGATCGTGGGGGAATGCTCTTCAACTACGATGGACGGGAATGTTTGCTTATGCATTTCCCCATTCCCTCTAATTCCGAAGGTGCTGATGAAAATGAAATTGGAACCGTGCCGAGACAGTTCTGGTTCACGGAGCTTCTACAAATGTCTGTGTCCCCTCGTGTTCAATTTCCACCGGTGCACGATCTACTATCGATGAACAAGGGACAAGTGGTACATCCCCAAATAAACTCGCTAAATTTATCGGCTTGGAACCTCATGACCACGAATTCCAATCCTTGAATATTCCTCAGGAATGTTGGGATATTCTGACTCACTCAAGAGCAATTTCCACCAATAAAACAAATGCGGCAAAGTGGAAAAGTGGAAAAGGTTTTGCCAGTGGTGTTTGGATCACTCTCTACACCCGTTGCTTTCAACGCCAGATCAGATACTAACATATCTACTGTATTTAGCCAAAGCAGGATTAGCCCATTCATCCCTAAATGTGCATCTTGCAGCGATCTCAAGATATCGCAGAAGGCCGGGGCAACCTTCTCTTTGGTCTGATAGAGTAATAAAGGAGTTTATGAAGGGTCTTTTCAGGGTTTTCCCGCCAATAAAACGTCCAGCAGTGCCTTGGCAACTTAATACAGTCCTTGCACAGATGATGAAGCCACCTTTCGAACCCATTCATAAAGCTGATTTGAAGTTCGTGTCATGTAAAGTAGCTCTTCTTCTGCCTCTGACATCAGCCAGAAGAGTCAGTGAGATCGGAACCTTTTATGCAGTTCAAGAAAGACAAAGTAGTGCTGAGAACGAATTCAAAATTCATTTCAAAAGTTCCGACGTCATTCCACTTAAACGAACCTATCGTCCTACCTACATATTTTAAAAATCCAACTTCTATAGCGGCAAGGTCTCTTCACACGTTGGATGTCAGAAGATGCTTAAGATTTTATATCGACAGAACAAAATCTTTTAGAAAGTCAAATCAACTGTTAATTGCTTTCGCCGCTCCCAGGAAGGGGTCGGCATTATCCAGAAATAGTATCTCCAGATGGATATCTTCAGCAATTGCATTCTGTCATGAGAAGGCTGGAAGGCCTTTAACTTCAAAGGTTAAAGCACATTTGACAAGGAAGATGGCTACTTCTGCTGCATTTTTAGCGGGAGTATCGCTCCCAGACATTTGCAGAGCGGCAACGTGGTCAAATGTCCATACATTTACCAGGCACTACTGTCTGGACACAGCATGGCAAGGAGATTCAGCGGTGGGACAGGCTGTACTCCGCCGACTGTTTATTTAAGGTACTTTTTATTTTTAAAAGTATATACTTGTATATAAGTAACGCATGATGTGATTGGTTTTTCATGATATTTTATATGTATATGTGGTCTTTGTTATTTTAAACATTCTGAGACACACAATCCACTATGTAAGCTAGAAGATCTCATAGTCTTTGAAAGTGCACTATTTGAACCATAAGAAAAAAAAGGGGTCTTACCCTTAAAACGCTTTTCGTGGAGGAGATACTGCTTTCTATTCTGATTCAAGCATGTGAATCTATGAAAGATTCAATGCTGGAGAAAAAACAAGTTACTTACCTGTACACTGTGGTTCTCCGGTATTGATATCTTTCATAGATTCACATGCGGCCCGCCCACCTCCCCGTTTTGTAAGGTAGACCACTTTTACCTCACGATATCTATCCTTGGCTCACACTGGTGCTGGAAATCTGAGGTATGGTGGCTCTGCAGGGGATTGTGATCTCAGGGCTGGCGTCTCATTGGCTGACTTTTGGACCATATAATGATGGTGATGGGTTACCAAAGTATAATGCATTTGTATTGGTTTTCATGGAGTTTTTCTTTTATACTGCTATATTTCTAATACTGTGAGACTCCCACCATGACGACGGGGCAGATTCAAGCATGTGAATCTATGAAAGATATCAATACTGGAGAACCACAGTGTACAGGTAAGTAACTTGTTTTAACTCCCCTTCGGTCTTATCAGTGCCCCTCGGGTGTTCACCAAGGTGATGGCGGTGGTCGCAGCTCATCTGCGCAGGTTAGGGGTGTCTGTCGTCCCCTACCTCGACGAATGGCTGTTGAAGGCATCCTCGCCGCAGACTGTCGTCTCCCACCTTCAGACTACAGCGGACCTCCTGCATTCGCTGGGGTTCTCTATAAATGTGCTGAAGTCACACCTGACTCCTTCTCAGATGCTCCCTTTCATCGGAGCTGTTCTGGACACAGTGCAGTTTCGGGCCTATCCTCCCGAGCAGCGAGTCCAGGATATTCAGGTTATGATTACGATGTTTCAGCCTCTATCCTGGATTTTGGAGAGACTGACTCTGGGGCTGTTGGGCCTCATGGCCTCCTGCATCCTGTTGGTAAAACATGTCAGGTGGCGTATGCGGGCTCTGCAGTGGGACTTGAAGTTCCAGTGGGTACAGCATCGGGGAATCTCACCGTCGTGGTCCAGATCTCGGAAGGAACTGCGAAAGATCTGCAGTGGTGGTTGACTAACCACGATTGGGTCAATGGCAGACCCCTCTCACTTCCCCAACCAGATCTCACAGTCGTGACAGATGCATCACTTATGGGATGGGGCAGCCATCTGGGAGAGGAGGTGATCAGGCGACACTGTTATCCGGCGGAGTCGGGGCTCCACATAAATTTGTTGGAGCTCTGAGCGATTCGATTGGCATTGAAAGCATTTCTTCCCTCTGTCAAAGGGACATTAGTGCAGGTGTCCACGGACAATGCCACTACCATGTGGTACTGCAACAAGCACAACGGGTTTGGGGTCGTGGACCCTTTGTCGAGAGGCCCTGCATCTCTTGACATGACTGGAACAGCAGGGCATAACTCTGTTGGTTCAACACCTGGCAGGTTCTCTCAATGCCAGGGCGGACAAACTCAGCCGTTGATACCTAGCGGATCACAAATGGCATCTTCAGTCAGATGTGACGCAAGGTCTCTTTCAGCAGTGGGGAGAGCCTTGGTTAGATCTGTTTGCCTCCGAAGAGAATGTGCAGTGTCAGCAATAGTGCGCGTTGGAGTTTCCAAGGCATTTATCGCTCGGCTACGCCTTTCGTCGCGAGTGGAGCTCAGGCCTGTTGTACCTTTCCACCCATACCACTCCTGCCCAGGATTCTGCAGAAGATCAGGAACGACCGGGCCTGAAAATGAGCATCAATTCTCCGATCAGGCTGCCCCTTCGGGAGGATCTTCTGTTGCAGCAGCAGGGGAGGGTCCTCCACCCGAACCTGTCAACTCTGCACCTCCATGCGTGGAGATTGAGCGGCAACAGTTGATGGCTTTTGACCATCCTCCTGAACTGTGTAACGTTATTTTGGCGGCCAGGCGTCCCTCCCCTAAAACGGTATACATCTGCCATTGGCAGAAATTTGTATTATACTGTACAGAAAGGTCTACTGACCCTCTTTCTGCTTCTCGTTCCACTGTTTATCTATTTATTTTAACCCTTGCCCAGCAGGGCTCTGCGTTGGGTACGCTCAAGGGTTATCTTTCTGCTGTATCCTTTTTTTTGTGGATGTCAGACCAACCCTCTCTCTTTAGGTCTCCAATTGTACATAGGTTTCTGAAGGGGCTGGCTCACTTGTTTCCGCCCACACCCTTTGTTATGCCGCAGTGGGACCTTATTTTGGTCCTCACCTATCTTATATGTGCCCCCTTCGAGCCTTTATACGGCTGCTTACCATCAAGACAGCCTTTTTAGTGGCGATTACATCTGCCTACAGGGTGAGTTGCAGGCTCCAACTTGCACGCCTCCCTATATGATGTCTTTTCCAGACAAAGTGGTGCTTCGCACCGGGCTTCATTTTTGCCACAGGTTGTGACCCCATTCCATCTGGGTCAATCCATCATGCTGCCCACCTTCTTTGCTCCCCGCATCCCTCTAAGTAAGAGGAGCGTCTCCACCGACTGGACCCAAAAAGAGAGTTGTCATTGTACCTTGACCGCACAAAAGAGTTCCGTGTGGACGACCAACTCTTTGTAGGGTATGTGGGAGCTAAGAAGGTGCGGGCAGTGTAGAAAAGGACCATCTCTCACTGGGTCGTTCTCTGCAATAAGATCTGCCATGCCCTGGCTAAGAAGCAGCACCCCTGAGGGATTAAAGGCCCATTCAACCAGGGGAAAAAAGGCTGCGACTACGTCCTTGGCTCGGGGTGCTCCAGTTCTGGACATCTATCAGGGGGCAACGTGGGAATCCTTGCACACGTTTGCCAAGCCCTACTGCCTGGACAGTCAAGTCCGCAGGGACGGGCATTTTGCCCGTTCGGTCCTGCAGCACTTTCTAGTATAAGGTATTGGTCCACAACCCACCGCCGGGATGGTATGGCTTTGGTATCTAATTCAAAGGTAAGGAATCTGCAGCTAGAAGTCTCTATCAGATGAACAAGTTACTTACCTTCGGTAACGTATTATCTGGTAGAGACTATCTAGCTGCAGATTCCTTACAGCCCCACCCATGCCTCCCCGCTATGCGGACTAATTTTGTAGGGCTAGGGTTACTCTCCTTTTCAGGGCCCTAGTTTTGCACACGACTACATCAGTTACTTTGTTGCTCTGAGTTTCTGGCGTGGAAAAAGCGAAAAGTACAGACGTCTGCGTGCCTGGGTGGTGCCTATATAGGTACCACAACATCATAACCAATGCGGTCACGCGGAGCCGAATGGATCCAGCCTATGGCGCACGCAAGAGGTATTGCTCAGCAAAGGTTTCTGGATCCAGCCTGACGCCTGGGAAATTCTAAGGTAAGGAATCTGCAGCTAGATAGAGTCTGTATCAGATAATGCATTACCAAAGGTAAGTAACTTGTCTGTTAAGGTCCCATTGAGGCATAACAAAAGGAGCTGGAGGAAACATGTGATGCAGACCTTTAAGGAACCTATTTACAAAAAAGGCTTCGAAGAGGGAAGGCTGATCTAGCAGCCGCAGGAAAGCAGAGAAGGCAAATAAATAACCCTTCTATGTGCCCAATGCAGATGAACCAGGGTAAAGAAAACAAAATAACTTGGGAAAGGAGTGCAGATAAAAGGTCAACCTATTAGTCTGTATACCATGCCATAAACTTGCTCCACTGGCCAGTGTATAACATCTTTGTGAAGGGACGCCAAACTGCCAAAATAGCATTACAGACTTTGGTCGAAAGCTGTCAACTGTCGCTACTCAATCTCCATGCATGAAAGCAGAGTGTTGACAGGTTTGGGTGGATAACTACCCTTCCCCCCCTCCCTGCTGCTGTCTCAGAAGATCCTCCAGCAGGGGCAGCCTGATCGGACGGGCTGGAGTGGTATGGGCAGAAAGGCGTACAGTAGGCCGAAGCACCACTCAAGACGAAAGGCATCTCAGAGCGTTAGCCACCTTAGAAACTCCAGCGTGCAGACCTGCTGACATTGCGCATTCTCAGCAGTTGCAATCAGACCTAACCAAGGTTCTCTCCACTGCTGAAAGAGACCTTGCACCACCTCTGGTTGGAGACAACATTCGTGATTCACTAGGCATCTTGGGCAAAATTTGTCCGCTTTGGCGTTCAGAGAGCCTGCCAGGTGTTGAACCACCAGGGAAATGCCCTGATATTCCAGCCATGTCCAGAGGCGCAGGGCCTCTTGACAGAGGGTCCACGACCACACCCGCACTGTTTGTTGCAGTACCACATGGCGGTGGGGTGTGGTTGTGCGGTAACACCTGCATTAGCCTTCCTTTGATGGATGAATGCCAATCGGATTGCACGGAGCTCCATCAGGTTGGAGTCTAGATTCTGCCGGAGACCAGAGTCCTCTGATCTCCACCTCTCCCAGATGGCCACCCCATTCCAGGATTGACGCATCTGTCACTACCGTCATATCTGGTTAGGGAAAGGAGTCTGCCACTTACCCAATCGCAGTCTGCCACCATTGCAGGTCCTTTGTAGTTCCCTCCGAGATCTGAATCATGTCAAAGAGATTCCTGTGATGCTGGTCCCACTGCAGAGCCCACTTATGCCAACAGGCATGCATCACAAGCAGGATGCAGGAGGCCATGAGGCCCAGCAGGCTCAGAGTCAGTCTCACGAAACCCAGGATAGAGGTTGAAATATCTATATCATAGCCTGAATATTCTGAAATGGCTGTTAGGGAGGATACGCCCGAAACTGCAGTGTCCAGAAGAGCTCCGATGAAAGGGAGCGTCTGAGAAGGGATCTGGTGTGGCTTTGGCATGTTTATAGTGAACCTCAGCCAGAGCACAAGGTCCGCCGTAGTCTGGAGGTGGGAGATGACCACCTGGGGTGAGCTCGCCTTTTACAGCCAGTCATCGAGATAGGGGAAGATTGGCACCTCTGATCTCCGCAGATGAGCTGCAACTACCACTATCTCCTTGGGGAACATTCGAGTGGCGCTGGTAAGCCCAAAGAGGAGCACAGCAACCTTAAAGTGTCCGTGGCCTACCACAAACCACAAGTAACATCTATGAGCAGGCAGGACAGGAATGTGGATGTATGAGTCCTGCAAGTCCAGCGCTATTATCCTGTCTCCCTGGTCCACGGCAGACAGGACTTGAGCAAGCGTGAGCATTCTGAATTTCTTCTTTTTCAGGACGAAATTGAGATGTTGCTGGTTTAAGATAGGATGAAGGCCTCCGTCCTTTTTTGGTACCAGAAAGTAGCGGGAATAACAACCACAACCTACTTCTGATGCTGGCACCCTGTCTATGGCTCAACCAAGAGAGCTGCCACTTCCTGGCGGAGTCAAGAGATTTAGTCCTCCGTCACCCTGTCACAAGTGGGTGGCATGGGTAGAGTAGTAGTCACAAAGGGGGGTGGGTAGCCCCTTTGGACAATATGGAGAACACAGCGGTCAGAGGTTATCAACTTCAAGTGGTGATGGTGTATCCTGCCTCCCACTGGATGCCCATGATGGTCAGAGGGCAAACTAAAGATGCTGCAGCTGCTGGGAGAGTAGTGGACTGACCAAACCTCTGGCTGCCTGACCCACAAGGTTTGTGGGTACCGCTCCGCTGCCACGCATTGCCTGGGAAACCTGCTGCCCGTGTTGGCTGGGCAGGTAGAGATGTGGTTGGAAGCCCCTTCCGTGCCCACTAAAGGTGGACTTGGGTTGGCGAGGAGCCATGGAAAGGCCCAAGGGCCTGGGCGTGGCCCTTCTGTCCTTGAAGCGCTCCAGCGCTAAGTCTGCCTTGTCTCCTAAGAGATGGAAACCATTAAAGGGCATGTCCATAAGCAAGGGCTTCACATCCCCCCAAAAGCCAATAGTTCTCAACCAGGCGTGGCGCCGAAGGGCAACTGACGATGAAACAGCTCTGCCTAGTGAGTTGGTCATATCCAGCCCACAGGGTATGGCGAACTTAGCTGCGTCTCTCCCATCAGCAATAGCTTGGGAGAGTATGGCTCGGACCTCCTCTGAGACCATAGGCAGCACCTGCGCAACAGAGTCCCGGAGTGAATGGGAACATCGGCCCAAAGGGAATGCAGTGTTCACCCACCGCCGGGCCAGGCTGGCCAAAGAAAACATCTTCTTTCCCAAGGTACCAGCCTCTTGGATTCCCTATCCGGTGGAGTGGTAGGGAATGCACCAGGATTTACTCAAAGAGTGGAGCCTTGGACCACCAAGTGGTAGGGTGCTGGGTGAGGAACTTGGGGTCCCCTGGGGTGGCAGCAGGCAATTGTCCTATTTACAGGAGTCCCTGTGCAGTGCTTGGACCAGGCCCCAAGTTGGATGTTTGTGAGGGATTCATTAAATGGGGGAAGTGGTTAAAATGGGATCACTCCCAGCCGAAGCCCTGCCAGGACCTCTGCTGCCCTCCTCACCACCATAAAATATTAGGCTCCCTCCTCCATAGCCACAGTTGGAGGAGAGACAACAGGTATCTATGGAGGTGTCCAGACCATGGGCATCCGCCAGATCATCACACCAGATGTCCTTGGTGGAGTTTAGGGGCTGGAATTCATCAGGGTCCAGTGGACCCTCCCAATCATCCCCATGTCCCAGTCCATGGAAATAGGGCACAGGCTCCGGCCTGGAAGGAATGCCTCCAGTAGACGCAAGAGTCTGTGTTGGACGACACCCATCCGGCTCTGTGTTGGAGTCGGGGATGAGTATGGAGCCGGGGACGTCAGCAATATAGCCGGGGAAGGTAGAGGTGGCTTGACTGGAGTCTATCAGGATCTGTCCATGGATCCAAAGGGACCAACTGATGCCTGGGGCAAGCCTGCAGTTGAAAAACTAGTAAGGGCCTTTCCCAAACTAGTGGGGCCCGAAGGCGCACCACAGGGACAGGTCATCCAAATATGAATGAAATGAAATGAAATTTGTACTTGTAAAGCGCACTTATACCCCCAAAGAGGTGTCCTGGCGCTGTACGCATACCGCTGTGGAACCCTTCCTGGCTTTTCCCTGTGAAATGTCCACTCCTGGGCACCCCCAGGGTGAAGCCAGGCATCCCAGCGCTGTTGGGGCCGTTGTGGAGATTAAGCAAGCTATTGCCCAGAGTTGCAGAGTGGGACCCATGATTAGAATAGGCACCGAGGCGAGAATTATCAGGTCCGAGGAAATTGAGCCCAAGACCCGCCGAGGCGGGAATTGAACCCTGGTCCCGGGCCAGATCTCTGCATCAGGGTCTGCCGCTCTAACCATTGAGCCACACTTCTCCAGGTGCATGGCCTCATAAAACTCACGGAGTTGGGCTATGTTGCTGCCGCTCCATGAAACTTGGGAAGGCGTGGCGACGGCCCTGTTGCAGGCTCAACCACATAGCCAGGCCTCGAATGATGATGTTCCCTCGTCTCATTGGATGACTTCGACGGACGGGGCGAAGTCGAAGACCTTTTTGACTTCTTGTTCTTCTTATGCTTGTGGGACTTACCTGAATGCCCGGACGACTTCAACGACGAGTGCTTGGAATGGTTCCGCGCCCGTTCCCGGGACCTTCCTGTCAACTGGGATTGAGAGCGTCAAGCAGCAAGGAGCTTGACGGACCGCTCTCTATAGGCTTGGGGTGCATGGCGCTACAAATGATCAAGTCTTGGCGTTGTGGTCGTGCTAAAGAACCATAGGAAGAAAAGGTGTGGATCAGTCACCGACATTTGCCGGTGACAGGCGCCACAGGGCTTGAAACCAGCCTTCCTCGTGGACATCCCTGCCACACCAGGAAACACTGTCTCACAAATCTTCGACAAAAGGGGAAAAAAAAGTCAATTAAAAAGTGACAGGGGGTAGCTCTTCTCCAGATCTGCGCTGACTGGCGCGGAAAGAAAAGAACAGACGTCAGCATGCTATGGACGCACCTACATAGGCACCACGCATGTCACTTCTGGCGCGGATGACACCACGCGGAGCATAACGACCCCACCTACCAGTGCGCAGGGGTACTGCTCACAATAAATGTCCGGATCCAGTCTGACATCTGGGGATAATTCTATGGTAAGGAACTTGTGGCTAGAAATCTCTATCAGATGGAAAGTATACAAACAGATTCAGTAAAACGTAATGAATATATCTGTGCAAGCCATACCTCCCTTGCTCTGACATTATGGCCGGTAGAACACGCTGTACATGACATCTGTCAGGACCTTCAGCAATTCTGTTTTAAAAAATGGTAATTCCATGCAGCCTTTCTCATGCAGGATGTTATTCATGTCAAGCCTGACCCCTCCACAAACAGCTCCTTCATTTCACAATGGTTCTCTTGGATAGAGAAACATTGGGAAATTGAATCAGGTAGTGGGGAGTGGGATGAACTAGGAACAATCCTTGTCCCTCCCTCCTCCAATTCATACTTCCTTGTTGACTTCTTCTGTTACTGGTTTGGGTGTAAGGGCCTAGGCTGCTCCTCCCACCTTGTTTCTCACATCCCTCCCTCCAGAAAAAGTGGATTGAGCTGGCAGGCATGGCTAGGGAGAAGCTGGGCACAGTAATATCTGCCCCTAGCCCTGCCTACCAGCAATCATTGGATGGACTTGGGTACAGCTAGGGAATCCCTTTAAGACTAGTTAACATGTATGTGAAGTAAATAGTGATGTTGTATGGATATTAATGAGCATATTAATGAGGAAACACTGAAGTGAGAACCAGGTGACCTCATTCAGGAGTTTTCCAATGCCCAACAGTTCCTCAAACCCCCGCCAGAAAGAAAAGTAAGTACCTCAGCAGTGGGGTAAACAAACAAAAGAATGTGGTGCTCTGCTCGAAGCATTGATTTTGTGTCATATTTATTGGTCAGAAGAGTGTTCTAAAGACACCATTTGATAATGGACATGCATGCATCAAGAGCAGCAAAGAGGTGAAAATAATGATATGCAATTCTTTCTATCTTTTGGCGTAGTGGGTTGTTAGCTTGGTCATAAGTTATTCATGTTGTTTAGCTACATCAGCATCAGTAAAAGAAGCAAACTTATAGAGGTAAAATTCAAGACAGATTGAACACAGTTGAGTTTGAGTAGGAATATAGTTTATTACAGAGCATTATTATTAAATGTACAGTAAATACATTTCTCGAGTATTGAATCTTTCATAGATTCACATGCTTGTATCTTCCCCGTCGTCATGGTGGGAGTCTCACGGTAAAAGAATAACCATAGCAGTAAAAGAAAAACTGCATAGAAAAACCCATAGGGAAGTGTAGAGTTTGGTAGCTTATCATCATTATGTGGTCTAAATACTGAACAATCAGCTGCCAGCCCTGAGATCACAATCCCCAGCAGAGCCACCATACCTCAGATTTCCAACCGCCGTCGTGTGAGAAGGAGTCTCCCTGAGCTCTGCTCAGTTTTTGGTTACTTGGTGAACTTTTGACTTCTGAGGTACTGTTTTTTCTATCCTTACTTCACCATGTCTGACAGCTCTAAAAAGAGGCTTTTCAGACCTTGCAGATCTTGTGGGAAGGCCAGATTATATTCTGAGGACCCTCACAAAGAATGCTTATACTGCCTTTACCCTAAGCACGTCCCCAAGGAGTGCAAACACTGTCGCACCTTCTCGGCTAAAACCTTGAAAGACAGAGAAGCTCGCTTGCTATTATGGCTTCAAAAGAAGAAGACCGCATCAGACTCCGACTCTGATGAAGGATCTAAAGGACACTCCTCTAAAAAACATAAGAGGGAGTTGTCTGAGGAAAAGGGTGAGGTGAAGAAACAAAAGACAGATAAATATAAAGACAAAGAAATCTCCTCTTCGTTACCTCATACACCTCTTAAAAAGCCTTCAGTGACAAAGGCTCCGTCGTCGCTTCCGTCAACGAAGACCAGAGGATCATCTGTCACGACGCCGAAAAAGACGTCGACGACCTCTACGTCGACCGCATCGTCGACGGCAGCCATCTCGAGGACGACGACTTCGTCGACGACGACATCGTCGATGACGGAATCGTCGACGGCACCGTCGACGGCGAGTGCACAGACCTCGTCGACCGCCATGATAATGCCACCGTCGTCGCTCTCGTCGACGGGCGCGTCGACGGCGAATTACAAATCGCCGACGACAAGATCAAACATTTCGACAAAAAGATTTTCTTCGTCGACGGGCTCGTCGACGGACAAGAAAACTTCAGAATTTACCACATGGACCAAGATATCACCACTTCCACCATCCAAACTCCTTGATTTACAGGAGTCAGAGGACGATGGTCCGTGCGGAGCGGCTTATAGTCCCTCGCAACTCCACATTAACAGCCAGGAGACAGATGAGGAGGAATGCCAGGAAATACAGGAGGAACTGTCATTTAAAGACAAGGCTCCAATAGGTATGAGTCGTTCCAGCAAGCCTAGTAATACGATGATGACGAGGACGATAATAATGTCAGGGAAGACGCAATATCCATGCCTATTTCTCTAGTCTCTGACTTAAGACACATGATTAACGATTACTATCGCCGTTTCCCAGAGGCCAATGCCCCTGCTTCCAAAACCACAAATGTGTCTCAACCAGTGGCTCAGGTTCCAGTGATTCCACCCCCACCTCCACCTCCGGTGCAGAAAGCGTGTAACCCTAAAATAATAATGATTAGAGATGACTTCGTGGAAAGCGAACACGAAGACCAACCAGAGGAAGGGGAATTACGGCAAGATGAGGTGGATGATGAATGGGACCAGTATATTATTCCTTCACCACCAACAGCGCCATCTCCGGCAAACTCCCCGCCAGAAGACATTGGTGGTTTCCATGACTTAATGGAGAAAGCTTCCAAGAGATTCGACCTCCCCTTGCCGGTAAAGGAAAATGAGTGTTTCCTCTATGACTTTAAGGAAACTTCAAGAAAATCGATAAAAACAATTCCAATAATCAACCACATCTGGGAAGAAGGGCTGAAAAATTTGAAAAATCCGGCCTCGGTGGCAGCCTCAGTTCCTAGGATTGAGAAAAGTATCGTGCCCCTGAAACATCACCAGCGTGCCTGATCGGTCATCCTCGACCCGAATCAGTAGTGATGCAAGCGGCGCAGAGACGTTCTAAGAACCCGGCCTCTACGTTATTCGCTCCTCCGGACAAAGAGGGCAAGAAGATGGATGGCGCAGGAAAGCGCTTTGCTGTGATGGCAGCAGCCTCAATCAAAGCCACAAATGCATTGGCACTTGTCAGCCGATTTAACCGACAGATGTGGTCGGACATCGCTCCACTTTTGTCTCACCTTCCGGATGACAAAAAAGAGGAGGCGGCAATAATCTTGCAAGACGGAGCTAGAACAGCTGCTGAGTCTATCGACATAGCTATGGACATCTCCTCGATAGGATTCAGGCAGATGGCCGGAGCGGTAGCACTTCGACGACATGGGTGGCTGAAGGCTACATCTTTCAGGCCCGAAGTCCAGACAAAAATCGTGGACATGCCCTTTGACGGGGAAAATCTCTTAGGAAAACATATTGATGAGGCGTTGCAAGGTATAAAAGCGGACACAGACACCGCAAAAGCCTTAGGTTCCCTGCAGCAAGGAAGATTTCAGTCTTTTCGTGGAAGAGGTTCAAGAGGACAGTTCCATCAAAGATCCTCCTTTCAATCGAACAGGTACCAACCTTTTCACCAACAGGGGTACCGTCAATTCTCCAACGCCCACCAGTTTCGCTCCACTAACACCTCTTACCAACAGCAGTCTACAAGAAAGCCTACTGCAAGGGGAAAGACACAGGTCTCCAATAGGAGGCAGTGACAATGTCCAGGCGCCGACCACCTCGTCACGCCCCATTCAGATCCATTACCTCTCTCAATATTATCTTCATTGGCTGTCAATAACATCGGACAGATGGGTGTTGGATATTATACACCAAGGCCACACCCTGGAGTTTATACAGAAACCTCCAGCTCGACCTCCCATTCTCAGGAAACAAAGCCATCTCTCAAGTCAGAAATCTTGGCCCTCATTGTGAAAGGAGCAATAGAGGAGGTTCCACCACAACAACGAGGGAAAGGATTCTACTCGCACTTTTTCCTCATAAGAAAAAAGCAGTCCACCAAATGGAGGCAAGTAATGGATCTCAGAGGCCTGAACAAATATATCAAGAAAATTTCGTTTCGTATGCTGTCGCTTCAAGAGATTCTTCTAATGTTACGCAGAAGAGATTACATGGCATCGTTAGATCTCTTGGATGTTTACTTTCATATTCCAATCCACATCAAACACAGACAGTATCTACGATTTGCGGTGGCGGGGCGCCACTACCAATTCAAGGTGTTACCCTTCGGTCTCAGATCCGCGCCGAGGGTATTCACGAAATGCATGGCGCCAGTCGCGGCGCACTTGAGACAGCAAGGCCACCAGATATATCCGTATCTGGACGACTGGCTCATAAAAGGCGCATCGTTTCAGGAAGCACAGCAATCCCTGGAATGCTGCATGGATTTGTTCCAAACTTTAGGGCTGAGAATCAACATGGAAAAGTCTTCCCTCGTTCCAGCGCAGTCGCTTCAGTTCCTAGGAGCAAAATTACAAACTCAGGAAGCAAAAGCGTACCCCTCAGAAGAACGCACGCAAAAAATAATGGAGCTGACAGCACGATTAAAATCAAAAAGGTTCACTTCAGTAAAAATCTTCAAATCATTGCTAGGAATGATATCTTCATGCATTCCCTTAGTCCCCAATTGTCGATTACGCATGCGGCCGCTGCAAGAACTTCTCGACAAACAATGGGTACAGGCCCTAGGATCCTTCGAGGATCGAATCACCATCAACCCTCAGATCAAAAGTGCACTGTCATGGTGGGGCATCAGGAGCAACTTATCAAAAGGTCTGCTTTTCGAACCCCAATCTCCCAGCTACGTCATGACAACAGACGCTTCATTACAAGGATGGGGAGCACACCTTCAGGAACTGGAAATACAGGGCCATTGGACAGATCAAGAGGCCAGGTTACACATCAACCTGTTAGAGTTAAAAACGGTGTTCCTGGGTCTGCAAGCCTTCCTTCCCAGGATTCGGAATTCGCCTGTTCTAGTCAGAACAGACAGTACAACGACAATGTTTTACTTACTGAAGCAAGGGGGCACAAAATCAAAACTCCTCTCGGCACAAGCCCAAGAGATTTGGAACTGGATATTACAACACAACATTTCTCTGCAGGTTCAACATGTCCCTGGGATATACAACAGGAGGGCAGACCGACTAAGCAGATCAGCCTCAAGCTGTCACGAATGGGAACTAAATCGAATCCAACTTTTAAGAATATTCAGTTTATGGGGCACACCAACTTTGGACCTTTTTGCAAATCAACAAAACAAGAAATGCAAACAATTTGCAAGCAGATTTTCTCAAGCGGGGTCTTGGGGAAATGCGCTACACCTCCGTTGGACGGGGATGTTTGCATACGCGTTTCCCCCGTTCCCTCTCATACCGAGGATACTACGGAAAATGAGATCGGAACCGTGCCATCTAATCCTAATAGCCCCGGCTTGGCCGAGGCAGTTCTGGTACTCGGAACTCCTTCAGTTGTCTGTGAGTCCCAGAGTGCAGTTCCCATTGATTCACGACCTGATCTCCATGAGAGAAGGTCAAGTTCTTCATCCGCAGTTGACCTCACTCAACTTGTCAGCCTGGAACCTCATGAGCATGAATTTTATTCCTTAGATCTCCCTCAAGAATGCCGGGATATCTTATCAAACTCTCGAGCAATATCTACCAATAAGACTTGCATTGCAAAATGGAAAAGATTTTGCCATTGGTGTTCTGATCAATATCTGCATCCTTTCCACTCTTCGCCGGATCAGATACTTCCTTACCTGCTACACCTAGCCAAGGCTGGACTCTCTCATGCATCAATAAAAGTACATCTTGCGGCTATATCGAGATACCGCAGAACACCAAATCGTCCATCTCTTTGGTCACAGAGAGTAATAAAGGAGTTCCTAAAAGGACTGTTCAGAGTGTTTCCACCCATTAAACGACCGGCCATTCCATGGCAACTCAATACAGTCTTGTCCACGTCTCATGAAACCCCCGTTCGAACCAATTCACAAAGCTGAGATTCAGTTTGTCTCTTGGAAAGTAGCATTATTACTCGCGCTCACTTCAGCCAGGAGAGTCAGCGAGATTCAGGCTTTCTCTGTCGCGGAACCTTTTCTTCAATTCAGGTCAGACAAAGTCATTCTCAGGACAAACCCTAAATTTGTACCCAAAGTCCCTACGGCTTTTCATCTCAACGAACCAATTGTATTGCCCACATATTTCAAGAACCCATCTTCTGCAGCGGAAAAATCCCTGCACACTTTGGACATCACAAGATGCCTCAAATTTTATATTAACAAAACAAAATCCTTTCGGAAAACAGACCAACTCCTCATCGCTTTTGCTGGCCCTAGGAAAGGCTTAGCTTTGTCAAGACTTACCATTTCAAGATGGATAACCTCTGCCATCTCTCTATGTCACGAGAAGGCAGGAAACCCTTTGCACGCCAGAGTTTCTGCTCATTCGACTCGAAAAATGGCAACATCAACCGCATTGTTTGCGGGAGTATTGCTCCCGGACATTTGCAGAGCGGCGACATGGACAAATGCACACACGTTTACCAGGCATTACTGTCTGGACACAGCGTGGAAAGTGGACACTGCAGTGGGGCAAGCAGTTCTACGGCACCTGTTTCACTAAGGTACCTCCCTTTTGTTTTTCTGTATATTTGTACTTTTTCATATATACACATATTCAAGAGGTTAGTCATGTTTATTAATTCCTTTCCTTTATATGCATTGTTTATATATATTTTGTTTCACGTACCAGGTCCCAGAGTAATATACACTGAGACACATAACTTGGTGTTTGGATCAGTATAACGCAATATAATATTCTAGTACTGAGGAAGCAGAGCCCCAAGGAACGGGATCTATCCTGGAAACGCTACATGGTATATGTACTGCTGTCTATTCTGATACAAGCATGTGAATCTATGAAAGATTCAATACTGAAGAAAAAACTAGTTACTTACCTGTACACTATGGTTCTCCAGCATTGATATCTTTCATAGATTTACATGCGACCCGCCCGCCTCCCCGTTTTCTTGCAGATAGACCACCTTTATCTCTAGAGGTATCCTTGGCTCACACTAAGGGCTGGAAATCTGAGGTATGGTGGCTCTGCTGGGGATTGTGATCTCAGGGCTGGCAGCTGATTGGTCAGTATTTAGACCACATAATGATGATGATAAGCTACCAAACTCTACACTTCCCTATGGGTTTTTCTATGCAGTTTTTCTTTTACTGCTATGGTTATTCTTTTACCGTGAGACTCCCACCATGACGACGGGGAAGATACAAGCATGTGAATCTATGAAAGATATCAATACTGGAGAACCATAGTGTACAGGTAAGCAACTAGTTTTTTACTTGGATAGGAGAACCTCACTGGTGAGAAATATTCTTTACAAAATAATAATTACAAAATGTACATCTCGGATTCCCAAAGGAAAAAAAAAAAGAAATAACGACCTTCCTCATATTTCTTGTCAAACTGCTGGAAAGGATGCTTTGCCATAAGTTAACTTTGAGGTTCGATACAAAATAACCTAAATCAGTTCACACAAATGTTTCTAGTAGACTGTCATTATCAACATAAGAAATATACATAACCAGCACTAAAGGCAAGATGAATGGATGCAGACTGGACCAAAGGTGCTTTAACATCTTAAGATCTTCCACCTTACAGCTTTTGTAAAAGTGTTAAACGTTCTTAGCTAGAGTACCGAAATCCATTTTCTTCAATGCAACTTCTCTGATTGACTAATCATTCGATTTTCTGCTCAGAAAGGAATTAAAAGATATTACCAATCCTCATATTACATTTGGTAACAAGTATATCTGTGCATGTAGTGAAAAAACAAAAAAGTATTGCAACTTAGAGTGACCAGAGAACTACTTACATTTGGAGAAACGTGCCGAATAAGATTGAGAAACCACAACATTTCTCATCCTTGATGGGGCTCAACGTTATGCACTCTATCCTCCATTGGCACGAATGTCAGACCTTTTATAAAGTGTTCTAATTTATAAGATAGCACCACCAGTGTGCCTCACAGGCGGTTGCAACACCTCAAATTGCACCCCTCATTTTCAAGTGTTTCTCAATGTGCCACTCTGCTTCCCCCCCCCCCATCAAACAAGGATGTGATTCAACTTCAGAAGTGAAGAGACCACCTAATGATTCTGAACTTCGTTCAATACGACTATAAGCCTGACATGCCCTTTTAACTTTAAATCTGTGTCCCCTCAGTGCAGGGTATGCTCTCTGCACTTTTGTGATGGCTACATGTATATCCATATCTCCTGCACCTGACAGCTTCCCACTGCCAGTTTATTTAAATCTCAAACCTGCTCTGACAAAATTTAAAAATGAAACATGAACATAATTGTATTTATTGAGGAAAAACAGCACATGTGCCTTAAATGTGGCATAGGCACACTATTAGGTGGTGCACAAGAGCATCATCAGTTTGAATGGATACTTTTAAAGATGGGGAAGAAAGGTTGGTAGGTAAAACTGATTTATTTTCTTATAAACAAAAGAATTGAAGATGTGGTTAAACATGAGCCTTTCTGTTAATAATGAAAAACCAACACTAATGACACGTCATGTCCTCCAATGCATAATGATTACCTTTAAGTCAGAGCAAGTTAGTGTTTTGTCAACTTTACTTGCAATACAAAAGTGAATGATTGCCTCCACTGGAGCAATTGTGAGCCATCAGGATAACAAATGTAGCAATTTCTTTTCCTTGCCACTCCATATGTGGTGTCAAATCTATGGGGACATCAAACTCCCAGGTGTCAGACTTGATCCAGAAACTTCAAAGCAACAAGGTCACTGGTAGAGGATGCTGGACTCGGTCGCTGACGGAAATGACATCAGGTGACGCCGCTGAGGCCATAAAGTGCTCAACTCGAGGCATCAACGTAATTTCCCTTTTTTTTCCACGCCTTCAATGCGCATCCGGAGCTTTACTTCTGAGGACATTTCTACCTCACCAAAACCTATTATTTTGTTGCAGTACCAAATAATGTCTCCTCCAAAAAAGTATGGGTTCAAACCCTTTAGGGATATAAAAAAAAAAACAGATATCCATCAGGGACACCAAGGGCCTCATTTATGGGGTTTTGGCTTAGGGGGTCACCTTGCTGCGCTGCTCTATGTCAAAATAAAAGGGAAGGAATGCACTGTATTTACCCAATATGGCACATTCCTGCCCTTTTCCCCTGCACTGGTGCCGTTTCGGCAGCCTAGCACCAATGCAGGCACCCTTGCACCATGGTGCAATGGTGCCTGTGTTGTTGGCAGGCTTGTTTTTGTGTAGGAAGGTGCACTGGATCCACATTGAAGGTGTAGAAAAAGGGAACTGATGTCGGTGCCTGGGGTTGGGCACATGATGGCCTCAGTGGCGTCACCTGACATCACTTCCATCAGCGACTGAGTCCAGCATCCTCTACCAGTGACCTTGTTGCTTTGAAGGTTCTGGATCAAGTCTGACACCTGGGCGTTGGGATCCTGGACTCAGCCAAAACATGCCTCCTGCACAGTTGGGGGAGATGACCAACCGCCTAGATACAATAAACTCTGGTTATCGTTATGCTCATCAGTGGCCAAAAGAAACATAGCACGGATGTAGGGTGCACGAGCTACACCAACAGTGGCAGAGTGAGAAAACGACATGGACTGATGCATGTTGGCAGAAAAAAAACAATATGCCTGGGTAGATGTTGCCCACGAAAATGGGAAAAAATATATATATTTGGTCCATAAGGTTACTGGCCCAACTCCAGAAAATATTCATCCAGCAGCACTAATACAATCAAATCAAGACATGATTTCAACCTGCCCTGACTTAACAAATACAGTATGAGCCATTGGAGGTGGTACTAAAATAATTACAAGCACATCTGTGTGTGTGTGTGTGGTAGTAGACATGCTAGGTATTGGTCGGAGGGTGAATGGGCATATCGGGTGATGAAGACGCACAAGGTGGTAATGCTAACTTCTAAGTGAAAAGCAAGTTGAGAACCCTAGTCCTACAGTTCATATTACTGGTAAGAACAGTATGCTTGAACATTTCTGGATATTCTTGTCATTTCCATTGCTCAAGAGTCCTAATCTTCCTATTCACAGTCTGGACCATTCTAAGTGATTCTAAACCGAAGACAGATCTTTAGCAAGCATAAAAATGGAAGGCTTCCTCCATATCTAGCACACTGCCCTATGTGAGGAACCAAAAGTGAGAATTACCTCCAGTAATAGCAAGCCTAGAATGAAACAAAACCAACAACCAAAGACATCCTTCCCATCAATATAGGATGGTCACAAGGAATAGTAGGACACCGTATAATAGAGATTCGGTAAGTAATCCAGAAATTACTCCTCCTCGTCCCTCTTGCTCATCACAGTTGTTTTAATTAAGGGATCAGCAAGAAAAAGGTGGATGCCTCCATACAGGTACACACAAGGCAAGGGTGTGCAGCACCCATGCGTTTGGTTCATCGAATTAAGTAGTGCAACATAAACAATATGTAATTTAGCCAAAAGGTAGTAGAGGTCAAAGTGAGAAGAGGCGCCCTCAATAAGGGTAGCCCCTTTGGACAATATGGAGAACACAGCGGTCAGAGGTTATCAACTTCAAGTGGTGCAGGTGATGGTGTATCCTGCCTCCCACTGGATGCCCATGATGGTCAGAGGGCAAACTAAAGATGCTGCAGCTGCTGGAAGAGTAGTGGACTGGCCAAACCTCTGGCTGCCTGACCCACAAGGTTTGTGGGTACCGCTCCGCTGCCACGCATGGCCTGGGAAACCTGCTGGCCGGGTTGGCTGGGCAGGTAGAGATGTGGTTGGAAGCCCCTTCCGTGGCCACTAAAGGTGGACTTGGGTTGGCGACGAGCCATGAAAAGGCCCAAGGTCCTGGCGCGGCCCTTCTGTCCTTGAAGCGCTCCAGCGCTAAGTCTGCCTTGTCTCCTAAGAGATGGAAACCATCAAAGGGCATGTCCATAAGCAAGGCCTTCACATCCCCCCAAAAGCCAGTAGTTCTCAACCAGGCGTGGCGCCGAAGAGCCACTGACGATGAAACAGCTCTGCCTAGTGAGTTGGTCATATCCAGCCCACAGGGTATGGCGAACTTAGCTGCGTCTCTCCCATCAGCAATAGCTTGGGAGAGTATGGCTCGGGCCTCCTCTGAGACCATAGGCAGCACCTGCGCAACAGAGTCCCGGAGTGAATGGGAACATCGGCCCAAAGGGAATGTGGTGTTCACCCACCGCCGGGCCAGGCTGGCCAAAGAAAACATCTTCTTTCCCAAGGTACCAGACTCTTGGATTCCCTGTCCGGTGGAGTGGTAGGGAATGCACCAGGATTTACTCAAAAAGTGGAGCCTTGGACCACCAAGCTCTCTGTGGTAGGGTTCTGGGTGAGGAAGTTGGGGGTCCCCTAGGGTGGCAGCAGGCAATTGTCCTATTTACAGGAGTCCCTGTGCAGTGCTTGGACTAGGCCCCAAGTAGGATGTTTGTGAGGGATTCATTAAATGGGGGAAGTGGTTAAAATGGGGTCACTCCCAGCCGAAGCACCGCCAGGACCTCTGCTGCCCTCCTCACCACCATAAAAAATTAGGCTCCCACCTCCATAGCCACAGTTGGAGGAGAGACAACAGGTATCTATGGAGGTGTCCAGACCATGGGCATCCGCCAGATCATCACACCAGATGTCCTTGGTGGAATTTAGGGGTTGGAATTCATCAGGGTCCAGTGGTCACTCCCAATCATCCCCATGTCCCAGTCCATGGAAATAGGGCACAGGCTCCGGCCTGGAAGGAATGCCTCCAGTAGACGCAAGAGTCTGTGTTGGACGACACCCATCTGGCTCTGTGTTGGAGTCGGGGATGAGTATGGAGCCGGGGACGTCAGCAATTTAGCCGGGGAAGGTAGAGGCGGCTTGACTGGAGTCGATCGGGATCTGTCCATGGATCCAAAGGGACCAACTGGCACCTGGGGTAAGCCTGCTGTTGAAAAACTAGTAAAGGCCTTTCCCAAACTAGTGGGGCCCGAAGGCGCACCACAGGGACAGGCCATCCAAATATGAGGTGCATGGCCTCATAAAACTCACAGAGTTGGGCTATGTCGCTGCCGCTCCATGAAACTTAGGAAGGCGTGGCGACGGCCCTGTTGCAGGCTCAACCACAAAGCCAGGCCTCGAATGATGATGTTCCCTCGTCTCATTGGATGACTTCGACAGACGGGGCGAAGTCGAAGACCTTTTTGACTTCTTGTTCTTCTTATGCTTGTGGGACTTATCTGAATGCCCGGACGACTTCAACGACGAGTGCTTGGAATGGTTCCGCGCCCGTTCCCGGGACCTTCCTATCAACTGGGATTGAGACCGTCAAGCAGCAAGGAGCTTGACGGACCGCTCTCTACAGGCTTGGGGTGCATGGTGCTACAAATGATCAAGTCTTGGCGTTGTGGTCGTGCTCAAGAACCAAAGGAAGAAAAGGTGTGGATCAGTCACCGGCATTTGCCGGTGACAGGTGCCACAGGGCTTGAAACCAGCCTTCCTCATGGACATCCCTGCCACACCAGGAAACACTGTCTCACAAATCTTCGACAAAAGGGTAAAAAAAAGTCAATTAAAAAGTGACAGGGGGTAGCTCTTCTCCAGATCTGCGCTGACTGGCGCGGAAAGAAAAGAACAGACGTCAGCGTGCTATGGTGGCACCTACATAGGCACCACGCATGTCACTTCTGGCGCGGATGACACCACGCGGAGCATAACGACCCCACCTACCAGTGCACAGGGGTACTGCTCACGATAAATGTCCAGATCCAGTCTGACATCTGGGGATAATTCTATGGTAAGGAACTTGTGGCTAGAAATCTCTATCAGATGGAAAGTATACAAACAGATTCAGTAAAACGTAATGAATCTATCTGTGCAAGCCATACCTCCCTTGCTCTGACATTATGGCCGGTAGAACACGCTGTACATGACATCTGTCAGGACCTTCAGCAATTCTGTTTTAAAAAATGGTAATTCCATGCAGCCTTTCTCATGCAGCCTTTCTCAGGCAGGATGTTATTCATGTCAAGCCTGACCCCTCCACAAACAGCTCCTTCATTTCACAATGGTTCTCTTGGATAGAGAAACATTGGGAAATTGAATCAGGTAGTGGGGAGTGGGATGAACTAGGAACAATCCTTGTCCCTCCCTCCTCCAATTCGTACTTCCTTGTTGACTTCTTCTGTTACTGGTTTGGGTGTAAGGGCCTAGGCTGCTCCTCCCACCTTGTTTCTCACATCCCTCCCTCCAGAAAAAGTGGATTGAGCTGGCAGGCATGGCTAGGGAGAAGCTGGGCACAGTAATATCTGCCCCTAGCCCTGCCTACCAGCAATCATTGGATGGACTTCGGTACAGCTAGGGAATCCCTTTAAGACTAGTTAACATGTATGTGAAGTAAATAGTGATGTTGTATGGATATTAATGAGCATATTAATGAAGAAACACTGAAGTGAGAACCAGGTGACCTCATTCAGGAGTTTTCCAAAGCCCAACAGTTCCTCAAACCCCCGCCAGAAAGAAAAGTAAGTACCTCAGCAGTGGGGTAAACAAACAAAAGAATGTGGTGTTCTGCTCGTGGCATAGATTTTGTGTCATATTTATTGGTCAGAAGAGTGTTCTAAAGACACCATTTGATAATGGACATGCATGCATCAAGAGCAGCAAAGAGGTGAAAATAATGATATGCAATTCTTTCTATCTTTTGGCGTAGTGGGTTGTTAGCTTGGTCATAAGTTATTCATGTCGTTTAGCTACATCAGCATCAGTAAAAGAAGTAAACTTATAGAGGTAAAATTCAAGACAGATTGAACACAGTTGAGTTTGAGTAGGAATATAGTTTATTACAGAGCATTATTAAATGTACAGTAAATACATTTACTTTGATAGGAGAACCTCACTTGTGAGAAATATTCTTTACAAAATAATAATTACAAAATGTACATCTCGGATTCCCAAAGGAAAAAAAAAAGAAATAACGACCTTCCTCATATTTCTTGTCAAACTGCTGGAAAGGATGCTTTGCCATAAGTTAACTTTGAGGTTCGATACAAAATAACCTAAATCAGTTCACACAAATGTTTCTAGTAGACTGTCATTATCAACATAAGAAATATACACAACAGCACTAAAGGCAAGATGAATGGATGCAGACTGGACCAAAGGTGCTTTAACATCTTAAGATCTTCCACCTTACAGCATTTGTAAAAGTGTTAAACGTTCTTAGCTGGAGGACCGAAATCCATTTTCTTCAATGCAACTTCTCTGCTTGACTAATCATTCGATTTTCTGCTCAGAAAGGAATTAAAAGATATTACCAATCCTCATATTACATTTGGTAACAAGTATATCTGTGCATGTAGTGAAAAAAACAAAAAAGTATTGCAACTTAGAGTGACCAGAGAACTACTTACATTTGGAGAAACGTGCCGAATAAGATTGAGAAACCACAACATTTCTCATCCTTGATGGGGCTCAACGTTATGCACTCTGCTATCCTCCATTGGCACGAATGTCAGACCTTTTATAAAGTGTTCTAATTTATAAGATAGCACCACCAGTGTGCCTCACAGGCTGTTGCAACACCTCAAATTGCACCCCTCATTTTCAAGTGTTTCTCAATGTGCCACTCTGCTCCCCCCCCCCGCCCCCATCATCAAACAAGGATGTGATTCAACTTCAGAAGTGAAGAGACCACCTAATGATTCTGAACTTCGTTCAATACGACTATAAGCCTGACATGCCCTTTTAACTTTAAATCTGTGTCCCCTCAGCGCAGGGTATGCTCTCTGCACTTTTGTGATGGCTACATGTATATCCATATCTCCTGCACCTGACAGCTTCCCACTGCCAGTTTATTTAAATCTCAAACCTGCTCTGACAAAATTTACCAATGAAACATGAACATAATTGTGTTTATTGAGGAAAAACAGCACATGTGCCTTAAATGTGGCATAGGCACACTATTAGGTGGTGCACAAGAGCATCATCAGTTTGAATGGATACTTTTAAAGATGGGGAAGAAAGGTTGGTAGGTAAAACTGATTTATTTTCTTATAAACAAAAGAATTGAAGATGTGGTTAAACATGATCCTTTTTGTTAATAATGAAAAACCAACACTAATGACACGTCATGTCCTCCAATGCATAATGATTACCTTTAAGTCAGAGCAAGTTAGTGTTTTGTCAACTTTACTTGCAATACAAAAGTGAATGATTGCCTCCACTGGAGCAATTGTGAGCCATCAGGATAACAAATGTAGCAATTTCTTTTCCTTGCCACTCCATATGTGGTGTCAAATCTATGGGGACATCAAACTCCCAGGTGTCAGACTTGATCCAGAAACTTCAAAGCAACAAGGTCACTGGTAGAGGATGCTGGACTCGGTCGCTGACGGAAATGACATCAGGTGACGCCGCTGAGGCCATAAAGTGCCCAACTCGAGGCATCAACGTCATTTCCCTTTTTTTTCCCCACGCCTTCAATGCGCATCCGGAGCTTCACTTCTGAGGACATTTCTACCTCACCAAAACCTATTATTTTGTTGCAGTACCAAATAATGTCTCCTCCAAAAAAGTATGGGTTCAAACCCTTTAGGGATAAAAAAAAAACCAGATGTCCATCAGGGACACCAAGAGCCTCATTTATGGGGTTTTGGCTTAGGGGGTCACCTTGCTGCGCTGCTCTATGTCAAAATAAAAGGGAAGGAATGCACTGTATTTACCCAATATGGTACATTCCTGTCCTTTTCCCCTGCACTGGTGCTGTTTCGGCAGCCTAGCACCAATGCAGGCACCCTTGCACCATGGTGCAATGGTGCCTGTGTTGTTGGCAGGCTTGTTTTTGTGTAGGAAGGTGCACTGGATCCATATTGAAGGCGTGGAAAAAAGGGAACTGATGTCGGTGCCTGGAGTTGGGCACATTATGGCCTCAGCGGCGTCACCTGACGTCACTTCCATCAGCGACTGAGTCCAGCATCCTCTACCAGTGACCTTGTTGCTTTGAAGTTTCTGGATCAAGTCTGACACCTGGGCGTTGGGATCCCGGACTCAGCCAAAACATGCCTCCTGCACAGTTGGGGGAGATGACCAACCGCCTAGATACAATAAACTCTGGTTATCGTTATGCTTATCAGTGGCCAAAAGAAACATAGCACGGATGTGGGGTGCACGAGCTACACCAACCGTGGCAGAGTGAGAAAACGACATGGACTGATGCATGTTGGCAGAAAAAAACAATATGCCTGGGTAGATGTTGCCCACGAAAATGGGAAAAAATATATATATATTTTTGTCCATAAGTTTACTGGCCCTACTCCAGAAAATATTCATCCAGCAGCACTAATACAATCAAATCAAGACATGATTTCAACCTGCCCTGACTTAACAAATACAGTATGAGCCATTGGAGGTGGTACTAAAATAATTACAAGCACATCTCTGTGTGTGTGTGTGTGGTAGTAGACATGCTAGGTATTGGTCGGAGGGTGAATGGGCATATCGGGTGATGAATACGCACAAGGTGGTAATGCTAACTTCTAAGTGAAAAGCAAGTTGAGAACCCTAGTCCTACAGTTCATATTACTGGTAAGAACAGTATGCTTGAAAATTTCTAGATATTCTTGTCATCATTTCCATTGCTCAAGAGTCCTAATCTTCCTATTCACAGTCTGGACCATTCTAAGTGATTCTAAACCGAAGACAGATCTTTAGCAAGCATAAAAATGGAAGGCTTCCTCCATATCTAGCACACTGCCCTATGTGAGGAACCAAAAGTGAGAATTACCTCCAGTAATAGCAAGCCTAGAATGAAACAAAACCAACAACCAAAGACATCCTTCCCATCAATATAGGATGGTCACAAGGAATAGTAGGACACCGTATAATAGAGATTCGGTAAGTAATCCAGAAATTACTCCTCCTCGTCCCTCTTGCTCATCACAGTTGTTTTAATTGAGGGATCAGCAAGAAAAAGGTGGATGCCTCCATACAGGTACACACAAGGCAAGGGTGTGCAGCACCCATGCGTTTGTTTGGTTCATCGAATTAAGTAGTGCAACAAACAATATGTAATTTAGCCAAAAGGTAGTAGAGGTCACAGTGAGAAGAGGCGCCCTCAATAAATCTTATGAGAATGAAGTATTAGAAGATGCCCATACAGCAGCGCTGCAGATATCAACCATGGGCATCCCAGCGAACTCTCTGAAAGATAAAGCCACCCCATGATTAGACCTTCTCATTATGTGAAACAAAAGACACCTTAACCAGGTCCTAAGTCAAGGACACAGACAAGCAAACCCAACCACTAAGGTTAGAAATGAAAGGTTTCTTACCCACAATGCGCAAGCCCAAAAGTGACAAATAAGGCACCCAAAATCTGGAATACCTCCGTGCACCTCAGATACTCACACAGCCCTTCCAATATCAAATGAGTGATAGCCCAACTCATTGGGGTCAGATCCAAAAGTATCCGGAGTAAAGGTTCAACTGGAACAGAATTGCAGGTTGAAAATAAGATATAGGCACAGAAAATAAGATAGGACTGCCTAACAAAGAAGAGTCCCTAACTCACCCATGTGCCTAGCAGAAGTAATAGCATTTGGAAAGAACGCCTTAGTAGTAAGAATGTCCTGACTGTTCACCACTAATCTTAATTACTCCGACTCCTAGTGTCCTTTATACCACTCATTATGAAATGAGGTTTGCCTCGTCCAACAGATAGGCCTGAACAAAAATGTCAGGAACAGTAAACTACAAGTGAAAACTCACATGAAAATCATGAAGTTCATAACTGTCTAAAATGCCATCAGTGAAATGAGGAACCGAAAAGACCAAAGGTCTGCCAAAACATCCTATAGGTAGCCATAAAAGAGACACAATAAAGTATTATCTGGGAATGATCCTTCACCTCACAAAGCCTAAACAGTAGACCAAGAAGCAAATCTGCTAGAAGAAGCATTGGGTGCCTCACAAGGCAGCAAAACAGCAGAGTTGAAAAAAAAACCATAGTCACCAAACCTCAGAGATAGAGGTGCACCAGGGGATGATAACGCAAGCCAAAAAACCAACCAGGTTGTGGCAGGACAAAGTACAGCAATGCTTGAAAGTGGAGCATGGGCAGGAATGAAGACAAGTTTCAGGGAGTAAACAAAAAAATACTACCACCTCTCATCCCTTCTCCAACAAAGGAGGAGGGGAAAAATGGCAGTTGGAACAGAAGCAGCCACTGGGGATGATCCGCCTAACTGGCATAAAGTTCCATGGACATAGGTGTCAGAGCTGACAGGAATCTTAACTGGCCAGGCTCTAAAGTCCTTCCACAGGGCCCACCCTTAAAGGAGATGCAGACTGTGACCCAAAAGTGAGTGCAGGAAAAGCCCACTCCTGCCACATCCACCAATGCAGTGAACCAAGGAAAGCATCATTGAAGATGACAAGACCAGAGAGGACAGGCAGCCAGCAATGAGCCAACTTACACCAACACTGGAACCTCACCAAAACACACCAGTGGGGACCTCCTGGACAATCTTTGGAAAAGCCAGTAGGTCTGGCTGCATTTTCACCGTTGACTAGAACATTAAAAAAAGGGAAAAACCAAATTGGTTTCTGTATATATTGTATCTGTGACATAAAGAAATTAGTTTGTTATGACTCAGAGTACTTTTGAGTTGTTAAATACTTATGCATTGCAGTGCGAGAACTCCAAAAGGTTGTGGACTGATACAACAAACATCATGATGCAAGAAAGACATACTGCTCTGGGTAAAGGTAAATCCAACACTAAGTATATTTTAAAACATTGGTAACAACAGATCGTGCAGAGAGTTGTGCTGTCAAGACAGACCTAAAAAGAGAGGAATCCAGGGCATTCTAATACTTCCCAGGCATTGGCTAGTGCCCTAGCACAGGAAGACCCTTTTTGGAGGATGGCAGAGAGACACGCTGGGTGGGAACAAAAACCCAGGATTGAGCACCCATGATGGAACTGGTCCACAATACTAAAAACGCAGCTCTGAAACACGAGGAGCGACGTCCGTGTGTGGGATCAAACTATTAAGAAATAAGATTCTGGACTTCTGGGACATACAGGGATCCCTTGGATTTAACATTGAGAAGTGAGACGTCGCGAGATATTGAATCCCAGTGTGGGTTGGAATTAACACCACTAATAAAGGTTATACATAGGAAGACAATAGCCTTGATAAAGTCGCGGGAATAATTCCCATGTAAGCTGACTTAAACACGTGTCGGCTGTCTGAACATCGGAAAATAAAAAGGAAAAAAGAAATAAGAACTTACCTACTTGTATTTTACTTATGCTCACATCAAGCATGTTTATGTATATTGTGACATAACAGACGTGTGCTGAGGAATTCCTTTGTAAGGCTGCATAGCTGACACTTCTACAAACAGGGCATGACTAGTGCAGCAACAAGGTAGCAAAGGACTCATTCCTTCCTGGGAAGCACACGCTAGGTAACAGATGGCCATTGTTATCTCCACTCTATAGTACTTGTTTGATCAACCTCGTCAGGATGGACTGCTGAGTGGACCTGTGGAAAATGAAACCTGTGATCACGATGTCAAACACTCTAGAAGTGCAGCAGTTACTGACACTACAAGTGGCTCTGGAAGATAAAATAAAGGATCAGTGTCAGCATGCCCCTCATGTCATACATGCCCATCAAAGAGGAAGAGAAAAACATTGGTAATGTTCTGCAATATTATAAATCTGAGTGTGGGAAGAGATAATCTGGTGAAACCTAAAACACCTGGATTTCTCGAATAAAATATCAGGAGTATCCTATCAAATATGGAAGTGTTAGAGCAAGTGAGGTGGTCAGTGCATCTGTCTAGCTATTATGGGGAAGGCTTCAACTGCCCACATAGGGGCCGATTCCGATCTCGGCCGGTAGTGCTCCGAATCGGATTCGGATTTACCGGATCCGATTCGGAGCCCTGTTTCCCGACCGAATCGTACGCGGGTCCGGCCGAGCGAGTACGATGCAGGCACCCGCGAAATCTCCGACCG
Source organism: Calotriton arnoldi (assembly GCA_963921515.1). Taxonomy (NCBI): domain Eukaryota; kingdom Metazoa; phylum Chordata; class Amphibia; order Caudata; family Salamandridae; genus Calotriton; species Calotriton arnoldi. The sequence continues at coordinate 2,319,303 of CAWUFW010000868.1, read as the reverse complement.
ACTCGAACGCGGCTTCAACACGCTCCGACCGACTCGCATGGACACGACTCGCACCGCGCTATGGAGACGTATCCCGGCCGGGTAAGTACGATGCGCACCGCGAGCAGTCCGACCGACTCGCGCCGTCCGGCTCGAAAAAGCTGTCGGAGCCGGACTTTGGGGGTCCGCGTCGGACCCCCTTGTACGCGTTGGCGCGCGAGTCGCACACAGGGGGACCCATGGGTCCCCCCTACCTGTGCATGTACGCCGCGATGCGCATGGACGAGTACACGCTGTAGGGGGCGCCCTTGTCCGCCTCGCACCCATTGAGTCAATGGGAGCCCGCGTACGCGTTGTACGACAGGCTCCCATTGACTTCAATGGGAGTCCGACCGACTCGAGTCCGATGGCATGCGTGCGCATCGTACTCGTTCGGTCGGACTGCCAGAGTCCGATTCGGTCGGAAATCTCTCCGGGTCCGGCTCGGTCGGAGAGATTTCCGGCCGGAATCGGAATCGGCCCCATAGTGTTTAAATGAAATTAACCAGTCTTCTAAATATTTGAATGCATCATTTTCTGGTTGGGCAGCAGCAGAAATTTGATGGCCACTCCCATTGCTTTCTTTACAGTTTGTTTTGAATGGGGGTACTTCCAACACCGTCACCGGGCTGGGATTTCTTTTTGGTGGGCCATCTTCAAATAATGGAAGAGGAAAACAAACCAGCAATTACATTTTGAAAAGTAGGGCAACCTTTCAAGAATTGTCTTGATAAACCTCTATCTTTTGTCAGAATAGCTGTATGACTGTATCCTCGTGAAGATGGTACAGAGGGAGGGGACACCGGTACCTGCAACACTGACATTTTACAATATTGCTTGTTAAAGCAGAATCGTTTTTTAAAAGAATAGATAAACTAGTTTCAGGGGAACATATAATGTGCAGGAGTTATGAGCCAGGAGTATTTGTACTGTTTACAGTTTTCTCCACTGTTATGGGCATTCACGCATAACACTGTGGATGTACATTTTACTACACTGTCCTAAAGACTATGCAGTATAATGTATTTACTATAATAATTTAAAAAAATTATTCAGACCTGATTTATGAACTCATTTTGGGACTATTTGAAGTCACCAATTAGTCAAATGATTAATTACTTACAATAACGCATCTGAGGTGTCTTTGGGTTATACTATCTGATACAGAGGCAGACCCTCGGGCAAGGGTCTCCAAACTATCCGACCCTCTACAATATTTTATCTGGCCTCTGTTGTTTTCCAAGGTCTTGGATTCCGATGAACAAAGGGAAATATATACCCAATTCCTTTGGCAGCCTGCAGGTGGCAGCAAAGCCTCTTGAATCTTCTCTACTGTAAAGTTTGGACCAGCAATGTTGTGTATGCCAGATCTTTGAAAAACACAAATTCCTAGTGCAGGTAATCCACAGTCGAGAAAACTCTAATTGCCAGAATTGTGTAGAAAGGTGCAGACTGAATTTATTTTTGTTTGCCCTTCATTAATGGCTTAAGTTTCCTAAAAAATAATTATTTGCTTCGTTTTACTGAAGTTCTTTTCTTGGAGTGTTTTTATTTTTCTTATTGTGTGCTACAAAATTGGGCAAATTATCATTTCATGTAAATTTGTAAATTCTCAGCATTTAAAATTAATTAAAATATGAATAGCCTTTTTCTTATCTATAGCGAAGTAATTTTGTCAGACCATTTGCTAATGGTTGACATTTTTACTCATATAATTTCTCAGTTTGAGCACGGCATTGTGTCTTTGTAATTGTCACATTTCTCTTTTGCTTTGAATCATTTCATGTGGATCACAAAAAGATCCAAGTAAACCTTATTCATTCATTTAAATTTTATTCATTCATTTATAAAACTGAATTTTTCGGCCTGCGAATATTTGTAAAATATACAATAGGGCCCTTATGCTGAAAAGTCTGGAGACCCATGCACTAGGGGATAAAACAATATTGGCTATGGAATCGCTAAAGCAAGTATCCAATGCTGATACTATACTTCCATGGCGCAATGTGAATACGAAACATTTGCCAATCCCAGACAAGTAAGAACCACAACAGGACCGTTCTAACCTCAACGATCAGGCAGGAAAGGCTCCGTCCAGGCTGCCGTCCAAGCAGAGGTAAAGGGCCCCTGTTAGGGACGGAACCCTGGCAGAACACGACGATACAGAGGATGGTAGCAGCTGGAGAACCCATAGCCGAGGAAAATGCCCAGCATCCCTAGTTTCCATAGCAACAAGTAAGGCAGACCAGGCCACAACTTCCATGTGCCAGACTGACCCAGGAGACTTGTGAAGTTTCCTGTAAAAAAGTGGGCATCCCAAAATCACATGCCACTAGCAGACAAGTCCACTAAAGTTGGACTTCTTGTCACATAGTAACTGAAGGAAAACAACATTGAGCCAGAAAGTTCTCTGCACTGGATGGAGCACAGCAACAGAGAACACCACCAATGACAAAAACAAAAGATACATGTCATAATGACAGAAAGCGAAATATAAAATGACTTACTGTGTTGAGCAGGGCCCGCTGTCCACAGAGAGACAAAAACAGACAACAAAAACGTGAAAAGTGCTGTCCCTGGTCCCTTCTTATGGGTGAAGACTGATACAAGGAGCTGTAAGACTTACATCTTCCAGAGGCTCAAATGGATGTCTCTGAAAACCTGTAGAACCAAAGGAAGATTTTACTAAGACACTGCGGGCTGAACCTTGCAAAATACAGTCTAAAACTTGTCAGTTATCTGAAGGCTTAGCTACCAATGGAGGTAAACCTTTCCAAGGGGGCTAGAAAAAAAGCCAACAGCCACCAACTGAGGTTGAAGGAAAGAGGAATCAGACCCAACTCAAGCCCCTTAAGAGGATTCCAGGATCCACAAGGTATCACAAGGTAGAGCAGAGAGCTTAAGGGAGGGTAAAGAATGGCAGGCCCAAAAGGAATGCCAGTTTCTAGCATATGCACTAAGGGTGGAAAGTGCCTAGAGTATTGCAAAGCCCCTGCAACCTCCTGTGTCACCCTTATGTGCATTAAACCTACGCACGCATCCTTCCAACGTAAAATCGGTCCTTCTTTATGGAGCAGAAACTTGGAGGACAACAGTGACGACAAACAAAGTTCAGACCTTCATCAACACCTGCCTGTGAAAAATCCTCCAAATTTGCTGGCCAAACACCATCAGCAACAACAACCTATGGCAGCACTCTTTCCAACTCCATGCCCATGAAAAAATCATGAAAAGACGCTGGATAGCTCACATCCTCTGCAACCCCACGTCAAACACCACCAGGCAAGCCTTGACCTGGAACCCTCAAGGAAAAAGAGGAAGGCCAAAAAACACCTGGCGGTGAGGCCTTAAGGCTGACTGCAAGGAGATGGGCTACACCTGGAGTCAGATCGAAAGAAAAGCCCAACACAGATGGCTGGAGAGTCCTGGTTGATGTCCTATAAGTAAGTAGGTACACAGCCTTCATGCCACTGGCCTCAAATAAGTCAACTTTATGGAGTTCAAGAGTGACCACCTCAAGAGCGAAGAAAGAAGAGCCCATTCCTGCGGAACTAGAGGCCAATATGGGGCACCCAAAACGATAGATGTCCTCTTCCTCCCAATCCTGTGAGGCCCCTCAAGAGGAAAAAGCAGGCAATGTAAACAGTCACTAGGGCCAAGTGAAGAATAGGTAATTTGTCTCCTAGGCCCCAATATTGTTGCTGGTGGAGGAAAATATGGGCAGCAGAGCATTCTGTCTGGAGGCAAAAAGATCCAACCAGGTAAGACTCAGTTAGTCTACAATCCATTGAAAACAAATGCATAAAGGGCAAATTCCTTCTAAAAGGGGAACACCTAACTCAGGGTACAAACTGTAATTTCTCCACCACTGGCAGGTAAAAAGACCAAATTGAGTGAAGGTTTAGTTTTGGCATGGGATGAAGAGTGTACATCAAGAGAGAATGCTTGTTCGTCTTCCTCTGTTGGCCACATTGTTGTCTGTCATGATTAATAGAACCAGCCTCTTCGTATGAGCAGAAAAGAAGTGATCTTACAGTTCCCTCTAAGCTAGATGACATACTGATGAGACTATAGGCCCTGGGCTGATTCCGGACAAAGAGCAGTGTGTCAAACTTGCCGCTGGCATCAGTTGTCAAAATAAATGGTAGAGGACAGAGCTCCACATACTGATTTAGTTTCTCTTCCTTAAGCCACTACTGCAAACAGTTCACCAGAAGCCTTAGATTAGGAAGATGGTAGTTTAGAGAATGCTGATCTGATTCCAGTAGGCAAATGCTGAACCAAAGGACCAGACCAAGCCACCATAGGTGGCCAAGAGAGAAGTCACTGAAGAACTGAGGCAAGGTAAAATACAGTAGATACGTCAAATATCAACAAGTCTCCAACTTCACATCAACGACAGGAGGGAGAGAAGTGTGCTTCTCAGACATGTGTGAAAGAGTACTCTGATTAACTTCAGACATTGGCAGAAGGCTATACTGGATTTCTTCAGCATCAGCCCCTATGGATACAGGATGTACCATTGCTATGTGAGTATGAGCCAGAGAGAGAGATGGAGTATGCACCGACTAGATGCTCAGATAAGAATGGACCAGAATCCACCCACCCCCTGTAGAGAAAAGAAACACTGGTGGTACCAGCAGTTTCGTAAACATACTCCACCATGACTTCAAGGCAAAAGGTAGCATTCAGGATTGAAACTGTCCTGAGAGAACTGCCAAACAAAGTAACATGATAGGCCATCACTAGAATGTGAAAAGAAGCTTCTTCCAGATCAATGGATGGAAGGAAATCCCAGAACATCCACATAGGGATAATCTCCTCTAGTAACTCCATTCTGAAGGCAATGGATTGTATCAAATAGTTTAATTCTTTCAAGTCCATGAATGCATCACCAAGTTTGGTAACCAAAAAGAGGATTGAGAATACCCATGTGAGGGATGCAAATGCCTTTCTTTTTGTGGAATTGAGGGACGGAACGAATCTTCAAGTAGTAAGTCCAAAATTGCTTGTTGTAGAGCCTGTTTATTGTATTGATTGCCAAGTCAAAGTGTCAAATGCACATGCCAAACAAAAGGGATAAGTAGAGGGAAAAGCTGTTATGGAACATTCCCAACACCCACAAATATGCAAGATGAATCTGCCAAACTGGTATGAAGGCTGAGAGACAACCTCGCAAAGGAAGAAGGTCCAACCCCGGTCCGGGAGAAGGAAAGCCAGGAGTGTCATAACAGACATCAGTGGGTAGTGTAGGAACATCAACCTCCACCTGACTGATAGAATCTCCCGCTTCTTTCCCTTTTAGCAGGGGAGAAGTAATATTGGGTTGAATTAGTTAACATATGCTTCTATGAAGGAAAGAGAGGCAGGGGGCAAAAGTCCACAGTCCTTTGGATCCTCTGCAGCTTGTTTGACCAATCTCCCCCACCCCCCATCTTTTGGCCACACAGCTTCAAGCCCACAAGAGACAGCTTACGCAGTAACACTTTCTGGGATCAAACCACTAGAGCAAAAAATAGAGCGGCTTCCTTCAGCACATTGGCAGTCATGCAAAAAGCAGCTGTTTCACAATCCTCTTCTTTATCCAAAGCTATGTGCACAAACTAGAAGTCACTAAGTACGATTTGTCACAGAACAGAACTTAAAAAACTGTTGCAGAATGTACTCTTTTCCGGATGTCTCCAGATCAGGCCCTCCAAGGCCACAGTGGTGTAACCATAAGGTAGTAAATATTAAGAGGCTTAGAAAATCATTCTTAAACCCAATGAGAGCGTAAAGCTTTTGCCAAAAAAAGGCCAATACCACTCTCATATCATCCCACTCACAAAGAATCAAAGACTGGCAAAAGAAACAGCCCCCATATTCTTGCATTGTGGAATTTACAGAAGGCATCACAAATGCCTTCTTTGGGTACTTAAAGTCTAACATCTGCACCATGATATCACTAATGATAGCAGAGTTTGCCTCTGGAATCCCGACCATTCCTATTTCAGATTACAAATCCACAGCTGTAGCTGATACCTCATAGGATTATTTTCTAATAGAGACTTCTAACCACAGATTCCTCACCTTTTGAATATCCCCCAGGCATCAGACTAGATCCAGAATCTTTTTAGCAGTACCTCTAAGCACTGGTAGGTGGAACCGTGCAGCCTTTCTTTCCGCTCCACCAGACAGTGATCCGGAACTACCTCTTATCTCTTTGAGACAGTTTTTTAACCACAAAAGTTAGTGTGCAAGAGAAATGTAACCTCCCAAGACGATAGGGTGCAAACCCTATAAGGACTGTCGCAGACAAATGTCAGTGACAGATTCTTCTTTTAACACAGAGAGATGGAGGGTAGGCCACCATACGTGCCTTCAGGGTAGAAGTGAAAACATAAAAGTGAGTATGGTAGCACCAAGAAAGACAAGAGAAGGAAAGAAGATATGTTGTTTCGTAATCATACAAAAAAATCAGGAATCCAGAGTTTTGGACGTCTGCCATGCTTATGAGGAAAGTCATCCTTTATGGAAGAGGAAACCTCATGCACCTAATTGTATCATGCTTCATCATCGGCATCCTCTACCCACCCTGGTAGGACAGTGCCATCAGGGTGGTCTCAACCTCCTCGAAGACTTAAAGGAAGGAGGGAGTTCTTAGATAAAAACTACTGGGCAAGGCAGGATCCAGACTTTCTATAAAAATACCTCGGGTTCCTCTGTATTTTACCTTTATTGGTGAGGACCCCAGGTATATCTAAAAACAAGAATGAGAGGTATACAGAGAATAATGGCTCAAACCTGTCTCTTATCTGCCAACATGTTTCTGCCCATCGGTTGTAGCCTAACAGGTCTGGGGCATTCTTCAGAGCTAAAGGATCCTTTAAACTAGCTTTTCCTGGTACTGGATCTACTTTGATACATTAACCCTAAACTTTAGGGGGTATCGGCTTCCTGGTCAAGGAGGGGGTGATGTCCTTTGTAGTCACACATTCATTAAAAGGTGCACCACACAGGGTAACCTACGTATAATCACTCCTGACCACTGGTACCAGTTTTGTGTTCACTTTTGTGTTTTCAGTGACAGATTCTCATCAGGTTTACCACTGGTGCCTGGGATCGAGACATAACTCTTAAGGCCTGCAGTTACTGCACATCAATGAACCCAACGACCAAATAAGACTGCGAGGCAAAACTATGTCGTCAAGCACCAGAAGACTCTGCGACGATTCTGGTCCAAATCGAAGGGTTGGTCCAGAAGTTGCAGGTTTTGTTCCTGAGGCCTGTCATCATCACATTCTAAGTCTTTGGGTAAGTCGAAATAAAATATGCTGGTGATGATATAGATTTATAAAGCGTGACTGTCACACTAAAAAGGGTGTCCTGGTGCTACAAGACTGACACACAACCCACTTACTGACACAAACCATGTCTTCAAGCCCTTACAAAACTTTAGATGATTAGCTTCACTCTTTAGCTGAAGGAAGAAAGCATTGCGCAGTTTGGGAGCCCAAAAAAAAAAAGCCTTGCCGCCTTTTCAAGAACAGCTTACTCGGGCTACAGTAAACAGAAAAGCATTCACAGATCGTAAAGGACGGCATGGGAGATAGGTCTTAAATTCCTCTGACAGAATTTCAAGACCCTGCTTGTAGCTGCCACAGTCAGACATACATACAATTTTGAACAATATTCTCTTATTAATAGGTATCCAGTGCAGGGTTTTAAGTATGGTGGCAAGCTCATAGCGCTTTGCACCTGACAGTAGTCCAGGCAGACCAATTTTGGACTCTGCAGTCGTGCTATAGCCTTTATCAATAGCTCCAAATATACAGCATTGCAGTAGTCCAAGCATGATCAAATAGTGGCTTGGAGAGGGGGCGTGGCCAGGAGCGTCAAGATGGCGGTCGCACTTTAGAAGTGCTCCGGACCCCTCCGTCATACGCTCCCTTAATCCGCCACCATCGAGAGAACCCACCTCCCATCCTGCTGCCTGGCTGCCCAGGGCTCCCGATCCATGCCTGGGAGTGGTGTTTCTGACGTCTAGGTGCTGCGGGCGAACCCTGCATCAGAGCTCCGGCGGCTGCGGGCCTAAGATGGCGGTCCTCGCCGGGGGTGATTCTTGGTCCTTCTTGAAGTCCCGGTGGTGCCCAGCAGTTTCGGCTGCCGCGTGAGAAGAAGCGGCCCTGCTGGATTCTCAGCGCCGATCCCGCTGCGGACCAAAGATCCGCCCAGTATTGCGACGCACACCCGGGCTCCCAGAGGTGAGAGGCGCTGGAGGCGGCTGGGGCGGGCCCGCTCGCCCTGCCGGGCCGTTGATCTCCTGGGGGGCGGAGGGCCGGAGAGGGTGTTCGCCCGTCGCTTCGGACGGCATTGGCTCCAGAGGCCTGTCTTGCCCGTCCCCCCCCTCATCCTTCGGTGGCTGTAGCCCTCCTGACGCCGGGGCTGCCCTGCGTCCCGACCGCTGCCGGTCCCTGGCCTGCTACCAGCGCGGATCGCGCTCCTTGCCCGCACGCTCCTTCCCTGAGTGCGGCGGCAGAGGGCTGAGGACGCCTCGGCTGTCATTTTCGGACAGCGGCGGAGGAGCTGAGTAGCACTCCCCCCCCCCCTCTCTCCCTCTCACCGATAACTTCACTGTGGGGCCTGCTGCAGGGCAACTGAGGCCTCCCTCCTTCCCCCGCTGCGGGCCTGCCTCCCCTCTGGGCAGCATCCCTTTGATACAGGTCGGCCTGGACTCGGCCCCTCGGGTCCGAGGCCGCCGCCGGTCCTGTCACGACTGGCGCGCACCTGATTCTGGCCACAGGGTGCGTGAGGACCTCGCCGGGAGGGGGTGTCGGCCGTCGGACCGGACGGCGGGGGCCAGGTGAACTGCCCTTCCCCCCCTCTCTCTCCGCGCTGTCTCCTGCCCTCCTGTGGACCGTCGGAGGGGGCCTTCGGCCAGGGGGCCCCCGTGGTGGACCTGCTGCCGTGCTCCGCGTGGCCGCTCCAGCCTCCGGTGGGACGCTGCGGGACCTGAGACTGATTGCCACAGTGACGGGTCTGCCCGGCCTCATCGACGACCGCTTGGCCCCCCTGCGCTTCGCGGTGGAGGTCGGGGCACCGGCGGCGGACCTGCGTGGTGACCAGAGCTGTGAAGAGCCCTAGCCCATCAGCGATCTGTTTGACCCTGGGACACTGTGCTTCCTCTGGCCGTCTGGACGGTGGGAAGGGAGCCCTGCGACCACTGACCTGGCCATCTCCTCTCCTCCTGCCTTGGGGTGACCAGTGGTTGCTGACCGCACGTCCTCAGCTTCTTTTCATATGAGCTGGACGTATCCGGCGTTCCGGCTTCACCTGCTGGGCGGTGACCATGGGGAGAGACCGGGCATCGAAAACCCCCGCCACACAAACTAAAATGGACCAATATACGACCACCGAACCCGGCGCGACGGGAGGAACCGCGGGAAGCGAAGCCCCTACCACCACGGACCTGACCACTATCCTTCAAGCCATCCGCACCTCCCAATCCTCGGTGGAAGGCAAGATTGAAGAAGTCCGGGTCGACATGACTCTTATCCATCAAGACCTCCGCAATGCCACGGCCCGGATCAAGGAAACCGAATCCCGCATCTCCACGGTGGAGGACGATGTCCAGCAGCTCAAAACCCAGGTTGCCCGCCTTCAGACTCATTCCCAGGAGCTACATAGACGGGCCGAAGATGCCGAGAACAGATCACGGCGGAACAACCTCCGCCTGGTGGGATTTCCGGAAGGCTCGGAGCAGGGCCGAACAGCTGACTTCATTGAACGCTGGCTGCGCTCATGGATGCCCGAGGACTCCCTCTCCCCATGGTTTGTCATTGAACGGGCCCACCGCTCTCTTGCCCCTAGGCCGCCGCCGGGTGCGCCCCATTGCCCTATAATAGTGCGAATCCTCAACTTCAGGGACCGGGACTCCGTTCTGGCTGAAGCACGCAAGAAGCAACACTTCAAATATCAAAGCCAGACAATTATGATTTTCCCTGACTATACTCGGGAGGTTCAGGGCCAACGTTGCTCTTATGGAGAAGTCAAACAAAAGATGCGTGCCCTCAACATCCAATACAGGCTTCTTTTCCCGGCGCGCCTCCGGGTGGTGTTCCAAAACAACACCCTTTTCTTAGAATCCCCTGAGGAAGCCTGGACATGGCTAACTGAAGAGCGCCCTTTGCGACTCGGCGCCCAGGGCCCCTCCCCCAGGGCCCGCACCGGAGATACTCACCCGGACCCGCCTGGCCCGCGCCCGCAGCGCAACCGCTCACGAAGAAGGCGAGGCCCGAGACAGGCTCGATCGGACTCACCATTGGGTCCCTCCAGACTTTCTACGTCCAGAGCACCCCCGAGAGATCTCCCCGCCGTGCGCCGCTCTGGCTCCTCCGGCCACTCAGACCCAGGGGGCGTCTCACCTCGACCATCTCCGCCGGACTTAGCGGATACAGACCTGTCCCGGAGCCCAACTCTTCTCACAGGTCCACCTTGAGCCCACACTGGCACACCAACTGCAGTAAGCCCCGCGGCTCATGGTACTGTCATTAACTTGACCATCAATTCTTTCTCTCGATGTACTTTACAACAGAACATCCTACTATGAGGAGGGGTCCTCCACGATTCCCCAGTCCCAAGCGTTTTAGTTTGGTTCTCTTCTAGTTTCCTGCTGTTAGGGTCGACAGATGCTTCCGTTCCCGAAGTATAGGGAGGGGGTGGGGTTGGGGTTGGGGAAGGGGGCCGTTGTCCCTGTTTTTTGTTGTTTCATTTGTTTATTGCACCAGCATTCCTCTCCAGCAGCAAGACGAGCGCGCACACGACCAGCACTATAGAGTTGTACCCACTACCTCACGTAGGTGCAACACTCCACCCACACTGGGTGTCCTATCCTACACTCACACCCCCCAGGTCTGATAACCGCACCGTGACGGCATCGCTCCATATAATGTCCTGGAATATTACTGGCCTGTTAGACAAGGGTCAAGCGCACAGCAGTCCTTCGATATGCACAGCGTCACACTATAGACATATTGCTGCTCCAAGAAACCCACCTGGTAGGCAATAACTGCCTCTTCCTGGCGAGATACGGCTATGGCGGTGTCTAACTCCGGTTTTAATCGGGGATCGAGAGGGGTGGCTGTCCTGGTGCGCTGTGCCCTCCCATTCGTGTTGTGAAAGGTGACTCATGACCCTCAAGGCTGCTTCGTCGTCTTGGAGGGGAGCTTAGGGGACCGGACCCTGAGCCTGCTCTCCGTATACTCCCCACCTTCCCTGATGACCCCCACACTTCAGCGAGTTGCCACACTGGTTGCCGCCCTGCCCCCGGGGATGACCATCATTGGGGGAGATTTCAACGCAGTTATGAATCCCGACCTGGACACCGCCAGGGCCCCCTCAGCCTCTAGGATCACCCACTCTAATCTCTTATCGAACTGGGCCGCCGCCCTGGGGCTCAGGGACGCTTGGAGACTTTGGCACCCGACGACCCGACATTACACCCACACATCGGCATCCCACCACACACATGCACGTCTTGACTACGTTTTCATGCCGGCCCTGGATTGTCGGGTAATTCAAGATATCACCATCCTCCCCAGAGGTATATCTGACCACTCCCCTGTGGCGATGCGGGTGGGTAACCTCCCTGAATCTTCGCGCCCGATCTGTAGGTTAAACGCCTGGTTTCTGCAGGATAAGGAATTCAGGGACTCAGTGGCCAATGAGCTCCGCCACTACTTTATCACCAACCAGGGCTCGGTTCCCTCCCCTGGCACCCTGTGGGAGGCTGGTAAGGCCACCATTCGTGGCTTCGCCAAGGGCCAACTCAAACTTAAACGAACGGCGTAGGACTCCCGACTTACGCTCCTAGAAGCCCAAGCTGTCCTAATTGAAGGTCAACCCCCGGAAGAGAGAACTGAAACCCAGGATAGACCAGCGTTTCTGAGGGACGAGATTAAGCAGGCCTCCCTGGAGGCCGCCAAGCTGCTGTGGAGGTCCTCTGTAGCACGAGTGTATGGGTGGGGAGATAAAAATGGGAAGCTCCTTCACCGACTAGCCACTTACCCAATGGCCAACCATATCATTCCTGAGGTGATCGCCCAGGACGAAGCAGTCCAACGATCCCCAGTGGCGGTGGCCCAATGCTTCGCCGCATACTACGCCACCTTTTACTCTGCGCAGCCTCCCACTCTCTCACTCTCTGAACTACTCCAGCGCGAACGGTTCCCTCTTCCGCGACTCCGCGAACCTGAGGCGGAGGCGCTGGACCTCCCCATCACCCCAGAGGAGGTCAACGACGCCATAGCGCGCATGGCCTCTGGTAAGACACCGGGGCCAGACGGACTCCCGCAGGAGTTTTACGTGACCTACCGCGACACGCTGGTTTCCCACCTTCTGGAGTTGTATCAGGAGGCGACAGATAAAGGCTCGTTCCGCTCCGAAACTGATATGGCCACCATCGTGGTGATCCCCAAGTCTCAGCCTCCCTCGAAGCACTGCTCCGACTACCGCCCCATCTCTCTCATTAATTCGGAGCTCAAAGTATTTGCCTCTGTCCTAGCCAACCGCGTACGACCGTACCTGGCCAAACTGGTCCACCCCGACCAGTGCGGTTTCATGCCCTCTCGGGGAACCAGACACTGCCTTAGACGTCTCCACCTTGCTCTAGCGGACTGCCAACAGCTGACCCCATACTTGTCCCTTCTCGTTGATTTCGAGAAAGCGTTTGATTCAGTGGACTGGCGGTACCTGGAAGCGGTGTTGACAGAAATGGGATTTGGAGCCCCCTTTCCATAACCTAGTCAAGATGCTATATTGTAAACTGCGGGCCCGAGTACTGGTTAATGGAGCTCTGTCGCGGCCCTTTCACATCAGGAGGGGCACGAGACAGGGATGCCCCCTCTCGCCCCTCCTCTTCGCTTTGGCGATGGAGCTCTTTGCCTGTCTTATCCGGTCCGACAAGCACATCACGGGATGGAGATGGCCCGGCCTGGAAGAGGACTAAATCGCCCTTTACGCAGACAACGTTCTGCTATTTTTAGCGGACCCAGCACAATCGGGACCCCTGTGTCTCCGGGCGCTGAGTCTCTTCGAGCAAACCTCCGGCCTTCGACTGAACTCTGCTAAATCCGTCCTGGTCCCCCTTCACCTCTCGCGGGAGTGCTTTGATTGGCAGTCATCGATACCTCTTCGACGGCAGTGATCTGGGTTGCCCTCCTCCCAGACCTTGCTTGGTCACTCAATATAACCCCGCTAGTGAAAAAGGCCTGTGCTGATCTCCTCAAATGGCATGTGCTGCCGCTTAACCCTATGGGCAGAATAGCTTTATTTAAAATGATGATTCTGCCCAGGTTCCTCTACATGCTTCAAAATACGCCCCTATCCTTCTCACGGTCGTGGTTCCGGGAGATGGACAGCTTGGCCACCAAGTTCCTGTGGGGGGGTCGGAGGCCCCGGCTGGCCCTTGCCCAGTGGCAGATCCCGCCCTTCGATGGCGGCCTGGGGCTGACAAATCTGTACCTTTATTATTTAGCTACTCGGCTCTTCACATTGCACGACTGGTTTAATGGTGGCTGGTCAGATCCGGCATATCGCTTGGAACTGCACACCCTGGGTTTGTATAACATCCAGGGGATGCTGAATGGGAACGTCATTCCCCAAACCCTGCCCGAGGTCACACGTGGGGTGCTTTTGGCCTGGCGGGCTCCTCTGCGCCACACCCACTGGTCAGACAAACTGACTCAATATACCTGGCTTTAGAGCATGGGACCTCATTGGGATTTCACAATTGGGAGACGTCTGGGGTGGAGGCCACATACGCACCTTTCAAGACTTGCAAAACCGGTACTCCCTCCACACTTCCCAGTTTTATCGTTACCTGCAGTTGCGCCACGCCCTTCACTCTCATATCTCAGAGGGCACCTCCTTACCCGAATACAGCCCGCCCAAAGCCCAGATCATGACTGGCAACTTGGGGAAGGGGGGGGGATCTCCCGTATCTATCGCTCCCTTACAAACAACACCCCCAACACACTATCCCGGCTCAGGGACAGATGGGAGGGATGGCTTGGGTCCCTGGAGGATGACGATTGGAGGGACGCACTAATGGCCGCCAAAACAATCACAGCCTCGGCAAGGCTCCGCCTAGTCCAAGTATACTACCTCCATGCCGCCTACCTCACACCGCTGCGCCTTCACCGCGCTGGGCTCCGACCTGATGCATCCTGTCCCCGCTGCAATCACCCACAAGCTGATTTTTACCACATGGTATGGCTTTGCTCCGCAGTCACGCGCTACTGGGAATCAGTGATAGGGGAGCTTACTGAGGTCCTGGGCTGGGAGGTCCCTCTCAACCCAATGAATATGCTCCTGGGAATCACCGAGGGGATGGATGGCTCCAGAGCTGACAAACTCTTTCTAAACACGGCCATGATGGTGTTCAAGAGGGACATTGCGGCAAACTGGCTGAACTCGACTGCTCCCACCATGACACGTTGGCGCAGGAGGGTGGATTGGTGCGCTGCGCAAGAACGGCCCCTGTACGAGGCCAGAGGATGCTCGAAGAAGTTTCGCAGAATGTGGGGCAAATGGTTGGGGTGATAGAAGATTGACACTTCCGTTGAGCAACCGAGGGCTCGGGTGGGTGCTGCTCTGTCTTTCCCTTGCATGTCAGGGTCATGTACGCTGGTGTAATGTCATCATATTTCTGATTTACACTGATATTTGTACAAACTGCTGGTCTATTGTTCTCTTTTGTTGGTTTCTCATAAAATCAATAAAATTGGTTATCATAAAAAAAATAGTGGCTTGGACTACCTTATAATGAGTTTGTTTGGTTAACATTGGAAGTACTTTAAATGGCATTGTTAAATATTTTAAAAGAACAGGACGCTGAGACTATATCTATATGCTTATCCATGCTAAGATTTTTGTTGATCATCACACCAAAACACAACAGTGCCATCTTGGCCCCATTCAGCTTTAATGCATTGGTGCACATCCATTTAATCACTGAGGTCATGCAGTTATGCAAGTTAGTGGCTCTTTAGATCCATCACCACAGAAACAACAATAATACAAAACATATGACATCAGCGATAACCCAAACGTTTTTTTATTAGTGTGGCAAGAAGGGAAACATAAAAAAACACCCCGTCCTGTCACCCGCATTCTCCAGAGAAGAAGTGAGAGCATCAACATGCCTCTTGATCTCACTCCCGAAGTCAGTTGACCTCGGAGCTCATCCTGCATATTGCCCCAGCATAATTCAAGTTCTTGGGGCCTTCTGCAACACCGAGGCAGATCAAAGAGTTCTGCAAGGCCATTCTCAGACTCTTCGGATCCTTACCAAGTTCTTCTGGTGCGTCCCCAAGGAGCCGAGATGCCCCTCATCTGGAATACTATGGTCAGAATCGCCCTCAGCACTAGTTTGACCCTCTGAGTCCACCACCTGGCCTCCTCCAGCTCCTGCATTAACTCCGCCTCTGGCGCCATGCTGGCTCCCAGAGCCTTGACGCTGAGGGACAAGGCACCCATTGTGCTGTCTGACTGAGTCGGCATTGCTACGACCTCGACCAATGCATCACTATAATTGGGTCGAAGCACCACCTTCTCCACTTGACTTGCTACCTCCAAAAGGAAGGACACATACAATGCATTCTTTCTTTGGTACAGATTTGGACAATGATTATGATACGGATAATAAAATAGGGCAACCATACCACAAAATAATTGGTATGATGGCCGACAAGAAGCCAGTGGCATTCATACTTCCTGTGAGTCAGGACTCCTCTCACCCCCTGGCCCTGCCACTGGGGACAGTGCTTTTTACACAATGGTTATGCGTAGAGAAGCAGACGTCCTTGACCTCCAGCTCTCTACCTTAGAAGTCAAAATCAATGTTGGTTAATCGCCAGTCAATCACCAGATTGCAAGATGCCACCACCATGCTCTGAGAGACCCTGCTTTTTGTCTCAGCAACCCTTTCCTGATAGCTTAGTGGTGCAGGCATCTACAAGTCGGATGAACCTGAATACTTTTCCAACAACTCCCTCTCAATAGGGAGTCCAAACAAGTGATGACCTTTGGGAAGAGGCTATTTTCTTCCACCAGCTTGACTCTCTGGTCTGTGAATGTCAGTGGATTTGATGGCTCAAGTCTTCCGAGGTGTCTCAGACGACCACCAACCTGTCCTAACCAAAACACTACAGGACGGTTGTGATGCAGCCCAGTTCACAATTAGTTGTGTTTTGGACACCACCGTTTCAAGAGTCTCCATTAGCAGTTACACCTGGCTGCTGTCAATACGTTTTTCAGGCAATGTCCATTCGTCCCTTATAGACATGCCCTTTGACAGGACTTGCCTATTTGGGAACAAAGCAGATTGCACTCTGGAGGGGTTCAAGGAGAGCAGGGCTACAGCATGCTCGCTCGGCTTATCTGCCCTGCCTTGCCAGCAGCTGCTTGAACCCTACAGTCTCTTTTGCAGCTTTAGCAGAGGTACCACATACCGTCAGCCAATTCAGCCCCAGCAAGGTGCCCAGCAGTTTCACAGCCATGGTGCCCACTGCCCTCTCGGTCAGGATTGGTGAGCCACCCATTCCACTGCCCCCCACCCTCCTGCAGCCCCAACTTCCAAGCCCCTTAGCGGAACCTTAATGGTGCACAGCCACTGGGTTGGAGGCAGAATCCGATGACTCTTACCATCTTGCTCTCTCTACCTCAACAAGATTTGACAATGGTGATCGATGAATCCCCTTTGAGTTGGAGCAGCTATCTGGGAGAGGTGGAGATTCGAGGCCACTAGTTTTTGGCAGAGGCCCGGCTCCATATCAACCTCCTGGAGCTGAGGGTCGTCCACGTGGCGTTAAAAGCCTTCCTTCCGTCCATCAAACGGAGGCTGGGGCAGGTGCTTATGGACAACACCATCGCCATATGGTCTTGCAACAACAAGGGTGGTGTGGGGTCTTGGAGCCTGTGCCGGGAGGCGATATGGCTCTAGAAATGGCTGGACTATCAAGGGTTTTTTCTGGTGGTGAACCACCTGGCAAGATATTTGAACGCCAGGGTGAATGAGATCAGCCACCAATGCCTAACGAATCACTAGTGCCAGTCACACCCAGAGGTGAGTAAGATCTCTTCTGCGAACGGGGAGAACATTTGCTCGATCTAGTCGCCACCACTGAAAACGCACAATATCAGCAGTTCTGCATGTTGGGAGTTTCCAAGGCACCTCTCGCTAGGGGAAGTGTTCCACCTAAAGTGGAACTCGAGACTCCTGTGTGCCTTCCCTTCTGCCCCAAGCCCCGAAAAAGATCATGACTGACCGAGCCAAAGTCATCCTAGGGCTTCACCCTCTGTCCTCTGATCAGGCTGCCCCACCGTGAGGACCTGCTGTCACAACAATGGGGCAGGGTTCTGCTCCCGGGCCTCTTCAATCTATCTTCATACCTGGAGATTGAACAACAACAGTTAAAACACCTTCAACCTTCCGCCAGAGGTGGTTGATGTCCTCTTGTCAGCCATGCAACACTCGACAAAAACTGTATATGCCTGTCATTGGGACAAATCTGTGGTTAGATGTGGCAAAACCAGACTGATCCCCTTCATGGCAAGGTATCTGACATTCTGTTGTCTGTTTTGTCTCTCGCCCGACAAGGCTTTACTTTGGGCACATTTAAGGGATACCTTTCAGCTCTTTCAGCCTTTTTGCGGTTGCCGGACCGACCAGCTATCATTGTTTAAATCACAGGTTGTGATGTGTTTGTTAAAAAGGTCTCCAACACTTGTTTCCCCCTCATCTGTCATTATGCTACAGTGGGACCTTACCTTGGTCCTCATATATTTGATGTGCACTTCCTTTGAGCCGCTTCACAGATGTCCTTTGCGGCTTCTTACTGTCAAGATGGTGTTCCTTGTTGCCATAAATCAGTGCAGCGAGTGGGCGAGCTGCAGGCTCTCCATGTCAATTCACGATATGTTACCTTCTTCCTAGACAAACTGATTCTGCAGTTGCAAGCATCCTTCTTGCCTAAAGTTGTGACGCCGTTCTATGTCAGCCAAACCAATACCCTTCCGGCGTTACATGCTCCGCCTCCCGCCTCTAAGGAGGAGAAGGAGAGTCTCCATTTCTTGGACCCCAAAGATCACGGAGCTTTTACATCGATCATACAAGGAACACTGGATGGACGATCAACTCTTTGTGGGGTTTGCTAGAACAAAAAGGCAAGGCCATGCAGAAAAGGACCATCTCCTGCTGTATCGTACTCTATATCAAGATCTGCTACGCAGTGGTAAACAAAAAAAGCAGCCTCTGGATGGACTGCAAACTCATTCCCTCAGGCCAAAAGCTGCTACCACTGCATTGTCATGAAGAGTTTTTTGTTCTAGACATCTGCCAGGCCGCAACGTGGGCTTCGCTCCATACATTCACAAAGCACTACTGTCTGGACAGCCAGGTTTGCCTAGAGGGGAATTTCGCCCACTTAGTCCTACAGGACATTTTGGTTTGAGCCAATTCACCGCAACCACCTCCTAATAGGTATACTGCTTTGGCATCTATTCAAAAGGTGAGGAATCTGCGGTTAGAAGTCTCTATCAGAAGAACAAGTTACCTTTGGTAAAGCTCTTTCTGCTACAGACTCTAGGTAACTGCAGATTCCTCACCAACCCTCCAATCCTTCCCGTTCCGT
This sequence comes from Calotriton arnoldi, assembly GCA_963921515.1. NCBI lineage: Eukaryota > Metazoa > Chordata > Amphibia > Caudata > Salamandridae > Calotriton > Calotriton arnoldi. The sequence goes on along the minus strand of CAWUFW010000868.1, from coordinate 2,300,614 downwards.
GAATTGCCCTCTACCCATTAATAAGAGTTCAAGTTAAGCAATCTGCATACTGGTCAATTTGCTTTTGGGTCCTGCGTCGGAGGGTGCAAATAGCCTTGAAAGAACTGACGACATCGCGCAGGATTGGCCCTGCATGTAATTTCCGGAGCAGAACAGCATCAGTGCAGAACTGCATGGCTCTACCTATCGGCGTGCAGAGGTACTACAGTAAAAGTTTCCGGATCCAGTCTGACACCTAGGGAATATTCAAAAAGTGAGTATTCTGCAGATAGTCTCTACCAGAAAGAGCGTTACCGAAGGTAAGTAACTTGATTAATGAATTAAAGGAATCATTTTCCTAGTTTCTGGAGTCAGAGTGTTTGCCAGTGCTGCTGCTTTTCTAAACAGTGGCACCTAGGGTGCCATGTATGCTGCTGATGATTCCCAGATGTCATCTAGTGGTGCCTGCAATGTGGTTTCCAATGTCCAGGGTGCCCAGGACAAGGACTCAGTCCAAATATAGTTTATTAGTTGCCAGGGGTATTGCAGACACCACTCATTTAGACAGCCAGTTTCATATTGGTGATTTGGGTATGGTTACACAGACTATGCAGAGCAGGAGGGTGCTGTAGCAGATGGTGCTGGTGAACATGATGCTGCTGACAATTTACAGGATGCCAGTGGTTTAGACACTTCACCAGTGCTGTTTGGAGTGTGGCCACATATACAGTCTGAGGATTATGCATCATATTTTACATTGTTGCAACAAGCTTTTTCTATCCTAGGGCTAAAACCTCGTACCACACAGATGATGGATATGCATTACATAGTGACTGATAAACTACATAAAGGTGCATGTGACACCTTTTCAGTCTTTTTCAGGGGGTGTAAAAATCAAATTGCTGATACTTGGAAGGTGTCCATTACAGACAGTCATTGCTAGCCCTGATTTGAGAAAATATATGCCGTTCAGGGTGATCATTTTATTTTACCCAGGAGCCTGCGGCACCTACTGGATTTAGTATCAGATTATAATGTATTAACAAGCAAGATGCACGACACATATGGGAAGTCTAAATGTAAGTAACTTTTAGATAGCGCTTTTCATTTCTGCTCAATGGGACCTTTTAGTGTTGGGCCCCTGTCTTTTCAACCTTTAAACAGTTGTGATGTTAAATATTTTACCATTAAGCCTATATTTCCTCCACTCACGCACCTGAGGTAGATGAGAGAGCCCATACGCTAGACCAAAGGATGTGCTAGCCACAAGTAGAGCTTCCAAGAGGCTGGTTATTACAAAAGACACTATATCCAGATGGATAGTGACACACAGCAGGAAGTGCCATGACCCAGCAAATAAGGCTGCACCTAAGGGAATTCTTGTACATTCTACAAGGGGCAGAGCTGCAACTTCGGCTTTTTAACTGGGATGCCTCTGCAGGAGATCTGAAGTGCACTCATCGGGTCTTCTCCACACATTTCTAAACCATTATTGCCTTTCCTCAAGGGCCGGCACCTTACTTGGAAAAATCAATGGTTCAGTACATGCTTAGATTGCACCGCCTCTTTGGGCTCATCCGAGTTCCCACATTCAAATTTGTTTGGTATTGCTGGGTAGTCTTTATAAAAAAGGACTGCACAGTATAAACAGTAAATTAGAAATTATGTAAGTTTGGTAATGGTGGTGCTGAAGAAAATAGTGTCCCCCCTCAACGCCGCCCTGCCAGTCTCCCATTAACGTCCTTGGATACTCCTATGACAACTGGGCTGTAAAATTCTGAAAAGCCTAGAGGTCAGGATGGATGGCACTATATAAGGACTTGGTTATTCTACACCATTATGAATCTCTGTGACGCAAAAAATGTCAGAGGTTCCATTTCAAAGATAAAACAAATCAAAACAAGGAACACGTCATCCATTTGAACATATGTTCCTGAAAGAACGTAATCTTTTCCTCTCCTCCTCTGGTCCACAACAATATTTAGCAAAAAACGTCCATTAAAAATACGATGGTTTGATGGATTTGTTTTTGTTGCATGTAAGTATGCCTTTTACGAAAGTAATCATGGCTAAGTTCCAAAGGCGTACTATCCAGAAAAGAGGAGCAACCCAAGGGAAGCCCCACAACTTCCAGCGTTCTGAGATTAGGATTTCAACGGAAGAGTTACAAAGCAGTGTTTCTACCTTCCCAGTGTACCCCCACTTTGGTAGAATTTGTTATAATCCAATCGTAGTAGCAGCTGTGCCAGGTCTGGGTTTATCTGGTGGTTGCGGACACTGGAAAGAATTCTGAAGAGCAGAGACGAATGATTGTCGAAGGCCTGCAAGACACAAGCGGTGGAAGAATTAAGAAATGCATCATCCTTCATACATGCACCACACAGAACAGCGCATTTAAACGTACATACATTACTGTAGATTAGCATGCATAGATATTGCTGATAGCGGGGAGTCCTAATAAAGGTAACTTTGTCCTGCTTTACAGCTTTGTTCTTTCCCATTCTGAACTCGTCAATTGAATCCACAGCAGTTGAGAAAAGGAAGAAGTTAAACGATAGCAGCATCAGCCAGCTTAAGGACAGGCCAAACGTTACACTGCTCCAGGAGGAAGCATCAAGAAAACTGTAATGACAGAATTCAGTGGGGCAGCCCACACAACCATTCATTGGAGAATGCTTCTGATGCCACTTTAGCTCTTGTGGTACGCCGTGATACAAGAGGAAGGTTGGGCTCCATTCACCCCGTAACAATGGTGATGCACAGTGGTTTTCAATCTGGCAATGATGGCGTTAGCCGCTCAGCTAGTGTTTGTATCCAAAGGTCACAAAAAGCAGGGAAAAGTTTTGGACAGTCAACTCACCGAGGAGAAACTGGGACGCAGAAAAGTCAGAAAAACAATTTCTTCATCTAGATAGTACTCCAAGTGTCCTATTGAGATGAAGGAAGGGTGGGTGGGTCCTGTCTCTGAAACACCATGAATAGCTCCAGGGTGCAAAGGGCTTGAAGCTTGCTTATGTGCTTGGACATTAGAATGGCCGTTAGGAAAGTCAATTTTCCTTTACAATAATTTAAAGTTGCAAAATGCACCTGACTCAAAAGACTTGTGCAGGAACCTTGTGAGAACCAAATTAGAGCATCAGTGCACCGTATAGGAGGAGGGAATACATGCATAGGGCTAGTTAGATTTATAGCCTTGTTAGCCATAAGGAAGGCTTCACCAAGCCTTTTCCAGTAAGAACTGATTATCGTTAAGTATGACTTACAGATACCCCACCTGCACCAGATGGTATGAACAGAGGGTTGGAATGCTACCCGAACGTCTGCCAGTGGTCAGGCTTATTGCAAGCATTCCTCTCATCACCTTTTGTGTGTTTTATGTAATGCCTTAAGTGGCCAAGGGTATTCCCAGACATGGGTCCCTTGCTCTATGTCCCTTTGGACACAGGCTGCACCTGACTGAAGAGACCCAATCAGTGCAAAACTGGTCTTGGCTTTCTTGTGTTGCAGTTTGGAAAGGACCTGGCTTGGCAGTTCAGGCTAGATTGTTCCTATGGGAGCAGGACCAAGATTGATTTGCATATGGCTGCACATAATCCGAGGTGGCATGGTGGGCTAAAGAACGACTGGTTGGAATGCTACCCAGAGTGATTGCCAGTGGTTAGACCGATTGCAAGCACTCCTCCCATCACCATGTCTGATACAATCATATACCGCCTGAACAAAGGAATAGGTCAAATTCACCATGAATGGGACTACTGTCAGGGAGCACTCCTTTCACAGGGTTTTTGCCCTTAATTCACCTTTTTATAAAGTAGAATACATACATGTGGAGCTTGGTATGGAGTACTACCCCAAAGCAGGATGACCGGAGCCCCTAAGGCCTCTTAAAGCACCAAGCAGTCATCACCAAGTTGGTGATGAAGTATTAAACTAGTTGGTTGTTCGATGTACTCTCAAGAGGAGGGAAAGGTCTTTGCCAGGTTGGAGTCTAAAACTAGTTCTATAAAGTGAATCTCTCTGAAAGGAACTAGAGAGAAGAACACAAGTTTGTTAAAGGTTTCCATTGTCAGGGCTAAAGCAGGCACCTTCTCCCTCCATAGAGGCCACTCAAATTAGAAGGTTGTCTAGGTATGGCTAGGAGTGTACTATCTTCTGCTGGTGCAGAAATGCTGCAAACAGAGCTAGGATCTTGATTGAGACACCAGGGGTGGCACAGAGCCTAAATGAAGTTAGTCAGTTTTAGTCAGTAAAAGACATTTTATAAAGCTACGGTAATGTGGGGCACAATCTGGGCTATTTTGCGATACAGCACCTAAGGTGTTATTTGAGACCTGGCGTGGTTGGCACTAGAACAATGTTTAAGCTACGGGCTCACACTCTAAAAGTGACTCAGTCCCCAGTTATTTGCAGGATTTGTATTCATTGCTCATGAATCTCAACTAAAATGCTATATGTACAATGAGTGGAAACTAAAAAGTGAGTACAGAAACCAGAATTTGCAAGGTTGGAGAAGAGAGCATATTTAAGACTTCAGTTTAGAAACATTTACTATTCTATTTACTTTCCAGTATTTACAAAGTTCCAGATTGGAAGAAGAACAAGCATTTGCAATGCAATAGGTCTCGCATTTACGCTGAAGTTTAAGCTATTGGCATGGTAAATGACAATGCTTTTTATTTATGTTTTAAAAAACAAAAATAATAGGCATTGTCATTTACAATGCCAATAGCTTACACTCGCGTAAATGCGAAACCTATTGCATTGCAAATGCTTGTTTTTCTTTTTCTCTGGTCAGTGGTTGTTGCCATTTGTTGGTACTTTTCAATTTCAAATGTTTGTCACTTATCACATCATCACTTGTTGCCCTCTCTTGTTGTTGTTCCTCGCGGCTAGTTGTTGCTTGTTGTCACTTTATGCTTCTTGTTATTGCGTGTCCTTGCTTGTTTTCATTATTGGTTCTCGTTGGAACTTCCTGGTGCTTATTGTATAGTAATTGCATTTATATAGCGCTTACTACCCCTGATGAGGCATCGAAGTGCTTTTTCGGCGAGTAGCACGTTACTCTGGAACCCATAAAGGATTAGTGTTGAATTAGTATAGTGAAATATGAAAGTAATATGAGTGGTGGATAGGTTAGTCAGTTATTTGTATTGAGAAGGATAGCGGAGGGATAGAAGAGGGAAAAGGTTTGCATTTATATAGCGCTTGTTACTCCTGATGGGGTGTTGAAGCACTTTTTTGGCGAGTAGCACGCTGCTCCAGAACCCATAAGGATTAGTGGTGAATTAGTATAGTGAAATATGAAAGTAATTTGAGTGGTGGATATTAGTCATTTATTTGGATTCAGAAGGATAGCGGAGGGATAGAAGAGGGAAAAAGGTTTGCATTTATATAGCGCTTGTTACCCACGATGGGGTGTTGAAGCGCTTTTTTGGCGAGTAGCACGCTACTGCGGAATCCATTAAAGGATTAGTGGTGAATTAGTATAGTGAAAAAACAAGTTACTTACCTGTACACTGTGGTTCTCCAGTATTGATTTCTTTCATAGATTCACATGCTTGAATCTTCCCCGTCGTCATGGTGGGAGTCTCACGGTAATTAGAAAATAGCAGTATTAGAAGAAAAATTACTGTAATCCCCATGTAAAGGGGACTCCTTTTTGTTACCTATCGTCCTCTTTATAAGGTCCAAATGACAGCCAATGAGACGCCAGCCCTTAGGACCACAATCCCCTGCGGAGCCATCCAACCTCAGATTTCGAGCACCAGTGTAGAGTGAGCTTCCCATCATGAAGTTAGAATGGTTTGCCTTAAAACGGGGAGGTGGGCGGGCCGCATGTGAATCTATGAAAGATATCAATACTGGAGAACCACAGTGTACAGGTAAGTAACTTGTTTTTTCTCCAGCATTGAATCTTTCATAGATTCACATGCTTGAATCAGAATAGCGAGCAGTATACCATTTTTATAATAGGCGTTTTAAGAGCAGAACCTCTTTTACCCTTAAGAATCATGGGAAAAACGTACATCTGCTTCTGTTGTAAAAACCGAAACATCTATTTGTCTGTTTTGAAAGTCAGAACATCAAAGATTAACTATATATATGAATACATAACAACATACTCATAGGATGATAACACGTATTCATGTATATAACTTTTATACAATTCTGAAAGAACAGTACCTTAGCGGAAAAGTCGACGGAGCACAGCCTGTCCCACCGCCGAATCTCCTTTCCATGCCGTATCCAAACAGTAATGTCCGGTAAAGGTGTGGACATTCGACCATGTCGCCGCCCTACATATGTCCGGGAGCGACGCTCCCACGAACAATGCAGTAGAAAGTAGCCACCTTCCTTGTCGAATGGCGGACACCCTTGAAGTCAGAGGTCTTCCTGCCTTCTCGTGACAAAAATCAATTGTTAACGAGATCCATCTGGATATACTGTTTCTTGATAAAGCGTACCCCTTCCTGGGAGGAGCAAAAGCAATGAGTAACTGATTTGACTTTCGGAATGTCTTTGTTCTATCAATATAAAATCTTAAACAGCGTCTGACATCTAGCGTGTGAAGAGATATTTCCGCTAGAGACGATGGTTCCTGAAAGTATGTCGGAAGAACAATAGGTTCATTGAGATGGAATGAAGTTGGGACCTTTAGGATGAACGTTGGATTTGTTCTCAGTATCACCTTATCCCTCTTGAATTGCATAAAGGGTTCAGCAATTGAAAAAGCTTGTAGTTCACTTACTCTCCTGGCCGAAGTTAGGGCTAGCAATATTGCCGTTTTCCAGGACACAAACTTTATGTCAGCCTTATGGATAGGCTCAAAAGGAGCTTTCATCAGCTGTGACAGGACCGTGTTGAGTTGCCAGGGAGTCGCTGGACGTTTTAATGGGGGAAAAACCCTAAAGAGTCCTTTCATAAATTCTTTCATTACTCTGGCAGACCAAAGAGAAACCTTCCCGGGTTGTCTGCGGTATCTTGAGATTGCAGCCAGATGCACTTTAATAGACGAGTGAGCTAATCACGTTCTAGCTAGATGTAGTAAATATGGTAGTATTTCTCGGGTGTTGACCGTAGAGGGTGCAAAGAGTTATCTAAGCACCACTGGCAGAACCTTTTCCATTTAGCTGCATACGTTTTATTGGTGGTAATTGCCCTTGAGTGACAGAGGATATCTCTGCAATCTTGAGAAATGTTCATGGACTGAAATTTCGGTCATGAGGTTCCAGGCCGACAAATTCAGAGAGCTTATCTGTGGGTGCACTACTTGTCCTCTGTTCATTGATATCAGATTGTGTACAGACGGGAAACGGATATGAGAGGATATTGACATCTTGAGGAGTACCGTGAACCAGAACTGTCTCGGCCATGCCGGTGCTATAAGGATCAGATGACACGGTTCTAGTTTCATTTTGGTAGGACTTTCGGAATCAGTGGAAATGGTGGGAAAGCGTATGCGAACATCCCCGTCCATCGGAGTTGAAGAGCATTCCCCCATGACCCCTTCTGAGGGAATCTGCTCGCAAACCTTTTGCATTTCTTGTTTTCTCTTGTTGCAAAAAGGTCTAGACTTGGAGTGCCCCATTGATCGAATATCTGCCTGATTCGATGGTGATCCAACTCCCATTTGTGGCAGAGGTTTGAGGATCTGCTTAGGGAGTCTGCCCATGTGTTGTGAATTCCCGGAACATGCTGGACCTGTAGTGAGATATTGTGCTTCAGAAGCCACTGCCAAATTTCTTGAGCCTGGGCGGATAATGTTTGAGACTTTGTTCCCCCCCTACTTGAGCAGGTAGAACATAGGGGTAGTGTTGTCTGTTCTCACCAGAACTGGGGAATTTTGGATTCTGGGGAGAAATGCTTGAAGGCCTAAATACACAGCTTTCAGTTCCAGCAGGTTGATGTGCATCAACGCTTCCTGAGAGTTCCAATGACCTTGAATTTCCAGGTCCTGTAAGTGCGTTCCCCATCCTTGCAGGGATGCGTCCGTTGTCATTATGAAACTGGGAGATTGAGGCTCGAAAAGTAGTCCTGTTGAAAGGTTCGTTCTTACTCCCCACCATGACAGAGCTTCTCTTATTTGTGGAGTGATAAAAACGGGATCCTCGAATGATCCTTGCACATGTACCCATTGCAGATCGATTTGTTCTTGAAGCGGCCGCATATGCAGGCGACAGTTTGGAATTAGAGGAATGCAAGATGAGAGCATCCCTATGAAAGATTTGTACATTCTCACTGAAACATATTTTTTTCTTTTGATCTGAGACGCGAGTTTCAGAATTTTCTGAATGCGTTCTTCTGATGGGTATGCCTTTGCCTCTCTTGTGTTCAGCACTGCTCGCAGAAACTGCAGAGTTTGAGATTGTACCAGTGAAGATTTTTCTACATTGACCCTTAGACCTAGGGTTTTGAATAGCCGACGACAAGCCGTTAATGAGCTTTGAGCTGAGTGATACGTAGGACCTTTTACTAGCCAGTCGTCTAAATACGGATAAACCTGGTGTCCCTGTTGTCTCAGAAACGCCGCCACTGGCGCCATACATTTTGTGAACACCCTCGGCGCTGATCGCAGACTGAAGGGCAACACCTTGAACTGATAGTGGCACCCCGCCACCTCGAACCTGAGGTACCTTCGATGTTTGATGTGAATAGGAACGTGGAAGTATGCATCTAAGAGATCTAATGATGTCATAAAGTCTTCCCTGTTCAACATTAGAAAAATTTCTTGTAGCGATAGCATCCTGAAGAGCTGTTTCTTTATGTATTTGTTCAAACCTCTTAAATCCATCACCTGCATCCATTTGGTACTATGTTTTTTCTTTATTAGGAAAAAATGGGAGTAGAAACCTTTTCCTAAATGTTGATGAGGGACCTCCTCTATTGCTCTTTTCAAAAGGAGATCTGTAATCTCCCTCTTTAGCAATGTCAGATGATGATGTTTCCTGTGGATGGGAGGCCGACTCGGGGTTTTTTGAATGAACTCTAGGGTGTGTCCCTGATAAACGATATCTAGCACCCATTTGTCTGATGTTATTGCTAACCATTGTTGGTAATATTGAGAGAGGTAGTGGGTTTGATGAGGTTTGAGCCGTAGCGAGGTGGGAGGTGCTCTGAAAGTGTCACTGTCTTCTACCATTGTCTTGCGACTTTCCTCGTGCTGGAGGCCTTCTTCTGGCCGACTGTTGTTGATATGGTACATTATGTGGTCTGTATTGCTGTTGATTTGCATATTGGCGATACTCTTACTGCTGGTAGGGTTGATATCTATAGGATTGAAAAGCCTGCCTTTGCTGGTATTGGCCTCTTCCACCTCTGCCTCGAAAGGACTGATATCGCTGCTGTTGCAGTGTTCCCAGAGAGCGTGCTGTGTCCGTGTCAGCCTTGATCTCTTAAAGCGCATCATCCATGTGGTTCCCAAAGAGATTCTCGCCATCAAAGGGCATATCAACGATTTTGGTTTGTATTTCCGGACGGAAGGATGTAGCTTTCAGCCAGCCTTGTCTGCGAAGAGCGATTGCCCCTGCCATGTGCCGGAAAGCCACCGAAGATATGTCCATGGCTATATCTATGATCTCTGAGGCTGCCCTAGCTCCTTCTTGTAAGATTTGCAGAGCCTCTTCCTTTTTTATCGACTGGTAGATGGTCTAAAAGGGGTGCTAAATCTGACCACATTTGACGGTTGTAGCGACCTAAAATAGCTAGAGTATTTGAAGCTTTAATGGATGTGGCCGCCATTACAGCGAAGCGTTTCCCTGTACTATCCAGTCTCCTACCCTTTATTAGGAGGAGCCGAGCATGCAGCCGATGGGTTTCTTGAGCGTCTTTTGGCTGCTTGCATGACCACTGATTCCGGTCTCGGGTGGCCAATTAAACATGCTGGAGACGATTCCGGAGCCTTATATTTTTTCTCCATTCTCGGCACTGAAGCAGGGCTCTTCATAATTAACCCTGGGCGTAGTACTACGCTACGCTCGCGGAGCGTGCGTAGTTTGCGCTACTACACGAATTGCATGTAGCACAGTGCAAAAACGCGTAGCGGGCATTTTTTGCTTGCTCGCGGTCTTCAACGTCAAGTTGGCATTCGCGAGCTTTTCCTTGTTCGCGATCAGCAACATCAAGTTGCCGATCGCGAGCGTGGAAAATAAAACTCCCGGCGAGATTCTCAACGCGGGGAGGTCATGTTTCTCACTGCGAGTGGTCGCGTATGCTCGCGACCGCTTGCGATGAGAAACTACCAGTCCGCGTTGAGAAAGCTGCCGCTCGAGTACAAATCTACTCGAGCGGCAGAAAACGACCGCTTGCACTGTGCAAGATGCCGTTTGCAATGATTGCACATTGCGGACAAGCATCCGGCACTGTGCAATCAGTGCGAACAGCATTTCCCTACCGCACTACGCAGTTCGCGTAGCTACGCGTAGTGCGAAGTGCACTTCGCGTAGCTACGCGTAGCGCTACTACGCGAACTACGCCCAGGGTTATTCATAATCTTTATCCCTTCTTCCCATATGTGGTTCACTATTGGGATGGCTCGGATTGATTTTCTCGTAGAATCCTTAAAATCATAAAGGAAACAGTCCGCCTGTTTCACGGGGAGAGGTAAGTCGAACCTCTTAGATGCTCTCTCCAGTAGTTCGTGAAACCCTCCTATGTCTTCCGGCGGTGAGTTCGCTGGGGAAGGTGAGGGGGAAGGTGAAGAGGGCGCAACGTAGTCGTCCCATTCGTCGCCCACAGGCGCCTCCTCTTGAGTTAGCTCTCCCTCTTCTGGCTGGTCCTGTGGTGGCTGTGAAACTTCCAAACCAGGTGCCACCTGATGCTTGCTCTGAGTGGAAAGTGCTGGAGCATTAGAATAGTCGCCTATCATGTGTTTTAGGTCTGAAATCAATGAAATTGGTAATGAGATGGTATCTTCCCGTGTCGGCGGAATATTATCCTCTTCCTCTTCAAAATCATAGCTTTCCTGAAAGGATTCATATCGCTGTGATTTTGGGGGTGGACGATCGTCAAAAGAGAACTCCGTCTCAAAATACTCTGTTTTTTCTTGATCTTCTTCTTCATTATGTGTGTCCTGGCATTTCACTTTAAATTGTGACGGACTATAAGCAGGCCCATACGGACCTGCTCTACTCATTCTACTCCCATATCTCACCCTGACCTGGAGATTCAGGTGCAGCACTCTCAGGAACTGTACTAATCCTTTCTCCACCCCCATAGTGGCCATAAGGTCACACAGTTTGGATCTGTTAATGCTATTGAATGGGCGAGACAGATCCATAAATGCGAGATGGATGGCACTGCTCTTAAGCTGTTTGTGCTTACTGATTATGAGGTGTAGGTTAATACATTGTTCAATGGTGCCCAAGCCTTGCCGAGAGCTAACTACACCTCCAACAGGCAGTTATTTTCGCGGACCCAAAGTTTGATTTTATCTAAAATAATGCGTCCCGCGATCTTAACTGAACAGTTTAAAAGATAAATGGGAGGGTAACAGGCCGAGCCCTGTCTGTTCCCTTTTTTAAAAACTGGGACCTCCAAGACTTTGGGAGCCAACCTCATAAAAGGAGTTGAAAAAGTTTGTAAGCAAAGGGGCCCAGAAGTTAGTATTGTCCTTGTACAGGTCAATTGGGACACCATCCGGGCCAGGGGCTTTATTGGCTGGACTATGCTGGATAGCTGTAATATCAAAAATCAAGAGTTGGGGGGAAACAGGAGCATAAGAAGAGTTCACTCAAGGTTCACTCAGCTCCCATTAACTGGACTGTCATAAATCAAAGAGTGACTGGAGAAGCGAGTACCCAGGTGCAGAACCCAATGATGATGCTACCCAATAAGTTACCCCAGTGGAGATTATATATACTGATGGTGGTAATTACTGGATAAGGGTTTCCAGGATAACATTCGAGGGACTCTAGTATAAAGACCTGTTCGGTTCACCCTTCATTTGAATTATGACATGATAACTGTCATAACCTTGTCCAAACAGAAGGAGATATCAATGTGAAAATCCGATTGAGTAGGGACAGGCCCACTAACAATCCTCTAAGTCATATGCATGCTGAAAATGGTTCACCCGGTCCTCCAGGGCAATGTTACAATTTAGAGCTAGCTTGGGTACTTCTACCAGGGAGTAATTATTGACCAGGAAAAAAGAGCAGTAAAGTTCTTATTAACCTTAAGACAGAAATCATCATTATAAAAGTTCACAACAAATAGCCCAACATTTGGTGCCCATTTTAGATAAAAGGCCTGGATAAGTCTACTTCCTGTATCGATACGAGTTACAGAGCATCCCAGAATAACCTTGAACCATTCTAGTAGGCTAGCACCAGCCCACCCTGAGGGTGACTGGAGGGCATGTTGAGCAAAACTTACAAAGCTATTATAAAAAACATTCACCGTAGCCCAGGTTTCCTGCAACAAGACAATGGCAAAATGATGAACCAAGTCCAACCAAGCTGAGATTCTATCTTAGCATTAACCCCCTGCAACATTCCAGCTGAGCACACTAAGACTATGGTGCCCAGCATTGACTATGTTTAGGGATTGGATACCACTAGTACAATCCAGTGTGGACCTGGGCAAGGAGGCTCTCATGTTATTTGATGTTCCGTCCGGGGATCCTACTACACTCTGTTGGGTGACAATGGGCAAGGGAGCATCTGGCTTACAAATGCTATGTCCCGGGTCAGAGAGTCAGTCCATCTCAGTCAAGGTGAAGAGTGGCTCGAAACCGTTACAGGTAATAAGCAGCGAGTGTTGCACCACATTTGTTTGAGCAACCAGGCTCCTCTGCACGTGGGCCAGGTTGTTCTAAAAATAGGATAGGGGCAAAAGCTGGATCAGGTGTGACTTAATCAAGCCCTTATTGGCCTGGAATATCAGACCATCCACAATCCTGGGCTGTCTATTATTAACTACAACAGTCCCCGTCAAAACATTTATGTCGGGAACCCATCCACCTCTCCGCACCATTAATATGTCATCAGCAAGAAAAACATGAATTCGTTTTTGAGCTTTACCAGTGAGTGACTATGTTTTTCAGTTCAATGGTCGATTCAACGGACCTCGTAGACAACACAGGGACATTGGCCAAGACAAACATGTACTGGCTAGATGCGGGCAGCAGATGTAGCATGGGAACCCCCTCCCTGGCTTGTCACACCCTTGTCTTAGTTCCCAGTGGCTGAGTGCTGCCAGATGGTACAGTGTTCTCATTCCTTCAAGGACAGCCCTATACAACTGCAGGCCAGCAAGAAGTTCCAGTGGCAGAGTTACGGCCACCAGCGGTAGATTTATTGGAACAGCCGGCAGCAGGAATGGAGTGAACATGGCTTCCTTGCTACACCTGCCCAGATGCAGCATTAGAGCTAGACCTTGCTCCCTTACATTCCATGATTTTAGTCAATCTAGTTTCGATGGTCGCCAACCTAGAGATAATGGGGTCAGGTTTGGCACTCAGTAAAGCGTCAAGTTCAGCCTTACATAAGTCAACCAAGGCACCCACTGAATTCAAGCCCTATCGAAATGGACCCTCTGTTTGTGACTCAGAGCTGGTCAGAGTAGGTTTCACTTTAAAAATAACAGCCTTCCTCCTACGTTTATTCACCAGGCTTGAACACTGTAACCGGCTGGAAACCTGCACAGGTTTGTTCAATAGGACTGGTGCTGACAAGGTACCCAAACTCGGCTGGGTAGGGGAATCATCTGGTGGAGTAAGGCACTCAAGTTCGAGCTACACAGGACGTACAGGAAGGTCACCTGTGGACAAAGTCAGACTCAGTCATCAAGGGGGGAAACCATCCCCCGTCAAAGAGAGGCGGGGTCCGCAAGTTCGATCTTTTTTTAAACAACCCCCACAGCAGGGGCCAGAAAACCATCAATAGTAGAAACTCTCGGGACAGCAGGAGAGGGAAGGGGTTTCTTTGAGGCAGCCTTTCTCTTCTCCATACTTTAAACTGTTAAAGTTGCAAAGTAACAAGCGAGCCAAAAGAGACAGGAAAAAAAAGAGAATGAGGGTACCTACCACAGTCCAGGGGGAAGACCATGGAAGACCACGGGGATGGCCCAGCCCAGCTGCTGTAGGTCAATGAAGGGCGAAGATGGGCCCGGCCTCCGCCTGGCGCACCCGCAGGAGCACACAACGCTTAAGAGCGCTCGCTGGTACAGCCCTGCCTCCTTAGGGCCAGGTGTCTCCTGGGGGTTGTTGTCCCTCCGCAAACCAGTTCTCCACATTGTGCCACGCTTCCGTGAGAGGACACAGCGCTTAAGAGTGCTCTCCGTTAAAGCCCAGCCTCCTCAGGGCCAAGTGTCTCCTGGGGTTTGTTGTCTGCCCAGAAAGCAGTTCTCCATGTTCTGCCCCCACACGATATTGTATGCCTGCACGGCATCCTTGCCATCAGGAAAACCCAATTCTTCTGACTTGAAGCGATGACAGGATGGAAGAAGAAAAATAGTAAAATTATGTATGTAGTGGATGACTGGGAATGTATGATTTCGGTTTCTGGGGGAATTGATAAAAAACAAAAAGATCGTCATGTTTGGATGCTTTCCAAGCAGAGTGGCAGCCTGTTTAACAGAATATAAAATAAAGACAATTCTATTTTTAAGCATGACTTCTAAACTGAGGAATTGTATCGCCAGGATGTGTGTCCAGTGTTTTGGTGCTGAAGAGAAGGTTGAAGATACTTTTGATTTTGGTTGAACTGAACATAAAACAACATACATCCAGTGTCGGCTTCCAGAGAGATAGTCAATTATCTTTGGGTTGCTTGCCAGATGCAAAGATTTGGTGAGAAAACCAAAACAAGGGGGTGATGTACCCAGATGCGGTCATGCATGTATAATGAGAAGAGTAACTGTCACACAAACCACATCATTCCTATAAAAAAAAGAAATAGTTATTGGGCCACCACATGATAAAAATCTCAGGGTGGGAGATACCCCAGCTGGGCAAGAGGATAAACTAGAAAGATTTAAACGGCCGGGTCTGACAGATGAAACGAGATGCGAGGTTGCTAATTGTTGACCAGGGGCTTAAGGAGACAGACAAAGGAGTAATGCAAATTAAAAGTATTTCATTAAATGAAGAATAATGGATGCATGGAAAATACGATGAAAGAAAGTTTAAAAAGTCATAGGCAGCTGAAGAGGCAACCTCGGAGGTGGGGGTTAAGGAACTAGCAAATTGTTCTACAAAAGATATAGGTTTCTATTGAAGTATTTGACAAGTAAAAGCAAATTATAATTATATGCATGTTTTCAACAATGATATATAAAGATTGCATGCCATACATCACTTGTCAACCCTGTCAAAACCCACATTGCGGAAACAGAAGCATGACTAACTACCCAATATAACCTTGAAACAACAGCAACAATAAGCGATGGATCACAGACCTTTATGACATACCTCAGCATTTATGTTTTATTATTGTGTAAACGACATTACTGTCAGTGATCAGCTGCTCGATATGTTTTATGCCAGCCATTCTCTGCAGATAGTGTCTTGTATCTGCATGCTAGTCCAACACCAATAATGGTTCTTGGCGCCTATCAACTATATTGTTAAGTATTGGTGTTATGACCCAGGTTTGCTGTCCCCAGTGTACAGTGGTCTGAAGTCTCTTCTACAAATGCCTGCAATTTTTCGTACCATGACTCATATCCTCTTGATGCTCAACCATTTGGTTTTCTCTGTGTTCAACAACTCGTTCTCCAAATTCAGCCACTGCCTTCCAAGCCATAGCGATTCATTGCTGACAAGTATAGGAAGCTGGCTCTTTATATAGTGGACTAAAAAGAGGTACACTGTGTAAACTTTCCAGGCAAACAACAGAGGAATTACAGGTGCACAAATGACAACCCAAATGCTCTCTTTTGTGGTAGTGTGGGCAAGCAGTTAGGCATATCAGAGGGTACGGCTAAGCATTTATCACACACATACAAAGGCAGTAGGTGAGACCACACTCAAAGAAATCTGACACCAATTTATAAAAAGAACACATACTTTTATATAAATTTAGATATCAACATCATCAGAATAGGGTAAGTACTTTTCGAGTTATGAATTTTTACAGTTTTCAGAAATGGACACTGCATTTTCTGGTTCGGCAATGCTATCCTCTGGAGAAATAAATATGTATCATATTCAGACACTTGACAAAGACTTACAGGACTGTTCTTCAGGACTTAAGGTAAGTATGAGACAAGGTCCAAGGCCACACCAACAGGTCACGTTGGGAAGCTCTGGGGCATCCGGGTGCAGAGGTGTGTCACGGCGTTGGGTGTCCCATTCACTTTAATGGAGAACGGTCCAGTTACGAAAAAGGCTGCAAGCAGGGACTGGGAAACCAGTCCGGGGAACTCGCAGTGGGGCTTGACTCTTGAGATCCTCGGGCACACAGGGAGATCCTTGGCCCACTTCTCCTTGGGCTGTGGGGCTCAGGTGCAGTGGTGTCTTTTGGTGTAGGATCCAGTGGTTGAATCTCTCACGGTTGGTTGGGGCCTGCAGAAAGAGGCTGCAGGCGGTAACTGGAAGTCCATGCTGGTCAAACCCTAGAATGGGCTTAGCTCTTGTGGGTCTGGGGACCCCATTGGCACCGTCAGCTCCCTTAGACTCGGGCTCTGGAGCATCAGTGCATAGGTGCTTTGAGGAGCTGGGTGGCGGAAGTCACAGACTCACGTCTTGGTCTTTGTTTTTCTGAAGAGGGGCAAGCAGGACAGCTCGGCCAGTCACGAAGTGGGTCTCATTGTACCTGAAGTCCCTCGACGTGCAGATACCTACGAGGCACTTTTGAACCCCACCCAGCCCCCAAATCCCCTACTCCAAAAAAAAAGCTTGCTGAGGCCGGTGTTGATGTCCTGGGGTGTTTTCACACCCCTTAATGGACATCTGCAGTTCAAAGTCTCGGAAAACAAGCTGAGAACCACTAGCTACAGTGATTTTCAGCTCGTTTTTCCTGTTACTGTGTGATATCGGCTCCTCACCGGGAGACCGTGTGATGAAAGCCGATATCGTGTTTCACACGGTGGCTCCATGTGAGTTGGCAGGTATGTTGTAACCAAAATCCCAACAAATAACTTAGCCGAGCCCAGGCTAGGTTCCATAGCAACCGGTCACCTCTTCATGACCTGGGCCCAGCTCAAGCTTCAATATGAAAGCTCTCTCATGTGCCTAATGGGAAGCGAATTACTATTCACACAATAAAATAACGATACAATACGATAAAATATTCAGTAAAGCAGTTAAATATTTCCCGACTTGCAAACCGTTATTTTACTATCATGTAATCACTATTTGAGGAACCAAAAACTTGTATTTGAGCACTCACCTGACACTGTGCTCGGAACTTAACTCTGGTGCCAGGCAGCTGATGATGACCTGCCTTGAGAGTATGGGCGTCTCGGCCCGCCTGCGCCATCCAGAGAAGAGAGGGGAACGACTGGTGAAAACTTGATGCTGGGCATCTGGTGCAGAACAGGTGGGCCCCCAGCGTGCTTAGGAACTATTAAGCTGTGGCATCATGGGCATGGATATCCTGCCGTGCTGCACCCCGTGGACAGAGCCCCACTTAACCACCATGGCTCCCACAGAGTGGCAGGGTGGGGGATAAAAGCCTTGACCAGCCGAGGCCTGAACTATCGAGTGTGGCGTATGCACCCTATTGCCTAGAAAGTAAAAGGCGGCAAGTACGTGCTGAACCAGGCCCCAGTGGATCCTCATGATTGTTAACAGCATGTGCCAGCAGGTGGTTCACAAGACAGCGAGCTGGTGGGGTCAGGTCCAGAACTTTATGAAGACTGCTGACGCCCACCGGTTCAAATCGCAAGAGACTGCAGGGGAGGAAGGACCCGCCTATTTGTGTGTGCCATTTGGCACTAACGCCGACAGTCCTGACGTGATTGATAATGCTGCGCCGGGTGCAAATTGTTACATTCTGGCACTGTGCAGGCTGAGCTCAGCCAGGGCCCCTAAACATGCCGGGAGCAGCGACCAGTGTGCGCTGCCACTGCAGCTTGTATAGTGCATTACTATGGCAGCGCTCCAGGTGAGAGCTGCGGAGGAGTTATCAGAATGTGTGACATTGCATTTCAGTGCGGTGATGCAGATCACCTCACTGAAATGCTTTAGTCTAACACTTAATGCGTGGTACTTGGCAGGGCTGGTAATTATGTAGTGGGGGAACTCGTTTTGACCAGTGCCCACTACATACCTAAATGGCTTCCTTGCACACTTGCAATATCTAGTAATAGAACTAGACATCACAGGGGCATACCTGCTAATGCAGATATGTCTTCACCGTAAATATAATGCACCGTACCTTTGTACTCACAGGTCTGCTGTAGGGGTGACTTACACATATTAGATGCAGTGACTTTGGCATGACACACATGAGTGCGTCATGTCATCTTTTCACTCATGGTTTGCACCATGTCACGCAGCCTGCGATGGCAGTCTGTGTGGAATTTGTATATAGGTCCCTTAAGATGGCATAAGATATGCTGCAGCCCTTAGGGACCCTCTTTAGTACATCTGCCCTAGGTACCTGGACTGCCATTTACTAGGGACTTACAGGGGTGGTAAAGTCCTTTACCAATTGTAGCCCAATTAGACAACACCTTATTTTAGGGAAGGAGCACTGACACTGAGGTCTAGGTATTAGGCCTCAGTGCACTGTTAGACTCAAAAATCAGCATCTAGTAGTTAAAAGGGGGCAAAAAGTGTGGGGAGTAACTGCAACAAAAGCCCATTCTCTACAACAAGGACTATTGCTAGGTCAATAAAACTATGAAAGAATTTGTTTTTGACGGATCTGGGCATCAATTCAAGCAGACAAAAGTCTGGGATCCTGTCTGTAAGTTTTCCCAAGCCATTTTTTTCAATACCGATACAATCTTTTCCAGTAAGCTTGTATAATTGTGCTTTGCCATGTCACATGTATGAAGTCTGCCTTGGAATCATACCTGTGCAGAGGGAGGCATCCCCAGGCACATATTGTGTAATCTTTTAGGGCAAAACGTTAAGCAGCAGGTGCTTAAACCTAGCAGTATGAGAGACTTGTGGTGTATGCTGTAGTACTGTCTTTAATTTGTCTGCCTCAGTGTCAAATCCTACGCTCCCCAACCACTTTTTCCATAGTTTGGTGAAATCCCCAATTAAGGTGCAAGCACGAAACCAAATCCATTCTGTTTTTGATAGAGCATAAGACAAAAACAGAATCTCATTCCCATTGGTCAGTCTTTGCTCTTTAGAGCACATCCCTAGAATTGGGATTGTTACTGGAAACCTTAAGACTTTTATAACCATAGTTGTACAAGTATAGCAAATGTTGAATTGCAAGAAACCTAGATGGAATGCATGTTTGGGTTTTCTAAGAACTGTTACCAACTGTATAGCTGCTTGCACAAAACTAATAATGTATGATTTAGTCATAGAGAGGGAACTAAGACACCCACCTTTCCAAGGGCCTCCAGCTGCTCCACTCCTTGAATATTCAAAGGGCCCAGGTTTTGACTGATGAAGGAGCAGAATCTGTGACACAACTCCAGAATTTCATTCAGGCAGTGGAACACCTACACAAATCGCAGGCAAGTGAGAAAACAAATATGTCTGTTATTCTAGGGAGAAGTTGTACAATTTCTTAAATCAATAGTATACACTTTTATAATCCAGACAATGTCTTTGCTTTTATTGCAATTCCTTTTGGGTTGTAAACATGACTTTACTCCTGAATTAAGATTATGAGCTGTGCAGGAACACTGCATTCAGGAGTTGTTTTCTCTGTGCAGATTTCAGCAGGAAAAATCAGCCATAATGTGTGGGGAAAAGTGCGCAGACAGAGGTGAAAACCTGTGGAAATCAGTGAACTAATACAGTTTTCCATAGCAATTACTCATTTTGAGCACAGAATCTTGGAATGTCACAAGCACTTCGCCCCAGTGAAATACTGATCCAAGTTGGTTGTACCGGCAAACACCAAATGAGGACCGCTTACTTCGCCTTTGTTAGATTGCCATTTGTGACCCCTGGTTGACCTCTACTGGTGGGTGTGAGAAAATAAACCTTGTCAGAAGGCTGCAAAGAGACCATTACCTACTCATCCCCTTCCTTGTCCCATTACTAACTCAGTGAGTGGGACATCACACCTACCACTATGGTCACTCCTCCCAAGCCTGTTCTTTTTTTTTTTTTTTTTAAATGTTATTTATCATTAGCGGTGCATTGGCCCACCCTGCTCATAGTTGTTTGGTGATACCAAAGGGGATAATGGACGGAGCGTTAGAGCAAATCAAACACTCACCCCCAGTCAACTGATCTGGGTTTAATCCATCATCATTCTTTAGCTCACTTCACCACCCCAGTTCAGACATGGCCATATGCAAATCAGTCTGACCCTGTGCCTCATGGGAACAGTCCAGCCCGAACTGCCAAGCCAAGTCTTCCCTGGACCGGAAACAAGCATCCTGGGACCGGTTTCGGGTTCAAAACCCTCATCAGCCAGGCTAGCTTGAATCCAGTGGCAAAGTGAGCAAGGGACCCACGTCTGGGCATACCCTGCCAACTTAGGGCGAACAAAGCGATACCAAAGGGGATAATGGACAGAGCGTTAGAGCAAATCAAACACTCACCCCCAGTCAACTGATCTGGGTTTAATCCATCATCATTCTTTAGCTCACTTCACCACCCCAGTTCAGACATGGCCATAGTTGTTTGGTAGCATTAGCGGTGCACTGCCTGGCATAAGCTTTTTGTCATGTACAGCAGATAATGCAAGAAAATAAGTGGGGAATGTGCCTGCTGAAGGAGGTCAACGAGCACATCGCTTAAGTTGGGTGTTGACATCTTCTCAGAGGTTTCGGCTGGGTCCTTCTGGTCCCATGAAATCTATTAAAGATTTGAGCCCCAAAAGTAGATATTTTTGCAGAATATCACAACACCCTTCTACTTCAATTCTTTTCCAGGTTTCAGGACACTGTAGGCACATTTTATTACAGAGGACTACCCACCTAGAGATGGTTCTTTTCTGCACTGCCTTCCCCTTCTTTGATCTTGAGAAGCCCACAAAGAGTTGATCGTCCACCCCATGGTACCTGGTACAATCAGTGTAGAAACGGAGGGCTCACTTGGGATCCAGACAATGGAGTCTCTCCTCCTGTTTCAAGGGGTGACGTGGGACAAAAAGTTAGAAGGATGACACCAGCTTGCCTCGAAAAAATGGGGTGTAAGTTGGCTGGATCAAGAATGCCTGCAGCTTATTCACACAACCAGAAATACCATTTTCAGGTCTGGTGTAGTGGGCACACATTAGAAAAGAGAGAACCAAATTCAAGTCCCTCTGTGGCATCAAAAATGGCTTTGGCGAGAACTTATGATGTAAATCTTTAAGAAACCTCATCACAAGAGGTGATTTAAACAAAGGCTTATTCTGTAACCATGAAAAACAAAAGAGCTGAAAAATAACCTTTAGCGGTACCCAGTGAATGGCCTTGCTGGGCCAAAGCTACAACAAATAACAAAACATGCAACACTTTGGCTTGTAATTGGTCCATCTGGCAGTTGCTGCACCAAGCCAGAAACCTGTCCTAGCAGCCGGCATATTCGGACTTTGTGGAAAGGCACCTAGCTGCCAAGATGACATGAACAACCTCGGAAGGGTGGTCAAATGGAATAAACGTCTGCCGTTCAATTCCCAAGCATGCATTTGCGCACACCCAGTTGCAAGACCCTGCCCTGCTGCTGCAACAGAATATGCTTGATCAGAGGACAGATGCTCATGCCCAAGGGTTTCGGGCACCAAAATCTCTTAGCCCAATCCAGAGCCACTTTGATGACTTCGGCCTAGCCGGTTCTGATCGTTTTGAGAATTCGAACCAGGAGAGGCAGATGCAGAAAGACATAGGAGCCCCAAGCTCCACTCTAGGCGGAATGCGTCTCAGAGAGAGCCTTCGTGGGAAAGCCAGTGAGCAAAAGTGTTGATAATGCAAGTTTTGGTGGTTGCAAAAAGATCTAGCCAGGGTTCTCCCTACTGCTAAAAGACACCCTACACCACTTCCATATGTAGTTGCCATTCCTGATCCGCTAACCAACTGAGTTCCTCCGCACTGGCGTTTGGAGATCCCACCAGGTAGTGCACAAACAAAAATGCCTTGGTGAGTCAGCCACTTTTAGAGGCGTATAGCTTGCTGGCACAGGACCCCCACCTGCTTGTTGCAGTTCCACATGGTGGTGGTGTTGTCTCTGAAAACCTGTACCACCCTCTCTTTGACAGTTGGCTGGAAGGCCTTGATAGAGCGCTTACAGCACTCTAAATTGTAGGGGTGCACTATACTCTTGATATAAACGCACTCATATGGATTTTTGTCGTGTGCAGTGTTTTACGTTTATTAAGATGCATTTATTCACATCATATTAGCATTACAATGAAGCAAGTATGTTTAAGTAGGATTTGCGTGTATTAGAAAACATAATTCCTGTATGTGTAATGTGCAGGATGAAATTATACTCTTATAATGTAACCATGTTTAGTTTAAGTTACCCAGTTTGTAGGCCTAAATTGTAGGTTGTTTTGAGTTTCGTTTCTCCTTGGTTGCTCAAGAATTAATTAAATAAATTCTGTTGTGCTCGAAGACAGTATGTTCTCATCCTGCTGCAGGTGCAGGAATCCGGCCTCGTTATTCTTAGATTTAAGGAGATACCCGGAATGTCTTTGAAGAAAACTGCAAGGCGAGAAGGGAGGACTTCTTTCGTGTCTGGCCTATCTTGGAACCAAGGCCACTGGAAGAAGAGTCGACTTAATTAAAGCTTCTGTGGAAACTTACTGAACATGACGTATTGTGGGTTGAATATTGTCTTTTTAGATGATGCGCAGGGACAGATTCGAGAGACTTCTGCCAGTTTTCGGAGGAGAAGGAGCATCTTAGAGCGAGCTCCATAGCTTTAAGCTATCAGACCCATTTGACGTGAGTATTTCTTAGGAAGTCAACATGTGCTGACACCTTTGGGATACGATACTAGGGAGATAGGTAGGATCCTCATTGAGAGTAGAGTAGGGAAAGATTTTGTTCCTTCTTAATGAAAAGAGAATTGGACTCCGCTTCTATTCTTTGCTGTATTCTGATTTTGGAGTTCATCATATTATGCCTTCTGTAGCCGAATGACTTATATTCGTAAAATCGGCTCTGTATTGATCTTTCTGTACCTATATACTCTGATATTAAGGTGTGTTTATATTCAATTATTTTTGGCCTTATAATAAATCCACCAAACTGAACTTCGGAGTCTGTGGTCTATTACAGCATGGCTAAATCGGAATTTATAATCTTGAATTGTTTTCCTCCCCTCTACCACTTTTAGTAGGCAAATAAAAGACCATCTGCATTAAATTTAGTAGGGAAAAGTAGGAGTAAAGGTTGGCGTAATCAAATGGTAGCAGAGGATGGTTTGCCTCTAAGAGTGAGGGGAGAAAGAGAGTAGGATCGGAAGAACATTAAGGCCCTGGACACGGAGTAGACGACGGCGGACATTGATGGAAGTCGGCGGACGTTGACGGTGCGGTGGAAACAGTGGTGGCGTGAGTATGGAATTGTGTGGTGTGTTAGATTGCGGTGATGATATATTTGTGTGATGTTTTGCGAAGTTGGGATGCATGTTGAGTGATTGTGGGTTTACTGGTCCGGACACGTGCGGGTCAGGAAGTTTGGTTAGCGGACTCAAGAGAAGTCCAAGATCCCGGGATAGTTTTGTATTTGTAATTGTCTGATCAGAATTGTGGGTGTCGAGAAGCGCTATCGGCGATCCACTTGTGATAGGGAACTTTGTGTGAATGGAGGGATACGTCGCGGTAGAAAGCCTCAGGTACCGGGGGTGGACTATGGCGATTGAGTGACCGACGCAGGTCGGGGGTCACAGCAGATGATTGTTCTTGTAAGCGTGTTCTATCGATCTTCTAGCGGACAGACAATTATTTGTTTTATGTAACTGGAAGTTATTGTGATTGCGTTAGGAGCAGTTATTTGGTTTAATAGCTTTGGATATACAGTTACTTGTGGTATGAACGTGTGAGTGAGTGAAACTGTAAAGGCGGGTGAGCCGCTGCAAAGAGCGAGTAGTGACGTCAGTGCGCGCCGCGCTGGGATTGGTCGGTTGGTGTAACGCCGCGCTGGGATTGGTGGAAGTTCGTTCGAAGCGGAGTATTGAATTTTGGAGGGCAAACAATCGATTTTCAGGATGAGATGTTTTAAGGTGCTGCGGGATATGTGTAGAGGCGACACAGGGGTGGTGACACGGGTAGGAGAGGAAGCTCCGCCTGAGGATACACCGGCGCATTATATGGCAACAAATGTAGCACTCCATACTATAGTCTGGCTTCAAAATTGGCATAAAATTACAGAAAAAGAAGGAGAATTGGCTTTTCCCGTTATGGGTCATTTCGTATGGAGGTGCTGTATCAGCTAAGAGGAGTGATGTCTGCTCTGAAACCTCCGCCTAGACCAACCCAATTTGAGGCATTGGATGCTTGGATGAGAGCAGCAATGGCAAAGAGAAGGGAAGCTTCTCAGGGTAGAATGAAAAAAGCAATGAAGGCATATCAGGATGCCAGGTGGGATACACAGCTGAAAAGATGGATAGTAGACACCATAGAGGGAGAACGATTGTATCCCTTGTGGCGACTAGAAGGTAGGTCTGGAGGAAACAGAAAGACGGAAGAGGACAGTGACACAGATGACAGTTTTCTTGATAGATTACTAGCAGAACGTCCTCCACCTTATGACTCTAAGCCGGAGCCGGAGCAGACACAGCAAACTGAAGACATTCTAGGTGTGGGACGAAGAGGGGCAGAGGAGCAGACTACAGAAGTAAGAGGGAGGATTTCAGTGGGAACGAAAATTCCAGGAGGGATAGGGTACGCAACTTCGGAGTCAGGAGAGACTGCCTGTAACATGCGGCTACCGGAAGTTCTGTCGGTACCAGTTACTATTGGACCGGTGGTTTCAATATATAACCCTAGAGAGAGAACGAGGGAAAGTCAACAACAAACAGAACAAGGCGAAGAGACTATCTCTGGAGGGAGTCTTACAATGAGTGGGACAGGTATGGCTCAGGTACCAGTGGAATCCAGTATTCCACTGCCTGCTACAGCTGATCCATCAAGGATGGACAGTGGGTCAGAACGAAGGCGAACAGGAGCTTTGGCAAATTCTAGGTCAGACATCAGAATGTGGGTTCCACCGGTGAGGGAGTCACAGATATTGAGGGACGAATTTGGGTTGAGACAAGAAGCACCTAGGGTACCGTTAGGGTCACAGTAAGTGTGTGAGGGTCACCATTGGAGAAATCGAAGTTGTGAAAGAGAAAGTCGCCCAGTTGTGAGAATTGAGGAGAGTGGGAACCTAAGGAGAACACAAAGTTGTGAGAGGGAGGAATCGGGAAGTGAAAGAGGTCAGAAGGTTTTACAGGTTGCAATGAAGGCACCATTGTTAGATGTGGTAAAATTAAAAGCAGAAATAGATGAAGTGATAGAAGGGAATCTGCCATGGGAAAGAATTGACACATATGATTCAAGCGAATTGCTATTTGTAGCTAAAGACGTTACCAGAAAGGCAAAGCGAGCTCATGATACATTGTCACAGCTGGCACTAAAGTATGAGGTAGATCTAACAAAGACTAAAATGATGCAGGGAACTTGCAGATTGCATTATACAGATAAGGAATTGGAAGAGAAGCGAACAACAGGATTAAAAGCACAAATTAGGGAATTGGTGATAGGGGTGCGAGCGTGGAGAGCATTAGACAGATGGGAAGAGAGGTGGTCCAAAAAGAAAAGTGCCAAGAAAGGGATAGGAGACACTCCGCCTCCAGGTGGAGGGACGGGATCCGCAGGACATTACCCTCTGAGAAGTGCAAAATGGGGGGTACGTTCATGTGCCATGGAGCAGGGGTGATTTGGCAGCCTTCACTAATTGATTTTCCTCGGCTGAGGGAAAAACCTGCTGACTGGTATAAGCAAATAGACCGGTTTGTCAAGATTTCGAAGGTGCTTTGGATTGATTTGAATACCTTGTTTGATATAGTGGTCCCGGGGGATTTATGGACGGCATGTAAAGTTGCCATTGATTGGCCTGCTGTAGAACCAGCCACTGGTGACCCATGGTCCTTCTCCCGAAGTAATGAAGAAATATGAGCAAGTGATTACATGGTTACAATCCAAGGTAGCTCTGCAAACGGTTGATTGGCTTAAAATCGATCGTACTACGCAAGATTCTAAGGAGTCGGTACATGACTATTATGAGAGACTTTTAGTGGCTTTTAAACAGCATAGTGGATTGGATACAATTGAGCAGAAAGATATGGGACAGTTTGTCTCAAAGTTTGTGCTAGGACTAAGATCTGATATTAGCTTGATGATACAGACACATTTGATATGTTGGCAGAATAAGACGGTGGACGAAATCCTGCGTTATGCAAAATACTGTAGTGATCAGGTGGAATCGGCACAAAAGAAATTAAAAGACAAGTTGATGTTGGTGCAGTTGAGGAATGCCGAAAGTCCTGATCAGATGCAAGGGGTTGGAGGAACGATGGGTCGAGGTAGAGGAAGTGGTAGAGGAATGGGTCAACAGATGGTATCCCAACCTGGACAGGGAAGAGGCAGGGGAATGGATGCAGGTACAGGAGGTGATTGGGTGGCGAACCAAAAGAAGGTCACTGCTTGTCATTATTGTCACAAAATCAGCCATTGGAAGCGCGAGTGTCGATCGAATCCAGCAAATCAAGTGCAGAATGAGGGAGAGGGACAGATGTCAGAGACTTTGAATACTGTAACTAGACCTAGGTCCATGTACGGGGCAGGATATGAGCCGCAAATGCAGATTCCTCAGCCTCCAAGAATACCTACTCATAATCAGGTGTATCATCAGATGCCCTATTTTGAAATACGAGACAGATTTGACCAACCACAAGATCTTCATGAGTGTCAGAGGGGGGTGCAGGAAGAATGCCCTTTGGATGCGATCCTGGAAATAGATCAGACTGGACCGTTTGTAGATGCAGAGGTGAACGGGTATCCTGTTGCTTTCTTGTTAGATACTGGAGCTGTGCGCTCTACAGTAAGAACAGAAGTGGTTCCAAATTTGTCTCTGTCAGGACAAACGATTCAAGTGGTGGGAGTTACCAATCAGAAAATGACCAACCCATTGACAAATGAGTTGTCTGTGAGGATAGGACCGTTCAGAGACAAACATCAATTTGTAGTTTGCAACTCAAGCCCAGTCTGTCTATTGGGACGAGACCTTTTGTGTAAACTAAATTGCACCATATCTTGCACTCCAAGGGGTGTGGAGTTGCAGACCTGTGATGATGATGCTGATTTTAAAATGGCTAATATGAGCTTGTGTACGGAAATGTTTGTGGTTCTTACGATAGAGGAGTTGCCACATGATTTGAGAGATTTGGTTTCTCCAAAGGTGTGGGATGTCACGGGTGAGGAGATAGGATTGATTCGAGGGGTTGAACCTGTTAAGATCCAGGTCAAACCAAATGCAGAATTTCCACGAACTCCGCAGTATAAATTAACTCCAGAAACTGTGGCTGGAATAAGACCTGTAATTGAGTCTATGATTGCACAAGGCATTCTCAAAGAGATACGAGGAAGTCCCTGCAACTCACCTATTATGGGACTGCAGAAGCCTAGCGGCAAGTACAGAATAGTGCAGGATTTGCGCAGAGTTAATGAAATCGTAATTCCATGTTGTCCTGTGGTACCGAATCCAGCTGTTATTCTGTTTCAAATACCATGTGAAGCAGAATGGTTTACAGTCATAGATTTATGTCAGGCATTTTTCTCCATACCGTTGCATGAAGACAGCCAATTTTTATTTGCATTTAGGATGGACGATCGTGTGTTAACAAGGTGTAGAATCCCTCAAGGGTATACAGAAAGCCCCTCTATTTTCAGTCAGAGTCTGAAGAAGAATCTTGAAGGGCTGATGATGCTCCAGAACTCAGTCTTGGTCCAGTATATTGATGACTTCAGAGACTGAGGATGCTTGCAGAATTGATACTGTGGCTTTGCTGAATCATTTGGCAGAGAATGGACACAAAGTGTCCCCGAACAAACTCCAGTATTGTCTGAACGAAGTTCAGTATCTAGGTCACCGGATCGAGAAGGGGAAACGAAGGGTGTCACCAGATTGCATAGAGACGATTCTGCAAATGGGAACTCCGAAAACACAAAAGGAAGTCCGCATGTTTTTGGGAATGGTCGGCTACTGTCGACAGTGGATCCCAAATTTTTCTTTGCAAGCAAAGCCACTGTTGAGATTGACTCGAAAGTACATTAGCGATCCGGTACCATGGGATGACGGCTGCCTGAGAGCCTTCCTCGAGCTGAAAGAGAGCCTATGTCGCGCTCCAGCTCTGGGAATGCCGGATTATAACAAAGCGTTTTCGCTCTTCTGCTGTGAAAGAGAAGGATGTGCGTTAGCGGTCCTTGTACAGACACATGGAGATGCTTGCAGACCAGTGGCTTACTTTTCAGCTACATTAGATCCAGTAGCTTCTGCGTTGCCCGGATGTCTCAAATCCGTTGCTGCAACAGGTGTCAGCATTGAGAGATGTGAAGGCATAGTGATGGGTCATCCGCTTATTGTTTATGTGCCTCATTCAGTAGAGGTGTTAATGACAAGAACTAAGACACAGTATTTAACGAATAACAGACTCACAAAGTATGAGCAGGTTATATTGGCTTCCGAAAATGTCACTCTGAGGCGTTGTACCACCTTGAACCCTGCTACATTGTTACCTCTTCCGCAAGAGGAGGAAGAGAATTGTGAAGAGCATGACTGCCTGGATGTTACTGAGCTATCTACCAAACCCAGACCTGACCTGACATTGTTGATGAACCTCTGTCTGAAACTGATTTGATTTTTTTTTGTTGACGGTTCATGCTTAAGAGACAATGAAGGGTGTTTGAGAGCATCGTTTGCTGTGTGCACCATCTTAAGGGTGGTGGAAGCTGCCTGTCTGAAAGGAGTATACTCTGCTCAGGTAGCCGAAATTATTGCTTTGACACGTGCCAGTATCATTTCAACTGGTGTCCGAGTGACTATCTATACGGATAGCCAATATGGGTTTGGAGTGGTTCATGATTTCGGCCAGTTATGGTCACAGAGGGGATTTTTAACGTCCTCAGGATCCCCAATCTGTAATGGAGAATTTGTGCGCCAATTGTTGGAAGCTTTGCAGAAACCCAAAGAGATAGCTGTAGTAAAATGTGCAGCCCATGGAAGGGGAGAAGACTTTGTTACAAAAGGAGATAACTATGCCGATGAAGTAGCGCGTTTCTGTGCTATACCTGCTTGTGTTTTCAATGGAACATATGTAGGAGAGAGCACAGAAGAGACTGAGCTCAGCATGATGTTAGCTATAGCCGATACCTGGGATGAGGTGAAGCGACTGCAGGATGAAGTCTCAGAAGAGGAAGTTGCATCATGGGTTAGAGCAGGCTGCAAGAAGAGAGAGGATGTCATTTGGGTGTCGACAGATGAGAGAACAGTATTACCTAATTGTTTATTGAGCCCAATGGCAAGGCAGATTCACGGAGTAGTTCATCTTGGGAGAGATGCCATGGTGCGAGTGTTCAGACAAACTTGGTTTAACCCACGATTTCGTGTGTATGCTGAAGCAGTGTGTCACATGTCAACAAATGAACGTTGGAAAGAGAACTGTGGTTGCAATGAGTCATATTGAAGGTCAGGAGGGCCTTTTAATAGGATACAGTTGGACTTTATCGAGATGCCTAGGTGCAATAGGCTGAGATATGTTTTGGTGGTAGTGTGTATCTTTTCACGTTGGGTTGAAGCCTATCCAACTAGACGATGTGACAGTCTCACAGTGGCAAAACTGTTCTTAAGGGAACTGATACCACGATTTGGATTTCCGACCTCAGTGGAGTCAGATAGAGGAACACACTTCCATAGTGAAATCATGAAATTGTTATGTACAGCTCTAAACATTGATCAGAGATTGCACTGTAGTTACAGGCCTGAGGCATCTGGCCTTGTGGAGCAGGTAAATGGCACAATCAAGATGAGGGTGTCAAAGGTTTGTTTGTCAACTTCATTGAAGTGGCCAGATGCGCTACCATTAGTATTGATGAGTCTGCGTAGTACTCCTGATAGGAGGACAGGACTCTCTCCCCATGAGATATTGATGGGAAGAGCTATGCACTTGCCTATGGTGCCAGCTACAGCACTAATAAACATCACAGATGATTTGGTTTTGGATTATTGTAGGGGACTAGCTGACGTGGTTAATTCTGTGTCCCATCAGGTCGAGGCTGCGACTGCATCTACCTCGAGAGACCTCCTGCATGATATTAACCCCGGTGACTGGGTGCTTGTTCGAAAGCACGTGAGGAAGAGCTGCCTTGATGCTCGCTGGCGAGGACCTTACCAGGTGATCTTGGTTACAAGTACAGCTGTGAAGTGTGGAGGATTACCGAACTGGAGCCACGCTTTGCACACTCGCCGCGTTCCAGAACCTGAGGCAACGATTCCCCTTGTTCCGAGGAGTACAACTGAAACTGACACAGAGAACGAAGGAACAAGTCAAGTCGTACGAATTCCTGAAGGGGCTGAACAACCAACTGAGCAAGAAAATCAAGATCAAGCTGCTCCAGAGTGGAGTTCAGATCAAGAGATAGATGAGATTGCAGAAGTGAACTTTGAACCAGGTCAAAGTGAACGGCCTGACGCAGAAGGATCAAATCAAGAGGAAGAGAGGAGACCAGGTGCAGAAGCAGAAAAGTGGCCAGCAAGAAAAGAAAGGCTGAACATAAGGCTTGCACCTGAGAAAAATCTCGCTTCGATTCCTGAAACGTCTGAAACTGTGAAACTGAGGAGAGATCGGATGGTCTAAGACGATCCAGAAGAGAGAGGGTACCGTCTCAAAAGTACGCCTCTCCTGAGTGGACGTACCTGGCTGCAAATGCAGAGACCGAAGAATTCCGGAAGGTTGGGGACTGGTACAGTGAGTTACGGAGGGGACACCCTGTCGATTGATATTCAGCTGTTGGTCCCTGGAGTTGAAGCCTTCGGAATCCTAACTTTGACAGTCCCCGATCCACCAAGGCTAAGTGGTTTGCGCTTTTTGATTCTTAACCAGGTTGCTTTCCCCACATTTGGTCGACAGCCCACTGCACATGAACTGGGAGAGATTCGTGCAGAAATTCTTCAGCTTGTTCATACCATACTGGGATCTAATATCATTAATGATGAAGCTTGAATTTTGAAAGAAGAACTCATTAGGCTTTAGAAAGAAGATAACCTAGGCCCGAGTGGAAGAAGATTTAAATTAGGGACTTTCAATAGAAGAACTGAGGGCTAGGGCTGACTACACCTCTACAATAGGCCATAGATACTGGACTGAATATTGCTATAATCGAATGGGAAAAGGAAAATAAAAAGACATTGTAAATAATAAAATAAGGCAAGAGGAAAAGAAAAGAGACTTTGATTTGGTTGCGCCTCGAAACCAAAGGTGGTTCAAAATGGAATCTGGAAATCCAAAACGCAAGCAGAAGTGCATAATTGGTACCCTTATTGTTGTGGTGCTTATTGTCATAACTGTGGTGATTGTTACATAATTGGTTGAGTCACACATTGCTGAAAGGAATGGGGAACAGACGACACTTACCCCACCTACTTCAGAGTTCGAAGAGGGTGCATCCGCAAAGGATAGAGAGATGATTAGGGAAACTAGTCGAATGTTACATGTAGATTTGTCAAAAGGTGATTTCACGCTGAACGCATATGCTCGTTTGTTGTACGAGTATGTTGATACAATGGAAGCGAAAGATTGCTATGTGTGTATGCAACTGTCAGCATCCGTAGAAGAAGGCATTCGATACCATCACTTACCTTTGACCTATGGCATTACATGCAGCGTGTTATTGAGTATGTTTTATAGTAAGGCATATTTTGAGTACTACTTCTCCAATTATGATGTGGTACTCTCAGAGGTCCCCATTCTTAAAGACATGAATAAATATGATTACTATAAGCAGGTAGAGAGGATGTCTGCATATTTTGTGCCCACTATTACCTTAGATACATCTTATGCCCATAGACACAATTTTACCTGCTTGTTAACTGACATTGAAAAGAAGTTTGTAGACCAGATAGAAGATCGACATAGGCAGATTTTATTTAGACCAGATCCGAAGCACAAAGTGATCCCATGGACACAGGAGGAATTAGATCATAAGGCAAAGGGAAGTTCTGGTCCAATAGCTTTAGACTTCCAGCAGAAAGGGAGACTGTGTATTAGACACCCGTCTACATATTATGACAAAATATTTGTGGGTGAGAGTGATTGTGAACACATTTTCTTGATTGAGGAATCCATTAGAAAGGCGCTGTTGGATAAATTGACCATAGTGCCAAATGCACAAGTTACTAACTTGTGTAACGATATATCTGTAAGAGACAGTAGTTAGTGATAGATTCCTTACCTTAGAATATCCCCAGGCGTCAGGCTGGATCCGGAAAGTTTTGCATAGCAGTACCCTTGCGCGTCGGTAGGCGGCGTCGTGCGGCTCCGCGTCCGTCGTCGGCGTCGTGATCGCCGGGATGACGTCGCGGGCAGTACTTAGGCGCCGCCCCTGCGCGCTGACGTCAGTTCTGTACACGACTTTCCGCGCCAGGAACGCAGAGCCATGCAAGAAGCTGACACAGGTGTCTGAAAAATACTAGGGCCCTGAAAGGGATGTCCTTAACCCTAGAAATCAGTTCGCAGAACGGGGAGGATGGGTGGGCGGTAAGGAATCTATCACTAACTACTGTCTCTTACAGATATATCGTTACACAAGTTAGTAACTTGTGCATCTGAAAGAGACACGTTAGTGATAGATTCCTTACCTTAGAATAGATACCCCAGCAATACCAACCCCGGTGGTGGGTCTGTGAACAAAGATCAGACAAGGAAGTCCTGGAGGACAGAACGGCCAAAGAAGCCGTCCCTCCGGACCTGACTGTCAAGGCAGTAATGCTTAGTAAACGTGTGCAGCGAGGCCCACGTAGCTGCCTGACAGATAACCGGCAGCGGAACACCGCGGCCCAAGGCCGTGGTAGCAGCCGTTGACCTGGTGGAATGGGCACGCAGCCCAACAGGAGGCTCCTTCTTGGCCAAAGAATAGCAGGTCTTGATGCACAAGGTAACCCAGCGGGAGATGGTCCTCTTGTGCACCGCCCGACCTTTTTGGCGCCCACGTAGCCAACAAAGAGCTGGTCATCCACCCGGAAGTGTTTTGTGCGGTCGATATAGAAGGAGAGCGCACGTTTTGGGTCCAGACGGTGGAGCCTCTCTTCCTCTCTGGAAGGAGGCGGAAAGAAGGTGGGCAAAGTGATGGTCTGCCCAATGTGGAAAGCAGTAACCACCTTTGGCAAGAAGGACGGACGCGTCCGAAGAACAACCTTGTCTGGATGAACAGACAGAAAGGGAGGCTTGCAAGATAGAGCCTGGAGCTCACTCACCCGCCGAGCGGAGGTGATGGCCACCAGAAAGGCTGTCTTCAGAGTCAGAAGACGAAGAGGACAGTTATGCAGAGGCTCAAAGGGAGCGCACATTAAAAAGGTAAGAACCAAGTTCAAGTCCCACTGAGGCATTACAAACGGAACAGGAGGGAAGAGGTGAGTAATGCCTTTTAAGAACCTGTTAACAACAGGGGACTTGAACAGGGAGGGCTGATCAGGGAGCCTGAGGAAGGCCGAGATAGCACAAAGATAACCCTTGATGGTACCCAGGGCAGAACCCTGTTGGGCCAGAGAGAGAAGGAACAGAAGGACCTCAGAAAGAGGGGCAGAAAGGGGATCCACAGCCTTTGCTGTGCACCATGCCACAAATTTGTTCCACCTGCAGGCGTATACCACCTTAGTGGAGGGACGCCTGGCTGCCAGAATCACATCACAAACTTCGGGAGGCAAGTCGAAAGGAATCAACTGCCGCCGCTCAATCTCCACGCAAGCAGGTGTAGACTGGACAGGTTCGGGTGGAGGACCGTCCCCTGCTGCTGCGACAGAAGATTCTCCCGAAGAGGCAGACGGATCGGGGATCTATGCTCATATTGAGTAGCTCGGGATACCAAACTCTTCGAGCCCAGTCCGGAGCCACAAGAATGACTTGGGCCCGGTCGTGCCGAATCTTCTTCAACACTCTGGGTAGAAGTGGTATAGGCGGAAAGGCGTACAACAGACCGCAACTCCACTCGCGACGAAAAGCGTCGCCGAGCGAGTGCCGCCTTGGAAATTCCAACGCGCAGAACTGATGACATTGCGCGTTCTCTTCGGTGGCGAATAGATCTAACCAAGGCTCTCCCCACTGTAGAAAGAGTCCTTGCGCCACTTCCGAGTGAAGACGCCATTCGTGATCCATCATGCACCTGCGGCTGAGTTCGTCCGCCCTGGCGTTCAGAGAACCTGCCAGGTGTTGAACCATCAGGAACATGCCCTGATGTTCCAGCCATGTCCAGAGGCGCAGAGCCTCCTGACAAAGGGTCCAAGACCCCACCCCGCCCTGTTTGTTGCAGTACCACATGGCAGTGGTGTTGTCTGTGAACACCTGCACTACCTTCCCTTTGACAGAGGGAAGGAATGCCTTGAGTGCAAGCCGGATCGCCCGGAGCTCCAGAAGGTTGATATGGAGCCGGGACTCCGCCGGAGACCAGAGGCCCCTGATCTCCGCCTTCTCCCATGTGACCGCCCCATCCCAGAAGGGACGCGTCCGTCACAACTGTATGCTCTGGCTGGGGAAGGGAGAGGGATCTGCCCATGACCCATTGCCGGTTCGAGAGCCACCACTGCAACTGTTTTGCAGTCCCCTCCGAGATCTGGACGTGATCGGACAGGTTGCCCTGGTGCTGCGCCCACTGGAACTTCAGGTCCCACTGCAGAGCCCGCATATGCCATCTGGCATGATTGACCAGCAGGATGCAGGAGGCCATGAGGCCCAGCAGCCTCAGGGTCATCCGTGACCGAAACCCAGGATAAAGGCCGAAAGATCGGAATCATAGCATGAATATCCCGGACTCGCCGTTCGGGAGGATAAGCCCGAAACTGCGTCGTGTCCAGAACTGCTCCGATGAAAAGGAGCTGTGGAGAAGGAAGCAGATGCGACTTCGGCACATTGATGGAGAACCCCAGCGAGTGCAGGAGTTCGGCCGTAGTCTGGAGGTGGGAGACGACTGCCTGGGACGAGCCCGCCTTCAGCAGCCAGTCGTCGAGGTAGGGGAAGACTGAAACCCCTGCCCGGCGCAGATGAGCTGCGACCACCGCCATCACTTTCGTGAACACCCGAGGGGCACTGGTAAGGCCAAAGGGGAGCACGGTGAACTGAAAATGCTCGGGGCCTACCGTGAACCGAAGGTAACGCCGGTGGGCCGGCAGGACGGGGATGTGGAAATACGCGTCCTGCAAGTCCAACGCTACCAACCAGTCTCCTGGGTCGAGGGCAGTCAAGACCTGAGCTAGGGTGAGCATCTTGAACTTCTCCTTCCGGAGGAAGCGATTGACGTTCCGGAGGTCCAAGATAGGACGCATGTCCTCCTTGTCCTTTTGGGCACCAGAAAGTAGTGGGAGTAGCAACCACGCCCTACTTCTGGGGTCGGAACATGCTCGATGGCCCTCTTGGTCAAGAGGGCCGTGACTTCCTTCTGTAGAAGCACCAAGTGATCCCCTGACATGCGGTGGAATTGAGGTGGCATGGCTGGGGGTGGTCTCGAAGGGGAGGGAGTAGCCCCTTCGGACAATGTCCAAGACCCACCTGTCCGAGGTGATGGTGCGCCAGTGGGGAAGGTGATGGCGGACCCTGCCCCTACTGGCGTGCCGTGCACCTGAAAGGAGGGACTAGGAGGGCTTGGAGGCCGCGGACGGGTTGGAGGTGGTGGCCTGACCCGCACGCTGGTTGCCCGATCCGCCACGGCGGAATCCACGTCCTCGGCCACGCGAAGACGCCTGCTGCGCGGGCCGGTGGCTGGGCTGCTGACGTGAAGGGGCGCCCCTACCGTGGCCACGATAGGGGCGAAAAGCAGAAGGCAGCGGAGGGCGTGTAGCAGAAAGGCCCAGGGACTTGGCAGTAGCCCGTGAGTCCTTAAAGCGCTCCAACGCATGGTCTGCTTTGGACCCAAAAAGACCGACTCCATCAAAGGGCATGTCCATGAGAGTATTCTGGACATCCCCTGAAAAACCAGTGGTTCTCAGCCAGGCGTGCCGTCGGAGCGCCACCGTCGTTGCAATCGACCGGCCTAGCGAGTCGGTGGTGTCAAGGCCACAACGGATAGTGTATTTGGCCGCATCCCTTCCTTCCGCAATGGCGCGGGAAAGCAGTGCCTGGACCTCCTCAGGGCACTGGGGCAAAACATCCGCCACCGAATCCCACAGGGAGTGGGTATATCGGCCCAAAAGACAAGCGGTGTTAACGGACCGCAAGCCAGCACTGGAGGAAGAAAAACCTTTCTTCCCAAACTGATCCAGGCGTTTGGATTCCCTATCCGGAGGAGCGGTAGGGAAGGCGGTTTGGGAAGCGGAGGCTTGGACAACCAAGCTCTCAGGAGTGGGGTGGACAGAAAGAAACAGGGGGTCGCCCGGAGCGGGGCGATGGCGTCGTGACACGTTCCGATCCACAGGAGCCCCTGTGTTGGGCTTGGACCAGGCGCCCAAAGAACGTCAGTGAGGGCGTCGTTAAACGGCAGCACAGTCTCCGCAGAGGAGGCTGCCGGCTGAAGCACCTCTGTCAAGATGTTAGGCTTGACCGTCAAAGTAGGGAGCTGGAGACGTAAGGCCCCAGCAGCCCTACGCAACACCGTACCAAAATTGGCCCCCTCCTCCGTAGCCACGGGAGGAGACAGCATGCCAGTGTCAGGGAAGTATCCAGACCACTGGCCTCCCCTAGACTCTCTGTCCAGTCCTCATCATACTGACAGTTGCGTGTCAGAGGGTCATCAGACCCCTCCCAGTCCTCCTGGTCCTCCTCTGGTTCAAAATAAGGAGGAGGAGGGACATTTGGGACCCAAGGTCCCATCGGCGCCGGCGTCGAGCGACGTCGCTCCGGGTCCATGTCCGGAGCCGGAAGGAACTGGGGACGACGCCGCCCGGAGCCCAGGGCGGCGTCGAGAACGGCACCGGAGACATCGGCGCCGGCGGAGGTGTCGTGAGGTCGACCGGCGTCGATGGGGGTTGTGGAGCCGGGATCGAGGCCGGGGCCGAAGCCGGAGCCGGGATCGAGGCTGGAGGCACGGGCGACGCCGGGGCCGGAGCCGCCGGCGATGCCGGAGCAACCCCATCAGGGCCCGCGGGGCCCGAAGGCGCACCGGAGGGGCCTGACGGCCCGAAGAGGCGGGCCATGGCCGACAGGAACTCCTGTACCTTGGCCGGATCCGCCCCCGAACCCGGGAAGGGCGGGTATGGCGGGGGCGACTCCACAGGCAAGTCCGGGGCCGCGGGGCGGGGACGGTGCCGGGAGGGGCCTCAGCCGAGTCGCGAGACCGGCGAGGCGAAGTCCGAGAGCGACGATGCTTCTTGGACTTCTTGTGCTTAGACTTACCGGACGAAGAAGACTTCGACGCCGACGACCGGTGTGCACTCCGCGAGCGACCCCTGGACCTCTCACGCGACCGGGGCCTCCGTGGAGCCGAATGCCGGGCCTCGAGGAGCTTTCGAGACCGCTCTCGCAAAGCTTTCGGGTTGAGGGCCTGGCATTCGGGACAAGACTCGGTGTCGTGGCCTCGGCCGAGGCAGAAGAGACACTCCCAATGCGGGTCGGTGACGGACATCATCCGCGCACAGGCGCCGCATCGCTTGAAGCCGGGCATCCCTACGACACCTTTATTTGGAAAAAAACCCAGTGAAAAATCACCAAAAAGTATGGTCAAAAATTGACCAGGGCACTGCTCTTCCCGGATCTGCGCTTGCTGGCGCGGAAAAAGAAGAACTGTCGTCAGCGCGCAGGGGCGGCGCCTAAGTACTGCCCGCGACGTCATCCCAGCGATCACGACGCCGACGACGGACGCGGAGCCGCACGACGCCGCCTACCAACGCGCAAGGGTACTGCTACGCAAAACTTTCCGGATCCAGCCTGACGCCTGGGGATATTCTAAGGTAAGGAATCTATCACTAACGTGTCTCTTTCAGATGTATACTTTGTGTGCAGTAAAAATGCTTATGTGAAATTGCCCAAAAATTGGTATGGGACATGTTATTTGGCTGTGGTATTTCCCAAGATCTTCCATGTGGATGATTTATGGCCTTTGGAAGGGAAGAGATCTCATAGAGGAAAACGTGGTGCAAGTGCGGGAGAAATTATTGGGGATGTATTTGGAGCTATGATACCTAGTTTGGGTGTGATTTTGAATGATGTGAAGATTAGAAAGCTGGCAACTCTAGAAGATAAACTCTCTGTGAATACGGTCCAAATCCTATTACTTGTTGATGGGGAGATGGTCTCAATAAGGGCTACGGTTCTTCAAAATCGTCTTGCTCTAGATGTGCTGTTAGCAAAAGCTGGAGGAGTCTGTAAATTATTGAAAGTTCAACAGTGCTGTACTTATATTCCTGACAATAGTCTGGATATAAGGAAGTACATTAGCAATATTTCAGAGATACATCAAGATTTACGTGATCTAGCTGCTGATGGACTCTGGGAACAACTTGGCAAGGGATTTGGCAAGATAGGAAGCTGGTTTGGAAGTTTGGGACAAGGAATAATGGGATACATCTTGAAACCTATTATAATAGCTGTCATTTGTATAATTGTACTGTTGGGAGTCATTAAGGCTTACAAATGGGAAAGGGCACGACATGTTGAGAATTCTTCGAAAAAGCGAGAGCAGCAATTACAACGACTGCAGGACAGTCATTATCGGCACCTTAAAGGGTTGGAAAGATTTAGACAGGGATGGCAAGCTACAACCTCTGTTTAGGTCGGTCTCTTCTACAAGGAGAAACTTATGAGAGGGTAAAAAGGTTGGTGTTATGACACTAGTCATAAGAGGGGGGAACTGATAGAGCGCTTACAGCACTCTAAATTGTAGGGGTGCACTATACTCTTGATATAAACGCACTCATATGTATTTTTGTCGTGTGCAGTGTTTTACGATTAAGATGCATTTATTCACATCATATTAGCATTACAATGAAGCAAGTATATTTAAGTAGGATTTGCGTGTATTAGAAAACATAATTCCTGTATGTGTAATGTGCAGGATGAAATTATACTCCTATAATGTAACCATGTTTAGTTTAAGTTACCCTGTTTGTAGGCCTAAATTGTAGGTTGTTTTGAGTTTCGTTTCTCCTTGGTTGCTCAAGAATTAATTAAATAAATTCTGTTGTGCTCGAAGACAGTATGTTCTCATCCTGTTGCAGGTGCAGGAATTCGACCTCGTTATTCTTAGATTTAAGGAGATACCCGGAATGTCTTTGAAGAAAACTGCAAGGCGAGAAGGGGGGACTCCTTTCGTGTCTGGCCTATCTGGGAACCAAGGCCACTGGAAGAAGAGTCGACTTAATTAAAACTTCTG
The DNA here is from genome assembly GCA_963921515.1 of Calotriton arnoldi. Classification (NCBI taxonomy): domain Eukaryota; kingdom Metazoa; phylum Chordata; class Amphibia; order Caudata; family Salamandridae; genus Calotriton; species Calotriton arnoldi. The sequence goes on along the minus strand of CAWUFW010000868.1, from coordinate 2,261,066 downwards.
TGGAAACTTACTGAACATGACGTATTGTGGGTTGAATATTGTCTTTTTATATGATGCGCAGGGACAGATTCGAGAGACTTCTGCCAGTTTTCGGAGGAGAAGGAGCATCTTAGAGCGAGCTCCATAGCTTTAAGCTATCAGACCCATTTGACGTGAGTACTTCTTAGGAAGTCAACACGTGCTGACACCTTTGGGATACGATACTAGGGAGATAGGTAGGATCCTCATTGAGAGTAGAGTAGGGAAAGATTTTGTTCCTTCTTAATGAAAAGAGAATTGGACTCCGCTTCTATTCTTTGCTGTATTCTGATTTTGGAATTCATCATATTATGCCTTCTGTGCCGAATGACATTCGTAAAATCGGCTCTGTATTGATCTTTCTGTACCTATATACTCTGATATTGAGGTGTGTTTATATTCAATTATTTTTGGCCTTATAATAAATCCACCAAACTGAACTTCGGAGTCTGTGGTCTATTACAGCATGGCTAAATGGGAAGTATAATCTTGAATTGTTTTCCTCCCCTCTACCACTTTTAGTAGGCAAATAAAAGACCATCTGCATTAAATTTAGTAGGGAAAAGTAGGAGTAAAGGTTGGCGTAATCAGCCTCAATGCCTGGTGGATCACCCTCAACTCCAACAGAAGGATGTGGGTTTTGGGTTTCTGCTGGAGACCAGAGTCCTCTGATCTCCACCACTCCCAGTTGGCCTTCCTAGCCCAGCAGTGATGCATCTGTCACCTTTGTCAGCTCTGGGTGGGTTAAGGAGAAGAGTTTGCTACTGGCCAAATCGTGGTCGAGCAGCCACCACTGCAGATCTGTTGCAGTTGCCTCTGAAACCTGGATGGTATCCGACAGGACCCCCTGGTGCTGCACCCACTGGGACTTCAGATCCCACTGCAGAGCCAGCATGTGCCACCTGGCATGCTCCACCAGCAGGATGCCGGAGGCCAACAGTCCCAGTAGCCTGAGGGTTATGCTCACTGAAACCCACAACAGAGGCTGAAACATTTGTAACATAGCCCAAATGTCCTAGGCTCTCTACCCAAGGCAAAAGGCACAAAACTGTATCCAGGATGGCTCAGATGAAGGGGAGCGTCTGTGAAGGAGTCAAGTGTGAGTTTGGCATGTTGATAGTCAACCGTAATAATGTTAGAAGGTTTGCCATCGTCTAGAGGTGGTCTACGACTGACTCAGACAAACCCACCTTCAGCAGCTAGCCGTGGTGGTCCTGAAAGATTAGAACACCCAACCTCTGAAGGTGTACTGCAACCACCGCCATGATTTTTGTGAACTTCTGAGGGGCACTGATAAGGCCAAAAAAGAGCACCATAAAGTGAAAAGGCTCCTGGCCTGCTATGAAGAGCAGGTAACGCCTGTGGGCCTACAGGATGGGAATGTGGAAATAAGGGTCCTGCAAGTCAAACACTACCATCCAGGATCTAGGGCAGACAGAACCATGGCCAACGTGCGCATTGTACACTTGTTCTTTTTCAGAAAAGCGTTGAGAGAGAGAGAAGGTCCAACATACGACGGAGGCATCGGTCCTCCTTCGGCACAAGGAAGTAGCAGGAATAACATCCAGTTTTGGCTTCCAAGTATGGAACCCTCTCCTTGGCCCCTTTTGCCAAAAGGGCCTCCACTTCCTGCTGCAAAATGGACACATGGTCCTCCATCAGCCACTCCAGTGGTGGTGGAAGGAGTGGCTGAGAAGAAAGAAATGGGAGGGTGTAGCCCCGTTGGACAATCTGGAGGACCGATCTGTCCGTGGTAATGGCTTGCCACCCCCAGAGAAAATGGCGAATCCTGCTTCCTACAGGGTGGCTGCATGTCGGAAAGGACAATTTAAAGGGGGTTTGAAGTTGAGGGTGCTGAAAGGGTAGGAGAATTAACTGCACACTGTCCCTGATGGCCAGGGTGCATCCTCTGGGAGTGGGAGCTGCAGCATGGCCCCAAAACGGCTGAGAAGTTTGCTGTGCCGGCGGCAGGGTTTGACATGGGCGTATTGGAAGCCCTTGGTCTATCCCTGAAGTGGACAAAATTGTTGGGGGAACGGTATAGCGACTCTCTTTGGATTGCTTTAGGGCAAATTCTATTTTCTCACTAATGAGACAAGAGCCATCAAATGGCATATCCATTAAGGATGTGAGGCACCACACTTGTGCCAATAGCCCAAGCCAAACAATCTGTTGTGTCCATGCCAGAGCCGATAACACATTAAGCCACATCCCATCCATCCTGAAACGTTTGGGCTAAAAATACCTGCAAGTCCTCTGGGACCACTGGTAACACCAGATGACCATGTTCCATAAAGCTTTAGCAGCACCAATGTTGAAGGTACCAGAGCAGGAACTGGTGCTAGGACCAAAGTCTGCACCGAAGCTGGTGCAGAACCCGAAGGGTTAACCCACCAGAGTAAGTCCGACTGGAGGCCTCTGTGGATACTTGGGACCCAGAGGTACACAAGAGGGAGCTTGTAGTATGCAGAAAATAAACAGGATGGCCTTCCTCAATGTCTCAACTTGCTGCGGCATCGCAGATTAATCCGGAAACTCAGGGTGCATTGGTACCAGGCTCGGAATCGGCTCCTCAGGAGTTCAGGAGTGAGACCAGGCAGCATGATGTCCCCCACGCCTTCTCTGAAGACTGAGAGTGGCATATAGGGGCAGATTCCTGCTTGGATTTCTTATGCTTCTTTTTGGACTTATCTGAAACTTTGAGCATGACGAAGATCTGCTGAGGAAATGACTTCAGAAAAAGGACCTTCCTTTCAACCTCAACTGGTCACGGCACGGAGTCTTGTGGTGTTTAGTGATGTAGAGCTTCACTTTGTGATCCCATATGGCCATCAGGTTCATCTGGGCACAGTTGTTGCAGGTCCTACGGGATCTGTCATAGACGTCTGTTTGTGACAGTTCCCGCACGTTTTAAACCCAGTCATTTCAGGAGTGGACATTTCACAGCAGTAAACTTTTGAAAAAGAAAGTTAAGAAAATGTTGTCATAGGCAAAAGAGTAGAGCTCCGGACCCACATCTGAAGGCACTGAAAGTAAGGAATTGACTCCAGCGCATGGGTGGCACCTATATGCAGCTCCACCATGAATTCCGGAATGAAACTTCATCGACGTGGAGCTGCACAACACTACCTATTGACACGCAGGAGTACTGCTTTTGAGTTTTCCGTTTGGGGAATATTCACAAGGCGAGGAATCTGCAGTTAGAAATATCCATCAGAAAGTAGCGCGAATAGTGCTTTTTTGTGTCACAGTGGAATTCCATCAGTGGTACACTGATAGTCCCATACTACCACAGGTCGTTTGACACAAACCCATATGTACAGACAAATGAAATGGGGCTATCTGCCAAAAAAATATAACACGTCCGAGGCAGGTGCTAAGTAGGAAAAACGTTTTAATTTCTCCTAACGTTTCACACATGGCAACTGTGTTGCACTGTACAATACACATGCAAGGCTGGGAAAAGTGTGTCTAGGCATAATATTTTGTACTGGAAGGGTCCTGTTAAGCAATTGTCTGTTTTTTAAACTATTTAAAAAATAAAAAATATATATATATATATATATATATATATATATATATATATATATATATATATATATATATCTGCAAACAAGCCCAGTACTCGATGAACAGAACGGCAAGAGCAGACCCAGTTCAGTGCAAGTTGCTTCTTTATTTATTTCCAACCAGCCATCACCATGTTGCCATTACGCGTTTCGGCCGTACAAGCGGCCTTGATCACATGACAGCGTTCAGAAAGAATAGGTATATTTTTAAAGTGCAAGTGACCAATGGCACTCCATATAGACATAGAAAAAATACTATGCAATACAATGTCTCTGTTTAAATACAGTTGTAGAATGTAATGATATAAGTAAATTATCATAACTCTAAATATACTAGTAGACTACTAACTCAACCTGAAAAAATAAATAAGACAGGAAGAATATATATTTTTGTATAATACAAATACAAATCATTACCCATAGTTAACTTCTAAAATGGATGCCAAAGGTTAAAAAAGGATAATACAACCTATATCCCACCTAAAAAGAGAAATCCTAAAAAATCAAGTCCTATATACTAAACTAACCAATTTGTGCAAATATGCAAATATTGTGCAAAATAAAGGTGTTAATAGTTAACCCCAATGTGCAAATTCTAAGCTAGCTGCCAAATGACATTATACCATATAAAATGATATAATCAAATAATTACATACACAGAAAAAAAGATAGAATATAACCAATCAAGAGCAACAAGGTCAATTCCCACAAATGTATTTACATATCCTAGATATAAAATACATTTCAACCTTAAAAAACTCCACTAGAAAAGTTAAAAAAGGGGTTTCCAACCTAAAAAATACAATAAATATATATATATATAAATAAATATATAAAAAATATTTACACAAGACATTGTAAAAAATATTTTTCATGGAGATACCCAATGTTTCATAAACAACTAATACATACAGAGAGTTTTTTTTAGTCATATACAGATACATAACTCAACCTAGTTCAAGGCCGAAAAGCACACAACAATCTCATACTCAACTGGGAGCTCTTTCAGAGAGATACAATTAGAATTTTAAAGATAGGTGTATAAGTCTTCACTCGTGTTCAAACCATTTGGCTGTTTAGTATCGAGTTCCAGAATATACCTTGTCTCCAGGCGCCTCAGCTTGGATTCCCTATTCCCACCACGTTTAGAATGTGGTATAGAATCCAATACAAAGTATTTAAAATGCATAAGGCTACTGTTATGCTCATCTTTAAAATGCCTGGCTACCGGGTAACTCGGTATACAGTTCACTATAGCCCGAGTATGCTGTAAAACCCTCTTATGTACAGCCAATTTTGTACTCCCAATATAGAGCAAGTTGCAACTACATTGCAAAGCATAGACTGCAAATTCAGTTTTGCACGACAGGTATTTATTAATTGAATAGACCCTATCACTAAAAGGTGTCTGGTATGTTTTGGTATTAACACCAAATTGACAGGCTTTGCAAGAAGGACATTTAAAAAAGCCCATCCTTTGCTTGAGCCATGAACTAGGCTCAATGTCCTTCGGGTTGTTCTTTACCAAAGCATTACCCATCGTGGGTGCCCTACGAAAGGCAATAGCAGGTTGTTTAGGTAAAGAACTTCCAATAACTGGATCGCCTAATACCGTGTGCCAATTACGGCGTATAATGGATCTGATCTGACCCTCCTGTCTGGAGTACCCCAGTATAAGTCTCGTTGTGTTGTCTGAAACATTATAAGATGCACGACTAGACTTCACTCGGTGTTTAATCAGATCCTGCCTTGTTTTACCTCTTGATTTTAACATTGCAGCCTCTATTGCTTGTTCCTTGTATCCCCTCTTTAGAAATCTGTTTTTACATTCCAGTTGCTTTTTTTGGACATCCAAATCCTCACCACATATTCTTTGGATCCTAAGCATTTCCCCATAGGGGATGCTATGTATGAGGTGTTGTGGATGTGAGCTCGTAGCATGCAATATAGCATTGCCAGCTGTAGATTTTCTAAAGAGGGTTGTTGCCAGTTTGTTCCCACAGATATAAACTTCAGTGTCCAAAAAAGTTATGCTGACACGGCTAATAGAATATGTAAACTTCAAATTAAGATTATTCATATTGATATCTTTAAGGAACTCATGTGCCTCTTGTTCTGTACCATTCCAGATAACAAATAAGTAATCTATAAATCTTAACCAAACAATTACCTTGTTCTCCAAAGTGTGGGTATACTTCTTTTTAAGGACCAGCTCCTCCCACCATCCCAGAAAGAGACAAGCATAACTAGGGGAGAAGCTGGCCCCCATTGCCACACCTTGTATCTGCTGATAAATTTGATATCTAAACTTTACAGAAACACAGTCACTGGATGATGTCATCAGTGATGTCACTGACCATGTCATGAGTGATGTAATATGTGACGTCATGAGTGATGTAATATGTGACGTCATCAGCAGTGCATTGCGGGAGCGCGAGTTATAGTTAGCTAAACTAACTATAACGGCCGAATTTCTCTGGTTTTGTACGAGTGAAATGTCCAACTAACTATAACGTCCCTGAAACCTGTTTTTTTCAGTGAATTTCTGAGGTTTTTTTAAATGCTAATTTCTAACTATAACGTCCCTGAAACCTCTGTTTTTTTCAGTGAATTTCAAAGGTTTTTTAACTGCTAATTCCTAACTATAACGTCCATGAAACCTCTGGTTTTTTCAGTGAATCTGTAAGGTTTTTTAAATGCTAATTTCTAAATATGCCTACATAGGTAGGACATGTGCAGAAAGATGAAGAAAGGCGCAGAAAGAAGCAAGAGAAGTGCAGAAAGAGGCAACAGAAGTCCAGAAAGAGGAAGAAAGGTGCAGAAAGAAACAAGAGATGTGCAGAAAGAACCAAGAGATGTGCAGAAAGAACCAACAGGGGTGCAGAAAGAGGCCTACTTTGACTGTACCTTACAACAGACTCATACAAAGTACCCTAATCACTAATCCTTCTCCGAAGATGTCTTAAACCTCACTTTTCTCTTGAAGATTCACTATTAATCGACTGCTCAGAATGTTAGGCCTACCAAATATAAAACAGCAATCCTAAGCATATCACTGTTGTAAGTCTGACCAAGTTTGTGAAGGTATGCATGCGTGTCTATGCTTTTACCTAGTGACATGTTAAATTAAAATAAACATGCAAACACTTAAATACCTGTGTTTCAAACAGCATACTCTGTAAATTTGTGTAAAAGAAGGTGTATGCATTTCTTTCTGCTCACAATACAGGGCACATGGGTATTCAATAGTATATTTGAGGGGCTCTATAACACATGTATACATAGGACATGTATGCCTGTGCAACCGAATGACAGCAGAACTGAGAAGATTTGACCACCTATTGGAGAAGTTACCCGCTTTTTAAGCTACCATCTTCAGATGCATAACACATGTAAGAATACATATACAAGTAGACATATACCTCAGTCAAGAGAGCGCGTGGACCTTTAAACTTGACAGCTTGCACTTCCCATTTGAGTACAGAAGGAGGCAAGAGAAGTACAGAAACAGGCAAAAGAGGTGCAGAAAAAGCAGTGCAGAAAGAACCAACAGAGGTGTAGAAGGAGGCAAGAGAGGTGCAGAAGGAGGCAAGAGGGGTGCAGAAAGAGGCAAGAGGGGTGCAGAAAGAGGCAAGAGGGGTGCAGAAAGAGGCAAGAGGGGTGGCGAAATTTGCAAGAGAGGTGCAGAAAGAAGCAACAGAGGTGCAGAAGGAGACAAGAGAACTGCAGAAAGAGGGAAGAGAGTTGCAGAAACAGGCAAAAGGGGTACAGAAACAGGTGGGCAGACTGAGGCAAGAGAGGTACAGAAAGAGGGAAGAGGGGTACAGAAAGCGGCAAGAGGGATCCAGAAATTTGGAACAGAGGTGCAGAAAGAAGCAAGAGCAGTGCAGAAAGAACCAACAGAGGTGCAAAAAGAGGCAAGAGGGGTGCAGAAAGGGGTTGGAGAGGTACAAAAAGAGGCAGGAGGGGTGCAGAATGAAGGAAGAGAAGTGCAGAAAGAAGCAAGAGAGGTGCTGAAAGAGGCACGAAGGGTGCAGAAAGAGGCAAGAGAAGTGCAGAAAGAAGCAACTGAGGTACAGAAAGAGGCAAGAGTGGTGCAGAAAGAGGGAAGAGAGGTGTAGAAAGAGGCAAGAGAGTTGCACAAAGAGGGAAGAGGGGTGCAGAAAAAGGCAGGAGGAGTGCAGAAAGAAGCAATTGAGGTGCAGAAAGAGGTAGGAGAGGTACAGAAAGAGGCAAGAGAGGTGCAAAAACAGGCAAGAGAAGTGCAGAAAGAGGCAAGAGAATTGCTGAAAGAAGCAACAGAGGTGTAGAAAGAAGCAAGAGAAGTGCAGAAAGAGGCAAGTGAGGTGCAGAAAGAGGCAAGAGAGGTGCAGAAAGAGGGAAGACGAGTGCAGAAAGAGACAACAGGGGTGCAGAAAGAAGCAAGACAGGTGCAGAAAGAAGCATGAGAAGTGCAGAATGAAGCAATGGGGGTGCAGAAAGAGGCAAGAGAAGTGCAGAAAGAAGCAACAGAGGTGCAGAAGGAGGCAAGAGAACTGCAGAAAGAGGCAAGAGACTTGCAGAAACAGGCAAAAGAGGTACAGAAAGAGGGAACAGGGGTGCAGATAGAGGCAAGAGGTGCAGAAAGGGGTAGGAGGGGTGCAGAAAGAGGCAAGACGGGTGCAGAAATTTGCAAGAGAGGTGCAGAAAGAAGCAAGAGCAGTGCAAAAGAACCAACAGAGGTGCAGAAAGAGGCAAGTGAGGTGCAGAAGGGGGCACGGGGAACTGCAGGAAGAGGCAAGAGAGTTGCAGACATAGGCAAAAGGGGTGCAGAAAGAGGGAGCAGGTGGGCAGACTGAGGCAAGAGAGGTGCAGAAAGAGGAAATAGGGGTGCAGAAAGAGGCAAGAGGGATTCAGAAATTTGGGACAGAGGTGCAGAAAGAAGCAAGAGCAGTGCAGAAAGAACCAACAGAGGTGCAGAAGGAGGCAAGAGGGGGACAGAAAGAGGCAAGTGAAGTGCAGAACGAAGTAAAAGAGGTGCAGAAAGAGGCAAGAGAACTGCATGAAAAGGCAAGAGAGGTGCAGAATGAGGCAGGAGAGGTGCAGAAAGAGGCAAGAGGGGTACAGAAAGAGGCAAGAGGTGTGCAGAAAGAGGCAAGAGAAGTGCAGAAAGAAGCAACCGAGGTGCAGAAAGAGTCAAGACAAGTGCAGTAGCAGGCAAGAAAGGTGCAGAAAGAGGGAACAGGGGTGCAGAAAGAGGCAAGAGGGATACAGAAATTCGCAAGAGAGGTGCAGAAAGAAGCAAGAGCAGTGCAGAAAGAAGCAAGAGAAGTGCAGAAAGAAGCAAGAGAGGTGGACAAAAAGGGAAGAGGGGTGCAGAAATAGGCAAGAGGGATGCAGAAATTTGCAAAAGAGGTGAAGTGCAGAAAGAACCAACAGAGGTGCAAAAAGAGGCTTATGACATATTGATCCACGCAGTACCATTTGCTTCTCTAGAATCTTAGGGTCCACCACTGGCGTGCTTGCTGCAGGGAGTGGAGAGGTACGCTGTGTGGGCACATATGCGCTGTGAAATGCCGGTCTGTCTTCAGGTCCCTCTGACCCATGACGTGAGCCTTGTAAACCATTGCAGAAGCCTGTCCTGCGGTACTGTCACTTGCTAAGCATCTACATGCATTGTACAAAAGAGCTCGGGGACAAGATGGCATGACTTCACAAATGTTTAGAGTTAGGTACAAAACAAAGCGGGAGAATTAGAAAAAATATATATATATAATGAGAATAAAACAGGAACATATAGAAAAGGCAAGGGGGCGTGAAGAGGCTGACAGTTGGAGTGTTCGAAAAAAGGCAAGTAAAGTAGAAAACAGAGAAGATGCACACACAGAAAATGGGAAACGATGGGCAGAGGGGCAGGAGGGGAAAAGAGACAGAGTGGTCAACTGTCACAAAAGGCAGGCAGAAATGATTAAGATAGATAGAAAATGAGACAAGACAGACAGAATGTTAGAAATGGGATCTCTAGTTGGCAAGGGCTTGCACCTTTGTCCAAGTAGGGACCCTTCTTCCTAGTCAGGGTAAGGGTTGTTACACTCGTGAAGTAACCCCTGCTCACCCTCGTGGTAGCTTGGCACGAGCAGTCAGGCTTAATTCAGAGGCAGTGTGTAAAGCATTTGCACATAACCAACAGTAATACAGTGTAAACACTACAAACGGACACCACACCAGTTTAGAAAATAACCAATATTTTATATACTCAAGACAAGACCAATTACGACAAAAATCCACAATACTATACTTTACGAATGAATGCTTGATACGGTAACTTCTTCTTTGCAGGAATAGCACAAAAGCAAAGTTCGTACGAGTCGGTAGCTCCGTCCGAGCCTACCGTGATGCTGAAAACCACAGAGTCTAACAGTTCCAGCCGACCGCGTCGATACGGGCCAGCAGAGTCATGAACAGACTCGGTTACAGTACCTTTCTCGTTGTGGCTGGTACGGAGTGTACGAGCCGGTCGGCGTTCGTCGCGGTTGCGGTGCAAGACGGAGCGATGCAAGGTGCGGTGTCCCTCGATGCGGTGCAGGCAGCGGCTCGATGAGCGTCGTGCAGACGGAGTCGGTGAGTCCAAGGCGTGCGATGCAGGGCGAGACGATGCTCGATGCGGTGCTGACAGGTTGCGATGCAGGCGACCTAGCCGGAGTGCGGGAGCTGGCGTCGGACAGCGGTGCGAGTCGGAGCGGTGCGTCGCAGACGTGCGAGCGGTGCCCCAAATGCGGTGCGGTCTCGACTCTTGAGCCAGTTGCAGCGACAGTGTCGGTCTGGTCCGGCTGGCCCAGTGAAGCGATGCGATGCGAACTGCGGTGCCCACAGGTCACGGTGCAAGCAGCGGCTCGATGTTGGCGGCGTCGGACGTCGCCCACGGTGAGACCAGGGTTGCGATGCGAAGCGGGGCGATGCAAACAGGTCAGCGGGGCGGTGCAAACAGGTCACCGGCCAGGGATGGATTCGGTTAACGGAGTCGGTTGCAGTTCCCTTCCTCTGTGGCGACTGAAACAGCGTTCCAGAAGCGGTACCCAGAGGCTTGTGAAGTCTTTGTAGTCCCTGAGACTTCTTAACAGGAGGCCAGCTCGGTTCCTGGCCCTTGGAGATACTCAGCACAAGTTCGTAGAAAGTTCAGTCTAGTCCTTTCACTGCCCAAGACAGAAGCAGCAACTGCAGGCCAACCCACCAAAGCAACAACACAGCAAAGGGGCAGTACTCCTCCTGGCAGCTCTTCCAGCTCTTCGTCTTGGCAGGTTCCTTGATTCCAGCGAGATCTAAATTCATGGGGTCAGGGCCCCAATATTTATATCCCAAATTCCTTTGTTCTCTGAAGGCAGAGAGGCCTTCGCCTAGTCCAAACCAGTTCTGGAGCACTTTGTTGACCAGTCTCCGTCCCTTCTTTCAGTGAGTAGGCCAGGGACATCAGACACCACAGGAGGTGGAGCCAGCATTGTGGAGGGAAGGCACTGTCCTATTCAGGGCCCAGGTGCGACCCCTCCCACCCATCTACAGGTCGATCTGGCTATTCAGCCCTGCGCTGACTCACCCTGTCTCCTGGCATCCCCCAGCCCCGGTCACTCACATTCCAGACACGGAATACACAACCTCGCAGAGGCAGGCTTGGATGGTTAGGCAAGAAAATACCCACTTTCTAAAAGTGGTATTTTCAAACACAGAATGTTAAAACCAACCTTCCTAAAAGCTGTATTTTATCATTCTGAGTCCAGGCATACTAAACTCAAATTTCTACCATGTTCCCGGGGTCAGTTAGGATTATATACTGTAATAATCAAAACCGCCCGTTCTGGCCTAGGGGGAACAGGTAGCCTTGCAATAGTGAAAAACGTACTAGGCTGTAATTCACTATCAGGACATGCCGCACACACCCGGGCATGTCCTACCTTTCGCATACACCGCACCCTGCCCACAGGGGTACCTTGGGCCTACCTTAGGGGTGACTAACATGTAGCAAAGGGAAGGTTTAGGGACTTGCAAGTGTGTGCACTTGCCAAGTCGACATGGCAGCCCCAGGCTGCGCACAGGCTCTGCGATGGCAGGCCCGAGTTACACTTTACGGGCTGTTTGCGTGGGTGGCACAATCCAGTGCTGCAGCCCACCAACAGCATTTGGTCTATAGGCCCTGGCACTCGCAGTGCACTTTACAAGGGACTGACACATAAACCAAATAGGCCAATCATGGAAACACCAATCCATAACACATTTTATACAGGAGCACTTGCACTTTCCCACTGGACCGCAGTGAGGAAAGTGCGCAGAATCATCACACCAGCAAAAACAGAGTCAAAACCGGGAGGTCAGAAAGCAAAAAGTCAGGGGAAACACGCCAAAAGATGCCAAGTCTAACACATGTCCCCTCCAGCTGAAAGTAGGGAGAACTACCCAACCCCATTGGAGTTCTCCTCACTAAGGCGGAAGAACCTGGACAGACCATCTGCGTTGGCGTGTTCTGTACCAGGACGGTGTTCCACCGTAAAGTCCATTCCCTGTAGGGAGATGGACCACCTCAGCAGTTTTGGATTCTCACCCCTCATTTGCATCAACCATCTGAGGGGCCTGTGGTCTGTCTGAACCCGGAAGTGAGTCCCAAACAGGTATGGTCTCAACTTCTTCAGTGCCCAGACCACAGCAAAAGCTTCCCTTTCTATGGCACTCCACCTCTGTTCCCTGGGAAGTAGTCTCCTGCTAAGGAAGACTACAGGCTGATCCAGGCCCTTTTCGTTCAGTTGTGAGAGCACCGCTCCCACACCATGCTCTGAAGCGTCAGTCTGCACGACAAATTCTTTGGAGAAGTCAGGTGCCTTGAGCACGGGCGCCGTGCACATGGCTGCCTTCAGGGCATCAAAAGCTTTCTGGCAGGACTCAGTCCAGATCACTTTCCTGGGCTGCCTCTTAGAGGTCAGCTCTGTTAAGGGGGCAACGATGGTGCCATAGCCCTTAACAAATCTCCTATAATAACCGGTGAGACCTAAGAAGGCTCTCACCTCTGTCTGGGTCTTGGGGGCTCCCAAGCCAGAATGGTGTCAATCTTGGGTTGTAGGGGCGCCACCTGGCCGCTTCCTACCTGGTGTCCCAAGTACACCACCGAACCCTGCCCGATCTGGCACTTACTGGCCTTGATCGTGAGGCCTGCACCTTGCAGAGCCCTCAACACTTTCTCAAGGTGCTGTAAATGTTCTTCCCAGCTGGAACTGAACACAGCAATGTCATCCAGGTAGGCGGCACTGAAATCCTCCAGCCCAGCCAACACCTGATTGACCAACCTCTGAAAGGTGGCAGGGGCATTCTTCAACCCAAAGGGCATCACCCGGAATTGGTAATGACCTTCTGGGGTTGAGAATGCTGATCTCTCCTTGGCCCCATCGGTTAAGGCAATCTGCCAGTACCCAGACGTTAAATCAAACGTGCTGAGGAACCGGGCAGCTCCCAACCGATCAATGAGCTCATCAGCTCTGGGGATGGGGTGCGCGTCAGTCCTGGTGACGGCATTGAGCCCACGGTAGTCCACACAAAACCGGAGTTCTGGAGTGGCACCGGGCGCCGCAGCCTTTGGGACCAAGACCACTGGGCTGGCCCAAGGACTGTGGGAGGGCTCAATCACCCCTAACGCCAACATCTTAGAGACCTCCTCCTTGATGCTGGCTCTGACCCGGTCAGTCAACCTGTAAATTTTGTGCTTCACAGGATGGCTGTCACCGGTGTCCACGTCATGGGTACACCAGTGAGTAACACCGGGAGTCAGAGAGAACAGTGGGGCGAACTGTCCCAACAACTGGCGACAGTCCCCCTGCTGGTCCTGAGTCAGAGTAGGGGAGAGGATCACACCCTCTACTGACCCATCATGCTCCTTGGTAGACAGGAGGTCAGGGAGAGGCTCGCTCTCCTCTTCCACCCCATCATCTGTCGCCAAGAGCATACTCACTTCGGACCTCTCGAAGTGGGGCTTGAGGCGGTTCACGTGAAGGACCCTCAAAGGGTTCCTTGGAGCCTGCAAATCCACCAGGTAGGTGACGTCACTTTTGCGCTCCTTTACCTCATATGGCCCAGTCCACTTGTCCTGCAAGGCACAAGGTGCCACTGGGGCCATTACCCACACTTTTTGCCCAGGTTGAAATTCGACCAGAGTGGCGTTCTGGTCATACCATCTCTTCATTTCTTCCTGGCTTGCTTCTAGGTTCGCCTGAGCGAGTTTCCTGAAGCGGGCAGTTTGGTTTCTAAAGGCCAGCATGTAGCTAAATACATCCTGGGGAGTTTTCCTGGGAGCCGCCTCCCAGCCTTCCTTCACCAAACTCAGAGGTCCTCTGACAGGGTGGCCATACAGGAGCTCAAAGGGGCTGTACCCAAGAGACTTCTGAGGCACCTCCCTGTACGCAAAGAGTAGGCATGGCAAGAGGACGTCCCACTTACGCCTCATGGGTTCTGTTAGACCCTTGATCATGCCTTTCAAGGTCTGGTTGAATCTCTCCACCAGACCGTTTCCTTGTGGGTGGTAAGGAGTGGTGAACTTGGAGGTTACCCCACACTCCTTCCACAGGGATGTCATATACTTCGATATGAAATTGGTCCCCCTATCGGAAACCACCTCTCTGGGGAATCCCACACGGGAAAAGATCCCCATTAACGCCCGGCCCACCACTGGCGCCGTCGTTGTCCTGAGAGGGATTGCCTCCGGGTACCGGGTGGCATGGTCCACCAAGACCAGGATGTACCTGTTGCCCATGGCTGTCTTGGGATCCAGTGGCCCCACTATATCCATCCCTACCCTTTCAAAGGGTGTTCCAACAACCGGAAAAGGTTGGAGAGGAGCTTTGACCTTCCTCCCACTCTTACCACTTGCCTGGCAAGTTTGGCAAGACCTACAGTGTGCATCTGACTGCCTTCGCATTTGGGGCCAAAAGAAGTGGGTGACAAGCCTGTCAAAGGTCTTGTCCTGCCCCAAATGTCCTGCCAAAGGCACGTCATGAGCCAGACCCAGTAGGAAGGTCCTGAAGCGCTGGGGTACCACCAGCACACGGGCTGACCCAGGCTCAGCAACCTTAGGCTCACTGTATAGGAGACCGCTCTCCCAGTAGATCAGATGTGACCCGGACTGATTACCAGCTGCCTGGTCTGCAGCCTGCCGCCGCAGACCCTCCAGAGTAGGGCACTCGTTCTGCTCCCTGCAGAACTCCTCCCTGGTGGGACCCCCTTCTTGCTGCCAATGGGTCAGCTCAGAGATGTCTCCCAGTTCGGCTACCTGCTCCCCTGTAGGCACCGGGCGTCCCCTCGAGGTCCGCCTCCTCCCGGTCCGTGGGAACTTCGGGGCCGGTTTCCCGCGCCCCTGCCCTTTCTCTTGGCAGGGACTTGGGCCACTGTTTCAGGCTCCAAGTCCTCTTGATCACCCTTTCTGGCCGCCATTGACCGAGTAGACACGCATGCCCACTCTGGCAACCCAAGCATCTCCAAGTGAGACCTGAGCTCAACCTCCTTCCATGAGGACTGCTCCAGGTCGTTTCCTAGCAGACAATCGACAGGCATGGTAGGGCTCACAACCACCCTCAAGGGACCTGAGACCCCCCCATTCAAAGGGAACCTGCGCCACCATACACTGGCGCTCAGAGTTGTCGACAGCAACTACTTGGTGGAATGCTCCTGGGACTACTTGCTTCTCAGACACCAGGTGACACCGGACTGAGGTCACACTGGCTCCAGTATCTCTGAGAGCCTCTACCCTGTTCCCATTAATGGTCACCCAGGTGCTATATTTCTTTGTGTTAGGGGGCACCTGGTTTCCTGGGACCATCTCACTGTCCCCTAGTGAGACAAGGGTCATTTCTGCGGGATCCCCACCCTCCTGTGGGCACCCCTCCTCCCCAAGCGCTACACTAGCCAACACTTTGGATTGTCCACCGGTGGGTGGCTGTGTCCCCATCGGGCACTTAGGGTCCCCCTTAAAGTGACCTACCTGGTCACATGCATAACACTTGCGGGGGCCGGTCTCAACAGGCTTCCCTGTAGAGACCCCTTTCTTCTTATCACCGGGGTGCTGGGAACCTTTACCCTGGGTACTAGTTTGGGGCCCTTTAGAGAACTCCTGTGCTTTACCCTTGTCCCCCCCACCTTTCTGCTGGGGACCCTGCCCACCTTTGGCTGAGTCTCCCCAAACGCTTTCTTGTGGACCCTGGTACTCACCCAGCGGTCCGCTTCCATAGCAAGCTTCCTGGGGTCAGTTAGCTTACTATCAACTAGGTGCTGGCGCAGATCTGCAAAACATAGACTAGACAAGTGCTCCCATGCAATCAAGTTGTAGAGCCCCTGAAAATCTGTTACACTACTGCCCTTCACCCAACCATCCAGAGACCTGCAGAACACATCCACACATTCCAACCAAGTGTTGGCATCAGACTTCTTACTGGACCTGAACTGATCCCTGTACTTTTCAGGAGTAAGACCATACTTCGTGAGAAGGGCATCCTTCATGTCAGCATAGGTGAGGTGATACCCCTTACCCAAAGCTATCAGAGCATCCCTTGCTTCTTCCGGGAAAAGTGGCCACAATCCTGCTCCCCAATTCTCCTCAGGGACCCCATTCATGTGTATGGCTGCCTCATAACCCTGAAACCCCCTTCTTGAACTCCTTGCCTACGTTCTTGGGAATGTGCACAATCCTGTCTGCCTTTCTGGACGAATTGCTGCCACCATCTGAGCCTGACTTACTCCTAAGTTCTAGCTCCTTCAGTTCTCTCTCATGCTCTAAGAGCATCTTCCTCTCCTCTATGGCCAATCTCTTCTCCTCCCGCTCACTCTCCAGCCTGAGCTTCTGCAGCTCGAACTGCCTTGCCTCCCGCCTGTCCTCCAGCTCCTCTGGGGACAGACTGCTGCTGCCTGACCTGGCGGGTTCCCCCTACCCAAAAGCACATCCACCCTGGAAATAGGCTCCTCCGCCTCCTCACTGAGATCACCAGGCTGCCCATTGGCATGTCTGGCTGCTACCCAGGCCCTCAGCGCCTTCTGTAGCTCCTCCTTCCTTGTGAGGCCTTTAATTTGGACTTTCAGGTTTTTACAAATCGCTCGTAACTCCTTTACGGCGTAGGATTCCAACCTGTCCTCCTCAAAGATAACTTCCAGAGATGCAACGGATGATGCAATTGATTCAGGCATGACAAAAGACGTGAGCTGAAAACTGGCAAGATCAAAAATAGGCCAAAAGAAAAAGAACCAGTATGTGGTACGTAATGGTCTGCGATATGGTAGTAGTGCACACCAATCACTGTAAGTCAAGTGCAAACACAAGTCCTATCCTCACCGCTGACAACCAATGTTAGAAATGGGATCTCTAGTTGGCAAGGGCTTGCACCTTTGTCCAAGTAGGGACCCTTCTTCCTAGTCAGGGTAAGGGTTGTTACACTCGTGAAGTAACCCCTGCTCACCCTCGTGGTAGCTTGGCACGAGCAGTCAGGCTTAATTCAGAGGCAGTGTGTAAAGCATTTGCACATAACCAACAGTAATACAGTGTAAACACTACAAACGGACACCACACCAGTTTAGAAAATAACCAATATTTTATATACTCAAGACAAGACCAATTACGACAAAAATCCACAATACTATACTTTACGAATGAATGCTTGATACGGTAACTTCTTCTTTGCAGGAATAGCACAAAAGCAAAGTTCGTACGAGTCGGTAGCTCCGTCCGAGCCTACCGTGATGCTGAAAACCACAGAGTCTAACAGTTCCAGCCGACCGCGTCGATACGGGCCAGCAGAGTCATGAACAGACTCGGTTACAGTACCTTTCTCGTTGTGGCTGGTACGGAGTGTACGAGCCGGTCGGCGTTCGTCGCGGTTGCGGTGCAAGACGGAGCGATGCAAGGTGCGGTGTCCCTCGATGCGGTGCAGGCAGCGGCTCGATGAGCGTCGTGCAGACGGAGTCGGTGAGTCCAAGGCGTGCGATGCAGGGCGAGACGATGCTCGATGCGGTGCTGACAGGTTGCGATGCAGGCGACCTAGCCGGAGTGCGGGAGCTGGCGTCGGACAGCGGTGCGAGTCGGAGCGGTGCGTCGCAGACGTGCGAGCGGTGCCCCAAATGCGGTGCGGTCTCGACTCTTGAGCCAGTTGCAGCGACAGTGTCGGTCTGGTCCGGCTGGCCCAGTGAAGCGATGCGATGCGAACTGCGGTGCCCACAGGTCACGGTGCAAGCAGCGGCTCGATGTTGGCGGCGTCGGACGTCGCCCACGGTGAGACCAGGGTTGCGATGCGAAGCGGGGCGATGCGGTCTGCGGTGCAAACAGGTCACCGGCCAGGGATGGATTCGGTTGACGGAGTCGGTTGCAGTTCCCTTCCTCTGTGGCGACTGAAACAGCGTTCCAGAAGCGGTACCCAGAGGCTTGTGAAGTCTTTGTAGTCCCTGAGACTTCTTAACAGGAGGCCAGCTCGGTTCCTGGCCCTTGGAGATACTCAGCACAAGTTCGTAGAAAGTTCAGTCCAGTCCTTTCACTGCCCAAGACAGAAGCAGCAACTGCAGGCCAACCCACCAAAGCAACAACACAGCAAAGGGGCAGTACTCCTCCTGGCAGCTCTTCCAGCTCTTCGTCTTGGCAGGTTCCTTGATTCCAGCGAGATCTAAATTCATGGGGTCAGGGCCCCAATATTTATATCCCAAATTCCTTTGTTCTCTGAAGGCAGAGAGGCCTTCGCCTAGTCCAAACCAGTTCTGGAGCACTTTGTTGACCAGTCTCCGTCCCTTCTTTCAGTGAGTAGGCCAGGGACATCAGACACACCACAGGAGGTGGAGCCAGCATTGTGGAGGGAAGGCACTGTCCTATTCAGGGCCCAGGTGCGACCCCTCCCACCCATCTACAGGTCGATCTGGTTATTCAGCCCTGCGCTGACTCACCCTGTCTCCTGGCATCCCCCAGCCCCGGTCACTCACATTCCAGACACGGAATACACAACCTCGCAGAGGCAGGCTTGGATGGTTAGGCAAGAAAATACCCACTTTCTAAAAGTGGTATTTTCAAACACAGAATGTTAAAACCAACCTTCCTAAAAGCTGTATTTTATCATTCTGAGTCCAGGCATACTAAACTCAAATTTCTACCATGTTCCCGGGGTCAGTTAGGATTATATACTGTAATAATCAAAACCGCCCGTTCTGGCCTAGGGGAACAGGTAGCCTTGCAATAGTGAAAACGTACTAGGCTGTAATTCACTATCAGGACATGCCGCACACACCCGGGCATGTCCTACCTTTCGCATACACCGCACCCTGCCCACAAGGGTACCTTGGGCCTACCTTAGGGGTGACTAACATGTAGCAAAGGGAAGGTTTAGGGACTTGCAAGTGTGTGCACTTGCCAAGTCGACATGGCAGCCCCAGGCTGCGCACAGGCTCTGCGATGGCAGGCCCGAGTTACACTTTACGGGCTGTTTGCGTGGGTGGCACAATCCAGTGCTGCAGCCCACCAACAGCATTTGGTCTATAGGCCCTGGCACTCGCAGTGCACTTTACAAGGGACTGACACATAAACCAAATAGGCCAATCATGGAAACACCAATCCATAACACATTTTATACAGGAGCACTTGCACTTTCCCACTGGACCGCAGTGAGGAAAGTGCGCAGAATCATCACACCAGCAAAAACAGAGTCAAAACCGGGAGGTCAGAAAGCAAAAAGTCAGGGGAAACACGCCAAAAGATGCCAAGTCTAACACAGAAACAAAGGTAACAAGGGAAACACGCAGATAAAAAAAATTAAAATCACAACAAAGACAGTTACAGTGAGCTATGACTAAAGCGGAGGCAGGCAGATAGAAAAAAAGGCAAAAGGATGAACGAATATTCAGACGGACAGGTGCCACGCAGCAAAGAGACACAGGAAGGCAGATAAAAGGCAGAGAAAAGCTAGCTATGGAAAAAGTAAAAGCAAACAGAGAATGACAACAAGGCAGGCAGACAGTTAAAGATGGGATACACACAAGTAAACCAAGAGGGGAAAATGAAGAAAGGCAGGATAAGGGACAGATACAATATAAAAAAAAACAGGCAGTTAAAAAAAGCCAAAAAATAGGTTTAACCAGGCAGACAGACGAATAAAAAAATGATGAAAGACAGACTGAAAAGTAGAACAACCACTAAGCAGTAGGACAGAGAATGAGCAAACGGCACACAGACACAAAAGGGTAAAAAGGAAATTTGGCAAAAGACAAATGGATTGACAAGCGGATGGGAACTCAGACAGAAAATGGCAACCACACATTCGGGCAGCCATGCACAGCTTGAACATAGGAGAGTCAGGCAGACAGAGAGAAAACAAGAAAAGCAGATAGAAAATGTCAAAAAGACAAGCGCTACTGATGTGCAGCGGATGATAAAAGGGGGAAAGATAGGTCGGTTGAAAGACTTAAAAAGCAGAAGACAGGCTTCTAGATAGAGGGGAGGGCAAATAGAAAAATACATAGATTGAAAAACGTTTGCAGCTAGTGGATGGCAGAAGGACAGATACTAGCATAAAAGGGAAATGGAGTGAAACCAGACTGAGATGATAACAGAAAGACCAGTGGGAAGCGAATAACAAAAAACACTCTTAGAAATAAAGAAAAAGACAGGCAGAAAGACAAACAACCGAAAGCTAGAAGAAACACAAGTACATTTTGCAAAGAATGAACGAGTTGTGTGTAAAACACCAAATGCACACCCTACTCCCATTTCACAATGGAAGCAGAAATTTAGAATACAAAACTTTATCGAAAATAATTAAAAGCCCCTGTTGAAAATAATGTTCTACGGCAAAAAGTGTGGGTGTTTTTTTCGCCTTCTGCTTCTTTGATGCAGGCATGGTGTGCCTTCTGTTCCCCTACACATGCTGACCACGGGATATTTTTTTGCTTCAGCCACGAAAAGAATGCATAATTTCTTAATGTGCGTAATATCTATATAGTTACACATATATGTAGGCCATGGTTTCTTCGAAATGATTAAGAATCTTAGCATACGAAGGGGTTCTATGGAACTGTATGGTATACTAGTAGATGTAATGTCCCTTCGAAGCAGCTGCTAGTGTGCGGTGTGAGGCGATGCGCCGATAATGCAGGTGTATTGCCATGTGACACGTATCACACGGTGCGTGCCAACGAAGGGGGCAGCTCGCGGAAAATCAGTGAATTTAGGTGCGGTCGAAACTACCCCGAGTTTGGGGAAATAAAAAAAAAAAACAGCATCCACAGAATAGTGAAAGCAGTATCCACAGAGTAGTACAAGGGGTCAGAAATACAGGGGGAAATAAAAATTGGATAGCTGCTCTGTAAGTTAAAGAGGGAGTTTGTGCCTAACATGTCAATAAATTATTGCACAAAACATGGGGTAGAGTCGGCTTCATCATCGCATATAACATTTAGCTAAACCATGGGCTGTCTTCATTTAATATTTAAATTTTTAATGTATTGAGCCATAAAAGGGGCATACTATATATAATAAATGCCCTTTAAGGCTTAGTGTGCGGCATAATTTTTTTATTTTTTTTAAAAAGAAGAAAAGAGGAGGCCTCTCGGGCTAGTTCCCAAGTTTCAGATGAATAGCAGTATGTGTGTGTGTGTGTATATATATATATATATATATATATATATATATATATATATATATATATATATATATTTTCATGGAATACTTATATGAGCACATGCCTTATGGAAACAGCAAACAAAAGCACCGCCCACTGGAGGGAATTAAAGTAACACTGCCGGTTGGACCACATGTCCCAGAATGCAAGCATAAAAGTTATCCATTGGAGGATCAAGATTTAAATTCGGACATTAGGCTGTGGACACCAGCGATGTGTATGGTGCAGGTTTACCTTTGATAAAGGTATTCGGAGACCGAAACGCGTCAGGACTGCCATGCTGCTTCACCAATCAAGAAATAAAGATCTATAAACAGCAAGTTACGAGTGCGGCTCACCTTCTTTCCGTCAAGGGAGAATAAATAAATAAATAAATAAATATATATATATATATATCTTACGCCCCGCAATGCACTGCTGATGACGTCACATATTACATCACTCATGACATGATCAGTGACATCATTGATGACATCACTGATGACATCTCAAATGCGAACTGCGATCCACGCGTTTCGGCTCGTCCGAACCTTGATAACGATACAAGACATCATTGTAGCTTCCTTATTTAAATGTACAAATGCCTCCAGTTGCCAACATTAACAAAGGACTACATATTACTTTAATTCAAAAGCTGGCGGCCATATTGGCCTGGTCACGATGTGAAAATTCAGGAATTGATACAATAAAGAAAAGAAAACAAGTGTTAATATGCACACAATGTCATTTCAGCATATCTTGCCCCGTGACCGCCGTACCTGTATGTTCGTCAACATGACTTGTTCATAATAAACATACTTAGGATTGCAAACATCAACATAAACAATGGACTACACATTACTTTAAAGTGAAAGGCTATCGGCCATATTGATCTGGGCACGCTGCGTATTATAATGGTTCTTACACGAAAGAAAAGAAAAAAAAGGGGTGTTAATATACACACACTATCCATAAATAAAGTTCTAGCGATTATAGTTCCATTCCATTCACAGCTCATTTGAGATGTCATGAGTGATGTCACTGACCATGTCATGAATGATGTAAAGTCTGAGGTCATAAGCAGTGCATTGCGGGGGTGTAAGTTATAGTTAGCTCAGGCAACTATAACTGCTGAATTTCACTGGTTTTGTACGAGTGAAATCTGAGTCTAACTATAACGTCCTTGTAATCTTTGTTTTTTTCAGCGAATTTCTAGGTTTTTTTTAACGTTAAGTAAGATGCCTATCACAATGGATGGTGGGGGGTTGGAAGCAGGGCCTGGCATTGTGCTGCCCCCACCCAAGCTTGCTGCTCCTGCCTCCCCTCCTCCTTGCCATCCATTGTCCAAGTCCATGCCCTTGCTCCCTCATTACAGCCCTGTGTGGCCGTTGTTCTGCCACTGGCCTTCCCGCCTTCTCTGAACAGTTAGCTTGCTGCCCCATGCACCTCCTCCCTAACCTCTGTTGTCTGAATCCATGCACTAGCCTTCTCCCTCCTGCCATGCATGGTCTGATGTGCTGCCACTGCCCTCCATTTAGCATGATGTCCCAGTCCACTCCTCCTGCCCTCCATTGCCCAATTCTATGCCCCATCATTGACCTCCTACTTAGCCTCTGTGCTTAGCTTGCTGCCCCTACTCTCCTTCCCCCTGCCCTCCGATGTCTGTGTGCATGCCCCTGCTCCATCCTTTTTGCCCACCATGTTCCATGGACCTGCCCCTCCTATCTACTCTGAGTGTTCCGTTGAGCTGCCACTCCCCTCCCACCTGCCTAGCATTGTCAGATGTCTGTAACCTGTCCCTGCCACCTCCACCCTGCCTGTCCACGTTCCATGCCTCTATCCCCTTCCGCCTGTCCTCCATGGTCCATTTTACTGCCACACCCTTCTACCCTCCCTGGTCTGTTGTGCTGCAACTGCTCCTCCTGCCTGCCCCGCGTGGTCTGTTGTGAGGCCCCTTCCCCTGAACTCTCTTGTCGGTGCCCAGCTCCTACCCCTCCCTTCTATCCTCCATGGTCCTTTCTGCATGCACCTGCCCCCTCCTTCTCGCCTATCATGGCCATTGTGCTGTCACTAACCCTCCTGCTTGCCATGCATGGTCTTCTGTGCTGCCATGGCCCCTCCCACCTTCCCTGTGTGGTCAGCTAGCTGCCCCTGACCCCCTCCCACCTTCTCTCCATGGTCTGTGTGTATGCCATTATAGTCTCACTGTTGCTCTCCATGGTGTGTCTTGCTTCTAGTGCCCATCCTGCCTGACCTCCATTGTCAGCTTGCTGCTCCTGCCCTGCCCCCTTGCCCCCTGTTTTCCAAGCGATACAAGGGTTGGCGGGGGTATGCCCAGACGTGGGTCCCTTGCTCACTTTGCCACTGGATTCAAGCAAGCCTGGCTGATGACGGCTGAAATGCCAGAAACCGGTCCTAGGATGCTTGTTTCCGGTCCAGGGAAGACATGGCTTGGCAGTTCGGGCTGGACTGTTCCCATGAGGCACAGGGTCAGACTGATT
The DNA here is from genome assembly GCA_963921515.1 of Calotriton arnoldi. Taxonomy (NCBI): domain Eukaryota; kingdom Metazoa; phylum Chordata; class Amphibia; order Caudata; family Salamandridae; genus Calotriton; species Calotriton arnoldi. The sequence continues at coordinate 2,237,357 of CAWUFW010000868.1, read as the reverse complement.
TGCATATGGCCATGTCTGAACTGGGGTGGTGGAGTGAGCTAAAGAATGATGATGGATTAAACCCAGATCAGTTGACTGGGGGTGAGTGTTTGATTGGCTCAAACGTTCCGTCCATCATCCCCTTTTGTATCGCTTTGGTCGCCCTAAGTTGGCGGGGGTATGCCCAGACGTGGGTCCCTTGCTCACTTTGCCACTGGATTCAAGCAAGCCTGGCTGATGACGGCTGAAATGCCAGAAACCGGTCCTAGGATGCTTGTTTCCGGTCCAGGGAAGACATGGCTTGGCAGTTCGGGCTGGACTGTTCCCATGAGGCACAGGGTCAGACTGATTTGCATATGGCCATGTCTGAACTGGGGTGGTGGAGTGAGCTAAAGAATGATGATGGATTAAACCCAGATCAGTTGACTGGGGGTGAGTGTTTGATTGGCTCAAACGTTCCGTCCATCATCCCCTTTTGTATCGCTTTGGTCGCCCTAAGTTGGCGGGGGTATGCCCAGACGTGGGTCCCTTGCTCACTTTGCCACTGGATTCAAGCAAGCCTGGCTGATGACGGCTGAAATGCCAGAAACCGGTCCTAGGATGCTTGTTTCCGGTCCAGGGAAGACATGGCTTGGCAGTTCGGGCTGGACTGTTCCCATGAGGCACAGGGTCAGACTGATTTGCATATGGCCATGTCTGAACTGGGGTGGTGGAGTGAGCTAAAGAATGATGATGGATTAAACCCAGATCAGTTGACTGGGGGTGAGTGTTTGATTGGCTCAAACGTTCCGTCCATCATCCCCTTTTGTATCGCTTTGGTCGCCCTAAGTTGGCGGGGGTATGCCCAGACGTGGGTCCCTTGCTCACTTTGCCACTGGATTCAAGCAAGCCTGGCTGATGACGGCTGAAATGCCAGAAACCGGTCCTAGGATGCTTGTTTCCGGTCCAGGGAAGACATGGCTTGGCAGTTCGGGCTGGACTGTTCCCATGAGGCACAGGGTCAGACTGATTTGCATATGGCCATGTCTGAACTGGGGTGGTGGAGTGAGCTAAAGAATGATGATGGATTAAACCCAGATCAGTTGACTGGGGGTGAGTGTTTGATTGGCTCAAACGTTCCGTCCATCATCCCCTTTTGTATCGCTCTGTTTTCCAAGTGCAGACCCCGATTCCCTCCCTCCTGGCTTGCCTGTTCCATTGTAATGCCCCTGATCCCTACCTCCTGCCCTTTATGGTCCGTTATGCTTCAGCTTTCTCTCCTGTCTGTCCATTATGGTCAGCTAGCTGCCATTGCCTCTTTCCCCTCTGTTCTCTGTTGTCCATGTGCATGGTCCTGTCCCCTCCCTATTGCTTTCCATGGATTGTTGTGCTGCACTCCCATCCTGCATGCCCTGTGTGGTGTATTGTGCTGCTGCAAACCCTGATGCCTGCCCTGTAAGGTCAGTTTGGTGCACCTGTCCATGTCCCTCCTGTCCTCTGTTAATCGAGTCCATGTCCCTACCCCAATTCCTCCTGCCTTCCATGATCCAATGTACCATACTTGCTAACATTTTGAACTTGGTAAGAGGGAGATTTTGAAAAAAAAACTGGGGTATTGATTTTCCCTATTGACTTACATTGAAAAAGAGGAGATTGTAGACAGGAGACAGATCAAATAAAGCCCATTTGGGCTTAAAAACATTGGGCGTTTCCTGGCTGAATCGGTCTGTTGGCATGTATGGTTGTACTACCACTGCCTCTTCCTTCTGCCCACAATGGTCTATTATATTGCCACAGCCTCTCTTGCCTGTCCTGCATTGTTGGTTTATTGCCCCTGCCCCCCTTTCCACTGCCCTCCATAGTCTGTTGTGCTGCCACTGCCCTTCCTGCCTGCCTGCCCAGTGTGGTCAAATTGTTGCCTCTGCACCCTCCTACCTGCCTTCAATTTTCTGAGTCCGTGCCCCTGGCCTCTGCCTCTCAACAGTATCCTAATGAACAACTAGATTGCTAACATTCTATATTTATTACAAAAGTGTGGCACGCCTGACGTCATCTTGATGTAATCAAAACTGTAATACCTAGAGCATTTCCTTTACAAATTACAGAAATGAGAGGGTCTTATTTGCATTGAAATTATGGTTAGTGCTCTAAAAACCTAAAATGAGGACATATTTTCTGAGTTTTCAAATAGCGACAAAGCACTTTTAAATTATTTGTTATCTTTATGTTTTTTTATCCAGTTGACCACTTGATTAAATGTTGCACTTAGGGGAGAGGATGTGGTATTACTTCCAGAGCTGCAGACTTTACAACTGGGGAACCAGGTTGTAGTTTCTGCTTCAGCTCGACATTCTGTGATTCTGGTCAAATCACTTAATCTCCCCATGTCTACAACCAACATGAATTTGTCCTTGTGTGATGTAACCAAAGCTCATGTAAAGCACTCCAATACCTGACCAGTCTGCACTATATAAAACTGCAAAAAAACAAAAAATAAAAAGTGTTTTGCACACTTCTGTCATTGGGCTATACGTGGGCTACATCTGGGTGATATTTGTGCTACATTTGGGCTCTTTTGTCTCTGGTGGCAATCTTGGGAGATTTATTTGTTATGAAGTTTCCTAATTTCCTCATTTACTGCAGTCTCCTCAGTAGTAAATACTTTCAGTTTTTTACTTTGATTTGATCAAGAAGGCATTCAGATGTGTCACACATTTGCCATAAATTCAGAATGTTAGCACTCTAGTTGCTCATTAGATCACTGTAGTAAAGCTACTGCTCACTAGGGAAGTCTGCTGCTGGTATTGAAAGTGCATGTTTCAGTCTGCATGTCAGAATTTTTTAATGAAATAGAAGAGGATTTGAGAAGTCACTCAAAATGTGCCCTAATTTTTCTTTCTGCAGCACTAATCATAATTTCAATGGCAAAATGAACCCCCTCATTTTGTTCCTTTTTAAATTAAATGTTTTAAGTTTTACCACTTTATTCCAATCAAGATGGCTTCAGGTGTGCCATACTTTTGTCATAAGTAAGACTGTTAGCGCTCTAGTTGTTCTTTAGAACACTCTGGGACATTCTTACATTGGGCTACACGTGGGCTACATCTGGGTGATATTTGCGCTACATTTGGGCTCTTTTGTCTCTGGTGGCCATCTTGGGAGACTTATTTGTTATGAAGTTTCCTAATTTCCTCATTTACTACAGTCTCCTCAGTAGGAAATACTTTCAGTTTTTTACTATGATTCCATCAACAAGGCATTCAGATGTGTCACACATTCGCCATGAATTCTGAATGTTAGCACTCTAGTTGCTCATTAGATCACTGTAGTAAAGCTACTGCTCACTGGGGAAGTCTGCTGCTGGTATTGAAAGAGCATGTTTCAGTCTGCATGTCAGAATGTTTTTAATGAAATAGAAGAGGATTTGAGAAGTCACTCAAAATGTGCCCTCATTTTTCTTTCTTCAGCACTAATCATAATTTCTATGGCAAAATGAACCCCCTCAGTTTGTTCCTTTTTAAATTAAATGTTTTAAGTGTTACCAGTTTATTCCAATCAAGATGGCTTCAGGTGTGCCATACTTTTGTCATAAGTAAGACTGTTAGCGCTCTAGTTGTTCTTTAGAACACTCTGGGAAGCTGCAGTAGAACACAAAGGAATGGGGCGTGGCTTAGCGCCCAACGGAGATGGCGGCGCACGGGTGAGGCTCTCCGGCGTATCTGCGAGAGACCACGCTATCAGGTCGAGCTGAGACCAATGGAGAACAGATGCGAGCGGCTGAAGACTGGAGGATGGTTCTGAGAACCCTGTTGTCCTCTTAGGTTGCCAGCAAGTACTTTCTTTTTATGCATCTTCTGCCCCTTATCGGCCGCGCATTCCCGCGGCCGCCATTTTGAATTTTTGCCGCGAATGCGGATTTCGTAAATCCTTTGCTAGATGCTTTTGGAGGTTTTCACTGCACCCTAGCGCCTAGATAATGTGTGGATCTTCATCATTTTAAAGGGATAGGAGGACATGAAAGGCTGTCGTGAGTCATTGGAAGTCTGCAGAATTGTTGTTTGGCGGCCATTTTGGGTCTCATGGAATACCTTCACAGAGAATACCTCTCCTCACTTTTGCTTTGCCAACTGCTGGTAGATGCGGAATGCTCATTCACAAATATTATTGACTATATTCCAGTGCACCCAGCGTATCTCAGTTTCTGCAAGATTGTCATACCTTTTCCTCAGAGCATTGAGGTGTAAGGATTTGTGAGGGTTCTGCTTGGCGGCCATTTTAGGCTTCCTCAACAGGTCCACACTGAGATTGCTCTCCTCAAATACAATATTGCTGACTAGGAGTGGGAGTTTTGGGTCAGCGGTATATGGGCAGAACAAAAGGAATCCGCTCCTCCCCATCCAGAAAGCATATCTTCGTAAAAAATTCGAAAATTTTCACTGAATTTTCTAAGTTTGAGGATTCTCTACGACCCACGTATCAGCACTCCCAAGTAAATATGGATTCATCCTCTGGAACCTCTGGGAAATCTCTCACCAAACGGCTTAAAAGGACCCTCCTTCGCCGCCCAAATCCACCTCGCCTGTCTCGATGGAGTTACTGCTTGAGGAAATCAGGGCCCTTCGACCCTTTATGGAAGAGACGAATACCAAGTTGCAAACCTTAACGGATAATTGGTCTCAATTAGACGCGAGAGTCTCTTCAGTCGAAAATACTGTTTCTTCTCTCAAGGAGACATGTGTAAGCATCTCTCAACTACACTCTCACGTCTCTACACTCCAGAAGCAGGTAGAGGATCTTGAAAATCGCAATAGACGGAACAATCTACGCATTTACGGCCTGGGAGAGGGTATTGAAGGATCGGATCCGCTCACTTTTTTCAAGGCGTTCCTCCCTAAACTACTTCATATGCCAGAAGGGACTCAACTCAACATTCAACGAGCCCACAGGTTGGGTCGTGCTCCATCGCATACTAGTCCTTCGCAGAGGCCCAGAGGAGTCATCCTATACTTCTTGGAGTACACAGACTTGATGAAAGTGCTTGCAACGGTTAAAGCTTCTCCAAGAATTGTCTGGTCAGGGTCGCCTCTGTTCTTTGCACAAGACTATGCTAAAGCCACTGCCGACAGACGTAAGGCCTTCCTCAACATGAGAGAGGACTTACGATCCTTGGGAGCCAGATATGGCCTTTTCCATCCGTGTCTCTTCAAGGTTACGTATAATAACAGAACAACGACGTACGAAGATCCAGTACGCTTGCAGAGCTTCATTAACTCATGTAAAGTGGCGGTTATGGACTCTTCTGGGCCTTCTTCTTCACTCAACACTTAAACGTTTGTTGGTTCCGGTATAAATGCTTCAGATTCTGCCTTCTTTGGTTTGATATCTTGCCACCTCAGAAGTACTTGTTCATGGTCTTTGATATCATTGTTGTTGTTTCTACGAAGTTATACCATTTGTTAGGGCGTCGGGCATTAATGCTGACCTCCTCGCTTTAGATTGTTCTAACATATGTTTCACGTATCTGTTCCAACGATTTCTTAGTCTTTATTTGGTATTGTTTCCACAGATTACTATCTTGTATTGTGGTCTCTCCCCGATCCCCCGTTTTGTCGATCCCGGTTGTGTTGCCTGCTCCATGTGGCTCCATCCCCCCCCGAGTATTCCTGAGTCTTCCTCTGTAAGTATGCTATTTTCCTGTATCTTCTTAGATATATCATTTGTTTTGTCTTTTGTTTTTTATTTTTATTTTGAAATTTGTATTTCTTCATTAATCGGTGTCTCTTGTTTCCTTAACTCTTCTTTTCCCCTTATATCTATTACTCGTTTGATCATTATATCTACCAATATTCTAACTCTTATGATCTCCTTCTACCTTCTTACCTGGGTTTTCTCTCTTTTTATCTTGTCATTCGATTCCTTTTCCTTATTCCGACCATTCGACTTGGCTACTTTTCTTTATTCTAAAACTGAATCAATCATTTCCTTCCTGTCCTATCTCTCATACATCATATACTGTTTTTATAACGAATTGGACTTGTGTGTTACATTATTATTGCAACTTTTTCTTAAGTACTTATGTCATTAAAACTGATCACATGGAACGTTAAGGGATTAAATTCTCCCATAAAAAGACAGAGAATTTTGACCCATTTAGCCAAATTGGACGCTGATGTTGTATTCTTGCAAGAAACTCATCTTTCGGACGTTGAGTCATTAAAGTTGAAGAGGGGCTGGGTGGGGGAAGTTTTTATTCCCCTGGAGATGGCAAGCGAAACGGGGTGATGATATTATGTCGCAAATCCCTTTCATTTTCATTTGTGTCCCAAGACTCTGATGCTGACGGCAGATGGCTGAATGTCAAATTATCTTTGAAGGGTGTTACAATCTCTCTTTTAAATGTTTATGCTCCTACCTGTGGTGATCCCTCTTTTTGGTCCACATTAGCTAAGCAAATCACTCACTGCATGGAGGACAATTTTATTTTGGCTGGTGACTGCAACCAAACTTTTGACCCGTTTGTTGACAGGAACTCTAAAGTCTCCTTTGTTCCCAACAAGCCCCATAAGTCTTTTGTTCATGCTATCAATCAACATAAACTCTTAGATGCTTGGCGTCTCTGCAATCCGACCACTAGGGAGTACACTTTTATTCCCCAGCTCACCAGACTCAATCAAGAATTGATTATATATTTATCTCACACACCATTTCACAAACCCTTACACACGCAGAGATTGGTCCCATTCTACTGTCAGATCACGCCCCAGTCTCAATTAGCATTGACGTTCTACCTAAAGGTACAGGTCCCAAAAGATGGCGTTTTAATAATGCTCTCCTGCTGGACCCAAAGTTTACCACCTCATTCACTACCTTTTTTGAAGAGTTTTTTGAGCTGAATCAAACCCATTCCATGCCCTTTTCCACTGTATGGGATGCGTTCAAAGCCTCCGCGAGGGGTTTCATAATTGGCTTTGTTGCAAAAAAACTGAGAAATTCCCGTAAATTCACTAAGGATCTTCTTCAGAATATCAAACGACTGGAGCACTCTTTTTATACCTCAAACTCGAAGGAGTGCCTCACAGCTCTCGTAAAAGCCAAAATGCAATTTAATAAGAAATCAACGGAGGACGCCTCATTATATCTGTTAAAATCCAGTGCAAAATTCTATGGGGGCAAAAATAAGGCAGGGAAAATATTAGCCAATTATTTAAAAGTCAAACACAACAAGCTAAATATTGAATCTATCTATGATGATAGGTCAGATTTAAAATTTAAAGACGCTGAAATACTGAACGAATTCTCCATTTTCTACAAATCGCTATATACTTCCGAGACACAACCCTCTGAACACTCCTTATCGCAATTTTTCTCTGAAATCCGAGATCCCCAACACATTATGCCGGACTTATCCTCCTTGGAGTTAGATCTAACACACCAAGAACTATTAAATGCCCTTCAACATCTCAAAAAAGACAAAGCACCAGGACCAGACGGTTTCACTGTAGAGTTCTATCAGCATTTTTCTAAATTCATAATGCCCAAATTACATTCTCTAATAAACTCCTTCAGCACACTGGGTAGTTCATCGGGTTCTTTTTCAGAAGCACATATATGCCTCATCCCAAAAGAGGGTAAAGATTCTAAATATTGTAAGAATTATAGGCCTATATCTCTGGTCAACATTGACTATAAGATTTTTCTAAAGCATTAGCCATACGTTTAGATTCCTACCTACCTGACCTATTGGGGAAAGAACAATCCGGATTCGTTAAGGGCAGATACATAACTGACAATACAAGACTCCTTTTTAATGTTTTATCTAAATCCTCACACTTGAGACAATCCCTTGTGGCAATAGCTCTAGATGCCGAAAAGGCGTTTGATAGAGTTGAATGGACTTATTTGTTTTACACCCTCAAACGGTTCGGCTTTGGCCCTAAATTTACATCCCTTATTTCTCTCCTTTATTCCAGCCCTCGCGCAGCTGTATGCGCCAATGGCTTGATTTCCCCATATTTTGAGCTGGAGAGAGGAGTACGCCAGGGGTGCCCTCTGTCCCCCTTTCTTTTTAATTTAGCTCTGGAACCTTTTCTCTCTAAATTACGTCAAAATACAAATATACATGGCTTTCAAGCATCAAATACCCACATTAAATTCGCAGCCTACGCTGACGATATTTTGCTTTTTATGTCCGAACCAAATGACTCGATCCCTGCCTTTTTGGCAGAGGTACGAACCTATTCTAATATTTCTGGTTATAAGTTAAATGAGGATAAATGTGAGATCTTACCCTTGACTAAGTTTGCTTTTAAATCAGATTTTGATGCTTCCAATTTTACTTGGAGCCCCAAACACATTAAATATCTAGGATTGCACGTCACTCCTTCAATTTCAGACACAGTAACATTATGCATGAATAAATGCATACAAAAAATCTCAGACTTAACTGCTAAATGGCATCCCCTCTATTTATCTTGGTGGGGACGCTTGGACACCATAAAAATGATGTTGTCGCCCATAATTTTATATACCATCTCCAACATTCCTGTCCCTATTTCTACTAAATTTTTTAAGAAAATCAACTCCTCCCTTTCTTCCTTCCTCTGGGGTAATAAGAGATCCCGAATGTCTCTGTTTAAATTATCCCGCCCTAAAATAGAGGGCGGGGTTAACTTTCCCGACTTTCAGATGTATCAGAGAGCATTCCTCTTACGCCAGGCCTCTCTTTGGTTGCTTGACCCCATGGAAGATTGTCCCTTATGGGCCACGGTTGAACGTCTTTTTTATCTCCTTTCTCTTTTTATGAATACCTTTCTTTCTCACGCAAACCACAGGCTATGTCCACTCCCATAATCAAATCGACCTCTAAACTTTTGGAACCCACACTTATTCCTACACATAGCAATATAGACTCCTTCCTCAATTCAACAATTTGGCATAACAAAAATCTGACTATACGTAACAAACCATTCTATTGGAAGACTTGGCGACAAAAAGGTTTAATATGGATACATCAGTTATCTCCACAATCGGACTTTTTATCCTTTCCCACACTTAGTCAATTATTCAATTTACCTGCCTCTTTTATTCATAAATATAATCAACTTAAGAAGGCTGTGATGGACAGATACACTCTTTTAGCTGGCACATCTACTGCTCCCATGGTTCCGAATACCCCATCACAACTCCAGTCTTTGTTAAAAACTATGCCCAAAGCTTCCACTATATATAGATGCTTGCAGGGTAAAAGTAGCATTAGGCAGAAATCCAAAATAGAAGAGGCATGGGAACGAGATTTTATGCTATCTTGGCCAGTGTCTATGTGGAATAAATTATGGCTCAAACTACGTAAATCGTCCAGAGCTGCTAACATAATACAAACGTTGTTTTTTGTTTACAACAGATTGTTACTCACACCGAACACCTTGAGTAAGAGATTTGTGACTGCATTAGATGTGTGTTGGACATGTTCTTCTCCAAATGCTAACTTATTTCATATGTTATTCTCTTGCTCAACTGTACATAGTTTCTGGAAACAAGTGTGGTCTCAAATTAACCTAATTTTTGGAGCTAAATTTTCTTTTTCCTTTACTAATGTCTTCCTGGGAAGTTTATCACCCTGTTGGGAGAATGTTACACTTAATGTTAAGATTATTGATTTACTAATAGCGGCTGCATTTCAGCAAATTACTGTAAATTGGAAAGATTCCACAAAAATTTCGTATAAGGCATGGTGGTATGCTGTTTGTCATAATCATAGGCTGGACACCTCCTTTGTTTATCCCATACATATGGCGGCAAAACGTCTAGATTTGTGGTCACCTGTCACAATATATCTTGATACATGTGCAAAAAGGTATACTCAAATGCAACCATTTCAACAAGAAGTTCCAAAACCCCTTGATTCCCTTAGTCGTTCCTAGAATATTTGCTATTCCATTTTTCTTACCGATTTACTTTTAATGCATGTATATTTTCTTTTCTACTTATAAGTCCGATTCGTTTATCCTTATTGTAGCAAATTGCACTGTAATGACAGGAGTTTATTGTTATGAACTCTGAACTGACACCTTTATTTCTATCAATAAAAACTTTCTTTTCAAACTTAAAAAAAGAACACAAAGGAATCAACTGACAGTCTCTGCCCTTGTTGGATGTACATGTTTTACTGAGAATGTCAGACTTCATTCTCACATGACTGAGAAAGATAATGTGAATTTACAGAAAATATGCTCTCATTTTAGCTTCTAGATCACCTTCCAAACCTCTATGGGAAAAGTATAAGAAAATAGTTTTCTCTCGAACATGATTCATGATATCCCAGCAGAAGGCTTTTTCACAGGGTAAAATCACCTTGGAACACACCACAATTCCTAAAATTAGTATGGTACCATCAACAAATGATTTATAAAGTAACTAAAGTCTTATCACCCTTTATACGTTCTCCTTTTGGTGACCCTCAAAACCTTCCATTCACTACAATGCATTTTAATGGGGTGCTATCATGTATATTGATCCTAAGATGGCTGCCAACACTTCTTGGATGAAGTGCTGACAGCCAATCAGATCTCACGATGAGATGTGTGGTTAGGCTCCGCCCAGATATATAAATGTCTTTTTCCTTTAATATTTAAAAAACTACTGAACGGATTTACACCATTTAAAAAAAAGGGCGCTTTCTGAACCAAGAGCTACCTTTTTTTGCCAAATTTGGTGTAATTCCGTTCAGCAGTTTGGGCTGTAGCCTAGTCTAAAGTTTCCTATGGAAATTAACATGTGGAAAACGCGTTTTGGGACCCCCCTTTTTTCTCGGCCCCCGCTTGACGAATCACCCCGAAACGTGCAAGACAGGAGCTGACCGGAGCGCCCCATTAGTTTTGAAAATTTCGCAAAGATTCGTCAAATGGCATCAAGGATATTGGCAAAAGAAAAAATGCTTTTTGAATAGAAACAAGGTCCTAACTATAACTACCTACTGGCGACCGCCAGTAGGATATATATATCAAAAGACTTTGTCCCTTACTATCTCGGCGTGGATGACACTGTGCTAATCCTACGCTTAAAGACTTTGATAGAAAAGCAGACATTTGAGGTGAGCAAATTTAGAGTGTCGCTGGTGTTGAGAGTGCTCTATACTGGAGCTGCTTTCCACACAAACTTGAGAACTACCCAGAGTTCTCTGCTTCTTTTTTCGCATTATATATATATATATATATATAGTAGGATTATTAACTTAAAGTTTAGATTATCAATATGGTAGAAGGTATGTTTTTTCACCGTGGCAACACAGAGCTACAATTGCCATGGATTGCGTTTTGTTAACCACTTATCTCGCACGGCATCAAAATGGTCAAATGGTGTATACAATTCCAAGAAGATCCATAATGGCAAGCACAAGTAACACATGTTTTGCAACAAAAATAAAAAGTTCCCTCAAAAATGAGAACTGTCAGTCCCACACCAAATGTCTACGGATCTGCTTGATTTGTGTATGCTTCTCAGATGCAAGCAGGAACGTGTCCTGGCTGCAGAAAACAAGTTAATACAAAATGGTCCGCCTGTTCACAAGACCTGCAAAAACACTTTCCATTTCTACGGAAGGAGAGGTCACCTGACATGGATCTTCCAATACTTGTTGAGTTCACGCATTACTCGTTTCACCATCGCGGCATTACCACACGGATCAACCGGCTTGCTGCCCCTTATTCTTGACACAGTGCCTATTCAGGCTCGAATTCGCTATTGCTCCATTGGCCTCACACTTGAATGTTCCCGGACGGGAACGCCTTTTACCCTTAATTCACCTTGACTCGAAATATTCATATCTCCAGCTGCTCGCCCTACCGCTGCTTCTCTTATTCTGGGATTCCGAGTTCTAGCCCGACCGACCCCATCAGCAACTTCCCAGGCACTTGTTTTACCGCTTAGTCCTAATGAGATCCCTATACCTCAATTGGGATCGAAACGTCATCGGCACATACATCTTCAACTCTATACTATAATTTGTATCCAATTGTGGAGTATGAGATGTAACCCTGATTGTGACTTTTTGTTTACCTACATTCTCACGAATTTAAAAGTCACTTTTTAAGTCACTTGCCTGTGGTAACGAAATCGGCTGATTTCCCTTTACCCTGTCACGTCTTGCTCACTCACCTTTTTTGTATATTATCTTTGCGTTGAACTTAATTGTTAATTAAAATCGTTATTTTGCATCGATACATTTGTAATTCCAATTTTGACAACTAAATTGTGATACTGTAATTATTGAACTTGTATGGGACCACTGTTTTCTTTGGCATAGGAAACTGAGCATCTGAAGAAAAACAAATATGTAAAAATTTGAAAACGCCTTGCGGGAACCTCTGCAGTCAACAGATGGGTGTATGAAGACTCATCTAAAAAGATCCAAGGATTATTAACTTAAAGTTTAGATTATCAATATGGTAGAAGGTATGTTTTTTCACCGTGGCAACACAGAGCTACAATTGCCATGGATTGCGTTTTGTTAACCACTTATCTCGCACGCCATCAAAATGGTCAAATGGTGTATACAATTCCAAGAAGATCCATAATGGCAAGCACAAGTACCACATGTTTTGCAACAAAAATAAAAAGTTCCCTCAAAAATGAGAACTGTCAGTCCCACACCAAATGTCTACGGATCTGCTTGATTTGTGTATGCTTCTCAGATGCAAGCAGGAACGTGTCCTGGCTGCAGAAAACAAGTTAATACAAAATAGCCCGCCTGTTCACAAGACCTGCAAAAACACTTTCCTTTTCTACGGAAGGAGAGGTCACCTGACATGGACTATCTGTTTAGATTCTTCAAGGAAATCAAAGGTTCTTCCATTAAACACCTAAGAATAGACACCATAGTGCCATTCCTTCTTATGTCTCTTTCGTTGCTAATTAATCTCATGAACAAGGTCTACAAGTCAAGTGGTGGATGCAGGTCTGATAACTGCCTCTGAAAATGTATGCATTTAGCTCTTCTGTCTGTTCCTTGGTAGACAGTGCAACAGCCAATTCATATTTCTGAGACTCTTGAGAAAGCTTCTGCTGAAAGTGGGCAATGAAGGAAACCAGTTCCTGGGAACACTGTTTCGATGTTACAGGACCAGCAAAAGCAGACTGAGCTAAATGACACTTTTCACCGACTGCATGGAATTGCAACGGAATCATATTTCAATAGGTTAACCAGAGTCTGTACTAGATAATTAAAAACATGGCTACTCTAAGCAAAGGTGTCCTTCGTAAGCAAAAACAAGCAGGGCAGGGCCAGTGCCAGCCATGAACTGCTGCAGTCTATTTAGAAAGTGGAGTTCTCGAAGAACCAAAAATGCTTGCAGTTAGAAGTAGTTGCAAGTATACTTTTGAGGTATGGTCATGGGAGCGATTGCTGTAAAAGCTCTTGCAGCTATGGCTGAACTACTAGTACCATCTGTACAGTCATCAGCTCTACTAGTGATAAAATCAAAGAGATCACGATCCACTTGATCAGTGCAGGGTTTACTTTACTCTGGTATTGATTGTTCATTCATAGAAGCTGTCATGTCTTATGAATGGCCTGACCCTTGAAAGGTAAGGGGTCAGAACGAAGTATAAAATCTATGTTGGTGAGGCAATACGGGCGTGGCAAACTGTCTCAGTGTTGAATCTTCAGTGACAAAGTTCCCGTTGTTAATCCAGATATCAGAAACTACCTTATTTGAACCATGTTGCTCAAATCGACAACTCTTTGTCACCAAAATTAGGGAGAAACATGGGATGAGAGGAAAGAGAAGAAAACAAGTTACTTACCTGTAACTTTAGTTCTCCAGTATTGGAACTTTCATAGATTCACATGCTTGAATCATTCCCCGTCATCGAGATGGGAGTCCCCGGTGTATATATTAAATAGCAATGCAAAGCTATTACAAACCAGAAGCCAGGCCTAGGCCCATTCCAGTTTTGTAACATATCCACCTCTTTTGGTAAAAGGGACCAAATAAAATCAACAACCAATAAGATCAGTCTCACCCTCTAGAACCCTCCTGAGAGAACCTCAGACCCTCAGATTTTCGTAGCCGTAGTGCCACAGGATAACCATAAAGATGCAGAAGGTCGAGCTTTCCCAGGGGAGGAGGGCTGGTCGCATGTGAATCTATGAAAGTTTCCAATACTGGAGAATTAAAGTTACAGGTAAGTAACTTGTTTTCTTACTCCAGTATTGGAACTTTCATAGATTCACATGCTTGAATCAGAGTAGCTAGCAGTCATGAGCACATTTTTTGTTCTTATTATCTTGAACAACCACTAATAATGCACCGATAAGATTAGAGAAAGGAAAAAACATTTAGTCAATTTAGACTTTTTTGTTTTTTTTGTTTTTTAAATGAAGACTATGTAAAGTCTAACCCAACGGAAAATTCAAAGAAGTAGTAGGGAAACGAAAGACATCATCAAAGCTTATATGCAAATAAAATACCTATATATGTACATACATAAATAGCCAGAAGCAATAAACTTAACAAAGAATGTGCGAGGATCTTATGAAGAAAAGGAAGGAGGGATGAGAGGGAAAGCTCACCGCTTACTGAAACAGGTTCCTCAGGACTGCTTGGCCCACTGCAGTGTCGCTCCGTGTCGAAGAATCCAAGCAGTAATGTCTGGTGAAGGTATGGATACTCTTCCAGGTCGCTGCTCTGTAGATGTCCTGGATAGGTACCCCAGCAAAAAGGGCTGTAGAGGAAGAGATTGCCCTCGTGGAGTGAGCACGGACCTTCCCCTGGAGGGGTTTCCCAGCTAATTGATGACAATATTGGATAGAGCTGGAAATCCAACGTGCAATTCCTTGTTTAGAAAGGGGAAATCCTTTACGAGGAGCGCTGTAAGCCACAAAGAGCTGAGGTGACTGTTGTAATCTAGCAAGTGATTAATGCATCCTCTTTATTGTTGCCCTTTGCCTTGCTGCTCAGTCTATATGATGTCATCAGAATGTTGAGAGTGTTTGAGTGGAAGAAGGGATCAGTTGGTGTGGAAGGGCTGAGCGGCAGGAGGCTGCTCCTGGTGGGGCATTGTATGAGGCCTAGCATGAGACTTAATATGGATCCTATCTGAAGAATAAAGCTGTGAACCTGAACTACATCACTGGACTACGTATTTTTCATTTAACTGTAACACTGGCGACGATTTTAAAGAACCTGCGTGCTACTTCTATGGAGAATGGACTTTTAAAACTAAAGGAACTTCAAGTAAGTGAAATTACAACACGTGGATTTGAAGAAACCTGGCACCCCTAATGCCCCACCAGTGACCCTGTCATCGGACACCCACTACTCAAGTTTGCCAGTTTCTGTTTGCCTGCCTGCTGTCTTGGAAGAGTGATTGCCAGCTTCTGCTGCGTTGTCCCTCCATTGGCCCTGATTGTACCACACAGTGTGTACTTCTGAGTGTTTTGGTCTGCCTTGAACTGTAAGTAACTCTAAAGCTTACAATATAAACAAAAGACTCTACATGTGCAGTGAATCGGCAACGTGTGTTGTGCACCCGGCCATGCATGAATATTATGAACCTTGACTGCAGTGTTGCTTAACTGCGTCTGGACTTATCTCGGGGACATTCAGTATTCGGGGGCATATGTCGAGCCCCGGTGTTAACGGTTCGTCTTTAGTTAAACTATCCCAGTGTGTGGTTGCCGGCCCGTCAGATTCAGTGGTCGGGGGCGGGGTTTGGGCCCCGGAGTGTCATGGTTGTGCAATTGGAGTGCCAACGTGTTTGTCTGGAAAGGCGTTCCAGTCCCAACTGTTGTGATGCGCTGCCCTGCTGTTGGTGGTTAGTTTCCAAGTGAGTGTGTGGAAAAGAAAAGGAAATAAAACTGGCTTGGTTGCTCTGGCTTCACACCCACCGCATCATTTGAATTGCCTGTGGCAGTTACCTGTGGAGCGAGATTGGGCGCCCGTGCAGGCCACTGTTCTGTTCTTGGAGCGACCACCATCGTGTGCCTGACTGTGACGTGGCTCTGCCCAGAGCTGCTAAAAGACTCTCTGCTGCGAGGACATGCCAGGAGCCATCCGGCACTCTTCACGCAGCGTGCCACCATTTTAAGATTGGCGGGTCTACACTTCCTGCCTGTATTCTTCTCACGTTGCCAACCACGACTGGAAATGGAATTGTGCAGTGACATCGGATTAATAACGCTGCTCCCCGTGATGAAGTAATGAAGTGAAGTCTTATGGAAAATGAGCAATGTGGTCATCGGAATGAGGGTTTTTTTTTTAATGCTATTTGGATGGTGGTCTCGGGTGAGAAGTCATTCACCAGTCATTCGACTGTTTTACTAACTTCTCGGATGTGTCATCTATGTTTTTGCCATAATGCATAATACCATACTTATGTACACTGTTTTTAAGTTTATTGCTTTGTTTGTTTCCCATTGCGCTGTGCTCTGTTGTGTTGAACGTGTTCAATGAGATTACACTGTTGTGTTGATGAGTGTATGTTGGATATGGTGGTGCTGTATGATTAGTTTTGACCCTAGACCTGCCGCTGTTTTGTAGTTTCCCTAGTCCTGCAAGTGTATGCAGCGGCAGTTGTGTGTGTACAAGTGAGTGCAGTAGAGGGTTTGTCCCTAGTCTTGCCGCTGTTCTTGGTTGTGGGTTGACATAGGTTCGTCACCCCGTAAGCAACGTGTCCTGCAAGTGCATGCAGCGCAGTTGTGTGTGTGTGCAAGTGAGTGCAGTAGGGGGAGTTCTGTAGTGTCCCTAGTCCTGCAAGCGTGTGCAGTAGAGGGTTGTCCCTAGTCCTGCCGCTGTCCTTGGTTGTGGGTTGACATAGGTTCGTCACCCTGTAAGCAATGTGTCCTGCAAGTGTATGTAGCGCAGTTGTGTGTGTGCAAGTGAGTGCAGTAGGGGGTGTTCTGTAGTGTCCCTACCTGCAAGCGTGTGCAGTAGAGGGTTGTCCCTAGTCCTGCCGCTGTCCTTGGTTGTGGGTTGACATAGGTTCGTCACCCTATAGGCAATTTGTGTCTTTACCCCCTGTGGTTATTATGAGAGTATTGTTTTCTCACTGTTTGGGAATATGAGAAGACTCCGAAGCTTCTCTGGATTTACCGTTGTTTTTGGTTGGGGTTTACGTAGCACCCTGTGTTTAGGGGTTGTAAAATTACCCTTAGAGTGTTACGCCTTGGAGTTTAGGCGTGTGATTTGAAGAATACAACGCTTTTGTGTTTCTCTCGTCTTTTCTAGATGGGATGGGGATGTGGTGCTTGACGATGTTTTTAAAGTTTGATGTCATTCTTGAAGCTCTTGACTTTTCGTATGTGTGTATGTCCACCTCCGCACATTTATTTATTGTCAGTCATATTGCATGTATGTACTATGATCTTGCATGCTGGTATTTTTACAAGCATGTATGTACTATGATCTTGCATGCTGGTATTTTTACAATTTTAATGAGGGGGGGATGTGTTGTAATCTAGCAAGTGATTAATGCATCCTCTTTATTGTTGCCCTTTGCCTTGCTGCTCAGTCTATATGATGTCATCAGAATGTTGAGAGTGTTTGAGTGGAAGAAGGGATCAGTTGGTGTGGAAGGGCTGAGCGGCAGGAGGCTGCTCCTGGTGGGGCATTGTATGAGGCCTAGCATGAGACTTAAAATGGATCCTATCTGAAGAATAAAGCTGTGATCCTGAACTACATCACTGGACTACGTATCTTTCATTTAACTGTAACAGTGACTTCCTAAAATGTTTAGTTCTTTGGAGATAGAATTTCAGGCAACGCTGAATGTCAAGTGAATGAAGTGATCTCTCAGCCGGAGTCGTAGGTTGAGGGAAAAAAGTCTTAAGGACCACAGGTTCATTTAAGTGAAAATCCGAAGGCACTTTCGGGATAAACTTAGGGTTAGTACTACTGTGTCATTCTTAAACTGAAGAAAAGGCTCCTGGACAGTGAGCGCCTGTAACTCGCTAACCCTTCTAGCTGTCAGAGCTAGAAGAAGAGCCACCTTCCATGACAGGAATTTTAAGTCCGCTTTATGGATAGGCTCGAAGGGATGTTTCATGAGCTGAGCCAAGACCACGTTAAGGTGCCACAGTGGTGCAGGAGGCTTCACCGGAGGGAAGACTCGAAAAAAAGCCCCTTCATAAATTGTTTAATTATCCTTGCTGACCAAAGAGAAGGGCCTGAAGATGTTCTTCTGAAGCGAGAGATGGACGCGAGGTGAACCTTAATAAATGAATGAGCCAGTCCAGCTTTTGCCAAGGAAAGGATGTAAGGAAGGATTTCATGAGCCGAAGAAGAGAAAGGGTGAACTCCCGATTCTTGGCACCAGTGACAGAACCTCTTCCACTTCATCTGGTAAGTTTTGTTTGTACTCTGAGCACGAGCTTGGGAAAGGATGTCTCTACATTCCGTGGAGAGCTTTAGGTCGAGAAACTCTCTGCGCTCAGGAGCCATGCTGATAATTGCAAGGATCCGGGATCCGAATGCAGTACTTGGCCCTGGGACATCGTCAGCAATGATGGAATAGGATCCAAGGGAACCGGTTGTTCCAACGATAGGAGAAGCAGCTCTGTGTACCAGTACTGGCGAGGCCAGGACGGTGCTATTAGGATCATTTTGCAGGGTTCCGTTTTTAACTTCCTGAGAAGTCTCGGGATCAGAGGAATGGGGGGAAAAGCGTAGACAAAGGCGCCTGACCATGCCATCGAAAACGCATTCCCCGAGGATCCCGGATGGTGATGCCAGCTTGCGAAGAACCGCCATTTTCTGTTCTCTGGTGTAGCAAAGAGATCTATGGACGGTCTGCCCCATAGTTTGAAAATGTCGTCCAGTGTCCTCTGGTCCAGCTCCTACTCGTGGCAGACTGACTTTAGTCTGCTTAGTGTGTCTGCCGTCTCGTTGAGATTCCCTGGAAGATGTTCCGCCTTCAGTGAGACCCCATGTAGGATCGCCCATTCCCAGATACTTTGAGCTTCCACAGACAGCAGACGGGATCTCGTGCCGCCTTGTTTGTTGATATAATGCATGGCCGTGGTATTGTCTGTTCTTATTAGAACCGATAAATTCTTTATTCTCGGGAGAAAAGCCTGTAAGGCTAGGCGAATTGCTCTGAGTTCTAGCAGATTGATGTGCAAAAGACGATGATGATGTAGCCATCGACCGCTTATCTGGAGGTCCTGTAAGACCGCTCCCCAGCCCTCCAGAGATGCATCCATTGTAATTATCTGAGGAGCTGGGGTGACCATGAAGGAGAGACCCTGGGAAATGTTCTCCTTGTGAATCCACCATGAAGCAGATTCTTTCTTTGGCGCAGTGATTGTGATCATGTCCTCGAAAGATCCTTCCACCTGACGCCACTGTAAGTCCAGTTGCTCCTGGAGAGGACGCATACGTAGCCTGCAGTGAGGAATTAGAGGAATGCAGGACAAAATGGATCCCAGAAGGGACTTGTAGAGGCGAACTGAAAGTGACCTTTTTAGAAGTAGATGGGCCGTCGACATCAGTTTGGTTTGCCTTTCTAGTGACGGAAATGCCTTGTTCAGGGACGTGTCCAATATGGCTCCCAGGAATTTAGCGTTTTTGAACGGACATAAGTTTGACTTTTCCCTGTTGAGGGTAAGACCTAGACTCTTGAACAGCGTTGTACAAGCTGCCACCGAATTCTTGGCTGCGGACTTGGAAGGAGCCTTTAGCAACCAGTCGTCCAGGTAGGGGAACACCTGGTGCTGCTGTTTTCTTAGGAAAGCCGCTACCGGAGCCAGCATCTTCGTAAAGATTCTTGGTGCCGATCTGAGGCCGAAAGGGAGGACCCTGAATTGAAAGTGGCTTTTGGCTACTGTAAAGCGAAGGAACTTCCTGTGCGATGGATGAATGGGAACGTGAAAATATGCGTCCTCTAGGTCCAAAGTGGCCATGAAATCTCCTGAATTTAGAAGTCGAAGTATGTCCTGTAAGGAGATCATTCGGAACGACTGCTTGATGAAATAGGTATTGAACTCCCTTAGATCTAGAATAGGACGCCACCTTCCGACAGTCTTTCGAACTAGAAAGAACCGAGAGTAGAATCCCTCTTCTCTTTGGGATAAAGGGACCGGTTCTATCGCCCCTTTCTGCAGCATTTGTTGGACTTCTAGGCGCAGGAGAAGGAGGTGTTTTGTTAAGCTGGAGCGAGGGGGTGGGGGGTGGTTGGAGGAGGATGAACAAATTCCAACGTATGGCCAAATTGGACTATGTTGAGCACCCAACGATCTGATGTTATCTGTTGCCAATTTTGGAAGTAGAGGGAGATCCTGCCCCCCACAGGTGTTTGATGAGGGGGAGGAACAGTAGTCAGAGCCTGCAAGCAGCTATTTACGTCTAGAGGAATCCTTCCCCTGGCGTCCTGCTCTTCCTCTGGGTAGTGATTTTGAATATGTTGTGGACTGACCCTGCCGCTGGTTGTACTGTGGGCGGTAAGACTGCGTGACAGGTGTATACGAGGAGTACCTATATTGCTGGTACCCTCCTCTGTATGAAGGAAGACCTCTACCCCTTGCTCCCCGAAAAGGGACCTTGCGGTACTGAAGCGTCCCTAACGACCTCGCTGTGTCTGTGTCTTTTTTAATGTCTTGGAGCGCGTCATCTATATGTTTTCCGAAGAGCGCTTCTCCATCGAATGGAAGGTCTAATATTTTGTTCTGGACCTCAGGTCTAAACGAGGTTGCTCGAAGCCATCCCTGGTGACGAAGGACCGCTGCTCCCGCCAGGGAATGGAAAGCCGTTGTAGCAATATCCATTGCGCAATCAATTACCTCAGAGGAGGCTCTCTCTCCTTCCTGGAGGATCTTTTTCGCTTCAGCCTTGCTGTCTTCAGGCAGTTGGTCGAGGTAAGGAGATAGATCACACCACATCTGGCGGTCGTAGCAGCCCAAAATGGCTAAAGCGTTAGCCGCTTTGACGAGCAGGCTTGTGTTGGACTTGGCCCTTTTTGCAGGGTCATCCCTGAACTTTTTGCCTTCCTCCTGGATTGTTTCTGACCTGTTTTTGTTGGTTTTATGACTCTGGGCACTTTACTACTGCTGATCAGTGCTAAAGTGCATATGCTCTCTTTATAAATTGTTGTTATGGATTAGTGATTCCATGATTGGGTTATTTGATTTACTTGTCAGACCCTAGTACAGTGCACCGCGTGTGCCCAGGGCCTCTAAATCAAATGCTGCTGGTGGGCTTGCAGCACTGGTTGCGACACCCACAGAAGCAGCTGGTAAACTATTGCTCAGGCCTGCCATTGCAGAGCCTGTGTGCAGTCAGGGACTGCCATGTTGACTTGGCAAGTGCACCCACTTGCCAGTCCCCAAACCTTCCCTTTTCTACATGTTAGTCACCCCTAAGATAGGCCCTAGGGCAGGGTGCATTGTATGCGAAAGGTAGGACATGCCCTGATGTGTGTGGCATGTCTTGATAGTGAATTACAGCCAATTTCGTTTTTCACTATTGCAAGGCTACCTGCTCCCATAGGCCGGAATGGGCAGTTTGATTATAACATCTTATAATCCTAACTGATCCAGGGAACAAGGTAGAAATTCGAGTTTGGTATGCCTGAACTCAGAATGTTAAAATACATCTTTTAGTGTGGGTGATTTTTACATTCTGTGTTTGAAAATACTACTTTTAGAAAGTAGGTATTTTCTTGCCTAACCATCCAGCCTGCCTCTGCTAGGTTGTATATTGCCTGTCTGGTTTGTGAGTGACAGGAGGGCTTGGGCTCCAGCAGTCTGATGGGTCAGGGCAGGGCTGAATAGGACCTTGGCTGAATAGAGAGTAGGGGGCGGGGATTTCCTTTCACTCCCCTGAGCCCTCATAGAATAGAGAGTAGGGGGAGGAGATTTCCTTTCAGCTACCTGGGCCAGATCTGCTTTCAACAATGCTGTCTCCACCTCCTGCCAGGAAGCTGCACAGAACTGGTTTTGGGTAGGTACAGGCACCCTCTGCCTTCAGAGGACAAAGGATTTACTAGTATAAATATTGGGGCCCAGACCCCAAGACTTTAGATCACTTCTGGGAACCAAGACAAACCTTTGCCAAAGAGAAGAACCAGGAAGCTGAAGGAAGAGACTGCCCCTGTGCTGTGTGCTGTTTGGGGGTTGGCCTGCAGTGGTTACTTTATTGCCAAGGAAAGGAGAAAGGAACTTTGTGTGTACTTTCATCATCTTGAAGATCTCCAAGGGCTTGAAGATCGAGCTTGCCTCCTGCCTGAAGTCTCAGGGATACAAGACTTCACCCACCAGCTCCCCTGAATTCCCTAGCTGGGAAATCGGCCTGCAAAGAGGTGCCTGCTGTTGTGTTGGGCCCTCTGAGAAGACTGCGTGTCGCAGGGAGCTGGAAGCGCGACGCAACAAGGAGAAGCGTGTCGCCGCAGCAGCAGTTGCCGTCGCATTGCCGAAGAAGCGTGCCGCCGCTGTTCGCCCGTCGCATCACCGACGAAGCATGTTGCATCACCGGAGAAGTGTGCCGCCGCCGCAGAGGTCGCAGTCGCATCACCGGAGAAGTGTGTCGCAGGGCCTGTCGCGGCTCAGAAGTTCACTGAGTCGCCGCACGGCCGTCGGGCGTGCACGCATCGCATCTACATTGTCGCACCGTAACCAAGACGCCATTTTGTCGCATCGCACCGGATCCTCATCGCATCGAGGCGCCATCTTGTCGCATCGCACCGGATCACAGTAAGAAACCGACGCATCAACTCCCCACACAGTAAGGAAGCGAGCCTCAACTCCCCTGCGCAGCAGTAAGGAACCGACGCATCCACTCCCCTGAGTGTAAGGAACCGACGCATCACCTTCCCTGCGACCCTTTTGTTTGTATTGCGTGACGCATCCAAGGTACTTTGAGAGTAAAGTGTTGCATTTACAATCTACATTGAACTAAGCGATTTCTACCATTTAAAAGCAATATTTTTGAATATTGTATTGTGGATTTTTGTCGTTGGTCTTGTGTTAAGTCTAGATAAAGATTACTTATTTTTCTAAACTGGTGTGGTGTCCATTTGTAGTGTTTTCACTGTATTACTGTATGTGTTCACAAATGCTTTACACACTCTTTCTCTGAGATAAGCCTGCCTGCTCGTGCTAAGCTACCAAGGGGGTGAGCAGGGGTTATTTTAGGAGTGTAGCTCCTTACCCTGACTAGACGCAAGGGTCCCTATTTGGACAAAGGTGCAAACCATTGCCAACTAGAGACCCCCAAATCTAATAGCTTGACATAGAGGAAAACCTCTTGCCAGCATTGTCCAAGCGTCTGCCTTCTTTGTCCGGAGGTGTAGTTAGAAGAGCTGCCGGATTTTTTGACTTCCGCTGCGCTACCTGTGATATGACTGAGCCCGGTTTTGGCTGACTCACAAGGCAAGCCGGGCTATCCTCCGGGGCTTTATATTTCTTTTCCAATCAAGGAAGCACCGGGACCACCGTGGTTGGGGACTTCATGACTTTAAGACCTTCTTCCCATACATGATTGACAATGGGAATGGTTCTTACAGACTTCTTAAAGGGTTCCTTAAAGTTATATAAGAAACACTCAGACTGCACAGAAGGCATAGGCAGATCGAACCTTTTGGCTGCCCTTTCCAGCAGATTGTGGAAACCGCCTATGTCCCCAGGTGGAGAATCTACAGGAACCGGTGAAGGGGAAGAAGGAGTAGGAATAATATAATCATCCCATTCCCTATGTGGGTCCGGGAGATCCGTATCTCCTTGGTCGTCATCCGAGGTATCATCTTGGATAAGAGGAGCAGCTGGTGGAGGATCCTCTATCAATTGTAGCAGTGGTGGTGGCAGCCGGGGGGTGGAAGGCACCGCAGGTGGTCCAGCGGGAACGGAGACTTGTTCCGGATTCGAAGATGGTGTCGGAAATCTCCGTTTGTAGTCTGACAGCATAAACTGCAAGTCCGAAATCAAGGAGGACGGCATACAGACCATCTCCTCTTGATAACCTCTATGGTAGTCCTGGGGAGGATCATAGTCCTGC
The DNA here is from genome assembly GCA_963921515.1 of Calotriton arnoldi. Taxonomy (NCBI): domain Eukaryota; kingdom Metazoa; phylum Chordata; class Amphibia; order Caudata; family Salamandridae; genus Calotriton; species Calotriton arnoldi. The sequence continues at coordinate 2,213,418 of CAWUFW010000868.1, read as the reverse complement.
TCTTCTTCATATCCGTCTTCAGAATCCAGTTCTTGGCACTTAACGTGCAGTTCTGAAGGGCTATGTGCATAACCAAAGGGACCTTCCTCAGCTGAATCTTCTTCCTCCAGGGAGGTGAGTAGGTAGTAGAGGTGTCACTTTGCTAGGGGAAGTGAGCTCAGGAGTTATATGCCGCTTCCTGATAATTTCCCCAGACATTTTCTCTCTCGTCGACGATGTTGATATTGCCATAGACGGTACCGTCGCCGATACCGTCGTCATTACCGTCGACGCCGTTGCTGTCGTCGTCGTCACCACAGCCGTTGTCGTCATTCTCGCTGCCGTCGCTGTCGACGACGAAATCTTTGTCGTCACTGCTGAAACAGCATCCGTCGTCGATGGAGGTTGAACAGTGTACGTTGACAGCAAGGAAGCTCTCGGCGACGATACCGTCGTCGGAGCCGGAGTGAGCGGAGGAGACTGTACCTTTTCACTCCGCGTCGATGATGACGATGACAGTTTCTTCGTCGACGGTGTCGTCTACAGCTTCGTTGACGGTGGAACGTTTTTTGCCTGTTTTCCCTAAGTAGGATCAGAGGAGGGTTTTTTGAAGACTTTTGTTCCCTCAGGAGGAGAAGGTGGAGGTACAGAGCTCGACTTTCTCACTGCACTCACTCCTGTTGTAAGTCCTTTCCTCTCCTTTTCACCTCGGTGAGGAGATTTATTTGGACTAAGCCGGTCAGACCCATGGGAGGTCTTTTTAGAGGCTTTCCCAGGACGGTCCTCTGAAGAAGAAGGGTCAGATCTCCCCCTTTTCAATGATCTCCTTGAAGATGAAGCAGATGAGGCCTCATCACTATCGTCACTGGAGACCGGCTCTCTCCTGGACTTTAGCTTCTGGAGCCAGGTCAGGAGACGTCCCTCATGGTCCCTCAAGGTTTTGGTGGAAAAGGTACGACATACCTTGCAATCTTTGGACCTGTGGTCTGGATACAGGTAATAGATGCAGTCCTTTTGAGGGTCATCCACATAAAGCCTCTTCTTAGAGCAGGTGGCACAAGCTCTAAAAAGGCCTTTTTTCTCCTTGTCAGCCATGAGGAACAGAGAAACAATCGACGCTGTAGTAGTCTGTGAAGAAAAATAGTTGAAAAAATCTCTCAAGAGTAATGGAATAAGGAAAAAACTGAGCAGAGCTCAGTGGAAACTCCCTAGCGCAACATGCAGTAGAAAGTCTGAGGGTCTGAGGTTCTCTCAGGAGGGTTCTAGAGGGTGAGGCTGATCTGATTGGTTGTTGATTTTATTTGGTCTCTTTTACAAAAAGAGGTGGATATGTTACAAAACTGGAATCGGCCTAGGCCTGGTTTCTGGTTTGTAATAGGTTGCATTGCTATTTTATATATACCGGGGACTCCCATCTCGACGACGGGGAATGATTCAAGCATGTGAATCTATGAAAGTTCCAATACTGGAGTAATGAACACCTGAATATCATGTGCACCTGCACCTCACAAGGATGCCACGCTTGTGTTGGTTTTGTATAACCCATACACTTATTATTATTGTCCTCAGTAATTCTAATCCTCAATTATCAATATGTACCCGCTGGACAGGTAGGTGAGCGTCAAGACACCAGCAACCTATTGAATGCCAAGAGAGGCAATGCCTAATCAGTTTTGCAAAATGGAGCGCAATAGTTACCCTAAGAACAATGGCACCCGTGAAACACACCAGAGCTATTCAGTAGCATAAGTACAAGACATTAGATTAATGTCTTGTAGTCATGTTACCGAATACCTCCGGGAAATGATTCCAAGAACAGGCAAAAGTCTTCAGGATGGACGACAGTGCATAAAGAATAAGGAATTTATAGGCCTAGCATTTGCAGTTGTGTGTTTTTCTAAAGTGCAAACCTAGCTAAAAGTTAAAGACAAGCATAAAGTCAATGAGAGATAGGAGAGTAGCTGATGTATGGACTATTAATGCATTGTGATGTTGATATGACGTTGTACTTGTGGAGATTTACCACTGAACAACTGAGTGCTCCAGGTAGTGAAGCCAAATGAAGCAAGTCTTGAGAACAAACCAGAAGCAGGTGGCTTGAGGGGTGGAATTAAGTCCAATGCCTGCGTTATCCTTACGCAGTGTTTTGTTGGATGCAGTTTGTCTTGCTCATCCTCAACTCCAATTGGCATCTCTAGGGGGTGGGAGCAGATGAGGCCCATGACCCAGGTCTATTTTGTGTCAACCCCCCCTCCCACGCAAATTCTTCCAAGTTCAAATGAGGTGACCAGATCTAGAGTGTCTCTGGTGTTAAGGGTGCTCTATACAGGAGCTGCTTTCCACCTAAACTTGAGAACTACCCAGAGGTCTCTGCTTCTTTTTTGCATAATTTATGCGTCACTCTATGCCTGAAAGGGTATTGTTTTGATAAAGACATATATATATATATATATATATATAATCTACTGGCAGTCGCCAGTAGATAGTTATAGTTAGGACCTATTATCCATAGGAAATCCGCGACATTCTATTTGAAATAACTCTTGCGCCGGTTGACGAATCTTCGCGAAAGCTTGGGGCGCTCCGCTCCGCTCCTACCCTGAAAGTCTCGGGTTGATTCGTCAAGCGGGGGCCGGGAAAAAAGGGGGGTCCCAAAACGCGTTTTCCCCATTCATTTTTCCATAGGAACCTTTAGTCGCAGCTACAGCCCGAACTGCTGAACGGAATTACACCAAATTTGGCAAAGAGGTAGCCCTTGGTTCAGTGTCGTGCCTTTTGCTTAAATGGTGTAAATCCGTTCAGTAGTTCCTGAGAAAATCAAAAGTAAAGTCACATATATATCTATGGGCGAGTAGGGTCCGCGTATCCTGAGCGCACCCTGCGCGCACCGTCCCGATCACGAGCTGCATGCTAATTGGCTGTCAAGTGGCTGTCAACACTCCAAATCAGGAAGTGTTGGCAGCCATTTTGTCCCTCGGTAGAGGGACAGAAACAAGTGCGCAAATCGCAAAAGGGGGCAGGGTAGAAACACCCTGACCCCCTAGGTCTGCTCAGGGGGTCCCACAAGGACCCCTGGGCAGAAAAGCATTTTTTTTTTTAAACGGCGGGATGCGCTTAGGGTGCGCGGATCCCGCCGATTAAAAAAAGCACAAGAAACAAGTGCGCAAAACGCACAAAGGGGGCAGGGTAGAAACACCCTGACCCCTAGGTCTGCTCAGGGGTCCCACAAGGACCCCTGGGCAGAAAAAAGCAAAAAAAAAAAAAAGACCGGCATCGTGCCGAGGCCCCGCCCCCTCCCTGCAGCAGTCTGCAAACGCGCCCCTGGCGCGTTTTAAGAAGGGAAGTAATTCCCCTTGAATACTGGGGGTCCCTGGGGGCCAACTAGCCCACCAGGAACCTCCGGTATGCGCCAGGGGCTGCGTTGCAGAGAGGTGTACAGAGGCCACGCCCATTTTACACCTCTCTGCAACGCAGCTCAGTGGCGCTTTTGGAGGTACATGGTGGGCTAGTTGGACTCCAGGGACCCTCAGTATTCAAGGGGACTTAATCCCCAACTTAAAACGCGCCACGGGGCACGTTTGCACAGTGGTGAAGGAGGGGCGGGGCTTCAGGTGACATGTGTGCAAACAGGCCCCGTGGCGCATTTTAAGATGGGGAATGAAATCCCCTTCAATCCTGAGGGTCCCTGGGGCGAACTAGCCCACCAGGTACGTCCAGAAAGCGCCACAGAGCTGCGTTGCAGAGAGGTGCAAAAGGGAGTGGCCTCTGAACACCTCTCTGCAACGCAGCTCCCTGGCGCATACTGGAGGTACAGTGTGGGCTAGTTGGACCCCAGGGACCCTCATGATTCAAGGGGACTTAATCCCCCAACTTAAAACGCGCCACGGGGCGCGTTTGCACAGATGTCACCTCAGGCCCCGCCCCTCCCTTCACCATTGTGCAAATATTCCTCTAAAATCAGCCGAACTACGAATTCCGATTTACTCACCTGTTATCAGGAGAGACCTCAGTCCTGCATCTTTCAGCCCAGTACTGATCCTGAAAAGTAATTTTAACCGTACTTACCAGTAACTTGAATTTCCTTCCATAGGATATCATTGACTGGTTTCACTTGGAAATTCTTCTAAGTGTGGAGTTTTGGAACTTTATAATATTCCTCTAAAATCAGCCGAAATACGAATTCCGATTTACTCACCTGTTATCAGGAGAGACCTCAGTGCTGCATCTTTCAGCCCAGTACTGATCCTGAAAAGTAATTTTAACCGTACTTACCAGTAACTTGAATTTCCTTCCATAGGATATCATTGCCTGCTTTTTGCTGAAAAAGTTTGTCGATTTTTGAAACATACAAATATTCCTCTAAAATCAGCCAAAATACGAATTCCGATTTACTCACCTGTTATCAGGAGAGACCTCAGTGCTGCATCTTTCAGCCCAGTACTGATCCTGAAAAGTAATTTTAACCGTACTTACCAGTAACTTGTATTTCCTTCCATAGGAATCCATTGTCTGGTTTTCAGCAGAAAAGTTTCAAAGTGTTGATTTTCACAAACTACAAATATTCCTTAAAAATCGCCTGTATGACTTAAACGCATTCTTTCAACTGTTTACAGGAGATGCAGCAGTGCTGGATCCAGGATCCACCACTGAGTAAGAAAAATTAACGATAACACTACTTACCTGCTAAGTGAATTTCCTCCCATAGGATAACATTGGTGATTCTATGTGAAAAAGTTTCTAAGTGTCAACTTTTAAAATACAATAATATTCCTTAAAAATCACTACTGTAACCAAAACGCTTTTACTCAACTGTTTACAGGAGATGTCCCAGGACTGAATCTAGGATCCAGTCCTGTGGTTAGAAAAGTAATCCATAAAGTAACTAATTGCATTTAGCTAGAAATTCACATTGAGCTCAATGTTGCATTGTGTTTGAAATTGTGTTGCCCATTGCAACAACTGTACTTAAAAGTCTACTGCCTATTTGCAAAGTATTTAAACTAAAGTAATTCATTCTGAGAAAGTATATTTTGTAATGTAATGTATAATGTAATTACAATGTAATTTAAAAAATAAAATATCTCAAAATAAATAGTTTAAAAAATGTAGTAAATCAGTATAAAAAAAAATATATAACAATTAATACATTTAAAAATTGTCATTTACAAAACCTTTGAAATTCACTGAAAAAAACCATAGGTTTCAGACATGTTATAGTTAGGAATTAGCATTTAAAAAACCTTTGAAATTCACTGAAAAACCATAGGTTTCAGGCTTGTTATAGTTAGGAATTAGCATTTTAAAAACCTTTGAAATTCACTGAAAAAACCATAGGTTTCAGGCCTGTTATAGTTAGGGTTTAGCATTTAAAAAACCTTTGAAATTCACTGAAAAAACCATAGGTTTTAGGGAAAGTTATAGTTAGTTGGACATTGCACTCGTACCAAACCCGTATAATTCCCCGTTATAGTTAGTTCAGCTAACTATAACTCGCGCCCCGCAATGCACTGCTGATGACGTCACATATTACATCACTCATGACATGGTCAGTGACATCACTGATGACATCTCAAATGACATCACTGATGACATCATCCATGTGAGAATTTAATGCATCTTCTCACACCCTAATATAACTTTTGATACACCCACTCTAAATTACAGACTGCCATTCTCAAAACCATACACACTCCAATACCAATAAGTACATACCCACTCACTGATTCTTAGGTCTACACACACACATCTACTCACTCACCCGTACAGTCACTCATACTTACAGTCACTCAGTACAGGGCTATCATATGCACTCATACACCTATATAAACACTCACACAACGCAACTCATCCATAGAGGTACTCACACACCTAGTCAGTCATGCAAATAATTAATCACACTCCAATTTACTCACCTATACAGTTATACACACCAGCTCACTTATTCATAAAAATACTAGCACATTCTTACGCTCCTATGCAATCACTGATGCAAGCACACACTCATCCATATAGCCACTCTCACAATCACACACTCTCACTTATAGCCATTTATATACTCCAACACACATATATACTGCCTTTCACATATGTAGTTACTCACACATGTACCACTGAGATATACATTCAATCACTAACACACCCATACACACACTCACCCACCCATACAGTCCATCACAGACGCACTGTTGAAACCATGCACCCAGTGAATCACCCACTCACACATCTATGCACAGAGTCACACACACCCCACCCACACAAACACTGAGGCACCCATATAGATACTCAGAGACCCAATCCATAACCCATATAGACACTCATTTAGCTAGTCAGAAACCCATGCAGCTGCTTACACAACAACAGACAGACGGATACAGACATTCACACAGTTTAGTCACTCACCCATGCATCCAGTAAGATGCATTTAATCACTCACTTATAGACTCAGTCACGCACCTACTAAATCATCCATTCAGACGCTTATACACCCACTCATTCTTCAATACGCCTTTCCCTATATATATTAAACATATTTAAACTTTACAGAAACACACAGTCACTGGATGATGTCAGTGATGTCATCAGTGATGTCACTGACCATGTCATGAGTGATGTAATATGTGACGTCATCAGCAGTGCATTGCGGGGCGCGAGTTATAGTTAGCTGAACTAACTATAACGGGGAATTTCACGGGTTTTGTACGAGTGCAATGTCCAACTAACTATAACTTTCCCTAAAACCTATGGTTTTTTCAGTGAATTTCAAAGGTTTTTAAATGCTAAACCCTAACTATAACAGGCCTGAAACCTATGGTTTTTTTCAGTGAATTTCAAAGGTTTTTAAAATGCTAATTCCTAACTATAACAAGCCTGAAACCTATGGTTTTTTCAGTGAATTTCAAAGGTTTTTAAATGCTAATTCCTAACTATAACATGTCTGAAACCTATGGTTTTTTTCAGTGAATATATATATAGATATATAGATATATAGATATATATTGAAGAAAAACGCTTTCTCCCTTCTGAATGAAAGCGAATCAGCACTCCGTAAGTTAGTTATCTGGCAGAACATCAACACGTTTCGGCCGTTACCTCACGGCCTTGTTCACGATGCCTGAGCCACACAAAGTTCATTTTAAATACTAAAGAACAGCAGTATATGGGCATAGACATTAACAAAGGACAATCACATCTCACAACAGTGTATGATCCAGGTTTACATCGTAAATACGGTGGCCATTTTAGAACATGTTATTCTCAGTTCTTCTTAATGCAATTTCGGTTGAAAAAACGAACAGTTCCTAATCGATTTACAACCTACTACTACGCCTCAATATTTTATACATAATTTCTTATTGTACCTTTTTTTTAAAGTGCGTTATGTGCATATTATGAAAACCTTTTTGCGACCATGTTTCATTCTTATAACTCCTTAATTCTCATACATTTTAATACTACAAGTATTCAACTCTTTTTCGTCATTAATATTTTTCTAAAGTGCTAGTGCTCAATGAAAATAAAGTGCTAGTGCTACAATCTACCAATATTTTAAAGTGCATTTCCAATTTCTTAACTAAAGTGCATAGTCGTTTTTTATAAAACAATTTCATGTTGTTATACAAGTCCAATACTCCTTAAAAAATGGGAGCAAGTTGATCTGTCCTATCTAATGTCATGAATTATAAAAACTACTATTCTCTAAATTGCTAATTTCCAATTCAAAGTGCTAGTGCTCATGTTCATACTTGTAGTTACGGGATTGCAAAAACAATTTCTCCTATACAAAATTCTAAAATTTCATATGTAACTCATAGATAATACGCTACGCGGGGGCTCTTCTCATTTCATAACTAATACAGGCATGTATACAATTCCTGGTCCAGATTAAAACCATTCGGTTCTATAGCATCTAGTTCAAGGATATAAAAAGTCTCCAATTTCCTCAGCACTCTTTCTCTGTCCCCACCTCTCCTCTTCTTGGGCACTTGCGCTAGGCATCTATATACCATGGATGTAGGGTCACTCTGATGCTCTTTTTCATAGTGTCTTGCTATTGGGTAACTTCTGTATTTGTTGAGGATAGCCCGCCTATGCTGCAGAATTCTCTTGTGAACTGGTAGGGTAGTACTACCTACATACACTTTCTTGCACGGGCATCTTAAAATATAAACAACAAAACACGACTTGCATGATAGAACTCCTCTGATTTTAATGGTTTTGTTAAAAACTGTTTGTAAAGATGAAAGGTTTTCCCCATGTTGACACGCCTTACACTTCGTACACTTAAAAAATCCCTCCCGCTGTCTAAGCCACATTGGTTGTGGGGCTGTCCCTCCATACTCACTCTTCACCAAATAATCCTTCAGGGACTTCGATTTTCTATAAGTGATTTGTGGTCTCTTCCTCACTCTTCGCCCTAAAATTGGATCTTCTACTATAAAGTGCCAGTGCTTATTTAAAACCTTTCTCACCTCATCATGCCTCATATTATATGTTGTGATAAATCTACATGTGCTACTTTGATTTTTCATTTTCTTTCTTAGAGTTGTTCTGGAGGGTTGAAACAGCACCTCTTCCCTGTTTAGATCTCTCGCTATCCTCGATGCTGTTTCCAAACATTTAATTGAATATCCTCTCTCTACAAATCGTTGCTTCATGTCCTGTTGTATTTTGTCGTACTCCTGAAGGGTGCTGCATGCTCTTCTAGCTGTGGAGAATTCTCCAAATGGGATGCTCTTGATAAGGGGCAGGGGTGGGCACTCCCCGCACGTAAAATAGTGTTACCTGCGGTAGGCTTTCTAAAGACTGTGCTTACAAGTTTACCCCGTTCCACACTCACCCTAATATCTAAAAATTCAATTGTTACTTTGCTTCGTTGACCCACAAATTTTAAATTCAAATCATTATTGTTCAGTTCACTGATAAATTGGTCTACCTCTGTCTCCGTGCCCTGCCACAGCACGAAGACATCATCAATAAATCTAGACCAAATGAATATCTTCTCTGACCAGTGTTCCAAGGATTGGCCCCCGAGCACCTGCTCCTCCCACCAGCCCAGATGTAAATTAGCATAACTGGGGGCGAAGCAGGTGCCCATGGCCGTTCCCTGTTCCTGCTGGAGCAGTTCCTTCCCAAACATAAGGATATTCCTGGTCAGACACCATTCCATCATCTCGAGGATCATCCGATTATGATTGACAAATCTCATAGGTTTCATTCGTAAGAAATGTTCTGTAGCTCTTAGTCCGTCCTTATGCCTGATGCTAGTGTACAAAGTAGATATATCCATTGTCACAAGCACCATGTCTTCCTCCCATTTTATGTCATATCTTTTTTTAAAATTCGGATGAATCTCTCAGATATGACGGAAGTGTTCTCACTAGTGGGTTCAAATAAAAGTCAATATATTTTGATGTATTTTCAAATACACTCTGTTGGTCTGATATTATCGGTCTCCCAGGTGGATTATTTAAGTTTTTATGCACTTTCGGAATCATATAAAACACAGGGAGAACCGGATGTTTTTGTTTTAAAAACTGATATTCATCCCAAGTCAGGAGTTCCTGTTCCTTCCAATAGCTCAACCTTTCATTGAACTACTCTTGGACATGTTCATATTCATCCACGCTGATTCTTTTGTAGCATTCTATATTGTTTAGTTGAAGTAGGGGTTCCTTTTCATATAGATCTTTTCCCCAAAGCACCACATTCCCTCCTTTGTCGGACGGTTTTATAACTGTATTAGTGTCCCTTTTAATTTTGTTCAGTGTTCGAAATATCTTATATTCTTGAGATTTTCTTCGATTTGTGAAAATTTCCCCTTTCAAATATAGATCTCTTAAATCCTTGGTGACATTATCTGAAAACATATCCACATTATCCCTAGGTGACTGTGGGATAAATCTGGAAAGTGGACGGAATGGAGTATGATCTCCTTCCAATAGTGCAGGGTTCAGTACTTCAGTGCAGTATCCAGGGATCATTGTGGTATCCTCAAATTCATTCTGTAGTTGCCACATGTCCTCCAGGATGGGAATATCTGAGACCACTAGGTTATCTGGGTTCTGGGGCGATTGGATAATTTCCACATTGTCCTGTACATTTCCCATAGCTCTTAATTCATGTACTTTGTTTAATTTCAGTTTTCGGACAAAACGATACAAATCCATTCTACTGTTCGCATAATTGAAATTTGATTGATGACAGTACGATAAGCCAAGTTCCAAAGTTTCTTGATCTTCCTGTGTTAATATAGTGGAACTCAGATTAATAATAGTATTGTTTTACCTCTTTCCTTGATCTATTTCTTTGTATTGGATCGCATTGATCTCCTTAGTTTTCTCCTGCTATTTCTTCTGTATCCCTCGCCTCCTCTCCTCTGTTGCCTCTTCCTCTTGGTCTTCCTCTCCCTCTCACCGGACGATGGTCCGCTCTCTGGTCTAATTGTAAAAAACGTAACTCGTCTGAGACTGTTAGCTTTGTTGCCCCCATTCTTCTTCTGGCACTCTCCTCTTGCTCTACTTCAGACCCAGTGTCTGAACTCATTTCACTCTGCGAGTTTGCTTCTCTGTTTGTACTGCCACTCTGAACCTTCTGCCTTCTGGTGGTATCAAATCTCCTGGCAAAGGTGTAAATCTGCCCCTTTTCATAATCCAGTCGACCCCTCAAGAACTTTGTTGCCTTTCTGTCCTTGATTCTCTTTTAATATTTTTCCAATCTGGTTTTCATGTCACTTTTGAATTTATTAATTCTTATTTGGTCTGTTTCCCCATTCAATGCAGAGAAAACTTCTTTCAATTCATTCAGGACTTCAATCCTTTCAATTTCTGCATATTTTATTAATATTTTGATCATGTTTGCTGAACTTTCTGCATTATTAGCTGCCCATTCTTGCAAGAGTCCCGGGTGCGGATCCTCGTAGGTAGGGGTGATCATGACCCTCAATCCCCTGGGAACTCGACCCACCTGTATATACTGTTTTAATGACGCTACCTCCCACCATCGTGAGATTTCTCTTTTCTTCAGCTTCTCCAGTCTCTGCAAATTTTTACCAACGTCATTATTAGTTGCCTGCGTGGAGGTACTACCCCCATCATTGAATGCCCCACGGGACGTAGAATCTGTAAATAATTTATGTGCCTCTTGCTCCCGCGTCGCATATTCATCTTCACTCATTTTTCAAAAATGATATTATAGCCGATCCTGCTCCTATGTCGCTTCCCTGTTGTATCACTCCCTCTCGTCTCCGGGAGCCAACAGTAGCATTTGCTGACACCCGCTGCCCAGTTTCTGCGCGCTGCTTACTGGGAATCCGAGAACATCTTCTTCGGGAACCCTCCGATTCCCGCGTCATCCGCCTCTACTCCTCCGGATTACATCTTCTCCGCAGTTTACCAAGGGCTCGCGGGGACACGACCGTCTCGTAGCAGCTCTCCTTTCTCTTGTTACAGTGGTTTGTCAGCGTGCTTCCTAATCGTCAGCGGTGCCGATCACAAGGCTTCCACCAATGCCTTGAATAATGTCGAAGAAAAACGCTTTCTTCCTTCTGAATGAAAGCGAAATCAGCACTCCGTAAGTTAGTTATCTGGCAGATTTTATTTTTTTTAAAACATCAACGGGTTTCGGCCGTTACCTCACGAACTTGTTCACGATGCCTGAGCCACACAAAGTTCATTTTAAATACCAAAGAACAGCAGTATATGGGCATAGACATTAACAAAGGACAATCACATCTCACAACAGTGTATAATCCAGGTTTACATCGTAAATACGGTGGCCATTTTAGAACATGTTATTCTCAGTGCAATTTCGGTTGAATAAACCAACAGTTCCTAATCGATTTACAACCTACTACTACGCCTCAATATTTTATACATAATTTCTTATTGTACCTTTTATTTAAAGTGCGTTATGTGCATATTATGAAAAACGTTTTGCGACCATGTTTCATTCTTGTAACTCCTTAATTCTCATACATTTTAATACTACAAGTATTTAACTCTTTTTCGTCATGAATATTCTTCTAAAGTGCTAGTGCTCAATGAAAATAAAGTGCTAGTGCTACAATCTACCAATATTTTAAAGTGCATTTCCAATTTCTTAACTAAAGTCCACAGTTGTTTTTTTATAAAACAATTTTATGTGGTTATACAAGTCCAATACTCCTTAAAAAATAGGAACAAGTTGATCTGTCCCATCTAATGTCATGAATTATAAAATTCATGACATTCATGAATTATAAAAACTATTATTCTCTAAAGTGAAATTTCCCAATACAAAGTGCCTTGGGATTCTTGAAAGTGATGTACACTCCTTAGAGCAATGGCTGCTACTTAGAACTTCTGAACTTGCCCCCCCCACTTTGAGGGTGGCTAAGGTGAATCGTGCTTCTGCCCCTTGGTATACGGAAGCTTTAAGCAAAAATAAAAGTGCGTGTAAACGCCTAGAGAGAATTTGGCGAACCAATTACACGGCCAACGATAAATCGATTTTTAAAATAGCCTTAAGAGACCATTATCGGAAAGTTCGCGAGGGCAAGAAACTTTTCTTCTCCATGAAAATTGACCAGGCTGGCAATAAAAGTAGAGAACTTTACAATATTGTCAAAAATTTCTCATCGCCTGTTGCTATTAAATGCCCGTTTGCACCAACTAGTGAATGGACGAATATGATGGCCTCTTTCTTTTATGACAAAATTAGGAAAATACAGGACTCTTTTGAAATACAGCCACCGGCGCATATTGTTGAACCTGATTCCCTTAGCGCTGTGGTAAATTCTGAATTCTCCCTTAGGCAGTTTCCTGCTATTTCTATGGATCAATCCTTAACTCTTATGAAGTCCTTGAAGTCAGGCTCTCCAACCGACCCCTGTCCTGCCAAGGTGTTATCAGCAATTGCTGAGGTGATTAATCCTACGGTTAATCTGATTTTAAACAACGCTTTGCGGGAGGGTTATATGCCTCCCTGCTGGAAACATGCCAAAATTCTTCCTCTACTAAAAAAACCTACGGCTGACCCTGAGGTAGCCGGTAACTACCGCCCTATATCCCTGCTACCCTTCTTCTCCAAGGTTTTGGAGAAATATGTCAATTCTATTATTACTGATTATATTGAGACCAATCACCTCTTGCATTCTAGTCAGTCAGGTTTCAGGGCAAATTTTAGTACTGAATCGGCCCTTTTAGAAGTGGTGGAAACTATAAAAACCACGCTAGATAGAGGAGGCAATGCGGTCCTCGTACTTTTGGATCTCTCCGCGGCTTTTGACACCGTGCCCCACAATAGACTGGTGCAAAGATTGGTGGAGGGTGGTGTCGGTGGCCTAGCCCTGAGGTGGATTGAGTCATTTCTCAGCGACCGCCTCCAAACTATATGGTCCCCCCCCTTTCTCTGCTGCTATTCCTCCTATGAATGTCGGAGTCCCGCAGGGCTCTATCCTGAGCCTTACCTTGTTCAATCTTTATATGGCCCCCATCGCCCTTTTGGCTGAACAACATGGGGCTAAGATCGTATCGTATGCAGACGATACTCAGTTGTTGTTCACTTGCGAGAAGGGTGTTGAGTTTGATGGACATGCAATTAACTCATGCCTTTCTGCAGTTTTTTTGTGGCTGAAGGATAATCAAATGAAATGTAATCCTGATAAGTCAGAGATTATCTTTTTGGTTCTCGACCATGTGAGACTTGGTATGACTGGTGGCCGCAGGATTTGACCCCCCAGGTCGTCTGTGACCATGGTTAAGAACCTTGGTGTCAGGCTGGATGCTACGCTTTCTATGAAGTCCCAGATTCTATCCGTAGCTGGGACTTGCTTTGGGATCTTAAAAATGGTGAAGAATTTTCTTCCCCTGCTCTCTGTCTCTCACAGAAAGACCATTGTCCAAGCTCTGGTAATCTCGAGATTGGACTACGTTAACTCTCTGTACTTGGGACTTCCCAGTTACCTAATCACCCGTTTGCAGGTGATTCAAAACACGGCTGCTAGGGCCATCTTTTTAGCTGGCCCTAGAACTCATTCATCCCCTCTTTTGTTATCCCTGCATTGGCTCCCTGTTCAGAAAAGAATCCACTTTAAAGCGCTGATTCTGGTTTTCAAAGCTTTTAATCAGATTGGAGCCCCTTATCTTAGACAAAGATTTCCCCATTACACTCCCCAACGTACCCCGAGGTCCTCATCTCAACTCTTAATTCCTGTTCCTAAAATTTCTCTTGCTCGGGTCGGAGGTCGATCTTGCCAAGTGATCGCCTCCCACCTATGGAACAGTCTCCCCTTGGCCCTCAGACAGGTTCAGGACCTTCTCACTTTCAGAAAAAAACTTAAGACGTGTCTTTTCCAACTTTAATCCCGTTTGGTAGGTTTCTCGTCTGGCTCTCTTCTATGTGTTTATTTATGCGGTTTTTGCTTAGCGCCGGGACACTCCTGGGAGTAGCCGTGCGCTTTATAAATGCCTAATTAACAATTAACATAACATAGTGCTCATGTTCATACTTGTTGTTACGCGATTGAAAAAACAATTTCTCCTATACAAAATTCTAAAATTTCATATGTAACTCTTATAGATGATAATATGCTACGCGGGGGCTCTTCTCATTTCATAATTAATACAGGCATGTATACAATTCCTCGTCCAGATTAAAACCATTCGGTTCTCTAGCATCTAGTTCAAGGATATAAAAAGTCTCCAATTTTCTCAGCTCTCTTTCTCTGTCCCCACCTCTCCTCTTCTTGGGCACTTGCGCTATGCAGCTGTATACCATGGATCTAGGGTCACTCTGATGCTCTTTTTCATAGTCTCTGGCTATTGGGTAACTTCTGTCTTTGTTGAGGATAGCCCGCCTATGCTGTAGAATTCTCTTGTGAAATGGTAGGGTAGTACTACCTACATACACTTTCTTGCACAGGCATCTTAAAATATATACAACACGACTTGCATGATAGAACTCCTCTGATTTTAATGGTTTTGTTAAAAACTGTTTGTAAAGATGAAAGGTTTTCCCCATGTTGACACGCCTTACACTTCGTACACTTAAAAAATCCCTCTCGCTGTCTGAGCCACATTGGTTGTGGGGCTGTCCCTCCATACTCACTCTTCACCAAATAATCCTTCAGGGACTTCGATTTTCTATATGTGATTTGTGGTCTCTTCCTCACTCTTCGCCCTAAAATTGGATCTTCTACTATAGCAATATCCATTGCGCAATCAATTACCTCAGAGGAGGCTCTCTCTCCTTCCTGGAGGATCTTTTTCGCTTCGGCCTTGCTGTCTTCAGGCAGTTGGTCGAGGTAAGGAGATAGATCACACCACATCTGGCGATCGTAGCGGCCCAAAATGATTAAAACGTTAGCTGCTTTGATGAGCAGGCTTGATATAGAGGAAAACCTCTTGCCAGCATTGTCCAAGCGTCTGCCTTCTTTGTCCGGAGGTGTAGTTAGAGGAGCTGCCGGATTTTTTGACTTCCGCTGCGCTGCCTGTGATATGACTGAGTCCGGTTTTGGCTGACTCACAAGGCAAGCCGGGCTATCCTCCGGGGCTTTATATTTCTTTTCCAATCGATGAAGCACCGGGACCACCGTGGCTGGGGTCTTCATGACTTTAAGACCCTCTTCCCATACATGATTGACAATGGGAATGGTTCTTACAGACTTCTTAAAGGGTTCCTTAAAGTTATATAAGAAACACTCAGACTGCACAGAAGGCATAGGCAGATTGAACCTTTTGGCTGCCCTTTCCAGCAGATTGTGGAAACCGCCTATGTCCCCAGGTGGAGAATCTACGGGAACCGGTGAAGGAGAAGGAGTAGGAATAATATAATAATCCCATTCCCTATGTGGGTCCGGGAGATCCGTATCTCCTTGGTCGTCATCCGAGGTATCATCTTGGATAAGAGGAGCAGCTGGTGGAGGATCCTCTATCAATTGTAGCAGTGGTGGTGGCAGCCGGGGGGTGGAAGGCACCGCAGGTGGTTCAGCGGGAACTGAGACTTGTTCCGGAGCCGAAGATGGTGTCGGAAATCTCCATTTGTAGTCTGACAGCATAAACTGCAAGTCCGAAATCAAGGAGGACGGCATACAGACCATCTCCTCTTGATAACCTCTATGGTAGTCCTGGGGAGGATCATAGTCCTGCTCTTCTTCATATCGGTCTTCAGAATCCAGTTCTTGGCACTTAACGTGCAGTTCTGAAGGGCTATGTGCATAACCAAAGGGACCTTCCTCATCTGAATCTTCTTCCTCCAGGAGGTTAGTAGGTAGTAGAGGTGTCACTTTGCTAGTGGAAGTGAGCTCAGGAGTTATATGCCGCTTCCTGATAATTTCCCCAGAAATTTTCTCTCTCGTCGACTAGGTCGTCGACGATGTTGATATTGCCATAGATGGTACCGTCGCCGATACCGTCGTCATTACCGTTGACGCCGTCGTCGTCGTCACCACAGCCGTCGTCGTCATTCGCACCGCCGTCGACGACACTGTCGACGACGAAATCTTTGTCGTCACTGCTGAAATAGCATCCATCATCGCCCCCCTCGTCGATGGAGGTTGAACCGTGGACGGTGAAAGCAAGGAAGCTCTCTGCGACGATCCCGTAGTCGAAGCCGGAGTGAGCGGATGAGACTGTACCTTTTCACTCCGCGTCAACGATGACGATGACAGTTTCTTCGTCGACGGTGTCGTCGACAGCTTCGTCGACGGTGGAACGTTTTTTGCCTTTTTTCCCTTAGTAGGAACAGAGGAGGGTTTTTTGAAGACTTTTCTTCCCTCAGGAGGAGAAGGTGGAGGTACAGAGCTCGACTTTCTCACTGCACTCACTCCTGTTGTAAGTCCTTTCCTCTCCTTTTCACCTCGGTGAGGAGATTTATTTGGACTAAGCCGGTCCATGGGAGGTCTTTTTAGAGGCTTTCCCAGGACGGTCCTCTGAAGAAGAAGAGTCAGATCTCCCCCTTTTCAATGATCTCCTTGAAGACGAAGCAGATGATGCCTCATCTCTATCGTCACTGGAGACCGGCTCTCTCCTGGACTTTAGCTTCTGGAGCCAGGTCAGGAGACGTCCCTCACGGTCCCTCACGGTCCCTCAAGGTTTTGGTGGAAAAGGTACGACATACCTTGCAATCTTTGGCCCTGTGGTCTGGATACAGACAATAGATGCAGTCCATTTGAGGGTCATCCACATAAAGCCTCTTGTTAGAGCAGGTGGCACAAGCTCTAAAAAGGCCTTCTTTCTCCTGGTCAGCCATGAGGAACAGAGAAAAAAAAATCGAAGCTGTAGTAGTCTGTGAAGAAAAATAGTTGAAAAAATCTCTCAAGAGTAATGGAATAAGGAAAAAACTGATCAGAGCTCAGTGGAGACTCCCTAGCACAACGTGCATTAGAAAATATGAGGGTCTGAGGTTCTCTCAGGAGGGTTCTAGAGGGTGAGGCTGATCTGATTGGTTGTTGATTTTATTTGGTCTCTTTTACAAAAAGAGGTGGATATGTTACAAAACTGGAATCGGCCTAGGCCTGGTTTCTGGTTTGTAATAGCTTTGCATTGCTATTTTATATATACCGGGGACTCCCATCTCGACGACGGGGAATGATTCAAGCATGTGAATCTATGAAAGTTCCAATACTGGAGTAATAAACACCTGAATATCATGTGCACCTCACAAGGATGCCACGCTTGTGTTGGTTTTGTATAACCCATACACTTATTATTATTGCCCTCAGTAATTCTAATCCCTCAATTATCAATATGTACCCGCTGGACAGCTAGGTGAGCGTCAAGACACCAGCAACCTATTGAATGCCAAGAGAGGACTAAAGAAGAGAGGCAATTCCTAATCAGTTTTGCAAATTGGAGCGCAATAGTTACCCTAAGGACAATGGCACCCGTGAAACACACCAGAGGTATTCAGTAGCATAAGTATAATGCATTAGATTAATGTCTTGTAGTCATGTTACCGAATAACTCCGGGAAATGATTCCAAGAAAAGGCAAAAGTCTTGAGGATGGATGAAAGTGCATAAAGAATAAGGAATTTATAGGCCTAGCATTTGTAGTTGTGTGTTTTTCTAAAGTGGAAACCTAGCTAAAAGTTAAAGACAAGCATAAAGTCAATGAGAGATAGGAGAGTAGCTGATTTATGGACTATTAATGCATTGTGATGTTGATATGACCGTATTCTTGTGGAGATTTACCACTGAACAACTGAGTGCTCCATAGGTAGTGAAGCCAAATGAAGCAAGTCTTGAGAACAAACCAGAAGCAGGTGGCTTGAGGGGTGGAATTAAGTCCAATGACTGCGTTATCCTTACGCAGTGTTTTGTTGGATGCAGTTTGTCTTGCTCATGCTCAATTCCAATTGGCATCTCTAGGGGGTGGGAGCAGATGAGGCCCATGACCCAGGTCTATTTTGTGTCAACCTACACCCCCCTCCCATGCAAATTCTTCCAAGTTCAAATGAGGTGAGTAGATCTAGAGTGTCTCTGGTGTTGAGGGTGCTCTATACAGGAGCTGCTTTCCACCTAAACTTGAGAACTACCCAGAGTTCTCTGCTTCTTTTTTGCATAATTTATGCATCACTCTATGCCTGAAAGGGTATTGTTTTGATAGTGATGTCATTTGAGATGTCATCAGTGATGTCATCAGTGATGTCACTGACCATGTAATGAGTGATGTAATATGTGACGTCATCAGCAGTGCATTGCGGGGCGCGAGTTATAGTTAGCTGAACTAACTATAACGGGGGAATTTCACGGGTTTTGTACGAGTAAAATGTCCAACTAACTATAACTGTCCCTAAAACCTATGGTTTTTTCAGTGAATTTCAAAGGTTTTTAAATGCTAATTTCTAACTATAACATATCTGAAACCTATGGTTTTTTCAGTGAATTTCAAAGGTTTTTTAAATGCTAATTCCTAACTATAACATGTCTGAAACCTACGGTTTTTTCAGTGAATTTCAAAGGTTTTGTAAATGACAATTTTTAAATGTATTAATTGTTATATTAATTTTTTTCATACTGATTTACTACATTTTTAGAAACATTTTTTTTTACATATTTTATTTTTTAAATTACATTGTAATTACATTATACATTACATTACAAAAAATACTTTCTCAGAATGAATTACTTTAGTTTAAATACTTTGCACATAGGCAATAGACTTTTAAGTACAGTAGTTACAGTTGTTGCAATGGGCAACACATTTTCAAACACAATGCAACATTCAGCTCAATGTGAATTTCTAGTTAAATGCAATTAGTTACTTTATGGATTACTTTTCTAACCACAGGACTGGATCCTAGATTCAGTCCTGGTACATCTCCTGTAAACAGTTGAGTAAAAGCGTTTTGGTTACAGTCGTGATTTTTAAGGAATATTATTGTATTTTAAAAGTTGACACTTAGAAACTTTTTCTCATAGAATCACCAATGTTATCCTATGGAAGGAAATTCACTTAGCAGGTAAAAACTGTTATCGTTACTTTTTCTTACTCAGTGTTGGATCCTGGATCCAGCACTGGTGCATCTCCTGTAAACAGTTGAAAGAATGCGTTTAAGTCATACAGGCGATTTTTAAGGAATATTTGTAGTTTGTAAAAATCGACACTTTGAAACTTTTCTGCTGAAAACCAGACAATGGATTCCTATGGAAGAAAATATAAGTTACTGGTAAGTACGGTTAAAATTACTTTTCAGGGTCAGTGCTGGGCTAAAAGATGCAGCACTGGGTTCTCTCCTGATAACAGGTGAGTAAATTGGAATTCGTACTTTGGTTGATTTTAGAGGAATATTATAAAGTTCCAAAACTCCACACTTAGAAGAATTTCCAAGTGAAACCAGTCAATGTTAGCCTATGAAGGAAATTCAAGTTACCGGTAAGTACGGTTAAAATTACTTTTCAGGACCAGTACTGGGCTGAAAGATGCAGCACTGAGGTCTCTCCTGATAACAGGTGAGTAAATCAGAATTCGGATTTCGGCTGATTTTAGAGGAATATTTGTATGTTTCAAAAATCAACACTTAGAAACTTTTTCAGCAAAAAGCAGGCAATGATATCCTATGGAAGGAAATTCAAGTTACTGGTAAGTACGGTTAAAATTACTTTTGAGGATCAGTACTGGGCTGAAAGATGCAGCACTGAGGTCTCTCCTGATAACAGGTGAGTAAATCGGAATTCGTATTTCGGCTAATTTTAGAGGAATATTTTAAAGTTCCAAAACTCCACACTTAGAAGAATTTCCAAGTGAAACCAGTCAATGTTAGCCTATGAAGGAAATTCAAGTTACCGGTAAGTACGGTTAAAATTACTTTTCAGGACCAGTACTGGGCTGAAAGATGCAGCACTGAGGTCTCTCCTGATAACAGGTGAGTAAATCGGAATTCGTAGTAAGGCAGATTTTAGAGGAATATTTGCACAATGGTGAAGGGAGGGGCGGGGCCTGAGGTGACATCTGTGCAAACGCGCCCGTGGCGCGTTTTAAGTTGGGGGATTAAGTCCCCTTGAATCATGAGGTTCCCTAGGGGCCAACTAGCCCACCATGAACCTCCAGTATGCGCCAGGGGCTGCGTTGCAGAGACGTGTAGAGAGGCCACACCCCTTTTACACCTCTCTGCATCGCAGCTCTGTGGCGCTTTCTGGATGTACCTGTTGGGCTAGTTGGCCCCAGAGACCCTCAGGATTGAAGGGGATTTAATCCCCATCTTAAAACGCGCCACAGGGCCTGTTTGCACACATGTCACATGAAGCCCCGCCCTCCCTTCACCACTGTGCTAAACGCGTTTTAAGTTGGGGGATTAAGTCCCCTTGAATCCTGAGGGTCCCTAGGGGCCAACTAGCCCACCAGGAACCTCCAATATGCGCCAGTGGGCTGCGTTGCAGAGACGTGTAGAGAGGCCACACCCCTTTTACACCTCTCTGCAACGCAGCTCTGTGGCGCTTTCTGGATGTACCTGTTGGGCTAGTTGGCCCCCAGGGACCCTCAGGATTGAAGGGGATTTAATTCCCATCTTAAAACGCGCCACGGGGCCTGTTTGCACACATGTCACCTGAAGCCCCGCCCCTCCCTTCACCACTGTGCAAACGCGCCCCGTGGCGCGTTTTAAGTTGGGGAATTAAGTCCCCTTGAATCCTGAGGGTCCCCGAGTCCAACTAGCCCACCATATACCTCCAAAAGCGCCACAGAGCTGCGTTGCAGAGAGGTGTAAAAGGGGCGTGGCCCTGTACACCTCTCTGCAAGGCAGCCCTGGCGCATACTGGAGGTTCCTGGTGAGCTAGTTGGTCCCCAGGGACCCCCAGTATTCAAGGGGAATTCGTTCCCCTCTGCAAACGCGCCAGGGCGCGTTTGCAGAGTACTGCAGGGAGGGGCGGGGCCTCCGGCACGATGCCGGTCGGTTTTTTTCCGTTTTTTTTTTTAATGGGAGGGGGCTGCGTGGCCCCCTTCCCTTGCCCACTTTGGCCCGGGGACCCCATCCCCGGGGCCTGAGCATTTTTTTTTTTTTAATTTTTAAAAAAAAACTGGAAGGGGGCCGCGTGGCCCCCTTCCTGGGCCTGTATTGGCCCCGGGGACCCCATCCCCGGGGCATGGCCTCGATTTTTTATTTTTTTATTTGGAGGGGGCTGCGTGGCCCCCTCCTCAGGCCATTTAAGGCCCCGGGGACCCCATCCCCCGGGGCCTGGCCTCACGTTGGAGACTGTGGGGGTCCCCAATCCCCCACAGTCCCAGCCGGCTCCCCGCCTCCTGCGGAAGCCGGCATTGCTTTCCACATGGGGAGCAGCTAACATGCTGCTCCCCATGTGGAAAGCAATTGGTTTGCATTTTGAAAGAGAGAGCAGGTTTCCTGCTCTCTCTTTCAAAATGCAAACCAAGTTTGCTATGACAGGACGGGAGCCGCGAGGCTCCCGTCCTGTCATAGCAAACAGCAGTGTCCCGGGGTAGGCACCCGGGACACTGCAGGAGCCGGCCCTGGGGGGGTGGTCCCCAGGGCCATCAAGGGCTCCAGGAGGGGGCGCGCGGCCCCCTCCCATTCAGTGGACAGCCCCGGGAGGTGGTGGTCCCCGGGTGGTCCCCGGGCTTGGGGGTCCGTAACGGACCCCCATATTTAAATGTTTAGTGCCCCGGGAGGTGGCGGTCCCCGGGGCATGTGGGGGCTGGAGCCCCCACACAGGTTTATAAAAAAAAAAAAGAAGCCCCGGGGAGGTGGCGGTCCCCGGGGCTGCGGGAGGGCTCAGAGCCCTCCCGCCATCATTTTTAAATAAAGCCCCGGGGGTGGCGGTCCCCGGGGCTTGGGGAGCCTTAGAGGCCCCCTACATAAATTAAAACCCCCCACCATGCCCCCGGGACTTGGGCCACCCGGGGGCCAATTAACATCGAAGCGCGGGAGACCGCGTTTTTTCGGCAGGATCCGCGCTCCCTGAGCACATACTGCCGATTTAAAACAAAAAAAAATTTTTTTTGCCCAGGGGTCCTTGTGGGACCCCTGAGCAGACCTAGGGGGTCAGGGTGTTTCTACCCTGCCCCCTTTGTGCGTTTTGCGCACTTGTTTCTGTCCCTCGGTTCTACCGAGGGACAAAATGGCTGCCAACACTTCCTGATTTGGAGTGTTGACAGCCAATTAGCATGCAGCTCGTGATCGGGAGGGTGCGCGAATCCGACGCGGCCATAGATATATATGTACTTTTACTTTTGATTTTCTCAGCAACTACTGAACGGATTTACACCATTTAACAAAAGGGTTCTTTCTGAACCAAGAACTACCTCTTTGCCACATTTGGTGTAATTCCGTTCAGCAGTTCGGGCTGTAGCCGTGTCTAAAGTTTCCTATGGAAAAATGAATGGGAAAACGCGTTTTGGGACCCCCTTTTTCTCGGCCCCCGCTGACGAATCACCCCGAGACTTTCAGGGTAGGAGCGGACCGGAGCGCCCCACAAAGTTTGAAAATTTTGCGAAGATACGTCAACCGGCAGGAGAGTTATTTCAAATAGAATGTCGCTGGATTTCCTATGGAAAATAGGTTCTAACTATAACTATCTACTGGCGACCGCCAGTAGATAATATATATATATATATATATATATATATATATAAGGAATTTATAGGCCTAGCATTTGTAGTTGTGTGTTTTTCTAAAGTGCAAACCTAGCTAAAAGTTAAAGACAAGCATAAAGTCAATGAGAGATAGGAGAGTAGCTGATTTATGGACTATTAATGCATTGTGATGTTGATATGACCGTGTACTTGTGGAGATTTACCACTGAACAACTGAGTGCTCCATAGGTAGTGAAGCCAATGATACTACTTTTAACATATATTTTGCAAGTGGCTGAGTGACTGTGTGTATCCGTGTGTGAATTGGTGTCTGAGTGGCTGCATGGGTGTGTGAGTGGGTGTATGGGTGAGGGGGTGGCTGTCTGGGTGGCTGTATTGGTGAGTGAGTGGCTGTGTGAGTGGCTGTATTGGTGAGTGAGTGGCTGTGTGAGTGGCTGTATTGGTGAGTGGGTGGGTTGGTGTGGGTGTGTAAGTAGCTCTATGGGTGAGTGAGTGACTGTATGGGTGAGTGAGTGGGTGTCTGAATGGCTGTCTGAGGGAGTGAATGGGTGCCTAAGTGGCTGTTTGAGGGGGTGTTTGGTTAAGTGAGTTGGTGGCTGTATTGGAGGGTGAGTGTTTGTGTGAATGACTGTATGGGAGAGAGAGTGGGTGTGAGAGTGCTTGTATGGATGTGTATGTAAGTAGATGTGTGGGTGGATGTGCGAGTGCGTGAGTACTTGTACGGGTGAGTGAGTGGCTTTGTTGAGAGACTGGATGGGCGAGTGAGTGGGCATGTGAGTGACTGTATGGGTGAATAAGTGGGTGTGTGAGTAGCTGTATGGGTGAGTGTGTGGCTGTCTGAGTGGCTCTATGGGTAATTGATTGGTTGTATGAGCAGCTGTATGAGTGGCTCTACGGATGAGTGAGTGGTTGTGTGAGTACTTGTATGGGTCTGTGAATGGGTATGTGAGTGGTTGTGTTGATGTGTGAGTGTGCGTATGAGAGGTTGTATAGGGGTGTGAGTGGGTGTGTGAGTGCTTGTGTGGATGGTGTCATCAGTGATGTCACTGACCATGTCATCAGTGATATCACTGACCACGTCATGAGTGATGTAATATGTGAGGTCATAAGCAGTGCATTGCGAGGAGGTAAGAAAATAAGTTACTTACCTGTAACTGCAGTTATCCAGTATTGGTATCTTTCATAGTTTCACATGCTTGAATCATCACTGTCGTCGAGGTGGGAGACCCACGGTACTATAATAAAGCAGTATGTATTAAAGTTATAGGCTATGATGGCAATGGAAAAAGACAGTTTAATAGCCTATCTACGTCCTTATTTAAAAAGTGCCAAACAAACTACAACCAATCAGGCGACAGCACCCTCTAGAACACTCACAACAGAGGCTAAGTCGCTAAGATTTTTTACCGCACATGGCGGGAAGGGAGTTTCCCTGAGCTCTGCCCAGCTATCTACCAACTGGTATTTTAAAATTGTATTTTTATATTTATGAAAAAGCATTTAAAAGGATCTCTCTTGACCACTGTGGTGGAGATATCTTTTTCCGTATGGACACTCCCAACAGAGGCTAAGTCCCTCAGATTTTTAAGCACAAGTGGGTCACATGTGAATCTATGAAAGATACCAATACTGGATAAGGAAAATGCTACTTACCAGTATGCATCTGTTCTTGGCATGTAGAGCTGCAGATCCTCACACTGTGCATTAGATCGCCATCTGGTGTTGGGCTCGGATGCTTGCACTTTGTTGTTGTCTTCGAAGAAGTCTTTTGTGGTCAGGTGATAGGTGACTCCTCCTTCGGACGATAGTGCGCATGGGCATCGACTCCATCCTCAGATTGTTTTTCGCCATAATGGGGAGTGAAGGAGTTAGTAGAAAGGAAAAGGATGTCCATGTGTGTATATCTAAATAAGATAGGACTGGAACACATACAGGTCCCGCGGAGGTGGGTGGGCGTGTGAGGATCTGCAGCTCTACATGCCAAGAACAGATGCATACTGGTAAGTAGCATTTTCCGTTCGAGGCATGTGAGCTGCAGAGCTCACACTGTGCATAGACTGTACAGCAGTATCTCCCCTAGCGGTGGTCGCCTGTATGTGTTGCAGTAGTTTGAAAAAGTGTTCCAAGAACAACTTGGCCCACAGAAGCTTGTTGCTTGGCTTGCACATCAACACAATAGTGTTTAGTGAAGGTGTGTGTTGTAGACCATGTGGCTGCTTTACAGATGTCTTCTAGGGGAATGTTCCCTAAGAATGCCATGGAAGCCCCTAGTTTGCGTGTTGAGTGCGCTCTAGGGGGAATTGATAATGTGCGTTTGGCTTTCTGGTAGCATATTTGGATACATTTAACGATCCACCTTGCAATCCCAGCTTTTGAGATGGGGTTACCTTTATGTGGTGGAGAGAAAGCTACAAACAATTGTTTTGTTTTGCGAAATGACTTGGTTCTGTCAATGTAATACATTAGAGCTCTTTTGACATCTAGGGTGTGGAGAGCTCTTTCTGCTACAGAATCTGGGTTTTGAAAAAACACGGGTAGTTCCACAGATTGGTTAAGGTGGAAAGGAGAAATTACTTTAGGAAGGAATTTTGGGTTTGTCCTGAGAACTATTTTGTTATGATGTATTTGTAAGAAGGGCTCTTGTATGGTTAAAGCCTGGATCTCACTCACCCTCCTGAGAGAGGTGATTGCAATTAGGAACGCTACTTTCCATGTAAGGAATTGAAGTTCACATTTATGCAGGGGTTCAAATGGGGGTCCCATGAGCCTAGTAAGCACGATGTTAAGATTCCACACTGGGGAAGGTGGTAATCTGGGAGGTATGACCCGTTTAAGGCCTTCCATAAAGGCTTTAATTGCGGGGACCCTGAAGAGTGATAAGTGTTGCCTGTTCTGTAAGTAAGCAGCAAGTGCTGCTAGATGCAGACGTATAGATGAGCATGCCAAATTACATCTTTGCAAATGTAGTAAGTAGCAAATGATGTTTTGCGTGGAGGCCTGTAGTGGCTGGATATCATTGTTAGTGCAGTAAATAGCGAATCTTTTCCACTTTGCTGCTTAGCAAGCTCTGGTGGTAGGGCGTCTGGCCTCTTTAATAATGTTCATACAGTCCAGTGGTAGGTTAAGGTAACCGAACTCTAGGACTTCAGGAGCCAGATCGCAAGGTTCAGTTGAGATGGATTGGGGTGCCTTATCTCTCCATGGCTCTGCGTTAGTACTGATGGGGAGAGGTGTAGTTTTTGGTGTGTGACTACTGATAGTTCCAGCAGTGTGGTGAACCACGGTTGGCGTGCCCATGTGGGAGCTACTAGGATCATTTTTAGAGACTGTTGTCGGAGCTTGCGTACGACAAGCGGAATGAGTGGGAGTGGCGGAAAAGCGTACGCAAATCTGCCGGACCAATTCATCCATATCGCATTGCCCTTGGACTGCGGGTGTGGAAACCTGGCGGCGAAGGTTGGGCATTTTGCGTTTTGGTGTGTGGCGAACAGATCTATGTCTGGCTGGCCCCACATCTGGAAAAAAGGTAGAAGAACTTGTGGATGTAGTTCCCATTCGTGAATCTGTTGTGTCTGTCGACTTAACAGATCGGCAATCTGATTGTGAACTCCTGGTAGGTGTTCGGCGAGAAGGTATATGTTTTGTGGAATGGCCCACCTCCAAATGTTCTGTGCCAGTTGGGACAGTTGTGGAGAGTGTGTCCCCCCTGTTTTTGTATGTAATACATGGCCGTGATGTTGTCTGTTCGGATCAGGACGGCTTTGTTTTGTACCTGGAGTTGAAAGGATTTGAGGGCTAGGAATATAGCTAGTAGCTCTAGATGGTTGAGGTGGAGCAGCTTTTGTTGAGTGGTCCACTTGCCCTGTGTTGTATGATCTAACAGGTGTGCTCCCCATCCTGTGAGTGATGCGTCTGTTAGTACTATTTGTGGAACAGGCTCGAGGAACGGCCGACCTTTGGACAAGTTTTTTGTGTTCCACCACTGCAGAGAGCGATGTGTGCGGCTGTCCACCAACACCAGATCTGTAAGTTGTCTGTGAGCCTGATTCCATTGGTGTGCTAGACACTCTTGTAGGAGACGCATTTGAAGTTTTGCATGAGGTACGATGAAAATGCAAGATGTCATCATGCCGATTAGTTGCATGAACACTCTGGCTGGGAGAGAGTGTTGAATTTGAAACTTTGTGATGAGGGCTTGTATACTGGCTATCCTGGCTGGGCTGGGATAAGCTAGAGCTGTGGAGGTGTTTATTGTGGCTCCCAGATATTGATGTATATGGGAGGGCTGGAGGTGCGACTTGGTGTAGTTGATAGTGAACCCCAAGTTGTGTAGCGTTTGAATGGTCTGATGAGTGTGTTGGACACACTGGTTGAATGATCTGGCTTTTATGAGCCAGTCGTCCAGGTATGGGAAGACATGTATGTGCTGTCTTCGTAGGTGTGCTGCTACTACTGCAAGGCATTTGGTAAACACCCTTGGAGCAGTGGTGACTCCGAATGGAAGGACTGTGAACTGGTAGTGTTGTCCATCGAGTACGAACCTTAGATACTTCCTGTGAGCAGGATGTATGGGAATGTGGAAGTAGGCGTCCTTGAGGTCTAGTGTGGCAAGGAAGTCTTCTTGTTGTAGTAAGGGAAGCACTTGTTGGAGAGTGATCATGTGAAAATGATCCGAATGTATATACTGATTGAGGGGTCTTAGGTCTAGAATTGGCCTTAGGGTCCCATCCTTCTTGGGGATTAGGAAATACAGGGAGTAAACCCATGTTCCCTGGTGTAGTAAAGGGACCGGCTCTATGGCGTGCTTTTGAAGCAGTGAGAGAACTTCTTGCTTTAAAAGTGTAAGATGGTCTGCGGACATTGGACGCTGCTTGGGTGGTATGTTTGGGGGGGCAGCTGTAAGTTCTAGGCAGTAACCATATTGGATAATTTGTCTCACCCACCTGTCTGTTGTAATGGAGTTCCAGACAGGTTGGAACTGTGCTAGTCGTCCCCCGACAGGAGTGGAATGGTCGGGGGGAAGTGGAGGGAAGTCACTGTTTAGCAGCTGGGGAGGTACGGGTGTTGTTGCTACCTCGGCCTCTCCCTTTACTGTTGTTCCCTCTGTAACCTCCTCTAAAATATCCTCTATTGGGGGATGTTTGGGTGGTATTTTTGAAAGAAGATGAACTGTCCGTGTTGATGTTTCTGGAGGCTCCTCTGTTGAAGGAGCGACGAAAGGAGCTACGCGGTTGCGGAGACTGCAAAGCTCCCATTGATTTGGCAGTTTCAGTGTCTTTTTTCATTTTCTCAAGAGCAGTGTCTACAGCCGGACCAAAGAGTTGGTTGTGATTGAACGGCTGATTTAAAATGGTGGTTTGAACCTCCTGCTTGAAGCCTGAAATGCGCAGCCATGCATGTCTTCTGAGCAGTACGCTAGTGTTGACAGACCTAGCGGCAGTGTCAGCTGCATCAAGGGCACACTTAATGGACGCATTGGTGATTAGTTTGCCCTCTTGAATTAGATCATTTGCCTGCGTTTTGTACTGGTCAGGCAAGTGTTGTAACAGGGTTTCTAATTGGTCATAGTGGGCCCTATCATATCTGGCCAGCAGTGCCTGAGTGTTGGCTATGCGCCAGTGATTAGCGGCCTGCGCAGCTACTCTTTTGCCAGATGCGTCTAGCAATTTTGACTCTTTATCAGGGGGCGGCGCGTCTCCTGAGGTTTGAGAATTAGCTCGTTTACGAGCATTGGAGACTACTAAGGAGTCTAGAGGGAGTTGGCCTTTAATGTAGGCAGGATCGTCAGGGGCAGGTCTATATTTTTTTATCGATAGGGTTAAGAATTCTGGCACGTACAGGATCTTTAAATATGTCAGGAGCATGCTTGATGACTCCTTTAATCATGGGTAAAGTTTGTACAGTTCTCTGGGACTGTTCAAAAGTGTCTAGTAGGAAATCTTCCTCTGGTGCGTTTGTGTGCATGTGTACCCCATGAAAAACAGCAGTCCTGTTAATGAGTTGCCCAAACCCAATATTGTCATCTGGAGGAGATGGTTTTGTTGGGTATGGTGGAGGGCTTGGGAGGTCTGGGGGATCTATTGGATCGTTGAAGTCCCAATCATCCTGTGGTGGGTCATCTGGGTCAGTGAATGGGTCATCAGGGTCACCACCGTCCCCCATATCATCTTGATAATCATGTGGTGGAGATGTTACAGGCTGAGGCGGTGTAACAGGTATGGGGAGAGGAGGGGTGTTAGATGGAAGGACAGGGGAAGAAGGAGGCATAGGTGAAGTGGCACAGTCCTTTTCCACAGGTACGGGCTTGTGGCGTGGTACAGCTGTGAGATGTCCAGTTTTGGGGTTAATATGGATTTTTGTTTGGTGAGGATCAACAGGATCCGGGTGAAAAAGCTCCTCTTCCTGGAGAAGTGGCTTCGGCGCCGACTTTTTCGGTTCCGAGCGGGGTGGTGGCTGATTTTTGTGCTCTTTGGCCTTAGGAGGCGTGGAAGAATCCTTAGGCTTGGAAATCGGCTCCGAAGGCTTTGGCTTAGGGGCTGTGGCGTGGTGTTTTAGTTTCGACGCCAACTTATCCCCATGCTTCGATGTGTTCGAGGCGGGTTTTATTTTAGAGGTGGACGGAATCGTTGTGGATTTCGGAGCCGAGTGTTCTTTTGGCTTTGGCGCCGAAGGTGCCGGTGGAACTAGTACGTGCGGCTTGGTCGGTGTCGAGGTACCGGAAGGCTTGAGTTTTTTCTTCGGCGCCGGGCTCGAAGGCGGGGCGTATGAAAGCGTGTTTTCGGTCGCGACTGGGGCAACAGGCGAAGTCTTGACCGGTGCCTTCTTTGGTGGGGGGTTGGGGTAGGGGCAGTAGTACTCACTCGTTGCCCAGGAGTGATGGGATCGTCTGAGTCTTCTGCCTCCGACACGATTTGGAGATCTTCGGAATCTTCCTCAGGGACATCGGGGCCTTCGTCGAAGATGTCCACCGGTTCTGGAGCGGATCTCTGCGCCATGACGTGCCTTCGAGCTCGACGATCTCGAATCGTTTTCTTCGAACGGAAGGAGGCGCAAGCTGGACAGCTGGACTCGTTGTGGTCGGGCGAGAGGCACAGGTTACAGACCTCGTGATGGTCACTGTGGGGGAACTTTGCTCCACACTGGGGGCATTTCCGGAAGGGCGTCCTTTCCATGAGCCGTAGGCCTCACGGCGTCGATGGGCCCAGCGGCCCGCGTCGACGGCTGGAAAAGGAATCGATGAAAGGCGCGTCGAGATTTCGATGTCGATAGAAAGTTGTTGCTAGTTTTGCACGATGAAACGGTTGAAAAGTAGAGTTTCGAACCGGTGCGCGAAAATTTCATCCGAACCCAATGGCGGAAAAAAACAATCTGAGGATGGAGTCGATGCCCATGCGCACTATCGTCCGAAGGAGGAGTCACCTATCACCTGACCACAAAAGACTTCTTCGAAGACAACAACAAAGTGCAAGCATCCGAGCCCAACACCAGATGGCGATCTAATGCACAGTGTGAGCTCTGCAGCTCACATGCCTCGAACCTGCAGTTACATGTAAATAACATATATACATATATATATATATATATATATATACACACACACACACCTCGCGTTGTGAGGTATCTTTTAGAGTGATAAGATAATGGATGCAAACTGTATTATCTGTTGTCATAGGTATTGAACAGTGTGTTACTGTTGGAAGACAAAACCTGCAGTGCGAAAAAGATTGAGTTAAACTGGTAGTAGTTGTTGATGTGTATAGCATTCCGTTTTACTGACCATCTCCACAGAATATGTGAATTTTGAGGACGGCAGCTCCAGTCCTGCAGAAAGACACCGGTATCCATTTGGAAGTGGTAGTTACCTGGGGAAGAATGTGAGGCCTGAGAGAGACGATAAACCTAGCGCCAACCAGCAGCTACACTATATCTACGCTGATGTTGAAGATGTCCCAGAACAACCTGCCTGCTCACTTCCAAGTTCCTGTAGGCGTGTTGCCATGGTGTCACTGAACAGCGCAAGAGATATTGTAGTGGGTACTGAAAAGGCACGTTTCTGGAAAAATTGGAAGCGAAATTTACAAGCTACTTGTAGTTGCCCGTGGAATAACGCAAGACCAACATTGCCACATTGGATATTTTTTTTTTTTTTTTTAACAGCGTTGAAAGCTTCAGTAGCTAATACTGAGAGGTTGGGAAATAGTGGATGACCCTAAGCTGGTACTGATTATAAGCCTGTGGCTAGAACATATAAAGCACTCTGATACCTTCGGTTTTAGCTAGCACTGTGTAAAAACTGAAAATAATAACATGTAGTTATGTAAGGCAGAATAGGGGGAGTTTGAATTGGACAATCGGAGAAAACTGCATGTCTAGAGAGGAACCATTTGAGTGGTGCAGGGTTGGTCCCGGGTATTAAAAACCACTGCTATAATTGAGAGCATGAAATTATTCAATTATTGTTTGCTTGGTTCCTTTTAAGTAACAGAAGAGAACGGGAAAAAACTTCTCCTTGGTGGAGTGCCACCTGATGAAACTGGAGGGTATGGTAAAAGTGTGGGGGGCAGCTAGCCTCTGCGAAGACCCCATCTAATAGATATTAGCAAGTGGGCTTGTATTGCACGTGGAAATGCAAGAACCTAAGGGGTTGCTGCTATCTCATTGTAAATGTTGCGAATGATGTGGCTGGTGCCAAAGGCACAAAAGCCATCCCGAAGTGAAAGGTTGCAAGGGGTGTGAGCGCAACTGCGAGCACAGAATAATCTCTAAACATTTTAGGCCCAGAATCCTAGAGTCCCCCTTTGGTCCAAATCCATGCCTCTGTGAGGCCTCCGCTTTGACAAGAATGTGGATATTGTCAGTTAACGGGAAGCTTGCAAGTGTAGATCTTGTGGCAGGAGATACAGATGGGCAGCTATAAGTATCTCCATTGGTTTACTGACCCGAAATGACAAGCAGCAAATGGGAAAAAACGATAGCTGAAGCCTGTTGAGAACTTCCTGCACTGACAGTAAAAGTGCATACCACGCAATCCGGAGCGACTGACGCAGAGGGGTTGAACCCCCTGTGCAAGAATTAATTCCGGCCATGGCTACCCAGTAGAGAAACCAGTGAATTCGTTGACAGCTTGTATTGTACATATATAGGCGTCAAACGTGGAATGTTTTTTTTTTGTAAATATAATGCAGTGTTGTAACCCCTAGAAATTATTCTACAAAATAATCTGCCATTTGCAGGCCTTGACAGCTGGAAACGAATTTTTTCTTTTTTTGCAAATATAACCCCTTCCAGGAGGCGAGTTGTCCTCCCCCTCCCTTGCTTTAGACAACTGCGTCCCTCATGCCCATCAAATCAAACCAATGACAGTGCTTTGGTGCCAAAAAAGGTTGCAGTTTATTCAACATAACATGTTTATACCTTTGCAAAATCATGGTTATCCTATTCTTAATCCTTCCTGGGAATATACTTCCTTTTCTTTGCAGTCCTTTTTGTTGCTGCGTGGACCCAGCCTCCTCA
This sequence comes from Calotriton arnoldi, assembly GCA_963921515.1. Classification (NCBI taxonomy): domain Eukaryota; kingdom Metazoa; phylum Chordata; class Amphibia; order Caudata; family Salamandridae; genus Calotriton; species Calotriton arnoldi. Next base: position 2,180,903 of record CAWUFW010000868.1, on the reverse strand, counting down.
AGTTCCGGGGATGGGAGGGGCCACCTGTCTGTGCCTCTGTTTCCCGGGTCAAGGCTTCAACTTGCTACCGATTTGGGACCTGCCTGGGCTGCAAGTGCCGTCCCGCTTCTATCTGCGAGGAGGAGGGGAGGTGGTTTGTGTTTACTTGGGCCTGTAGCCCTTTATTTATCCCCCCCCCCCTTTGCCTCGATAGTTCGTCCCCGGATTGGGGGGGTTTGCGCTTGCCCTAGGGCGACCAATTCTGGTCGCCCCCTTTCGAGCGGGCTATTTGATGTGCGGGGAGGGGCTTCCCGCCTCCGGCCGGCGTTTGGCCCGGGCCCCTAATGGGTCCGGCTTCGCCTCCCCTGGCCCGGGTTACAATGCAGTGTGGGAACCCTTAGAAATTATTCTACAAAATAATCTGCCATTTGCAGGCCTTGACAGCTGGAAACGTATTTTTTTTTCTTTTATTGTACTGCCGTATATTGTTTTGAATGCAAGACCACCGGGCAAGGTGGGGATAGGACATAGGAAGTGAGGAGTTACTTTCCTGGGGAAATGGTTAGGAAATTAAAACCTCCCTGTGATCGTCAAAGAAAGATCTCGGGTTATCCCTTGAATATTGCGGAATTTCAGAGGGAGGAGTGGCACTAGAAGCTCTGAGTGGTGGAACCTCCACCTACCGTGGTGGGACCTCCATCTGCTTGGTGATTGGGCAGTGGCATAGCAAGCTGCGTCTGTCTGTAGTGGCAAAAAGAATGGCTCCTGTGAAATATAATTTGTAGACAGGCAATGCTGTGAAGAGCAAAGCCCAAGATATGCCAGTCCCGCATAGTATACTTTTTTTTTTTTAACATCCTAACTACAGATACATTTGAAGTTCCCTAGCAATGGCAGGACCCAAACCCCTGCTTCAAGGAAGCCCGTTAAAAGAGTAACAAGAAATAACCAGCAAACTACAATGCACATCGCCGCAGTGATGGAGAGAGAGAGGGAGAGAGAGGGAGAGGGAGAGAGAGGGAGAGAGAGGGAGAGGGAGAGGGAGAGGGAGAGAGAGAGAGAGAGAGAGAGAGAGAGAGAGAGAGAGAGAGGGAGAGAGAGAGAGGGAGAGGGAGAGGGAGAGGAGAGAGAGAGAGAGAGAGAGAGAGAGAGAGAGAGAGAGAGAGAGAGAGAGAGAGAGAGAGAGAGACTGACTATAGGGTGCTCGACACCGTGATTTACAGAATGCTATAGTAATGAAGCGAGTGCGGCCATGGATTGCTGGACGCGGTGTGGTAAACTGGACTGTTCTGTCCATGAAATTGAAAAGTCCTAGAAAAAAAGTCATTAATGTATTCTCCTTTACACCGGTCTGGAATAACACCGTAGAAGTCGTTATCACATAAATGACGAATTACACGCTTTAAGGTCGCCTGGAGCTGTTACTAAGCATACACCAACTACTTCCGGCAGTAGAGAAACAATTCAAGCCATGAGTGCTTTGCATTTGGATAGCTGAACCTTATTCAACAGTGTCGTCGACGGCCACCGACTATGACGGCAGCCGTAATCACTTAATTGATGAACTACACACTTTTATGTACATTAAGCCTGTTATTAAACTTAAGGCCCCTTAGAATAACATCTACTTTCTGCTGTAAAGAAAACTCCAGCCACAGGAGTGCTTTGGAGAGCAGAAGGTCGTCGACGGCAGCCATCGAAGACGGCCTCAAACGACGAGAACGAGACCGGACCCTCGGCTGTGATGTGCTTTGGCAAAGTACCAATGGGGCCCTCATCGACTGACATGCATGAAGTCAACAAAGCCCTCGTCGACAGGGTGAGCGCCCTCAACGACGCTATGTGCAGTATGATGTTGAATGACTAACAACGTCACTGTCGACATCATTGGCATCGGGAAAACCTGCTGTTGACGGCGTGTGACTACCGTCATCGATCACCAGAACCATATGGTCGATGACGACATTTAGCAATGATGTTGATGCGAAGTGCCAATGGGGACGTCGTCGACCGACATGCACTCAAGTTAGCGAAGCCTACGTCAACGGGAGGGGTGCTGTCGACAAGGCTATGTGCAGTCTGGTGGAGCTGAGGATGTTAAGTCATTAACCATATCGCCGTCGATGCTGTCATCATCATTGGCGTTGTGTAATCAATGAAGGCCTAGATTCCGGCCTTGCTGTCGACAGGTCCATGGAGGCATTAAATAGAGCAAACTCCAAGAATGATAGCAAGGAGTTGAAGGCTCTGACAAGAAAGTTCAAGAGGAGCATTCTTTGTATTTGTCCTGTGAACTGCCCCTTTGTGACTCGAGATGAAGCTTTAATAGGATAATCTGAGAACGTCTGAGTAAGTTGCCCCTTTGACGTTTTTCCCTTTACAACTCTTCCAGGAAATTAAGTCTATTGACGCCATAAAAGCAGCCTTTCCTCCTACCAAATGATGAGGGAAAGGCAGTTAAAGTAGCCCCTAAAAGGAATATCCATATGGAAAAATATATCTCCAACACAGTGGTCAAGAGAGCTCCTTTTGAATGCTTTTTCATAAATATAAAAATACAATTTTAAAATACCAGTTGGTAGATAGCGGAGCAGAGCTCAGGGAAACTCCCTTCCCGCCATGTGCGGTAAAAAATCTGAGCGACTTAGCTTCTGTTGTGAGTGTTCTAGAGGGTGCTGTCGCCTGATTGGTTGTAGTTTAAGTTTGGTCCTTTTTTTTTTTTTTTTTAATAAGGAGGTGTATAGGCTATTAAACTGATTTTTTCCATTGCCATTATAGCCTATACTTTGAATACATACTACTTTATTGTAGTACCGTGGGACTCCCACCTCGACAACAGTGATGATTCTAGCATGTGAATCTATGAAAGATCCAATACTGGATAAGTTATAGTTGGCTCAGCTAACTATAACTGCTGAATTTCACAGTTTTCTTATTAGTGAAATCTGAGCCTAACTAGAACGTCCCTGTAACCTTTGTTTTTTTCAGTGAATTTCTAAGGTTTTGTTAATGTTGTTTCCTAACTATAAAGTTCCTGTAACCTTTGTTTTTTTTAAGTGAATTGCTAAGGATTTTTGAATTTTTTTCTCCTAAATGTAACCACTAACCTTTGACAGTGAGTGTGTGAGTGAGTGTATAAGGGTCTCAGTAAGTCTGTGAGTGGGTGTTAGAGTGTCTGAGTGGGTGTGTAAATGTCTGAGTAGGTCTGTGGGTGGGTGTGAGTGTCTGTGGGTCTGTGAGAGAGTGCATGAGTCTCTGAGTGAGTCTGTGAGTGCGTGAGTCTCTGAGTGGGTCTGTAAGTGAGTGCATGAGTCAGAGTAGGTCTGTGACTGGATGTGTGAGTCTGAGTGGGTGCATGAGTGTCTGAGTGGGTCTGTCAGTGGGTGTGTAAATGTGAGTAGGTCTGTGGGTGGGTGCATGAGTCTCTGAGCAGGTCAGTAAGTGAGTGCATGAGTCAGAGTAGGTCTGTGACTGGATGTGGGAGTCTGAGTGGGTGCATGTGTCTTAGTGGGTCTGTCAGTGTGTGTGTAAACATGAGTGGGTCTGTGAGTGGGTGCATGAGTGTCTGAATGGTTCTGTGAGTGAGTCGCTGACTGGGTCTATGAATGGGTGCATGAGTGTCTTTGAAGGTCTGTGAGTGGATGGATGAGTCTTCTAGTGGGTGAGTGAGTGGGTACACTAGTGTCTGAGAGGGTCTGTGAGTGGTTGTGTGAGTCTGAGTGGGTCTGTGAGTGGGTGAGTGAGTGTCTGAGTGGGTCAGTCAGTGGGTGCGTGACTGAATGGATTTGTGAGTGGGTGCATGAATCTCAGAGTGGGTCTGTGAATAGGAATATGAGTCACTGACTGGGTCTGCGAGTGCGTGCATGAGTGTCTGTGGGTTTATGAGTGAGTATGCGAGTCTCTGTGTGGGTCTGTGAGTGGATGCATGAGTGTGTAAGTGGGTGTGTGAGTGAGTCTGAGTGTATGAGTGAGTCTCTCAGTGGGTCTGTGAGTGGGTGAATGAGTGCTTGAATGGATATGTCAGTGAGTGCATTAGTCTCTGCGTGGGTCTGGGAATGGGTGTCTGAGTGTGTGGGTCTGAGAGTGGGTACGTGAGTATGAATGAGTTTGTCAGTAGATGCGCGGAAAAAAAACTAGGAGGCACACAGGAGCAGGTCCTCGTGCCAGCTCCTCTTGTGGCGGTCCTCCTGTCCAGGTTGCTTGCAGTCAACTACTCTCTGCAGCCTCCTCCGCTCGTTTTCAGTCCGTTTTTCTGCCTTTTCTCTCTTTGCTCCTGCCCTCTAGCTTGCCTCTTTCTGCATGCTCTGCCTGTTATTTTGTCTCTTTCTGTTCACTCCTGACCTTTATTCTGCCTCTTGATGCTGGTTTTAACATCACTTTTGCCTATTGCTGCTCATTCTGCCCGTTATTTTGCCTGTTTGCTCCTGACCTTCATTCTGCCTCTTTCGGCTCGTTCCTGACCTTTATTCTGCCTCTGTCTGCTTATTTTTCACCTTTACTTGCCTCTTGATGCACTTTGCTGACCTTTATTTTGCCCTTTTCTGCTTACTGATGGCGTTTATTCTGCCTCTTTCTGCTTGTTTCTGACTTTTATTATGCCTCTTTCTGCTCGTTTCTCACCTTTAATCTGCCTCTTTCTGCTCTTTTCGCCGGGACTGCGGGGGGAACCTCAAGGCCACCGGGGTCCCAGCCGGCTCCCCGTCTCCTTCTGCGGGAGCCGGCATTGCTGCTGCACGGAGGGAGCTGCTGGAAAGGCAGCTCCCTCTGTGCAGGAGAAATTTTTAATCTCTTTCCCTGCCCTCATGTCTGCGGGCATGAAAAGAGATGAAACCTCCGCTTCCAGCAGGCAGGTGCAATAGGACAGCTCCCACCCGCTGGAAGCTGTCCTATTGCATCAGCTATTTAATTTTATGGGGCACTTTGCCCATAATGGTTAGTCTTTTGCACTTGGGTGTTCACTTGCATTTAACAATCCTTGTGACTTCTTGACTGACCAGCCCGAATGTTGTTTTGTTATTTTCTCCATATCATTTATGGCAGGCACTTTCATGGCATGTATCACTCTGACTAACTTAGAATAACAATGTTCCAATATGGCCGACATATTAGATTCTTTTGTGTCCTTTCTTTGTTTCTACCATGCATTTTTAAGGACACCTTAGTGGTGATGTATTCACATGTGACCAAGGCTGCTGGGCAGCCGAAACGCGTTGTGTGATTAAACAGATTCCTGCAACACTGTGACTACTTTTTGCTGTATCCTGAGAGTGCGCCTACCTAACTCTACAGTGGATTTCTAGCCAGTATGCTCTGCTGGCATGCGCACCACCTCCCACGGGTCCCCCAGTTCCAGAAGGAGCAAAAAGAGAAGATATATATATCTCCAAAGGTTGTCCACCTGGTGAGTAGCACTCGATCAACAGCTTTGTTTATGATAGGCAGGGACGAGGATCCGCTTGTAGAAGCTGCTCCGTAATGGAAATGCCTGACGCGTTTCGAAGCTCCATATGCTTCTCTTCAGAGGCTTGAACGGAGACAGTGTGTGCAAACGCAGAACCCACTTCGCCATTTTCATATTGCACACCCACCAATGGGAAGCTCGAATGAGACTGTGCATTGTGGGAAATGTGGTCCGGATAGCACACAAATCTTGTCCTGTATGGACCCTGCAAGTGGACTCGTCCTCAATCCTGTTTACGGCTGCTGGCCCACATAGCCGACATGATAGTTACCATGTCGGGTGGCCCCCATAACATTACGGGGTGGTGCACACTCCGCGGCAGGACGGCCGCGTATTACATTCTGCTCCAAAGGTTGTCCACCTGGTGAGTAGCACTCTGACAGCCTACGTGCCGAGCCTTTTAAAGTACAAGAGGAGACAATTGGCAAGTTTTCTATGAAAAGCATAAAAGAGAGCCACAACTAAGCACTAAAATTAGAGATAGCAGCTGTTCCTGACAATCTCCCAGCAAGTATAATTAAAACAAATGTGGAATGGAGGGCTAGACTTTACTATCTGATATTTTAAAGAATTTTAAAAACAGGAAGATTCCCAGAAAGTTGTATGGGGGTGAGAATAAAACAAATTTTAAGAACGGAGATGTGACGTCCCCCAGATCTATCGACAGATCAATCTACTGGATGTGGGAGGAAAGGTTATTTTGAGCTTACTGAAAGGTTGGACAGAGGGTCCAATCATTCCAATCAAACAAGGTGGTTTTAAAAATGGCCTCTTCACTCAACTACTGCTTCAGTTTATGGTAATTAGTTCGAAAGTCTATTGAATTCAGAGTTAACTTATTTTGTTGGTTCGTAGACTTTCGTTCAATTTTTTATTCCATAGGCCGTGATTGATTATGAGAATCTTTAGTAAATTGAAACATATTGAAAGATCTACTATTAATAATACAGGAACTCCATAGAGATAATTGGGCTCAATTTGAAGTAAACTGTGAGGGAGCCCCATTGCACAAAGTATCAATCCAGAACGGATTAAAGCAAGGCTGTGTGTTGGCCCCTCTTTTATTTTCAATTTCTTTTAGCAGACTTACCAGGTATCTTGGCTATTGCAAATAGCTTCAGTCCTAAAATGAACGGGTTCCATATCACATGCCTCCTATACGCAAAAGATCTGGTCATTATGGATATGACCATAATCTGACTACAGAGGAAGCTAGGTTTGTTCTTTAAAAATTGTAGAAAGAAAAAATTAACAGTTAATATGGATAAAACCAAGGTAATTCCTTTTGGAAAAGGGAAATGGAAATAAAATGGTATCTTGGTAAAACTGAAGTGGAGGTAGTCCACAGACATGAATACCTAGGATGTGGTTCGAAAGGAACCTGCAGTGGAAAGAACATATTGACCCCCTACACGCAAAGGCACTCTCATCTGTTAGTGGGCTAAAGAAGTTTGATGAACAATAAACAATATGAAGCGCCAAGTTTAAGACCCCTTAATATCAGCCTATCTTGCTATGGTTCACTCATAATTTTAATATGGGGCTGAACTTTTGTGTCTTGAGTGGGGTTGTGGAGAAGCTAGATACTTAAAAACTTTCATCATTACCACCTTCTTCAATGCTCCAGGATGTATAAATAAAAACAGATTTAATGGCCTGGAGCTTTTTAGCCTACACAGATGTGCTTGGATTTTGGAATCGCATTGCGAAAAGCACTAATTCGAAAATCACCACTTATTGTCAATGTGAAATACTGAAATTGTGAATTAAGCTGGGCCTAGTCAGATAGAAAAAGCTTAGGGAGATATGCAAAAAATATATATATTACTAAATGTTGAACTTTTTCAGCTATGCTATTGAAAGTAGAACTATGAGCAATAATTAAAATGTAGATCCTAGATATTTAAATGGCAAAACCTCTATCCATTTGATGAAACAATACTGCAAAATAGTGAGGTGTTCCCATATGTAGACTCCTAACCAAATGAATCCATACGATATGCGTTGCTGAAATTTAGAGTAGGTATCAATCCAGTTTTAGTGTACTCTGCTGCTAATATGGGTATTTTTAGGTAGTAACAGAAATTGTATTTACATACTGCGGGTAAAATGTAATGCCGCTCATATTTTATTAGTTTGTTTCTGGCTTTCTGCCATGTGTAAAGCACTGCTGAAGCAAACACTGATCAAATATGGAATTTTTAATCGTAGACAAGCAGCCATATCTTTAATGGAAATTAGGTTTATAGACGTGACGTGCGTTAGGAAGATATAAAGAGTTTTAAATCAACAGTTTTTACAGAAATTTATTTAAGGGATAATGTTCAATAGGATGATTTGTATTTACCTTTTTAGCTGGGGAATTTCATTGTTTGATGTCTACTGGATATTTGTGAAAGGTTTGTAGTTATTTTGCAAGTGTTTAAAGACAACGTCTAAATAAACATATCTGTTGACTGACTGACTACTGCATCGTGATGTTATGTTCTTTCACGAGGTGTGTCTTCATCTCTTTCCTAAATTGAAGCTGGGTTGGAGCAATCATCATGGATACAGGATTGCCAGTTCAGGTACTGGGTGCATAGACATAGAAGACCTGTTTAATTATTTTTTTGCACTTCATCCCCAGTCTGATGGTGTCCTAGTTGTGGGTGTGCAGACAGAAACTGATCTGACCAGAGAGGAGGGGCGGGGGGGGGGGGGGAGGGGTGCCGACCGTGAAGGCTTTGTAGAAGATCTAGCACAGTGTTTCTTAACCTGTGGTCTGGGTACCACAGGGGGGTCCTCCACACCTACTTGTGGGGTCTGCGACTCGTTATGTAATGAGATAATAACAGCAGATTAATAAAGAGTATAAATAAAGAAGCAAACTTTTTTTTTATATATATATTTTTTATTGAGAGTTCAGCTCAAAGTACAATATACAGAGTAAAGTGCATAAAGGCTCGAAATGAATTCCAATTGGCGGCATGGCAAGAATATATGAATATGTCAATCTAAAAAGTACAACAGTTAGAATTCTTAGCAACACAGATTATCCATATTAAATGGTATATTGCACAATTACTCAGATAGCAAAAGATACAAACCAAAATAAAGTGCATAGGTGCCCAATATATAATAGAGTTGATGGGATAGTATAAAAATACATACAAACCGATTTTTAGGGAGTATGTCTATCGTACTTAGAGTCCTGGAACATCTATCCCAAAAACATATATTGCACAGTTTCTCAGGCAACAATCTTTTTACCCAGATCCCAGACTAATTTTCTATGGAGCTCCAACGTTTCTCAAATTTCCTAAACGATCCTGATCTTAATGCATACCGTCTCTCTAGTTCTTTAACTTTAAAAAGCTTTGCTCTCCATGCTTGAAAAGAAGGTATATTGTTGCTGCGCCAGTTTTGCAGGATTAAAGATCTTGCCACTAAGGCGGATATAAATAAGCATTCATCTTGCATATTGTTCACTGTTACGTTTGGAGAGCATCCCAGGACTGCAATATATTTATCGATAGAAATAGAGTGACCTATGGTAATTCTGAGATATTTTTCAATTTCTTCCCATAGATTCCCAATTTTGGGACAGTCCCAGACGATATGAGACCAAGTGGCTCCTCCTTCCTTAGCACAACGAAAACATCTGTCCTCAGTTTGAGGATAAATATTATGCAAAAAAGATGGAGTCCTATAAATTAACCATTTTGTATAAAATTGCATATGTTTAAAATTGGCACCTCTGATTACTGTAGCGTTAAGTTTGTTAATTCTGTTCCAAGTTATTTTTGGGATTTGCAAACCTTTTTTCCACCATTTATCTCGTATTTTTCGTAAATGGGAACGGATTTATTATCATTGAAGATTTTCACCCATTAAAGATTTTCACCCAGGCGCTCACTGACCGCTTTACAGGGGCTTCAAGAACTTCACTTATACCTGAACTTGCTGTTAAAATTCCAGCATCGATATTTTCCAGAAAATGCTTTATGTTAATAAATGACCATTTAAGCACGTCCTTCGAATGAAGGAGTCCGATTTCTATCTCGGGCCACTTTTTCCAGGAGTCTGAGTTAAGAAAGTCTCTCACTTTCGTGTATCCGTTCTCCTCCCACTTTCTTAAGATACAAGTTTGTAACAATTTATCCTCCCCAGTATAGAGATAAGACAGTCTCGTTGAGCCATTTATCATGGGGATACCATAAAATACTAACAATTGGGTTTTTTGTTGAAAAATCCATTGGAGTACTTTATACCGCACTTTCTTAGGATACTTAACTATTCTCGTTGGATCTGAGATTTTATACTCCATTAAAATTTTGTCCATAAAAAAATTATCCGTCTCTGAAAAGTCTGGCTGGGAATAAAATCTATGATTATTGTGTGCAAAAGTTGCATAGTAATACTCCCTTATGCTTGGAAGGGACAATCCTCCCTCCTCAGTAGGGTAATTTAAAGTGCTTAGTGCTAGTCTTGGTGCCTTATTGGCCCATAAAAAGGATGAAAACAGGCTGTCTATCTCCTTAAAATAAGACGATTGTAATTCGCACGGGGCAGCTGCAAATAAGAAGTTAAATAAAGGTAGAATAGACATACGTATGAGGGCCACCCGGCCTAATATTAATAAAGGGAGTTGATTCCATCGCGTTAAAAGACGTTTAACTTTTTGTATCAGGGGAATATAATTCAAATGGAATAGGTCCTCTACTCTTTCCATCACATAAATCCTTAGATATCTCTTCGGGTGAGAATTATATGCTAACCTGAGATTTGGCAATAGCGTATCAGCGGAACAGTTGCATAACAGAATTTCCGTCTTGGCCTTATTTATTTAATAGGCCCCTATCGCCTGGAATTCCAAAAAGATCCCTAGGATTTCCTCCTGAGTATGTTCCATGGAGTTTAAAAAAAGGACAATATCATCGGCATAAAGGTTTATATTGGTCATGCCTTGTAGGGGGGCAGTGTGTGACATTTTTTGTCTGATAGCTATTGCCAGGGGTTCTATGAAAAGGGCGAATAAAATAGGGGATAGGGGACAGCCTTGCCTTGAGCCCCTATTTATTCGACAGGTACCCACATTTGTAGTTAATAAATATTTGCGCCTGTGAGCCCTTATATAAGCTTCTTATTAGTTGTATAAATCCTTCTGGGAAACCAAACTTTTCAAGGATTAAAAAAAGGCCAGTCCCATGATACCAGATCGAAAGCTTTCTCAGCATCTAAAAACCACACCTGAGCCTCTATAGCGTTCTTATTAAAATAATCTAATGCTATTAAAAATTTCGTGTTGGTAGAAAGCGGTCTCCCAGCCACAAATCCACATTGATCTACATGGATAAGTGGACCCACAATTCTATTAAGTCTATTTGTGAGAAGCTTTGTAAAGATCTTGTAGTCGACGTTAAGAAGACTTATAGGTCTATAGGAGTTGACATTTTCCCTGTTTTTATCTTTCTTCAGAACGCTTACTACTACTGCTGTATGAAAAGAGGCCGGGGGTTCCCCACCTTTAAGTAAGTGATTAGCCAATTTTAAGATTCGTACCTTTTATATAGTTCTACTGGCAGTCCGTCCTCTCCGGTCGCTTTACAGTTTGCCATAGAGCCAATCACTAATTCAAGTTCTTCAGTATTGAATTTATCGAGTAGTGCTTCTCTGGGTTCACTATTTAAGTAACGGATTGGTAAATTATCGAGAAAGCCTGCGATGTGGTCAGGTGGCATTTGATGGTCTGTCTGATAAATTTCCCTATAATGCTTCAAAAAGGCATCTCCGATATCCTAGGTTTTGGTTAGTTGTGTTTTAGCTACCTCATCCCGGATGCTTTCAATTCTATTTTGGACCGGCTTCTCTTTTGCCTGGCATGCGAGTAACTTCCCTGTATATTCGCTCTCTTCATACACCGTCTGAAGATAAGTCATACTCGCTGCATCCCCTAGTTGATAGCAATACTCCTGCATTTGTATTTTCGCTTGGAGCAACTCTTGTTTTGACTTGAAATTTCTATCCTTAATGCACTCTAAGTTTGCCTGCACGAGTCTTGCCTCAATCTTTAGTCTTTCCTCTTTTTTGGCCCATTGTTGTGGGATTTCCTTTGATGTAATTATGCCTCGTAATGTAGCCTTAAATGCGTCCCAGACTATATTAATTGGAGCGGAGTCTGTGTTGATACAGAAGAAGGCGCTAATCTCATTGGCTATCTCTGTGCACCAGCTCTCGTTTTCCAAATTGAGTTTATTAAAATACCACCTCTTAGGCATTTTTCCCTCCGGTCCTGTTACAGCTATTTCCATTTTAATTAATGCATGGTCTGAGAAAGTGTTTGAAATGTGATAGTACCTATTCATAATGAGGTCATTTGAGATAAAAAAAAGTCTATTCTGGAAGCCGAACTATACTTTGCCGAAAAGCATGAGTAGTCCCGTTTTCCCAGGTTTTGAAGGCGCCATTGATCTGCTATGTCTAAATCATTTTTACAGCTAGACAGGGCAATAGACACCTGGGGCTTGTTTTGTTTTCGAGTCTTCTTAGAAGAGTCTACTGAGGGATCCTGGAGAAAGTTAAAATCACGCCCCCCCATATAATAGGGCCGGAAATGCAGGATAGGGCCTGTTTGAGGTGCAGCAGGGGGAGAGGGTTATCGAGAACAGGTGCATAGATTGTAGCCAAAGTAAGATTTGACTGGTTTAATTTTCCATAGACAAATGCCCATCTCCCCCCTGGGTCTGTCTGTATGATTTTTACTTGGAATTGTACATGTTTACCAACATATATTCCCACCCCCTTCTGAGCACACCCCGCGTTTGCTGAACAGTGAAAGCCTGCCCATTTCTTAAAAACTTTGCTTGCATCTGATGAATTCCGAAAGTGGGTTTCTTATAGTAAAATAGCCTCAGGGTTATAGCCTCTGAGCCAGCATTCAATTGTGTGGGTCTTGCGCTCGTTGTTAAGGCCGTTAGCATTGAAAGAAAGAAATGTGAGGTTTTTCATACTTATAATTAAGCTATCAAAAAATGCCTGTCGGCATTGTGAACTGATTCTGTAGACGCGACCCGCGATCCTGTGCCTCTCAGGATCGTATTGCTCACATTGGAGTAAAAATGTTCTAAGATGCGTATATTGCGTCTACAGAGACGGACGTCTAAAGTGCAAAGAACAGCAAATGGATAACATTAACAGCACCTGGGATATATAAAGTGACTCGTGATAGCATAGAACGAGAACCACAAGCGTATGCTGTAAAAACATAACATATGCCTAATAAATAACTCACAATCAGAGCACTATAAGGTACAAGGAAAGGATAGCTTAGCTTGTCAAGTTCAAAGAAGAATATCTGATTGGGTTTCATAGCAGCTGACAACTAAGGTGCATTAGACGATATATACAGTACTTTTATCTAAAGTGGCTATAACCGGCCTGCATCAAGACTGTAAAAAGTGCCCGTGCTTGATCGAAAAATACATCCAGGCAATAAGCAGAAGAGAGAAGCACCGGATTAAACTTCATAGCAGCTGGAAACTAAGGTGCTTACAGGATATATACAGTACTTATGATATCAAAAATGACTAGTGCAAACATACATTCGACCTGCATCGAGACTTTAAAAAAGTGCCCCATGCTTGTTAATAAAAAACATCCAAATAGGGTCCTTAAAGAACAACAGTCTAAGATGCGTATATAGCAAAGATATCAACACAGACTAAAGAGATTTTATCTCCCTAGTACATTTAACAAATTGAGTATTCGAAAACATTTCTCTAAAAAACATTAACTTTTTCAGAAAGGGGCATAAGTGTCATTGCCCTCCTTATTAGCTTAATCCTTATTATAAATGTTGTTTCAAAATTGCGCCCATGCACTCTATAATAATTTAATTCCTCCCCCAAAATTTTTTTGGAGCACACATTGAAGAACTCTCTTTTTTGTGAATGCATCACCCCCTCCACCTTCCCCCAACCCCCCACCCTTGAAGGACGGAATTACCCACTATTCCCCCTTCTACCCCTCTTTACTGGATGCCTTCTTTTTGCATCCCAGTGCGCCCTCTAACTCACCCTACGTCCACCCTTAAACTAACAGATTGCTACATTAATCAGCTTTTTGCCTACCACCACCTCGGCCTTTTGCATGCCTAAGACAGGCCTTGATCTCATGTAGCGGACAGCTCTTCAAGGAGTGATTGAGCATCCTGGGTGTCTGAAAAGATATAAAATTTCCCTTTAGCCAGTACTTTGAGCTTTGATTGCTGGACAATTGTTGCTTGGGCACCCTTCCCTTTAAATGTGTCAATCATCTTGACGAAATCTTTACGTCTGCGTGCTGAAGCTGCGGACATATCCGTAAATATTTTAAAGTGCTGAATCTCTGTAGTGGAGAAAAATCTTTTTACTATAGCAGTGCTTAATATTTTTACTTTATTCTATAGTCCGAAAAGTTCAGTAATATTGTACGCGGAAATCTGCCGTTTAGTTGCTTCTGTGCTGGGACCCTATGAGCCCTAGTAATTGTAAGGTCCCCTTGCAGTTCTGGCATTACCTTCCTCAGAAGTGACCCAGCCCACTCAACCACTTCCGCACTCTCAGAGCCTTCCGGGATTCCCACAAGGCGGAGATTAGATCGTCTGTTATAATTTTCTAAGTCCTGAAGTTTTATCTCCATCTGGTTTTTGCTTTTGCTCAGAACTTGCATGTCTTGCTGCATGGCCGAAAGTTTATCTTCTAGATCAGAGATGCGATTTTCAGCCTCTTCTATCCTCTTCGGAATGTTGGACACATTCTCTTCCAGTTTGGCCAATCTTTCATGGAGCTGTGCAATCTCCAGTGCCTGAGATACTTTGAAATCTCTGATCTCGTTCAGAATAGTTAACATTTTTTGAATCGAATCATCTCTGCTCATCCGACTTCCTGAGAACTCTGGCTCTGACTCAGACTCTATTGAACCTTCAGTGGTTACTTGACTACCACTCACTGTGCTATGTGATGGCTTCTCTACTCCCTGCTCACTTTGGGTGGGAGGAACAACAATGCAACCAGTTTGCAAGTGATTTGTCGCATCTTGTGTTTGTGATTTTGATTGAGCTAGACTAATTACATCCTCAGAGCTGGCTTGTACAGAGTCTTTCGACTTAGTTGCGGTCTGATGTGATGGGAGCTTATGAAAGAGAGGATATTGTCTGGGGCTAAGCGAAACTTCATTATTTATGCTCTGAGCCTCCCCATCTGTATTTTGGTCTATACAGCTCTGCATCACCATTCGACGATCTGGTCGACCATCTGGTGAGTGGCTAAGTACACTCTTTTCCAATTCCAGATCTGGTGTGTACTCATCATCATCCGATGGGTCAATAAGCACATTCTGCTCAGACTGTTTCTCCTTCTCGGCCAGTGCCTTAGCCTTCAGCTCCATTCTTTGTTGTGCATTTCTCTGACCTCTTCGCACCCCTCTTGGAGCCGGAGAGGGTGTAGTGGACTGTCCTGACATTTCTGAAATATCCTTTTTTTCACCTACCTTAGGTTTCGTGCGCATTTCTGATTTCTTATGAGAAGGGAGGAACAGGGTATAACAGCGGGCAGGTGAGCAGAGCAGAGTGGAACGGGTTTGTCGGCATGCACCTATACAACTGGGCTATAAAAAGCCTGGGTGAACATGCAGAACTTAAGAGACACCTCGAAAATGGCTAAGCACCGACCTCTCTTATCCGGTGGCTGCTTCTCCTGCTTGAATTATACTTATGATACACTGTACACTGCGGGCCGGGAAAAAATAGGGGGAGGAGTCGCAAGAATAGGCAGAAAGGAGTAGCGAGAAGTAGCACAATGCTGTTCGGTATATGACCGGTATATGGCAGCTGGCAAACACATGTATCTTCAAGTTAGCCGCAAGTTAGCTGCAAGACTAGCCCCAGGGATTATAACGCTGAGAGGAGGTTGCACCCAGTGTTCCAAAAAAGAAAAGAAAACATTTTTATCTTGCCTCTCTTGGTCTTTCTTTGGCTTACTCGGCTTACTTGTTGCAGCACCACTGCCGTCAGAGCGACTCTTCACAGCTCTCCTAGCGCGTGGGTCTTTATGCAAGGGAAAGGGGGGGTCGTTCACATTTCCATATCCATACAAATGGGCTAATAATGGTTTAATAAGCAATAGGCAGTCGTAGAGGGGCCTCCGCCACGCTGCTGCTGCAGTTAACGCTGATTACACCCTTGCCTTGTTTACCGGACCTTTTTTGCGTGCCCCTCGCACAGGGGAATAATTGCAGTGTTTTTTCCTCGCTCGGTTCACAGACAGAGGAGCGTGAAGCTGGAGCCAAAGGCAGAGCTGCCAGAGATCCTCGCTTGGCGGTGTTGGTAAAACCCCTTTCCTCACTCCCGGCCGCCTCAATACGCCTCGATATGCCTCGGTGTGTCTCGAGTTGCTTCCAGTCAGCGGGAGTCGAAGAGAGCATAAGCCGCTGTCGTTATTGGCATACCGCGGTGCTCCAATGCTTACGATGCTACAGGGCTAACAAAGCCTTTCAGTGTCTTTTTTCTCCGGCCGGAGCGTTGCAGGAATAGGAGCTGGCGGCCATCCTGAGTCGGAGCTTGGCGTCAGGGAAGCCGGAAACGGGAAGGGGGCGGAACATAGGGGGAGCCGGCGGGCGCCAGCGGCTACGTGTGTGGGCCACGCCTGCCGCCATCCTCCGTACTATAAAGAAGCAAACTTTAATTTTTATAATGTTAACAAAATGTGAAGGAATTTGCAATTGAAGGCTAAAAATTACATTGGTATCTCCAAATAATTTGTGGAAGTGGTGTAAAGGCATCAAACAAAATATATTTTGGATGATAGGTTGCCTCAGTTCAATTTAGAAAAGCCCCAACATTCCAATTAAAATGAAAATCTTGTTTTTTTAATTTGTTGGTAAATTGAACAAAGAATTTCATTATTTATATATTTGTTCAATAAATGCTTGTTTCTGTATTATTGTGTATTGTTTATGTGATTAAATTGGGTGTATTATATAGTGTGATTGTGTGACTTCATTGTGTAAAACACTTACCCACCCCTTTAGGATCAGTAGGTTTCGTTTGTCAAACCTTCAGCTCAACCCTGGATAGCTTTGGCTCTGAGCAGCAAAGCTTACACAAAGGAACAAGTGTAAAGTATTTAAACAGCACCAAAGGAACTACAAAAGAAATTGACAAGACACTCAAGACATCTGTAAACAAATTATAAACACAACGAAAAAGATCTACCAGAAGGTCCCGGAGATATAAAACTTACAAGGTATAGTAAATCAAAGCATTTCACTCAACCTAGAAAAAGCATTGGCAAAGTCAGCGGATGACACAAATCTTTTCACCAAAAAGTTGGGCTAGTTGTATTGCAGTCACTTAGAGTCACTTTAGGTGACCAACTCCAGTAGGAGAGTCTGGGGGACCAACAAGGTCCTCAAAATCAGTTACCTCCACAGGTGAAGCAGTCTCCAGGCACTTTATCCCCTTTGCCATGGATTCCTATGGAAGTGGTCCTCTTGCAAGAGATGAAGGAAGCTCAAGGATGCTGTGGATGGGGTGCGGCAGTTGAGCATCTTTCTGCGGCTACTTCTCAGTCCATGAAGGTGGTGAGGTGGTCTGGTCAGAGGGTCAACGTCCCTCGGAGTCCTCTTGGTGCTGATAGAAGTCCAGTCACCACTGGGCTACCCGTCACCCGGTATTGCGGTGTGCACGGCGGTGGTCTGAAGATTCTGGGTTACCTCTTTGCCCCAGCAAGCTTTTCAGCTGCTGTGGCCCTATGCTGTGATCAGGAGGTCAGTCAAATGATCCTTGGAGTCTCTTTGTTATGGCTGGGCTCTGGAGACTACTTTTCCACCAGCAGGACACAGTAGGCACAGTGCTTCTTCTTTGCTAGCCCACCAGGCTCAGCAGGTGCCGTCCATGTGGTGCAGCCTCTCTCTACCCTTTCCACAGTGCAGCAGGGCAGTCCTCCTTCGGTCTCTTCTTCCAGCGCTGTCGAGATCGGAGTTCTGGGTGCCCTATTTATGCTCAGAAAATGGCCTCAGGGTAGGATGCGGTTGGTAGCAAATAGGCTACCAGGTTCCCTCCCTCCTGATACACACTTCCTGGGAAGTGTGACATCTGGCAATCCAAGATGCACCATTCTGCCCACTCCCAACATGGAAGATCTCCTCTCTCTGCGTCCAGAGCTCCCTAGCCCAACCCAGAGGTGTGGCTACCAAAGGGGCTACACCCCCTGAAAAACTGATTTGTCAACAGGTTTTCCCTTTCCTTCCCAGGTACCAGCCAGTCTGCCTAAGCATTTGGACTGCTCCCCTCCCAACTGTTCCCCATTTGCTTTCCAAAGGCAGCTTCAGCTTT
This sequence comes from Calotriton arnoldi, assembly GCA_963921515.1. Classification (NCBI taxonomy): domain Eukaryota; kingdom Metazoa; phylum Chordata; class Amphibia; order Caudata; family Salamandridae; genus Calotriton; species Calotriton arnoldi. Next base: position 2,163,108 of record CAWUFW010000868.1, on the reverse strand, counting down.
GAAGCTCTGCTTTTGAGTCAACACCTGTGTGTCTTCCTGCAGGAAGGAGATAACACCTCTCTCCAGTGAGGGTCCCTATTATCTCCTTTCCTGGGAGTCATTAGCATGTCTCCCTAGGAGGGCAGAAAGCAGTCTCGGGTTCAAGCTCCTTGTGTAACCATTAATGACACAGGAGATTGAAGGCAAAAAAGTGGCAACTTTGTAAAAGGTGCACACTGTTACTTGTTACATGAATTTCGACTTGAGAATCAAGTCCAGCTAAATGTAATTAGTTGGTTGATACCTTGGAGTATGAGGGGAAAGCATGTAACCCTATACTGGCCAATGTGGCGACAAAGTCTCTCTACAGTAAAAACACCAGTTTCGCGTTTTTACTGCCAGAACCTGTAAAATACATTTTATGCCCATGAAATATGCTCACCCTGCCTTAGGGCTTGGTAGGCATGCCACAGGAGTGACTTGCACATATTGCGGAGGGAGGTTTTGCTTTGCCATTGGTTTCAATGGCAATGTCAGGCTAGCAGTTTGAAATTACCCTTCCAGTTTACTGGTGGCACAACCAGTGCTGCAATCCCTGGGGTGACTCTTTAACTTACATGCCCTGAATACCATATACTAGGGACGTACAGGTAAGTTAGCATATGCCAATTGGGTATAGCCAATATAACATACATGTTTTGAGGTCAGGGCACAGGCATCAAGGTCTGGTTTGCAGACCTCAGTGCACTCTGAGTCAAAAAACCAGCAGCATCAGTCAAAAAACCTGGGGTTGACCATACAAAAAGATCAATTTCCTTACAGTTTTGAGGTTCAAATCATCAAAATGCTTACGTCTGGGTCCCCAACTTCCAGTAATAGGTCCACAGAGGTCAATAGATTAAGAAGCACTGATCAAGAAGGCTTTGAAGATGGTGTGGACTGGCAAAGGGAGCCAGCAGAACTGGTTAGGGGAGTGGTGGTCATGTTTCTTTAAGCCCTCGATGAGTCACGCTGCAGCATGTAGGAAGCCCATAAAGCGGGGGGAAGGGGGACTGTGTGGCGTCTGGAGTCTGGGAGGTAATGGAGCAAGGTGTTGCCACCATCCAGTCTGAGACCTTGAACAGAGGTTCTGAAGATGCTTCATGCGAGGAGCGGTTTCACTTTCTTCAATAGAGAGAGACGTCTCCATTTCCTTTGCAATGTGGCCACTGAGGGTGAGGCAGTGTGTAGGGTGAATTCAAGTGACTAGGCATTTGGTGAGAATTGGGGATCTGAGGTGTTAAATTTCATGTGATGTTTCATAAACCAGCAAGCGCCTTATAACACAGTTACAACTGATTCACAGATTGATGTGTGTGTTAAGGGTACTGTATTCAATTGTTTGCTTTGGGACAAACAATGTAATTTTAGCTTTCCAAGACTGGGGGTGTTACGTTCTATTTTAAGGATATTGGTTGCCAACCTAGCAGTCGTGTTCTCAAAAACTGCAAGTAAAGAGGTTCATGTTTAACTGCACCCAAAGAAGTAGTCTGGCTCAGCACCAATGATAGATAGCATAGTGGTGGTTCCATATTTCACTGTTAGCAGGGGCGTCCTCAAGTTAACATCAGTGAGTAGACAGGGTAACATTACTGAAGGGGCATTCCCCATGGGCAGTATTCCCGTCTGACTGCTAGATGCCCATTATGGAAAAAGCAAGGAAAGAGGGTTTACCAGTGGAATAATATTAATAGCATGTTGGAATAAATAAGCATTGTTAATGCAGGAGGCACTAGCAGAGCTATGAAACCCACCAGCAATTCAGAGAGTCCTAGGGATCCCTACCCACCTCTAGCCCCCTCTCCCCCACAGGCATTACCTCCTGCCACATATAAATAGTGACCACCCAGTTATGTAGTATTTCTTAGAAAATGAGAACCATTGCTGTGGCAAACCATTGACTACTTACAATAGGGATGGCTAGCCACGATAATCGCCATTAGTTTTGTTTCTGGTAACTACTAAGATGGCTCAGGAAAGTGTCCATATGCTAACTGAGTCAGCACACTTAACATTTAAATATCCTTTAGGCATAGACAATCTATGCATATAAAGTAATTCATGGAGGAGAAAAATGCAACAAAGACGACAGACACGATTCTCTTTGCTCAGCAACACAATACTAAACAGCTAGTTTATCAGAAATAAAGCGATCTAAAATATTTACTTACATGCTTCAGTAAAATGAATGATTGAGCCAGGAGATTACTCAAGAAGTGATCATGAGCTAATCTGACACTTTCAAAGTCTCGTGTAGAATTTATTTGATGAAGAAGCTGGGAAAATTGGGATTCCAGGACATCAACCTATATAAGGGATACATAAAATGTTTTTACTGGATGATAAAGGATACTGGCTGGCAAATATAATTCTAATTGCTGACAAATTAAGCAGCTCTATGGCTTCTCTGATAGAGGGAACATACAAACGTATGCTGTTGTGATACTGAATTAGAGACACATGAAAAGCCACATGCAGAACCATACCTCAATGACATGTGCGCATAGAATTGTCACTTCACTGTATATGTAGTCTTTGGTGTTAAAAAATTATGTTTGATGCATTTGCACTGCTGCCACAGCTCAATCTGAGGCTACTAACTTAATTTTTAGCCTCCAATTTGATATCCCTTCCCATTTACAGAACGTTTTTAAATATTCATGTTTAGATTTTTCTTTCTTATATTATGTACACCTTATTAATCGTTGAATATTATTTAATTTTTCTCTATTTGGGGATTTCAAATGCTGTAGATGTCCCGCGCTTTCAGCTCCTATTTTGTGCCTTGGGCCTGGTGGTGGCTAAGAGGGACATGACCAAATTATAGGGTGCGGGGGATGGATCTCTATATGGCAATGGAAAAGGTCACCTTCTGCAGCAAGGGCTGCGCCAGCAAATTTCACAAGATAGGGTGGTTTTGGATGGAGTATTATGGGATAGTGTTGGAGGATGGGTTATTGGTAGAGGACTTTTCAAAATATATAAGCAGCTAGGGATGATTAAAGCTGCACAACCCAGCTAGTCACTTTGATTAGTTTAGATCAGATGATTCACAGATAATATCGTTGCCCACCTCCAAGGTCTGCTGCTTCTAGACCTTACAACTGAATTATACAAAACATAAGAAAAAGAGAGGCAACAGAAAAACAATTAAGCAGTGAAAAGAATTTCGCCTTGGGTCTTAGGTAAAGAAAGTTCTTTTAATGGTTTCAATCAAGTGCACATGCAGCCAACGCGTTTCTCCCTAAACAGGGCTTCATCAGGGTAATGTGAGCACCACCAAAAGGTATGGTGGGGTGCCTGATGTCACTTCTAAGGATTTGTTTCGCTCCATATAAAAACGTCTGGAGATTTAAATATGCAGGTTCAGGTAAGAACCAAACATGGACGTCATCCAGCAGCGTAATGCAATAAGCGGTCGTGTTGAATGGACTCACATGGAAGCCATTTACTCCCTCCACAATAAACCAGTGTGTAAGGTAAAGTGCTTGCGGCTGAGAGCTCAATTGTCCGTGTATGGCAGGAGTGTCTAGAACAACGTAGCGAACAGACTGAAGAGTAATCAGTTAGCAGGATGACGTCCATGTTTGGTTCTTACCTGAACCTGCGTATTTAAACCTCAAGACATTTTTATCTGGTGCGAAACAAATCCTTAGACGTGACATCAGGCACCCCACCATACCTTTTGGTGGTGCTCACATTGCCCGGACGAAGCCCTGTTTAGGGAGAAACGCGTTGCGTGCATGTGCACTTGATTGTAACCATTAAAAGAAGAACTTTCTTCACTGAAGACTCAAGACGAAATTCTTTTGACTGCTTAATTGTTTTTCTGTTGCCTTTCTTATGTTTTATAATGTTATTGGTAGGGGATAAGTATGCACCTACCACTAGCAATAAGACAACCCACACAATATAAGGTCCAGAAAACGGCTCCATACATTAGCCCCTGGCTCAACCCTTGGTAGCTGGCTGCGAGCGGCAGGCTCAACTCAGGAGACAGGTATGTAAAGCATTTAAATACACCAATACATTAGATATGTAAGACACAAAGTAAAATAAAAATCCCACACCAATTTATAAAAATAGGAAATACTTTTATCTTCAAAATGACACCAAAACAACAAACAAATGTAGGGAACCCGAGATGTGAATTTTTAAAGATTGACCACCTTATAGAGCTTAAAAACACATAACGCCAACTTGGGGCATCTGGTCCTGCTTGACCGGGACAAAGTCCTAGTTTGAGGCCAACCGCGATGGAGCCCTGGTCGGATACACTAAGCAGGAGGCCCCGGTCATAATTTTACCTTTGCACTTAGAAACTTTTCTGGAGGATTTTCGCTCGGTGTAGTCCCCTCCAGCAAGCTGATTTCGATGCAACGTCATCGAATTGCTTTTCCACGAAGCCCCGGTCAAACCCTAAAAGTCTGGAGCTTTCAGTGGCACGAACCTTAAATTAACCCTGGGCAAAGCACTACGCTACGCTCGCGTAGTTTGCGAAGTTTGCGCTACTTCGCACAACGCGAATTGCACGTAGCACAGTGCAAACACGCGTAGCGTAGCGTAGTGCAGCGGTAATTTTTTGCTTGCTCGCGGTCCTCAACGTCAAGTTGGCGACCGCGAGCAAGCAAAATGACATCCCGGCGAGACTTTTTCCTCGTTCGCGATCAGCAACATCAAGTTGCCGATCGCAAGCGTGAAAAATAAACCTCCCGGCGAGATTTTCAACGCGGGGAGGTCAGGTTTCTCATTGCGAGTGGTCGCGTATGCTCGCGACCGCTCGCGATGAGAAACTACCAGTCCGCGTTGAGAAAGCTGCCGCTCGAGTAAAAATCTACTCGAGCGGCAGTAAAAGACAGCTCGCACTGTGCAAGATGCCGTTTTCAATGATTGCACAGTGCGGACAAGCATCCGGCACTGTGCAATCATTGCGAACAGTGCACTACGCAGTTCGCGTAGTGCTACGCGTAGCTCGCGTAGTGCGAACTGCACTTTGCGTAGCTTTGCGTAGCGCTACTTCGCGTACTACGCCCAGGCTTACCTTAAATCCAGGTCGGGTCGCGGTTGAAGGTAGTCGGCTTGACTCTTGATGTCGGAACGGTCCACTTCCCTGAAGTTCCTCTTGAGGGTTCAAAGTGTCCAAAACAGAAGTCTAGCATCTCTGAGAGGGTCCTTGGAAGTTCGGAACTACAATTCCCACGATCCACCTGACCAGCCCCTTAAAAGTCCACTGGACACACTCCAGGCTGGGAACTTCTTGAGGGAGATGGTGCAGGGAAGCTCTGTTAACCTGTTGCTTTCAAGGAGTCGACTCCTTAATCCTTTTTGAAGCAAGGCAAAGTCCTCAGGGCTGTAGTTCCAAGTGTGCAACAGGAGCAGTCATTCAGGGAGCAATCTTTTGTGGTGCAGACAAGGGTTCCAGCGGGGTAATCCTTCTTGTAGTTTCAGGCAGCAATTTCGAATAGCTATGCAGCTCTCACATATATATTGATGGGTAACTAACCTACTTCCTGGTAGTCCTCCTCAGCTAAGTGGAAAAACCTGGAAAATCCATCTGCATTGGCATGGGCAGCCCCAGGTCTGTGTTCCACTGTAAATTCCATTTCCCGTAGAGAAATGGACTACCTCAATAGCTTTGGATTCTCACCCCTGATCTGCATGAAACATCTGAAAGGCCTGTGGTCAGTTTGAACATGGAAGAGAGTAGCAAACAGGTATGATCTCAGCTTTTTCAGGGACCAAACCACAGCAAAGGCTTCCCCCTCAATGGCACTCCATGTTTGCTCTCTAATGAGAAGTCACCTGCAACTGACTGATCAAGGCCCTCCTCATTTACTTGTGCCAACACTCCCCCAATCCCTTGTTCTGTAGCATGTCTGAACCACAAATTCCTTTGTGTAGTCAGGAGCCAGCAACACTGGTGCTGCACACATAGCATCTTTTAGAGTTTCAAAGGCTTTCTGACACTCTGGGGTCCACATGACTTTTGGCCGCTTCTTAGAAGTGAGTTCTGTCAGGAGAACCACAATGGTCCCATAAATCTGAACAAATACTCTATAATACCAATCAGCCAAAGGAATGCCCTAACCTGTGTCTGGGTGGTAGGAGCCGTCTGATCCAAAATGGTTTGGATTTTGTCCTGTAGAGGTTGTACAAGGCCCCCACCTACTAGGTGGCCCAGGTGCACAACCAAACTCTGCCCTATTTGGCACTTACTGGCCTTAATAGTCAGGCCTGTAGAGCCTGAAGCACTTCCTTCAGGTGGCTTAAGTAATCTCCCCAGGTGGAACCGTATACAGCTATATCCTCCAGATAAGCTGCACTGAACTGCTCCAGCCCAGACAGGACCCTGTTCACCAACCTTTAAAAAGAGGCAAAAGCATTCTCTAAGCCAAAGAGCATTACTTTGAATTGGTAATGTCTCTCTGGGGTGGAGAAGGCTGACCTCTACTTTGTTCCTTCATTGAGGGCAATCTGCAAGTAGCCTGAGGTCAAATCGAATGTACTCAGGTACTCAGCAGCCCATACCTATCAATGAGCTCGTCAGTTCTAGGTACAGGGTGAGCATCAGTCTTTGTGACTGCAAACACAAAGAGAAACGAGGTATGAGGCAATAGTGACTGCACCTATCTTCCAGTGGGGTTATGGTCAATCCTATTCTTAGGGTGCTAAGGATCTGAGGCTCAATACCCCTAAGCCTCCTAGGATACAATATCCTACAAATTTTAAACAAGACAATATGATCCAGCACTCCAATCAATATCCATCAAATATAATATCAAGTGAAAAAAGTTTCAAATCCATTCAGCAGGTCTTGTTTCAGTTTTCTTTATTTAATTTCTTCTTAAAACGATCGTAGCCAACGCGTTTCGTCCATAAGGACTTCTTCAGGGCAAATATAATATGGAGAACCTTTCTTTATATTCATCAAAAATAGTGCATGAAGATGGTCGCTCCCTCCCAGAACAACCTCCTATACAACCTTATATGCTATCACGGGTTAACAATAGTCGTGTGCGCACTCAATATGGGTTAAGGGTCCAAGGTATATCATCCAACCCTGTAAGGCTCTTAGTATTGGCCTATCGCAATTTGCAGTCAGCGTCAAAGTCCTCCCATGGCCCGTGATAGCATATAAGGTCGTATAGGAGGTTGTTCTGGGAGGGAGCGACCATCTTCATGCACTATTTTTGATGAATATAAAGAAAGGTTCTCCATATTATATTTGCTACCTATACACATGTGGGTCAAGGGAACTCAGCAGCCAATTGATGTTCTTGCAAGTTATGATGAGGCTGGTTGATTCACTCTGATTGGACGGCATTTTATTTGTTAGCGCAGTGATTGGTTACTACCATTACGCACGTGCGTGCTTTGTGCAGCCTATCCTGCACCACGAGATTTGCTGCTGCACCGCCAGTAGAGTGTGTGCTGGTAAGGGGAAGTTTGGCAGTCGCTTAAGTATGGCCCACTGGGTTGGGCAGCGTGAGACAAAAAAGCATGCGAATCCTAGCAAGGGTGTTCTGGCCACAAGTCGCTGATATCACGTAACAGCAACGGCTTGGGGTTTTTCAGAGGCTCGATGGTGCCAGGTGAGCAGAGTCTTATCGGACCTTTTTATGACTTATAATTTCTCTGCATTCTTGAGACAAGTGGACTGCTAATTGCTCAGTAGCTCTGTATGAAAATGAGGCTTGCAATGCGATTCCCTTTGCTGGGCCTCTTTGTGAAGAATTCACTGACGCTGTTAATTCTGCTCTACTTTATGGGATTGGGAATGAAGTTTACTCGCCTCCGCCACTTTTGCTGTGCTGCCTGTTCTGTGTGTCTTTCGTATGCATATGTTGCTTGCACTGCCACCCCAGAAGGCCTCTGTGCCCTTCGGGCAGGTCAGTGCAGAGGGTCAGAGTGTCAGGCCCAGATCAGCACCGGAGCAGTCTCTGGCTGCCAGTAAGAATAGCTACAAGGGGCGGGTCATGGTGACGGAAAGGTAAGAGGGGCTTTCATTTGCACAGCTCGAGGTCCTGAGCTCGTCGCTCAGTGACACCTAGACCGTGCAATACAAATGGGAACGGGAGTGTTGTGTGGTACAATACCCACCACTGAAGCACAGAATCCACATTAAGTAAACTATTAGTGATTGGAAGCGTATTCAGCAGTCATACACGGGTCACACTGCAAAAGCTTAGACAAGCTGCACTGTGAACCATACTTTCTGAACTAGAGAGAACAGACTTCTGTATGCTCATGTGAGACATGTTTTGCCACAGATGCACCTTACGGGAATGAGCTCAGCCAGCCTCCCACACAGACCAGCTAAGCTACTTCAGTTGTCATAGCTGCCGAGTGGCCGTGTCGTCTTTTCATACTTTTAGCCAGTAGTATCAATAGTCCCAAAATGTAACATCATGTAGGTTAATAAGTTAGAACTATAATAAGGTGTTACACAGGATAAAGAGTAATTTAGGAAGTAAACATTAAATAAGAGTCCTTCTGACTAAATATGAACAGGAGTCCGAGAGAGAGACAAGTGTAAAAGTGGTGCAACAGGAGGAAGTACGGACAACAGGAAGAGGTTGAAATGAGTAGAGAGAAAGAAGTAATACAAGAGACAAAGGGTGATGGGAGAGAGCTGGGTGGAGAGAGACTGTTTCCCTCGTCTTCATTGCTTGATTTTGCTCGCGATAAAATGTCACTTTTAGTCGTTGAAATGTCACTCATAGTTACACTGAAATTATGGAAATGTCACACATAGTAATCCAAAACCTTGGCAGCTATGAATCCTATCCGCTGCCGCTGAACTCGACGCTGTGTAGTGGAGAGCGTATGGATAAGGAAGGGGAGGAGGTGTTTCCGCCGAAGACTGTCTCTGCAGTTTGTACTCGAGCGAGACGTAAACAACCGGTGACTCATCATCACTCAACCCGCAACCAATCCTATCCGCTGCCGTGCCGGTCAGTCAGCCCACGTCATTCTGTTGAGTTAGTTATGCATTATTACTCAAGCTTTTAAGTGCCGTGCTGATTTTTTTTTTTTTTACATTTTTTAGTTCATTGATTCATTGTGATCATCTTCTTCTCTATGATATTGAGTTTGGTAAGTAACGTAAACATTATGATGCATGCTATTTGTTTGTATTTGTACGTTAAGCCAAAGCTGCAAAATAGCGAAATTACGTAAAAAATGTCATTAATAAGAAATTCCCAATGCGAAGATCATGGCACTTGACTCGTGTTCAGCGGGAGTAGAATAGAGGTACATCTTTCCTGCTTTGCGTCGTCGCGCTGTGTGTATCTTGCATGAAGGCAATCTGCTGGCTTCATCACTGTGAGTTGTATTAGAGCAGTGTTTCTCAAAGGGGGGTGACAAGAAATTTTCTGCACCGGGTACCACCTGACCTTGCTACGCCACTGCAACTACCTGTTATGGGCCAGTCACACCTCCCCATTCCAAACTCACCATTGCCGTGGGATGGAGTTTGGCTCTGTTGTATGCATAGGTTACCTGGTGAAACACACCATGCATGATGTGCCCTGGGGAAACCAGTTTCTCTGTGACCATAGTCACACTGGCTCCTGTGTCTCTCAGAGCCTCAACCTCAGTTCCATTGATCTTAGGCCTCTGTCTATACCTCTACATGCTGGGAGGCAAGACGACCAGGGTTGCAATACTCACCTCAGCCAAGGACACTAAGGTTGCCTCTGTCAACCCATTCCCCATCTCTGGGACAATCTCCACCCCGCAAACACAAGGATATGATGGACGGAGAGCTGAAACTTTTCAGACACTCACCCCCAGTCACAGATCTGGGTTTAATCCATCATCGTTCTTTATCTCACTTCGCCACCCCAGTTCAGACCCAGCCATATGCACATCAGTCTTGACCCTGTTGCTCATGGGAACAGTCCACCCGAACTGCCAAGCCAGGTCTTCCATGGACCAGAAACAAGCTTCCTGGGACCGGTTTCAGGGTTTTACCCCTCATCAGCTTTGGACGAACAAAGCAAACACAAGCTTGGATTCTCATCTGCATGAGCCATCTGAGAGACCTGTGGACAGTTTGAACACGGAAGTGAGTACCAAACAGGTATGGTCTCAGCTTTTTCAGGGACCAAACCACAGGAAAGGCTTCCCTCTCAATGGCACTCCACCTTTGCTCTCTAGGGAGAGGTCGCCTGCTAATGAAGGCAACTGGCAGATCAAGGCCCTCCATATTTACTTGTGCCAACAGTGCCCCCTGCCCTATTAGATGCTAGGCAATTACAGGGTCTGTCAGTGACAACTGTGTAATTATACCTAATTACTATATACCTTTTTCATCAGTGCCCTGGGCCTGGTTAGCAGAGCCCAGGGCACAGTCAGTTACCATCAGTATCAGTCAAAACATGGGAGTGAACATGGCAAAAATGATTACTTTCTCACAAACGGGGTCAATGGAAGATGGCTCAGGACTTGCTCCTAGTTTGGAATCTGCATGGGCCCCAATGACCTTGGGGATGATGGGCTCCGAGCGGGCTGTTGTTACTTTCATACTGTTGCACAATGGGTGTTCCGTGAACTGTGCGTTATGCTGTGGACACTGTTATGTACTCCCTTTGAGTTCCTTCCAATGTCAGAGCAGGTTGCGCATTATTGTGACCTTTCCTTTCAGCTTTTGCAAAAAGTAAAATTATATATTATTTAATTTTCTAAGGAGTCACGGACCCCCTAAGTAGAATTTGCAGACACCCAGGGCTTACCGGACCACAAGTTAAGAACTACTGATTTAAACAATTGTCAACATATTGCTGGTCTTCTTCATGGTCAATTTATTAGGAAGCTGTGTTTCCTTTAATCTGAACAAATATGTGTTTCTGCTGTCTGCACCACAATCCTTAGCACCTTGAGTCTTTTTATTAGTATTATCAGTACAGTACTTAAATGGAAAGTTCACATTCTTAAAAAAACCTCAAACAGTCCACATTAATTATCAGAAATCGTCCTGGTGAAGATGCCTTTCAGAATCTTACAAATGTCATTCATGTTCTCACATGCATTTTAACCTTCGCAGTACAGGGTTGAAAACAGTAACTGAAAGCATGGGTGTCTCAATTACCCACTATGAAGAGGCCACTTGCCTTTGTTTAAAACGTTATGTTTAATATGAATCAGAGTTAAAAGAAGAGGCTTAAAGAGAATAAAAAATAGGAACAAAGGCGAAAAAAACAAAATATGCAGGTGAAAATGATAATGGCTTATAGGCCCACATGATACATAACGAGATCAGAGATGATAGTTTCACAGGATCCAAAATTGTAGTTTTGTATCATTAGGGACATGCATTAAATGGGTTAATTCCTGACATTTATTAAGACATGCATAAGTATTCAACCCTTGAAAGGCATGCCTCATCACTGGGAAGGGAGAAGCTCCTCCTCCTCATCTTCTAAAGAGTTCACCATCCTATGCATTTTTAATCCTGTCAGTATTACGTCTGGGAAATGTAATGCTTTGAAAAGTTTCAAGATCTTTTCAAAATGGAACATTTTGTCTGCCAGAATCGTGAATAATTTCTCTATGGCATAGAGATGCCAAATTGCAGTCCACCAGAAGCCTATTTGGTGTGGTTCGAGTGTGACTTCTTGTTTCCAGAGTTGGGATAAGGTTATTCAACCTGCTATAGTTTGCCCAAGGGACTGCTTTGTGGATATATTTTCTCCTCTCTTGGAAGACCCAAAAGGTTTACTGCATGGTCCATGGGTAGAGACGCTCCTATGATGGCCTTCACGAGACTGAGAAGTGTATATCATGATGCAAGCTTCTGCATCAATAATCTTGTACTTTGGGGAATACCATCCTCTGTATGTCTGATGTGATGTAATATAGAATGTAGAAGGTAGGGCCGAGAATTCCATAGTGGACACAGGAAGTGTTAGCAGCTCGTTCCTAAGCTCCTTGGCCTACGCGGTGTCTGGGTTGAATTTAAGGGATAAAGTATTCCCTGCCATACATTACAAGGATGTTGCAAGTCACCGAGAAGTTCCATAACCATATAGATAAATGAGGCTGAATACCTTTAAAAGGTTATGGAACTCCAAGGTGACTTGCAATATCCTTACCATGTACACAAGGGGGTACTTTATCCCATATAATACATGGTCACACCATCACCTTTCCCACAAACCATTTAAAACCTTAGTGTGTAGGAAAGTGAATGGGTTTAGGTCTGGGTTCAGGGATTCAGATCGCTCAAAGACCAGAGTAACTGGGCCTGGCAGCAAATACTGCAGCAGCTCGTCTGCAACGTTTACGTGGCAGTACCTGTAAATATCTTCAATGGAAAGAGGAAGCATGTTTGCAAACATGAAGAATAAAAATAAAACCTCTAGAGCAAAATGAAACACATAAAAAACATGTTAGTTATTTGTTGCAACATATCAGAAACAGTTCAATAGAAGTTGTTTTTTTAAAGGCTGCACTAGCTAAGTATTTGTAGAAACATGCAGAAAGATTCTACATGTTCTCCAACTATCTAATGCGTGCAAAAAATAAACATGTTTTCTCTGCTTGTCATTGTAAGCTAAAAAATAGAGCAGAAGAAAGAAAAGCTAGGTTCTGTTCTCGTTGCTTAAACAACTGCTTCAATTACGCTCCGTGACCTGACCTGCGCCCTTCACCTCAGGTGTTGGCTTTGGCAGCAGGCATTGTGACATCAGAACTCGATTGTAATAACTTAGAATAGTCGAGTTCTAAAGTATTTTCTTTATAATTGGCAACTGGTAGCGTCACAAGTTGCCAATTATAAAGACATTAGAGACTGGTTTTTATACAGGGGTTACATAATCCCATGTATTATAATATAATAAAGCACTACCACCAATCTACACTGGAGTACTTGTCTTTACAGTGTAGCCCTGTATGGCTTAATCTTGGGGCATGTCCAGCACACGTGGATCATTGTACCTTGTATTTGGCACTGCCTTCTGTACTGGTGAAAGCTCCCAAACACAGCTTTAAGCCTTACGGGTGAAAAAACGGAGAAGCAATATAAAGGCAGAAGCAGTTCGAGAAACCAGAGTATAAGGGGCAGGGAGCCTCAGCTCTAGCACAAAAGATACGGAGGTGTGCGGGACTCCTGCACATTTGAAGCTAGAGGTAAGTATTAGGTTTTCGATAATGCCGACAGATCGATTTTGAGTGATAAATTATCGATGTAGTAAAGAAGCAGAGCAGATTTCCATATGCTAAGGTGGTGGTGTACCATGTGTCGTGTAAATGCCGTTGAGATTACAATGGACTCTTTAATGTACTTTAATGAGCAGGCAGGTTTATACGTCTGTCATTATAATGATGCAATATTCCAGACCTTGTGCAGATTCGCTAAGAGAATTTTTGGGAGGTCAATATTTAGAATAATTCACTGTACTGGAGTCCCTATAATAACACAAAACTGGAAAAACCAACAGGCCGTCAACGTTTTATTTTTTTAACACATGAGCAATAGACATTATAAGAGTAAAACTAATAAAAAGGAGAAATGACGTCGTCAACATGTGGCCTGCATTTGTTCGAAAAAAAGTAAGTAAAAATGATTTATTACAAAAAAAATAAATGTAAAAAAAATCAAATGAAAGCAGAGGTTGGCCTACCAGCCCAGTATTTGGTACTGAATCAAACTACTTAAGTGGACTACTTTCTGGGTGGATATGCACATGTGCAAGGGGAAATGAAGTCACTCGCAGTGACTCAATGCCCATGCTGTAGGCTGTGGTGGGCAGACGAAAAATATGAATGATAGAAGAGCAGGACAATGGATGAAGAGGATGGACTGAAAGCACCCCTCTCTATATATGCATGGAATTTAATTACGATTTGTTTTTCGAAAAAGTGTTTGGAAAGACAACCTTAGCTGTCTTTAGGCCAGACCTAACACGAAGTGATAGTGGGGTGCCGATATCTTCTGCATAAAGAGATAATATTGGGTTCTCCACAGGCTGAGATTCTTTTCACATTCACAGAAGGGATGGCACTAGAATTTAGTTGCTTAAATGTAGGAGTGAAGAGGAGGCGGCACAGGGTATCGCTGAGGTTAATGCTTTGGGAGACCAGTGTTAAAAAGGCTCGGTTGCCAGAGTTGAACCAGAAATTCCTAATTACCCAGGGGAATGTCACTACTTATTATATAGAAGAGCGCTGGAAACTGCATAGCGGTTTTTTCTAAAGTATAGGCATCCAACACAGTCAGTGGAAAGTGACTCTTTTATGGCTCATTATGGATCCATATGAAATAATGCAGGATGTATGTTCTACAGCAAAGCACTTTGCAACTACACACTATTTTTGCATGTACAAGTTACGGAAAAGTGCAGCAGATGAGAGGTGGTGGTGTACAGAAGACAAGTAACAAGTCACCTGAAATTGGTGGTATGCCCCCTGTGTAGAAACATCTGTGCACTAGGCATAGTTTTTTTCATGCCAGATTTGAGACAAGGACAGAACCTTCATAGGAGTGTTAGAACATCGAATAATGATTAAAGTAAAGGCAGTGCTGACTACAGCAACCACAGTAATTAAGTAGCTTAAACCAGCATCCCTATCATTCCTTCAAAGTGCCAGCATGCCACGTGAGTGCGGTTGCATCTGCTTATGCCATAGCGTGGGTCAGCCACAGGTGTGTTGGGACAGAAAAGTCCCTTGCATAGTGACGGACGTGTACGCCTGCCCTGAATGCCCCATATGCATTTCTGGTGCTGATTTTTGTTGTCATGGGCATCACGAATCATGTGTGTACGGCATGACATTGGCCTGTCTCACAAACTGCAGTCTTTTTGGAAATGAAGGGGCACCCATAGCGCTACCATCATTGTGGCGAAAGGCTACTGCCTTTGCCAGGAGATAAGCAGCACAAGCAGTGGTGGCAGCATACCGTGTAGTGTTCAGCAGAAGTGAACAGGCGTTTTTACCTGTCACTGGAATGAGGCCTACAGGCTCACTTTTGTTTAAAAGTTCCGCTGCTGTGGGCTTAACTCACCTTTTGGCATACATCAGGTTAGAATGTAGTGTTGTGAAGTGTGTGTGTTGTATTCAAATGCTGCTTGCTAGTGTACCTGTGAATAGTACAATACATGTAGGATAAATTCTGGGTTCCATTTTGGGAGACCCAGGGCTGACTGGAGGTAGAGGAATACCCCCCCAGACACGTGTGGATTTCTGCATTCCTGTGTGGGTGGAATACACACTGGAGTAAGGAGAGCCAGACTTTTCCGCACACTTCAAAGGGTGCTCTTTGATTCAGAGAAGAGGTCACTGGAAAGGGGCTTGGCCACATCTCAGGGAGGAGATGGGACTAATAAGAGAATCCTAAATAGTAAGACCTGGGGTAACCTTTTGATACACATATCACTGTGGCTGACACCCAGATGTGAACCTCTAGTCACTTCTGTGGCCTGTGTTGTTTGGCTATCAAATTTGGAGTCACTCCTGCTGTGACAAACTGCTTTCTGGAAGAACAGCAGAGAAGAGGGCACTTCAAAAGAAAGCAGACACCCAACACAAACTTTAAAGATTCAGACCGTAAATCACATTGGTGTCTGGAAAAGGATTATAAGAGTCAGACAGGTTGTGCAAGGAGGGGAAGCTCTGCAACACTTCTGCCTGTGACCAGGGCTGCCAGTCTCCCAGCTAGGTGAGGGGACCTCACCCAGTGACCACCTGCCCCTGGAGCAATAGTGTCTGCCTGCTTGCAAAGACAAGTGAGACCTGTGAGGAACAGGAGAGCTGGAGGGAGCGAGATCCAGTGGTGGATCCTGGCAAGTGGGTCCCTGTAGCGAGGTGTGAGGAGATGGCTGCTGCACCGATCAGGCCATTGCCCATGTGCAGGATTAAGTCAGCAATGCCTGTATGCCAAAGAAGGGCCACCATGAACTTTGCTGCATCGATCAGGTCGTTGCCCGTGTGCAGGATTAAGTTGACAACCTCTGTATGCCAGACAAGAACCACCATGAAGTGAGCCATGAACTTTTCTGCACTGACTGGGCCATCACTCATCTGTGGTGTGAGTCAGTGACTCATTTATGCCAGAGGGGTCTGCCGTCAAGGTTGACATGCCGATCAGGGTGTCGCTCGAGTGCAGTGTGAGTCGGCGACCTCCGTATGTAAAAGTGGGCCGGTGTGAAGAGGAATCTGCTACTGTGCCAATTGTGCTGAAGCCTGAGTGAAGACAAGGTGCGGTGACCCTGTATGCCAGAGGTGGTCACCGAAGGGAGACAAGGAGCACAGACTGGCGGATGCCATCGTTGTGAGTAGAGATCACCGTGGTGACCCGTGCAGGCTTGATCCCCGACTGAGGACAGGAACAAGGAGTAGAAATTACTAGCAAAGCCTAACCTGTATGTCCCCTATGGTGAATGGGGAATAACCACTACCACTAGTGAGAGAGAAGTGGGTCTCAGGGGACTGTCATCAAACACAACAGAAGTTGAACTTTTCTCAAACTGGGAGAAGACTAATATTCAAACAAAGCACTAACAGGCTTCACTTTGATGACCCCAAAGTTGAATACATTCCGAAATCCTAGATTCAGTAACTTGAAAGTAGGATCAGAATCAGATGCACCACCCTTTTCTGCCCTAAGAAAGCACAAGGACAGTCAAAATGGTAAGCATAATTGAACTTCACATAACAATCATGAAGAAATACATCTCCCTCCTGTCTGCCTGCTTGCAAAGACAAGTGAGACCTGTGAGGAACAGGAGAGCTGGAGGGAGCGAGATCCAGTGGTGGATCCTGGCAAGTGGGTCCCTGTAGCGAGGTGTGAGGAGATGGCTGCTGCACCGATCAGGCCATTGCCCATGTGCAGGATTAAGTCAGCAATGCCTGTATGCCAAAGAAGGGCCACCATGAACTTTGCTGCATCGATCAGGTCGTTGCCCGTGTGCAGGATTAAGTTGACAACCTCTGTATGCCAGACAAGAACCACCATGAAGTGAGCCATGAACTTTTCTGCACTGACTGGGCCATCACTCATCTGTGGTGTGAGTCAGTGACTCATTTATGCCAGAGGGGTCTGCCGTCAAGGTTGACATGCCGATCAGGGTGTCGCTCGAGTGCAGTGTGAGTCGGCGACCTCCGTATGTAAAAGTGGGCCGGTGTGAAGAGGAATCTGCTACTGTGCCAATTGTGCTGAAGCCTGAGTGAAGACAAGGTGCGGTGACCCTGTATGCCAGAGGTGGTCACCGAAGGGAGACAAGGAGCACAGACTGGCGGATGCCATCGTTGTGAGTAGAGATCACCGTGGTGACCCGTGCAGGCTTGATCCCCGACTGAGGACAGGAACAAGGAGTAGAAATTACTAGCAAAGCCTAACCTGTATGTCCCCTATGGTGAATGGGGAATAACCACTACCACTAGTGAGAGAGAAGTGGGTCTCAGGGGACTGTCATCAAACACAACAGAAGTTGAACTTTTCTCAAACTGGGAGAAGACTAATATTCAAACAAAGCACTAACAGGCTTCACTTTGATGACCCCAAAGTTGAATACATTCCGAAATCCTAGATTCAGTAACTTGAAAGTAGGATCAGAATCAGATGCACCACCCTTTTCTGCCCTAAGAAAGCACAAGGACAGTCAAAATGGTAAGCATAATTGAACTTCACATAACAATCATGAAGAAATACATCTCCCTCCTTCTGCTTCTTGATGCTAAACATCTCATCATCTATCTGTCTGTTAAGCTAAGACATTAAATTATCAGCTAAACAGTAAATCCAGATGGGTGCAATGTTACAAAGAAATGCAGAAATAACAGCTAATCATAAGGTGAAAGGATATCTCAACTGAACTTTCCTATTAAATGTCTGCAGCTGCTTGCATGTTGCCTTGCTGTGAAGTGCTGGCACAGCTCATAAGGTAAATACATTTGCAATGCAGAGATCATATTCGAACTGTTGGAATTCAGGATGGAAAATATGTCTGAGTCGAGTATGTTAACTACCCAGGAGGCACCACCAAACAAGCCTCTTGGCATTACTTCTTGGAACAGTGGATATTACGCTAGGGAATATGCACCTCCTCTGAACAATGAAGTGTACCCCGATTGTGGTCTTCCTACTTCCTCGACATGGAGATCTCATAGAAAGAGGGGATTGTTTGTAGACTGATGACGTGAGAGGATAGGAGAGGCAATTGCCAGACTCCTGTAGAGCTTTATTTTTTTGTCTGTGGCTACCGGACTCTCCATGGATGCACTTCTAATCCTACAGTGGAAATCCTGGTTGCCCCTACCCACCTCCCAACTCCTTTACTCTCTGGTCCTCTATTTCGATCCACTCATGGGCTCTACCCCCAATGGGACATCAGCACAATGAGACAGTGGTGGGGAGATCCTTGCTTGTAGTGGAAGAATGTTGACTTGGGGTAAATGACAATAGAGGCCCTTGGATAGGAAGAGCCTTTAAAAAAGGGAAAAGCTGCAACTTGTTGCACTATGGAGAAGGTGGCGGCAGTGCAGTCTGTGGATAATTGGACTGACATGGGTGGGGTGAGATGATGTGAGCTGAACAGGCTATTTATTTTTGCATCATACCTGATTACAAACTACTGAATGACTACTACTGTTACGTGGCATTTTGCTTTAGTAGTCTCAGACCCTTTACTTTTATTTTTTTCCAGAGAACTCAGTTTTCATTGCTCGATTGTGCCTGTAAAAGACCGTGGGCAGTTTAACCTTGATGATGATGATAAAATATTGTTATTGTGTCAAAATGATCTTTCCAGCTTCAAGGCACAAAGGGATTTAAAAGGAAATCAACGGCTCTCTCACAGGGCTCTCTCCAATTTAACCTTCTAGCTGGAGGAATGACAGGAAGACTCAGTTGCTGCCAGTATATCACCTGTAGGGAAGGGGGAATCATCACCTGTTATTGACAACCTGTCAGGAACCGCAAATTTCACAGAAGTGGAAAGACCAGGTACTGTTTTATCTCCTGCCTCTACTTTGGCAGTTGCACACAGCTTTATTTCCCCAAATCTTGTACCTCTATATTTTACACAGCAAAATACAGAGTGAGATCAATTCAAGTACCTGCATTACACAAAAAACGTAGGGGACATCCGACATATTTAACAATACTCCTAGTGAACAATTTGACTGTGATGCTTTTGCTATGCTGCGGATACTGAACACAATGATTAGGCAAAGGAGGGGAAAGTTAAGAGGCATAGAATAAACAAAAAGCACTCTGGAAGATTAAGATTTCAAGCACATGCAGAGCATAACCTAATGCAGGAAGAGCATCTACAGACCCCATTATTCGGGATTCAAAAGATATCCCAAATACACTTCTGTCATTGCTGGATCACAGTGATCTTCCAGCTGAACTAAGTCTAAATCCTGTAACGACTGAATTTCAGGGCTTCCATGTTACCAAAGGAAGACCCACTAGTCTCTGTAGATGTTATATAAAGGACACATATTACAATGTCAGAAACCTATTCCTCACAGTCTCCAAGGAGTACTATTCTATAAATATCAACTGTTAGGAATGGGGCTACTGGTTGGCTAGGGTATGCACCTGAGCTTGGCAGAACCCACCACTCTAGTCAGGGTAAAATAGATAAACGCCTAGAATAACCTGTACTCACCATATGGTAGCTTGGCGCAGAGCAGGCAGGCTTATCATAAGAGGCAACATGTAAAGTATTTGTGCAACACCCACACACAGTAATATAAAGAATACACCACAAAAAGACTCCAAACAGGTTTAGAAAAATATTAATTATCTATCTATGCATCCGTGTAGTACTGTATTCCTAGAAGCACCAGCACACTTCTTTTACCACATTAATGGTATTGCTAGAAGTTCAGTCACGCTCGATCCCATATAGCGACTGGCTGGTAATGAGTCTACAGAATGCCAAAAAGCAGCTGTGAAGAGCGCAGTACAGTACATAAGAACTGCTAGGGTTCGGTTGTCTAGATAAAGGGAAGTATGTGCCCTCAGCTACGAGGAGCGCCGCTCCATAACTCAGGGACTGCCTGGGTTCAGTTATAGCCAAAAAGAAAGTGTGTGTTCACGCCGCTGTGAGGAGCGCAGCTCCGTAACTCGGGGACTGCTCGCACACAACAATTACCTGCAGTGAGGAAGCAGGAGAAGTCACCATCCACACCGCCCTCCGGTGTGGTGCTTCCACAGAGTGTAACACAGCCTCCACAGTAAAAGTAAACCACAAGGCCTGGCTCAGAAAATCACACTGTGCTGAGCTCATGGCAATTGGGCAGTGCTGCAGTTTCAAAAATGCAGATTTTGGGGTTGCAAGGTCTTTGATGTTCCTGAGACCTCGGGGAGCACAGGGGGCAAGATGGCAAGCCCTTGGAGTCACTTTGGGGCTTAGTCCTTGGTCCTCTTTGCAGGGCAGAGATCAGCAGGCAGTAGGGCAGCTTAACAAAGCAATGAAGCAGTTCCTTAGAACAGTCAGGCACAGCAGAGTGGCAATCCATCATCACAGCAGCCTTTACTCCAGCAGAGTTTCTTCCAGATCCAGTAGTGGACTAATGTGATAAGGCCAGGCCCTTATACTCCGAAGTGCCTTTGATGTAGGGGGTGACTTCAAAAGAGCCCTCAGAAGTGCACAAGGATCCCTTTCAGCCCTGCCCTGGCTCCAGACTACAAGTAGGGGGTAAATCAGTCCTTTGTGTGAGGGCAGGCCACAAACTATTCAGATATAAGTGCGAACCACCTCTCCCTGCCCAAGAAGACTTTCAGTAAGCAGATGAATGCAGATGTGTCCCTGTCCACACCCAGCCCTTCAAAGTATAGCAGTCACCCTGCCTAGATGTGTATTGGATGCAAAAGAAACAATTGATGGACGGAATGCTGGACAATGCAAACATTCACCCCCAGTCACAAGGATCTGGGTTAAATCCATCATTCTTTTGCTCACCACACCACCCCAGTTTGGACCCAGCCATATGCAAATCAGTCTTGACCCTGTTCCTTGTGGGAACAGTCCAGCCCGAACTGCCAAGCCAGGTCCTCCCTGGACCGGAAACAAGCATCCTGGGACCGGTTTCAGGGCATCACCCTTCTTCAGCCAGGCTAGCTTGAATCCAGTGGTGTAGTGAGCACGGTACACACGTCTGGGCATTCCCTTCCCACTTAGGGCGACAAATACAAAAGAAACAATTGATGGACGGAATGCTGGACAATGCAAACATTCACCCCCAGTCACAAGGATCTGGGTTAAATCCATCATTCTTTTGCTCACCACACCACCCCAGTTTGGACCCAGCCATATGCAAATCAGTCTTGACCCTGTTCCTTGTGGGAACAGTCCAGCCCGAACTGCCAAGCCAGGTCCTCCCTGGACCGGAAACAAGCATCCTGGGACCGGTTTCAGGGCATCACCCTTCTTCAGCCAGGCTAGCTTGAATCCAGTGGTGTAGTGAGCACGGGACCCACGTCTGGGCATTCCCTTCCCACTTAGGGCGACAAATGCAAAAGAAACAATTGATGGACGGAATGCTGGACAATGCAAACATTCAACCCCAGTCACAAGGATCTGGGTTAAATCCATCATTCTTTTGCTCACCACACCATCCCCTTTGGTATCGCTTTGTTCGCCCTAAGTTGGCAGGGTATGCCCAGACGTGGGTCCCTTGCTCACTTTGCCACTGGATTCAAGATAGCCTGGCTGATGAGGGTTTTGAATCCGAAACCGGTCCCAGGATGCTTGTTTCCGGTCCAGGGAAGACATGGCTTGGCAGTTCGGGTTGGACTGTTCCCATGAGGGACAGGGTCAGACTGATTTGCATATGGCCATGTCTGAACTGGGGTGGTGGAGTGAGCTAAAGAATGATGATGGATTAAACCCAGATCAGTTGACTGGGGGTGAGTGTTTGATTTGCTCTAACGCTCCGTCCATCATCCCCTTTGGTATCGCTAGATGTGTATTGGAGGCAGGTTGCAGGCACACAGAGCAAAGTTAAGAGCAGAGAAATGTCTACTTTCTGGCATTTCTAAAATCCTAATGTCAAATCCAGCTTCACCATTAAAGAGGATTTATCATCACCATTCCAAAGATATTAAGCAAGACGTAGCTACTCCTTTCCAATCAGGAATTACAGCTTAAAAGGTATTTTTAAAAATCCCCAATGCTAGCCTATGCAAGGAGTATGTCTTACAGCAGTGAAAATCAAATTTGTCTGTTTGACACTGCCAGGACATGTAAAGCTTAAAAGTACACGTCCTGCGTTTTAGTTACACAGCACCCTGTCCTTAGGGTCACTGAGGGCCTGCCTTAGGGGTAAAAAGTGGGAGTTTGAGGGCTTGGCAAGGTTTTGAATGCCAAGTCTAAGTGGCTGTAAACTGCGCACACAGGCCCTGCAATCAGTGCTGCAGGCCCACAAGTAGCATTTAGTTTACAGGCCCTAGGTATATGGTATACCACTTTACAAGGGACTTGCAGGTAAATATATTATGTCAATCAAGTATACACCAGTGTTATCATGTTTTAGGGGAGAAGCACATGCACTTTACTACTGATTGGCAGTGGTAAGGTGCTCATGGTCCTAAGGCCAACAAAAAGACTTCAGCAAAAAGAGGAGGAGGAAGGAAATATGTTTGGGGTAACCCTGCAAAAAGAGCCATTTCCAACATCAACAAATACATTTGCTGACGTTTTTGGCAACACTGGGTCTCCAGTAAGTAGATCTAGAATTCTAATACTACTTTACAATCATTCTTTGTTGACAATGCCTTTTTCATAGTCTAATATCTACACTTATTGTATGAATTTCCATTAAAAGCAAGGGATTCGTATTTGAGGTATTAAAACGTACCTGAATTTTAGCAAGGCGGGAGGGAGCAGCGGCTAACATTGCACTGTGAGCCAGTGTTCAACACTCGCCCACCTGCATGCTTGCAGTCAGCCATGGCCACTCACTGCTCTCAGCAACAATGCGCCTAACTTAGAACCTTTCATCTCAGCAACAGAAGAGTCTCGGACATGCAGTGAAGCTAGATAATTAGTTCTAAGTCGTCAGAGGCAAGTATGTGGAAAAAATGCGTGCTGACAGGACAAGATAAATGGTGTTAAGAAGCACGCTCGAAATGCGTGCAGCCAGGGAAAGATAACAAAATGTAAACAGTAAATGCTGTGTAGCCTTAAGCAAAAACAATAAAAGCTGTGTGTGCAGCAAGAAAATTAAAGTAGTTCTACCCATGAAAGCAACAAGCGGCAGATGAAAATTAGTACTTGGGTCATAGGAGACTAATAAGAGAAAGACACATGCAACAACAGGAAACAGAACGCCTACAACCAATGAAAAGGAGGAAAAGTAAAGAGACAAGCCTACGGACCAAAAAGAAAGGAAGGCGGGATGCTAGTGCCTTTTAAGATATATTAAATACAATAGATTTCACAAGCGCAGCGCAAGCGATGTGCAGGCAAAACCTAAAACAAGAAGAAAAGATAACATACAAACATCGAGACAGATGACGTAAGAGATAAGACAAGGAAAAAAATGAGGGAGAGGGTATGATAGACACAAAGGGGAGAGGAGGTGCAGGAAGCCAGGCAAAAATGACATGAGAAAACATACAAGGAAAAGGAGACAGCTGAAAAGGAGAGCGACAAAAAAAAAAAAAAAAGTTCACGGGCATAAAGCAGAGAGAATGAGAGTCCGAGCCAGATAAACTCGATAGGGATGTACAAAGCAAAGAAAGGAAGTTTGTAAAGATAGAAAGGAGAAGGGGAAAAAGAAAAAAGAGACAACAAATGAAGCACAGAGAAGTAACAAGATCTATTAGCTTTGTGATTTTTTTTTTTTTTGACATGTTGCATATGCCATAGCACTTGTTTTCTTTACTTTAAGCCATGTTGTACAGTAACACTGTCTGATATGCAACATGGGTAGAAGTAAAGGAAACAAGCATTGGCATAGCCAATAGATCTCGCCTTTGGGACCTTATGTGTTTAGCCAGAACTTTTGGCTATGTTGTAGAGCATTGTGGCTGCTGTGCATCATGTTGAAAAGTTATAATAAAAAGTGTTAAGCATTTTTGTTACTTTTATACAAACCAAGACGACATTATATACAACTGAACAACCTGATTAAAAAAAGATGTTAACATAAAAAATGTCTTCTAGTTTTTTTGTACTTGCACTGCTGGCAACTTCTTCCTGCCTGTTTTCCTGCTTGTTTGTTATAATTTTTTTTGTTATGGGGGAGTGGGACATAAATAACGGGGGAGTGGAGGTCGGAAAACAGTAATTTAATTAGAACATGAGCAGCGAACGGACACTAGGGGAGAATCAACAGATGCCAGATTCCGAGGGCAGACTGACGTGATGCTTAGGTGATGTTTAGGTGATGCTTAGGTGGTGCGCTGATGCAAAATGTTGGTGGTGAGAGATGTTTGGTGCTCAGGTGGTGCCACCATATGGTGTGGATTGGAGGTACGTTGTGGATTGTGGAGTTGAAATATGTTTGGTGTGTAATTATATGGTGTTAATTGGAAATGTGTGGAGTTGAATTGTGTGGCCTGGAACTGTGGTATTGAGTGAAATTATGCTTAGTGAAATTGTGTCATGGTGTGGAGTGCATTTCTGTTGATTGGTGGTATGTGGCGTAGAGTGCATTTATGTGGAGTATATTTATGTTGCATTGAATAGAGTGCAATTATGTGGCGTGTAATTATGTGGCACTGAGTATTATATGAGTGTATTTATGTTCCATTGAGTAGAATGTAATTATGTGGTGTGTAATTATGTGGCACTGAGTGGTATTATGTGTAGTGTATTTATGTTGCATTGAATAGAGTGCAATTGTGACGTGTGATTATGTGGTACTGAGTGGTATTATGTGGAGTGTATTTATGTTGCATTGAGTAGAGTGTAATTACGTGGTGTGTAATTATGTGGTACTGAGTGACATTATGTGGAGTGTATTTATATTACATTGAGTAGTGTAATAATGTGGCGTGTTATTACGTGTCACTGAGTGGTATTATGTGGAGTGTATTATTGTTGCATTGAGTAGAGTGTGATTATGTGGTGTGTAATTATGTGGCACTGAGTGGTATTCTGTGGAGTGTATTTATGTTTCCTTGAGTAGAGTGATGCTGTGGTGCTGCTGAGTGATGCTGTGGTGCTGCTGAGTGATGCTGTGGTGCTGCTGAGTGATAATGTGGTTACGCTGAGTGATAATGTGGTTACGCTGAGGGATAATGTGGTTGCGCTGAGTGATGCTGTTGTAATGCTGAGTGATGCTGTGGTGGTGCTGAGTGATGCTGTGGTGGCCCAGAGTGATGCTTTCTGACATTGTGGTGGCACAGAGTGATGCTGTGGTAGTGCTCAGTGATGGTTTGGTGGCGCAGAGTGATGCTGTGGTGCTGCTGAGTGATGCTGTGGTGCTGCTGAGTGATGCTGTTGTGCTGCTGAGTGATGCTGTTGTGCTGCTGAGTGATGCTGTGGTTACGCTGAGTGATGCTGTGGTTACGCTGAGTGATGCTGTGGTTACGCTGAGTGATGCTGTGGTTACGCTGAGTGATGCCGTGGTTACGCTGAGTGATGCCGTGGTGGTGCTGAGTGATGCTGTTGTTGCGCTGAGTGATGCTGTTGTTGCGCTGAGTGATGCTGTGGTTGCGCTGAGTGATGCTGTGGTTGCGCTGAGTGATGCTGTGGTTGCGCTGAGTGATGCTGTGGTTGCGCTGAGTGATGCTGTGGTTGCGCTGAGTGATGCTGTGGTCGCGCTGAGTGATGCTGTGGTGCTGCTGAGTGATGCTGTGGTGCTGCTGAGTGATGCTGTGGTGCTGCTGAGTGATAATGTGGTTACGCTGAGTGATAATGTGGTTACGCTGAGGGATAATGTGGTTGCGCTGAGTGATGCTGTTGTGGTGCTGAGTGATGCTGTTGTGGTGCTGAGTGATGCTGTGGTGGCCCAGAGTGATGCTTTCTGACATTGTGGTGGCACAGAGTGATGCTGTGGTAGTGCTCAGTGATGGTTTGGTGGCGCAGAGTGATGCTGTGGTGCTGCTGAGTGATGCTGTGGTGCTGCTGAGTGATGCTGTGGTGCTGCTGAGTGATGCTGTGGTGCTGCTGAGTGATGCTGTGGTTACGCTGAGTGATGCTGTGGTTACGCTGAGTGATGCTGTGGTTACGCTGAGTGATGCTGTGGTTACGCTGAGTGATGCCGTGGTTACGCTGAGTGATGCTGTGCTGGTGCTGAGTGATGCTGTTGTTGCGCTGAGTGATGCTGTGGTTGCGCTGAGTGATGCTGTGGTTGCGCTGAGTGATGCTGTGGTTGCGCTGAGTGATGCTGTGGTTGCGCTGAGTGATGCTGTGGTCGCGCTGAGTGATGCTGTGGTCGCGCTGAGTGATGCTGTGGTCGCGCTGAGTGATGCTGTGGTCGCGCTGAGTGATGCTGTGGTCGCGCTGAGTGATGCTGTGGTCGCGCTGAGTGATGCTGTGGTCGCGCTGAGTGATGCTGTGGTCGCGCTGAGTAACCGGACAGGATGGTCTTATAGTTCAAGTTCCGAAAAGAAAGGATCTAGCCAGCAGAGGGCTCCGGCAATAGGGGTCTGAAGGAAAGGGTCAGACAGCAGAGGATCCAAGCAGGAGAGGACTGGGCTAGCTAAATCATAGAGAGAAGGGGTCTGGTAGAAAGGTTCGAATTGAAGAGAGTTTAGTTGAAAGGTTCAGATAAAAGTAGTGTGAAGTGGTTTGAACAGAAGAAAGCCCTCATGGAAGAAGGCCATTAGAGGGGGGTCCCAAGGGGGAGGGCTCGCTTGCAAAGGGGGTCACAAAACTGGGGTATGGAAGACAACTTTGGACAGGCGAGAATTTGGATTAGACGAGAGAGCATGGGCAGGACACCAGCTAGGGGGTCAGTCAAGGAGAATGGTATGACCTACAGAGGGCCTGCCAGCAAAGCCCCGCTCAGCGAGAGAGTTGTGGGAAACGGGGTGTGTGCAGGACAAATTCAGATAGAGGAGCAGAGGTCAAGAAATGGAGTCCAAGCAGATCCACACAGCAGTAAGCTTTGGGCCCTGGCAGCAGCGGTGTCACAGAGCGCTGGCCCCCACACGCAGCTTCTGTTAGGTCTCCTCCAGATGCAGGTGACCCCACCAGAGAGTGAGCAGCACTTCCTGCGTGAACAATTCCAGGAAGGGCTGCTTCTCGGGACACTGAGAATGGGAGCCGGGAGGGCACATGGACAGCGGACAAACAGGCAGCATCAACCCGGCCACAGAAACAAGGGGCTGCAGCAGGCAGCACACAGGAGCAAGACCAACATCTGCCTGTCAGAGACAGCACGAGAGCGCTGCTTCAGATCAACAGGTATAGGAGAGAAAACTAATATGCAGGGCTTTAAGTGGGCCGGGTCTCACCGGTGCTGAGCACCGGCAGTTTTTTAAAGGGGGCCTCGAAACTGCTCTCTATCGGGCTCTGTTTTGTGCCCTGACACAAGCGGCCCGTTTTTTTCCGGACTGCAGTGACAGCAGGCACGTGGATGTGCGCTGTTCACACTGCCCACTTCTCACTTGTGGAGAAGTTACGGCATGACATCATGCCAGCTGAGTGTTGTAGGGGAAGGGAAATCCTTTAAAGAGAGTCATTTTCTCTCTGGATTTCCCCTCTCTTTTCAAACTCAGGAGCAGCAACATTGGCGTGGTGTCACCAGGGCTTTAAGAGGAAACTTTTTCAATATTATATACAAGCCGTAGTTGCTGCTTATTTATCTTGTGCATCTAACAACCATTGGCAAAGCCAATAGTCCTGACTTGTTGTAGGTATGATGTTACTTGTATCATATATCTGGATGCAATGACAGAAACCTCAAAATACTAGTCGGTGCGGCACACTATGCTAAGCACAGATTTTTAGCTTGCCTGTTTAGGCAAATATACGACAGGGATGCTTACATGATCAACAAATCGCCACCAAATGCTTTATCACTCACCATAATTCTCATTTAAAGTAGAGAATGAGAGCGAAAAAATTAAAATAGAATGGAGAGATGAGAAACAGAAACTAGGATTGCACTCTGAAAACAGCAACCAGCAGCAAGAAAACAGCAAACAAGCCGAGGAACAACAGGTATCCTCCTCAGGTATCCAGCTTTAGGATGGTAGACAGGAGCCCCACCCTCCCCACACAGACGAGGGAGAGGGCGTTATCCGGATTGTATAATCAGGTTCCACTGAGACCGGTAGGTGTAGCCACGTGGGCTTCAAATGAGGAACGGCGTTTGAGAAGGCAGCCCCCCTCTCCCCTCCAGTCTTTGAAAGAAGGAAGGGACGGGCGCTGTGGGGGGCACTCCCTGCTCACCCCACCCATGCAGCCTCGGTGCTCCCCTGCAGTCCCATACATACAAAACATTTGCTCTTCACACCATGCATTGTATCATTTTAAGGAAAAGTACATTTAGCAGCCTGTCCCTCTTTCCTGCGCACCCCCGCTCTAGTTCTTTCTCTCTCTCTATTCTTCTCACTTACTCTATCTCTGTTTGTCTCCCTGTCACTCTCCTACGCTTCATCTTCCTTTGACACTCTCCTCTCTCTGATTTTCTTTCTAATGTTCCCTCTTTTCTTTCCACTACCTTCGTGCCCTCTCTTTCTCAGTCTCTCCCTCCCTCTCTCTCATATACTGTCTCTGCATGGACTCTCTCTCTTCCCTGGTTTTGATCTCTACCATGTCTCTCGTTCTCTCTCTCCTCTCCCGCTCTCTCAGCCCCCACCCCTTCCTGTTTCATGTGTGAATATTGTTGTTTCTCTCCAGTATCATGTAAGGCTTCTGTTTCATATACAATTGTATTTAAATTATGGCTCGCTTTTCGAGATATTTTAACGGAGTAAGCCATGCATGGTTGGGAGTAAAATTAGCCCCGCAAAATAAAGGTAAATTCCCGTTCCGGAGTAACTGCACATTGGCTCCTGCAAACTTTTTATACTGATTGTAAACGTTAATAATCACGGATCATACTTTGAAGCGCTTAGATTATCACACCATTATGCGAAGCGCTACCATAGGTAAAGACAATAAAGCAATTCGTTCCTGTTAAATAACGTCCTGCAGGCTGGGTTCCCTGTTAGATTATTGTACAAAACCACACGCCAAACAGATAGCACGGTCGGTTGCGCACTTGCTGCACAGATCTACTGACTGCACCCCGTGTCACGACTGAGCCGGCCACCCTTCCAGTGTTTGATACAACTAACAACATTCAGTTGTGTATTAACAACGCGCACTAGTGAAGCACGCACGGGCAATTGTGCATGTGGTGTCACTACATAAAATATCCCCATTATTATTATTACACCCACCAGACTTGTGTTATTTTGGGGGTACATTTTGATGCAAAGTAAAAATAGCTCAACGGTATGGTGTCTGGGGCGGGGGGATCTTGCAGTTAAAACCAGATTACAGCGAACAGCAACCTGTATAGTTGGGGGGGGCCACATTTAATTTACATATATTTAGAATCGCAGACATATTACTTCGGACGGTGCGCGATCCTTTAGGACACCAGTGTGCACTAGGCAGAATGATGCCTGTTTTCTTTAAAATGCGTTCAAGGGATTGGGGGAGTGATGGGGGGCCCCAATGACCACCTGATTCCCCAGTTTCCTCTCCGGGACCCTGGTAAACGAGCTAAACATGAAGCCCCCTCAAGCACGGTGGGGGTGGGGGGGGTGCAGTAAGTTGAGGTATAAAGGGGACGAGACTTCCAGGCACACATATTAATGCATGTGGAGGCTGGCTTTCGGTCCAATGGAAGGTCTGTATCTCTGATCACCATCCCAAGTGGATCCATTGCCTCTTGGGTGCATGGAGCGACTGAGGAAAATGGCGCGTGCCCCCGGGGGCCCTGGATTTTTTGCAACAACGGGGTGTTTCTGCATCTTATGTTAGCAGGCACACCTTTGTAAACGGCACGTTTGGAATGAGCGACGAATGTCTGACCTGACCGACGTCTGGAGCTAAGGGGTTTAAACCCAGATTGATATGTTTCTTTGATACCCCACCTTGCGTTGCGTCACTGTCAATCTATAAAGAAACACCACAAATATACATATATATTTTAAGCGCAATGTGCTAGGATAGCCTAGTACGATGGTACTCCTTTTATCAACATCCGTAAAGGATATGCTGAGCCAGCGTTGAAAGAACACACACTACTCTGAGTGGGTTGCGCGCCAATCTCCGCAGCATTTGCCCAACCCACACAGATATCTTGCAAATCAGCCACGCGTGGGAAGAATGCCTCACATTTTATAATAAAACGGCTCCTTGTAGAAAAGGATACCATGCACTCAGTGACCGAAAGGAAATACTATTTATATCTCGCCGACAATATAATACATTTTAGAGCATTAGATAGGGTGCAAAATACGTACACTGTATCACAAACGCCCATTTTACGGTTAAAATGACTCTTTCAATGTTCTGATATCTCTCGTCCCGATTATATTGGAGAAAACACTTTACTGTCACTCGAAATCCATGTGAGCCATCACCTCTCCCTGTGCACCATACCCAGATCAACAAAGAGACACAGAAAATCTTATAGAGTCTACGAAGAGTCACTAAAGCCCTGGCGCCCAGAGGCGTGTAAGCCAACAGTAGCCGCTGTGGGGCAGAAGAGTGTCCTGTTGTATTTGTACCTTCTTTTGCCTGTAGGGTGGAGGGGGACAAGGAAGGAATATTTTGGGAGAACACCCTTTCTATGTACATAACTGCTTGTATACAAACTTTGATATAAATAAAGAAATGTTTCATCCAGACAAACATTTAAAAATATGGCCCTGTACTTATTCACGATATTCACACACAAACTAACCAAGATCAGTAACCCCCACCCCTCACCTCTTCGACTAATCAAGCCCTGGTCAAATGCTGCATGCATGCTATGCAGGACTTATGTATATAGCGCCTACTGTCCCCGACAAGGCGCCGAAGCGCTCTGCGGACGTTTGCTTGCCCTGTTATCTGAGGAAGGGCTTCTCGTGCACGAGGGAGCACAGGTGCACTTTTCACACCTGTGCATTGTTTGCGTTGGTGCAGCGGCAGACGGCCTCGACTGCACACGATCCGTGCGTTCTCTGCACCAGCCGCCTCTGGGATATTCAACTACTAAATAAATGCAGAGAGAGACACCTAAAAACCGCTCTGACGATGGGGGCGGGGCTTCTACCCCAACGTATTTATCCCTAAACACTTCCACACCAGCCAATACTGAAGGTGTTTTTTTCTTCCTTTATTTTTTTGTGCCCCGATGTGATTGGCTATTTTATTTTCTCTTCAATTTGGAAAACGTTTTCACACAATAGCAAAATATGGGGGAAACGTAGGCAGGGGTGTGGGAGGAAGCCAACCGCCCCCAGATCCGTGGGCTGCCCTGGCAGACCACCCCAATGTCCTTTAGGCTCCTCTGATGGGCGGCTGTGCTTGTGTTCAGACTGAGGTGCCCCGACGGAACTGCACTGAACGCGGTTCTGGTGCCCCGGATACCCCCTTCAGGGCCAGGGACTGAGGGCAGGAAGTGGGTTAGTAGTTGGGGGGCTCAGCGGGAAATCTGTCTGCAGCCCGGGTTGGGAGGGTGGCGAGTGTTGTTGCGTTGCCCAATAACATCCGCACTCTTCGTTGTGAAACAGCTCACAACAGTATCTGGTTACGGCGCAGACAGACACGCATCGGCGGGGCTGGAGAGGGGACCCTCTATCTGCCCCCAGTCCTAGGGTCTTCGTGTTCTGCTGCTCGGCGTGGGTGCTATTATACATGCTATACCTTCCAGGACGTTTTACACAAATATATACGGACTTTAAACCATACTGCACCCTGCGCAGAGTGCGATGTGCATTTATCAGCAGTGGTGTCCGGGGGTGACTGAGAAAATCAAGCCGCGCCAGAGAAATACCTTCCAGGACGTTTTACACAAATATATACGGACTTTAAACCATACTGCGCAGAGTGCGATGTGCATTTATCAGCAGTGGTGTCCGGGGGTAACTGAGAAAAACAAGCACTGAAACACAAGTGCGGCCGCAAAAGTGAAACAGTACTCAGGGTTAAAGAAGTGGGAGGGGTGGGGGGAGTGCGATTCCCTTGCGGGAGCGAGCGGCGCCATGAGCGATAATTGCTACCATATGGCGCCAGCTGCTCGCTCCCGCAAGTGAATTGCCAAACGTGCACGCGTTGCCATTGAATTGACACTGCACCTGGCTCTTGTCTGCCTCGTGGATCTTCACCTGAGGCACCACTGAGAGGTATCAACATAGACTCCTGGGACTGGTCAGCGGGCGCCTGTGTTTCATATGCCTCCCTTTCTGGCGGCGGGGGTGGGGGGGAGAGGGGGGGAGACAGCACACTTCCACCTTCAGCCATGTCTGGTGTGCATCCCTCATCTTCCACACCACTTTCTTCGTCCATCCAGGGGCTAGTGGGGGCAGTGTCTCGCGGTATCTCCTTGAACCAGGACACGTTCCTTATGACTGTATGCCGGCTGCACTTTGCGGTTATCAGGGTTCTGTTGACCTGTACAACAGTCCACACATCTGGCTCATAGGGTGTCTGGAACTTCCATCTAGGGTGGCGATCTTTGAGCACAACTCGGGCTCCGACCTGCAGAGCTGGGGTCCTTGCGTGTCGATCTATGCTAGACTTGTTGTTGGTCACCTGCCACTTCTGCTGAGTCCTTTCCACACCCATGCTTGGCGGCGCCCATTCTGAGTCCTCAGGGATGACATCAAGGGGCCATTATCTGAACAGTAAGGTTGACGGGGCGCACCCCATGGTGGAATGCGGGGTCTGTCGGTATACCTGGAGGAATTGGTGGAGACAAACTTCGGCATCCTGATGCTGGTCAACCCCAATCCTGAGGGCTCGGTTCAGTGTCCTCATGAACCTCTCTACCTCCCCGTTGGCTGCGGCCATTGGGGGGTAATTCTTTGATGCCGAATTGCTCTCTGCGCAAGTCCTGAAATTCTTGCCCCTGGAAGGGGGCCCATTGTCAGACTTCACCTCCTCTGGCAGACCGAGCAATCCAAAGGTCTTCTCCAGCGTGGGCTGAACGTGGACAAATGCAGTGGAGGGTACCAACTAGACCACGGGGAACTTGGAGAACGAATCCATGACTACCAGAGTGTTGCGTCCATCAGGAAACCTCCCTAAGTCAACGCTGACTTTTGACCATGGAGTGAGGCAGGGCTCTTCCGTCAGCACTGGTGCAGGGTCTTTGCTGGGGATGGCGCAGGGGTGACAACGTCGGAGTTCCTCATCCACAAGCTCAATCATGCCTGGAAACCAGACCTTTGCTCCGAGCCTCGCTTTGGTCTTTGCGGTCCCCTTGGTGTCCTTGATGGGCGAGGGTGAAAATCCGACTCTGGAGGACTTTGGGGATGACAATTTCCTGCCCCCGCAGTATCAGGACAGAGACACTCACACTCAGCTCGTGCGTACCTTCCAGAGCTGGCGATGCATGTTCAGTTCTTCTACCACCATCGACCAAGATCCGTCAAGGAACCGGTGCCATTGCCCCCGAGCCAGGACCTTCTTTACCTTCAGAAGAGAATTGTCCATGTCAGTGGCCTCCCGTATGTCTTCTCTGCTGACTGCAACCGGGCAGGCACTGGCTTCAATCATGTTCACGAAGCACTTGGTGCGTTCTTCATCCAGGGCTTGCCCGCTGGGGGTGCTTTGCGAGGGGTGGTGTGACAGGAAGTCAGCAGGGTTATTGGCACCTGGTCAATAGACCAGTTGGAAAGCCTACGCTTTTAGCTGTATGGTCCACTTCTCTATCCGCGGGGGCGGGACGACCCGTTGAACAGTGGCAGGGGTGGTTTGTGATCTGTCACCACTCTGAACCGGTGGCCACACAGGTAGTGGTGGAAATGTTAACACGCCCATCTGATGGCGAAGGGCCTCGCATTCTATCTGGGAATAGCGAGTCTCTGTCGGTGATAATGCCCGAATTGCGTAGGCCCCTGGGACGCATTCCCCTACTACATCTTCCTGCAGGAGGACGGCTCCGAGCTCAACTGGGCTGGCATCCACGACTAACTCGGTCCTGCGTGTGGGTGGAAGTAGGCCATAGTAGCCTGATTTAACAGAGCTTCTTTTATGCTGCAAAATGAATTCTCTTCCTTAGGACCCCATAACCATGGCATGCCTGTTTTTGTTAGTTGGTGCAGGGGCTCCGATAGAGTAGCTAGGCGGGTATGAACCTCCCTAGGAAACTGCGTAACTCCATCAAGATTTGCGCTAGAGGTGCATTGCGGATTGCCTCTGCCTTCCTTGGGCCGACTTTGAGTCCATCTCGGGACAACACATATCCGAAGAAGTCGAGTGAGTTCTGATAGAACAAGAAAAACAATTTCGGTGACGGGTGAGGCCACAGTCTGCCAGGCGTTGGGA
This sequence comes from Calotriton arnoldi, assembly GCA_963921515.1. Taxonomy (NCBI): domain Eukaryota; kingdom Metazoa; phylum Chordata; class Amphibia; order Caudata; family Salamandridae; genus Calotriton; species Calotriton arnoldi. Next base: position 2,128,696 of record CAWUFW010000868.1, on the reverse strand, counting down.
GGGTGGCTCGCAGCCGGATATGGTGCTCCTCCAGGCTCTGAGAGTAGATGAGTATATCGTCGCTCAGGGTTACTATGTCTATCAGCCCGGAGAGAGTTTCTTTGATGACGTTCTGAAACACCTCTGCTGCAGAAGAGACGCCGAAGCTGAGCCGGGTGTACCGCCGCAGGCCCTCGTGCATGGAGAATGTCAAAATGTAGCGTAATGTCGTAATGTAGCGACTTCCTGGTGTTATCTCCAGCTGATGGTACCCTGAGTTTAGGTCTAGCTTCGAGAACCACTGTGCGCCGTTTAGGTCCGCTACAATGTGATTGATGGTTGAAGTCGTGTCTTTCCCTCCGGATGGCTTGGTTCGGCATTCTCATATCCATGCAGAGCTGTATGGCTCCTGGCTGCTAAGGTTATGAGCAATGACCAGTGGAGATTTGGACCCGACACCTTCTCAATTACTCCTTGGCTTTCTAGTTCTTGCAGTTCTTTCTCTGCTAGTGGGTGGAGATGAAACGGGACACGTCGATGTCCGAGTGCTGTGGGCTTGATGGCCTTGTCAATGTGCAGGGTGACTTGGTGATCCTTGAGCTTTCCAAGACCTTGAAACAGCTGAGGGAAATCCTTCAGCATGTCGTCCGCAAGGGTGTCATGAATTTGCCTCGCGAAGAACACCAGTTCCAAATCCTCAGCGCTGTGGCATCCGAGCAATGTGCCTTTCTGGCCTTCTGTGACGTGGAATTTAGTACTGAGAGTGCGATCAGAGCTAGTGACGTCGACTTCAATAGTGCCCTTGAGCGTCAGAGGTTCGGTACTCCCATAGGTGTAGATTTGTGCCAGGCTGGGGGTGAGCAACGGACGAGGTGATAGCTTCTCGTACTGGGTCAAGTCCATCACGATCACTGACACTCCGGTGTCTATCAGAGCCTGTACCAGGACGTCTTTCACGTGTATTGTACACATGGGTGGGAGACATCTCTTGCGACCAGAGAGTCCGGCGAAGGAGATTACAAAGATATTGTCGCCCTCAAAGTGGGCGGAGGCCAATTGGGTGGAAGTTACCTCCGCGTCGAGGGATCCTCCCGTGTTAGATGTCGCAGGGCCGTTGCAGGTCCCCTTGATACTGCTCCTCTCGTGCGTACCCTTCTGTCACGACAGACACTAGCATAGTGGTCGATTCTCCCGCATTTGGAGCACGTCTGGCCCCTTGCCGGGCACTGATCCGATGGTTTGTGGTCAAAACCGCAATACCCGCACTTTTTGTGTTGTCTCCCAGGGGCACCCCGTAGCTGGCCCAAGATGTTGTTGGACCACGTCCACCCTCTCTTCCTTGATGCAGGTCGTCATCTGGGCCGAGGGAGAGGGGGTATTACGAACTCGAGCAGCTTCCATTTCTTCTGCCCGGCTGTTGGAGAGCTCATGCGAGCGTGCAAGGATTAGGATCTCATCCAGGGATATTCCAAGTTTGCAGAGTATGAGGCGTTGAAGTGCAGCTCAGTTGTACCCCTGGGTGATTTGCGCGCGAATCTCCTCGCATTGATCAATAGCCGTGCACATGCGAGTGAGCTTCCTCAATCTGGCGTAGAACATGTCCACCACTCGTAGTCGGGGTTCATCTGTGGATAGAAATGCCTGTTGAGGGAGACTATTGCTGCTTCACAGTCGTCATCCTCCCCTGTGTTCGGAAGAGTCTCAAAGAGTTCATAGAGTTCATCACCCCCAAAATGCATCAGCAGCGAGCATTTCACGGCCCCATCAGCTTCTCTTGTTCCACGGAAGTAGTGGTTTAGAAGTCCAAGACACAGCCTCCACCAAGGCGCGGCCGTTGCAGGATCGGCTAGCTGGCTGAAGGGGGGCAGAGGGGTGACAGAGGCATGCATGTATAGCACGGGTGGCACCTGGGCATGTGGAGGCTGCTGAGGAGGTGATTGATCCCCCATTGGTGCGGTAGCCAGGAGCGTGGATTCCTTTGGGAAAAGAGTTTGTCACAGTACAGTCTATATTGATGTTGTGGCACTTTGCTGATGGGGAGACTCCACTGCAGTGATGTGTGAGCACTGTGAGTATCATGGGACAGTGTCTTTACTGATGTGTGCCCTTTTGTGGCTTTGGAAGTCTGTGCTGTGGGACTGCCTCCACCACTCTGCCACAGTTCGGCAGTCACAACGACTCCTCTCCTGGGCAAAGCACACGGCCGGTGAGCAGGGAGCCCAAATTGGGCAGTGCTCTGTGCGTGCACCTGGGTTGTCACATGGCTGGGACTAGCAGAGGCCCTCTCTCCTTGCACTTCCGAAGCATCCGAAATAAGCAGGTATGCAGAAGACAGGAGCGCTGGTAGACACCGGGACACGCCGACACGTCGGGTAACGCTGGCCCGCTGCGGGCGGAGGCCATGCCCTCAAAGCAGCATATGCACGGCGCAGCCCACGAATGGAGCCGGCCGCAGCCGCGAGCAGGAACAAGCCTTCCTGAATGGCCGGTGCACTCACCGCCGGGTGCAGGTATGCAACAGGAATCGGAGGTTGTCTGAGTCCCTGCAGCGGATAGAGCACTTCGGCCAGAAGGAAGAGGCGGGTCTGTTGAAGTCACAGGAATCAGGAACTGTGGCAGCAGCACAGGGGCGCATTTTCGGTCCCAGCAGCGGAGGAATGAGGACAGCTGCAGGCTGATGGGAGGGGTCGTTTCTCCCTCGTCGCCAGTGTAGCAGGTGAAGTCAGATGAGCATGCAAGGCCCTGACACACTCGATAAGGAGAATACATGCACACACGGCATACACTTTGGTGTGAGGTCACGAGCGACCCCAGACACATTTATTTATACCCCGGGCCGAGCCCAGCCACGAGGGGTGAAGTGGATACATTGTGGGGGGAGAGGCCGGGTGGCTCTCTACAACTTCTACAATATGATGCAACGAGTGGGGAGCGCAGTTTGATAACAGATAGATGGCGGATCGTGTTTAAACGAGCCGTCACGCACATCCTCAGTTACTTCCTCATCCCAAATTAAGGCATTTACTTTTTTTTAGGGCGGACGGGAATGCGTGTGTTCTATTTTTTATTTGGTTTAATTATATGTAGAGACTCTGGAATTAATAGATTTTATTTTCCCCCTAATCCCTAGTACTCAGATGTCAGAAATAACATCACCTGTGTCAGGTACAGAAAGGGAACTGCTTCTGAATAATGTGAATTGCTGCCACTAGATTGGATATGCTTGGAGCCCCCAGCAAATAGCTGAGGGGCGCCATTAGTCGCTCCTCGGGCAGGAGCAAGCCAAGGCATGAGTCCGTTGTTTGTTCTGCCTCTAAAGCAGGTCATGACATCATCAAGAGGTGCCGGGACTGGACATTTAAGGCGCTGTGAGGCAAGGGATCAGCCTCTTTTTCCTCTCCACCGTGCTCCAGCACAGCGCATCGCAAAGCAACAGGTCGCGAGTGTTTTAACACGCGGCAAAGGACTTTAACAAGGGTGAGCTCGGTAGCTGGAGGGGCACGGTGGGGTGGGACTACCATTGCGTAGCCAAGTAAAGTGGTTTTTATTCGATTCGTTTAGGTAAGTTTGCTAACGGCACGTTGCATGCTTAGGCTTTAACCGTGAATGTAAAACTGCGAGGCCCAAAAATTCAGCGACACTTACTGGAAGCTGTACATTCTCATGTTTGAGTATTGTTAGGTAAATGAGCATTCGGGGACTGTGGTTGTACCTTTATCAGGTATCCTTAATCTCTCATTGACCTTTAAGAACAAAACGGTTACATCCTTTCACGATGTCCTCTTTGGGTCGAATCTGCGCCATGTAAGGTCCAAAAATACACTTAGCCTCGGCATGCGGGACAGATGAAATGTCGGGGTCCGGGTGAAATTGTAGTTGTAATTTACATAGCGCTTACCACCCCTTATGAGGCGTTAACGCACTTGTTGGTGCAACGGCTAGAGCAGCCGACTGTTGTACGAAGAGTGGCCATCATACTAATGTCCCTCCTTTTGTCTCACGATTTTCCAACTAGGGATGTGTAGCATGTGCACGCTACAGGCTACTTTCCGGGGAATGGGGCATGCTTACTTGCACATATAGGGCACTTGGTAGTGTTATTTCACAAAATATTGTTTGGTGCCAAGTCAACCAAGACCAGTGACAATAACATGAATCGAGGGCTCTGTTATGTCCTGCGAGACACGTTCTAGTGTCTCGACAGGCATAGAGTTTAGAGCCACTCCCCTATGGGAGTGGGCACACTTGCACCCCCACACGCATCCCTCACAGGCGTCACGAGTGACGTGAGCCTGCTAATAAAAGGGCCCGGGTGCACGTGCTCGAGGCCAGTTCTGCACCATGCCTATCTCTGTCTGCGTGGTCATTTATTCAAGTATGTGGGCCTAAGCGCCCGCAAACATAACATTGGCGACGAGGATGGGATGTGCCCGTGCGTGCAGCAGCCCGAAAGATTGGTGAATGGGGGAGAGAGCTGCCTGTGTTGAGGGCACCCCCTGCGAGTAGGCGCACCGCCCGCCTAACGGCCCGCGGGGCCCCCGGGCCTGAACACAGTGAAGAAGGTGATCGGGAGCCCACCCCGCACCTGGTGTGCCTGTACCCCCTGGGAGGAGGCGCCCGACGTGCCCGATAGCCCACGGGGCGTGGAAGAGCCCTGGGGATGAAAGAGCTGAGCGGGAGCCCACCCCGCGCTGACGAGTCTGCTGCGGTCCCATCCGGTAGGGAGTGAGCCCCCGTGGCGGCCGAGACTAGAGGCGAGCGAGGCCGGACTGCCACGGTGCCGGCCGTCGCCGCAGACTGCCTCGAGGAGAGAGAGGCCTGATCGGCAGAGGTGAGCCCGTTGAAGGTTAGAGGTGCCGAGGGGCTGTGGCGAGAAGAAGAGTGACCAAAATTATATGTGGTCAGCGGGAGCCTACCCCGCATCCGAAGGGCCTGCGCAGTCCGAGAAGAAGGTGAGCCCAAAGCGGGGAGACTGAAACCGCCAAAGCGAGGCACTGGAGATGTCCAGGCAGCCGCTCCAGCCCCCTGCACAGCCCGTGCAGTGAGAGTGCCTGCCGCGGAGTGGGGGCCGCAAGTCAGCGAGAAAGGTGTCCCACCTACCGAAGGAAGAGTGGAGACTGCTCCGAAAGGCCGCAGGGACACAGACAAGTGCAACAACCCTGTAAGTCCGACGAGCGGGGATCGGCGATGCCAGACACTGCAAGCTCCAATCAGCGTCCCCCAGTTCAGAGAGGCATGCGGTGGTCATGTCAGGAGGCAAGAGGCGAGTAGCAACCGCCATGCGGCGTACACACCCCAATAAAAGAACAAACTTACCATGGTATGCAGAGTTGCTGTGGAGCCACGAGGACAGCTGGTGCAGTGAACAGAGGCCCAGGAAGAAACAGAAGCGTCTGCAGCTCAGTGGGCATCAAGTTGGGAAGAAGGCAGCACCCACCACGAGTTGCCTGCCCTCCATTCCTTTGCCCCATCGACCCTGCGAGTACAGGACAAACGGCAGCATCACGGAACCGAGCGTGGTTCCAGAACGAAGGTAAACGACCGCAGACAGTCATAGTTTGCCCTGCAGTGCCATCTAGTGGCCGTTTTACGCTACAGCGGCTAGGGAAAAGAATTATATGGACAAGCATGCACGAAAAGGGAACCAATTGCTGCAGCCTGCAATAAGGGCCAGGGAAGAGGGTTATCCAAGTGTTTAAAAAAAAAAAAAATAAGTTAGAGAACACAACCAGCACCCAGCAGCACCGCAATGCAGAGGTGAATGCAAGAGGCGGTACCAATCTCCACCAGATACCTGCTGCACTCCAAGCAGTTTCCTAGCAGCAGAAGAAAGTCTAGGGAGGTGGAAAAGAGTGGTGGGCACACGCCCAAGGAACGGTCTGCTGAATCCATGAGGGGAAACAGACCAAGTATGCAGGGAGCCAGGCAAGAGTACCCTCCCAGAGACAATGTTACGGAGCAAGCCTGGTTGTTCACCAGGTGCCCGCAAAAGCGACGCAGCGTAATGCCAAGCCTCTACACAGCTTTAAGGATGAAGAGATAATGCGCAGCTAGGCGCCAGGAGTTCAGGAACACAGCACCAAGCACGTGCGCCGCAGCACAGGAACAGCTGCTACAGTTCCAGGAGCGAAGGACTGAAGAGAATGCGCAGCATGTGCGTCCAATGAGGCAAACGAAGGGCGCAGTCAGAAGCGCGCCGAAGCGATGCAACCAGAGGGAAGACGAAGAAGTGGTTGCACAGACCACCAGAAGCACAAATACCCAGGAGGACAAGAGACCTCTCCAAAGGAAAGAAGCACTGCTGGAATCAGCAGGGAGATCCCATACATCTCCGCAGAAGCAACAGCAATGGAGCCCGGAAGGGGCCAAAACGCAGCACAGTGTCCTCCCTCACACTGCCGCAAGCAGGAGTTGTCAGTGACCCACGGCTGACGAGAGGAGAGTCGTACACCACAAGTGGCCAGCCACCACCACAGCTCACCACTGCCCGTGGAAGCCATTCCCTGGAGAGGGAACACCCGGAGTAGGTGCGTCAAGAAGCTGCCTGAAAAAGGAGCACCCAAGATGGGTGGCTGCTCACCATGCAGCCGAGAAGAGCAACTGAAGGTTCGCCAGAGTGGTCCGGAGACCATTGAAGTTCAACGGCCCCGTTGGCCGTGTTAGAACATGGTGCATGTCATGGCACCCGAAGAAGAAGAGTGGAAATCGTGTCACCCAGAAGAAGCGGGACAGACGCAGGTGTGTCAAAGACAACGAGAGGAGAAGCACAAGGACTCGTAGCACCACAAGCCAAGAACACCTCCAAAGACACCAGACAGCCACCAAGGCGGACCGACGGCCCTGGCGACAGCACTAAGGGAGAACCACACGTAAGCCGCAGCACGCGCAAACTGCGTTGCTCCCGTCGCTTCACAGTGAGACCGTCCAGCCCGAGTGTCGGCAGTTGGAGTCGAGTGGCATCCCTGCTCCTGACCGCAAATGCCAGAGGTGCAAGACAAGATTCAGAAGAGGCAGTCACGTGCCTACGACGTCCATCCAGAAACTTCCTCTCCAAGTTAACCATCACCACCTGTTGTCCAGGCCCGATGGCAGCGACGTCATCAGTGCCATGTGCATGACACCGCACTCAGCGAGACACGTGGAAGTGTGACCGGAGGGTCCACACCAAGAATCGGACAACCAGTGGAGGTCAGAAGGGGAAGTCGTGAGTGGCAGGGCCGGACGATGAAGAAAGCCCAAGCTACAACAGGAGTGAGTCCTGACACAGCGACAGCAAGGGAAGAGGGGGATAACCCGAGAAGGAATTGGCAACCGCACCGCGGGAGGCCGAGGGTAAGCCGCACAGCCTGCGCGAACCGAGTCTCATGCCTCACATTTCACACCGTGTTCATCACCCCTCCGTCATCAAAGTCCCGACAACCCAAGAAGCCAAAGTACACGAATGCAAGTGCTTCCCAGAGAACGTGGAGGCACCTGGACACCCCTGCCTCAGGTGACTGACTCCAGACTGAAAGCCTGCAATCATCAAGGCAAGTCATCACCAGCAATCGTCCAGATTCACCACACGACTGGCCATGCCACCATGCCAGTCCTCATCAAGTGCGTCACACGAAACCATCCCGAGTACCGATGGTTGGAGTCCTACACTGTTGCCGACCTCGCAAACAAGAAGACTCAGAGGCTACCCGCTGACCTGGTGTGAACCTGAACTGCGGCAGAGAGAGCATGTCCTCACCAAGACCCACACACCCTTGAGGTTTGTGCGAGAGACTGGCTACTGGCTCCTTGGCGGTTTGCAGCTGCCCCCAGCCGGCACACACGCAGCCCCAATCGCAACCTACTTGCAGTCCCGTGGCAAGCCCGACGAAGGGCCTCCCCAGGCGGGAGAGCTGGAAGAGACATTGCCCCACCGACAGGTCACTGGACACAGCAAGACGGCCTAAGAGACTTCAGGCAATCCAGAAGTATCCAGTAAACTTTCACCATGGACTCCAACCATGAACTTGACGCACCCAGTGAATGAACTGTTGTTAATCACCACATACCATCCTCAAGGTCAGCGAAAGGAAGCCACCTGGGACCAAAGGGCATGCTTCCACTGGCATGTTACGAGAGTGCAGCGGACATCTCCAAGCAAGCATTCGTGTCCGGGATCACCCAGGTTAAATGATGAGTGCCCGCCGAGATCATCCTGCTACAGTCGGAGTCACCAGTCCTGGTCTGCTGTCTTCTGGATGCCTGACCCGAGAAATTGATGGACCCTGTGGTGTACATTTCATTGTTATTTCTCCCTACAGGTTGGACTAGGGAACCTTTGTTTTATTAAAATTTGGGAGGAATGTTATGTCCTGCGAGACACGTTCTAGTGTCTCGACAGGCATAGAGTTTAGAGCCACTCCCCTATGGGAGTGGGCACACTTGCACCCCCACACGCATCCCTCACAGGCGTCACGAGTGACGTGAGCCTGCTAATAAAAGGGCCCGGGTGCACGTGCTCGAGGCCAGTTCTGCACCATGCCTATCTCTGTCTGCGTGGTCATTTATTCAAGTATGTGGGCCTAAGCGCCCGCAAACATAACAGGCTCCACTTAACTGGCATTTACAATTACTTGACAGGCAGTGCCACAGATGCAATTTTAGACCATGTGGTTTCTTGAGTGGATGATACTAGTTTTACAGGTAAGCTGTTGTGTCCCAAACGATTTGAGGGAATGATAAAGGAAAGTGCGTCACTCGCTGTTATTCAGGTATTCCGTTGGACAATGGAGGCCTCTACTCTTCTCTGGGCGCTACCAGCCCGGTGCATAGTTTGTAGCCGAGTGGTTTAGGCGATTGCAGCAGAAAGATAGTCTGCGGGTGTGAGGATGTGGCTTAACCGACAGAGCAGCCAACTTTGAAGCTGGGGAACAGGTTCGAGTATGGCCCGTGAAACATGTTGTGCGGGTGGTCACGTTTAGAATGGGGCGCCTGGGAAAAGCGGCGCCACCAGAGAGTAGGGGTGTGTAACAAGGTCCGGGGACAGCGAGCAGTTTATCAGAGTAGGGGAGCACAGGACAAGAACCCTGCACTGCAAGGAGAGGCGCAGAGTGGGTACTGAGTGCAGACACCTGGGAGCGGCACCACCCACATCGGGGCCAGCTGAACTCTGTGGAGTGATCACTAGCTAGTAACCCAGACAGAACAGGTCCAGGAGAGGGGGCATAGGAAAGCTACTGACCATATATCTACGACATTGTGCTTAAGGGGGGATAGGAGGGGTGGTACTGCTGGTAATGAGAAGGGGAGCTGGTAACGTACCAAATAGAGAGAAGAAACCAGACGGGCACCAAGACGCAATATACAGATTAGTCACCAAAGAGGTCGAGCGCATGAAAGTAACAGAGTGCGTACGAGAGGGTGCTGAGAGTAAACCCGTCACAAAGACAGAGATGGTTCAGGGATGGTCACGATTTAGATAATTTTAAACTTGCTGCTCCATCTGGCAATTCTCAGAACATTAACTGGCACGGGGCACCTCATTAAAGAGCATAGGGTGCTGCTGCCTGGGGAATATGGACTTGTTCCTGTGGGTTAGAATCCCGGTGAGGGCGTTTCTCTTAATTCATCTTAGCGGTATTTTCTGTTAAGGCAGCACATCTCCAGTCCCAGCCATGCCAGTGTATTTCGTGTTATTAATTTTTGTAATGAAATTCAGTAAGCATTTATTTGGATGCATAAAAAACCTTGTTCACTGGAGTAGTGTGATCTTTAGCAAATATTCCAATTGCAACTGAGAGCAGGGTGGTCCTGCAGTATGCACCCTCACCTTCACTCCGTAGCGCCCGCTCCCCTTTTTATTTTGAGATAGGGAGTGATTTAAGCAGGGGCGGCCATAAGTGGTGAAGGAAGGGTATGCTTGCAGTGATGCAGTTAAAATAAAGCAAAAAATGACGATGTTCACAATGCGATGGGGAGTGAACCAAACATTAATTTCTGGATTTTTCTCCTTGCTTTTATAACTGGGTTAACCGGGAGGTGCACCTCACTAAGATGGCAGCCGAAGGAGGATGGACCGATTTATACGGAAGGGGTGTGGCCAGCGGCGACAGTGGGCCAAGACACAGCGAGGGCATTCAGAAGACCACCACAGGGCCAGTATTTCATCGACGAGATGAACTCTTGACAAGTTTGCTCAGCATGGGTAAAGCGAACTAAGGTAGAAGGGGTTTTTAATTTTAATCGCTGAGCTCCAGTGGGGATAATAGTGACCTTGGATAGGTAGATGGCGTTTCAGCTCTCGTGTGCCCATTCAATGTCACAAGTACGCTGTCCCATTTTGCCTCAACCGAGAAGTGGCACCAAGTTAGCCCTTTTAAAGGGCTTTGTCACATACAAATGAAACACAATGGGGCCCCAGGTAGGGCTCTGCTATTGTGAGTAAATGTGGTCCGAGGGACTTTCAATGGGATCATATAATGGCATGGTAAGTTAGCCCTATTTAAGTGCTTTGTCACATACGAATGAAATCCAATGGGGCCCCAGGTTAGGGCTCTGCTATTGTGAGTAAATGTGGCCCGAGGGATTTTTTAATGGGATCATATAATGGCATGGTTATAGAATTGGAGGAAGCAAGACTCCAAATTCTTTTGTCCTATTGACCAGGTCCGGGATTACAGGTGCCATGCACCTCAAACCTTGCTAATGAGATTGCGGACATGGCACGCAGGTATTTTGCCCGAAGGGTCCTGCCAGCTCATAGAGCGGGCAGCATTAACCATATTGCTATTTACAAGATGTCAGTGTACAAAGGCCCACGGTCGTTCATCTGGTACGTGGACAGCTGCCAGAATGCGGGCACAGTGGAAGACCACGAGAAACTGAGCCTGTCTCAGGTGGGGGAAGTTGCCTCCAGTCACGCTCAACATTAGGATATTTATGAGCAGCTTGTGTCTAGCACAGCATTTCAGTCGGAAGAGTCCAGTGACAACGTTTGTCCATATCTCTTATGGGTTGGGCTATTCCACTCTCCTTCACAGAGGGGTACTGTTTGGTTGTACTTCTTGGGAATGGATACCGAACTACTTCAAAGCGGCTGGTCTCCTGCCTGGCCTGCACAGTCCTTTACCAGGGAGGTGATTGAATGCCCGACCGCTCGCAGCAGCCGATGGAGAGAAAGGCGCTGCGGATTCCAACGACCTTGGGGAAGCTTTAGTTTCATAGTGTGCAAATCTGTGCTGGATGAAAGGCACTGCGAGCAAGTACTGGGTATCAGAACATAGATGGCTGAGGATATGGTTTGGCATAGAAGTGGATCTGTGTACTGCTTACGTAGCTATCATCCCTTGGGTGTAGGATAGATAAGATTTGCTTCAATTGGCTACGAATTTTGGTGGATCAGGTTATATCCTGGGATAGGTCGGATGATTTCCAGGTGACAACCAATGTGGAGGCAAGTCTACAGGTGCTGCAAGGTTTTCCAAAAACTCAGGCAGTACAGCATGTCCAGAATTCAGCCATTTCAGGCTATCGCAGGTGTACCGCAAGGGCTACTTGAGTCCGCCCTAGTAAGGAGGACCATACAAGACGTACGTGTTTCCCAGAATAGCATTAGTAGTCATGCGGCACCCAGATCAGTTGTTGGTCGCCTTTTTATTTGGAGTAGATGCTACTCAAATCCTCCTGATGTACATTTTGCCGTAAGGATAGGAAGATGTAGAGGGTGCAGACAGTCATCACTTCAGTGGACAAAGGAGAATGTTTGCTAGGCCAGACATTCCGCATGTTTAAAAGCAGGGTCGCTGCCTATTCAGGCAAGTCCGTCTCTCCCAGACCCCATCATACCTTGCAAAAATGTGGGTTCTGGTTATATGATGGTCTGTCGACCTCAGCAGCCATAAATGGGACCTCTTGCAATAAGGGCACATGTATGGCCAAGATGTTCTTACAGGATGACAGTGGTCAGGGGAGGAGACGTCCAGGTGTGCTCGGGCTTTGGGGAATAATGTGTTAGTTTGCAAACTTATCGCCTAGTGCTGGGCAGTAAGCCCATTGGGAAAGTAGTTCTCCATTCATAATAATTAAGCTGTGGAGTGATGGACAAGCAGAGACCACTTGAACAACTCAGGAACAAATATTTCCAGGTGGGGTCTGGGATTTATATACAGAATACAGATTTGAAATCTGCCAAAAACAACTCTGTCATTTAACCGGTCCACTTGGTGATAGTGAGTTTCTCAGCGACCATTGCTGTGTCTGCACACTCTTGAAGCGCTGTATTGTAAAGAGCTTATTATAAGGGTGGGGAACCATAAGGAGTCCTTGGGGTTTGAGCAATCCTGCCCTCGATTTGTCCTGGATATTCCCTGTCTTATGAGTGCGACTATCCCTTGGAAGGGTAAGGGCAGAAGAACGTATGTTTGCATAGACGTAGGCATCTGGCACAGAATTATAAAGTGGTGAGCAAGGCAGGAAGTCATTAACATGTGGATCATGTCGTGGAAAATCTGTACAACATGCTTTCAAATGGGACAGTGGCAAAACAAATATATTCAGCTGTTTGGCATGCATACAGCATGAAAGATGGGGCTGAAATCTGGCGGGAAGATCAAATTGCATCTAAGGTTGTCCAATAGTCCAGTTTTTAAGGTAATGGTTTGGCCTACATTTTTAGGTGCTGAGCAGTCAGTCTGTGTACCCACACCCAAAAGGCTAGGCAGAGACTGGCTATTGGTGATGGGGACACCTGCCACTTGAGGCCTGCAAGCTCTTTGGTCTGCATTTGCTCAATTTTTGGAGCCATTCCCGAAGCCCTCCAGCAGTGGTAGGGGGAGGGCGAGATCGCCAGTGACCTCTTCGCCCTGTGGTGGAATTTCTAGCAACAGAAAAAGGAGGATACCCAAATAATTTGGACTGATTTACTGTACTGACACCTTGGAGGGGTGTTGAGTTGTGTGGGCACTGGGCAGGCAAGAGCGGGACTGACCTGCTGGTGGTCCTGGACCTTTGCCCTACCCCGGGATACCTGGAATTGAACATTTTGGGCGAGATGCCTGGAGTTGTGGGCGAGATGCCTGGAATAACTGGACATTTTAGGGATGTCTTCGACAGGAGACAGGTACCCCTGGCAGGTACGGAGCGCTATGCGCTGCCCTAGTTGGTATGAAGCTGCGGTTATTGACCCTCCCTCTGAGAGACGAGGGTAAGTGTGAGTTGCCACTAAGGGATACTTGCCAATAATCCTCGGAATGCCCTTGGTTCAGGGCTGGGGAAATGGATAAGGAATAGGGGCCTTCTGGCACTAGGCACCATTATATTGCTTGTACAATCTTTACTCTAACTTTTGTGCTGATCTTATGACCTGGAGTTTTCATAACTGTAATGTCTGTTTAACTATGGTTCTTATGTTTTCTTTGCTCACTGAAGTGGTGATTAATAAAGATAAAGGGCTACGCCTTGGTAAAACCATAATCAAAGTTGTCTATCTCCTGTGAGTCTTTTTCAGTAGGGGGGCAGCGACTTGCACGTTGTGAGCACACTATGACATGTTATAAAATTGTGTAGCTAACTTCATTAACACGATTTCCTGGTCGTTTTTTTTTCTTATCTTGCATACAGATAAGATGCATTTTAAGTCTGGAATCTGGATGGTGTATGAGTAAGTTGAACGCTCGCTGCTGACATCTTCTGAAATGTTCCAGTCACTAACTAGGTAATAATAACACCTATTAACTTCAGCACTTAGAAAGGAAAGACGTGTGCATGCAGCGCTACAAAGCGACATGAAGCACTATATGAAGCATGTTAAAAAGAAATGCAGCCAAAAGATACTGCACGTGTCCTCCTACATTATTCATTTAGATTAAATGGTATTTCGTGCATTCTAACAAATGAGAGGGATAGAATCAACTATTCCTATGGTCTAGGTTTTATTTCAGCCAAACAAATAACGGTCACCACAGAACGTGCAAAAGGAAAAGTTTGAAATTGACTCTTAATGAATGAGGTTGATAAAACAAATGCAAAAGTGCAGAGGGCGCCTTCAACTTCATACAAGCATTATATTAGCCAATAGGTCTCGCCTTGGCACCTTACAAGTGCTTAGCAATGCAGCACATTATCTGCTAACTGCCATCCTCCTTCCTCAGTTTTCGCAGGGTAGAAACTGAGAGAGACTACGGGCTCTGGCAGGCCGAGCGTGGGGTAAATAGAGGCAGATGTCATCTTGCAATAGACAGCAGTAAAGAGCGCTAGACTCGCCTCACTAATGTTAGTGTTCAGTCCGTGCTTTAGACGGTAATATTAATTCCCAGCGTGCGAATTTACCGAGTGCAGGAGACTCGCAATTAAGCCTTAAACGATAATAATGTACATGAAATCACATCCTGAAAATGTGGTGTGGCCCCAACCCCTTTTTAGTGACATTAAACCATATTGCTCTAAAGCAAGGAATGAACTGTTCTGCAAAGACGAGCTGTATAAAACGTCCACCAGGAACCTACATTTGTTCGTAGGGTAAATGCTTCATTTGCAAATGCAAATTTTATAGAAAGCCAACATTTTATATCTTACCTTTTAATGTGAAGGTTACTTCCTAACTAAACAAACGATTTCGGGTGTAAATCATTTTGACTAATATTAATTAATCTCCATCTAATTTGTGCTCCTAGAGAAGCTAGTAACAGATGTTAACGACAACGCTAAAGAATGTATTGTTTTAAAATAAACTTTCCTTAAAGCATTAGGGCATTATTATTCGGCTGATAAAACTCCGCAGGCTAGGCTAAGAGAGGCGGCTGAAGCGCTTGATGATGCACATACCGGGCACAGGGTACACTGCCCTCGAACACTGCTAGGAACACTTCCTTTCTGTCTGTCGGTTCAGACCTGCTCGCCCCTAGCCTGAACCTTAATAAAATTGTTAAAAATCACGGATAACGTCGCAGAAGAGACCCTACAAAACTCCAAAGCAATTCTTACAAGCCTTATACAATGGAAGAGCCCAGTGTGATAGGACTGGCATGGACGGACAGGTGCGCCTCTGAACTCAAGAAGCCACCGCATCCTCCCAACTAACCTGTAGAGAGCCATCCGAGCTCTTCACTACACTGTAGCATACATACACGCATGCATACACCCTTCGGGGCGGGCTCGACCCGAGGGGTCAAATAAACGGCAGGAGACCGCTCGGGGTCTTCCAGCCATAACATCTAACCTGGCTGTGTCGTGCCCTCATTCCAGCACTGCTGCGGCCTCTTGTCCCGAGGCCCTGCCACGCCACATAACCCAATAGCAATAATCTTGAAATCTGACTGGAAATACCGCAATGCGCGATTGATAAATATTTCCAAAAATATACTGCACAGCCGTGGTGCTTTTTGTTAGCAAACAGTGTAGCAGAGTCTGCTCCATGCCCTCGCCTTCCGCTCGCACACCACCACTGAGGGAGAAATAACACCACCCATTACATGTCGATGGGGGGTGGTCCAATCCCTGCAGTGCTTTCTGCAGTGCTTAATTTGTGTAGCTGGCGAACACTGCTTTTACGTGACTGGACTTTTTCCCTCAGACTCTGACCAAGAGAAAGAAATCGGAATGCGGATAAAGGAGAAAAAAACAAACTAGAAGTACTGATTTCCACACTACTTCCCCACGTCGCACAGGTCTTAGACAGAAGTAGGTCTTGAGCAACTCGCTGCAGCACGTGCCTGCCCTGATACGGTTGGCCACCGGCTTGCTGAACTTCCGGATACCCAGATACAAAGAAGTTTAGCAATCGGCCAAGGCCATGGGGAACCTATAGCAGGTGTGTGCCCGCGAACACAACCAAAGCTTCCTGCCATGATTTAAAGGCACAGGCACTTCTAAGAAGTTCTCACGTAAATAATAAACCACAACAAGAGTGGTAACACATACCTTGAAAGGTTGGAACAGGACCAGTCTTATTATGCAGTTCATTTTTGGGTATATCATGTACACGCGTCACAACTATAAAGTATGCACGTCCACTTTACTGCATTAAGTATTACTAGGCAGGCATCAGCCACAGAAAACACGAATACTTATCACCACGGTGCTCAAAGTAAAAACATCAGTAAATTAAGCCAGTTTAAGTTCTGCAGTGCTTCGTAGCAGTTTAGTTGGTTACACAAAAGCTGTATTGCTGTCCTCTGAGCTATGATGGGAGCATTAGAAAAAAAAATAGAGTGGGTGCCTGCTTCGTCCCTGAGGGGACTGATGAGTAGGCCTGGGCGGTGAACTCTGCTCCGTACACGGAGTTTTCTGCATTCCGTGCTCCGCTGAGCTCGCGGAGGCAGAAAACTCCGCTCCACGTAGTGCAGCAGAGTTGTTTTCGCGCTCGCGAACGGTAAGTTGGCAAGCGCGAGCTGCCACTCAGGTAGAATTTCTACTCGAGCGGCAGGAAGCTCAGCACAAATGGCAGTTCGCACTGCACTCCGCTACTAGCGGAACTCCGTGGAGTTTTTTTGTCACTTCGCGGAGTTCCGCGTAGCGAAACTCCGTGAACTACCCCCAGGCCTGCTGATGAGTGCGCCTTGCCCCGGGGGCACTGGTGAATGCCGTTCCGATCGAAGCTTGGCTTCCCAGCACGCAGGACTGGGATCACGACTTCTCCATGTGCTGAGCCCATGGCACTGGGGCAGCACTGTAACTTTAAAGCACGAGTGTAGCTCTTATTTTTCTTTTCCTGCTTAAAAAGAAGTTCCACCAAAGCGCATAAACACCCTACTTTACAGATGGGAAACTGATAAGAGAAACATATAGGAAGAACAGGAAATAGAATGCCTACTACCAATAGAAACGAGGAAAACTAAAGTGACAAGGACCAATAAGAAGTGAAGGCGGGATGATGTATGTCCCTTTTAAGATATATTAAATACAATAGATTTCACAAGCACAGCGCAAGCGCTGTGCAGGCGAAACCTAAAAAGTGTCCAGTGACTTACCCATGAGTTATCGCATGATATCCCTGCAGGATATCTCTAGTAAAATATATGCTAACCATCTACTAGATGTACTGGAAGATTGGGCAGTAAATGAAAAAGTCCTCTGTAAGGTACACCTGTTTCCGCAAAGGGCATTCAACAGTTGATGGCTGCATAATACCTAAATTATTGGCTGAGGAGTATGCTTTTAAAAGTAAACAACCCCTTTATGTGTCATATATAGATTTGTCAACTGCATTTCACACAATTAACCAGGCCCTCCTCTGGGAAAAAATGTGTAACTGGAATAGTCCGCCAGGTTTGTTAAAACTGATAATCCAACTCCACGAGGGCTCATGGACAAGGATAGAATTAGGGAGAAATGGAGCACTGTCTAGGAAAGTAGATACTCCTAATGGTTTAGGGCAGGGGTGCATATTGGCCCCTCCCCTGTTTATCAGTGTACATTGCTGATGCATCGTTAGCGGTAAATCAGGTTCGCTCTTTTCCTGGAGGCCATATCATCATTGTACTACACTGATGATAGACCTCACTCCGGTAGGCCTTCAGTGGCAACTTGAAGCATTCTCAGAATATTGCAAGGTAAATTATCTAAGAATGTTTCCAAAACTAAAATAATGGTATTTTCTAGAAGAATTGATCTGAAAATAAGGCACAAGTGGTGGCTGAGCAGTGCTCCAGTAGAAGTGGAAAATGAGTATAGATATTTAGGACCCCTTTTTAAATATAATTTGAATTTGAAAGCTCATTTCAATTAACAGGAAGCTTGATCTATGGATATTGCAGATGTGTTACAAACAATGGACCTTGCATTGAGGCATAAGTCCGTGGAAGTACTTAGAGAGACCCACAATGTAAATTACTTAAGTATGGCTGTGAGGTTCTCACTGAGAAGAATACTAACCAGACTACAGAAATAAACATCTGGAAAAAATGGCTTGGCCTGCCCAGAGGTACAGTTAATAGTGCATTGAGGTTGCAGTTGGGCCTTACCAATATAATATATAAATATAAGCAAATGATTCTTAATTATTGGGCCCGCATTATGGAATCAGCTGACGGCTCTCTGAGGAAATTAATTAAATCTTATTTACAGGCGAATGAAACAGGCGTGTGTTGACTTTCATAAAGTCAATGATTGTTTGGATACACCACTATTGTCAGACTATAAGGGCCCTATTACGAGTCTGGCGGTCCGAGGACCGCCAGACTCGTTGTGGTGCGGCGGTGGCGGATCCAGCCACTGCCATACTGGGGTCCGACCGCCTCATTACGACTTCGGCAGTCGGACCACCCTAGGATCGTCGGCTCTGCCAGGGAACCGTTGATCCCTGGCATAGGAGCGGCGATCAGAGGCCACAATATGCTTGGCTGGACCGTCACGGTTCCAGCAAGCATATTACGAGTTTCCTCTCAGCCAGGCTTTTCATGGCCCTTCACCATGAAAACCCTGGCAGAGAGGAAACAAAGGGGGCCCTGTAGGACCCCCCCAGTACCTCAAACATATGTGAATGCACAAAGGGGGGCATAAAATGTGCCCCCTGTGTGCATGCACATAGGTTTCTGCATGGCATGGTCTTTCGAGACTTTCGGTTTGCACCGCCGTGCCACCGCTCCGCCAAAATCAGGGCCTAAGAGTATGTTAGTGCTGCAATAGAAATCAGCAGGGAAACGTGACAAAAGAGAAATCTATAAACTCTGATTTAGAAAGTGTGGGGAAAAGAAACACTCAGTTTCACATATTGGACACAGATATTGGAGGAGATATACAACTGTATTTGCATGATGTAAGATGCTCCAACACTAGAAAGTGGTTATTGAAGGTTCGGCTTGGGGAGGTTTCCTGCCTTTATACATTGCAAGTTGGCCACCCGGGATAGAGTTGACACTTGCATCTGTCCTTAAAATGTTCTACATTGTCTCTATTTCATGTAATAGTATTTTGCACATATTTTTATAAAGAAAGAAGAAGTTTGTTACTCTCTGTTTTTAGAGTTTGACAGGTGCACCGTGTTAATTTAGTGAATGTATTTTTAAAATGTAATGGTATGAGAATGTGTCACGCTGTAGGGGAATTTTTATCTTTGGTATCTGAATGGTTTGTCACTTAAAATTTATAAAAACATTCAATTCAATTTACTTTCGTTTAATTCATATGGCATGAATTAGGATAGCTATTTTTAGCCCTGATTTTTTGTTTCAAATCTGTTTATTGAGAATCCAATTCGAGAAAAAAAAAACAATACAGCAAGAAAGATTATCAGAAGACAGAAAAAAGGAGGAGAAGAAAAAAGGAGAGGAAGAGAGGATCAAAGGGAGAGAAGGGGAGAGGGAGGGGAGCAACATTAAGTATTCTCAAAGATCGGCGAGTGAAAGCTTAGGAAGCAAGGCTGTGGTGTGTCACAAAGACATCATTGATCAAAAGCATCGCCCTGGGAGAGAGCAAGGCTACCCTGCTTGTGGAAAGTGGTTAAGTGATGAAGGATCACAACTGGAGGAGGGAGCTGTGTAATGTATAGGCGTGGTGAACAAAACATCCGCATCTAGAAACTGACCCCTTGTGCGTAGAAATGGGCATGGAAAAAAGAGGAGTGTGACAACTTGTAGAGGCAACCCCATGTAGTGGAAATATTAGTCGGCATTTCTATTGGGCCCCCAGAGTCTGTCCGCAGCAGAGGGGAGTAAGTTATCCTCGAACAGGTGTAAAGCCCGAAGTTTCGGGGGCTGAAGATGGGCATGGTCAAGTTTGCAAAAATAATCCACCAACGGTTGCCAGAGTTTGGTAAATTTTGTGTCTCGAAATTGCAAACGTGCCGTGAGTAACTCCATTGCCATAGTATGCCACAGGCGAGTGAACCAGACAGTCACTGGAGGAGTTTCAGCCTTCTTCCAGTATAATGCTATGATTTGTTTAGCTGCGCCGAGCATGTGTAGGCTTAGGTGCCAATCCCTGCGCGTCATGGAAAGTAGGTTCACAGGCTTGAGGCCTAAAATGACTGTGGACGGGGCTTCGGGCAATGGGTAACCAATCACCTGTTTGATGTGACTAAGGACCTCCTTCCAATAGGTGGTCAAGAGTGGGCAATGCCACCAGATGTGGAGAAAATCTCCAACAGCGCTTGTACAACGCCAACAAATGGGGGAGGAGGTAGGGAACATTTTATGCAACCTATGGGGGGTGTAATACCATTGCGTCATGAACTTGTATGCAGTTTCCCTCTGAGAGGCGCTGCGGAAAACCCTCGGGATGTCGCACCACAGATGGTCCCATTGTGTAGGCGTGATATCTGTAGATGTGTCGGACTGCCATCGTGACTTATAGGTATGCGGTATAACACGAGGAGTGTGTTGAAGAACTTGATATGTGCGAGAGATCAGACCCCTGGAGTTGTCAAAGGAACGCACCAGCCGTTCAAAGGGGGTAAAAGGGCGGGTGGCTCCCTGAGCGGAGGATGACGCCTGTACCCAATGCCTAAGTTGAAGATACTGTAGTCTAGCCCCCTCGGAAAGTTGAAAGTCCCGTTTGCATTGTTCGAAGGATTTAAAGGAATCCCCATTAAAAAGGTCCCGGAGTGTCCGGCACCCCCCATCTGACCAGGCCAAGAAGGAGTGTGAATGCAAGGCAGGCGGGAAGTGTGGGTTGCGTCCAATAGGAGTGTGAGGGGACGGGAAAGAAGTGAGACCCCTGGACAATGCTAGCTTATCCCAGATATCTAGCACAGTTTTTGTTGGGACGGCTATATAGGCGCTGCGCGGCCGAGCCTCCTGTGGGAGCCAGGCGAGATCCCATATGGGTCTGCAGGCCACCGCCCTATCCATATGAAACCAAACCTTCTCGCTCTCCCACGCCATCCATTCCGAAATAAAACGAAGGTGAGAGGCCCAATAATACTCCATTAAATTGGGGCAAGCCAGCCCCCCCCTGTCTCGCGGTAGCAGAAGTATTTTATTAGAGAAGCGTGGCCGATGCCCTCCCCAAATAAAGTTAGTGAGTTCACGCTGAAGGTTCTGAATCTGGTGCTGCGGGAAAGGCGTAGGTAAAGTCTGGAACAGATATATTTTTGGTAGCACCGACATTTTAACTGCGTTCAGGCGGCCCAGCCAGGAAAGGGGGAGAGACTTCCACGTGCGCAAATCCTCTAAAACGGCCTTTTTACATTCTTGCCAATTGGCTTGCAACCACGTGTTAAGGTTAGGGGTCAGGTTGAGACCTAGGTACCGAATGGAATGGGAGGCCCATTGATACAGGACAAGAGACTGGAGCACAGGGATCTCTGATGCAGGGATTGTGAGATTCAAGGCCCACGATTTAGCGTGGTTCATTTTGAGGCCCGAAACAAGTTCGAACGACTGAAGCAACCCATGAAGGGCAGGTAAAGAGGTTCGCGGGCGGGACAATGTGAGGAGGAGGTCGTCCGCAAACAAAGCTATTTTATGGTCCACACCTCCGAGAGTGATGCCAGTAATATCAGGAGACTGGGGTATCATGACGGCGAGGGGCTCTACAACGAGTGCAAATAATAGGGGGGATAAAGGGCAGCCCTGTCGGGTGCCCCTATGGACAGGAAAGGGACCCGTAAGTTGGCCGTTGACCCGTACCTGGGCTAGAGGTGGGATGTAGGGAGCCATGATCCTAGCAATCATCCGGGGTCCCAGCCCTATTTTATGCAGGACAGGGCCAATCCACCCGGTCAAATGCTTTTTCAGCATCGAGTGACAATAAGCACGCGGGTATGTTCCAGTGTTGAGCCTTCCCGACCAAATGAGCGATGCGCCGGCCATTGTCCGCGCCCTGCCGCTGGCGCATAAAGCCAACCTGGTCGGGCTCGATAAGCCCGGGTAGATGCGGGTCGAGTCGTTTGGCCAGAATTTTGGTATAGAGTTTAAGGTCCGTGTTAAAAAGCGCGATGGGGCGGAAAGAGGAACATAACGTGAGGTCCTTCCCTGGTTTGGGAAGCAGTGCGATCTCAGCCAGCACCATAGAGGTGGAGGGTCCTCCAGTATCTGAGAAAGAGTTAAAAAGGCGAAGTAAATGCTCTTGAAGCTGTGGAAGAAAAGCGTGATAAAAAGAGAACGGGAGGCCGCCCGGGGATTTACCGAGAGGGAGGTCTTTTAGGGCACCAGTAAGTTCCTCCAGCGTAAGTGGGTCCTCAAGGAGTTGTGCATGGTGTCGGCCAATCGGGGACCAATTACATTCCCCCAGCACTGCCTGGATCTGGTCGAGGTTGGGTGGATCCCGTGCGTAGAGAGATGAGTAGTAGTCGTGGAAGGCTTTAAGTTTAGCGGCTTCAGTGCTAGCCCACGTGCCGTCATCCGATTTCATTTTAGCAATGTGTGCCTTTGCGACCCGCTTCCGGAGGCGACGAGCCAGAACCGTTCCCACCTTATCCCCCCCTTCATAATATCTTTGCTTCAACACCAGGAGAGCATGCTCTGCCTTGTTAGTTCTATGGGCCCGTAGCTGGCCACGGAGCATGGCCAGGTGTCGCTTGTGGAGGGCAAGAGGATGTTCCTGATCCAGTTTTTCTAGCGTTTTTATGTCATGGGACAGAGTGTCCTCAAAGAGATGAGCCTCCCGAGCCATCGCTATAGAGGTGATACGACCCCGAATTGTGGCTTTAAAGGGTCCCAGACCACGGGGAAAGGAGTTTCAGGTAGGTCATTGGACAAGAAATAGGATATGATAGCTTCACGGAACTCAGATACGTCCACGGGGTCTCGGAGAACCTGGGGAGGGAGTCGCCAACGGGGAGGGTGACGTGAGTGAGATGTGTGGTCATGCAACAGAAGCTCCACATGGGCATGGTCCGAGATGGAAATATCGGACATAGACGCCGAAAGGGCTTCACGTATCAGAGAGTGCGAAACAAATAGATAATCAATGCGAGAGTAGGAACGGTGGACATGTGAATAATAGGAGTAGTCTCGCGCGGCTGGGGAGTGGTAGCACCAGATGTCTATTAAGCCAAGATCAGTAAGGTGTTTTTTTCAAAGAAGAGGACATGGCCCCCGCCCCATGAAATGAGCCATCACTACGATCTAGTCCCACATCCCATACCAGATTGAAATCACCCCCCAGGATAAGCTGGTGGTCATCATGTGTTATTTGTTCCTGTAGGAATTCCCTGATGAAGAGATCCTGCGCTTGGTTGGGAGCGTAAATATTGCAAAGTGTGAGCGTCCGTGGCCCAATCCTGACCTCCAATTTAAGGAATCTACCATCCTTGCCACGGACCACTTTGGGGACCCCCTGTTGAATACCTGCCCTGCAGAGGATAGCCACCCCAGCCGTTTTGGTAGGTGCAGATGCCCAGTATTGGAGGGGATATCTAGGGTGAGCCATACGGGGAACGTCTGCCTTTAAAAGATGAGTCTCCTATAGGAAGATAACGTCTGGGTTCTGTTGTAATAAATAACGCCAAACCTGGGGCGCTTGTTGGGGGAGTTGAGACCTTTTACATTAAGGGAGAGAAGTTTCAAGCAGGGTACAGCAGTCATGGTAAGGGCAGACTACACACAGGCGCCATCACGAGAAAGGAGAATAGATTATAGGGCAGCACCACACAACCTCCCCCGTCAAACCCCCATAAAAAGCAAACACAGCAGGTATATATCGCAATGTCCAGCGCAATGTAGAGAGGGGCCAATACAGCAAGTAACATCCCTCGATCGAGAAATGCCGCACACATAGGAGCAAAATCACCCCTCCCTCCAGACAGAAAAGAAAAAAGAAGGAGAAAAGAAAAGAAAAGGGAGAAAGAGAGAAGACAAGCAAGATATCCAAATTGAACAACGGCCAACGTGGCAAACATGACCTATTCCAGTCTAGGAGTAAGCTAGGCTCAGTGGCACAAGCCATCCCAGAGATGTCACTCTCCGAGGAATAGGAGGGGAAGTGGGTCTCAGAAGATCAGCATCGCCGTCAGGAGGTGCACACCAGCACCGCTGCCACGTTATGATCAGGGCAAAGGGTGAACAAGCAAGGAGCATGTAGATCCAACCCCGTCTCCGTGAAGAACTGCAGAGGATGAAGAAGAATGATGTCCTTCTGAAATATGGCTAATCGTTCAGTTCTCTTTAGGCTGAGAGCAGAGGGGGGGAACCGCCCGCTGTCCAGGGAGCGAAGATGCTGGATGATGTCCTGTTTGGCTTGGGAAGAGGAGAGTTCCCCCCGTTTAGACAGGTGCTGGACGGCGGGGAAGTGATCGGGAGGTGAAGCAGTTGGGAGGCCTCCTGAAAGGATCGTAGCACCCGGCGCTTGGATTCCCATTGAAAGATGAGTGCAAAAGGATGGCCACACTGGTATTGGACGCCCAATTCTCGAAGTTTGTCAGTGACATGTTTGAAGTCCCTGCGGCGTCGAAGCGTGGTCGGAGCAAGGTCCTTGAATAACTGTATAGGAAAGCCCTTGTAGGTTAACTCCGACTTGGAACGTGCTGCCTTTAAGATGGCCTCCTTTTCTGTGAAGAAGTGGACCCTGGCCAATATATCGGGGGCCAAACCGGAGCGGCCAGAAGGACCAGACACTCGATGAGCTCGATCAAGTGCAGGCGGAGAGGCATTGTCATCCCCTCTGATGTCGTGTAGGAGATCTGCAACGAAAGACAATGTCAGAGCCCTCTGCCCCCGCCGGGACACCTCTCAGGCGCAGATTGTTGCGGCGGCTCCGGTTTTCTAAGTCCTCCTGCTTAATTTGGAGCTCAATATGTTGTTCCTCCAAGAGGGCCAATCGTTGGCAGAGTTGCTCTTGATCCTCCGTGCGAGCGTCGACCGTCTTCTCAAGGTCGTCCACTCTCCCACCAATTTCCGTGACGTCTCTCCTGAGTTCCTTAACGCAGGTTTGTACCTCAGTTCGGAGGGAGCCAATTTTGGACTTGAGCTCTTGTAAAAAAATGGCCATGAAAGACTGAGTAACAGGGTCGGAGGGGCCCCCCGTCGAAGAAGCCATAGCCGCAGTAGAGGCAGAACCAGGTTTGTTCCACAGGGCCGTCACAGGGTTGTCCTTCGGGGGCGCAGCTGTGTCTTTCCCAGCCTTAGAGCGTGGCATGACCCCTCCGGTACCCACGGGCCGAATGTGGAGCCAGGGCAGGAGAGTGTAGCAGGAGGCCAGGTGCCTCCCCCCGTATGTAGCAAAGGCAGCCGCTGTGTGGAGGAGCAGGGCAGTCCGCAGCAAAGGGGCGAGTATCGAGAGCTTGTCTCCTCAGAGTCCGGGGCTCCCCCCAGGCCCCACCCGGGCCGCGTGAGGAGGCCGAGGTCTCTGGGGGAATGAGGGAGAGAACCTCGTGAGTCCCACGTGAAACCCCAGCAGATGCGGTGGTTCCCCCAGCTCCACAAAAGCCGGAGCCAGGTATGTAGCAGGAGGAGGCCGCCCGCGAGGGTGCGCGGGGAAGAGCACAACCAGTCCTCAATGTGATGCACCCAGAAGCCCCAGCACGCCCCGGCAGCAGGGCTCAGGAAGGCAGGAGCGGGAGGGCCCCTAGCAGATGCGACCCAGGCAGAAGGTGAGGACTCAGCAGATATCCAATGCCTCAAGAGCTTGCGGGTATTGAGAGATGCTCCTCCAGCAGGCCTTCGAGAGGGAAATACCAGGGGAGCAGCAGAGCCAGTCCAGGGTCCATTTGCAGCGCGGGCTAGAAGCAGAGAGAGGAGATAGGCCGGGGGGAGGAATCCGGTGGGAATCGCCACTCACCTCAGCGTGGGAGGCAGCCGCGCAGGGCCTCCAAAGGGCTGATGCTGTGTCAGAAAGTCCGTCAAAGGCTCCGCGGCCCGTTCTCCCTCGCCGCGCCGGAAGGCCCAAGATAGCGGTGCTCCCAAAGGCCGCGGGGCGACACACCCTCCATGTGCCAAAAAGATGGGCCTGAGCCACCAGGACCTCGCTCCAGTCCCCAGGGAGTCAGGCAGGGCCGCCGCTATCTGGGAACTCGCCGGGGCCCGTGTGACACAAAATGGCGGCTGCGTGCACCCAGAGCAGGCCCCCACACCAAAGTCACCAGCAGTCCAAGGAGTGTGCCGGGCAGGTAAGCGATGTCCAGTTACCTCCGGCGCCCAGGTGCGCCGAGCAACGTCACCGAGAGGCGCCGGGGAGGTAGTCGAGGGGTCCGCGGTCCGTGTACTCGCGCCGCATTGGAAGGCGCAAGATGGCGGCCCTCACATCAGTCGTGGAGCAACACACCCTCCGTGTGTCCAAACAATGGGTTCGGGCCGCCGGACCTCTGCTCCGGACCTCGGGAAAACAGGTAATACCCCCCTGGGTGTCGTGGTAGGACGAAGAAAGAGCCTCGCTGTCCGGGGGGACTCCGGGTCCCAGGGGATAGAAAATGGCGGCCGCAGGTACTCGAGCCGGGCCTCTGCACCAAAGCCGCTAAGGGCACCGCCACCAGCTGCCCAAGGCGTGTGTCAAAAGGGCAAGAGATTCCCGGTCACCTCCGGCGCCCAGGTACTCCAAATAGCGCCGCCGAGAAAGCCCTGATGCCGCAGTAGAAGCTTAAGAAGGCAGCGGCGGAACGGAGCTCCCGCAGCGTGCGTCTCACTCCATGCTTAGCGAGACCACGCCCCCTCTTAGCCCTGATTTTAATAGAGATATACAAGTCTCATGAGCTTTAGTGTTTGGTTGAATGACCCATTGACAATATTTTATGATATAGTTTAAGTAATCACTAGGTGAAGATAGAGGTGATGTTGTGGATGGGTATCTTGATTATAAATAATCATACTAATTGGAATGTCTGTGGGCTGTAAAGTATATCAAATGTTTTATCGGATTGATTGTCTTAGGTTTTAAGCAATGAAACATATGCTATTGCTTTATAGATTTTATGGTAAGAGTACACATGTGTATTGTTTGTAATGCCTTATTGGCATAATATCAAACTAATAAAATTAATATCAAATAAATACTGTTGAGAGAAACCACAAGAGGTATTACTTGCGTGCACATTTAATACGTCAACTTTTGCCTGGAATTTATTTAGAAATATTGAGTTAGAAGAAACAGAGAATATTCCTGAATCAACATTTCTGTTTCACTGAAAAGTTGTTAAGTGTGGAGTTCACATACTTGAAAATTTATGAGAGAAGGGTTGCATGATAATCAATGGCTGTTTGGAACACAATGGTCTTGCTAGACCAACTCAAAGGCATTAACAGCTCCACAATAATGTATTATATGACTTCACCTCATGAGACTTTTGCTCTTTTGCCGGAGGTTCAGGTACTAGATGAACAAGTTGCGTATCTTCAGAAAGCTTCTTTCTGGTGAATACCCTTTCTAATTTCAGATTCCCCAGCTTTAGAATACCCAAGACGCCAGACTGGATCCAGAGAATTCTTTATCTATTCTCCTGTGCACCACCAGGTGGCGTCATATAGCTCCGCAGCGACTCTGTACCACCTGGAAGTGTGGAGCAGAGCTGCATAAAAACTCCACCCTGTTAGATGACATCAGTTTCCTAGTCTTTCTCCTTCCTCTCCCTCAGAGGAGGAGCACTTCCAAAAAATAAATTGACAGTGTGCTGAATTCTAACATGGGATATTACTATGATATACAGGAGTCTACCCCAAATAACCTGGAGGAGGGAGGGTAGTGCGGAATCTTTGGTAAGATAGAGTATACACCAGAAAGAGCATTGCTGAAGATAAGCAACTTGTTTTTCTGATGGATACTTCTAACTGCAGATTCCTCACTCTTAGAATAGATACTACAGCAGTACAACGAATAGTGGAGGATCTACGTAGTGGATTCAGACCAGTAATTCTTGCAAGACTGTGCAGGCAAAGTAGCCCTCCTGCCGGACTGAACTGTCAAGGCAGTAGTGCTTCAGGAACATGTATACCGAAACCCACGTCACAGCCTAGCAGACGTCCAAAACCGGCACCCTCTCAACAGTGCTGTCGTAGTGGCATTACCTATGGTGGAAGGAGACTGTAGGCCTTTCAGAGGTTGCTTCTTGGCCAGTGAATAGCAGATGTTGATGCAGAGGATGATCCACTTTGACAAGGTACTCTTTTACACTACTTTCCCTATCTTTACTTCAGAGAAACGCATAAAGAGGTGATCATCAACACAGCAGACTCTCTGGCAGTCGATGTAATAGCTCAAAGCCGTTTTAGGATCGAGCAGATTGAGTCTCCAGTCTTCTTTCAAAGGTGAGGTGAAGCAGAAAACACTGGCAGCGCAACTGATTGGCTGCTGTGAAAAGGTGTCATACCATTGGGCCATAAGGCCTCTTTAGTGCACAGCACCAATTTGTCCAGATTGAAGGGTGTGTATGGAGGCTGCACTGAGAGCATCCGCAGTTAACTCATGCAGCGCGCTAATGTAATGGCACCCAGAAAGACTATTTTCAGCATTAGAAGTTTAAGTGAACAGCTGTGCATCGGCTCAAAACGTATGCACATAAGAAATGTTAAGAGCAGGATCAAATCCAACAGTGGTATGATGAATGGACTTGGGGGAATCCTGTGAGTGAGGCTGTAAGAAAGTGGTAAATTATTTGAGGTGGGGAGTTCACCCACTTCAAAGAATAATAACACTAACTTGCCAGAGTGAACACCAAAAGTCACTAAATTAACCTGAGCTCAACCCTCTGGTTTCTATGGAATAGAGAAGATAGGGTTAGCTTAGTCCAATATGTAAAGTATTTATGCAGTACTAAAACAGTAACATAGTGAAAACACTAAACAATAAAAATCCCACTCCAATTGAGGGAAATAGAGCTGAGTTTAATAAACAAAATGTAACCAAAACAACAGAAATCCAATGAGGGGAACCAGTGCTATGAGTTTTCATTTTTTGTGTGAAAATAGCGCCAAGAAGCACAAAGCACAATGATAGTCTATGTCAGCAGTAGATTGTGATGTAGGCACACTTTGAGGTTGACCACAATGGTTACCAAGGTTGGATACACCATGCGAATGGCCTGGTCAAGGATTTTACCTTCGGACATAGTCTCCAAAATGGAAGAAAACAGTCTCGCCAACAATTCAAGGCAGCAGGATGTATCCGTCAAAGTCGATGTGAAGTTGGACAGCTGTAGGACTACGTCCAGCTGAAGCTGTTGATCTAGGCAGGAAAAGTTCTGAGGTACAACTGTCACCTGAATACATTTTGCACCTTCAGCTGGTCAAAATTTCTCATTAAGACTCTTAGGGCCAGAATGTACAACCATTCCATTTTGAGGGTAGCAAATTGCGTTTTTTTTGCAACTTGTGACTCGCAAAACGGAACGTACTAATGTGTCTCAGACACATTTAGCAATTCCCAATGGGGTCGCAAATGACCTGCCTCATCAATTTTCATGAGGCAGGTCGCAATTTGCGGCCCATTGGGAATGGCCTGTAATCACAGGGATGGTGGCCTGCTGGGGATAGCAGACCACCATGTCTGTGATTGCTTTTTAAATAAAGCAACTTTTTTTCCAAATGGCCCGTTTTCCTTGAAGGAAAACAAGAAGCGTTTAAAGTAAAAAATAAAAAGTTTTCGATTAAAAAAATATTTTAGTGTACATAGGGAAAGGGGACCCCTTCCCATTTGAGACTGGCTTACCACCTACTTGAAATAGGTGATAACTGCGATTGTTTTGTGACCGCATTTGCGGTCACAAAACAATTGTACATACCAGTGCGAGTCGCTATTAGGAAGTGACGCTCTTGGCACGTCCCCTTCCTAATAGCGACTTGCAAAATAGGGTTTGAACATACCACAACCCTTTTTAGCAGTCGCAAACGGGCCGAATTTCCGTTTGCGCCCGCTAAAAAGGGTCGTACATCTGGCCCCAAGTCTTTGAACTTGAAGTCTTTTTCTTCCAGCGGGGCAATGCAGAAGACTGTAGCCAACGAGGGCTCCAAGAGGTCGGATATCTTCTTGCTGAGGGCACGCTGAAATGGATTTGCTGCTGCAAAGAAGCGCAAAGCAGGACAAACCTGTTTCTTCAGCCCAAAAAAGTCATACCTTCACAGGATCGGCACTCATGGTTGGTCCCAGGCCTCTAGCATCTGGAAGACAGAATTTTCTAAGTCCTAAAACTTTGCAGGGGTAAGTCCATTTCTTCTCAGCTGTTCACCTAAGGCTCCCAGACTTCAGGGGTGGCTCTTAGGAGTTTAGGGCACAATCCAGCAAAAACCCTGCAAGGTCAGTGCAGGTACTGTTGTGACTGGGCAATTGGGAATCCAGGAAAAAGTGATTCTTCAGCTTTTTGTGTCTCAGTAGCCACACAAGAGGTCAGCCCACTGACACTTGGAGTCCACTTCTTTGTCCAGGGTAAAAAGGGAGCAGATCCAGTCCTTCAGAGCTCCTCTGAGGTTGCAGCAAACATAGTCCAGTTCTCTTCTGATCCTTCGCAGGCCAAGAAAGTGTTCTAAGGAGGGTTCCCTGAGGTGCCACATTCATGGTTGGCACTAGTCAGTGGGTGGAAGTGACTCCTGGATCCTTCCTAACTAATGGGAGTAAAGTTTCCCAGATATAACCCTACTTACTTTTCCAGCAGTTCCTCTTGACCCTACTGCAAACAAGCAGAGCACATTATTCCTAAAATTCATAATGTTGGAACCCTTCCTCCCTTGCGCAGAGCCCTTGTGTCCACCCAGGGGAGCCTCGACAGTGTCAATCGGAATAGACACATTATTGCAGATGGAGAGCCTTTATGGAACAGAATGAATCAGAGGCCTCCTCCTACATTATAAAGGATTTCAACTCTACTGTGCTTCTTCGCAAGGACAATCATTGACCCGTGCTACGTGGATATAGATTTAACTCTTGCTTCAAGGCTAACAGTTTTCACTCTGTTTAAGATCGGGATTTACTCCATTGCCAAGTAGGAGCCAGTTG
Organism: Calotriton arnoldi; assembly: GCA_963921515.1. NCBI lineage: Eukaryota > Metazoa > Chordata > Amphibia > Caudata > Salamandridae > Calotriton > Calotriton arnoldi. The sequence continues at coordinate 2,097,952 of CAWUFW010000868.1, read as the reverse complement.
GCCCTTGCCAATTAGATGTTTAACTCTGCAGTTCCCACACCGGATGAGCTTTCCAGGTTGCTCAGGTTACCCAGTCCTGATGAAGACCCGCTTTTGATTGGCCCTCCCTCCACCCCCTGCCTGGTCGCAACATCAACAACCTGTACAGCCTGGATTGTATAATGGTCTAACAAAGGAGCAATAATGAATGATACAATAGCTTCACTTCATTTTAGATGAGATTGTTCTTATGTTGGGTAACAAGTATATACAAACAGGCTATTGTGTAAGTAAGTTGATATATGTAATGGGTATATTTCCGTCCTTTTTTTTTTTTTTTTTTACTATAAACTCAACACACGAGCACGTCTCCTGAGCACTCCTTCACAAATGGCTTTCGAGCAACCATATGTGTATACAATATATTTATATTTGTTGTTTTTCAAAATACAGAAAGATTTCATACATCTGAATATGTCTTTTTTGTGTGTGATGTTAAGTTTATAAAAATTGTAACAAACTCTCCCTTGCTTTCAAAAATAATATTTACCATCTTTGAGTCATAGGAGTTTAGGTAATTGAAAATTAATTAGGATACGTTTATTCATTTAACCTTATTCACTTGATGGATTTCTCCTATTGGACAACTGTTGTTACATATCACAAATTACCCAGGTCTTTCAGATTATTTTTGGTTCACCCCATTGTTATGTAATGGCCACCCATGGGAATGGCCAGGGAAATGAGCAGTCCTCTCCCCAGGGTCTACTCAAGACCAGTATTGGGAACAGCTTCCCTCCCACTGGGTTAGGAGCTAGTCTGGCTAGTGCGGGCCTTGGGAACATAGGCTTCTTTTCTTTTAGATTTCACTTTACATCTGCTGGTGAATGGGCAAGGCTCACTTTGGTCCCTTTCAATTTTATGAAGTCCCTGGGCTCAGTCCAACTGCCCTTCCTGCAACGGTAAGAAAAACATCACCCTAAACCCAGGCTTTTGACTCTAATGTGAGAGGAGTTTTCACACCTCTTTATCAGAGAGGCACTGGCAGGCCATCTGTCCTGGGCTAACACAAATTAGCCTAACTGGGGCGAGGCAGGTAAAGTATAACTTTCAAAAAGTTACCTCTCCCACATATTAAAAAATAAAAAAAAAGATTTTACTAATTGATTGGGTTTTTAATAAATATAAAAAATAGACTTCAAATGAATATTCTAGTCATTTCCTGTTAAAAGTTATAGCAACAAGTTTCTAATTAGTACTTTGACATTTTCCAAGATCTAGCTACAGCACTGCCTCTGGAAATAGCTTTTGGGGGCAAGTCACTGGTGGAAAATACAAAAAAAAAATTCACACGTGCTCTACCTTAAATATCAGGCATCCTACCAATGTGGGCAACAAGGTGTACGTAGGGGTGAATTATTAATATTTAAAAGTAGGATTTTTCACCTATCAGACAGGGGAATTTTAACAGGTTTGACAGCAGGTTTTTGAACAACTGCAGTCAAGTTAAACATGGTAGGCCTGAAGCCACTTGGGGTGGAGATGCCACTTGTGGTCTGCTAGCCAGCGCCTTCTCAGCTCCTCCACTCTAGCATTCAGGGACCCCGCTAGGTAGCCGGATACCAGAAAGATCTTCTGCTGGTCTAGTCATCAACAGAGATATAGAGATCACTGGCACAGGATCCAGGAACCCACTGTGCCCTGCTTGTTGCAGTACCACATAATGGTCATGTTGTTTGTGAAGATCTGCACTTTTCTCATTGACAGATAGCAGCAAGGCTTTCAGGACCACATAGATCACCTAAAGTTCCAGAACACTGATGTGGAGCTGGCTCCCTGCCGGAGACCAGTTGCTTCTGATCTCCACCTTACCCAGATGACCATCCTCAAACTAGCAATGATGCATCTGTCACAATTGTCAATTCTGGGTGGGCAAAGAAGAGTGGCCTGCTGCAGGTCAGGTTGCCACTTGTCTTCCACTACAGAAGGCCTTAGCCACCTTCCGCATGATCTTTAGGGAATCAGAGAGGCAGCCCTGATGCTAGGTCAGCTGAATCATGGAGTTCCACTTCAGGGCCCACATGTGCCATCTGGCGTTTGAGATGAGGAGGATGCACAATGATAGGAGCCCAAGAAGCCTCAGAACAATTTTCATCGAGAACCAAGACTGAGTCTGAAATGTTGGGACCATATCTGGAAACTGTGGATTCGATACAGCCAAGGAAAGGCCTTAAATGTCACTGTGTCCAAGACAGTACTTATTAACAGAATACTCTGTATAGGGCTCAGGTGAGACTTTGAGCTCCAAAGCACCATCTACAAGTCTGCCTGGTCTATGACTTAACTGCGGTGAGCCTACTTTGAGCAGCAGTTGTCTAGGTACAAGAATAAATGTATCCCCGACCTTCAAAAATGGGCTGCGACCACCAACATCACTTTAGTGAAACCTCAAGGGAAAGGTAAGGCCAAAAGGCAGCACAGCATATTTAAAATGTTCCAACCCCACAATGATCCACAGCTATCTACAATTTATAACAAGCATTGGCATAGCCAATAGGTCTCGCCTTTGGGACCTTATAAGTGTTTAGACATGCAACAGTTGATGTTGTTGCACCAAGGATATTGTACTGCATAACTAAATACTTATAAGGTTCCAAAGGCGAGACCTATTGGCTATGCCAATGCTTGTTCTTTTGTTTTAGTTAGGCACTGAGGTTTAAATCAGGGATTGCTTGTAACTGAGTTGCTGGATATTATATTCCATGATTTGCGTTATAATGTCCTTAATATTAACAAAAGCAGTGTTGAAATTTGCAAAGCAAACACACAGGGTTGGCCCTGCTGTCTCCTACGACTTGATTTTATTGATCACGTGTGACGTAAATGTTCTATCTGCATTTATTCTTATTTCTCTAGCAAAACAAATTGCCAGGACTTAACCGGTGTTCTGCCTCCATGCCACGAAAAGAAGGCTTTATCTTTTGATGGTAAGCCTGGGTACTCGAGCTCACTTGAGGTGAGTTGTCTGGCAAAACCTTAATGATGCAGCCTACAAGGATGTTAGATTTTGCATATTCAGGATAAAACACTATATGAGGATGCTTGATGCTGAAAAACGTGTGGGTGGGTAGGAGCATAATAGATTAAACGTGTATGATTCTTAAACGATTCCAGTATAGAAAAGCTACAAAAGATTCGACATGACAGGAATTGTTTAAAGCTTTTTATGCGACATCGCTCTTGTTCATAAGAGCTTTTGTGTCTCCTTATTCTGAGGGCCGCTGGAAATATGCAGCAATGGAGGAGAAAATGATGCGGCGATGCTGATTGAATTATGGGCCAAAAAAGACAACTTATGCGGCGACACAAAACACATTCTATGGCAGCATTATTTCAAGGTTTTATCACATATTATGCAGCAGATGGTGGATTTTGTGCATGTGCAGTAAATCCATAATTATGTGGGAAACGCCACTGCTACAGAATGACATTATTATATTAACCCTTTTTGTAACACAGAAGTTCTCTTCGTTTTTATGTTGCATTTGACTAGGGAAAGTAACATTCTACTATCTGCCCTGCTGAGCAGTGTGAGGGTACCCAACTCCCTTCAGGTGATAATAGACACTGTTCTCAGTCCTGGACTTTTGTGTAATAAAACAGTGGATTGTGGGTGTTGTAGTGTTGTTTTGCTACCATTGACCTAATTAAACTAACACCTGTTTTCAATGATTTATTAGGAAAAATTCGGGACTGGAGACGCGTCTGTAATGATGTGGAGGGAGGTGATCAACAGTGACAGTTCTGTGACATTCAACTATGCACTTTTTAATAAACAAAACCAAGCTCACGGACTCTGGTTTAAGCAATGGAAAATGGTGAATACGCCGACCTGAGTACAAGCCCACAAGCAGTACGCAACTATAACACCACGTTGACTGCAGAGCTGGGGTCAATTTCGAGTCGGTCCGCGACTTGCCCGCCCCTCTCCTCTCGTGATGCTTCACGTCTCGCGCTCAGCCACTCTTAGGCTTCGCGAGTTTAGGTTAATTTCGCCAATGCTGGCCCACCTGTCACTTCTATTTTTCCCGCTATTTCTAATTCCAACCAATAGCAAAACGTGAAAGTGGCTCACGCGTGTTGTCTGCCAATGAACGGAGAACAAACGTATTGTTGCTGTCACGATTAGACGTGCTGAGAACAGATCCAGAAAGGTGTCTGTCAGTGTGACTCTGCTCTGGCGAGGCTGCAGTGCTGTCACGTACTAGTGGTGACAGTAATTGTAACTGCATTTATATAGCACTTACTACCCTTCACGAGTCCTCGGAAGGAGAGAGCCCCGTCCTCGCGAGGCGAACATTCATGTGTGGGGGCGTGGGAGGGGAGGGTCTTGAAGCGGAGACCGGCCTCGGCAGCATTAGAGTTGCCCTCGACCAATGCTTTGCGGTTTGCAGCAAATACAGCGTAATTAGCTCTCACGGCTTGCTGTGCAAGGAGTCAGGCGAGGGGGCGCGACTGCTACAATCCTAATCAATTATTCCGCATTCCAGGGAGACCCACGACTCGCTATAATAGAATTAATTACGGGGAGAGCGCGTGGGAGTCTTTGCTCGCTAGAGCGTAGTGATTTTAGTCCTAGGTAGAGGGAATTCCATGGGAGGCTCGAACGCATCACCATTGGCCTTATGTGAGGAAATAATAGGCTATGTCAAAAAAATTGACACGTTTCCGTTCGACAGTCTACAATACAGCAGCATAGCAAGGGTTCCGCAAGGCCTTGTTGCAAGCAAGGAAACTGGGCTTTTCTAATTCCTCTGTGGGCAATAGAGACGGTCGCAACTGAGCTACACACTGCCTCTCACACACGTGGGCCTGGTTCCACTGCGCCTGCTGCACCTTTGATTGATACGCCCCATATACCTGGAGTGTTTATGACTTAATGCATAAACAAGCTTGTCTTTGGTCTTCAAAAATGACAATATGTTTTTAAGTTCAGTAAATGTTATTGCAGCTGCAACAGTCGCCTTTGTTGGCCATTGTTCTAGCAAGACCTCAGCCACAGCAGGCTATTTGCATCGGTCTGTGATGAATTAGGTGTTGTTTATGTAAACAGGAAAACAGTCCAGCCCCGTGGAACTGTGCGACAGGATGGAAGAGAGCAGCCCGCCCACCACTGCTGCTGCTGTAACCATTCTGACAGGGGTCGCACCAAACAACACACAAGGTCTATACCTTTTACAACAATCTCCTAAAATAAAGCTCCCTGTGTGGCACGTGGCTGCAGTTCACGTTCAAGGATCCCAACACCGCCGCCAGGGGCTGTACCTGTGCATTCCGGTACTAGTATTTTGCATTTCCCCTTACATAGCACAAGCGTAGGAATGTAAGGGGGAAAAGGACTGGGTGCGCTACAGACCCGTGGTGTGTTTTGCAAATCCCATTGTAAAAGCAGGACTACCAGTACCAGGATGCAACGGGGAAAAAACAGGGCTGGCAGGTTTTGCTATTCCCATTATAAGTACAGGACTGCCAGCACCAGGTTGCAAAGTAAGAAAATAGGAGTAAATGAGGTACTGAGTTCGGACCTTTACTGATGCTTCAGCTATCCCCATTATAAATACAGAACTACAAGCATCAGCATCCAACGGTAGAAAAGGGAACTAAATGAGCTATTGAGCAGGGACATGTTTTACTATTGCTTCGGCTACCCCCATTGTAACTACATAAGTCCTAGTACCAGCCTGCAGAGGAAGAAAACAAAACTACATAATTACTGGTCCCCAACATGTTTCATTGTGGTTTTGTTTACTTGACACATTGCAAATGCAGAACTACAAATACCAGAACGCAAAGGAAGAAAACATGACTAAATGAGAAATGTCAAAGGGTGTGATTTGTATTTTTACTGTAAATGCATATCTACGAGTAGTACAATGAAAAGGAGATAAAGACGACAGAATGAGTCTGTGGCAAGACGTGTTTCGTTATTCTCATTGTAGAGATACGAAACTCCCATTACCGGCATCCAAAGAAACAAGTATTAAAGTTTTTAAAAAGTGTCGGCAAAAGTGAAAGCGTTTCACTTGCGGGAGCGAGCAGCGCCAGGTGCGATAATTGCTACCATATGGCGCCGCTCGCTCCCGCAAGTGAAATCGCCAAACGTGCACGCGTTTCCATTGAAGGCAATGGAACGCGTGCACGTTTTTGGCTGAAAAGCCGAAGCGATTGCTAAAGGTCTTTTTGCCTTGCAGCGCATGCGCGCTGCGTAGGCGAGACCTAAAAAGGGCTGTTGTAAGCTCCCAAATAAGTATACACAAATAACACTCTTGGAGTGGGGAACTTCAGCAAGAGTATTTTAGAGTGCCTACAGACTTGGGTCATAAAGAATTACATTGTGCTTGTTTTATAAATCACTTACAAAAGGAACTTTAAATAGCTAACCAACAATTTTAAAAATAGAATCCTAGCAACACTATTTTATGCACTTGAAAAGATTCCCAACGTGCTTGGTTCTTCTTAAATAAACTAGTGGCACATTTTGCTTATAGGGGCCTTCAATTCCGGTACAAGCATTATGCCTAAAATATGAATTGTCAAGCAGCTGTAATCTGCTGGGGCTATAACTTGACTCGTGCCACATTGGGAGTCACTGAAGAAGCTACTGAAACAAAAAGTTACCTCAAATACCAGAAACTACAGTCCTATACCCAGAGAATGATTTCACCCCTGGTGTTTCGGCCAGACCCCAAATAAGGTAATCCTCTAAGCTTAAAATCTAAAACTGCAAAAAATCATATCGGAGACTGCACTTATATGTAGAATGCAGTCTTCTCTTTAATTAACCATCGAGCATAAAATTAGGAGAGTTATATTATTGTTAAGGTCTGGGAGTATCCTGTTGACAACCATGACAGTGAAATAGGAGGTTTTACCCTAATAAAAAATCTGTAACCTTTGCACAGATGGTGTGTAGGATTTTAATCATATGGTACTCTAGAGTCTTGTACTAAGGTTCCTCCACAGAAAGATTTTATGCCCTTTGATTTTAAAGCACAATATCAAATTACCAAATAATGTCCATAGTTTTATGCTGTCTACTCCTAATAAAAACGTTTGCTACTGCATTTTTTAAATATTTCACTAATTATTTTTAACTTGATGATGGTTTCTGGAAAAACAAGATCATTTTACAAAGATTTGTTAATCTCTTAAACGAACTCATACAAATCATGTTTACGTTCACTCACCTGTAGATAGTACTGAAGGTTATCTACTAAGAACGCCATGTGGTTCCGTAATTTCCATTTGATAGGATCTGTTTTATCAAATTCTAGATGTTTGCGCTGCATTAGCAGAGCCCAAATGTGCTGAAGTTCAGACTGGACACGCCGAACACTCAGTAAGTATCTGAATACCACATTGTACCTGTTGAAGAAGTAAGACCAACAACGGTATGACTTCTGCAAGTAACTATTCATATTCTCATCAAGCACACACAACTAAACTAGCTATCCATAACCATAACATTGCTAGCAGATGATGCAACCCGCCTTTGTGCACAAAGCAACGCCATAAGGATGGAAAATGTTACCGGTGACAAACAGTCTGCAGCCATCTAGTGTTCTGTTCAGTATAATCCAACTGCTTTAGATTTTGAGGTAACCCACGATTCCTTCCCTGAAAGCCAAAATGCACCAGGACCCAGGTGTCACTCACCTCAGATTGTGTTTTCCACTAGTGCTTGTGTACAGGTGGAAGGCATTATGAAGTCTGTGTACAGTAAGGAAGTGTTGTAGAGCAGGTGGAAAAACACTTAGGCGGAAAACAGGCGATCCACTACTGGCTTGAATCCTGGGAGGGAGGCAGGGTGTATGTGATTCTACAGCACTACAAGCTGCAAACGGATTGTCACCTTTTCATTTGTAGGATGTTGCTGCAGCTTTACGTTGCTTTACTTTTCTCCCGGTGGTAGGGGGTTACTGCTGCCTAGCGGATTGCTCGGACTGATTCACCTTAACCCCTCCTGCCAGCTCCTCTACAAAGCCTGACACAGAACAGCAGCAGGCTAAGCGCGTTGCAGATGGGCTGAACAATCAGTGGTCAGGGGCAAGGAAACATGCTAGTTTTCAAGCTGTTGGATGGGATTCAGAGGAGGTTATTGAAATGATCCACTAACTTGAAAATACCTTGAACTGCAGGTCCAGAAAATATGCCAAGATCCTTGGACTGAACTCTATGCAGTGGGCATCAGTATTAGCTCCTTTTTTCCAGTGGGTTATTTTCCTTTAATTAATTAATTCAAGGAGAGCAGCACTAACAAACCTGATCTTTGAAAAGCGGCATAGCTCTCTTCCACAGAATAGATTATTCAGGCTCCTATAAATTACAGAACATATTTTTCAAAAGTCGCTCTAAAGAGATTGTTGCAATGCCGTCTGCTAGAATATTCCTTGGTATCTAGGGGTTTTTCGCCCCAATCACTCCATCATGGACCATTGTTTTGCCCTTTGGTGCCTGCTGATCGACTACTGAAGATGCAAAATAGTTATGCTGCTTTTTTGTGAACGTTTGGGTAGCTTATGGTTGGGTTAATGGGGCACATCTTTGGTCTAAACTCTTATGTACCATTTCTACTGGTCTTTTGAGTACTTAAAATTATTACACAATAACTGGGCACAGGTTCAAATTATTTTGGATGGTTGTTTGTAAAACAAGCTCCGACTGCCAATGGTCTTAAGCAGTACTGTGTATTGGCTTTGTCTTTATTTAGCCTTTACCTTAAAGATCTTCTGGAAATGCTGCAGAATTCATGTTCATTCTCCCTTAAGATTGGGTTAAATAATGTTTCTTGTCTGTTTTATGCCAACAATTTGATAATCATGAACTATACCGCTGCTGCCTACAAAGTAAACTTTATCTGGTTGGAAAATACTGCTGGACTAACAAGCTTGTGATTAACAATCAAAAAACTACATTTTGGTATTTATGTTTATTTTGTCAACTGGACAAGGAGACCCAACCCTCTGCAGTACAAACACCTTTATTGCCAGGTTCAGTATAGATTGGTGAAAGAGAATGTCTGGAACTAACTGCAAGAATTATATCCATATGAATAGGTTTTCAAACTCAGACAAAGGGTTCATTAATGTAAAGCCTTTGTAAGGAAATGCAGTGAGCTGTGCATTCAGACGGCATTACAGACACTGTTTCCAGTATAAAAATGAGTACAAGGTACTAAATGTAAAATTTTTGGCTACTTATAATGCTCCCACAATGTTCCCTGTTTCCATACAAATATATATGCAGAAGCCTGAAAGCATGGTTGGTGATTGCTTGCTTTCAAAATAGAATGTGCACAAAAATGTGCAGCTTGAAAACAATGTTTTGCTAAACTATTGTGCAACCTCCGATGCAATTTTAGTGGGGCGTCAGTAGGAAACCTTGTTTGATGTATGCCAATATAAATTAAAAAAAAGATAAATAATGGAGACTCAAATTTAAAACCATTATGGGCAACATAAAGGGCAAAATAAAAATAAATTAGGGGTTCTTAAAGAAAGAAAAGTGCATCCGCAGGTATATGTACTTGCAATCATGCAGATTTACAACTTTAAGGAATTCACAAGAGTTTACTGAAGTAGGTCTGGAAATTGCCAACCTCCTAGCAAACTTGTGAATTCAATTTTGGCGTGAGCAAATCTATACACTTACATTTGCTAATGAGAAACTCTTGAGCGATTGCAATTCACCTTCCCTCCGATATTCCCCCTTAGAAAAAGTTTTATTCCTTCCCTTGTCAGGAGTACATTTCCATCTCTTTCGAGTATGGAAAGAGATTATAGAGGAGTTTTTGAACACCCATAAACATGTAAGCATGACAGCGTGCACAGACTCACTGGGAATTCCAACCCTGGAAATACAGCTTTCTGCCTACCTCCACCCACTGTATGTACATCTGTGGAAAGGTGGAAAAATCGGAGCCTGGTTAGAATCCAAACCCTGCTATATTACACTTCATGTATGACTTGTTTGCTTTTATGTACAGCGCTCTGATACTCTCACGGATCGTGTTCGCGCTATATAAAACGCCTTAAATAAATAAATAATGTGAGTCTTGGCATAATAGGAGAGGCTATTATCAAAGCTCTTACGTAATGACAATGCCGCCGTGATTTCACACCTCAACACATGCTACCAAAACGCAAAGGGGACTAATTTTTTAAAAGGATAGGGTGATTTCTAAAGCATTCATTTCAACAGGTAGATATGCTATAAAATTCTACATCCCTGTATAATAAGCATTGTCAAAGGCAATGTGTATGGTGTTAGCTGACAGTCTTTTGACTTTGGGTATGCTTGTTTTGTTTCTTCAAAACCTTATGGTTGGGGAAGCTGCTAGACCCTTGTTAATCTGAAGAAGAAAAAAATCCCTATCTGAAAGCAAAGCTATTTGTTGGTCTCAAAAAGAACACATAGCCATAGTAGCCTCTGGAACTGAAGGGAACTACTTGGTATGTGGATGTGCTCCTTGTAAAAGGACAGAATGTCGTCATTCATAGTGAAGTAAGTCAATGGCTGAAGACGGCTGACCCACTGCCTTATGCTGTATGCTACCAGTGGGTGGAAAACATGTGACTGACACAATAACAGATCAATGGACAAAGAGGGCTTTTAAACAGAAGGTAGCTGTACAAGCCCTTTTGTCGTTTGATCTCTTGCTAAACTCTGACAATTTACAGGGTGCAAATCTTAAAGCTTCCCCTCTTGCTCCATGGTTAAGGCTATACGACTACAATTAGGGATGACTTCTTGGATGCTCTTAGCAAAACCTTGCCTTTTAGGGTTCTATTGCCCCCTACAAGTCTCTTCTCATCCTAATATATCCTCATTTTGTTTGAAAGCATTATTCAAGGGAGAGAGTATGCAAAGTTTACAATTTAAGAATTTGCAGATAGACATTTGGGGAATTATTTTTTTCAAGTAATTTTACAGTGAATTTTTCTATAACAATACTGAAGAAAATGTAACATCGGTCAACTTTTGTTTTATTATCCAGTATTGGTACTCAATATTTGGTGGTTATAATTTCTGGTTCACCAACAATGGGTTAGTTACGTTTGCAAAATTAATTTTCATACTTCTCTGGAACTGTAAACAGACGCTCTATTTAATCGTCAACATTTATGCTCAGAATCTTAAGATGATTTTTTAAACACCGAGGTTTCCCATACAGAGTGCAAGTTACAGAAGCGCCCTTTGCTCTCTCACCTGGACTATGTGAATTAACTTTACCACAGAGCCCAAAAATGTCTAACCAATAAAGTACACATGTGCCAAAATTCAGGAGACAGATTATTCTTACACTTGAAGTGCTGGAACAAAATCACAACTGCCCTTGGAATCTTGCGCTCCCAGTATCTTACATGATCGCTTTCTAAGCACTGCACGCAACAGATCCAGCAAAGATATAAAAAGTGATGTGAGGTTGCTTGCACTAAGTTCAACCACCGGCAATCTCTGGGGGTAGTATTCCAACCCATCATTCTTTTGCACACATTGCCACCTCAGACTGACCCGCCATATGCAAATCAGTCTTGGTCCTGCTTCTTAAGGAAACAGTCCAGCTCGAACTGCCAAGCCAGGTCCTCCCAGAACCGGAACACGAGCAATCCAAGACTGGTTTTGCCCTAGTTATGGGCTCATCAGCCAGGTACAGCTTAGTTCCAGGGACACGGTAAGCATGGGACCCCGTCTGGGTATTCTCATGCCATTATGGCAGTACATGAAACACACAAAAGGTGATGGGAGACTGCTTGCAATAAATCGAACCACTGGCAATCACTCAACGAAGCACTCCAACCCATCGTTCTTTTGCTCACCACGCCACCTCAATTTGGCCCCAGCAATATGCAAATCAGTCTTGACCCTGCTCCTCATGGGAACAGTCCAGCCCGAACTGCCAAGCCAAGTCCTCCCTAAAGCAAGCCACAATCAACCAAGGTCTGGTTTCACCCTAGTTATGGGCTCATCAACCAGGTACAGCTTGGCTCCAGTGATACAGTGAGCATGGGATCCACGTCTGGGCATACCCATGCCATTTAGGGAGGTACATGAAACACACAAAGGGTGAAATAAGTCTAACCACTGGCAAACGTGCAGGTTGCAGCATCGTTCTTTTTTCTCACTATGCCACCTCAGTTTGGACGCAGCCATATGCAAATCAGTCTTGACCCTGATCCTCATGGGAACAGTCCAGCCCGAACTGCCAAGCCAGGTACTCCCTGAACCGGAACACAAGCAACCTAAGACAGCTTTTGGCCTCACTGAGGCTCTTCAGGCAGGTCTAGCATGGTTTCAGTTGTGCAGTGAGCAAGAGACCCATGTCTGCCCATACGCTTGGGCACTTAGAGAGTTACTTCAACCACATAAATGGTTATGGGAGGATGCTTGGAATAAGTCTAACCACTGGCAATTGCTCGGGCAGCATTCCAACCCATTGTTATTTTGCCCACCATGCTACTTCAGATTAGACCCATCCACAGCAAATCAGAATTGGTCCCGCTCTAATAGGAACAGTCCTGCCTGATAACCACAGACTGGGATGCGGCTTGAGTGGCTGAGATTCATTTAAGCATTCCACCTTTATCTTTTTTTTTTTGTATGCTTCGATGCAGTGCACTAAGTGTGAAGGGTATGCCCAGATGTGGGTCCCTTGCTCACTGTACCACGGCTTGCATCTAACTGAAAAGAAACAATCAGGGCAAAATCAGTCTTGGGTTGTTTATGTCCTGGGGTGGACTGTTCCTACTGGAGCAGGGAGAAGACTGATTTGTATATGACTAGGACCAAATTGAGTTGGCATGGTGTGCGAAATACCAATGGACTGGGAGATGGCCTAGAGTAATTGCCAGAGGCTGAGATTATTTAATGCATCCCACCCACCAATTTTTTGTAGGCTTCATAACAGATCCAGCATTGTATGGAAAAGGGCCAACATTAAAAATTTGAGACCTACCGCCAAAGACAAAGCCTCGAATCCAACACTATCCTACAACTAAAACTCCACGTTTAGACAAGACACAGCTAAGCGGATTCTCAGTCCAAACCAGTAAGCTTCGGAAAGCCATCTTCAACAAGATAACAGACCGAGGAAACCAGAGTACCATCTCGCTTTCCGGAAAGCCATCTTCAACCAGATAACAGACCCAGAGAACCAGAGTACCATCTCGCTTTCCAGAAAGCTGTAAAAACTTGGCTCTTTGAAATTTCACGCTCAAAGTGAACTCTAAACAACTCCAAGAAGACATTTATCAATCATGAAACCAATGAAACACAATGTAATGCAAGATACTACATCTTCCAGGCAAAAGTCAACAAATGTAACAAACAATAAAGCTGCAAGTGTGATCTATGTCTCTCCCTTTCACATATTCTTTAAAGATGAGCATTTGTTCCAGTTCTGCCACGTCTACTACATGACCAGGCCACATTTCAAGATCTGATAGAGTTCACTCACCTATTTATACACAGATCATAATATAACCATACACTTCTGCAATCAACCATGCAGGTACACCAGTAATCATTATGGACAGTTTGAGTGCCATGATGCCACAATATTGGCGGTTGGACACAATACAAATCTCAGATAACATATCATGACTCCCTCAAAATAAGAACCAACACAAAAAGAGTATAAAGACAGCTGAAAAGGGTTAAATCAAGAAACAAAACCAGTGGGTTCCTTTAAAGTGGGAAAAGACAGATTTCAATTTTGAAGAAATCGAGGTGAATGACGTAAAAAATGGGGTAGCCTTGGAATACAAGAGGTTATTGCCACAGAATCACTTTCACTGCAATATGCATATGTTATGTGTATGTCTAAAGTGCACTATCACCCAGGAGGTTATCATGGCACTGCGCAGGTGAAATTTTAGCCTTGCCTGGGGTGAGGGGCACAATTTAAAGAGCCAGGTCTTCAGCTTCTTGTGGAACTCAAGACCTGAGGCAGAGGCTCTGATATGAAGTGCTCCTGTTTCAGCACATATCTAAACTGATTCATTGAAAATTAGCTGGAAGGCTCACCTGTTTTCTTTATTAAAAATACAATGCATCTTGACGTTATGATACAAAGTAGTACAATACTGTAGGCTAGTTGGCCCGGCTTACTGTCTTGTGGCTTTGCAGTACAGCTAGCAGGACTCAGGGAAGGCTCACATAATTATCTCAATAAATAACAGAAAACGAATTCTGCAGATACTCACTTTTCCAGCACTGCTGGAGTAAATAGAATATGCAAAGGCCACTGCACTTTATAGGTGAGTCCGAGAGCTGCCCATCCAGAGGAGGGAGGTTCACGGGGCGAAGGCTCTCTTGAAGGACCTTCACGTGCTTGAGATGCATCTGTCGAACAACAAAAAGACAGAAATGATATTTTAAAGAACTTTGTTTCATTGTTAAAATGCAACATGCCAATATGCACTAAGGGTGCCTGTTGCATAAAACACATGGCATTCATAGAGCCAGTGCAATCGGCTTTGAAACTAATTCCCAGTTCACAGAGCATAAATGTGCTCTGTGATCCGTATTTGCAAAAACAAATCACAGTGCACACATAACGATCCCCTGCAAGTCGCAAGGAAAATGGGTGACCAAGGAACATTTCTCCTCAATTTCGACTTGCAATGGTATGCACAAATGCTTTGCAACTGTTTTTGTGGTCACAAAGCATTTGATGTAAGGCTGGAGACATCTAGAAGGGCAGACACAGCTTCACATTCAGAGTGGCCCCCATCTCTTTAGAGGGCAATGGTGACAATGCCATCGTATTGTGAATGTGAATGCTGGGATCGAGCCTTCTATCCCATGCAGGCCTTCATTCCAGCATTCCCAACTGTCCACAGTAAGTCACACGCCAATGTCCACTCCATTAATATTAATGAAGCAACCGATTTGGCACTCACTGTGACTGCACAGCGAAAGATCTGACAATCTCTCATACCGCTAAGGGTGAATCTACTCAGTTCAATGAAAAGAACTGTGCTTTGACCCGACTGTTCTTCCACGGGGGACGATATGTATTAGCATTCGGACTGCAGCCTTCAGAAATATTACATAGGATTCTTTTGCCTTGGTAGGAATAACTGGTCGAAGACCATTACAATTCCTGGCCTAGTAGGAAGACATGGTGGTCCATTGTCCATTCATTGACTGATTGGCACTTGAAACTTCACAAAGTTTTCTTTTGAAATTAGAAAAAATCATGCAAGTACAATTTGCCGTGCCAATGGCTAAAATACTGACAACATCTGGTGAATACATATATGCAGCAAGAAAGCTCAATAAAGTTAAAGAGAAAGAAAAGAGATGGAATCAGGGTTGAGCATGGCAATCATACCTTTGGGCTCTTTTCCATGGTAATCAATTGTCATTTTCAAGAGAGGAAGAAGATTATCATCATCCAGTAAGACTTTATGTGCAGCCAACTGGAAAGCCACATTAACATCTAAAACAAAAAAACACAGGATTGTTCAGGCAACTTTCATGGAGAAGTTGTTTCACTGTACGAATATAGTTCAAGCTTGCTCTAGATTTGGGCCCTCATTTACTAAACGTTTCCGCAAGTACTAACAAAAGGCAAAAGATAGTATCAATTTACTTACCAATTTAAAGGCCTAAATGTGCAATGCTAAATAGTGTTGTACTGCTACTGCGCTAACTTCAGTAAATGAGGACCTTAGAGTCTTACTATATTGCATCAGTCCACTGCGCCAGTGCAAGGTGGACACACAAGTTTGAATGCACCTGAGATGGCTTCAACAAAAAAGTGCCTGTGATGTCAGATGACTGTCCCATGTCCCAGACAGAATAAACAAGTTCCACCAGCCAATGTTATAAAAGAACTGAAGAGGAAAATGCCCTGCCCATAATGTCAGTTGGCGATATCATGGCTGGTGTGAGATTACTGCTGGAGGGGACACCAAAGAGAATGAATGACTCCCCAAACAATCTCATCAAAGAGAATGATTGACCCCGCAACAAATCTAACATCAACAGAAGAGTACTGTCATGTTTGTGTGACGTAGACTTCCAGTGATTACCACATATAGGAATTTGGCAATGGGCATACATCTTGTTATCTGCTCTCTTCTGCCCTCTCCAAGTACATTTTGGAATCCCTTGATAAGTGGGAGAGGCATGTCTGATGCTGAATCATTCTACTTGCACATGGCAATGTGGTCAAATCCCTTTTCAGTAAATACAGATATATTATTTCACATGATTGACTTTAAAATACTCTTAAGTCTGTCTTCTTCAATGCTATAAGCCTTAAGATATGGGAATGCCCCATAATAATTGAAGTAAGAAGCTTGGACTTAATAAGGCATCAATCCGCAAACAGACACATTTCCTGGTCAATGGAAGATTACTTCTCATCCATCAAGTTTCAACTATGATGGATACCATTGCATTCACAAGGAAAACCCTCTCAATTTCCATGCTCAATCTCAGAGTAACCCAAACAGTATCTCAAATGTCTTACCCAAGTACCTGTGACAAAAAGGCACCAATGGATTTGGTTTGATGGCTACAGATTTTGGAATCTCTAACCAAGATGTGTGGACAAGCAGGGATTGTACTAGAACTTTTGTCCAGTGTTTGTTAATAAGTCACATTGTTGTAGAAATTTACTGGAGGAGGGCAAAGCATACAGAACTTTGCCTTACAGGTTGAACAGGTGAATACCAGATACTGGCTACATCAGTCAGGATTAGACATCAGTCTCAAATGTAACACTGTAGTATAAACTAGAGAAAAAGTAAATGCAAAGGACCTGCTAATTAGACAACTTCTAGTTTGTTGTTTTTGTGAAGCTGAAAACTCTTCCTGAAAAAGATAATTAAACTGGCTCTGTTTGCTCTAACGGTGCCACTGATTCTGCCATTTGCAGCAGTAATGATAAGTGGAAATGAGCTGTGTAGAAGCAACACAAATCTGACAAAACGTCCAATTATATAGATCTTAAACTAATAGTAAAATGCGTAAAGCCAGGGACTCTTTCCTACACAGAGGTGCAGTAGAAGATATTTGCACATTGTAAAGACCACTTTGAACCAGTGTACACAGGGGAAAAGGAATGTGGGAACAGAAGAAAAGGCGTTATAGTTACCAGCAATTATAGGGAATTTGCCTTTATGGTGAGTTTGTAGGCCACCAACAACATGTATATATATTTTTTTACAGTAAATCAGTCCTACGTTCACATGTGGAAAATAAAAAAAAAATAAAAAAAGTAAAGTTTCATACATCATGTGACGAATGCCCTTCTGTTCCCCTCCCTCGCCCCAGCTTTGTTTAATCTTTTGGGTCAATTGTAGTAATGCGTCATACCTGAGGCTTCAATACCTGCAGGCGAAGGCAATGCTTTGGAATAAACAAATGTGACTGAAGTGTGAATCCGCATATTAACAAGGCTATATATCCCTACTGCTCCTAATAAGTGCATCAAACAACAGCTGTGAGGAGTATTCTGGAGACCAAAGATATAAGGGGAGCATTCATCCTCCTGTCCAGTCCTCCCGGAAGGGATGTTAGGGGATTATCCTCTTATCAATTTGCCACGTGTCTTCGTGCTCTGAGAGCTCCAAGTGCTCAGAGTTCAGTGTACTTCTGCATAAGGTAAAAAAAAGTCCAAGAAAAAAACAAAGATGAAAAGTTGCTTTCAAGAACTCAGTTTTGCAGGGGCGGAGCGTGACTGGTGTTCAAGATGGCCACCTAGGCTTAAAGCTCCGCGGACCCGGATCCAAATAATGACTATTACCGTTTTGGGGAACAATAGAGATGCTGAGAAGCAGAAGCCAGCGTTCCCTCTACACCTAGCCCTGCAACATCGCCTGGTTCTGCTCTGGATGCCACGGCAGAGTAGAGTAGAGATGCGACCGTTGCAACTGGCTGTCAAGATGGCGACCGTCAGTCAATGCCTGTAGGAAGTAACATGGAAAGTGGAGGGCCAGCCACTGAAGCCTGGTCAGGGGGGGCACTTCGAGTGCATTCCGCATAGGCGTGATACACCCCCAGGCTCCAGGCCCGAACGCATATGGCTGGGTCCAAACTGGGGTGGCAAAGTGAGCTAAAGAACGATGACGGATTCAACCCAGATCTGTGACTGGGGGGTGAGTGTCTGAAAAGTTTCAGCACTCCGTCCATCATCTCCTTTTGTCTGCTTTGTACGCCCTAAGTTGGCAGGGTATGCCCAGACGTGGGTCCCTTGCTCACTTTGCCACTGGATTCAAGCTAGCCTGGCTGATTAGGGGTGTTACCCCGAAACCGGTCCCAGGATGCTTGTTTCCGGTTCAGGCAGGACCTGGCCTGGCAGTTCGGGTTGGACTGTTCCCATGAGGCACAGGGTCAAGACTGATTTGTATATGGCTGGGTCCAAACTGGGGTGGGGAAGTGAGCTAAAGAACGATGATGTTTTCAACCCAGATCTGTGACTGTGGGTGAGTGTCTGAAAAGTTTCAGCACTCCGTCCATCATATCCTTGTGTTTGCTTTGACCATCAGTCAATGCCTGTAGGAAGTAAAGTGGAGAGTGGACGGCCAGCCACTGAAGCCTGCTCAAGGGGGGCACTCTGATTGCATGCCGTGTAGGCGTGACACACCCCCAGGCTCCAGGCCCGAACGCCCTACTACCTGTGGGCTGGGCGTGGCCCGGGCCGAGCGCATTGACGGCTGGAGTTGGCACGCACCCCCGCAGCGAGAGTAAGAAGAGGCCTACACCGCATATGATAGACAGTGAGGGACACACACAGATTGCCACCTCAGTGTGCCCCTTAGCTACGCGGCGGGAAGCACCTGGTACCACAATCGCAGCATAAAGAAGCACTAATACAGAGGAAGGGACCACAAATTGGTCTGGGGAGGAGAGAGGCAGGCAGCTTCTGCTGTCCACAGAGAGTGGGACCGACACAATCACCGAGGGGAGCGGCCTCTGGACTGCTTGCACACCCCTGGGGGGTGAGGCAGGTCCATACACATATATATTTGGCCACACAAACTACAGGTCTGAAACTACCCAGAGCACCCCTCAGGTGCTCATTAGTTGCACCACTCTGCCAATACCCTAACCAACCATGGGCAAATCAGCGGACCCAAAGTAGTCCAGGGTCTCGTTTGAATCCCCCGGACAGACAAGCGATCACATGGTACAAAACGCTGGGTCCACTGGGGGCAGGGGAACCCCCGGTCAGTAATGATGATGTGGATATGAAGTCTCTTCTTAGAAATTTGCAATCAAGCCTCACCTCCATTGATAAGAAAATTGACACCCTAAATCTCTGCATAAACAGGCTGGCCACCAGGCTAGACAAACATGGCAACCGCCTGACTGAGGCTGAAGATATACTCTGTGGAAGATAACGCCCATAAAGACCGCGATAAACTCCTCAAAATGGACAAAGTGCTTTCCTTCATAAAGGCCAAAAAAGAGGACCTAGAAGCCAGGTCTTGCTGCAACAACGTCTGCATACTTGGTGTGGCGGAATCAAGAGACATGGAAAAAATGGAATCATTCGTAGAGGATATGTTGACAACACTCTTCGGGCCGAATGTTTCTCAAAGCTATCTGTGGTGGAACGAGCGCACTGCTCATTGCCGGCTCAGCCCATTATTGTCCATCTCCTGAACTTTCAGGATAGAGATCTAATTCTGAAGATAGTGCGGGACTTGCCAGGCCTGCAATATTAGGAGAACGCCTTCTCATTCTATCCGGACTTCATACTCACAGTACAGGAGGCTTGCCGAATCTACACCTTGGCTAAAGAGCAACTCCAACAGCTGGGAATCACCTACACCATCCTGTAACCAGTGAGACTCTACCCAGCAAGATACAACGAAAAGACGCGCATTTTCACAGATCCACTACAAGCTGCTCAGTTCGCCAAAACCTGCAAGGACCAGCGAAGGCAAAAGACCTGAGTGAGAACCTGTTTGCTTCATGCTTTATCTTAAGACGAATGTCCCCCTCCTGATCCGTCTTGTTGACCTGGCACTTCCCAATATTATACAGCCCCAATCACAGTTTATGAACATGCTGTTCCACTATTGATTAGAAACTGACACATTCCACCTCCATAATATGCACCACGTCAAAGGTCAACGGTCCTCTGACATTGAGCAGAACCAGGCTGACCTGAATGATGGCTCCCTTTCCCTTGGCTGCTAAACTCTGGGACATTCTTTTGTTGGGAGTACTTTGGGGGATCCATTTGGCTGGGAGGAACGGGTATATGCATGAGGAGAGTGAATAATGTTAGCCGGCAAAGTATGGAGGCTGGTGTGGGAGGGGTGAGGTGGGTAACAAGTTGCAAATTGCCTTGCGGCTCTCTCAGCTGGAGTCCTCAACACAGTACTGATTAGTTAAAGCCAAGCTTAAGACCGGATTGTTCACTTTCCCAGCATTGTGCCCCTTCCGCAAACACTTGACATCGCAAATTATGGATGCTAGGCAAAAATAAGACAGGGCGTGGCGCCTGTCCCCTCGACACTACTGAACACATGATTTAGACAGGCAATAGGTGACGAAATTAAAAATGACTTTGCAACTAATCAGGGAATGGTAGCGGTTGTCACCACACTCTGGGAAGCATTTAAGGAGGTGAGAAGAGGACACTGTATAGCTAAACAACAAGTGGTTCTTAGGTCACTGTGTCGGCAATTAGAGAAGCTGCAGGTAGAAATTAAACTGAAGGTGAATCTGGGCTGCACAGCCCCAGAATCGCGATGGCCAAGATTGAGGGATAAATTTACAGAATATAATGAAACCAGTGACAGAGAAGCAAAATATATGTGGAAGTATAGCAGGGCGCATACATATGGAGAAGGGGAAAAGCCGGGAAAAACCCTGTCCGCTAACATAGGAAAGTCACGGACAGCAAATATCATAACTATCAACTACCCTGATGGACTGACTTAGTCGCGCCCAGAGGGAATTACTAACACACCCTCTGACAGCAAGAGAGAGAAAAGAAGTAATCTGCGGCCTCCCGAACGGGAATGCACCAGGGATGGATGGCTCACGTGCTGAACTATACAAAACCTATGCCAATATGTTGGCCACCCCACCTTCTGGTGGTATTCAAAGAGGCACTAGATAAGAGTGTGTTACCACGGAAACCATTACTGATAGTGCTCTTATAACATAATAAACATCATACCAGTTGGGAGTCATACAGTCCCCTCTCTATTAATTGCAACACCAAAATATTCGCGAAAATCATCTCTAATAGGGTGCCCACTCTGGTGTTACCAGACAAGGTGGGGTTTATACCAGAGAAAACGACCACTAATAACTTATGCACCCTATATGCCTTACTTCACCAATATCAATCTGAGTTAGAATCGGTGGCGGTATTCCTGGACGCCGCCAAGGCGTTTGACTCCCTTGAGCCGAGATAGCTATACAATGTCCTAGCCTGCATGGGAATGTTGGGCCCTCTTTGGAAACTCATTAACACTCTATATGAATGGGCCGTAGCAAGGTTATACCTGAACAGATGACTGTCCGACCCCATTCACATTCAGCGTAGCACCCAACAGTAGTGCCTGCTTTCACCTTGGCTGTTAGCCTTAGCTCTTTTGTTTTTTTCCTTTTTTCCTAAAGGAACATGGGTCCCTTAAGTGCGCAATATCAAAAATCAATAGTATATAGAGATACAATGAGGTCTACATACGATAGCCAAATGGAATTCTCATTTACATTTATTGAAGCAAAATAAAAATATAGCATAGGGAAAACAAACAAAAAGAACATTGTATACAGCTTCCAAACTCAGGTATACAGACGTGCCAAAATTGAAAACACAATGGTTACGTCACAAACTGATTCCAACGCTCATATGTATTAATTAACAATTCTAGCCATTTGAGTCAAGGTACTATAGTCGACAACATTTCGTTCCCTTAGCTATATATAGGGATCATCATCATCAGGACAAAGGGTTATGCCTGAGACAGTGTAAGGGCCACAACATGTGAACCCAATGCCTGCAAGGAAGGAACCAAGGGATGGTCCTTCAAAGGTGAAAATTGCAGCAGAATTTCAAAAGGAGGGCACAGTGGTTGCCCAGGTAAGATGAGCACAGGACTGTGTCAAGAGAAAGTGGCTCTAGTCATCATGAACGAAGTGCGTCAGTTATACTTGAATGAGGGGCCAAAGGATGTTGGATCACTACAGGGCACAATGGCCACAGGGAAAGGAACCACGTCAATGAGTCGTGGTCCCAAGGCTCGAGTGGGTCCTTCACAACAAAATAGTGCGTGTGCCGAGACCATAAATTATTTCAAGCTTACAAACACGAGTTTTCCTTTAACTAAGACCTTGCAGGTGGCGCACACTATTTTCTAGTGAACTTTTCACCTTTTCTTGCATCAGCATGAGATTTAGGCCTGCACTGCTCTTTAACCACCTATAATTTTATAGCACTTTCTACTGTTGTCTGCTGTAGCATAATTCCTTCACATTTCATTTCCTCTCCAACAGAAGCTGCCGGGTAACTTTCTGCTGTGTTGTATGGCTTTCCGATTCGGCTAGTTCAGCACAATATTCTGAATACATCACCTTTCTTGTATTTCCCTTTGCCATGCTGGCAGGGTTAAATAAGTTTTGTTGTTTTGCTTGTTTGTTCTGTGCATTCCTCCAGTGATAGGAAATACCAGCTCTTCCGGCATCCTGGAGTTCCTTGCCTGTATCCTGCTCATTGTGGGTCCACCGGGAGTTTGGCAAGAAAAGCTTAATACTAAATTGTAGGTATGGATACTTCCCTGTATTTACTCACCCATCTGTTGACTGTATGCTTCTCTCCAACTAAGATTCACATCACTGGCAAACCTGCTAAACTCCTTGCTGATCCTAAGAAGCATACAAGTGGTACCTGTGGGTCTCTCTCTCTATCCGTTCTCCATTTTCCCCTCATTCTCTCTGACTGATGTGTGTGCTTCCTACCCATCACCACGGAGGGAGTAGCAGGAGTGGCAATCTTGACAACATAGCTGTTCACTCAGGTTTGACAGCAGGAGATCATCCTTTAGTCTTATATAAGACACCTTACCACCTCCATTGTGCACTCATAGCAGCAATCTAAATATGTAGCAGAATAGGGAAGTACGCACAACCTTAAATCCATCACGGGTGTAACAGCAGCAAAAGGATGGAGAGTTGGCACACCTCCACCATCTCAGCAGCGCTCCGCTCGGTCTTGCATTCCCAGGAAGGCTACTCCCGAGTATGTCTTTTTACTAGACCATTCGGACTTCCCTAGTGTGTACATCAATCACACTGGGCAATGGGAGGGGCCTTGTTGGTCCCTTCCCTCTGATGCTCTCACTGCCTGCTTCACAGTCAGGCCTTCTGCTAGTTTCGGCAACCTCTCTCCTACAAAAGCCTCGTCTCATGACCAATGGCAGTGTCTGAGAAGAGGCTCCGCTATCAACCACACAGCACTTTCAAGTTGAAGCACAACCAGGCCACGGACCTGTCCACCTCTGGTACCATTCCTACTTCTCCTCTCACTTCACCATGGACGTTTCTCAGTGTTCCACTTCAGAAGTGACCCACTTCTATGCTGTTCACTTTAACACTGATAGTGAAACCGACACTGACATCTGTGACCTAGTCGCGATGCGGCTCAGAGTCTCTGACTGGAGTACAGCCTGCGATCTCGATAACATCAGGGTCTCTCAATACTTCTTGATGAACAGAGTCCAATTCTTAGATTTGCCAATCGGCTGACCATCTGCCTGCACAGGATACTAATAGATTAGGAGTCCAGTGCAAGTGAAGTATCAGTGATGAGCCACCATCTTGGAGTTTGGTACTTTGCTGAATCTTGAATATGAATAAAATAGATTACTTAAGAGGTATCTGTGTTCCTCCTCTTCGTCAGCACTCTCCATCTCTCCATATCACAATAACCCCTTTTGTAACAGGCTCCCACAACCATTTAAAAAGATAAGCAGAAAGCATCATTGCCCGCGACTTGACCCTGTTGAAGTGCTATCGCTTACCATCAATATGAACAGCACTGGGAGTTCTGAAGATATCTTGTAAGAATTCCAAATGCCCTCTCCTCCATGTCTGCAAGTTTTCCAGCCATTAGTTTTACATTCGCAAAAACATTTTCACAAGTGATTATGCACAGACTACTGCCTCATGAAAGAAATAATGGTCCCCAAGCTGCAATCCACAAACATGGTTGTCAGGCGCTTTGAACATCATACCAGTTTACAGAAGAATGAAACGGTGGGGCACAATATAGGAGATCTGTGAAGAGTTCTGACTGGGCCATTCTGTGGCTATTACGATTCTCATGCATGGTTCCTTTCAGGACTTAGCTGATCACCCGAGAGATGAGGTAAAAAGGCATTCGCAAATGTCCCATACCAACTCATCAAAATGCATCTCCCTTCATCCCAAGTTGCAAATGCAAGCTTTTGAAGTACCAAAAAAGGAAAGAAATACAACACAGCAGTTCACCAGCAGCGGAATGTCTTGTAAAGTTGTTCTGAGTGTAGCTTCCATTCAAGGCAGTCGACACTAGATCTGATGAGAGTATTTGCTCAATCACTGCTCACTCCTGTCACATGTTATGCAGACAGTGCTCTGGCCAGCCTAATCTTATTCAGAGGATGGAGAACTTTGTGCCCCACCACTTGTTACCTTTATCATTAATAATTGGCCATTAATTAGGTGCACCGTTCACACACAAAGTGAGTTTCTTGGATTGAAAAAGACCAACAATGGTGTACATGGGATCCAGCTTTTTCAGAAATTCAGACATTTGGGTGTCCTCAACGTTCTAACGGAATAGTGTTCCATATTTGAGCACTGTGTACTCCAAGGTCTTGTCCTTACCATTTTTTTAAACATTTTGTTAAAGGGACCATGTGTACCAACTGATCTCAAAGTATGCTTAGGTGCATTTTTCTTAGTTTTTCTTTATACAAAATGTATCGAAAATGAATGCCAATCTACAGACTGATTTGGTGCAACAAAAAAATTGTACAGCAGGTTTATTGGACACCTGTCAAGATGGAAAAACTTGGTTTGTTAGAATCCGGGATGTGTCAGGAGATGTCAAGTAACACAGGCTAACTTCAAGTGTAAAGAGCGTAAGGGCAAGTGCTCCCTCTGATAAAATTTAACAAAAAGCCTTTCTGCTACTGCCACCCTTCAAACACGGAGGGTGCGATTGGGGTATTTACCCTAATCTGCCACTGCTCCGAGGGGGCATAGAGCCCACAAGAAACAAGGAGGTGCCAGGCGACCCCAGACCTAAATACTATAGCTACCCATATTGCCAGAAAGGGTACATTTTCATGGCAACACTTTGATGTCTCCATGTTGCATTTGAGACATCTCCTGTCGGAGAGTGTGAGCCCAGCCACTTAAGTGTGGCACCGTTTTTATCAGAAGTGTGGAAACACAGAATAGTAGAACATACATTGTTATGAATTAAATTTCTCCAAATGGCGTGGTCTGACCGCCGAACATGGCGGGCCGGTAGCAATGGAGCTCCTCAGCCCCGTAACGATCACAATGGATCCGCCGGGCCGGGAGCATCTTTCTAAGGCAGATTGCTGTGCCGCAGCAATTGGACCCTTTGGACATCCAGGGATGTGCCTGAAGTCCTGGAGGAACACTTCGCTCGGCACAGAGCTCTGAACCACGGCTGCACGACTTTGTGGCGGGGTGTCGCCGCTCGGGCCTGGGTTTGCACACAGTGGTTGCGGCGTGTTCCGGCCTGGCAGTTTGCGGTCCCTTGGTGATTGGAGGACCCAGGCCTGTGGGGTGAGAGTGCTCATCTGCATTTCCTGCAGCTCGGATCGGGCAACATTATCCCACATACGGTGCAGCCGACTATGAAATTCCGCAGCTGGCGCAGCCTGTGATAACCCAGTGGCTGAGAGATTGGGGGCACTGGAGAGAGCGGGCCTGGCCAGCCCTAGGGACTGCATCGACCTACAAGTAAATGCCCCCTATGGAGCAACTGTGGCCCCCTACTGCTTGCGGAGCCCCATGAACTTTGACGTTAGAGGCGCAGTGCGCCTGGGGCCCAGCTGGAGTTCTTAGCACATCACTGCAGCGGGTAAATCTCTCCTGTGTTGCTTTGTGTCACCTGGTCGCCTTCCTGTTGTGCTCGTCCTTGTGCTTCTCTACAATGCCTACACCCACCATTCCCCATGTTTCTTTCACGTTACTCCCTCCACCATCATTCGCCTCCACCCCCCTATTGCTTCAGGAACACTGAATTGCTGTTGGAAAAAAATGTTGTAAATAATAAAAGGAAATGTTGGTCTAAAGTAAACCTTTGGTTGCAAGGCATTGCGTTAATCCTTCAAAGTAAATTGCAACTAAATTGCCACTTTTGTTCCTGAAAACACGTGCATGTTCTCCAAGAGTCACTTCGCATGTATATTTTAACTTTATTTCTTGTACGGTCCGACATAGTCGACTACTGCGCTTGTGTGAAACCCCAGTCATAAAAACGGTTTTGTTACGTTCTGGCCAGTTTGTTGCTCTGTCCGCGTCTATCTTTCCCTGCTGCTGTTGGCTCCAGGGCATGCACCGCAGTAAAAAGTGAATGAAACGCTGCATACGTACAATAAACATCAACATAAGGACAACGTAAAGTGGAAAAAATACCATTGTGTAGACTAAAAGGTAACCCACCTTGTTCCACACCACGAGGTGAAAATGTAGCAAATGCTCGAGCTATTCAAATTCCTATTCATTTTTATAAAAAACAGTTGCTCCTTCTTTTAATTAATCATGGATGCCTAGCAACATCTGCCTGAGGCTATAATGATCATAAGCGAAGGCAAGGTACGTGATGTTCTTGTTTAAACAAGCCATAGATATTAATGGGGACTTGTTTTTATAGGGTCCTTCTTCTGCCCAGCACAATTCTTCTTGCATCATCTCGCAGAAAACGCTCTTATAATACACTGGGTACCAGTCACTTTTGGTGACTTTACTCCCCAATTCTGCACTCCTCAGTGTTGGCCTAAAGAAGTGAGTGTCACTCTGCGACTGCCCATGCCATGTATGTATGAGCTGCATACCTAAACACTTATACGGTCCCAAAGGAGAGACCTATCGACTATGCGCCAATGCTTGTTTTTTTTTGGGTGCAGTGCATCCAGTGTCTTTAAATTTCAGGATTTAGTTCTAATGAAAAACAAAGCACAGATGATGTGATACATTCTTTTTGGAAATCCAATTATTAACTTTTAAGCCTTTCATTCAAATCACGCGACCTCCTTGTATCTGAATATAGTATTTTTAGGTCTCGCATAGGCAGCGCTTGTGCGGTCTCTTTGAGACATGCTGTGTACAGGTATTGACTTTAAGCTCCGCCCATTTTCTGCCCATCTTTTCAATTGGCTCCTGTTACTGTTCTTTTTCAATGGTGGCTTTTGATTCGTCAATAGACTTAGTAGTCCCTCCTTAGTACCTACTTTTCTCCTGTTGTAACCTCCCATGGGGACTGCCCCTGTTACATGTGTTGTTAATCTAGATGTTTTTATTACAGCCTGTGTGCCCTATTTTCTTAAATCACTTTCTCCTGCCTGCAACACGCACTCCCACAAGACTTTTTTTTTTTTTTTAAACCAGTGCGGCACGCCTCAGCAGATATATATATATATATATATATATATATATATTTTCCCCCTCAATGTGGTTCCTGTCGGAGCGCGCAGCAGCGGGTGCAGGCGTTTGGACGATCCAATGGCCAAAGTCAATTTTTTTTCCTTTTTTCCCCCACAAAGGACGTCGCACTCTGGAATCTTGTGTTGTGTATTTTTATTACAGAGCCAGTCTGTCACACCGACGCGTTTCGGCCAACTCGGCCTTTTTCACGGACTGGCTCTGTAATAAAAATACACAACACAAGATTCCAGAGTGTGACGTCCTTTGTGAAAAAAAAAAATATATATATATATATATATATATATATATATATATATATATATATATATCGATAAAAACACGTCGTCTCCGCACTTCCACACACTGCCAGGCGAACAGAGTCACACGAATCCCAGGTATATGGCACTGGTGATATTTTTATTTACAGAGCTGCACTCTGAGCGTTTCGGACAAAATGTCCTTGCCCACAGATGTGAGCAAGGACATTTTGTCCGAAACGCGTCAGAGTGCAGCTCTGTAAATAAAAATATCACCAGTGCCATATACCTGGGATTCGTGTGGTCTCTGTTCGCCTGGCAGTGTGTGGAAGTGCGGAGACGACGTGTTTTTATCGATTTGAAAATTCGGAAGGTGGTTGCTTCCGCGACGAATCCACTCCCCGGAAGTTGGCTGCCGCCATCAACCAGTGTATCCATATATATATATATATATATATATCAGGAGACTTCTCACCCAAAGCAATCCACAGGGAAAGAACGGCACTCAGCGGGGCTTGCAATATTCGAGATGTAGTTTATTGTTCCATCAAGAGAATAAGTCGGTAAAAGCGTCAACGCGTTTCAGCACGGAGCCTTTGTCTCGACCAAAGCAGCGCAGCACACTGCACTTCTTCTTAAACAATGGCGGCCGCACAATTTTCCTTTCCTCTGCGTGGCTCGCCCAAAGCAACTCCCTCAACACTGTATGCTCTTCTAAACAGCGCAGCACACCACACTTTATCTTCAATAATGGCAGCCACGCCTTTGTTTTCTTCTGCGCCGCGTGCCATGCTGCTCAAAACAAAACATACAATATTGAAAAACCAGAGTTGAACGAGCCGCGCAGACAAAAAGAAAGGCGCGCAGCTCGCCCAACTTCCTTCTCTCTCATTCTCACGCCATGCAGCAAGGGTGAAAGTGTACTCTCCCAGCTGCTGTCAGACGGTAATGTTTCTATTTTTAAAATTGCAGACAAAAGCATGCTGATGCTATTAGCACACATGCCCATTAAGCCGGCTGCAAGTCACTCACAGATAGATGCTGGCGGGATGCGTTGCATTGCGAATGGAATCTCTCTCCAGTAAAGGATTTAAGTAAATAATTTTATATACACCCCATTGCTTTGTTTGTTGAACTGTAGTCTTCTTCGTTCCAAGATGGCATCCATGCGAGCCTCACTGTGGAATGTCAGTCTTATTTTTTTTGCGACAGAGCTTCGGTTTGGAATTGCAGAGGCTGCCATAACTAGCGCCGTGCCCCCGGACAGAACTAGTTTGGGGCTGGTTTTGGCGCGCAAAACGACAGAAAAGAGGGAAAAACACCCGGGCCCCCCGCGGCGGCCGCCAAAGAGGCGCCGGCCCCCTCGGCCAATGGGGGCCCAGGCGGGATATGAACCCCCAATAGGGGAAGACGCCTACCTTGGCTGGAAAGCAAGTGGGGGGGCATATAAGCGCTGCTCCCCCAGGTAAGCTCCTATCTTCACGGAGCGGGGGAGCAGCATCGGCGTCGGAACCTTTTTGTGGAGGCCGTGGGGTGTGGGAAGGCGAAGCCCTGCCCGGCCGAAGTACCAGCCGATACTGCCCCAGTAACCAAGTATCCGCGGGCAAGAAGAAGACGACCGGGAGCCTACCCCGCTTCACCTTCGAGAGTCCGCTTGCTGCGACGAACCCCCGGACCAAGCGAGAAACCGGGAAGAAGGCGATCCCGGAAGGCGACGAGCGAGAGCCCACCCCGCATCACCATTTAGGGCGGGAAGCAGGAAGAAGACGAGCGGGAGCCCACCCCGCGTCGCCGTCACACCCCACGTCACCGTTGGGGAGCCAAAAAACAGGAAGAGGACGAGCGGGAGCCCACCCCGCGCCACCGGCTCACCCCGCATCACCGTCTGGGCGTCCGAGCGGCAGGGAGGAGCAGCAGGTTGCCGCCGACACCGGAGGGCTGCTGAAGCCGACTGAGGTAGCGGGCAACAGACACGGTGAGCAGGCGAGAGGTGGCGCCTACGCCAGGTTGGGGCACACTGCATGTGCGCGTAGGAGCTGGTTTGTCGGGGGGGTGGCTGAGGACATCAGGAACAGCGCACCTCACCGCCGGCACTTACCGAGGGACGCCAGAGACGCGTGAGGTCTCCGCCTGGGGGCGCAGGAAGGGAAGAGCAGCTGGGGTTTTTTAAAGGGACACGATCGAATAGCTAGGGGACCTGTTGTTGGTGCAGATAACCAGCGGCAGCACCCCGCTTTGGGCACAGTTACACGGTGCTAGAAGGCACTCCCCAACCAGCAATAGGGGTGTTAATAATCCAGCAGCAGCTCTCCCAGGATAGTAGGTCAAGTTTGGTGCATCAGACGGCGGCAGCACCCCGCTAGGACCAGGAGACCGGTTTGGTACAGACACCAGCGGCAGCACCCCGCTTTTGGCAGCACAATAACAGAAGGAATGGCAAAAAGGGGGAGCAATGTGCAGCAGCAGGAGGACCTGAATGAGCTGCTAAGAAAGATCCGGGCAGCATCGGAGGTACACGGGAGCGACTGGATGCAGCCTCACCTGCTGCACGACGCCGGCGAGGGTCCAAGCAACCAGCAGGGCAGCAGCAGCGCACCGACAGCCAAGAGAAGGAGGAGGGCACCGGCAAAGCTCGCGGAGGCAGCGGCTCCCAGGAAGGCTCCCCAGAAGAGGGCCCAGCCACCTGTAGCCAACACGGCGGCGGCGAGGCCAAGCCAGGGGACACAACAGCAAGTGGTGAGCATATCAGCGCGATTGTACAGGAATGCTTCAGAACTATGGCGCCGCTTTTGCTACAGGGCTTAGGCATACAGGGCGCAGGGGCAACAGGGGCGCAGGCTGAGGGGCGGCAGGGGCTCACTCAGGGGGGGGGATACGACAGTAACCCAGGGGGAGGATGATACCTCGGGGCTGCCATGGCACCTGTTAGCCCCAGGCCTGGCACGCCGGCACCGCATGGGGGAGCAGGCCTCAGCAGGGGTAAGGATAGACATAGGGTCCCCCACGGTGGCTTGGGGGAGCGCAACCCCAGCACCCACACCTGCGGCGGCAGTAGCGGTACCTGAGGGATATACACGGCCGTCACCAGGCCCCACGTCATTGACTACCAGGGCCACAGGGTTAGCAAGTCTCATACCACTAGCTGTCAAGGAGAGAATTTGGAGGAAGGAATTCATCGACATTTTCTCATTACTAGAGATACAGTTAGAAGGACTTGACCTGACAACCTGTGATAAAAAAGAGGAAGATAGGAGGGAAAGGAGGAAGGAGCGTAAGGAGAGGAACTTTGACAATTGGTTAGACGCATTTCGAATAATGGCTTGTATAATAGTCGAGAAATTCCCGCGCTGCGCAGCGACCTGTGGCTTTATGAGGCCAACATCCACAAAGCACAGAGGCAATTCCCGGGTGACGCGTGGCTAGCGTACGATAAGGGGTTCAGGCTAAAAATGCAGACCCACCCGGAGATGGAGTGGAATGAGGAGGATGTCTCAGGTTTTATTCACAAAATGATGGTAGCGAGGGAGGAGAAGACATGGGTAGGAAAAAAACGAGCAGTCCTTTCGGGGGTCATCTCACAGGGTGAAAGGGAGGCCTTTTCATAGACCCAAACAATTCAGCGCAGGGAAAGGAACACGGAACAGCGGGCCACCGGCAATATGCTGGAAGTTCGAGGCCAACGAATGCACATACGGGGCAGCGTGTAAATTCCAGCACATATGCTCATCATGTGGAGGAGGGCACCCGGCGGCAGGATGCAGGCGCAGGAAAGAACAAAAAGAGGCGCCGGCCCCCTCGGCCAATGGGGGCCCAGGCGGGATATGAACCCCCCAATAGGGGAAGACGCCTACCTTGGCTGGAAAGCAAGTGGGGGGGCATATAAGCGCTGCTACCCCAGGTAAGCTCCTATCTTCACGGAGCAGGGGAGCAGCATCGGCGTCGGAACCTTTTTGTCCCACCCACCCACACCTAAGGAACAGCAATGTCGCAGGGCTGAGGAACGAGCAAGGCTTGGGCGAAGAACTACGCTGATAACGGTTGGTACGGAGGCACACCGGAGGGCGGTGTGCCAGAATAGGTCCACTCACCTTGGGATGCCTCACGGCTGGGTGAGTCGGCCTAAGGGCGGTGTGTAGGACCACTCACTTTGGGATGCCTCACGGCTGGGTGAGTTGGCCTACCAAAGAGGGGGTAGCAAACGGAGACGGCGCTCGCAGCCCAGCCCCCGCCGGACGGCAGGGCACAACAAGAGTCGGACAAGGTAGCGAGTTGTGGCCTAACTCCGGGACAGAAGCTACTCCCTCCCCGCGCAAAAAGAGCGCAAACCCAATCGACCAAAGAAAACGACCCAGAAGGGCCAAGAGACAATACCAAGGAAGTTTGTTATAACATAACATGCAAAATATGCAAAGTATATACATGTTTCCGTGTATTCCTAATAAACTGCGGCCAACAAATGACCACCACAAGACAAGCGTGTACGTTGGCTTTTTCATGAGGAGGAATACAGTATGGGGAATGTTGCATATATGTGGGAGTGGGGCGGAGTGCGAGGGTTATGACATTTCCGGCTAAATGTTTTTACTGACGTTTTGGCCCAGTTCACATCCTTCGTGCATATTTCTACTGTCCTGAATGCATGTACCGGAAGCAGGTGAGGATACTTAGCTAATCAAGTTTAATTACGGTGTATCATTTTCCCCACAATTGCCACCACATAATCCACTTCACTCCAATACACATAAGTTAACAAGCATTTGCAATGCAATAGGTCTCATGTTACTGAAAGTTTGAGCTATTGGCGTTGCATTATTATTTGCAAAGCCAATAGCTCAAACTTTCAGTAATGCGAGACCTATTGCATTGCAAATGCTTGTTTTTTATTCTAACTGATCAACCAAAACGTTATAATATTTAAACCTTTAACAATACTCACCATGTTCGGTCACAGATGTTGGCGGAGTTTTCAACATATGCTGTGCAACATCAATAAAGACCTGGAACAGCTCTCCCCTCCCCAGAAGGTAAAAATCTTTAATGATCTTAAAACGAAACAAATCAAACACATTCAAGGTGATTAAATTGATTCACTTTGGAGAATTTTATAAAACTACAGCAACAGGAAATGTTGGAGCATAGGATATTCTGCAAATAAATCACCAACTGTGACACATGCTCTCCTGGTTCCTCTTATGTTTCTACCTTTTTATAACATAATACATATTCCTGTATCAGCATACGCACTACTACTCTCAAAGGCAAACCCATGAGAAACACAAAACATATTTTACAGAAGATACACTCAGAAAAACATTCATTTTTACCTTCCCTTACATGAAATAAAACTTTAGGTAGGCAGATGTACCCTGTAGGTGAGGAAGAGATAGTACAGCAGAATGGTTCACCTTGCAACCAATTCAAAAATATGAATCTCAGCCTCCTGCCATTCCACCACTCCTCCTAAAAGGATACTCATAGGCCTGTTGCTGAGCTGCGATTAGGACCTCCTATCCTGCAGCCTCGGCCCCATAATAAAACATTCAACACTTTGTCACGCATACCTACTGAAAATAAACTGTTTAAAAAATGGCGTAATCAACAATGCTAGGAGAGCAGAGTTTAGGAAGACCCAGGTTTTTTTGGTTCTCCTGTACCGAGTAAAGAATCTGTGTTAAAAGTTATTCAATATATTAATGTTTTCAACAAAGTGTTGTTGTCTTGTCCAGTAGAAATTTTATTGGGAATGGGGGCTCTGCTGTTGTGGATTCAAAGGATGTGAAAATTGCTTTCTTGCGTGGCCTCCACCCTGGGAAGGGTTTAATAATCTGCTACACTTAATTCATATACCAAGCTGTCATCTCAATCTTGCAGCCTCTAGTTAAAATCACCTAGCTTTATTAGGTAGGAAATGCAAAGGCAATAATGTGCCAGTAAATCTACTGAAGAATCAAATTATATTTTGTCATTACAGTAAACAACTGGACCACTGCTTCCCAGCATGAACCCTCGTTGAGGGTAAGCAGGTACACCAGACAAGGGCCACTTTCAGGTGTTGCATGAATAGAGGATAACAACTAAATTCCAACTTCCCACCATGGCTGTGATGTAAGCAGGGTTTTCAGCCACTACCCTGATGGGTTGGAAGGAGAAGAATACCAGAGAAACCTGTTTATGGGCAAGTGAAAATACGAACGATGTGAAGAACAAAGAGATTTAAACGATGGAATATAACTGGATTTCATAAATTTATGATACGTAGGGACATTCGTATATAACATCTTTTCATCGAACTGGTGAAAAATATGCAATGAACAGGATGGAATATTTTAGATACCAGCTAGTTTGCCATGAACTTGGAAAGTATGTGAAAGTGGGTAAGGGATTGCCAGACAGCTTGATGACCGACACCTGGTTGGGCCGAAGTGGACAATGGCAGTCTCATGGATTTATACCACCATGCTGAACAATTTAATTGACACTCTGAGCAAGTTAAGGGGCAACTGTATAGAATACTCCTCGCCATAATCCAAATTCACATATTTGGATTATGCAACAGCAGAGATAGTGAACAAGAGGGCACTATCTACTACCACATACTCTGACAATGCCTGATAATACAGATGTTATGGGCTGCAACTAAGCAGTTTCTATTACATACATAATATTGGGAACTTCCTTTGTCCTATGGGCCAAATCAATCATTGTAGGAATATGGTGTGACCATTA
The DNA here is from genome assembly GCA_963921515.1 of Calotriton arnoldi. NCBI lineage: Eukaryota > Metazoa > Chordata > Amphibia > Caudata > Salamandridae > Calotriton > Calotriton arnoldi. The sequence goes on along the minus strand of CAWUFW010000868.1, from coordinate 2,063,282 downwards.
CTTGTCTAGATGACACAAATCATTGGTCAAGCTAGCACTAGTGGTGCCACACATCCATGTGGCACAGATCATACCTACTGTGGACACATAACATCAGGGAATACTCCAAGAACTTTCACAGGATATAGGCACAGTAAAAGTAAATCCAAAGTTTGATCATGTGGGCATATGTATAACAATGGAATGATGGCAGGCGATTGACACAATGTGAATTCTGTGTTCTTATGTCTGTTGCTTTATATTAATGATGTACTTGTAGGGTCTTTTATCTTTGTTGGAATAGTATGGCCTCTGCTAGGCAGGGAATGTCCTTTGCATGGTAAACAGGCATGTTCCCCTGCCCTGAAAGCCCGTGTATCTGGTATGCTGATTTTTCATTTTTGGCTCTGGTGTCATTACTCTAGGGTGTACTCAGAGGCCTAGGCATGTCCTTGATAAAGAGAGGTCCTGGACTATGTCCTGTGATCTGTAGGGGTGTACCAAGTGTGGCCTCATTTGAGACCAAGGACTACTGTCCCAGTCACTGGGTTTAGCATATAGAATGGTAGTGGCAGCATATCATGTTTTAAGGACTAGTTGGTGGAACTGGATCATTGGAATGGAGGCCTCCTGGTCCACTCGTATAAAGTTATGCTTCTATTCACATGCCCAGTCCCATGAACCAACATCCCAAATGCATATTTAGCATATTGGTGGGTGTGGCCTTTGTGGTACATGCATGGTGAGTGCAAGTGAGCAAGAAAAATAGAGGTCAGTAAAATCTATTTTGGATACCCCTGGTCTGGACTTGTACAAGAGGAAGGGTGAGGACTGCGCTTCCACACTGTGCTCTCATTCATGTAGCTGGAGGGAGGAGGCCTAGATAGGGAAGACAGGGCTCCTCTAGTTAGCCTATGAGGCCTTTCGGCAGCAGGGAGAAGCCTATTCGTCTTCCTGGACACTGCAATTTAGTGGATGGTAGGGGTGAGGAGTGGGACTGCAGACTCTGTTGTGAAAGTGAGGAAACCTTTAGGTGAGGCCTGCACTTTTGTCTTTCTCTGATTACTCCTTAAGTTGGATTGATGACAGGCAGGTGTAGAAAATTTACACTTCATTCTGCTTATGCTTGGTTAGTGGAGACTCAATCTACACAAAGGTTGTGTCTAGAGAACATCCTAGGAAGGACACTTATAAGATGAACCACCTCAAACCTGCAGTACAATCAAGGCCTGATAGCAAGACCCAAAGAGGTGAGGTGACATCTGAAGACTGAATCGCTTGCTGGAGAAGCGCTGTACTTGTCCTGAATCGCCTAGAAGCCTGAATGCCTACTGAGGCAGAGAAGGAGCCAGCTTACCTTGCAGGAGGAAAGACTATTCAGGAAGGAACAGGTCCAGAGTGCCCCCAGTAGTTGTGGAGCATGCAGAAGAAGCAGACTCCTGACGAGTGATCCAAGGGGACCCAGGTGTCAAAGGGCACACCCACTGTGCCAGATCTCACAAGTGTTTTGATTACATGTTGCTAACTGGCCTGTGCAGGGCTGCCTCTGCTAATTCTGCAACCGCCCTATCTGGGGCTGCATCTGCCGAATCTGTAACCGGCCCATGAGTGGCTTCAACTACCAAGTGTCAGAAGCCCTGTAGGGGGCTAAAACTGTGGCCCATTTGGCCCCAGAGTAGGCTGCAACTGCTGATTTCTGGGACCCTGAAACACTACACTCACAATGGTCCAGACTTCGGACTATGATCTTCAAACTACTGCCAAGAAGTCAAGCATGCCTCTGACAAAAATAGCCCTGTGCCATGGCCAAAAGAACTCCACAAAAGCCAGCCAGTGTGCCTCATTTCTTGTACGCCTTCAAAGCATCAGGTGACCTGAAAGCGACCCAAGAGGACCGACTCATCCTGGGGGTGGGGGGTAAGAAACTTAAGATTGAACAGATACATACCGAACTGCACCTGTGTTATATTCACGCCAACTGGGGAAGAGAACCTGGTGATAGAGAGTGAACGGGGTTTGCACAGTCCCTGCCAACACTGCACCCAGAGACACTAAGACATAAACTTGTTTTGATTATTGTGCGTGGCATTGAGAGCATCTTTGAAATTAAACTACTTTTTTTCTTGCAAAGATAAGCACTGGGATGGGCGTTCACTTTATTGGGTCTGTTGGTTGAATGATGAGATCTGAGCTTTAGCATCCCAACATTACTGGCCTTAGAAGTCTGTGACTGCTCACCCTAGCTACTCTCCCAGTTAAGTGCAGAAAAGGTTGTACTTGGCCCAATATGCAGAGCCATAATAGGAGGGGCCCAGGACATCCGAAGCAAACAACCTCAACCCCGGTGGCTGAGGCCCACTAGCCCCTGCTTGAACCATGCCCCCCCCTCCCCTGAACAGAGTCTGACAATTGGTGAGATCTTTAAAAGCCAGATTCAACTTTCTTCAACAAAATAATATGTCCAAAGTCTACCTAGTAGTACCTGCACAGTAAATGGAAGATGCAAGTGAGGGTAAACTTTGACACAGTGCTCCGCTCTACATGCAGGTTAGCTACTCATATATTGTAATGTAAATAACTAAGAAAGGCAGCCGGGTCGAGGAAAGTTCTCTTTTTTAACATCTTGCTATTCTGCACATAGGACACCCTAACCTAAACAGTAATGTCATTGCACTTTTTTAAACTCATTTTAATATCTTCATCTTTGGAAGTAGAATGCAACTTGCTTTGTCAATTTTTTTATGTCCACTTCTTGATTATTATACTGTGGAAACAGTTTTAGAATTCAACTACTTATGTGATTTTAAAGATGAAAAGGTTTTAATTAACCAGGCAAATAAAATAAACTGGAAACTTGTATCCTCAGAACAGTCAAGTGAGCTGTGTTTGGATAGAGGGCTTCCAGAAACAAAGACATGGAGTTCCATGTGAGTGTTTTTTTAATATTAAGAATCAGCTAGAGAAACTGGTCGGTAGGGAGGAAACTGATGGATTCAGGGGAAGGAACCATGACTGGAACTTAGGGAGGGAGTGCTGTGGTGTCAGGCACACGACAATCCCAACCACTTCCTTTCAAGGTAACACTGGCACCAACTCCAGGAGTTATTAACTTATGATGCGAAAGTCTAGGCACTGAACTTGTAGATGGCTCTCCAGAAGGCTAAGGTGAAGGCTAAGGCTAAGGAGTCTGAGAGGGAGAAGTTGAAATCAGTTTGCCAGGAACAAGCATAAAGGAGTCAAGAGAGACGGGGGAACACGCCTGTGAGGAAAGAAAAATTCAGCAAAGGAGAAGGAGAGGGGCAGGGTACGAAAGGGAAGAGGAAAGGCAGGAAAAGGAGAGCCAACAGGAGAGAGAGAATATAGCTTTAGAGAAAAAGAAGCTCAGGACAGCAGAGAAAGCTACATCTGGAAAAAACAATTCCAACTTCTAACGCTACAAGAGTACCTGACGATGTTCTAGAATGCATATGTATGCAGAAGGCAAAGATATTTTGAAAAGGGTTGTGAGTTTGAAGATAGCTTGTAGGTTGCAGGCTTTTAAAGATGTGCCTAAGGCACCCACTTTAATCAGTCGCTTGCCCATAGAAAATAAATCAGTCATAGGGAGAATGCCCGTGGCTGAACAAATGAACTTTCAGGGAATAGAGAAAGCCCTTTTTCAGTGTGTGGGCTGAAGCCAGCTCATTACCTTCAAAGGATTAAAGAAACTAAGAGAGTAGATGTTGTTCCATTTGAAACATAGATTCATGGTGTGCTGCACACTTGGAATGAGCGGTTGAAAGGGGCAGAGGCTAAGGATTTTCACGCCCTTTACTAGTTGAAGGTGACCGAGCGACTCAATGAGAAGTGATCTACCTCACTTAGACAATACCTGTGGGAGATGGCAGGAAATTATCAAGAGAATCCTGTGGTTAGCTGGCAAGTGTTGGCTAACAAGATTAACAAAGGGCTGGAGCAACTTGGCTCTAAGCTAAAGGGAGATAATAACTCTCTAACAAACTGGCCTCAAACTAAAGAGAAAGGGCCAGGGCAATTTCCAAAGGTCTAAGGAAGGACACAATCAGAAAGACAATTGAGTTTAAAGTCTGGGATGCAAGGAGAAAGGTGTCAGGGAGGTTCTTTCAAGTCCAAGGTGATTACTTGTTATAGGTGTCACCAGGAGGGGCGTTACTAGGGAGACTATCAGGAGAAAGACCCTGTACCAGCTAACCCATGATTGCGAGCGTGTTGCTTATGGGTGAAGGGATCCAAGACGGTCCTGCTGCACCGAACCTTGCAGCAATGGACATTTGGGAAAGGGACTCCGACACTCTTAAGCACAACAATCGAAATACCATGGATTTGTGTTTGTGTTGGAGACTAGTATCAACGTGAGGAAGGCTCATGCCCTGAGAGATACAGATGTTTACAGGACTGCAGCTGAAAGGATGCATCACAAACTCAATGAGATTCTCCCTGGTGCCACGAACCAATGGCACAGGTTTGATAGACCGTGGGGAGGACACTGAGTAACTGATTGCCCGAGTTGAGGTAAAAATCAATAGTTAGTCGGCCATGGCTGATTTAGGGGTAAAAGATAAGCCAAGTTTTGGATATCTATTTGGCAGATATTTGACTGTACATCAGTCTCAGGAAGAGACTGCAATCATCCGAGAATTGCACAAAGCAGAGCAAGGTAGTAAGCGGATCATGACAGACTCTAAGGTGGCACAGGCCAGGGTATTTGTCACCCTTACTCTTGAAGGAGAGGAGGACGAGACACCCTAAGCAGACCAGGTGTCAACAACTGGGTCACTACCAGTGCTGCTGGTATTGTTACCAGCTCGAGGATCTACTAGGGAATAATTCTGCAAGGCACAAGTTGTGTGGCCTACACTTGTAACACTTTGGAAGAAAGCCTAGGAACAGGTCAGCAAGGGAGTGCCGGAAGGAAACTATGTTGGCTGGAAGGATGGACTACTCTATAGTGAGCCTGTGACTCCTGAGCCAAGAGTTAACAAAGGCTAGAGGTTACGTTGGTGCACAGGAATTTCCAGTTATCACTGGCCCATGAAGTGGCTTTAGCAGGACACTGGGTACTAGAAAGACCCAGAAAACATTGGATTCTGTTTCTACAGACCAGGGAGGCACAGGGGCACATAGAGGTTTTATTGAGCCTGTTTCATTTCCCAATTCAGTGGTAAGTCAGGAGGTAAGACCATGGTATCACTGGTGCCACTGCCAGTTGTAGATGTTCCATTTGAGAGGGTGAGAATTGATATTGTTAGTCCCCGTCCTTCCCCTCCACTTCAGGCAACAAGTATATCTTGGTTGTTAGAGGCCACCACGCCAGCACCGGACCAGCAGCAGATAAATTATCTCCATAACACGGACATGCCACTCAGCACCCCAGAGTCACAGAGTCAGAGCCTGGGCCACAACACTAATGGGTGCTTGAGTTAGAATGCATTGTCCCTCTCCTCCCGCCCTCCCCCCAGCACTGCTATAATACTTGTCACAATAGTCTGTGACGCATACAATGTCCTGAATCTGAGGCTTACAACTCATATTCATAGGGACAATGGCTGGATAGATCTTTAGTTTGAATAGTTGGTATACACTCATAACCTGCGACTGCATCCCGCTGGTGGGGCTTAGGCGCAGTTGAAAATGAACATTTATCTCCTACCACTGCAATGAAGATCTGCTGACCACAGAAGAATTTTTGTCAAGTTTTGGGCACTAAAATGTTTGTACATATTGCAAAATCTCAATAAAATGTCTTTACAAAAAAAAGTTTATCTTGGTTGTTTTGGATTCCAACAGGTATCCAGACGAGGTACCTCTGAGCATGACTGCAAAAGCAGTAGCTAAGGCACTCCTATGAATCTTTTCTAGGGTTGAATTTCCGAAGCCAGCGATTTCCAACTTTGTTTCATCTTACATGCGAGAGACCTGTGAGCAAGCTGGTAGGACTTACCCCCTTCTCCATGGCATACCACTCAGAAACAAATGAGTTAGTGGAAAGGTTCAATAAGACCCTTAAGGCGATGCTGGGCACTCTAACTGAGAACCTAAGGAGAAAGAAGGATCTTCTTTTATCATGTCGCTTATTTGCGCTAAAGAGAAATTTAACAAAAGACGGCTGGATTTAGTCCCTTTGACGTTTTATTAGGGCACCCGGTGTATGGCCCAGACACTAGAGTCAGAGAACAGTGGGAAGGAACTTCTTAGTCACCCGAAAGGATATGGTGGACAATGTAACTGGCTTCAGGAAGCCGAATGCGCAATACATGGGTCAGGCAAAGTTAAACCTTCAGGCAAGCCAAAAGCTGATGGAGTGGTAGGACTAGAAAGTGACACTGAATGGGTACCAGGAGGTTCGGAAGTGGTGATGCTGTAGCCCATCTGTCCCAGAGCTTTGGAGAATAAGTGGTATGGGTCATACAATGTAGTGCTGAATGTTTCTGAAGTTAACTACTTGCTAGACACAGGTACCACAAGGGAATCCCGGAGGGTGGCCTCAGATAAAGGAATTGGAGCATTGTTGGCTCAACTGGATGACAAGGTTAGAGAGTGTTAGGTAGCCTTTATCAATCACAGGCTATATTACCTGGAGAACAGAACTGCGTGGTCACTGAGAAAGAATGCTTTGCCATTGTGCGTGTTTTTAAAAGGTTCAGCCATATCTGTTTGGTACTAAATTTGAGGTACAGACAGATCGCAAACCACTCAAGTGGTTGATGGCAATGAAGAATGAGAATCCCAAGTTGTTGAGACGGTCTATCTCATTTGAAAGTCTAGATTGCCTAGTGGAGCACAAAGTCAGAATTAATCATGGGAATGCAAATGAACCTTCCTGCCAGATACGCTTACGCAACAACTGGACTTCTCCTGCGATGGAGTAAATATCCAGATAGTCCGATCTGGGATAGGCATCTGTTGAGATGGGAATATCCCTGCTTGGTAAATGGGTATGTTTCCCTTGACTGAGTGCCTGACTGTATATATCTGGAATCCTGACTTTTAATTTTGGCCCTGCCATCACACCTAGAGTATGTACAGGGGTTTATGCCTTTCCCTGACTATGAGAGGTGCTGGGCTTGTCTTGTAACCTGGAGGGGCACACCAAGTGTGCCTTCAATTGAAAGCAATGACTACTGTCCCCCTCACTGGGTTCATCATATAGAGCGGTGGTGGCAGCATACAGTATCAAGATCAGTAATGTAGACAGGCCTTCTTATCTGGATGAGGGGGAAGCCACTGGCACACATGTGTAAAGTTCCACATCTATGCACTTACACAGTATCTTGCACCAACATCCCAAGTGGGTGCTCAATATGCTGGCGGTGTGTGGCCTGTTTGGTACATGCATGGTGTGTGAATGAGTCAGAGTAATGAAGACTAGTGGGATCAAGTTTCGATGCCCCTGACCTAGCCTGCCCTTGCGCAGATGGTGCGTGAGGACTGTGCTTCCAGAAAGATGAAATGTATTCCTATAGCTAGAGGGAGGAGACCTAGACACTGAAGTGAGGAGATCGGGCTTCTTTAAATATTCTAGGAGGCATTTGAGTAGCAAGGAGCTGCTCTTGGTTGGGAATTATATCCCTTGAGGTAGAAGTGCATGCTGTGAAGGAATTTCTGCGCCCATGGCTTAACACAGTGGCCAAGTCTTTCTTTCGGAGTGACAGACACAGGTTTGCCACCCTCAGCAGTCACCAAATGAAACAAGGCAACCATGCATGCACACTCCTGCTTTCATCACAATTGGACATGTCCAACCTGGAGATACACTACACACAAGGACAGAGTCCATGAGATATGTATTCAGTCTAATGCAAAATACTAACTATCACATTCTTTTTCATGACATGCAAGCATACACATAGCTTCAAGCTGCAGCAAGAAGTCTGCAGGAGCTCTCGTAACCCCACACAGAAAACATACGTTTTCCAATAGGGTTCACACTATAATCATCCACTCTACCACCCAGGCAAAAGGGGTCTGTATTACCCCATAATAGACAAGGGAACCGTGTATGCAAGTTTCGGCTTGTACCAAATCATACAACACTGTCCGCAACCCAGGTACTGTATTTTACGACACAGAATAAAGCACAGATTCAATCAAGCTTCGACTTGCCCCTAGTTCAAATAGGGTCTACACAGCACTACAGAAACACACCGCTGGAAGCAGCATGGTATGCCAATATAAATACCAATACGTGCAACATGTTATTCTACAATCTAATGTTATATTAAAATTGACATGCAAGGTATGGATTGAGAGGTGCAATGCTTAAAAAGCCTGAGTAGGGAATTGTAAAATAACTAGTAAAGTTTGCATTTTGATGTTTTTTGAACTTAAGAGTAGTCTACAAGATAGCTATGCAACTACTGCCACATAAAGTTGAACTTGATGGACATTATGTTATATCTCAAACGTAACAACTATGTAACTAAATATAAGTAACTATATAACTTTGCAGTCAGTGAACAATTTGAGAGATAAAGAAGGAATAACAATCTGTCAATGGTTCTAATTCACCCTGTTTTAAAAGTTGTGTCCCTTTCCAGGAAGGAAAGGGGAACTGTAAAACAGACTAGTAGACAATTTACAAATAAAGTTGGAGAATTACAGGCAGTGATCTCTGCCTCCGCCTGGACATAATTTTCCAACTTTCTGAAATATACAAAAGTTCACAAAAATATTCCAGGAAAACTTCGCCTGATGCAGGTTTCCAGGCAGACTTCTGAAAATGTTGTGACAAACCTATCAGGATCCTTAAAGGAGAACTCCACACAGCTGGAAATGGATGCCCTGTGCAAACATTAAGCCTGGGCGGAGTTCTGCTACGCAAAACTCCGCAAAGTGCAAAAAAAACTCTGTAAGCAGCGTAGTGCGTTGGATAAATGCTGTTCACAGTGATTTTCAGTGCCAGGTGCTTGTCTGCACTGTGCAATAATCCCGAACTGCACCATGCACAGCGCAAGCGGGCGCTGCTTCCTTTCTGCCGCTCGAGTAGGTTTTTACTCTAGTGGCAGCTTTCTCAACATGAACGTACAGTTTCTCAACGCGAGCTATCTCGAGCATACATGACCACTCGCAATGAGAAATCTGACCGCCTCCAATGAAAAATCTCGCCGTGAGATGGATTTTCCTCGCTTGTCAACTTGACGTTGACGAACATGAGCGAGGAAAAAAACTCTGCTCCGCAAGTTTTTCGGAACTCCGCGAGCTCTGCGTAACGCGGAGTGCAGAAATCTACGCAAACTCCGCGAGCAGAGCGAAGGTTACTGCCCAAACTTAGCAAACACACGTTTTTGTGTTCTACTCTGTCAGAAAAACATTTTTCCCTGTGAAGAAACCCCTTCCCAACCAACTACGGGAGTGATTCAATCCCCTTCCCACCTCAGAAAGGGACTTGATCCAGACCTAACCTGGAGTAAAAATCTGACCCTTTCCAGGGTGGAAAGGGTAATAAGAAGAGTTTGTGAATGCCCTCAAACGTACATTTGTCAATGTGGAAAAATGCCATGGAACATTGGTTTTCCTTCCACCCGAGTCAGATTTATCAGAGCAGGGTACTCAGAACTCGTTGCCGAATTTTCCGCACATATACATGGGTTTATGCCTGCCAGGAATCCTTTTCTGAATTCTTGTCGAGCGTAAAACAGGTAAATACTGTTGTAAACTCTTGCTTACAACTGAATTTACATGTGTTTAATCAAGAGAAAGTAACAGTTCACTTAGAAGGTGGTGATTTTTTTTCTTAAGAAGTCATTTTTGCCTGACAGCAGTTTGCCCTTCTGAAGATTTAAATTTTACATTTATATGTGTAACGTAGACCTTGTTTTTACTACAACAGGTGGTCAAACAGTGGACACAGTGTGACCGGTTGTGCAGCTTGTCAAGGAGGCAGCAACATACAGTAAGCTATCCTCAAAAACTTAGGAGAAGGAAGCACCTAGTAATACGGTAGGACAAACAACAGACAGTACAACAATTTAAATCATTTCAAATTTGAAAAAGTTCCATACTAACCTTTAATTGCCCCAGCAAGTCAGATTCTTCCACCATAAGCTTCCAAAGATGCTATAGAGAAGAATTCAAACAAAAGGCTGTATTACAGGAATGCATAGCACACCAGGTCAAACTCCAGTACTGACTGTTGACTCAAAATACCATTAACAACATGAAATCTAGTTTAAATACTTTCCTACTTAATGCGCTAAATGAGCTACGGGGTAGCTATCAATGGTGGCATATGTGCAGTGGCGCCAGGGCTTAGGTGTCCATTGCACACCAGTTGATGCCATTTTTTGCTACCACACCATGACAATGGGGCCATTTCCGTTTCCTGCATTGAGGCCTACAGCATCCTTGCAACACCACAGATGAGTTATGAAATATATTCTTGAATTTCATTCTTTAACAGATTTAAATTCCATGAAGATAGTTAGGATGGAAGATTGCTTATCTGGAAGAGTGTAAGTTAATTTATATACCACCTTTGACACCTTTTCAACACACATGCAGCATACCCCAAACCCTAGCTTCTGTCACATAACAAGGCTAGGTGGATTGTTTACTTTTCTAATACTATTTTTTCAATTTTGTTACACCGGTATTTCTTAAAGTGGCTAAAGTGATTATTGAAAAATCAAATGTTTCTCTTTTTAGTAAACAAGTCCAAAACTTTGGATGCCAACTACTGGCTGCCTTGTTTTGTCATATACAGCTAAGCTTCACACACATTTCCTTGAAGCGACCCTGATAAACTGCAATGTACCTTTACACCGTCTTCCTCTTCACAGGATGCCCAGATAAATACTAGACAAACAGCTCTTTGCAATTCTGCGAGGGACAGGGATTCTACATGCTAAACTGATCTTTCTAAGAAGAAAGAACAAAATCTGAGGGAAGAGTCGCAGTAAGATAGAGAGAGGAAAATCGCTGACAAAAGAGAAAGAGACAGAAACACGGTGTAGGGTGAGACACAGATTGCTGAGGACATTACAAAAAGAGAGGCTGGTGGCAGGTGAGATAACAGACAAGACGAACAAGCTGAAAGAATGATAAAGATACCTGGAGGATGGAAGAAGAGAAAGTTGAAATATCAAGAAACAAGAACAAATATAATAAGAAGACAGCTGAGCAGCAAGCACATAAAAAGGGTAGAGCCAAGAGAGGAGCAGAAGATAGAGAGACCAGAGTTAGAAAATAACATAAAAATATAGATAGTGAAAGATACTACACAGTACTCACAGGGCTGCCCTAGTTACCCTACACAGTAGACACCCACCATTTTCCACTCTTGGGGTGTTTAGAGACCTGACTTGGACGACGATGCAATTAATTAATTCTGTTCTCAGGCAAGTGAGTCACTGGTCCACTCTCCAAGCCGGAAAGTCTAAGGTGCCTCTCAAGTTACTGCAAGTTACCTTCCAAACTTTGATAAAAACACCTTTCAAACGACCTGGCAAAGATAAATGATTAGCCTGGGAATTTTTTGTGAGCACCTCGCTGGAAGTCATGCCAGCTCTCTGAACCACAACCACCCATAGATGATCAGAATAGTAACCCCCAGCAGTGGTACCCCTATAACCAGGTTTTTATGTGACATCTATTCAGTTCCATTGTTCAACTGTGCCCCCTCTCTGAGACCTCTGAAACAGTTTATACTGTTTGCAGTATTAACTGAACATTAACTTTAGGTACTATAGGTTGACAACTTCACCGGGATCAGTTCCTTACTTTCTGTTTGGCCTCATACCCTCTGATATCATTGCACAGCCTGATGTGGGCTCCGAGTCAGCTTTTCTGCAATTCCAGCATGGTGGAAAGTCTAAGACAGATTTAAGAATCTTCTGCCCTCCATCAACATCAAATGCACAAAAAGTGATGAAAGGAATGCTTGCAAATAAAATAGTCTGATCACTGGCAATCGCTCAGGGTAGCATTCCAAGCCATAATTTTTTTGCCCACTATGCAACCTCAGATTTCACCCAGTCAGATGCAACTCAACGTTGGTCCTGCGCCAATAGGAACAATCATGCCCAAACTACTACGCCAGGTCCTCTCTGAACAGGAAAACAAGCAACCCAAGACCCGTTTTGGTCTAGTTGGGCCTTTTCAGTCGGGTGCAGCCTGGTTCCAGTGGCACAGTGAGCAAGGGACCCATGTCTGGGCATGCACTTGGCCACCTAGGGTCTACATCAAACACACAAAACGTGATGAGAGGAATGCGTGCAAATATTCTAATCACTGGCAACCACTCGGGGTAGTATTCCAACTACATCAACATGAAATAGCACCAACAGGTTACTGTGTCTGAAGTCTGCATTTTTGAAAGCAGGACTCTGTACTCTTTAAAGCAGACTGTGTCCTTCCACATGTCCTCCTCTCTCCATTCCTCAGAGAAGCTGATTCTTCCTCTTTTGTATGACTCGAATACACTTCCAATAGATTTAAAGGATAGGCCCAAATCTGTTTTGACAATTCCAAACTGTAATATTGATCAATCGGATAAGGAAGACAGCCCTGCACAGTGCCTGGAGCTCTGGTCTGTAGGGGCCGGGCCTCCCAGGCGAAAGCCATGGGTTTGTCCGCCTCTCAGTGGGGATTACTGGAGCTGAGCCGCCCACAGGAGCCCCAACCTCTTTTCCGGTCCGACGCCACCCTGCCCAGGTAACAAAGGTGGTCCTGTCCCAGTGCCTTGAGCCCTACCCTGAAGTGACTGGGCCTCCCATGCAAAAACCATGGCTTTGCATGCTTCTCACTGGGGATTACCGAAGATGTTTAGGCTGCAGAAGCCCAAGACTCCGCCCCAGTCTGACGCCACCCTGTCCCAGTAAAGGAAGGTGGGCCTGCGGGGACCGGACCTCGAGGCAAAAGCCACAGCTTTGTTTGCCTCTCACTGGGGATTACTGAAGAGGATCAGCCTGCAGGAGCCCCACAATGCTTCACGTTCCTCCGCCCCATCACCCTGGGTAAAGAAGAAGGTGGCCCTACCGGGTGCCTGGAGCCCAGGCCTGAGGTGACTGGGCCACCCAGGCAAAAGCAGTGGCTTTGCCCACCTCTCACTGGGGATTACAGGAGCTGGTCAGCCTGTAGGAGATTCAGACTCCTCTCCGGTCTGACGACACCCTATCCCAGGGTAAGGAAGGTGGTCCTGCCCGGTGCCTGGATCTCTGGGCTGCCATGGTTTCGCCCCCCTCTCACTAGGGGTTACTGGAACTGATCAACATGCTTAGTGTGGCTGCGTGGACAGAGAAAGATGTTCCACCCATCGCTTTTTTTTGTATGCTGGGATTTAGAGCAGGGGTGCTGAAGTTCCTTTGTTGAACGTATTTTGTGATTTTCTTCCTGATGAAAAGATGTACATTGCCATGCATTACTTTGTGGGTGATACAAAGCAGCTTGAAGGTGAATCTTCTGGTAACTGATGTAGGGGCCTCAAGGCAGGGGAAATATCTGCTTGTGGCTTTACAAATCGGCGCAGTCTGTCAGAAGAGTTCTGAATTCTCTGTAATCTTCTCATGGTTGAGAAAGGTGAGCTGTGATATAAACCATTAGGAAATCTAGTTTTTATAGGACAAGAGAGATTGCTGCTTGGATCTTGTGAGAAAATGCTAGGTGTGGGAAGATGTGTCACAGCGTTTTCTTGGTAAGAAAGCTTGATCTGGCTACCATATCTACTTGGGCATTCTTTGACAGTTTGGAGTCCATGGTAATTCTGAGGTTTCTAACCTCTGGATATTTCTAGTAATCGTCCCAGAACGTCAGGCCGGGAGCAGAGAGGGTCATCATTTTTCCACTCACCACAGGTGAGAATTTTTGTCTTGGATGCATTCACAGATCAACAGGTAGGAGGCAACTGAAGATTTTTTAGTTTCCAAGGTCCTTGGGGTTTTCCAATTAAAGAAATATCTGCGTGACATCTACGTAGTTATAGCAGGTGAACGCAAAATCATTGATCATTCTTGGTAATGATGTCATGTAGATGTTGAAAAGCATGGTTGAGCTGATAGAACCTTGAGGGACTCTTGCTTTTATGCTGTAGGACTTGGATGAGAAAGGAGGCATATGGAAGACATTTGTTCAATTGTGTAGGTAGGACGTTAATCAAGCAAAAGCAGTACCATCTATGCCTGCATCCTTAAATCTTTCGATTAGTGTGTCATGATTGACTGTGTTGAAGGCAGCTGAAAGTCCAAAGAGAAGTAGGTTAGCGTCCCATTACAGTCTACTGTGCTTTAAGGTTGTCACAGGTAGCCATTAGGGTAGAATCAGAGCCTCTTCCTGGATAGAATCCTTTTTGGTACTCGAAAAGTAGGGAGCTATCTTCAATGAATTGTGACACCAGGGTGAATGCTGCTCTTTCTATACGTTTGCCCAGGAATGGTCTGTAATTGTTGGGGTTTTGAGGGTCCAGATTTATTTCAATTATTGACGGGAGTATGTATGCCTTTGTTAAGCCTTCTGGAAAGACTCCTGTTGCTAATGAGTTGTTGATAAGTGTTCTTACTACGATGGCGGTTGAATTTGTTAATTATGTTACTTATTCTGTAAGCATCTTTTTATTGTAAGTAGTGCAGTAGATTCACATGCTCTGCACACTCTTGCCTTCTAGTCTTGGAATCAGACTGTCGCAACTTGTTTTCTTCTAAGAAGTCTTTCGAGTCATGACTTTTTGGTGACTCCTCCTGTGGTCGTGAATGTGGATGGGCACTGATTCCATTGTTAAATTGTTTTTCGCACATGGGTGAGAGTCATGCGTGTAGAAAGAGAGAATTGTGAAGCTGAAAGATTTCTGAAGCAAAAACTGGCTTCCGGGGAGGAGGGTGGACACATGTGAATCTACCGCACTACATGCAAAGAACAGATGCTTACTGGGGAAGTAACATAATAAGTATGTGTGACATTTGAATAATTTCAGTGTAATTATGAGTGACCTTCAAAGTCTATGAGTGACACTTTCTCGCGAGCAAAATCAAGCAATGAAGACAAGAGAAACATATAAATTATAGAAATTACACCCATTTGGACAACGAGAAAATCTAAGAAGATCTTAAAGCTGCTGCAAAGCACAAGAAATGGAAGGGCACTAACCTAGTGCCCTAGTAACTTGATTGTACTGTTAAACAAATGTGTAACATGATTTTAAACATTAAACAAGTCTTTCAGAGACAATACTTTATTAAAGTTCTGTACACATATGCAGACACGCGCAGTTAAATAAAAAAGAGAATACCTACTGGAGGGAACAGATTGTCACTTCATAGCTGCCAAGGTTTTAGCATTCTTATGTGTTTACATTTCCATGGTTTCAATGTACTTATGAGTGACATTCAATGATGAAATGTGTGACTCTCTGCTCTTTCTCGCAAAAAAAAAAAAAAACAAGCAATGAGAAGCTCTAAAAAGATCCTGAAACTGGTATAAACCACCTGAAATACAATATCACATACCTATTACCTCTTTCTACTAAGAAACAATTGTCACCATGATATTAAACAATAAACATCAAAGACCAAAATAGCTACAGAATATTTTGCCCTTTAAGCGATAATGTCTTTGGCCCCGCTTCCATACTCGGGCATCACCACCATTACACTTCAGTCCTCAGCTGGAGTCTCACCTGTGCCACCCGAATTCCTCTTTACTGCAGTGCAGGCTGAGCCGGAATCGCCGTTGGCTAGGTTCTTAGGTAGCAGCGGGCCAGTATGTCACCTGTAGGGCAGGTGGCTGCCAACTGTGGTGCTCAGAGGCCTAACGGACTAGCCTAGTTGCTGCACTTGGGCTGTGCTAGGCTGATCTCTGAGGTCTTTGCCAGTCTCACAGACTAATTGTCGGATCCTCACTCAGCTCTGAGCTTGCCTGGAGTCATGTGGGCTGCAGTCTGGCATTTTTAATGTGTCTATGGGAGGACACAAGAGCACAGCCGTATACATGCCCAGAAGAACTGGGCTCAAAGTTGCTGACACAATAATATGGGAAGCAGACGGCGGCGATCTTATCAAAATTGATGTGACAAAAGATGATCATCAATCATCGGCCGAGGAGTGGGGAGAGAGCCAAGTAAGATAATGCTGTCCCAGCCAGGAAAACATGTTACACTGACTGTGTTGGCTGCTCCGATACCCTGTTGGGATGGTCACCACCTCCACACAGTACATTGTGAGGAGTTAAGAATGATCCAGGTGCCACTTTGTCTCAGTGCACAGGCAACACAGGAACAAACATCCAAGCTGCTTCTTGATTGGGTCAATTAACGACAGCAGTGTGCATTTGCCCAGAAAAACCACAGAAGACGTCATATCCATGTGTGATGGCGGGTCCGGCGTTGCTGTTTGTTGTTTATTTTTAGTCATGCCAGGACGTCAGACCCACGTGACCCAGAGAGGTCGGCCCTGATCTGAGATCACAATTGTTTTTCATTTTTAAATCCACACGATACTTGCGGCAACTAAATGAACAAAGTACCAACTTCTCTCAGTTGACTGTGTGACCATAGAACTAAGTGCAGCAGCATGACTGTCAGTGTGGCAGTATGTGCGCTGCCATCATGCCGGTGCCCGACAGATAGTCACTACCTGCTTAGTTCACTCAGGCTCAGCGCGTGCATGTGGTCAGGCCAGCACTAAAAATGCATGATAATGTATTTTAATGCGGTGATGCGGACCTCCACATCAAAATGCATTAGGCTAACGCCTGATGCGTGGTACTTGGCAAGGCTGCGTTCGTAGCTTGTGTGGCTGTAGAAACAAATGCTCTGCGTGGACTGTTAAGCAGTACTCCTCTAACCATTTGAGAGGCAGTGGTTATTGCAGAGGTATGAAACACCGATTTGAGGAAAGTTTGATCAACTCTAACTTTCTGCCTGCAAGAATGTCCACACAATAATGCTTTGTGAATGTGTGTAGAGTGGTGCATGTGGCAGCCTTATAAATGTCCAATATGGGTATGTTCACAAGAAACGTTGCAGTGGTGGCCTGCTCGCGGTTGAAGTGTGGCCTGGGGCAGGAAGGTAGGGTTCTTTTAACTTTAGCGTAACAGGTTTGGATGCATTTAAAAATCCACCTGGCGACACCTGCCTTAGAAATGGGATGACCTTTATGAGGCTGTGAGAGGGCAACAAAGTGCTGTTGTGTCATGTGAAAGGACTTGACTATCTATATCATACATGAGCGCATGCATGACGTCAAGTGTGTGGAGGGTTCTCTCAGCTACCAAGTTGGGATGCGAGAAAAAAACGGTTGGTTAAGGTGGAATGGGGAGACAACCTTCGGTAATAATTTAGTATTGGCTGAAAGAACCACTCTGTCATTGTGGACCTGAAAAAAGGTTCCTGCAGTGTGAGAGCCTGTAGTTCACGGATACGTCTAACAGCTATTAAGGCTACAAGGAAAGCAACCTTTCAAGAAAGAAACTGCAGAGGGCATGAATATTGTGGCTCGAAAGGGGGCCCCATAAAACTGGTAAGGACGATTTTGAGCTTTCAGACTGGGGCTGGAGATACCCTTGGTGAAATAACATGTTTAAGGCTTTCTATAAAAGCTTTAATAACAGGGATTTTGAAGAAAGAGGAGTGTTCCCTGTTGTGCATATATGCAGCGATAGTGGCTAGGTGTAACCAAATTGATGTGCAAGCTAACCCAGACTTTCGTAAATGTAGGAGGGAACAGATAATGTCTTGCACCGTAGGTATAAGGTGGTTTCTGTGGTTTGGAGTACAATAGTGGACAAAGCGCTTCCACTCAGCAGCACAGCAAGTGCATGTAGTGGGTGGGTCTACGGCTTCTCACAGTATGTCCATGCACTCTTAAAGTAGGCCAAGATAACCAAACTCTAGGAACTAAGGAGCCAAATCGCCAGATTGAGCTGCCTGGGGTCTGGGTGTCTGACTTTGCCATACTTTTGTGTGAGAATATCCGGTCTATTGGGGAGCTTCTAATGAGGGGCGATGGACATCTCCAGAAGGGTGGAGAATCATGGTTGTCAGGATCACATTCGAGCCACCAGAATGAGTGTGAGGCATGTCTGCATCAGCTTCCTGACCTGGTATGGTATTAGCGGAAGAGGAGGAAAATCGTACGCAAAGATCCCTGACCAGTTCATTCACAAAGCATTGCCCATGGACTGGAGATATGGAAACTTGGCAGCAAAGTTTGGGCATTTTGCGTTTTTTTATGTGGCGGAAAGGACTAGATTTAGGGTTCCCAATCATTGAAAGTAAGGGAATAGGATTTGTGGGTGGAGTTCTCATTTGTGGAACTAGTTCCTGCATCCTCCTGAGCAGGTCTGAAAAGTTGCTGCCCATTCCCGGAAGATACTCTTCTAGGAGATGTACTTGATGGTGGTGGATTGCCCCAAAGCCAGATTTGCTGCACAAGGGCTGACAGCTGAGGGGAGTATGTGCCCTCTTGCTCTGAGAACACGACGGTCATGTTGTCTGTTCTCTCAAGAAGTACCTTGCCTTGAATCTGTTAAAGAAAGGTTTTGAGGGCTAGATGAAGTTCCAAGTGGCTGATGTGGAGGCCTCGCTGATGAGGTGGCCACAGACCCTGAACTGTCATGCCATTGATATGTGGTTGATATGTGCTCCCCAGTTGGTTAGAGCAGTGTCTGTGGTGATATTCACCTGCTGAACAGGGTCTGCTAAGGGTTTTCCCAGCAACAGATTGTTTGTGTTCCACCACATCAGAGAGTAATGGTTCCTCTATCAACACTAGATGTTCCAACAAACCACCTGCTTGTGACTACTGGCCAGACAGGAACTCCTGAAGTGAGCGCATATGTGGCCATGCGTGGGATACTATAGAAATGCATGAGGCCATCATCACAGGAGAAGTATTATCTTGCGAACTGGGAGTGGATGGAGAGCCTGAAAAAAGGCAGAAGCTGTTGGAATGCCTGTATTCTTGGAGCGTTAGGGTAAGCTTTGCCCAGGACTACGTTTAGGACGGATCCTAGGAAAGGTTAGATTTGGAGCAGCTCCAGGTGTGACTTGGAGTAACCTGGAGGGCACCCCTTGGTGGCTTCAGTGTCCTTTTTAATTTTCTCCAGCATATTGTCAACCTGCGGTCCGAACAAGTGGTTCCTGTCGAAAGGCAGGTTGACAAGATGCTGCTGCACCTCCGTCTTGAAGCCAAGAATGGCGCCGGAGGATAATTGAGGTGTTCAGCCCTCTGGCTACGATGTCCACTGAATCTAAAGTGTACCTGATGATAGCGTTGGAGATGGCTTTCCCCTCCTTGTCTATTTCCTCCCCTCTCTTTTGGTGTTGGTCAAGGAGCTGCTGGAGGTGGCCCTCTGTGTTTTCCCAGCGAGCCCTATCAGACCAGGAGAGGCGGCCTACCGTACTGGCGATGCGCCAGTATGTGGCTTCATCCACCGTTACTCACTTACTTACAGCATTGATACTCCTTCTCTCCTTGTCGGGAGGCAGAGCGTCACCCGTGCCTTGGGCTGCTGCCCTTTTGGTGGCAATCAAGGAGTCTGGTGGGACGTGACCCCCGATATAAAGTGGATCGAAAGGAGCCGCCTTGTATGTTTTTGAGTATGGAGTGTTACCACCCGGGAATTGACGTCTTTGAAGATCTCCCAGGCAGATTTTATCATCCATAGGGAGGTATTGGACAGAACGAACTGTTTTGAAAGCATCTCAAACAAATAATCGTCATCCTCGGAGGTGGCATACAGTACAAGCTTATGATAGGCAGCTGCATGTTAGATAATGCTGTGGTACGCCATGGTGTCTTCTGCCGGAAAGGTCCAAACAGGGACGTGGTCGAGATCTGGGTCCACCTTTAGAATCCTTGTAGTAGTCCGCCCAAAGATCCTCAGTGGGATGCAGATAAACTGGTGTAAATTCATCAACTGAAGAAAAGAGGCTTGGGCTACCTGTATCATAGTACGACTCCGGTGATGCCTGAGGGGAAGTCATAGGAGGGGATGGAGCAGGTGGTGGAACTGGAGGAGAAGAAGGTGCAGGTGCTGGTGGAGGAGGGGGAAGTGGAGGTGGAGGAGTAAGGGCAACAACCTTGTGCCTAGGCCTTTTGGAATGCAGTGGAGGTTCTGAAGTGTCTGCAGGTGGAAATTCTTCAAAGGCATGTCTGTGTTTCTTTTCCGTGATTCTTTTCCAAAGCAGAGATCTTGCCTGTGCATGGATGGATGATAATACGCCGCTGCCTCTCATCCAACTTCTCTTGCAGTTTGAGGATAGGAGTTTCCTTGGAGTTAGTTGTCGATGGCTTTGGAGCGTACACAGGTTTAGGCGTCAAAGACGGCTTTGGCATCATTGGAGGAGTCAGCCTCGAAGGTTCACTGCTGAAACATGATTTCGGACTCAAGGGTTGCCGAGGGTCAAGGCCTCTGGATGGATCTGTTCTCGGCTCCAAAGCCTTGCTTTGATGTCAACCTAGGCCAGAGGATGGTGACGCACCTGAAGAAGGCACCGGCTTAGGCTCAGGGCTTGACACTCGTCCTACGGAGGGGTTGCACTCAGCTCTGATGTGCGGCCATTTTTGTTTTTGATAGAGACTTGGGTGTCGACTGTACCTATGCATGGCGTGGTCTATAGACTAGGGGGTCGATTCCGATTCGGGCCGGAAATTTCCCCGACCGAGCCGGACCCGGAGAGATTTCCGACCGAATCGGACCCGTGCAGTCCGACCGAACGAGTCCGATGCGTCCGTATGTTATCGGACACGAGTCGGTCGGACTCCCATTGAACTCAATGGGAGCCGGTCGTACAACGCGTACGCGGGCTCCCATTGCCTCAATGGGTGCGAGGCGGACAAGGGCGCCTCCTACAGCGAGTACGCCGCGAAGCGCTCGCGGCGTACACGCACAGGTAGGGGGACCCATGGGTCCCCCTGTGTGCGCCTCGCACGGGTACGCGTACAGGGGGTCCGACACGGACCCCCAAAGTACGGCTCCGACAGCGAGTTCGAGTCGGACGGCGCGAGTCGGTCGGAGCGGTCGAGGTGCGCATCGTACTTACCCGGCCGGAAAACGTCTCCATTGCGCGGTGCGAATCGGGTCCGACCGAGTCGGTCGGAGCGGTACGGTCCGGGTACGAGTCGGTCGGAGCGGTCGGGTCGCCCGGACGAGTCGGTCGGCGAATTCGCATCGTACTCGCTCGGCCGGACCCGCGTACGGTTCGGTCGGGAAACAGGGCTCCGAATCGGATCCGGTAAAGCCGAATCCTATTCGGAGCCCTACCGGCCGAGATCGGAATCGGCCCCTAGGTCGGGGGTCGACAGAAGTGGATGGACTATCCTCAGGAGCCTCTTCCACCACCAGAAGTTATTCCGCCTTGGGCTCCAAAATGTCAGAGTTGATGTTCTTGCGACTGGTTGGCGGGCCAGATAGTCAGGTGATTCACCCGAATTTTCTTCTTCGGTGTCGAGCAGGTCTGCCTCAAGGAGGTTGTCGGGCATGTCCAAAGAGGATTTTATATTTTGATGTGGCCCCACTGCCTGTCTCGTCACTGACACTGGGTTTTCTTGCTTCTGAACAGAGCAAGAATTGCACAGCCTCTCATCGTGCTCCAACAAGCGACACAAGTTACAGACGGCTTGGAGAGCGGCCCAGGGGTATTTGTAATGGCATTGCAGGCATCTTCTGAAGGGCATACATTCCATTACCTTGTGCGCATCCTCATTCTCTGAAGCCGGTCAGGAGGGCGCGCTGCCCTGAAGGCCATGTGGCCGGTCACTCGACGATGATGAACTAGAGTTGTGGAACACGCCTCATACGAAATGAAGTGGCGTTGAAACGTTTTCTCAGGATAGGAAGGAAGACAACAGGGTCCTTGGCACAAACTTAAGGGTCAGACTTGTCGGGACTGAGAGCAGTACTGATACACAGCGAACCTGAAAAACAATCCAACAATGGAATTGGTGCCCATGCACATTCATGACTAGAGGAGCAGTCACAGAGACCGCGTGACTTGAAAGACTTCTTTGAAGAAAAACAAGTTGCAACAATCCAAGTCCAACACTAGATGGTGAGAGCATGCAGAGTATATGTAACTACAGCCACACATTCTATGGACAGAATGGGGTTAGTGCTGTTGGTTTTCTTGAGGGTTAAATAACAATCCCACAGGTCTAGTTTGGTTGCGTAATGATTTGATAGTTTGTCAAAAAATGTTTGAGCAATGGGATGGGTTCTTTCTGTGCATATTGGTTTACGTAATTCTGTGAGTATTTTATAGAATTTTTTATTGGCACATTTAGCATTGTTAATTCTGCTTGAATAGTAGCTTTTCTATTTTTGCTTTTTGACTTGCACATTTTGTTTTGCCTGTGTAGGTGTATTTTGTCTTGAGGGTTGTTTGTTTTTAGCCAGGTAATTTGCTATTTTATCTTTTTTGATTCTGTGTTCATCCTAGGGGCTTGTTTTCTTTTGTCAGGTTTAGATGTTTTCAGTGGGATTAAGATATCAAAAGCTTCGTGGAGCCAGCGGTACAGTATTTGAACTGAATTTATTGTGTCCAGATCTGTGTTGGAGGCAAGCATGGATTGTAGGTCGATATACCTAGCTGCCGATAAGGTGAGTTTAGCTGGAGTGATTTGTGGTGTAATGTCAGGGGTGAAGTGGAGCTTGACACCTGCAAAGAATGCTAGGTGAGTAAGCGCTGTTTACTTGTTGAGTGAGAAGATGGTGTCCTTGTTGTTTGGCCATAAGGAGAGAGTGCAATCTGGGCTCTTGGAATTTGATGGCCTCTACCCGGGCCCTAAGATATTTCAATACTTTTGTGGAGATTGATGAGCTGTTAAAAGTCTACAAATTGTGTTGGGAAGAGATCCAATGCAGCGAAAGATCTTGGCAAAGGCTGTAAGAAATAGATTAATTACTCTTAAGAACCTCCATTTAGATAGTGGTATAATTACATCTTGGTCCCCCTTCCCAGGCAAGCGCGCGTTGAAGAAATCGGTTGCCTCGGTGTCCGAATTGAATGACCTAGCTTATCTGCGCAAGAAACCATCCATCAGTTTCTCAATCCCTACACTGGTCCAGGACACTGTTTTCCCTTATTCATCGCAGCTACCAGACCCAGGGCTGCGAAATGAAATATTAAGGGTCAGGGTGGGTTGCAATCCAATTTATTCATCCCACCTATACTGGTCCAGGGTCCAGGATAACTGTGGTCTCTGCCCCTGCCTCCTCAAAGCCAAATGTACCCTACTGCATATATTGATGGATTGTCTCTTTTATCTTGTAAATCGAAGTAAGTTTTTAAGACCTCTGTTTTTTAAATATGGTGTTGTCAATAGGATGAAAGCTGTGGAGCTGTTGACAGAAATGCGTTATCTAGATGTGGCTGTTGGAACTGCTCGGTTTTTACGGTCTGTTAAACAGAGTTTTAATGATGAACTGTAGTGGGTCGGGGTGTCGGGTAGTTAGGATGGGACGCTTTTATGATCTTCATTGTCATCTGTGTTTTAGAATGTTTTATGGACAACTGTCTAAATAAATAAACTTACTTGTTCTTTGGAAAGTGTGAGATTTAGTTGGATTAGAGTATGTGTTATATATGTTGGCATGAAGAGCAGAGAGGATGTACATTTTTTATTTGTTGACTGGTGGGAGTTGTTAACTGTGCGTTAGTAGTGAAGAAGTCACATCTATGTTAAGACATCTGCCCAGTTTCCTTCCTTCAGTACTACTCATGTCCCCTTTCTTCCTAACCAATATCATCAATCTGCCTCTTTTCTCTAGTATGGTTCCACCTGACTTGAAAGTAGCAGCAGTTAACTCCTTCTTAAAAATGACAACAAGGATGGGGCAGTAGAAGAACATTATAGATCTAGCACGCTGCTTGCTGCTCTTGGAAAAAATGTAGAGCATATTGTAATTAAACAACTAGCTCATTGTCTGGAAGAATTCCATTGCCTCTATACATGGCAGCTTTGCTTCTGCCCTGGCCAGGGAACAGGCAGACCTTGTCCTTGACAAACTATGACTTATCCTAGACCAGGTCGACTCTCCTGGTCTAATTCTGCTTGATCTCTATGTGGCCTTTGATAGAGATAATGCCACACTAGTGGGCCATCTGACAGAAGCAGGGTTCAAAGGACATGCCCTAGCGTGCTTCTCCTCCTTCCTCGAAGGTCATAATCAGTCGTGGTGCTTCCGCCATATCATTTCTCGTCTCTACCCATCAACAGTAGGGTTCCACAGGCTTTTCTCTTTCCCTGTGTTAGCATCTATATTCACCCACTGGCCCCACTTATCAGATCCTT
Source organism: Calotriton arnoldi (assembly GCA_963921515.1). Classification (NCBI taxonomy): domain Eukaryota; kingdom Metazoa; phylum Chordata; class Amphibia; order Caudata; family Salamandridae; genus Calotriton; species Calotriton arnoldi. Next base: position 2,039,064 of record CAWUFW010000868.1, on the reverse strand, counting down.
TGGCTGACTTGCAATTTCTTATGCAAATGACAAGCAGCTGACTAAGTCCTGATGAAAAGGCACCTAATTCCACAGCCAAGCTGACCACCTGCTTACTTGCAGTCCAGCTGTGGATATCACATAATTTCCACAAACTCAGTGCTAATAAGACCAAGAGCTTGTTAGTTGGCAATACCATTAAACAATGGCAAATCACCCTTTGGACTGAGACCATAGAATATGCCCCCTCACCAACAATGAAAGTCTAAGAGTCCTATTGGATCCAGACCTCTCTCTCTAACCTCAGATCAATGCTGTCTCATCTACATGCTTCAAATCCATCAGCTTTGAAGGAAAATACTTCCATTTTTGCCTCAATACTTCTACACGCAGGTAGTTTTGGCCTGCATGTTGTCAAGAATTTATTATTGCAACATAACCTACTTGCCAAGATAGGTGATTGAACATTTGTGGAATTTTCATTTACTTTTTGAAAATGTATAGCTTTATGGATTCTACCATGGGTTTCACACCTTTTTTCGTCCTCCACAAACTTCAAGGAGGAAGAAATTGCACAAAATAGGAACAATTGACCACTACTTAGAAAGTTGTAGAAACAGGTGACAAAAAAGTAACTGCTCTGCTTGTTTCGGAAAGCTGGGAAGAGGGTGATATTAGCGCAGTAAACCTTTCATTGATGCCACTTGTAGAAGAAACACTTTCTTGCACAGAACTTTTTTCTATTTCAAAACAAAACATATTCTGTCTATTTTTCTATCTTTCTCCAGGGCAAGCCACAAACTCAGGGGTACCTTTAGAATCCCCAAATTGTTGTGAAAAACGGACTAAAATTTGGCCAGGATATATTTTGTAGATTGTTGCTATTTAAACTGAAACATGCTAAAGATAATCACTAACTAAAATGCCCACATATGTAACTTTGTAGCACCCCCATTAAGAGGTAGTGTGGGGGGTGGGGTCATAAAGAGCTTATCTCTCCATACACATGCCATCACAAAACACTCTATAACATCCCTCTAAGATCCAAAGCCATTGCCATATGGAACCATTTAGGACATCCATCTGTAGAGCTAACGCTAGTAACGCAGTGAATCAGATCATTTGAGTATGTCCGCATAGTTCTATGATGCTCATCAGAAAATAAACCCTCCTGGATCCTGTTATTCATGAATGTCTCCTCTCTTTAATACAAGTCTAGGTCTATAACACTTGCAAATCCCATCAGTCCAGGTTTCGGGGGAATGACACAGTTAGAGGGTGATTCTTGGGCAAATTATGGCCATCTGTACCTATGGTGGGATTTTTCTTTTCCCATTCTGGAATCATTTGTGATTGTATATATTTTTGGGAATACTGTCATGTTCTGTCTGAGGGGAACGCACTGTATTGAGCACTGTTCATCAACATAGCCATCTTGGTGTTAGTCACAATAAAAAATAAATAAAAAGTGGGATTATGAAGTCAGTAGAATAGGTGGGTTTTTATGGCTTTTCTTAAATCTAAGTGAGACTGAAAACTTCTGACGTGCAAAGTATGATTTCTGGAGTTGGGGCCATGCAAGTGGAGAGAGTGTGCTCCTGTACGTGATTGTTTAAAATGGCGAACAGACCTCAAAAGCTGAGAGTTTGAGTGCAAACTCCTCACATTATTGTAGCAAATACAATGCTCGGAGAGGGTGATCTTTCTGTTTTGTGAAAAATCCTATGCATAAGGCAGAGCATCTTAAAGAGAATTCTTTGTTTGAAAGGATGCCATTGAGCTCTTGCTTTGGCTGCACACTCAGATTTTCATAAGTTTCCTACTAATGAAATAGCAAAGTTCTGAATCCCATGAATTTGAACAAGCAAGGATTTTAAAATGCAATCCTCTAAAGTCTGACCACCCAGCATGTTCATACCTATTCCGATAAAAACTGTACCACACTTGTGTGGGTGGGCTTATTGCCTGGAGCAGGAAGGGCCCCAAAATGCAAGATGGAAACATCAAGATTTTCCATTTGAATTACAATAATTCAGGGGATATGAGTAACTGCTGCATTTGGGCCTGTGGTCCTTTGGCACACAAGAAAACCCACAAACTCAGACATTTATGAAAACTGGACACCATTGGGAGTCAAGAGTGGCGTAGTTTCTGTGGATTGCCCTACTTATTCTTACCCAGAACTCCCTGCCTCACATTTTAGTGAGTGAAAGGTCCAGAATCAGCAGGGATCCACAAACGTCCTACCACTCAGCATTGTCAGACTTCTCCTGATAAAAATAGTACCCCACTTGTGTGGTTAGGCCTATTGTCGGAGTCAGAAAAAGCCCCAAAATGTGATGTGGAAATATCAGATTTTTTGCTACAAATGTGTTGAGGTGGTCTTTGGGCCTGGGATCGGCCTGCAACTGGGTAAATCTACCAACCCCCGACATTTCTGAAAAACAGATACCTGGAGGAGTCCAGGGTTGTGTGGCTTGTGTGCAGCCTACTGGGTTTTCCTGCTCAGAGCACCCTGCAAACGTCATCACTATGCCTACTATCACCTACATTCCTCTCACTCTCCTTGGGCGAATGGCTGCAGAATTTAGGCCCGAGGGCAGCTGGCACACAAAGAACCCTACCAACACTTTGCTTTTCTCAAAACTAGAGACCCAGGGGAATCCAGGGTGGTGAGGTTTGCATACAGCAAAGTATGTTTTCTTACTCATAATGCCATGCAAATGTCACAACTATTTCAATTAAAAAAAAAGAAATTCCTTGCACTATCCACAGGGCATGGCTGTAGCATTTGACTTGGTGTCTGCCAGCAACCAGGGAAACCTACTACCTCGCACATTTTTGAAAATTCAACACCTGGGTCAGTCCAGGATGTGCTGGCATGCATGGATCCCACAACTTTTTCTCACCTAGAGTACAGAAGAAAAAAACGTATTTTCTACATATTTATCTGACCAGAACATTTTGCAGCTTGCAGCTAACATCAAACTTCCCACATGTCTGTATTTTCGCATTTTTACAGTTGAAAGCGGTACCCCACATTTGAGGATAGACTTATTGTACCGGGCAGGAACTGTTGAAAACTTGGAGAGGGTCAAGTCAATATAGCGTCAACATGGCACTCGCATGTTAACAGGATTGGTATGCTTCTATCTCATGAGTTAGAAACACCCAAAGGTGTGAGGTGCCATTTTTCTTTTTCTTCTTCTTCTTTTTCTTCTTCTTCTTATTATTATTAGAATGCCGGATGGTAAGGTTTTTGCAATCGGCTGGCCCGAGAATTCTTTCACATAAATGTGGGCAAAGAACAAGTACTTACCTTTGGTAATGCTCTCTCTGGTCGATATTCTATCTAACCGCAGGTTCCTCACCTCGTGAATACCCCAAGGCACGAAACTGAATCTGGAGGTTTTTTCAGCAGTGCTCCTGCGCACTAGCAGGTGGCATGTCTTTACGTCAGCTCCGGACCCGATGCCAGAGGCACCTATAGGCGCAACCCCTACATGCTGACGTCCAGTTTCTTTTTTGACTTTGCTCATGCCATCAGACACCCAGCTTAATAACTTATCAGATGCAACAGTGTACAGATCAATAAATTGGGACCTTTTTATAATTAAGAAAATAATTCATTCCACAGAACAGAGAAATGGAAAAGCAGCAATCAATCTGTGGTTAGACTGAATAGCCACCAGCAAGAGCATTAACAAAGGTAGGTAACTTGTTCTTCTGATGGATACTTTTAACAGCAGATTGATCACTATGTGAACAGATACCAAAGTAGTACCTCCTAAGGTAGTGGATCCGTGGAATGGCTCATACCAAAACGTCCTACAGGACCAAATGGACAAAGTGTGCCTCCCGCTGAATCTGGCTATCAAGGCAGTAGTACTTTGTGAACGTATGGATTGATGCCAACATAGCAGCCTGACAGATGTCCAAAACAGACACTGGCATGTCAATGCAGTGCTAACAGCTTTGGCTCTGGTAGAAGGAGCCCTCAGTCCTTCTGGAGTCTGCTTCTTGGCCAATATGTAGCAGATCATAATAACGAGGACTATTCACTTTGATATTGTCCTTTTCTGCAAAGCTTTACCTTTCTTTGCCCCAGTGAGCTCCCCAAACAGCTCATCATCCACCTAATGGTCCTTGATGCCATCAATGTAAAAGCTCAAGGCTCTTTTGGGGTCTAAGCAGTAAAGTCTCTCCTCCTCCTCTTTCGAGGGGTGAGTTGGAGCAAAGAATGCCAGCATAGATAGCTCAATATGAAAAGGCGCCACAACCGTAGTCAGGAATGCTGCTCTAGTCCACAATGCCAATTTGACAGTGAAAAACTTGGTGTACAGTGGGTGAATGGAAAGAGGCTGTAGCTCACTCACATGGCGAGTATGAGTTTTGCTACAAGGAAGACTGTTTTGAGAGTTAGTAGAAGTGAAGAAAAGCCTTCTTCGGCACCAGAAAATAACAGCAGTAACATCAAGTCCCTATTTGTGATGCCATGACCCGCTCTATGGCTCCTTTGCCCAAAAGATCCTGCACTTCCTACTGTAAAATGGAAAAATGGTCCTCCAAATGCCGCTCAGAAGAGGGTGGAATATGTAGCAGTTAGGACTGGAAAGGAAGAACATATCCTTGATGGATTATCTGATGCACCCATTTGTCGGATGTGATGCTCTGCCGCCCATGGAGGTAATAGCTTATTTTGCCTCCAACTAGGTGGTCATGTGCAGCTAAAGTGGTTTGGTGGTGGTAGTGGAAGCAGCAAGGACTCATCATATCACTGTCCTTGAAGACCTGGATTTTTTCAGACAGATCCCCGACCCGCCTTGAAAGTATAGGGGGTCTGTTGCTGTGGAGGTGGGCCTTGATGCTGTCTTTGAACAAACCCCCTTCCAAAGCCTTAAAAAGGGTGAAACTATTGGGGATACTGCCACACTAGTTCAAAAAGGCTGAGGAAGTATGCTGTGGCCCTACCTTCCTTGAAGTGCTCCAGGGCTGAGTCTGTTTTATCACAGAAGAGACGAATGCCGTCAAACAGCATTTCCACCAGTGAAGCCTAAACGTCACCTGAGAAACTCATCGCTCTCACTCATGTGTGGCATCGAAGCACCACACTAGCCCAGACTGCCCTGCCCAATCAGTCAGTGGTGTTCAGCCTCGAGCAGATGACATTCTTTGCTGCATCCCGACCATCTTGAATGATCGGCACAAGACTGGTGAGGTATTCGTCAGGAACTGTCGGCGTGATCTCGCTGACCATATCCCATATCGCCAGTGAGTAGTATCTCAGGAGGCAGCTGGCATTCACGGAACAAAAGGCGAGACTGGCCGATAAAAACACCCTCTTCCAGAATGCCTCCATATGTTTTGATTCCCTATAGGAAGGCATGGTACGAAAAGAAGTAGGGTTCAGCCTACATGTGGATGCCTGGACCATCAATCTTTCCGGTGTAGGGTGTGGATTAGGAAAGCTGCGTCATCTGGAGCAGGTCTATCGATTCTGGCCTATTTACAAGTGGACAAGGACAAGGTTTGCCCATTAGTTTGTCCATCAGGGGATTCTGACTTGAGGTTTTTGGGGCCCAAATTCACACCAGAGACAGCCATAAGGGTGCCAAAGATGCACAACACGGCTTCGTTGAAAACCTCAACTTCTTACAGCATCGCAGAAGGACTCAGAAACTTGAGATGCATTGGGATAAGCTATGGAATTCATTCCTCGGTAGGAGACTGGGACAGAGAGGCACCCTGACATCCTCGCTATTTCTCTAGTTGAGAAGGGCAGGACAATGAAGAATCCCGCTTTGACTTTGTGTTTCTTTATAGACCTGGACTTATCTGACAACTGAGTGTGAGGAGGATCTGTTGTGGGAACAAAATCGAAAACGGAAACAGGTCTGCGCCCTCAACTTTAACTGGGAGTGGCCCTTAAATGCCTTCAGACAATGTTCGACAACATAGAGCTGGGCTTCGCCGTCCTGGATCGTCTTGGGATTCATCCAGGTGCAGTCTGTGCAAGACTTGGAGTAATGCATGGACCCAAGGCACGAAAGACATACCTGGTGGAGGTCTGTCATAGACATCTGTTTGTGACAGTCTCCACAAGGTTTAAACCCTGTAGTCTTCAGAGGGGACAAGTTCCCTTGCACACTGTGAAGAAATATTTTGAAGAAAATTAGTCAAAATATGAGAGAAGTGTTTGGAGTGAGCTCCTGATTTGTGTTCGAAGGTGCGGAAAGAAAAGAACTAACAGAGCACAGGAATGGCGACTATATGTGGCTACGGTGTCACATCCGGAGAGGGGCGAGGTCAACACAGAACCGCACACTGCCACCCGCTGGCCCACATAATTAAAGGATAGGTACTAAAAAGGGGGAAGGCCAAAAGTTGAAGATGGACCAGGCCTTCAGATTTGACGTGCACACTGGCTACACTCCAACTTCTGATCCTGAAAAAAGAGCCCCAGAGAAGGATGTGAAGAGATTAGGAAAGCAGAGACATCCTACACTTGGTATAATGTATAAATGCTGGAGAATATTTTGGCTGTGTACGATGGGCTGGGGCAGGTTGTCTTCTCAATTTTCATTCATGTTACTTACAATCAGTGTCACTTTTGAATGATATTGTATCTGCTAACCTTTTTATGATGTGAAAGAGAACAAAGTGCCTCATTTAGAGTCTGGAGAATGGGTTAATCATTCACAAACATGGCAGATATCCTGTTTGACTTATTACAAGTGTAATAGGATCTAATGAAATTGTAATAAGGTGGACGGGATATCCGCTTTGTTTGTGATGGAGTAACCCGCTCACCAGCGTCTAAATCAGGTCCAAAGTTATTAACTGGTACCAATAACCATACTTTTGAGTTTGTGTATTTTATTTCTTAAAGTCTGATGTTGCACATTTGTGTATTTGTTTATATTTATATTTTCCCAAACATTTGCTTACATGCCATTCTACAATTTAAGAGTCCTTCCTGTAAAAAAGGGACAGCCAGCTTGTGTAGGTTCACACAGGAGACAGGATAGGAGATTGACATAAGTACAGCAATGTCATGTTTACTTTCAAGAAAGGAAATAATTGCAGTGACTCACCTTAATGAGTCATGCAATGAGTTAAACCTAGCATCATCATACATTTTAGAATAGTAGCCCAAGTAGAATCCTGTAGGATGTGACTTGAAAAGGTGAAAGTTTTATTTCTCATAATGCACCAATCATAATTAGAATTAGGTGTCCTAAATGAGCAATAACATTTACGCATGAAATGGGCTTTGACAGAGGACTCCACTAGATCCTAAATTAAAAACCTACTCTTAACTTCCTCCTGGTGACAGATCTAGAATCACTGGCAACCTGAGTGAGGGCAATCGAAGGTCTCTAAGAGTCAGGCCTAAATGAGTAGTGGTGGGCCAATAAGAGACTTGCACGGTGTCTGAAACAGTGCACCCTCCCAGAACACGAAACCTGCTCTGTAGTGTACTGCTTTATTTATTTGAAAAGTTTTATAAAGCGCGAACAAGACCCAACCGGGTATCAGAGCGCTGTACAAAGAGGAAAGCTGACGTATACGTACAGAGACAATATAAATACACTTACAAAAAAGGGGAATATGAGAGGAACCGGAAGCAAAAAGTAAATGAGGGTGCTAGGGGAAGAGTAGGTAGCAAGTGAACAAACAGGTAACAGCCAACCTAGATGAGGCCAAGCAGTTTCATCATCTACTTACTTCAAAGACAAACGAAATAAGTTTAAACCCCCAGTAGAAATGATTGTCAAGCAGTTTCATCATCGACTTACTTCAAAGACAAACGAAATAAGTTTAAACCCCCAGTAGAAATGATTGTCAAGCACAAGTTTCAAACATAAAGTGAAGGTACATTGTTAAGCATGCAATAAAACACCCAAGCACACCCCATAAGGCAACATGAGAGGAACCTGAGGCATAAAATAAATGAGGACGCTAGGGGAAGAGTAGGTAGAGAATGAACAAACAATAAACAGCCCACCCAGATGAGGCCGAACAGTTTCATCATCGCCTTACTTTAAAGACAGCTGAGATACGTTTTAAACCCCAAGTGAGAATGATTGTCAAGCACGAGTTACAAACAAAGAAAAAGTCAATTGTCAAGCATACATTTCAACACAACAAAGTAAAAATGCTTGTCGAGAATGCAAGGTAATTGACTAGCAAATGACATGGAGGCTATTGTTGATGCAGTTCTTCCAATAGTAGCCATTTGACCTGTTTTTTGAATGAGGCAGTCGAAGGGTTGGCTCTGATCTCTGTTGGTAGGGCATTCCAAATTCTTGGAGCCAGCCTTGAGAAGGTACGATTGTAGGTTCTTTTTATATTGAATTTCGGTGGTTTCAGTAGTAGGGTATTGGAGCTTCTTAGGTTTCTTCTGGATCCGGAGAGCTCAAGTTTTTTTGCCAGGTAAACGGGGCTATTGAAATGTATAGCTTTATGTGCCAGGCAGGCTATCTTGAAGCGGATCCTAGCTTCAATGGGGAGCCAGTTAAGCTGGATTAAGTCAGGTGTGATATGATCATGCTTTCTTGAGCCTGTGATTAGTCTGGCAGAGGCGTTCAGAGTAGCTCTTAGCGGCGCTAACCTAGATTTAGGAAGACCAGCTAGGGTTACCAAGCCATATTCTACTCGTGATATAACTAAGGATTGGACTGCTGATTTCATGTCTTCGGGGGTAGGAACGGTTTGATTTTCCTAAGAGTGTTGAGCTGATGGTTGGCACTCTTAATGGTTGCACTGATGAGACCTTGCATGTTTAGAAATTTGTCTAGGGTGACCCCTAAAGAGCAGGCGGAGTCCACCAAATGTGGGGTGCAGTTGAGTGCTGAGATTTTTGATCCAGTTTTGCGTGGGAGCCTCGTGATTGCGTGGGGAAATCAAGAGAAATTCAGTTTTGAGAGAGTTAAGTAATAAGTGGTTATGTGTTAGCCATTGTTGAGTTTTTTGAAGCGCTCCGTTAAGAGTTTTAATGTCATCTGGAGAGGAGATCTTCAAATACAGTTGAGTGTCATCCGCGTACATGTGGTACTGAATGTTTGAGTCATTTAGAATGGCAGTTAGAGGTTCCATGCATAGGTTGAAGAGCGTGGGCGAAAGTGCAGAACCTTGAGCCACCCCAATAGAGACTGAAGTGCTGGCCGCCAAAGATTGGTTGACTTTGATTCTTTGTGTTCGGTTATGCAGGAAAGAGGAGAACCAATTTAGGACAGGGCCCGATAGCCCCATCCTGTATTGAAGAAGGTTAATCAGATTATCATGTTTGATAGTGTCAAAAGCAGAGGACAAGTCCAGGAGAATTAGAAGACATGGTGTATCTTGGTCCAGAGCTCTGAATGCGTCATCAACAATGTGAGTTAGCGCTGTTTCTGTGCTATGACCTGATCTAAAGCCTGATTGATGTTGGTCTAGGAGCTGAAATTTCTCAATGTGGTCGCAAAGCTGTGTGTGAACACATTTCTCGAGCAATTTTGCTAGGGACATGATGTTGGTGATCGGCCGGAAGTTACTGGGATCTGTAAGGTCTGCATTGGGCTTCTTGGGGATGGGTGTGACTTGCCCCATTTTAAGGCAGTCGGGAATCCTCCCCTGTAAGAGAGATTGTTGGATGATCCTGGACCAGAGAGGCAGAACTGCCAAGTTGAGGTCTTTGAGCAGCTTGGCGGGGAGTGGGTCCTTGAAATGGTTGGAAGGTTTCAGAGAAGCCAGGGACAGTGACAGCTCCTCCAAGTCTGGAGGTCGGAAGGAATTCCAGCAGGAATTGTTTTTGGGTGTGTACAGGCATTGATTTTGGGTGTGTATTGCCGTGTAACCAGGCAAACCCTCGGAACTCATAGACAACAAATTCTCAGGGGCCCGTTGCAGTTCCCGCTCAATACTTCTAGACTTTTCAGCGAAGTGCTCTGAGAAGTCCTCCTCACTGGGTCCAGCGATTTTGATTGCTGGAATAGGATTAGCCTGTTGTTTGATGATATCAAACAGTTTCCTGGGACGGTTTTTAGCGCTGTCAAGCTGATGTCTGAAATGATCTGATTTAGCGATGCGAATGAGTTTGCTGTAAGAGCTTCTCATCTTTCTTAACTGTTCGAGGCTAGAAGTGGAGGGGGCATTTCTCCAACGTCTCTCAGAGAGCCTCAGCTTGCGACGTTCGTCATTAAGGGTACCACTGAACCAAGGTTTGGATTGTTTGCAGGGAATCCTTTTAAGTAGCTTCGGGGCTGCAGAGTCGAGAATATTAGACATAGTGTTGAAGTAATGATCCGTCAACTCTTCCAAATTATTCATGGTAGTTGGAGGTTCAAGTAGATTCTTGCTCAAGATGGAAAGGTTAGAGATGTTCTCTCAGGTTACGAGTCAATTGCTTGTTTTTGAGTGGTTGCCCTTGTCTAAGCAATACCTTCTCCTGAATGCGAAAGGAGATTTGGAGATGATCCGACCAATCACATGGTACTATGTCATCTAGCTGAATAATGTGCTCTCTAGCTATGATGAGGTCAAGGGTAGCTCCCATGCAGTGGGTAGGATCGTTGCAGGCCTGTATATAGTTGAGGTCAGAGAGGAAAGACTTAAGAGAGCAGACTACTGGATCATTAGAGTCATTCCAGTGAAGGTTGAAGTCACCGAGGAAGATGTGATTAGGATGGAGGGCTGAGCTGGCAGAGATGGATTCCATTAATTGTTCTACGAAAAGTAAGTTGTTGTCCCCAGGAGGATGGTAGATCGAGTGAAGCACACAGACAATCTTGCCCTTGTTCCAAATTTCAGCGACAAGTAGCTCACAGGAGGACATCGAGTCCTTATGAGTCTGCTTCAAAATGAGGCTGGACTGATGGATGCAGGCAATCCCCCCCCCAGCTTTAATAGCCCTATCACATCTGACAATGTCATAGCCAGGAGGAATTAAAATGTCAAGTATTGGGGAGGAAGAGTCATTGAGCCAAGTTTCCGTAAGAATCAGGAGGTCTAATTCTTGTGATAAGATGAGTTCGGAGATATCTGCTGCGTGCTTCACTGCTGATCTGCAGTTGAGAAGCATCGATTTGATATGGGAATCTGTGGTTGCTTCCACTAGGTGCGAAGTGACTACCTGAAGTAAGTTGTCCTTATTCAAGGATCTCAGGTTAACGCTCGGTTCTCTATCAGGATCGGAGGAGATAGTGGGTATGGAGCTAGGCGAGATTGCGTAGTCCTCATAAGATAGTGAGAGTGCGAGCGTGTCAACCTCAGACCCCTGCGTCTGTAAACTACAGGGTCTGGAGTGGAGGTAGGGAGGAGGGGGAGCGGGCCCTCGAGGGTAGTACGGGCAGGTAACAGAGGCCCTTTCCATTCCACCATTTAAATTAGTTGCAGGGTGCGAGGGTAGATCCGATTCCGCGGGCGGATATGGTGTGAGGAACTTTTCATTCTTTATTGAGCATTGTAGGAGGATCTGGAGGTTGTCATTTACAGTAAGGAGGTCCCGCTTCAGTTCGGCCAATTGTTCCTCAATCCGCCGAAGACTGACACCATCAGGTGACCGTCCAGTATAAGGTGCAGGGAGATGCCCCTTCTCCATACAGCTATTGCAAGGGGAGATGGACCCCTGCTTAAGCTCAGTTATGGGCTCCAAAGGAGTAGTGAGAATGGTAAGGATGGCGTCAGGGATCATAAGCGGCGGTTGAGGGGTACACCCTTGAGTATGTCCAAGGGGCGGTCCACAGGTAGTATCCTGAGCCCTGGGCGTAGAGCAAGAGGAAGCAGTAGGTTTAGGGGAGTTCAGAGGAGAGGTGGCCCAAAGGTAGCGTCCTGAGCAGTGGGAAGAGAGTTAGAGGAGGAAAGCAAAGGAAAGGGAGTCCCTAAGGTAGCATTAGGATTAGGAGTAGGGATAGATTGGACGTGAGGGGAGGGGTTGTTGTTGTTTCTAGTCAAGAGGTTAGGTCGCGGTGTAGTGGGTTTTGGGACCAAGGGTGGTGAGTGTACTATGTTTAGGGGGAAGTCCGTGTCCAAGGGACTGGCAGTCGGATTGGAAGTGGGGGTGGTTTGTGCCTGAGGTAGTGGGACAGGGGGTTGAGTATGCCGCGGTTTGAGGGGGTCAGTGTCCAAGGGATCATTGGTGCCGTTGGCTGTAGAGAGGGTGTGGTCAGGAGGGGTAAGTGTCTCGGGATCAGCCTTGTGGTGATTCCTGGTTGTGCGTTTGCTGGTCCTGGTAGTATCGGTTGCCGTCATTGTAGTGGGTGTTTGCCGGCGGAGTGTGATGATAGGGGTAGTGAGATTATAGTTAGTGATGGTGGATGTCCATGAGTTGTATCGTGGGTCATCTGGTGAGGGAGATTGGGTCGGTTCAGGGTTTTTTGTCTGGGTGAGGGGCGGTAAGGAAAATTGGGTTAGAAGGCACTGCTGAGTTATAGAGGAGAGTAGCGTTGGGAAGTGCCGATCAAAAGTGGTGAGGTGCGGGTCTGAGGCCTGAATGACAATGTTTCCTGTTTTGAAGATGGAAATTGTCAGTTCTCCTTTAAAGGTAGGGGAGACAGTTGTGGAGATTTTTTCGCCATAGGGAATATTAACCGACTTGGTGACTAGAAAATGAAGAAGGAAGGTGTTTTTCCACTTAGTTGGGCGGTTTGTGTAAAAGATGAAGTTAGTTTTCGTCTCGCCATTAGTAGCAGTGAGGTAGTTGTCAACAATAAGTGTTTCTGGGTGCTGTTTTAGGGTTCTATGCTTTAAGTTCTTTTTAGCATTACTGGTCAGGTTTTCTGGGTAGTTAATGGACCATGAGTTTGGTCCGTGGCGAACGAGTTTAGAGTTCCTGGTGGTATATAGCGGAGGCATAGTTAATGACTGAGAGATTCTGGATCAAAAGAATCGGTTGGAGGAGAAGTTAGTTGTGCATTTGCGTCTTGATGTGGTGTATGGCTGAACTAAATAGTGCGGGAAATGTCAAAAACTGGATTAGGTTGTTTTCTAGTATCCCTGTTTGGTATCAAAAGGCAATGTCATTCCACAGACCAGTATCATTGATCCGCTAAGAAAGTACACTTTCGTGTCTTATTTAGGTTCCCTGAAGGAGCACTCAGCCTCATCAAACAGACAGGCAGTGTAGATCCAAGGACCTGTAGCAGAAGCCATCAAGCACAAGTAATCCTGCAGTTCTACTTGTGGCTCTAGGATTGAGCTCTTAAGCTCACTCAAGCGATCCAAGTCTCCTAGCTAATGTGAAGTAGGTAGCGATAAATAAGACGTGATTACGTGATTGCAGGTTAGATACAGCTGTTACAAGCCCAAGTAAGAAATCAATTTGAGAGAGGTGTCATTTTAAAGGGAGTTTTCACTTTCTTTACAAATGTATATTTTCAATTTGTGCAGTGGTGTGGTGTATGGTCTATCGCCTGCTCATCAGGATGGTGCATCTCAATGATGTTATCTCCTCAGTGGCTAGGTATTTGCTACAGTATTAAGCATTGAAGAATACAGTATAGGTAGTCCTAAGGCTGAGAAGGAATCAAACAATATATAGGTTAAGGAAGGTGTAAATTAATTATCCCAACAGGCAGTCCTGAGGAGAGAATGACTAAATAATTGTAGAGGCTAAGGAAGGTGTTAGAAGGTTATTAATGAGACCTGCAGGAGGAAGCGGAAATGAATAGTATTTACCTCTGCAACAGTACTCCGGATTCGATCTATAACAGATTCGAAGTCCACTAAGCTGAAATATGGCTGCTGTTTTAGTCTGTGCAACTCCGCAGCAAAGGTATCTTCCTGTTGTTTTAGGATAGAGCCTGAAACAGGAAGAAGAGAGAGTTTTATAATCTTACTTACGTCCAGACAGCAATGAGTAGCTCTGAAAGGGGAAAGAGTGACAACTTCTGCTTGCAGGTAAAATGGCACAAGTGGAAGTTAATGTCATCTACAAGAGTTTGAGTAGATCAGATCATCTTCACACAAAAGTATTATCTCAATCTGAAATTCACAAAATTCAAGTTCACAAAAAAAGGATGAAAAAATCATGACTTTTAAAAAAGAAAAACAAGCATTTGCAATGCAATAGGTCTCGCATTTGTGAAACTTAGAGCTATTGGCGCTGGAAATGACAATGTCTTTTACCTATGTATTTTGGTTTGGAGTACAGTGGATGTATGTGGAGTGGAATTATGTGGTTTGGATTGGAATTGTTAGTTGTTGAATTGTGTGTGGTGGAATTTTGTGGTGTGGAGTGGATTTGTGTAGTGGAATTATGTGGCATGGTGTGCGGTGGAATTATGTGGATAGTATTTATGATGTATTGAGTGTACTGGAATTAGGTGGAGTGGGATTGTGTGGAAATGGAAATGTGTAGAGTTGAATTGTGTGGTGTGGAAGTGTGTGGCGTTGAGTGAAATTATGCTTATTGGAATTATGTGGCATGGTGTGGAGTGTATTTGTGTGGATTGTGTTACGAAGTTTAAGAATGATGAAATGTAATTACAAAGAAATGCGGCCTTTAATCAAAATTAAAACCTGTTTCTTCGACCAAAAAATGTCAGAAATGCCTAAATGTCTGTTTAATCTTTGTCCTAAGCAAGGAGGAGCTGCAAACCAAACATACATATTTAACATGAGCCAGGGAAAAAGAAAATAATTCCAAGACCAAACACTTCAACACACTGGTGGAAACTTACTAGAAATGTGAAATGTAGTTGCTTTAAAGGTATGAAATGAGCGCATTTTTGAAAGCTTGTAATAGTAAGTCAGGAAGAGGAACCAACAGAGGAGGTGTGCTTTGGCAAAGAAAGAAGAAGGCTCAACCTTAAAAGCAAGGTAATGAAATGAGGTAGACTGAGGTAGACATGGTGTGGGAAAAATACAGAGGAAGGAGGAGAACCAGCATATGGAGAACAAGGGGAAAGTTAATAATATTTTCGGAGGTATTATGAAGAGATGTTAAATAAATGCTCTGTTTATTTTAAAAGACAACGACTGCACCGACAGCCTGCTCCAACCCCTATTCATTAGGTTTGGTGGTGGCAGGAAACGCCAGATTGGAACTCCCTTAGGGGCGCTCAGGCGAGGCCAGGAGAGAACGGAAAGTGAAGTGGGTGAGAATGGATGGGGGGTGGGGAGATGAGAGGCTGTGTGAGGAGAGCAAGTTGAGCGGAAGCAACACTGAACAGCGAAAGGAGGGTGATGGGGGGGGGGGAGGTTGTTGCTGCAGAGTGTGAGGTGAGGTGGGAGGATGGGGGGGGGGGGTGGTGGTGCGGGGAGCAGTGGGCCTTGGGAGGGACGAGGTGCCGTTGCATAGGGGAGAGGGTGGGAATGATGTGTGGGGCATCCGGCGGGGTAATAGTACAACGGAAGTGGTTAATAAACGGCAAGAACGTTATGGGCATTAATAAAGGGTTAAAGGAAATCGTTACATTATATTTCTGGGTATTCGTGTAACTCACCCTTCACCGATTTATTGGTCCGAGAGCGCACAGTGGCTCATCTAGCGGAGGTCCCCACCCAAGGGTAGATTTCCTCCTAGACGCACATTTCGTAAGGATGGGTGTGTTGGTCATAAAGCCACCAAGGGACGAAGGTCTGTAGAGGTCAGCGTGAGCGGCTTAATTGAAGATTTAGGGTTGGGGCAGCGTTAAAATGCACGCAGTGACTGGCATTGTTGTTGCATACACCTTTGTAATAAGTACAAAAATGGAAAGACGGAATGAAATTGGGGTGCAGAGGAGTTAGCCGTAGGAGCTGGCATAATTTAAAAAATGTGGTCGTGTAAGAAGCCTCAGAAAAGCGTGCAGGGCTGGGGAAGAGTGCTTAGCAGAGCAATCTGCAGCTGTAACAATTTTAAGTCACTACATTGGATTACAAAGTAAAGGAAAAACTAGAATTTGATGTGAAAAAGAATTGTGGCACCCCAAATTGGAATAAAAAATGCAGAATGCAGAGAGATGGGGCATGGACATAAACAGCGGACTCCACTTCCACCAGCGTTCAGGACATTGAATAGCTTTAAAAAAGCTGAAGGGCCAAAGAGGAACAAACACACACAGACGGTGTAAGTTGTAGGTTTGCAACAATTGTTTCTGCCCCAGCAGTATAAATTCTGAACAGTCATAACTTGCATACCAAAACAAAGTATTTTTCTATTACTGTACACAAATATTTTGACGATTATATCCAGGACAAAGCCTTAAATAGCTGACATAACATTTGCTCTACTTCGCTTCAGTACACGCACTGTCAAAACTGATTTACTTCGCACTGACGCGTCTGAAGGTGTAAAAGCATAACACAAATGACTTTATAAGTAATTTTGTGACAAAGCACCCTAACATATTTGCTCATGGCCCCATATATATGCCTTTTTCGCCTTTTAATCTAGTATAAAAAGGGCCACTGCAAACTACCTTTTGGCACGTAACAGCGGACACAGCATACATTATTTTCAATTCCATACAATAGTATTACAATCGAAGGTATAGCGCTAGGGTGTGGCTGAAAAGCGGCATAGGCGCTATATAAAAACTCCAACACAAATAATAACAAGAAAAGGGCACAAGTGGATAGGAGGGGGGAGAAAAAACAGACACGAGGGAAGGTGGAATAGGGACAGGGTGGAAAATGAAACGGGATTGGGGAGGGGTGAATAAGAGGTGCAGGCAGCTTCATGGAGATGGTGATAAAAGAAATGCCAGTTCAGGAAGGGAAAGGATGTGGCGTATCATCTAGAGCTGCCGACTTTGAAACTGGGGAAACCAGGTTTGAGTTTTTTTTTTTTTTTACACAGTGTGCGAGGCTAAACAGTGTGTTTACTATGATGCTTTAGAGCAAGCGCACTGGCCTCCCGGCCCACTGAGCCCTTCACTAATTGTTATAATTACCCAAGAACCGAACCGGTATGCTATTTACAGCGCTAATACATAACACAGTTATCCACTCACTCTCGCACGGACATTAACCTCCCAAGTATTTCAAGCCTCGGCTCCATATTACTGCAATTATGCCAGCATTAGATTTGATTACATTTACGTGTATATAAATAATTGTTTATCTTTACTTCTGTTCCGTTAGCAGTTGGGAAGTTCCAGAATGCAGCGAAATAAAGTAATTCTCCCTTGTTAGATGGCGACAAATTCGGTTAGCAGTCTAAACACTATAGGCTCGCTCACGTGACTCCATCGGCGCCACGCCCGTGCACTGAAAAAACAACATACTCTTCCACCATTTGCGTTCCATACATTCCTTACTCCTGGCCCTGCTAAAATCACCGGGGCACACAACGCAACCTTTTACCTAACGAGACCCAAATGAGGGTCATATATGTGATCTACATGCATCCTCAGATGGTGGTGGCCACCTTCTGGTGTACTTTACAGAAACCGACGATTTTCATTAGCACCGTGCGTGGCATACAAGCCAAAAAAACAAGCTTTGGCCGCGCGCTGTGGTGGGGGAGGAGCGGGAGAGCAAGTGACGCGCGGCCGTGAAAGTGACACGGCCGCGCGGCTGCTAGACGCGCTCTGTGGTGAGGGAGGGGGAGGAGGATTGGAAAGGAAAGCCAGATGGCCTGGAGCATGCGAGGAATGCGCGCGTTACTGTGCGCGTACTCGCATGCTCTAGGCCAGGACAAAAAAAAGTGGTCGCATTTCTGAAACCCACTACTAAATGTCTCGCCAGACCAGCGCATGCGCTGGCTCAGGCGAGACCTAAAAAAGAAAACCAGGCTGCCAACAAATTAACAGGGGACGACATGCCTTATTAATAGCTGATTTTACCCTTCTTGTGCAAAACATAAGCAAGGGTTAAATGATAAACATAGTGAAGGGCCCATTGTGCACCCTGGGGCCTATTCACAAAGGTAAACTTGCATGTGAGTAAATCTACATGTGTTAGAACACACTTACACTTTTGAATACCTTTACTTCTTTTGGCTATTTACCATTTAGGAGTACAAAGTTATTCAAAAGTGTAGACTTGCACGTCTCCACTCTGTCAAACAGAGGATGGAGCCAAGGCTAAGTTACTATTACAAGTGTAAAGTTACCACTGCTAAAAAGGAGCAGTAGTAACAAATCCTCCTACTGCCCTCCATGCTTGTGCCCTCACAACGTCAATCTATGTTCTATGTCAGCTCGTCTGTCTGTAGTTTGTGAGTCTGTCAGCTCCCATACTGCATCTCGTCAGCTGGCAGTGCAAAACCTATTGTCATGACATCATTCAACTACTGGAACGCCACAAGAACAGTGTTCCATTCCACTTTGTTGCTTGCTAAAGCAAATTTGCTGGAACTAGTAGTCGGGAGCTTGATTGTTTTTTACTGCTGGGGCTTGGACTCTAAGTGGTCGTGTTTCCGCTGTGTGTGTGTCAGCTGCACATTGAAGCTTCGTTATCTTCTCTACGATGAGCATGGGTATTTGGATGCCTCCAGTTTGTTTACCTATATATCTTACATGCAAGTCCCGGCTGCACTAAGTTATTCGTTCGACTGCACACCTGCACTAGGTCCCAAAGGACCTAGACGCCACTGTGCTGACCAATGCTGAGGAATCAGCGTGGGTAGGCATGTGGCAGGACTCTGGGGTTACAAGGGGGCTGCTGGGTAGAATTATTTTTCCTAAGGCTCAGTTCAAGGTAGCCAGTTATGAACAAAGAAGAAATTATGAAAAAAAGGATAGGTCCCATTGACTGTATGATGCTGTCAGAAAGCGTAGGACGATCCAGAAAGGAAGTAAGCTATCAATTCCATAAAGGAGGTAATCTATCATTTCTGAAGTTACCACATAACTTTTTTCTGTCTTTTTAGCACTCTGAAAAACTGATCTGTTAGAAACTTGCCTACCAGATAGGAAGTTACCTTTTTCTTCTACGAAGAGGATTTACATAGAGAACAGAATGTTTTCAAGGCTGTCACACGCATATAAAGGCACTATTTTTAAGTGTTATCAATATGACAATTAAAAAACTGTGGATCAGGATTACTCTATAAAAGACAAACAATATCTTAAAGGGTGGAAGAGGGGATGAACAAAAATTCCTGCATTTAGGCTCAGTTATGGGCCTACCCCCAATCCCCACTTTATTTCCTAAGTTAAGTGAAGTAACAAGGAGTACACCCCTTATAAAGTTTGACAAATTGTGTGAAAAAAGAACAATCATACAAGAAGATTTAAAGTCCTCTAATATGAAGCTACACGCCGTTGGTACCACTAATGAGCCGTCAACAACACCTACAACAGCAAGCAGCTTCCAGCATCATACCAATAAATCCTGTAAAATGTATCGGTGAATAAAGCATTTAATTTGCTTGATATTGATGTAGACTATCAAGTATCTTCAACTCTTAATAAAGAAATAAAAGACACATTAGGACTTTTAAACAGTATTCCAAGTGAAGGCTTCATCCATATAGATGAATTGTCAAATATACTAGACTTTCCTATGAATGACTCCTCTCATTTTCTAGGAAACTGTGTTCAGTTATCAGAGGTCTTGCAATTACCACAAAGAATCTTAGACTCTATTCTAAAACTTCATGAAAAAAACAATACTTAATTCTGACCTTACTTTGGCAGTCTTATCCACAATATTACTGGCCATTTCGAATTGTTTCAATCTTTAAGGACAATTTCACAACTCTTGTAGTAAAATCTTTTTAGACTCAAAATCACAGAGCATACAAGCAGAAGACCTAGCTATTTTGACTGATGCCCGATGGAGCTACCTTGTTTAGCTATAGGGGAGACGGGCTGTGGATTCCCTCCTCGGTCGTCACCTACCCAGTCGGTCTTTGGGCAGACTTCCTCTCGTCTCTCCTGCCATCTTTTCACCCATCCTCCCCCTTCACATTTCCCCCCTCCCCCCCTCCGCTCTATCTGTCTCACCTTTCCTTCCTCTTTCAATATGTTGCTTATTTTTTGATGTAAAGTGTAATTTGTTTATCGTGTCCTGTAACATTGTGTAACCCAATGTAAAGCGCTCTGATACCTACGGGTCTAGCCAGCGCTATATAAAACTCTCAAAATAAAAATAAATAAATAAGGGCACTGAATCAGTAACAGTTACAAATCTAAAAAGAAAGGAAAAAGTGATTCAGGCTGGGAAACCGATTGTGGGGAAAATGGATTCTCTGCGTAAATTAATCTTAGAAGATCAAATTCTATTAAAGGCTTCTAACTCTTTTCAATCTGATGTTCCCCATCTCTGCTTTCTGATTTTAATAAACAGTCTAAAATAACAGATTGACCCCTAAAAACAGAATCTTAAAAGTAAAAGGAAGAGAAAGCGCCAAGGAAATTTAAAAAAGCTATGAAAAAAGGAAAAGCAAAAAAACAAAGAATACCTAAAAAAATCTAGAAATGACATTTCTTTCTAATTAGCTAGCGTCTGAGTCCACTAACAGTGCAATAATGTGGACTCTGGTGAATCTCCTGAGCGAACTCTGTCCAAGGTTATATTAACTACTCAAGCTTTAGAACAGGATATTTAGACTACTCGTATTTCAGAACAGAGGCTCAATTCATTGGAAGCTATATTTCATCATAATTATTCAGCCATTAAAGAAAAAAGGAATACATTGGTACAAGTAGGAAATGATTATGCAAATACCAACTCAAGTCCTATTTGTACTTGTTAAAACCATCAAGCCTGATTCCCCATGTCCCTTTGATTATCAAGTTCATAAACCTTTTTCCTTGTCACAATAGTCCATTAAATAGACTTGGAATAATACTCAATCTTCCATGTACTAAACTACAGTTACAAATTTTGACTTCTGCAGAAATCAAATTGGTTCCTTGATAAATAATACCCGTCTAAAGCAAGAGCAGAAATCTGGTCAACCTTCGTTCCATCAATAACTCTGAGTAATTGCGAATTTTGTCATAATCCAAATATCTGTCAGACCCTTGTGTTACAACTGATACCACTGAGGTATATAACACAGGTTTCACTATATCACAAATAACAAAGAATTTTTAAGAAAAAAACTTGGCAATTGACAAGGAAAAGTTGAGAGCGAGCACCCAATCTGCATACAAAGGAGTGGAAAGAGAGAACTGATGTCAGTCCAAAGGGTTTGGTACTTATATGCGGCTCTGTTCGTCACTTCCACGGCAGAATGAAGTCGGCATGGAGCCACATGCCACCACCTACTGTCATGCGGGTGCAACAGTGTTTACATTTTTCGGATCCAGTCTGGTACCTGGGGATATTCTAAAGGTGAGGAATCCGCTGTTAGTAGAAGTATCCACCAGAATCTTACATTCAATCTTATAAGACTATTTAGAATGAGGGAGTTTAAAAAGAAAGGAGCTGAGGGTCTGATAAAATGTTGAACATACAGCTTTTTCTTGCCCACAGAGTAAAGATGTGCAGGCAGGCTTTCTTAAAGATGCTAAGAAAATACTTTACCTGTGTCAAAAGAGTCTACTCTGAAATATTTTGCTGTGTATGCCTTTTAAATTCAGCACTTTGAAATCAAACTTAATCTGGTCTCTCAAGTTCAAAATACTCTTCTTTTGAGGGTACAGCTTAACTCTTCTAATGCAGTTTGTTCAGCAAACGGGACCTTTTTAAACATCACCATTACTGTCAGTAGTAATAAAAGTAACGTAAAACATGATCATGCAACTGTATTAATATACCATACTTTTTCTTCTCCTACACAACTGTAATTTTTATGTCATGTTGTGAATGTGAAGTAACAAGCATAAACAATTAATCACATATAATAAACCAGTCATCTATAAGCGAAGACCAGTGAGTTCCTAATAACAGCACATGTGCTTTTCATTATGAATTCTGAGATTTGTAATCAAGAAGTCTAGAAAATGCTTTAGTGGCTCAAATCTTTAAATATGAGACATAATCTTATGGCCAACCATACCTATGTACTATACCTAACCATAAAAATCTTTAGGCAACAATCCACATTTTAACATGTGGTACCACTTCTTAACATGTGGTACCACTTCTTAGCATGTAGTACCACCACAAATCTTCCTTTCAGCTCGGTTAAATGATAGATGCTCACTGTATATATTTTATGTCCTTCGTTTGAATCTACATGCTCATTATTATTGTATGTGACCTGCAAACCTTTTTTATCTTAAATTGATTATTTGTGCACCAAAATACATTTAAAAAAAATAAATGAGCTTACTAAACCAACCCGCCATACCTACCTACCAACAGGACCTACAAAGTCTACCTGCCATACCACCTTGCCAAAGCTAATATACTTATTACTAACCTATCATGTCTTCCATACCCAAGCTATCATATCTAACCTAACATACCTATCTACAATGCACAGATAAAAAACCGATCCACCATACCAACATTCCATAACTATTTATCTATCATACCAAACCTAATATATCTACCCTACCTAACCTACCATACCTAACCATACCCTATCTAATCTACCACATCTAACCAACCATATCCCTACCTAACCAACCATGCCCAAACCTAACCTACCATATCATACACCACCTCCCTGATGCATATATCTTGCACCAGCCCAGAGGTGATGATTTTGTGAAAAAGAGCAGGTTCTGCATATGGGACCTCTAGAAGTGGCTTAAGGGACTGCATGCTGCTACAGAAAACCCTTGTGTTTAACTCTGACCTAAGTAATTTAAGTGTGCATCAGGAAAAGGCTGACTGCAGCTTTTGAAGGACATGAAAAAGTGAATGCCATAGCTTCTTAAAGATAGTGAGAGCTAGTGGCTTCTAGTTAAAGCGGTGCAAAGTTCCTTACAGTAAGTCCTGACATCCAACAAGGATGGCAGACGAGGGATTTAGCAAACAAGTGCAACTCCTACCAGGCTCTATACATGGAGAAGGTTACTTACAAGGCCCCAATATTAATTACACAGTTCTTAACATGAATCTGATGAACTGGTGCTTGCGTATTAGATGGAAGAAAATCTTGTGGGTAGGACGCCCGCCCCTACTTCCCCTGCCCTCTTCGTTACAGGACATGATCTTCTGAGCCTCGGCACAACACGGGCCTGCAGCAGCAGCCTGGAATTTTATCAAATACCTACTTGTCTAGGAATGGATTGCTCCAGAAATCTCCTTGTCCTGTCAAAAAAAACAACACTTGGCCCTTTTGGTGCCATGCAAAAAGGTGACATATTGACAAATTATGGAAGAATTATTATTATATCAAATCACTGTAAATAGCATCTCTGATTATGCCAGGGCTCATGGTATGTCAAGGTTTGGATACCAGCAAGGTTCTGATTTTGCCACCTCTCTGCAAATTACTTGCACATGCTGAAAGTAGCGCAAAGTAGTAGTTCCAGGATTGGCATGCCCTGTGAGTCAGTGCGCAGCCACGAACTTGAATGTTTAAGATTATACACCAACACTTTCCCAATCTCTTCCCCATGTGGGGAAAGGTTAGAAATGCACTTGTGACAAAAGCATTAGTAAAACTTTTTATGGTAAGAAAAGGGGTGTAAAAAAATAGGTTTGCAATTGCTAAGCAGATTTTCTAATGAAAAATTATGCGTATGTATATTTGCTCATTCACAAACAGAAATCACAGACGTTTGCTCGGAGTAGGGTTTTAGAGCTTATGTCTGTAAACTCTTGTGAATTAATGAAGTACAATTTACTTCTTGTAATAAAATAAATAAATAAATAGCATAAAATAAATACTTACCTTCAGTAACTCTCTTTGTGGTGGATATTCTACCTAACCAGAGATTCCTCACCTCTGAATACTTCCCAGTTGCAGTCTGAATCCAGTAAATCTTGTTAGAAGTGCTCCTGCATGAGTATAGGTGGTGCTATGTAGCTCCTCACCAGCCCAGAAGTGCGCCACCTATGCATGTTGACGTCAGTTTCTTGTTCTTCCCGTTCCATGCACTCCGATACAGAGCGTGAACAATTGTTGGCATCAGTGTGCAGAATACCAACTTTGGACATTTTAGAAGTTAAAAAGAGGCTGCTCTAAAGAACAGGGAGGTTTGAAGGCTGTGAGGAATCTGCGGTTAGAGGAAGCATCCACCAGAAATAGCATTACCGAAGGTAAGTAACTTGTTCTTCTGATGGATACTTCAATCCGCAGATTCCGCACCTTAGAATAGATACCAAATCAGTACCTCCCCAGGTGGAAGGTGTGTGAAGTGGACTCAGATCAAAAAGTCCTACAGGACCGAGCAAGGTAAATGCCCTTCCCTATGGACCAGGCTGTAATGACAGTAATACTTCGTTAATATACCGACATAACAGTATGGCAGATTTCAAGGAGAGGCACTCAGTGAGCCAATTCGGTGGAAGCAGATTTTGCGTGGGTGGAATGGACTCTCAGACCTTCAGGGGCTGCTTCTTGACCAGTGATTAACAGATCTTGAGGCAGAGAACGTTCCACCTGCACAGGGTTCCCTCCTGTACAGCCATCCCTTTCTTTCCCCTGGAAAACTCCACACAAAGCAGATTGTCTACACAGTGTTCCTTCAATGTAAGACCTTAAAACCCTTTTGTGGTCCAGCCGATGAAGCCTTTCCTCATCTTTCAAGGCGAGAGGGGGGAGTAAAGAACGCTGGCAGAGAGAAGGATTACCCAATGTGAAAGGGAGTCTGACAAGAATTCTGCTCGAGTACTCCACACCAACTTGTCCAGAAAAAGGAAATATATGGCTATTGCACTGAAATTTCCTAGTATTCTCTCAAAATGAGCGGACGTAAGAAGGAATAAGGAAGACAGTCTTCACGTCATTAGACACAGTGAGCAACCATGCATTGGCTCAAAGGGCATATGTATAGGAAACGTCAAGACCAAGTTAAGATCCCACTGTGGCATCACAAATGGCTTGGGAGGGAACTTTTGTGTCAAACATTTAATAAATGCCAACAGAACAGGTGTTTTAAACAAAAAACATTGGTCCAGTAATTGTAGAGACACCAAACGCGAAGACAAATAACCTTCAACACTGCAAGGCATTTCTGGGCCAATGATAAAACAAACAAAAGGAAGTCCAACAGCTTTGCTTGTAGAGGATGAGTTTTACAAGTACCACACAAGACCATACATTTGTCGCAGCGCGCGGGACAAATAGATTTTCTGGCAGGGGCACCCAGCAGCAAGGATGACATCCACTTCCTCAGGCAGCAAATCAAATGCAGTGAGTTGCTGCCTTTCAATCTCCACGTATGCAATGTAGAATAGGCTGTGCAGATTCAGGTGGAGGACCCTGCCCTGTTGCTGGGACAGAAGATCTTTACAAAGTGGTAACTGATCAGAGGATATATGCGGATGCCCAGTAGTTCCCGGTACCATAATCTCCTGTCCCAGTCTGGAGCTACTAGGGTGAATTGGGCACCGTCGTTCCTGATCTTTTATAAAACTATGGGCAGGAGAGGTAAGGGCAGGAGAGGCATATAGGAGACCCGGGTTCCATTCCAGCTGGAATCCATCACCTCAGGAGTGTTCTTACGGAAACTCCAACACACAAAACATTGCTAATAGTGCACTCTCGACACTGGAGAAAAGATCTAGCCAGGTTTCTCCTCACTGTTGTAAGATGCCATGCAAACCTTGGATGTAGATAGTGATCCACCAGATGCTACCTGATCAGCTCATCCCATATGGCATTCAGGGACCCTCCAGATGGTTTGTGGAGGCGGAAATACTCTGGTGCTCCAACCAACTACAGAGGTGCAGAGCCTCCTGGCTCAGAACCCCATTGCGTCCTGCTCGTTGCAATACCACATTGCGGTGGTGTTGTTCATGAGAAGCTGCACCAGCCTCGCCTTAATGAATGGCAGGAAAGTCTTCAGAACCATAAGGTTGGCCTGCAACTCCAGCAAACTGATGTGGAGTTGGGATTCTGTCAGAGACCAGAGTATTCCGATCTCTACATCCCCCAGATGAGCTTCCAAGGCCAGCAGGGACTCCTCCATCACCAGCGTCAGTTCTGGGTAGCGAAGGGAGAGGGGCCTGCTGCTGGGCCAATTGCATTCCAACAGCCAACACTGCAGATAGCGAGCTGCCTCCTTCGAGATCTGTATGACATCTGTCCCATTTCCTTGATGCTCGGACATTGGAAGTTCAGATTCCACTGCAGAGCCTGGATGTGCAACCTGGCTGTCAAGGAGGGTGCAGGAGCTTAGGAGGCCAAGAAGCCTCAGAGCTGCTCTCATAAAGATCTAGGACTGAGACTGAAACATCAGGATCATAGCCCGAATGTCCTGGATTTGATGTGGCAAAAGGAAGGCCCTGAAGTGCACTATGTCCAGGATAGCACCAAGGAACAGAAGCCTTTACGGAGGAGTCAGGTGTGACTTCATCTCATTGATAGTGAAACTGAAGAAAAAGATAGTGAAAGTGAAGAAAAGGCAGGGCATAGCCATGTCGAACAATTTGTAATACCCATCTGTCAGATGTGATGGACCACCAACCAGGAAGGAACTGGTGGATTCGGACGTCCACTGGATGGGCATGAGCCACTATGGGAAAAGTAAAGTGGTCAGGTGGCTTTTGCAGCAGGGGAAGATGACTAATGGCCCTGCCGGCCTGCGAGCTGCCTACCATATTCAGATCCCCTGCCTGAAAAGGAGTTGGATGACTGCTGTACCAGATAGGGTGACTGTCTCTGCCTATACGTCAGCCCCCTGGAATAGCTCTTACATTTTTTTAATTGGTATGAAGCCTGTTTGGCAGGGGGTCCAGAGACCCAAGGAGTGTACTGTGCTTCTGTTTTCCTAAAAGCGCTATGTGAAGTTCTTTCCACAAGAGAAGGCACAAATAAGAGAAACTCAAGCCACAGCCTGGTGCATCAACACAGCTCCATCTCTTCCACCAAGATCCAACCCCTCAATACTTGAATATAAACATAATAGAATAGAATAGGAAAATAATACATAATAAAAGGGGGAGAAAGGAATATACCAACTTCAAATTATACTGACAATACCATACCCCCCAACCCAACCAACATAAGGTAGACTGCAAAAAATGAATTACTAACAAACCTTACCGTAAGCAAATATAAAGAATACAGTCCCATTCATGAGTTAAACAAACCAGAGTAAAACAGAGAAAAACGTTTTAAAAAAACCAAAACAATTTCTTAGAAACAACTACTACACGGTTAAAGTTCTAGATTCTCCCATCATCCACCTTAACTGCTCCCTTGAACACCTTGAGCACTTTATAAGGTTTACTAAGACTTGAATCCATACATTCCATACCTGAACAGAATGGGAAAATAATACATAATAAAACGAGGAGAAAGGAATATACCAACTTCAGATTATACGGACAATACCCTACGCTACAATGCAGTCGGCATTCTCACCAAAAATGCGAGACCCATCAAAGAGCATATCCATGAAGGAGGCATGTACATCATGTCAACGAAGTACAACACTGCTGCCAACTGCACTTGTCAGGCAATCAGTAGTACCTAGACCAGCGTTGTTAACATATTTGGCCATCAAGAATTGTTTGAGACAAAGAGAGCCCAAGGTCTTCCAGGATTGCAGACAAGAACTTGCTGGCCATGTCCCACATTGTACGCGTATAATGACCATGTAAGCAAGCAGCATTAACAGACCGCAGTGCCAGACTGGCGAAGGAAATCATTAGCACACCAAAAATCTGCAGCACGGCCTCCTTCAAAGTTTCATTTTTTTGTGCTGAAATTATTTTATTGAATTCACGAATGCCAATACAAACAAAGCTGAATACAAGCAGCAAAAGTATAGGAGAGTGATACAATTGTCAAGTGTGATACGTATGAATCCAGCAACAGAGGGGGGTGGGGGGAGAGGAGCCAATATAATAGGAAAGCAAAAAAGACAGGAGAGGAAGCGGGGGGAGGGAACAAGAGAGGGGGAGAAAGAGAAGGGAATGGGGGCTGGACAAACGGGCAGGAAGGGCTGCCAAATGGATCCGTTTTCCCCTAGGAAGCGGGTCCAAATAAGGAGGAACTCATCAGCCCTATTCATCAGGTTATAGATCACCTTCTCGTAGGAGGCAGTTCTGAACATGGCCGTGAGCCATTCCTCGTGGCTTGGGACCTGAGGAGAGTGCCAATGTGAGCTGTTGTGAGAGCGGTAGTGAGGAGGCAGCGAGCATGGTGTGTTAGCTGAGGGATGTCCGCCAGGTCATGCAGAAGGAGTAGCCGACTCGATAGTGGAGCCGGTATAGCCAGGGTCTCCCCTAGCGTAGAACCTACTGCAGAAAGGACAGACCGTGGGGCATTCCGCGAGAAAGCGAACCATGTCACAGGATGCATGATTACACCTCCAACAGGAGGAATGAGGCAGCATGCCCACGACACAAAGCTGTGCCGGCGTCCAATCCCAATCCAGGCCTCTCTGGTCCCCCCTCCCAGGGACCCCAGTATCTCCACCCAGTCCTCATCCTCCTAGTCCACCTGAAGAAGGGTCTGCCAGACCTCTCTGAGTCACTCCACTTGCAGCTGGGAGTACAGATGGCAGATCAGAAGGTTATACAGCCCGACATCACGCCCCGGGTGAACTGGGGATGGGAGGGGACAGACCAGGGTGGTGAGCCTAGTCTGCTCGGTAGACAGTGGAGCAGCTGTATATAGCACCAGTGCTGTGTTTGTGGCAGGCTGAATTCTTACTGTATCGCTGCAAAGGACTTGAGTTCAGCCTGAGAGAGAAAGTGCAACAAGATATGTATCCCCTCCGTGCAACAGGGAGTCCAATCAAGCATGCATGTCCACGCCAATGCGGATGCCACGATTAGGTCATATTTGATTTGTCATGAAGGTAGGCGTCCACTGAAAGGAGCTTGTGGGCTCACGCCCACTATCTGTACTTTTCCTGGACTGCTGGGTTCAGTGCTCAGCACCGGTGGCTACAGCAAGGTTTCAATCTGCTATAACATCACCAATTATTGAGGAAACTCAAGACACACCAGAATCAGCGAGGGAATCTGCTCCACGACCAGATACCTTGAAGGTGAACGACTCACATCATGACACCCTCTTGCCTTCTGTTTTGGTACTCGAGGACTACGAGCACAACATTGACCACTTAACTTTTGGATGGGGACATCCTTCCCTAGCACACTGGAATTTGTTTTTTAGATGTCTATGGAAGGCTGACAAAATTGGGATCCGAAGGTGCGGAAAGAAAGGAACTGATGCCAGTGCACAGAGATGGCACTTATAAGTGGGTCTATTCTGTCACTGCCAGGGCGGTATGGAGCCAATGTGGAGCCGCACAGTGCCATTCAACGATGCGCAGGAGCACTGCTAAGAAAGATTTCCAGATCCAGTCTGGTACCAGGACAGTATTCAAAGCAGTGAAATAAACGATTAGACGTATGCATCAGAAAGTCATAAATCTGCACTTATGCAAAGACATATAGATGCAGGTGCACTTTTTTTTTTTTTTTACAGAACTGGAGCCCTAACAATTTTATATTGCCCATAATGGTTTTACAAGGATTCTTAATTACTAATGTTTTTTGTTTTTTTAATTGTGGCATGCATCAAAACACCTTTTACTAAATGCTGAAATGGTATTTAAAGTCTGCCAATAGCTTAGCATATATTTTTTTCCAATTTACAAGTTTTTTGTGAAGATGTTACTTTAAACGTAATCACCAACTTAGTTTCATTCTTCTGCAATTACATGCATATAATCACAGTGCAATTTGGAAGTATTTTTGGTAGCCTCAAATAGTTAACTTTAGCGAACATGTGTACATGGTTTTATACTGGAACTACTCTCAGTAATGTGGGTTCACAACTCACTGAATCAACTTAAAACGCACGCCCTAGTATTAAAGGGTTTTGCATTATTGAATCACGCCTAACAAATCCACTTTAGCAAATCCGTACTGGTTTGTACTGCAGTCGGTTGAGCCTACTTGTACAGTGAGCAAAATAACCATGAAAACTTGTTGTCCTTGGCCTCAAACAATCTGTCCTGGGCGTAGATGCAGGTGAAGTATCATCGTCCCCAGCAAATAAGACAGAACCTTATACCAGTGCTGGCTTCCCACCTTAAAGCGAAGGTGCTGCTAAGTGCCTCCATAGATTGCAATATAAGAGGGCTTTTGAATCATTTGTTACATCCCAAGCCCCCTTCCTTAATAGTGGTCAGCATTGAGATGCCCGGGCTGAATTTCCAATCCATGAGGGACTGCGAGTCTGGCAGCATTTCCAACACTTGTAAAATACATATTTTGCTATATCTGTCATGGTCTAATGACGGTGCGTGTATGCACTGTACATGCACATAACTAGAATTTCAACATCACTTTCAAGATCTTGGTTAAACCTGCCAGAAATCTACACAAGCCCTTACTGCTAGCAGCTGAATGTTCAGAAGCACACCTCCAACAGCGAATAAATAAGCAGCTTGGGCGGCAGTAACTTGCGAAAATATGAACAGTAAAAACAACCTCAAAGAGCCCTTCAGTATTTAAAACTGACCCTGAAAACTCAAAAAATTAGGAAACGAAAAATTAAGTTTAAAACAGTTTCTGGATCCTGTCCCTAATGTGGGGACACAAGTCAAATGCAAGCAAGCGACTCTAAATAAGATAGCCTTCTGGAAAATATGGTAATCGCTAGGTTCAGTGCAATTCTACCCGAGGAGTACTGCAGAACATTTATAGAAGCAAAGAGAGACGACCCAACAATATCATATCAAAATACAGTAGCACTGCCAGAAAAGAAACTACTCACCTGTTCTAGTCAAGTGCACATTTTGATTCTCAAACATCTGGACAGATTCTCCAACAAACAGGATCTTTTCAGCAACTCTTACGGGAATGTAGGAGGGCAGCATCTCCACCCGCAACGAAAACTGCTTGAGAGACGGCGCCAGCATATTCTCTTCTTCAATCAGGCGCTGGTCCGGCGTAGAAAAGGAGGCAGGAAGAAAACACACACCCCAGAGTGAAATCATTACAGAAGTATCGTATCAAAAGTACAAACAAATGGATTTCTTGTTTTACAGCTTCCAAAGTTTCCCTCACATATGTCAGTGAAAAGAAGCGGCTTGCATAATGAGGGACCTTAATGCTAGTGTCCACAGGTAAAATGAAAAGTGTATAATGGCAAGGCCGGCCTTAGTCACTTGCAACAGCACTGTTTGTCATTGGAAATTTGGCTACTATATGCACAATCAGTATTTCTCCGAGGGACTAACTGAAGAAGAAAAAACATGGTCTCACAACTGGGTACCCAGTGAAGACATGTAATCACTCTATTGTTTGTTGGTGTTCTTACTTGTAAAATGGAAATATATTTTAACGATGTTGATGTTCAGCTGTAAATTGTATATTATATATGTATATCATTTTTTCACAAAAAAATATAAAGGTTAAAGGGACGTTATAGTTGGGTGAAAATGTCAGTTAAAACATACCGTTTTAAACGAACAATACGACGGAAATTAACCAGTTATGATTATCTCAAGTAAATATAAATTGTGCCCTAAAGTAACTATAATTCGCGCCTCACCATGCACAGTGTTGTCATCAATTATGTAATTTCAGATGTTGCAGTTATGTTATCAATGATGTCATAAGTGATGTAATATGTGAGTTCATAAGCAGTGAACAGCGAGAGTGCGAGTTCTACTTACTTTAGGGCATGAGTTCTAGTTACTTGAGATAACTATAACTGGTGAATTTCAGTGGTTTTGTTCATTTAAAAAGTATGTCTTAACTGACATTTTCACTTAACTATAACGTCCCTTTAACCTTTGTTTTTTTTAGTGAGTTTCTATATATATATTTTTTAACAAAGTAAGATGTCCAGACCCGTGCGCAGTGTGGGGTTGAATAAAGAGCCTGCACCCAACCCCCCGCTAGCAGTCAAACCCCCGCCCCCCCGTTGGACATGGCCTTTGGCCTTGCGCTGCGCAGCACAGCAGGGGTTGGGCACCGTGCAGTGGGTGGATGGCCACAAGGCCTGTGCCGTACCCCCTGTTGGTGGTCAAGCCATCGCAGCAAATGGCGCAGCAGTAGGTTGGGCACAAGGCTTGGCCTCCAGCCAGGCCATTCACTCAAACCCCCGCTGGGGCGCACAGCTCACTACGTGTAACAATATAAAGGGTGTCATTTTGAGTAAGGCAAACATCCTATCTTTGTTACCAATTACTATAATCAAATCTATATTTTATACTTTCAACAATGTAATGATTAATAAAGGGGATTGTTATAAAATATTTTGAATATCTTAAAAAAAAACAAAAAAAAACATTAACATTTCTTTGAGTCTTTCTTTTAGCATTATTCAAAGCACAAAGTGCACCCATAGAACCAACCACTACAGATATATGCACTAGAGCAGAAAGAGCATACGGGTTCAGCTTAGAGTGCTTTTACAAAATATGGTAAGCTTTCCTGCGGTCATGGACTTAATGACTGAGGAGAATTGCTGTTTTTTTTTTTTTTTATGTTGCTGGGAGCTGCTGCACTACCTGCAGCCCCCTACAACTTAAACATATATATAGACAGAGAAAGGGCGATACTTTTGAAGTTTAAATTACTATCTTTTTGTAAATCTCAAGATTGAGCTATCTTTGTACTGAAAGTATCCTCATCTATACCACAAAATTCCTATCCACGCGCCAAACTCTAGTTCAGTGCCAATGAAGGTGCTGTGGTGAAAGGGATGCTCGAGTCATAGGAGGGTGACTGTGCCTCAGTGTGCTCTACTAGAAACTACAGAGGCAGCACAAAATAGGCCTATGCATGTCAACTAATCTGAATATCTTGGATACTGAGTCAAAAAGACTCTTTGGACAGGCAGTGCTGTCTGCAGGCAAATGTGGGTTCCCCAACAGTAGCAGCAGCTTCTTTTCTGAGCAGCCTAAACAAAAAACACTGGCTGGGAAACAACTGCTTCGGTGCATATGGGGCTCTGTGACTGAGGCACAGTCAAACATCCAGACACTGTCGTGGAAAAACACTAAGCACCTTCAAAAGCTTTGCCTCGGTGGCTCTATGGGTTGTGTCACCATGCCCAGTATGATCTTGAGCTGTGCTCTCTTAAGCACATGTAGCCTCTGTAAATGACCCCTCATTATGCCATCTGCATCTTACAAAATGAATCCTTTTAGGCACTGCACTATAGCTATATTGGTTGTGTCATCATACCCTGTATGACCTTGAGTCGTACTCTTCTAGGCACATCAGCATCTTATTTATAAGGCCTCAAAAATTGTAGACCCTTGGTCGTCTCCATATATAAGCATTTATTATGTTTTCTGCACTTAAAAAAAAAAAAAAAAAAAAGAATTCCTTCAGGAACTGTACTTTGCACTTTAGCTTTATAGGTAGTGTCATTATGCCAAGTAAGACCCTGAGCCGTATGTGCCTTAGAAAATACAGACCTTGTGCAGGTTCTGCATATGTTTCTTCATTATGTTATCTGCACTTCACTTTTAGGCTCGGTATTTCGAGTTTTAGCTTTATAATTTAGCTGTACGCGATCTGTCAGTAGCCTCTAGACATTAACGTCCGGGTCCAGTGGCATTTCGGAACTACTACCATCATGACCCGCTACATATATGTCATTAGCATGCACTATTATTCTTTAATGATTTTAAGGAAAATGGGGAAGCTGTAAGTTTTAATACACTTTTTTAAAACTTTTATTCTAATCGTACTGTGTTGTAAAACAAGCTCTCATAGAAGAAAGTTATTTTATGAGTTTTTATTGCCGTGTTCTTTCGCACCGTGATATTTGTGTTTTATGTAACTTGTAATGGTTTTAAGTAATCATACAATAAACTTGACATTAACATTGGCTTTGCCTCAGTGTGACCTTACTGCCACTGTCACAGAAGTGGTCTAGTACAATAACTAAGCATAGGGGCACTTAAAGCCACTGCTGCAATGCTTTCACACTCCATTAAAGATTATGGAATAAGTGCTCCACGAGCACCATCGTAGGGAGGACTTCAGAGTGGTAACAGTGACTCTCGCTTTATGTAATGGATGTTCCATGTATTTAACAAGTTCGAACAAATGAAGTTTGCTTTTCAGAAAGCACGAGGTGTCTAATGCACACGCAGTCATACATTCAACTGTGATGTGTAAAGTTGAAATACATTTATTACTCCTTATATTGGATGGCTTCAAATGCTAAAAATCGAAGACACGTGTAATTACTTAGCCAGCAAATAGAGGGACATTAAAAGTATGGTGCCTCATCTGAGAAGTCCCGGTACTGCCCCATTAAACTACAGCACCCTCTGATTTTTTCCGATTGCCCTAACTTCAATAAACAGATTTGAAATAAACTACAGCACCTCTACTGAGAATGGCTGGGCCTGTTTATCAATTGTATTGCAGTGCTAACGTGAAACAGTCACGGGAGAGAACTGGCAACACAAATGTAAGCTTCGCGAGATATACATTTCAAGTTATTAGATGTCTGCCCTGTACCCTGTTCACCCTTCCCAGGCTTTACCCAGTAGCCCACCAAACCCACATTTCTCTCTCATTTGTACACTCTGAGGAATTAACCTTTCATATGTACACACCATGTACTATATTTGTTTGGCAGCAGTTACATAACTTGACATAAAAAACCTTGCATTCTATTAAACTGTTCCCTGGACTCTGGCTATTCTGTGACCGCGAATGAAGCCTGCACAGTTCTCCGTACAACCCTAGTCTGAAACATCAACTAAGCCAGGCCCCAACTGGAGATCGTAATCTCTGAACTTCATTAAACGCATGTGGCCTCATCCAGTAAGGAACAGTAAACAAGTAAAATACATTTAGATTTAAGGCAAAACTAATTTACCTCAACTACTAAGAAAACCAAACATATTTTATATTTGTAATAAATACCTAAAACACTACCTCTCTACCCTGTTAAAATTGCTCACTACAATATTACTTTTCACCTCCCATTTTCCAACACGTATTAAATTATGGAACACTTTTATTGGAAAAACAAAAGTCAGCACTGCATATAAGCGATTTGTGAGAGATGCGTCACAGCTCTAACTCATGACATGGCGACATGAACCGTCAGAGGAAAATAAAATAATTACCACATTAAAATAATAAGGAACTGAGCAGTTAGCACTGCTTTCTATATATGTTTTATATTTTTAAATGTCATTAGAATATGTTATCAAGTTGTGTGAGAAGCTCCTGGCATGAAATATGTATCTATTCAATGGCCTCTCTCTAGGTAGTGTTTGAAGAAGGGGGAGGCCTTAAACGACGGTAAAAATTAATAAAACGAAAACTTGCTCTATGATAATTCCACAAGGAAGGCTAAGGCATGAACTTTCAACAGTAAAACACGAGCAGAATGGGTTGAATCCATGCATTAAGATGAAATCACAGTGTACGCAAGGTGCTATGTCAAACAAAGGCTTTCGTTGTGATATTGTCCCAGTGTCGGATTCCATAAAGAAATAATTTTCTGTGAAGAAAGTTCCCTACGCCCCTTTTAACGCCTGCTTTGCGATTTCTGAATGGCGGTCTATTGAATCTCTGGTGGCAAACATCTCCACTATGCACAGTGACTCCAAGGAGAGCTCATTAGCCTTGTTGCAGGGATTCTGTTTGGAAACACAACTGTGCCTTAGGAGAACAGTACGTCAGAATGTAGGGACTGAGTCCAACTACTACCTCAGAAACTGTAGGCCCAAATTCGACTAGCTCCCAGTGCCTCACCTGCACTCCTAACCTTCCAGAGTAACAGGTGATTTCGGCAAACCTAGAACATGAACCTCTAGTCCCCAAGGGAACCGTGGAAACAGATCATCTTCTTCGTTCTCACTCATGCATATCCATAGTAAACAGAAGAAAGACACGAAGGAAGTTTACAATATATTTATTAAAACTATAGCAGTCTAGTTTGAATGAAGCAGGTTTGCTGCTTTTAGTATACAAATACAACTAAGAAAAGTAATTAACATTACTAACAGACTGTAAACCATGAACAGCCTGACTATGGCAACTAATATATCTATCTTAGCCTACCCTGACTGTGTGAGCACAGGAATATATTAGTGATCTCTGGGATTAGCACAGAACCCCATACTTGCTGTGTAGTTAGGTGGTCCGCATCGTAGGTGTAAACTCAGTTTACGCAAGGCTGCTGCCTCCATTCGAAGACCTGTCCCTCTGCTGGAATTCTCCCCTCTAACCTCCAAGGGGCCGAGACACAGTTTATATTGTAGAAACTGTTTGGTTAGAAAACCTGCAGCTGTGCTATTGTGTTATGTCTAGAAAGGTTAGGAGATGTTCTGACCGTGCTAAGAACAACAGTATATTGTGTGACCTTGTACAAACTGCGCTAAATCCCAGAAAAAGTCACTGAATAACATAATATGCACAGCATGCTAAAATAATATCATATCACAAAACAAATGTATTATGTGTGTCTGCGCAAAGAGAAGGCAGCCTAAAGCTGCTAATACATGTAACCAAAGTAGGCCCAGAAGGGGAAATACTACAGCCTCAGTATGAAGTAAAACAAATGTCCTGGGGAAACTCCTGCGGATCAGTGTGCCACAAAGTGACTTGGCTGTGCACTCGCACATCCACGTCACAAGTAGAACCAGTGAAAAACTGTTCTACGTCTGTGGAGGTTTGTGAGCGGTGTCAGGCTGGATTACTAGAACTATTTGGCTTTCGTAGTTGGAGGTGAATGTGGTTGGGACACAGACAGGCAAATGAGTACATACCAGCCCATCAGCCAGAGATCACAAGAGGCAGCTCTAGTTGACTAGAGAGATGCCGGTAGGTGTAAACACGATCAATTGCTGCGAGAGGTTCACACCACCTCTTCCCATCAGTACAGACACTTAAACCCATTATTAGGACCAAAGAGTAAAAGAATTATTACTTACCTTAATGCCAAAAGGCCTTCTGCCCCAAATCTCTGGAACAGATCACCCAGCAGAGATGATAGGCAGAAGCTAGAGATTTAAAACAGCCACCAAGGACTATATGTTACCACGTGAAACAGACTCTGGACTACGTGTTACCATGTGAAACAGACTCTGGTCTATACGTTACCATGTGAAACAGACTCTGGATCACATGTTACCATGCGAAACAGACTCTTACCACTAAACCGACTCTCGGTCAAACTACAATATTTAAAGAATGTGCATGGGGTGACCCACACGGATGTAGCAAACATCAGAAACGTAGGCATTTTACCAGACAGCCACTGAAGCCGTCTTTGCTCTGGTGTAACGGGTGTGAATCCTTCAGTCACTCCAAGTATGTCACTGGAAATATAGAACTTTCTGCAAGGGCATTCCCAACAATTCCCGAGCAATACAACAAAACTCCTTTGTTCAGTCTATGTAAAACAGCAAAGCACATCTCACGCCCACACTACATATGGTTTCCAAGTCCAGATTAAAGATATCTTGAGAATAAATAGCATGGTTAATATAACAATCTGAAATGATCTTGTGGTAAGGACCAGTTTACCACCTTTTGTCTGCCAAATAATAGTAAACCCAGTTATGAACTATAGGGGACCTAGAGCGCAATGATATTGGTATGTGACAGCCACAAAGATGGCTCCTTTTCAGGTCAAAATCTTACATTAACCCTAAAGCAGGCAGCATCATACAACCCACCATCTCAATAGGGAACTCTTATTGGAGATACAATATGGAAAGGTTTAAGAAAATGTTTCATTACAACGGAGACAGAGAGAAGTGTTCAGCAGGTATGCTTCTACAGAAAAGAAGTAATCTAATATCTGTACAGATTACATAGGAAAAAATAGGAAAATTGTTTCACTAGGGGAACACCATCGTTAGCTCATTTGCTGTGAAGAGGTTGAACCTTAAAGGGCTGGCTTAAAG
Source organism: Calotriton arnoldi (assembly GCA_963921515.1). Classification (NCBI taxonomy): domain Eukaryota; kingdom Metazoa; phylum Chordata; class Amphibia; order Caudata; family Salamandridae; genus Calotriton; species Calotriton arnoldi. The sequence continues at coordinate 2,001,295 of CAWUFW010000868.1, read as the reverse complement.
TACGCAATATTATAATAAACTAGTATTTGGTTAAATTAATGGTACTTCAACAAACAGACTTTCAAACTACAATACAGATGGGAGAGATGGATAATCTTTCATTGCTGTGTCATAATACAGGAAGAGAACAGTGAACGTTCTAGAAAAGTCCAAGAAAGAAAGTTTGTAGGTGGGCAGCTAGGGCTCACGCAGGTTGATTGACAGGCGAAGGTTGGGAAGACACCTCGAACTGTATGACGAGATTTAGTATGTTTTCACCCGAGACGAATGTCAATATTCCTCAGTATGCGGAGGACGCTCCACTCTACCTGAAGGTTTCCTCCAGTCACAACAATGAGCATCACTGCAATTCAAGCATGGATGTCATAGACGGATATCAAACCAAATCTACAAAGCCAGCCGAGCTCAGCAACAACAATTACATAGTTGGCTTTTCATAAAGAATCTAGAAAGCTTCACTCCATGACCAGCTAACAGCGTTAAATCCCTAGGTTTCAACAACGGTAACAACTTCAGATTCAGGACTCACCCTAATATGGAATAAACATAGCAAATCTCACTTTTCTGCACAATTGAGGCCTTTTTACTGGAACTGGATTTCAAAACTGCTGTAGGAGCACTGTCATCGCCCTTCAAAACAGAGGTACCCTGCCCCTCAGAATCTCATAAACACCCATAACACCAACGTACAGTGTCCTCATTTTTGATGACAGCCTGATCAAAGGTTTCCAATAGCACAACAGAATCACACTTACAATAAAAGAAGTCCATCAGCTCTCTTTGCCCTCCCGCATAACATTTAAGAGGTGCTGCATCACCTATAAGGTAGTGAAAACAAACATCCTACCACACTTGGGAACAGAGGGAAAGATCTCTTCAGCAACACCACCAGGCTTGAGACAGAAATGTAGGAAGGAGATGAACAGATATAGGGCCATTTCCTGCTGTGCACCAGGGGTATGAAAATCCATTCCAATCATATCGAGCAGGTGCCATCCCTATCCCAAATGCAAAAGGATCTGACACCCCATTTCTTAAGACAAATGTTTCTCTGTGACTGCCCTGCCACACATCTTCCCCTGTAGGCGAGCCCTATCTCTCTCTCCAGTCATCCATTTTACCCCTCCTCCTTTCTTCCTAATTTGATCATAGTATTTTCTATTAAAATCTTCAATCTAACCCTGCTGTGTATCTCTTCCCACAACCTACTTTCGAATTCCTCCGTGATGAGCCTCTTATCTTTCTATAAATCTCCACTCTTGAACAACGCTCCTTTATTTTGTGGCAAGGCTGACACTTTTACGTCCCCCATGTGACTTACTATATTCCTTCACTCCATTTAAATTGGAAGATTTCATACATCTGATCTGATGAAGATGATTTAATTACATTCTTTTTTAACTCTTTAGAACCATTTAGTTATCTATTTCCCCCAAGTTTTAAAGTGATTGATACTGAAAACCAAGAGTAGGAAGCGCATTTTAAAACTTCCCCTTCTACAATGAGCATAAATATCAGCTGAATTAAAATACTATTGGGTGGCTTTGGGTAAAGACATTTGTCAACTCACATAAGACAATATCATGTATTTTGCATAAACAGATCATTTACACAGCAAGAAATATTAGCAGTTTCCATATTATTAGGAAAAGAAACAAGCATTGGCATAGCCAATAGGTCTCGCTTTTGGGACCTTATAAGTATTTAGTTTTGCAGCACAATATCCTTGGTGCAACAACATCAGCTGTTGCATGGCTAAACCTTGTACCTTATAAGTGTTTAGCCATGCAACAGTTGATGTTGTTGCACCAAGGATATTGTGCTGAAGTTATCCAGCACAATATCCTTGGTGCAACAACATCAAGTGTTGCATGGCTAAACACTTATAAGGTCCCAAAGGCGAGACCTATTGGCTATGCCAATGCTTGTTTTTATTTGGGGGGTATCCTCTAGCACTGGTTGTTTTGGGGGTTGGGGTCCACAGAGACTATTTGTTTATGCTCATCCCATGTCAAAGCGTGCCTCTGTTACTACCGCTAAGTCAGGGAGGACAGAACCTCATCTGTGCATTCCACAGAATTAACCATACAGCGAAACAGGCAAAAATGCAAACTACGCTTTACTGTCAAATCCCCAGTCCTGGCGGGACATGCATGGGTAACTACGAGGAAAGAATTAAACGTAATTCAGCAACGCTATCTGTGAAACCCTGCTTCTGCTGTTTAACCCCATATCATTTCTTTAAAAAGCATTTAGGTTTCCGATCGCAGCTGGCTTACCTCTTGTCGCTCCCATGCATTGCCCGGTACAGTATAGGAGAGGGGGGTGGAGGGGGGGAGCGGATATTCCTTTGGTCATCGCTGCGTCACTAAGGAAACCACAGCAGGGGGAAAAAGTGAGACCAGCCCAAAAAAAAACTTAACTCCTGCAATTCCGAGTCTAGCGTGGAAGGCAGGAAAAGTTGATAAAAGTTAAAAATCCCAAAAATAGTCTGCTGCCTCTGCCTGGCAGTGGTGCCTATTTATAGGACACATTTAGAGAAGGGCAAACTGCTGCTTGTTAGCTTTCTTTAGGAACACTGTTTGCTTACGTAGATCGATGCAAAGCACTCAGAACCAGGTGGAGGACCTGTCACTGATGACTGACAGCTGCCAAATGGAGTACACACTCCCCGAGTGCCGGAGACAGCCACACACTGTCTCTGGCTGGTGCTCTCAGTGTAATACATTTTTGATTGCGCGCGGAACCAAAACTGTGAGGAAAAAACAAATCTGCAAAGTGAGGCTATAGTGTGAAAGGTGACATTCGGATGCATAACCAGACGTGAGCATTTAAGAGAGAAGTGGAAGCTGCACTGGTAAAATAATACAAATCGAAGAAAGACAAGGGCGTGAACATGGGCAAGACTCCTTCTTTCACCTTCAACAACTGTAAGGGAGACACTGTGAGTTAGTCACTATATGTGTGTGTGCGGCCAGATGCACAATAGGTTCCGGCTACTGGGTGTGGAGTAGCTCGAGGAAGCAATTAGGCGGTCACTTGTGCTTTATATAACTTCTGGTTTATTCTTGGATTTCAGGAGCAACCCAGGAGTGCTATAATAGTAAGTCACAAAGAAAACTTGTGAGTTGACCCCCATCAGGGCTATTATCAGAGACTTATATCTGGACATTTCATTTGCGTGCTCGTTAATGGTTCTGCTAAATATGTGCAATGCGTATGTTGTGCTGCGCTGCACGTTGCATACTTTGCTGTGCATTTCTAAATCTTTGAAGTGCGGAGATATCAGCACATGTAAAACTTGTTCGGGCAGAACCAGGGCACAGCACGTACACTGCGTTGGGCACACTACGTTTCCTCACTCTTTCGTTTTGCCCAAGAATAAAAGCTCATAATATTGGTTTCCTGTCCTGGTCTATTTTCCCTGCCTGGGCTGTGAGCGTCTCCACAAAACACCGAGAGCTGCGCGCCTCCACCCGTGGGGTCCCTTCAGCGCCCCGTCCGCCCACGCCTGCGACCCTCAGTCAGCGGCTCGCGGCTCCCTGACGAATGAGTGCGGCGTGAATCCAAGTGGAAACCCTGATACTCACCGAATTAACGCAGGATAATATGAGGAGATTGTGTGTGTGTGTGTGTGTGTGTGTGTGTGTGGGGGGGAGGGGGGGAGGGGGGAAGGGGGTAGGCATATCCCGCAAAACAACACAATCAAACATTTCCCCATGCTTGCCCCTAGTGCAGCCGTCAGTTCTGGAGTAGTAATGCCCAGCGAGATGTGTTCTGTTTTGAACTCCTCGGCGCAGCTGGGACCCCGAATCTTACTCATGTGTTGGCCTGGGCTGGGGGTAGTAATGGCCACCACCCCACGCTTCTCAAACAATAGGTCTTATTCCTCTCTTCGCGTTTACTGAACATGTATTCTTAGGCAACGTCAAGTTACTCAGCATGCTTCTGGCCTCGATAATAATGTGGTTTTTTTGTAGCGCCTGCCACTGCAGTGTTGTTTTTAGCGCTCAAAATAAGGGGTGCTAGTATCACAAATTTAAAGCGTCGGCATTGAAAACATCTGCACGAAACGGAGTAAGTGTCAAATATTTTGTTACAAGAGGCTCTATTTTTAAAAAAGAAATGAAAAGGATTACTCCTTGTGTGTGTGTGTGTGTGCTTGTGTTCAAGAGCTAGAGTCTCAGAACGAGTAAACATCACACTAGTGCGGCACAATTGTATCAAAAAAATCCGTTGAAATAAATGTCACCAGTACTCCACATTTCTGGACAGTGTGACATTAGCAGGCGGTGCACCAGCAGGGGATGGATTTTCACGCTTCACTTCTCGCAGAGTTTTAAGAACCGCTCCAAAAGCGCTTTTAAGAAATTGCACACCGAGCAATCCAACATATTAAACAAGCGCGCGGCAGCAGGGGGAGGGGGCCTGCGCGATTCCCTTGCGGGAGCGTGCAGCAAGGCGCGATGATTGCGACCATATGGCGCCACCATATGGCGCTGCGCGCTCCCGCAAGGGAATCGCCAGACGTGCACGCGTTGCCATTGCAAGCAATGCAACGCGTGCACGTTTGTGCCCCCAAAGCTGTGCCGATAACTAAACGTCGCTCCTAAGCAACGCATGCGCGCTGCGTAGGCGAGACCTAAAAAACGACTTTGCAATAAACTAGTATTTGTATTTTAAGAATTTAAAGAGCACAGCATACTTAGGATTTCTTGGTGCTAAAAAAGACCAAATTAAAACCATGGACAATTCCTCCTCTCCCCCCCCAAAAAAAAAGAGTTATTTCACAGTCATTTTACCACCTCAAATCATGTGATTTAGGGAAAAGCCAAGATTTCAACTCTTTTCAATATTTGAGAAGATTTTGTTCAGAATGTATATGAAGGGGTAACGAGTTCCAGCGCCTATCCGCAGCCACTGTAAAGGTTCTGGCACCGTTAGCCTTTCAACAAAACTTTGGAACTAATAATAGTTTCCGACTCGCAGACCTTAACAAACACCTAGGGGTCTACCACTGAAATCTAGAATATAACAGTAAGACGTGAAGTATAGAGGACCTTATGAACCAAACACAATGATTTAAACAGAATTTTCTGCTTCACAGCAAGACAGGAAGGTGTCCAAGGACAGCAGTGAGACAATCTCAAGCTTTGAGACCAAATTGGAATCTGACAGCATAATTCTGGATTAACTGCAATCTCTGAATTTGATATAGAGCAGGCTTCTCCAATGAGTAGCTCGTGAGTTACCAGTAGGTCTCTAGGTGCCTGTGAGTAGCTCTCCTGGGTGCAGCCCAGCATATTATTATAGAAGCTTTTGCTTGGTTGAATTATCTGTATACCTAAAGTACAAAAGCATGTATTCTAGAAGAAAATGCGTGCATTTTCATAATTCATAAGTTGATGTTTGTAGAAAAATTGTTGAATTTTCAAAATGTATTTAAAGCTGCTATTTGAGTTGGAGACATTTATTACTCATATTATTTATTACCTTGGTGCAAGGGGGATTGCATCTATAGCTTTTATGCATTACCCATATACAGGCATTTCAAATCAATAATATTTTTTTACTTTACTGATGGCAACCCTGCTTATTGTACTGATGTTATCACTGCTGACAATCTTAGAAGGGATGGTCACTATTACATCACTACTATTAGTAGCTCGGGATAATTTTCATTGAACAAAAGTAGATCTTATTACAGAAAGGGTTAAAAACCCCTGATATAGAGGGAGCTCCAGATCGATACAATTACAATAATCCAGTTGAGAGGATACAAAGGCATTCAGTATTCGCAACCTCTGTTATGTGATTAACAGATATAAAATGTGCTCTAGACAGTGAAGCTTAAAAGGACAACACTTGCATACAGTAGAAATTTGATCAGGCAGGAATAATGTACTGTCAAATTTAACGCAAAGATTTCTAACACAAGCAACCGGATTGGGTTCAAGTGCATTAAGCCAAAATGGCAGATTCGAAAAAGGTGAAGAATAAGGAGTACTCAGGATTTCAGTTTTGTCTTCATTTAGCTTTAGCTGCTTTAAGCTTACCCAACGAAACACGTGGAGAGCCACTCATGAAGTTGAGTGGCGGAATTTTGATCATCGTCGGATTTCCGTACAATGACTTGAGTGTCATCTGCATATAGGTAGACTCTGAAACCACAGGTATCATTAAGATAAGCTAATGGTACCATACACAAAATTGAACGAAAACGAGGGCTGGTTTACTGGCCTTGATACCCTCCGCGGGGGGTGCACTGGTGTGCCATGGGGAGAACTGATAAGTCGCAGCCAAGCCTGAATTTTGACCTGCGTAAGCCCGCAAAAACTCCACAGAAGGCGGCCTCGGATTCGGAGGCTGATGCGCAAGCGGACGGCCCTCCCACGCTGGAAACCACGTTGCTGGCCATGCAACGCTCTCTATAGGCCATCGAGGGCACGATGGCCTCTGTCAACCACCGCCTTGACCACATGTCCTCCCAGTTGGAGAAACAAAATGCGCGCATGGGGGAGGTGGAGCAGAGGGTATCGGCCACTGAGGATGGCTTGAGCACCGTGGCAGACAAGGCGTTGAATATGGAAAAAGTAATAGCCCTAATTCAGGCCAAAAATGAGGAGCTGGAAGCGCGATCGAGGCGCAACAATATCCGTATTACTGGGCTGCCGGAGTCCACGAATGTGGGTAAAATGGAGACGTATATTGAGGGCCTGGTTTCGGAGATTTTTGGGTCGGAACACCTCTCCAGCATGTTCATTGTGGAGCGAGCCCACCGCTCTCTGGCTGCCCGCCCGGCCCCGGGGGCTCCGCCCCGCCCCATCATTGCCAGGATCCTCAATTACAGGGACCGGGACACTATCTTAAGGCTGGCCAGAGAGAAGGGTCCAATAGTGCATCAGGGCAACGCTCTCTCCTTTTTCCCTGACTTTACGGTGGCAGTACAAGCGGCCCGCCGTGAATTTGGCTCTGTCAAAAAGCTCTTGCAAACAGACGGTGTCCCGTACGCCATGCTCTATCCGGCCTGTCTCCGCATTGGCGTGGATGGTAACTGTAAGATCTTTTCGTCTCCCAAGGCCGCGATGGAGCACACCAAGCAACTGAAGCGACGGAGACAAGAGTCTGGTGCTGCCCCTGAGGAGGAGTAGGAATAGCGCGATCTGAACATTCTCTCGAACTGGCACATTTACTAGGTTTCTTAGATTGTATTCTTCATGCTGGGTGTTCAACTGTTCTGGGACCTGCTGATTGTATGTAACATGTGTCGCTATGCCTAAACGCTGGTTACGTTTTTCTTTCCCTGCGCTGCTGTCTTAGAGGTTCTCCTCTCCCTATGTTCTAATGGTGTCTTGGACTTTACGTTACTGGTTTCGGAAGGGAGTCCCCTCGATATTGGTACTATTTTGTTGAAACTCTTGAGGAATTGTTTGATGTCTGTCCCTATGGGGTGTTTGCTAAATCTGGGGCTGCTGCGCTCGTCTACACCTGTGCCCGCAGATATGGGCAAATTCCTGTACTGGCATCTAGTAGACCTGCTCGGCCACCTCCCGCTTTGCTGGAGGTTAGTAGCACTCAGTGCCCCCCGCTAATGGGTGCACCCCAATGTTGTGCTTTGCTTGTTGGGATTTGGGGGGGTGGAAGGGCTGGGCTTTGGGATGGCTTTGGCGTGTTGGGGCAGCTAATGTGGGTGGGGGTTGGGGTGTCTGGGGTTGGGAAGGCAGAATGTTGTGGATAATTGCTCGGACTGTTAATGTGCGGGTAGGCACTTGCTTTTGGGTTTTCTTGGTGTTCATTATCCATTCTCATGTTTCAGATGTCCCACTATGGCCGGCCGGCCACAATGACCTCTGTACTTAAATTCCTTACCTGGAATGTTCGTGGCTTGAACACGCCTAAAAATATCAGATCAGTGTTTGCATATTTAGATCGTGTGGGAGTGCAAATTGCCCTTTTGCAGGAGACGCATCTAACTCGGGATTCAGCTGGCAAGATAGGTGCACGCTGGTCGTGTGTGAAGGTTGCCTCTTCTTTCTCTACCTACTCTAGAGGTGTGCTTATCCTGGTAAAAAGGGGTGTGCCCGTCACTGTGATCAAATCTGAGACCGATGACTGCGGGCGAGTGGCGATGGTGCATGGGCGCTTGGGTGGTGAGAGCGTATTGATAGTGAATGTCTACGGTCCGAATGTGGACGACCCCTCATTTTATTCAGATGTGTGGCGGAGAATATCGCAGTTCCCCCCGGCCGCAATTGTGTGGGGGGGGGGATTTTAACCTGTGCCTTGATGCAGCAATGGATAGGGAGGGAAGTGGTGTGTTACGGCCCAAACATGCGACTGACATGCTGCTGGGTCTGTTGGATACGGGTCATCTGAATGATATTTGGCGCTCCCGGCATCCAGCTGGCCGGGAGAGCACTTTTGCTTCCGCAGTCCACAGTTCCTGGTCCTGCATTGATTTTTGGCTAGTCTCGGAACAGGTCTGCAATTGGACGATGGCGGTGTCGCATGAGGCACGCACTCTGTCGGACCATTCCCCTGTGCTTCTTGAGCTGCAGCTCCCTGCCTATCAGAGACCACCCTTTGCATGGAGGCTCCAACCTTCAGAACTAAAAGACCCTGGTTTTCACCAGACCATAGCTGAGGCAATTAAAAATTATTTTCGGGAAAATGAGGGATCTGTTGACAGCACGGGCATGCTCTGGGAAGCTTTTAAAGTTACTATAAGGGGATCTTGTATTGGGGCCCAATCCGGTATCCTGCGAGACATTCGACGTAGAATACAGAAGTTGGCATCTGACATCTCTCAGCGGGAGCGCAAATTCGAGTCCGATCCTTCTACAGCTAAACTTGCTGCTATGAGGGAGCTTATTTTGGAGCATAATGATGCAGTGGATCAAGAGCTGTCACATTGCTCCAGACGCAGGATAGCGCGTTATTATGGGGAGGGTGGCTGTCCTGGCCGCTCGCTCGCGCAGAAGATATCGGAACCGCGCAGTCAAGACAATATTGCTGAATTGCTTGATGAAAATGGGATTGCCTGCCATTCGACGGTGGAGCTTTGCGACACCGTATTACGGTTCTATACAAGTCTCTATGCCTCTAGAGAGTCTCCACCCGCTGCGGAGATAGATGCCTACCTGGACGATGTAGCACTTGGATGGTTATCCCATGCACATCGGGAGTACCTCGTACAACCATTTGGAGTGGAGGATGTCAAGGAGGCCATTATGTCCCTACCAACCTGTAAAGCTGCAGGACCCGATGGGCTGCCTGGCGAATTTTATAAAGCTTATGCATCGGACTTGGCCCCTTGGCTCCTAGCTGTGTATGCAGAGGCCTATGAAAATGGGGCATTGCCGTCTTCCCTCCGGGAGGCTCTGCTTGTCACCCTACTGAAACCAGATAAGCCCCCGAATCAGTGTGGGTCATACCGACCTCTATCCATCATTAATATTGACGCAAAGATTCTCGCCAAAATGATAGCTACCAGGCTGCAACCTCTAGTCCCTCTGCTGGTGTTACCTGATCAGTCCGGCTTCGACACTAAGCGCTCCACGACACATAACTTGCGTACGCTCTTCGCCACGCTGCACTATTTTGAGCCTGATTTCCAGGCGGTGGCTGTGTTGCTCGACGCAGCATAAGCCTTTGACTCTCTGCAGTGGCCCTTTATGTTTGCTGTACTGGGTAGGATGGGCTTCCCCTCCTTTTTTCTACAATGGCTTAGGGTGCTATATAGCGGTCCGATGGCCCGCGTTCGGGTCAATGGGTGGGTGTCTTCACTGTTTAGTATTGAACGGGGTACGAGACAGGGTTACCCCCTGTCTCCTATGCTTTTCTCTCTGGCCCTAGAGCCCCTCGCCTGTAAGCTGCGCCAGAAACACGCCGTGGCGGCTCTGCGGTTCAGGCTGCGGCCCTTAATTGTCTCCCTTTACGCAGATGATATGCTGCTCTATGTCCGCGAGCCTGCTGTGCACCTGTCCGCGCTGCTACGAGAGTACGTACAGTTTGAAAGATTCTCTGGCCTGGGGATTAATTGGTCTAAATCTGTAGTGTTTCCACTAACTGCGCAAACAACTGAGGTGGAGGTGGACTTCCCGTTGACTTGGACATCTGACCCTGTCAAATATCTTGGAGTTTGGGTGCACAGGGATCCGGCCATGGTTGTCTCTGAGAACTATGGTCGCATGGTTTCACACATATCCGAACAGGCTGCGCGATGGGCACATTTACCCCTATCGCTAGCGGATAGGCTTGCCGTTGTGAAGATGGTCTTCCTACCTAAATTGTTGTACTTCTTCGTCAATATCCCTATAATATTAAATGTTGCGCTGTTTCATACGCTGCAGTCAGCGCTTTTAACGTTTGTGTGGGGTGGTAAGAAGCCCCGTTGCCGGTGGGATCTGCTGGTGCTGCCTTTTGACCGTGGCGGCTTTGAGGCCCCTGACTTTTGCCTTTACTATTTATGTGCGCAGGCGCAATTTGCACATTATTGGCACTTTCCCCAGCGCTTTCAGCCTCACGTGGCGATTGAGTCAGATGCTGTTTTTCCTCTTCCGGTGCAAGCGGTTGCTCTTTCCGTTGGAGCAGGTGGCCCACGTAATGAGATCAACCCCACGCAGTGCACGGCGTGGGCATGGCGAATGCTTGCGCTACGAGCTCGGCTTTCCTATTTATATGCCCCACTAGTACCACTAGCTTCGCATCCCAGTATCTCGGCGGCGCGCGAGGCGACTGCCAGGAGAGAGCTTGCAGCAGCGGGCATCTCCCGGCTGGGCGACTTATACACTGGCGGTCAATTTAAAACTTTACGGGAGGCGCAGAATGGCGCAGATCGCCCTTTTATGTTTAATTTTACGTATGTCCGGGTCCGACAAGCTATCCGCGCTGCGTACCCGAACTATCCTGCCGAACCCACCACTCTGCGGGCGTTACAGGTGATGCTTTCGGGAGCGTCCCGGAGGGGTCTAATTACCAAGCTTTACAACGCTTCTCTACGCGAGCGGGAGCAGGAGGATTCCCCTTCTTACGTACGTTGGCGAGCAATGTTGGGCACCCCTATTGCACCAGAGGCTTGGAGGGAGTGCTGTCAGCTCACGGGCCGCCTCACAGCTAATTGCAACCTCAGAATTATTAATTTTAAATTCTTGCATCAGGTATATTACTCCCCCTTACAACTACATAAATATGGTTTAAGAGAGACTGCTAATTGTGTGAGATGTGGAGCTACTGATGCGGACTTTCTTCACGTAGCCTGGGTGTGCCCCGGTGTGTTTGTGTTCTGGACTGCAGTGACGACCATGCTTACTGATGTTGTGTCGGAGCTTGTGTGCTGTACTCCTGAGATGTGCTTGCTGAGCCACGTCAAACCTCTTAAGCCATGTAACAGGCGTATAGTTGCAATTTCTACTCTTTTTGCAAAGAGGGCGGTCGCGCAGTGCTGGGGAGCCAAGGCAGTACCCACTGTTAAAAAATGGCTTCGAGACTTATTGTACTGCAGGGACCAGCTACGGATATATGAAGAAGAGCTGCCTGAGTCATCCCGCCCCAAGGACTTCTGGGCCCCCCTTACTGCATATCTGATGTCCCACTCTAATCTGTTATGAGCGTTTGGCATACCTGGGGATTATGTTCACTAGCTGTCATGGCACTTACTGCTTCCTCACGGTACACTGGCATAGGTGTGTTCATGTTTTCCGGCCCATAGTTGTGGACTGTATATAAGAACCTTTATCTGTCTTGCTTACCGCCTCACATGTGATGGTTTTCGCATTGTCCGAAGTGTTCTGGAATTATGATATTGCTCTGCCTGGGAGGGAGGGGGACGGGGGTGTTTGTGTGAGTTCATATAACCTTCCTGATTCCATCAATTTGTATAATTGCCTGTGTATTTCGCTTTGAATCGGAGCACTAAAATCAATAAACAAAATAACAAATAAAAAAAAAACGAGGGCTGGCTGTGGAAGTGAAAGATGAAAGAGAAATTTTATGAGTGTTGAGAAAAAAAAGTCATGCAGCCATGCCAGAGCAAGCCCTCCGATTCCAAAATCCTGCAGCTGAGACAGCAGGATCTGATGGTGAACGGTGTTGAAGACTGCAACAAAACAAACAGGATAAGGGTTGCTGGGGTACAGACACCTATACTTGAAAGCACCATATTCTCGATACTGCCCTATACGGAAACTCATCCAGCAAGAGTAAAAAGGATGATTGTCTTCCACAAAGGTCAACAGTTTGTCAAAAACTGCTTTTTCAAGCAGTTTTGACAAATAAAGAAACTGAGAAAAAGGACGATAATCTGAGAAATCATTTAAGTCCAAAGATGCTTTCTTCAGTAATGGCAACACATATGCTTTTTCAAACATTCAAGGACTCTACCAGATTTTAGAGAATCATTTACCACAGTCTGAGATCATTTGGGTTCTCGTAAAAAGCAGACTACATTAAGTTAACATAGTCTGCATTTTGGGTATTAGAACTTTATACATATTGTCTTACCAGATCCTGTAGTTCTCGCAGCTGTTTGCCAGTTAGCCCACCAATGCCAAGGTCATCCTCTTCCTCCTGAGTAGAAACATTCCCAAATGACAATGACGGACCTTGTTTGACAAAGAACTCTTCATATTGGTCAAGTAGAAGACCATGCAGCATCCAAGCAGAAACTTGTTTGTACATGACCCCATGACACACTGCTAGGATTCTAGAGCAGAAAATATATGTAGGATGAAAAAACTGTTTGCAAAGTGATCTGTCCAATAAAACCCAAAAAACCCAATTAAATATACCACTTACTAGATTAAATACACCCACAGGTTCACAAATTCCAACATAAACTTCCAAATAATACAAATCAGTGCATGTTTTGCGACAAATGTCTGTTTTTCAGCTTCAGAAAGCATAGCTAAATTGAACATGATCATTTAGCTTGTCCCTGGACATCACTGACTGTTCTGCAATATTGCCATTAACCTTAGTACCCTGGTTTACATATTAACCTGTCTGGCCTATTTACAGTATGATCTATTTGCATCAATTCCAACACGGGCAGTTTAGCATGGAATAAGCGAGCATAAAAAAGCATGCAGCACAATCAACTAACTGCAAGATCAAAGATCGCAAAGAGTTATGGTTCCACTCTGTGGCACTACACTAAAATAAGATTTCTTCATGGCTTACTCTAATCATCAATGCAAAAGGTGATGGGAGAAATGCTTGCAAATAGTTTAAACCACTTGCAATTGCTTTGGGTAGCACTCAAGACCGTGGTGTTTAACCAATTATGCCACTTTGGATAGAGGTCCACCTTGTGCAAATCAGTACTAACTCTGCTCCTCATGTGAACAATCCATCTTGAACTGCCAAGCAAAGTCCCCTCTAGAAGGGAACACAAACAATCCCCGACCAGTTTCAGCCTTGTTAGGCCTTATCAGTTAGGTACAGTTTGGATTATTTGGCAGAGTGATCTGACCCACATCTGGGCATGCCCTTGGCCAACTTAGGTTGTTAAGTCAAACACACAAAAAATGGAGAGGAAAATGCTTGCAAATAATTTAAATTGCAGGCAACCACTTTATAGCATTATACGCAGAGTTGTTCAGTACTCTGCCACTCTAGATAGTGGCCCACCTTATTCAAATCAGAATGGATTACTCCAATCATATCATGAAGCCTTTTACCCCAATCTTGCTTCAACACCACTATGATACACAAACCAACGCAAGATATACCAAGCTGCTGCACTGAGTCTTATTTAGGATTTCCACTTTTATGATTCTATTTGTTTCCTCATTTATTTACTCAATACATTTATTAAAGGGGAGGGGCTTAAATTTTTTAAGTATTTCTATAGTTTTCCATACTCTCATTGTAAAGACTTAAAGAGACTTAACCCCTTACAATCTTGAAAACACTTTAAAAAAAAATCATAGCATCTTGCCTTTTCTAGTCAACTCGTCCAGCTTCTTTTTATTAATTACCCAAATCTTAGGCTTTTAGATACATTCTTTTTTAAATGTGTGCTTAATATGTAATAGCTCAGGCATCTGCAATACATTTATTATATGTTCTAGTGTGAATACAAATGAACCCTTACTTTTCCAGGGCACTGCGTACAGGAGGCAGACCTCCACAGCTATGCTTGTGGACATTTTCCAGGATCTGGCAACCGTGGATCTGCAGAAAAGCAAAGAAGTCATCATTTAACTGGTTAAGAAAATGAATGTGAAAATTACAAAACATTTCAGGATGGCAATGCACCTTACAACAAAATTATGGCGCAACAGATTTCCAGACTATTTACTCAAAGTGACAGAATCAGACCTTTAACTGATTAGAAGCCTCAATTTCATTTTCCTGCAAGGCACACCAACTTATATTTTAGAACAAATCTCATGTGAAAGACTTACCATTTTAGAGCATTGTTATTTACACGGTGAATTCACTATTGCATGCTGTAGGGATTTGTTTGAGTATGACACTAAAAATACAAGCCCAGCTTTAGGATAACCCTGTGGAAACAGTCACTGATGAACAGAACATTTTTGGAGGCTTGGGCAAAGTGGGCCCCAACTTTCCATTGGGGGCCACCAGGGAAAGTGAGCTTTTTCTCTAGCTCACTTCTACAAATTTTTGTATCTTAATCTTTAACAGATAATTCAACCTTGATAAGCAACATAGGGTCTAAATTAGCAAAACATGGGTAATAAAATTCTAATTTGTTCCAAACAGGGGCCCCAAAATATTTTTTGCACCGGGACCAGAAAATCCTTAAGATGAAACTGCAGACGAAGAGACACCACTGGATGCCCAAGGAATATACCGCAAAAGAAGGGAAAAAAGGAGCACACACAACTCAAATTCTTGCAGTATTGGGAAGTGAATGTCCATCACATTGGAGGGTGTGCACCATTCATTTTTCAGAGCAAATTTCAAAAGGTTTACAACTGTAACATAACTTTCACTACAATTTATATATTTCCTCAAAAAATGTATCTAGACGTGAACAAAAGTGTGTGTGGATCAGAGTACATCTAGCATCATTCAGCATCCTGCAAAGCACACATGCAAGAGCACACACAATATTTGTCAAAGAGATCAATAATTCACTAATTTATCATGTCTTGTTTCATAGGTATTGGACCTCTTAATATAATTTATGTTTAATACCCTGCGTGATTTTTTGTGGCATGTATTTAATTTGAGATTTTACTCAGGAATAGAGCAGAATCACCAGGGCTATCTGTGAGTTGGTGCAACAGGTTTTCCCCTAATGGGTTTATAGATTACGCTTTTGTCTTCTGCCAAGGTGGTTAAGAGTGTAAGGGCTAATGGGGCACTTGGGCATCACCTACTGTTGCAAGGGGGTTTGACCATGGCTAGAAGGATAGGAGTAACCAACTTGGGCAGGGCAGTCTGACTAAAGGAGGATCCTAAATCTGGAAGCGCTCTATCACAGGAAAGAGAACTATTATAAGATTGGATAGACTGGCTAAGGAGAATGAACATCTGACAGACTGAGGCACATGGGATAAAGTGTGTACCATAATAGGGGGTTAAACAGACTGCGATTTGCTGCATGCCTGGATAAGGTAGTCTGTTGGAATGCCAGCGTTGTAATGGGGTCTGGTAAAGGAGGTAATCTGATGAATGAATGCCCAGAATGCCTGATTGGGTACATTTGTATCTCAGGAGAGTCTGGGGGCAGCTAAAGGTGAACAGTGTAAAGTAAGAGTTTGAAGGAGGAAACTTGCCAAGGCCTGACATCAGAACTCCACAAACCCCTGAAGGAACTCACAAAAGGAAACCTCAATTACAGTATCCAAGTGGGCACCCATGCAGGTGTAAGATTAAGTGTCTTCCCTTCATTAGCCACTGGCATGTTTGGGTCTTGTTACAGGCAATCGGAGGGAACCTTAATACAGTGAAGAAGCTTAAGAAAATAAAACTAGTGGAAGAGATAGGCTCTGCACATGTCTTAGGGGCAGTTGTTCTTAAAGTGTAGAGAAGACCTCATTGTCTAAGACAAGGAGTTGTTCTTAAAGTGTAGAGAAGAGACAAGGAGGAAGATTCTCATTTAACAAGAAAAAACCCAAACACATTTCACGTTAAAACAATTCTCATTCTCAGGATCTGAGAAAATTATCTGGGGCCAGGCAAAAAAGTGAATCTTCTTTGAGCCATCAAGATTTATTGCACAACTTCTTAGAGTGTATCGCAATAGACGCGGACATATCTATATTTTTACCCATTTACACATGCATTACACAAGTCTATGCCATAACATGGAATGTCGGTGATTGCAAGTGGAGTTCACTTGGCCCCCTTCCGCACTGCACTGAATGGCTTTTATATTGCTAGATACAATTACATTCAACTCCTAGAATCAACAATTTTAACAATAATTTTACCAAAAGTATCACTGCATGTTCCTTTTGTTTATTGCGAACATTATATGCAAAAGGCATTTTCACTGCCAACACATTTTTCTAGTGTCATACATGAATTTCAAAATAAACAATTTACAAAATCATAATTATGAGTATCTATGTGATACTCAGGTTTTTCAACGAATAACTCTCACAGAACTGTTCCGTAGCCAATGCATTTCGGGATATACAAATCCCTTCTTCAGGTGTGTGAGAGTGAATTTCAGTCCACTCGAGCGTGTTGAATTAGTATCCAATTGCCTGGATAATTGCCGGGGAACCTGAATTCAGTCATGATGTATCGCGTTTCTATTTTCCTGGCTTGTAAACCGCGAAACCTCTATTCATTGTATTCAATACTGCTCAGTTGTAAAGTCTCCCGGAGTATTACGCGTGCTTTCAAAAAACCAGTCAATTTGCAGTCAACACACATTGACAAACAGGAGTGCCAACAATCCATATTCATAATAACATGGAATGTGCCACTTCCAAGGCCAGCAACAGTCCTCTTTTCCCAAAAATCTCAAACAATTTACGTCAATGTCTAAAAAGAACTGTAAAATATTTCTGGGGTTATTTAAAGAAATTACTATGATTTGAAGCATTTCAAATTAAAAGTGATAGACTTTTCTCTAGGCTTCAACAAGAAGGACAACTAACTGCTGCAGAAAAAGAATACATTTTGATTTTTAAAAAATATTTTTTTTTTATTGAAAATGAGAAACTGATAGGAAGGCTAATGAAGAAAATGAGGCGTATCATTTGGGAGTGAGTTTGTTAACAGCCTGTGCTTAAAAGAAAAAAGATGACTGGAAGAAGTGGGTGGTACTTACAGTCCCTGAGAAAGGGGAGAATGGTTGAAGGTGTTGCTTCCACTGAGACAATAAAAAGACAAAAAAAAATTACAAATGCAAGTGCATGAGGTGGTCTCTTATAGAAACGTGAGCACATAGGCAGAGTGGTTGGAAAGGCTAGGGGTCAATATATATGCTATAAGTAGAGTAAGATGATTCAAGTTAAGGCATCTTTAGTATAGGGGAAAGAGAATCAGTGTAGTAGTAAAAGGTCGAGGAAAAAGAGCTTAAGACAAAGGTCAGTCAATGTGATTAGAGTCGCGGTGGTGACCTACATCACACACTCCACTCCCTCAAAGGTAAGGCAAAAGGGAAAGGTGATTAAACTGATTTAAATAATAGAACAGACATACAACAAACAGTCATGGGCTAAATCTGTAGGACAGTAATAGTTTAACCTCTGTAATAATTATTTCGTGGGTATCACTTAGGTGTGTGGACATCTTTCACTGAGTTTGGGAAACTTGCAGGCTCATAAAGTAATTACGTGGGGTAGATCGAATGTTGGAAAACGTATTGCATGCATTTCAGGCCCGTGCTTCCGTCCTATTCGAGCTGGATTACATCCGTTACCACATTGAGCTAGTCCGCCACCATGTGGACTTTTGAGGAAAGGTTTAAGGCCATTGCCACATCATTTGAGGTGTTTAGTGAGAAGGCAATGGGCTGCAGCAACTTATCATCCACAGTCATTGTGGATTAGAACATTGTGCGACCAAATTAAGTGCAGTCAAGATGTGCCCCCCACTCCCTTTTTTTGAGAATCTGCGAGATTCTGTGAAAATCACCTGTTTTGGGGGCCATCGTGGGCAGGGCCACCTATAAACAAGCATTGGCATAGCCAATAGGTCTCGCCTTTGGGACCATATAAGTGGTTAGCCATGCAGCACACAAGCTCAATCAATCAATCAATCACGGCATTTATAGAGCGCGCTACTCACCCGGGAGGGTCTCAAGGCGCTGGGGGAGGGGGTAAGTTACTGCTCGAACAGCCAGGTCTTGAGCTGCTTCCTGAAGGAGAGATGGTCCTGGGTTCGCCGAAGGTGAGTGGGGAGGGAGTTCCAGGTCTTGGCTGCCAGGTAGGAGAAGGATCTTCCTCCGGCGGTGGTTCTGCGGATGTGTGGTACGGTGGCGAGGGCGTGGCTGGTTGATCGTAGCTGGCGTGTGGGCGTGTAGAAGGTCATGCGGTCGTTGAGGTACTTTGGGCCCAGGTCGTGGAGGGCCTTGTGTGCGTGGGTGAGGAGTCTGAACGTGATTCTCTTGCTGACGGGGAGCCAGTGCAGGTCTTTCAGGTGCACGGTGATGTGGCTGTGTCGGGGGATGTCCAGGATGAGTCGTGCGGAGGCGTTCTGGATGCGCTGGAGTCTCTTTTGAAGTTTGGCTGCGGTTCCGGCGTAGAGGGTGTTCCCATAGTCCAGTCGGCTGGTGACGAGTGCCTGGGTGACGGTCTTCCTGGTTTCAGTGGGGATCCATCTGAAGATCTTGCGGAGCATGCGCAGGGTGTTGAAGCATGAAGATGAGACGGCGTTGACTTGTCTGGTCATCGACAGGGAGGAGTCCAGGATGAAGCCCAGGTTGCGTGCGTGGTCCGTTGGCTTGGGCGCGGTGCCCAGGGCCGGGGGCCACCAGGAGTCGTCCCAGGCGGAGGGTGATGAGCCCAGGATGAGGACTTCCGTCTTATCTGAGTTCAGTTTAAGGCGGCTGTTCCTCATCCAGTCGGCGACGTCTCTCATCCCGTCGTGTAGGTTGGCTCTGGCGGTGGTGGGGTCGTTGGTGAGGGAGAGGATCAGCTGGGTGTCGTCGGCGTAGGAGATGATGTTGAGGTTGTGTCGGCGTGCGATGGCTGCGAGGGGCTCATGTAGACGTTGAAGAGGGTTGGGCTGAGTGAGGATCCTTGTGGAACGCCGCAGATGACTTCGGTGGCTTCGGATCTGAACGGGGGAGGCGGACTCTCTGGGTTCTTCCGGCGAGGAACGAGATGATCCATTCCAGTGCTTTCTCTCGGATTCCGATGTTGCTGAGGCGCTTCACTAGGGTGCGGTGGCAGACGGTGTCGAACGCCGCAGAGAGGTCCAAGAGGATGAGGGCAGCTGTTTCCCCGTTGTCGGTTAGGGTTCTGATGTCGTCGGTGGCTGCGATAAGGGCGGTCTCGGTGCTGTGGTTGGCCCGAAACCCGGACTGCGAGGGGTCGAGGGATCCATTCGTCTCGAGGAAGGCGGCAAGCTGTCTGTTGACGGTCTTCTCGATGACTTTGGCCGGAAACGGAAGGAGCGAGATGGGACGGTAGTTCTTGAGGTCGGTGGGGTCCGCCGTTGGTTTCTTCAGGAGGGCGGTAAGCTCGGCGTGCTTCCAGCTCTCCGGGAAGGTGGCGGTGTGGAAGGAGGAGTTGATGATGTCCCGGAGATGGGGTGCGATGGTGGCGTCGGCTTTGTTGAAGACGTGGTGTGGGCAGGGGTCGGTTGGTGATCCGGAGTGGATGGAGTTCATCGTGCGGGTGGTGTCTTCGGTGCTGATCGGGGTCCAGTTGCAGAGGGTGGTGGTGGCGGGCGTTGGTTCGGCGGTAGGGTGCGTTGTTTGTGCGTCGAAGCTGTTGTGTATGTCGGTGATCTTGCGGTGGAAGAACGCGGAGAGTGAGTTGCAGAGGTCTTGCGAGGGGTGATGTCGTTGTTTCCGGCGCTGGGGTTGGAGAACTCTTTGACGATGCTGAAAAGTTCCTTGCTGTCATGGGCGTTGTTGTCCAGTCGTTCTTTGAGTGCCGACTTCTTGGTGGCACGGATCAGCTGGTGGTGTTTGCGGGTGGCGTGCTTGAGGGCGGTCCTGTTGTCTGTGGTCTGGTCGAGTCGCCAGGTTTTCTCGAGAGTGCGGCAGTTCTTCTTGGATTCCTTGAGTTCGTTGGTGAACCAAGGGGTTTTCTTGCTTCCGGGTCTGCTGGGAGGGTTTTTAGTGGTGCGAGGTCGTCGGCGCAGGCGGTCAGCCACTTGGCGAGGTTGCTGGCTGCTTCGTTTGGGTCCGTTGTGTTGGTGGGTGTGTTCTGGCTGAGGGAGGCGGTGAGCTGCTCGGCGGTGATCTTGCTCCAGCTCCGGCGGGGAGCCTGTTGCGGGTGGTGGTGGGTCGCAGTCTTTCTGAAGCTGAAGTGGACGCAGCTGTGGTCGGTCCAGTGGAGTCCGGTGGCGTGGCTGAAGGAGATGTGCTTGCTGGACGAGAAGACGGGGTCAAGCGTGTGGCCGGCGTAGTGGGTGGGCGTGTTCACCAGTTGCTTGAGTCCGAGGTTGGCGAGGTTGTCCAGCAGGGCGGTGGTGTTTCTGTCGTTGTTGTTCTCCAGGTGGAAGTTGAGGTCCCCTAGGAGGATGTAGTCGGCTGAGGGCATGGCGTGCGGGCTGATGAAGTCTGCGATGTCTTCGCTGAATAGTGTGCGTGGTCCCGAGGGTCTGTAGATGAGGGTGCCTCGGAGGGTGGTCTTGGGGTCAGTGTGTATCTGGAAGTGTAGGTGTTCGGCGGCGGAGAAGGTCTCGTCGGAGTTAGTCGAGATGCGGATGGTGTTCTTGTGTACGATGGCGATGCCTCCTCCCGTCTGGTTGACGCGGTCCTTCCGGGTGATCTTGTATCCATCCGGGATGGCTATGGCGATGTCGGGCGCTGAGGAGGCGTTCATCCAGGTCTCGGTGAGGAAGGCGATGTCCGGTGCTGTTGCGTCGAGCAGGTCCCAGACGCAACAGCTGCGAGTTTACAAACATCAGAAAGAAGACAGAGCAACCAGTCACATTTCGTTTAACAGTGGTAGTTGCGCTGGACAATTTTTCAACCACGTGTGCTTGAGGCTTTGCGCTTATAAATTGATTTAAATTTAAATTATAACATATTCAGCCTGTTCTAAGGCAATTTATCTCCACGAGGTCTGACACTTCTTGGGAAGCCTAGGTGGAAGGAAGGAAGGAGCGAAGATAATACTAACTGGTGCTCATGTACATCTTTGGGTGGAGTTCGCAATAAATAAGAGCAATATAAAACTGCAAACTGATCAAGTGCCCTGAGGACGTCTTTGTTGGCATGTGTGCACTACACACACGTTACATACATATGTGCATACCGACACTACATTGAGCGACTGAATAAATATAAACTTCAGCTGTGAGAACACATGACTGCACTTGTAGGCAATCAACCCGGCTCCCGTATCTCAACCATGTGCAGCATCCTCAGATCCCGAGTGAAAACCCCTGGCAACCGGGGTGGGAAGCCCCTTACCACGAGAGATCGTGCACGATAGCGCCCAGGTAGGGACAGGGAAGAACGGTGTGAAGAGGGGAAGAAGAAAGGAAGACTGGGAGTGAGGGGAGAAAGAAGACGAGAAAGAGAGCGCGAGACGGCGAATCTGGGAGAGGGTGTGGGAGAAGGAGAGGAGGGAAAGGAGTCAATATAGTGGTGAGAGGAAGAAGAGAAGGAAAAAGAGTGAAGGTGATGCAGTGGGTGTTAGAGAGAAGAGGGAGCAAAAGACAGAGAAAAGGGACAAAATGTGGGTATGAGAGAGAGTAGCAGGGAAACAGAAAGGGCAAGAAACGGGGGGACGGAAAAGAGAGGAGAGAGGCAGAGGAACGAGAAGAAAGACAGATTACCCTGGTCACTACAAGTACAATAAAGGCAGTGGGAGAGGGAGACAGTGGGAAGGAGGAGAACGCAAGAGAGAGGGTGCATGAAGGGTGTACCATAAAACTACGTAGCTTGTCACATTGTGAGTATTCCTTTAACTGTCAACTTCCCCCACAGCCCTTTGCACAACACGTGAAACGTTCTAAGGTGGCAGACTGCCATCAGGTGTCGGCGCTAATTCAGTTAATTGATTTCTGATGTGTGCCGTTTCCGCGCTCACAGCAGGCAGGCACCAGCCCTGGAACGCAGAGTTCAGAGGTGAAGCGCAGCAGTGTAAGATGCACAACTATAATGAAAAAGCAAGGAAAGCACCTACCCTATACGCACTTTAACTTTTCCATGTACAACCTTTCCAGTGTTTTGTTCCCCATTTTACCCAGTAAAAGCTTGTGACATTGTCAATCATAATATAACTGAAGTGCCTCTTTAAATAAGATCTTCCCATCCTGAGGAAATATATTAACTTAACAACAGTGAGGAAACTGTAACATGATTATTAATGTACACTGACCTTTGAAAAACATAATTGGCATGATTATGTAACCGTTATCGCAACAGAAATAAGCATCAAATGCATTAAATAAAATCTTTAGTTCGGGGTATTGTTTACAAATTTGACAAACAGATGTCAGTTGTCTGAGGTTAGTTGAGATAAGATTAATGGGAATTACCAACCACTTGAGAAACAAGAGACATCTAGAAATGCACAACTGAAAAAGGCCAAGTGTTCAAGTATAAAATCAAAACCACAACCTGAACTGTCGCACCGTAGTCGGGTTTCTAAATGGACTCCTTCACCGATGTTAAGCGTGGCCGCATTGAAATAACACAAGCATTGCACTGCCAATAGGTTTCGACTATGTGAGACCTACTGGCGTTGAAATATTTTTTCAACATGTTGCACTGCGCGATGCTCTGCAACATGGCTTAAAGTAAACAAAAAAAGCAACACTTTTTGTTTATGTCAAGGTATGTTACACATCAGCTAGCGCTGCTCTAAAAATAATCGAAAAAAACACACTGACAACGCCAATTGGTCTCTCATAGGTGAAACCTACTGGCTATACCTAAGAAATAAATAAAATGAATAGCCACCAAGAAATGTGAATGTTTTTTATATATATATATATATATATATATATATATCATCAAAGCACACTCTCCGAACCTCCACGCTCCTTGCTGGCGAACAGAGAGAGACGGACCCAGATATATGGCAGGTAAGATCTTTATTTACTCCCTCTGTGACGCGTTTCGAGCACCCTGTGCCCTTGTTCACATATATATATATGTTTTTTTCCACGCATCAAAGTTTAACTGCGTTCAGAAATAGCTGAAATTGACAATATTCTGAAACAGACTTATAGAATTTTGTATTACATTTTAAACTGCTTTTAGAGAGTAAACAAAATGTGCTGGGTGTGTGATTGTTTTGGACAGTGTTACTTGTGGTTAACGCTCGTACGGTTCTTTCTCCAGTTTCACAGAACAAACATGCTTTGCACTTGCAGCTCGTTAAGCAGCAGAGGAGATCCCCCCGGCCCGTCTCACAAATAAAGGGAATGCTACCACCATTTTAAAAGCACACTGAGGTTATGTTAAAAATACCGAGGGTTTGCAAATCTCATGCGATGTCTAAAATAGTGAGGGGGCTGCGCCCAGCCCGACTCGTGCCATACTTGTCTAGACAAACTCTCTTTTCAGTGTCCATGTCCAATCTGCCCCTATCTTGCTGTCCAGCCTTCTACTCAACCACCACAGGAAAGTTTGGAATCAGCGGTTTAGCTCAGCTGAGGTGCGCTGCGGAGGGAACATGGGTTGAAATTTGTCCGTAATGCAATGTACGCATTACTGCCAACTGAACCAGTGTCACTGGTGATCCCCCATAGGTCAGTCAACTTTGTTTAGTTTTTGTTTTAGGAAATATGTAGTATCACTTTCAATTCTGGGAGTCATAGTTTTGCGTTTATTGTTATATGAATTCGTTTAAAAGGCGCCGCATGCCAAGCCTGGCTTGCAGCGTAAAGGGAAAGTTGAGGGGGGAGTGGAGAGGGGGTCACGGCAGCTTTGTGCGCAGACGTACTCAAGAGTTTTCAATCGAAATCACCTTCTAGAACATTTAAGAGATGATGAAAAAGATATAATTATTCAACGTACCGCATTAGAATTTTAATTATGAAGCTATTAAAACGATCGCAAAGTGAAGACTTTCAAATGGAGAGCTTGGTTCCAGACTCTAGGCGCTGGATGCATTGGTTTTCGGTTCATTCAGTTTCTACACACAAAATACTCGAGGTGGCCTGGAAACCCCGCGGATCCTTCATGCGGGAAACTGGACCACAGAAACACTGGGATGAATGCCACGAGCCGGGGGGCGTAAGCCAGGCCGTACCCCCTGCCTGGGACAAGGGAGCTGTAGACCGCATTAGGTAACCCGAAAAATACCGAAAAATAACCTATCTCCCTGCGTGACCCCGACAAATGGAGTAAGCGCCAACATCTTTTAAAGAACGAAGGTATTTCTGCAACAAAAACAAAACTACACAAAAGAGGTGGGCAGGCAACATAATCATAATCGAAAACATGCCTTTAACATGCTTACAAACGAAATTTATGTGAACGTATTTCACCCAAAGACGGACGTATATTGTATACGAACAGCGTTAACGTGTTCTTCTTGTGACGAAGGAAATGGACATTATACGAGCGCTTCCTTCCTATTAGACGAGCGCACAACTATGTACTTCAAACAAGAACCAATCACTGTTAGACTTTAGTTCTTTTTTAGGGCAGATAATGAGATCAAAAACAGAACTGATCTTAGCACTGACTGCATTCATATTACCCGGAATGACGCATTGCCATGTCCACCTTCAGCCCAGTGAATTATCCCCTTTCCCAAGTTCTGTGACCCCTCCCCCCACGTCACAAGCGACCTCTCTGGCTGCCTGTTGCTATACAAAAACAAGCGCGCGCGCTTCGCGCTGAAACAGGAGAGGCAGCAGGGGGAGGGGAGAGAGGAGGGGGCCGGCGCCTGTTTCCCTTGCGGGAGCGAGCAGGAACCATCTGTTAATTACTAACAGATGGTTTTGAAAGCTCGCTCCCGCAAGGGAATCGCCAAACGTGCACGCGTTGCCATTGAAAGCAATGCAACGCGTGCACGTTTTTGGGGCCAAAACTGAATCGATTACAAGAGGTCTTTTTCCTATGCAGCGCATGCGCGCTGCGTAGGCGAGACCTAAAAACTGCCACGCCCCTCTGCAAACCCCCAGGCAATGAGAGGAATTAGCAAAGGTAGCAAAGCTCCCGCGTCCCTGCTGCAGTGAAGCAGAAAACAAAGATCAAGCGCCAGCCAAGGCTCAGAGTACAGACTCTGCAAGTAAGCTGGGAAGCTCTCTGGCCTTCGGGAAGAAAGGCTGCAACACTAATGTTCCCTGCAAAAAAGAACCACAAGTACGTGAATATTTTGGAACACTCCTAGATAACCTTTAGTGTCTTGAGCCTAGCTAGTGATAAGGGGATCCGTCAGTGGAGAAAAGCAGGTTATTAAGCAGGGAATAAAAGACTCGGGTATTTAGGAATTGACTGGATGACAACTTGGAGCCTCATCAAAGTCGCCTTGGTCATAAGAGGGTGCCGAATGAGTCTTCAGAAAAAAACAACTAATTGGAGTTGTCTAAAGCAAGATTTTCCAAAAAAAGGCTTGTTCAATATTGGTTTTATTTGCACCAAGACACAACCTTGGTTCTACAAAAAGAAAACAGAATGGTAAAAAATGGAAGTGATTAAACAAAGGTGTGTATTACATAAACATTCCACTGCTTGCAGGAGATTCCATGTAATTGTCAGGGGTTGGGCGATATTGCATGCAGTTAATAGTGATTGTGATGATTTTGAACTGTACATAACGGTCGTTTGTTTTAACAGGTCTTCAGCTCACCCCCTGGCTTCTCTTCCCATCGCTGAAGCACTCCAAAGAGTAGAGCGATTGATTTCACACACATATCCCAATCTCATTTCACTCAAAGAGAGATCAGGTAGGAGTTTTAACGTTATTTATTGTGAATCCAAATGAATTCAAAGATCTAGCAGAAGGATCTCCAATACGGCCTTTGTCTCAAAAGGGCCTTCTCCCAGGTGTCCCAATTCAAGCCTCCTCTCCCCTTAAGCTTTGCCTTGCCATTTAATATTCATTTTTTGGATACTGCTTCCAAGATGGGGAAGCGAGGGATTACATTCTGCTCCTGTGTAAGAATTCGGGATCAGATATCTGACATATTGACTGGCCCATTTTTAATACCCGAGCATAATGGAACCTCTTATTGCCCTACTGAACGTCCAGGGTCTTAGATAAAGTGCAAGAGGATTAAGCCGCTTTGCCGGCTGAAAATGCCGCACTACAGGCTCGGTTTGATCAGTTGCCTGCACATTTTACTTCAATACCAACTCGTTCACCAGTAGTTTTGAATGCGCCTAATCCTTCTGGGGGTAGGGGAGGCTTTTTTGGGCAGTATCTTTACACTCTTACACCCACCTTCCACACCTGGTGGGGCAGAAGGAGCAGCAAGGCCTCTCGAGATAAGCTTGCCCCTGTAAATCTAGCTCCTCTGGAGCGAGTTAATGGGGAGGCTAATAGGTTTTTGTAGTTCGTCATGCAGATACAGCTCAATTTTTTATTTTGTCCCTTATCCTTTCAAGATAATCAAACTCGAGTGGGCTTTTTAATTTCTTATTTCCCTTAGTAATCGCTTAGAGTAGGGGATACTGGAAGCAAAGAGAGGGTCAGTATTTTATCATGGATTGAGGGATGATCTCAAAGAAGTACTTTCTCACATCGAACCACAGTCCCCAAAACTGTGCAGACTTAATTGACTTGGTACTTCGCTTAGATCACCATATTGCAGAAAGGAATGGGAACAAGCATTTGCAATGGAATCGGTCTCGCCTTTGGGACCTTATATGTATTTAGCTATGCAGCACATTAGCCTGGGTGCTGAAACATCTACTGTTCTTTAACATGGAGGGAAAGCAAGAACAAAATTGCGGAACACGCCAGGTATGGGAACACATGGAGAGAAATACTGCCTATGAGCGGGAAATTGTATTGTCCAAAGCTCTGTTTTTAATATAAAATCAGCCCCTTCGGTGGTCATATCACTGAAAATACAAGATTTGAAAAAGATATTATTGTCTACGGGTGCTTGTTGAATGCAAGTTTGCAAGTTTCTATGGCGTGGAATCTAGGGAATGCTAAAGTGATTCTGGTATTTTACTGACCTCTGCTGGTCGTTTTCTAGCAAGAAAGTTGAACAGAGGCAGTTGCCAAAAAAATAAAAAAAGAAAGTCCCCAAGTAGAAAGCAATTCTGGTATTTTACTGAGCTCTACTGGTCGTTTTCTATCAAGACAGTTAATTCGAGGCTTTTGAACAAGCAGAAAGCAATTCTGGTATTTTACTGACCTCTACTGGTCGTTTTCTATCAAGACAGTTAATTAGAGGCAGCTGAACAAGCAGAAAGCAATTCTGGTATTTTACTGACTTCTACTGGTCGTTTTCTATCAAAACAGTTAAATAGAGGCAGTTGAACAGAAAAAAAAGTCCCTAAGCAAAGGCAGAAGCAGACAAGTCCTAGGGCTGATCTCCAGATCCCACAAAGTACATACAACAGATCTTCCAGACAGCGCAAGCGCCGTCTAGGCTCGACCTAAAAATAAATGCAGTGGCCTGCGGTTTCCAATTTCTAAAGTGGAGAAGAAAAATTAGGAGCCCAAGCAGATTTAGAGTGGGATTAAGGGCTTGTTAACAAAAGAGAAGAAGGAACGATGCAGAAAAGAACACTCTTTGGGAAACTCCAACGCTGGACCTTTCAAGATGGATCACTGCTTTTAGTACTCATTTCCAGAAATTATACAGGCCATGGAATTTCTGCCCTCCCCATCGTACTTACATATATTCAAATAAGTGCCCATATCACCGACAATACATTCCTCTCCCAGCTACTCCAGTCTGCTTTTAATTATATCTCATAGAAATCGCCAGAGGGCCTCCATAACCGTCCACGTCCTGAGGAGGCTTCAAAAGGTCAAGAGATTGAAACGCACCGACACCTAGAAGAGCGAGGGAATCAGTCGGATTGAAAATAAAAAAAATAAAACACTTACTGAAGGGTCATACTCTGCAAAGTGGGGTTGCCCCTTGGCTGAATGTTATTTATCTCTTTGAATACTGAATA
Source organism: Calotriton arnoldi (assembly GCA_963921515.1). Taxonomy (NCBI): domain Eukaryota; kingdom Metazoa; phylum Chordata; class Amphibia; order Caudata; family Salamandridae; genus Calotriton; species Calotriton arnoldi. The sequence continues at coordinate 1,973,136 of CAWUFW010000868.1, read as the reverse complement.
TTGATAGTTGGGTATACAAGCAATGCTATAACTCCCCCACATAGACGTTTTTTGAAACAATTGACTAGTTTCTCCGAATCTCACCCGAGTTGAAAATAAAAATACCCTGTACTTTAGGACACAAGCGCACACTTGTTCACCTTCGTGCTAGGCACGCACTTTGTTGTAGTATGGTTTGCTGGGAGCACACGTCTGTACCATGTCTGATGCATGGCGAATGATGGCATTAATTTACAATGTGCTCCGACCTGTTGTCTGACAAAATTATATAAACTGAATAATTTAAAAAGTTTAAAAGTACTGGTGCAATATATTTGCAAAAGATGGCTCATTCACGTGCACCGTTTTCACAGAAGTGTTTTCTCGAGATCAGTAGGGGCACCTTCTCTTGTCAGCTGTAAAGTTTAGGAATTGCTCATACTCACAGTTTACATTACAAAATGGATGACATGAGTCACCAAGCCAACAGAGCATAAACCATTAATATTTCCAGCAATATCGAAAGTGGTATTGGTAACTCTCAACCGAGTTAACAAACATCTTTGTTTAACAAACATCTTTGTTTAATATTCCTAATATCACGTGTCCCATGTGTTCGTACCTGGTCTTGGCTCTCCATAATTTGGCAACAGTAAATACAAAAAGTCAATTTAAGGAGTTGTCCTCCGCCAATCAGAATTAGGAATACTAGTCCACAGCATAAGATGACAAACTATCCCGTATTTGAGGCACCATGACGGTTTTCCAGCAGAATCCTGCTCCGCTCTGCATTACTCCAGAGATCAGCTTCTTGGCCTTAATACACCAGGTAAGCACTGTCCTGGTCCTATTCTGTGCCCTACTAACCCTGAAGAGGCGCTCTCATGTCCCAGGTGCTGCCTTACTTTTTTAAATCGAAAAACCAGAATGCTTCAACTGAGCGAAGCCTCTTCCCTAAAACCAACGCTCATATTTAAAACTGTCCAATGCACGCTAATTAATGCACGGTCTATAGTCAAACACGCTCTTGAGTGTGCGGACTTTCTGCAAACTCGGGAGCAATCTCACGTGTTTGCATTGCCTTCATAACCGTGTCATGGACAGACATAACCTCAGACCCAGAAACGGCCACTGCAGCTCATACAGGGTTCTCTAAACACAGACAAGATCGTGCTAGGAAAAAAAGGTGGCGGTTTAGCCATCATTTACCGTAGCACAATGAAAAGTACACTTATATATCAAAATTGTCTCACTGATCTTGAAGCATTCTTCTTCAAAATTCAGCTCACTAACAATCATTCGTTTGTAGGTTTACTCATTTATCGACCCCCGGCCACAAAACAGCTTCTTTACATACCTTGAGCTAACTTCTGGACACTGCGGTCCAGTCGTCGGATTTCACTATCCTGGGTGATTTTAATATTCATTTGGAGGACGCAAACGACAAGGATGCTATACACTTGATTGACATAATGGAGAGTATGGGTCTCGCCCGATATGCCACATGTAATGAGTGGTCTAGTGGTTGCCGGCCGCCGCCGGATGTAACGCACACGCGCTCCCGTCGGCGGACGGGGCGCGGTAATAAAAGGGAGGGGCGTCCTCCACTGATACCGTCCAACAGAGTGCGTTCCTTCTTGCGCGGCATGCGGCGCACCCCGCGGCCCGCGCTAGAGTAATTAGCACTTCACATTGGCGACGAGGATCGAACGACGCCCACGCCCCCACACGTGAGCGCCGACTGCCGGAGGGCAATACCCGGCCCGACAACGTAGCGGCCCCGACGAGGCCCCACAGCCCTATGCCTGCGAGGGAGAGCCCACCCACGGCCTGCAGCCATCGGTAAGCGCGCACCCAGGGGCCCCAAGCAGTGAACACGCCCAGATAGCGCCCCTACCATCGTCTGGCCCACGCTGGCCCAACGACCTCGCTGTGCAGGCCCCAAGCGCCATTGCCGCCTCCAGCCGCCCCACAGGGACCCCACGCTCTGCCGAAGCGCCACATGGGAGCAAGAGAGGGCGGCGGAAGGGCTCGACGACACGACACACCCTAACAGGGAACAACCAAGGGGCAGAGTAAAACGCGACGGGAAAGAGGAGAAGCAAGGCAGGCTGCCACTCCGAGCGTAAGCAGAGCAGACGCAAGAGCCAACGGCGCGAAACCACCGAAAACAAGTATGGGTGATAACCCAGACAACCAACAGGCACAGGCACAGATACGGGTCGTCACCCAGCATGCACCCACAGGAGTTCTGCCCCCATTCAGCGAGGCAGCGGACCCCACAACTGCTTCCCCACGATGGAGAACGTGGCTGGGCCGCCTCGAAAATTACTTCATAGCCACAAGGGAAACGGAAGGAGCCGTCAAGCGCTCGCTCCTACTTCACTACGCCGGCGAAGAGGTATACACCCTATTCAAACACCTCCCAAGGACGGGAGGCCCAGCGGACTACGATGCAGCGGTGACCGCGCTCAATGCGCACTTCGATCCCCAGCTAAACAGAGACTACGAACGGTTCAAACTGCGGCAAGCGAGACAACGCGAAGGGGAATCGATTGATGCGTTCCACGCAAGGCTGAGAGAGCTAGCAAGCACCCACCTCGCCGATGAACGAGCGGCAGAGGAAATTCGGGCCCAGCTAATCCAAGGGGTACGCAGCAAGATTCTGAGAGGACTCATTCTGCGGCAGCCTGACATCCCCTGAACGATATCCTGATCATGGCCCGATCACACGACTTATCAGCCGCCCGAGCGGAAGAAATGGACCTCGCGTTGACACGCACAACTGAGAAGAGCGCAACCGTCAAGACGGAGAGAACCGACGCCATCACCACGCGGGACAGGAGGAGCAGGCCTCGGGACCACCCGCCCCAGACCCCGAGAGATCAGTGCGGGTACTGTGGGCATGAAGACCACCCACCCCACAAGTGCCCCGCACAAGGGAAGATGTGCACCAACTGTGGGATACCAAACCATTTTGCATCGGTGTGCCGGAGAAGAGACCAGAGGAGGGAGAGAAGAGGAGCCAAACCAGGACGCAAGCTGGTGAGACAGCTGTCACACCTGTCACTGTCGTCATCCCAAGGGCGACAAAAGGGCGACCGAACACCATACCAAGCCGAAGGCTCATCCACCGAGGAAGACGACGGTGAAACCTATCTGGTATCATTCACGCAAGCGCTGAAGAAGCGAAGAAGGCCCCAGCCCATGTGCACGGTGAAGATTGCGGGGTCAGAAGTGCGCGCAGTGATCGACACCGGCGCCCGAGCTAAAACCATCCAAAACCAGAATATTCGCGTATGGAAGCGACACACCCCTACCAGTCCGAGGCAAGATGACAGTACCCATACGGTCAGAGGAGAACGAGATCACGGCCGACATCCACGTGATCAACCAGGAGGCCGACACCCTGTTAAGCAGCCACGCTGCAGAAGACCTCAACTAGTAATGTTCGCAAGGAGTGTACAAGCAAACCAGACCAAAGAGCTGCTAGACCAGTTCGCAGATCTATTCCAAGGACTAGGCCGGATCAAGAGAGCACCAGTCCAGCTCCACATTGACCCATCTGTTCCACCAACGGCACTACGACACAGGAGAATACCCTTCCACCTCAGACCCCTTGTGGAACAAGAGCTACAAAAGTTGGAGGACCAAGGGGTCATCTAGAAAGTCTCAGGACCTACACCATGGGTGTCCCCCATGGTGATTGCCGAGAAACCCAGACAGCCAGGGAAAATCAGGCTGTGTATAGACATGCGCCTCCCCAACAAGGCCATAAAGCGAGAACGTCACATCACGCCAACGATGGACGACATCGTGGCCGACGTCAACGGATCTCGCTGGTTTTCAAAACTAGACTTGAACGCAGGATATCACCAGCTAGTCCTCGCCAAAGAGAGTCGATACATAACTACGTTTAGTACCCACCTGGGGTTGCGGAGATACAAGCGCCTCAACTTTGGAATATCGTCCGCAGCGGAGGTGTTTCAGGACGCGGTAAGAGAGATCCTAACAGGCCTACCCGGGGTGCTGAACGTAAGTGACGACATCCTTATCCACTCGGAAACTGCGGGCGACCACTACCGGCACCTCAGGGCAACGCTGAAGCGGCTACAGGAGCACAGCGTCACGCTACACAAAGAGAAGTGCCTCCTGTTTCAGAAACAAATAGAATTCTTCGGATACCTATTCAACCAGGAAGGGATTCAAGTAGACCCGCGGAAATCACAGGCGATCAAGGACGCCCCAGCCCCTGCAACGGTATCCGAGGTGCGAAGTTTCCTAGGAATGGCCACCTACTGTGGCCGGTTCATCCCCGACCTGGCCACCATAGCCGAACCACTCCGCAACCTCACCAGAGCCGACGCCATGTGGAAGTGGGGAATCCTAGAGGAAACAGCATTCCAGAGCATCAAAATGGCCCTTTTGGATCACACCACTTTAGTATACTTTGACCCGGCCAAACAAACAGAGATACTCGTTGATGCCAGCCCGGTGGGACTAGGAGCAGTACTCACCCAAGAACAAGAACCTGGCAGGTGGGCGGCCCTGGCATACGCCAGCAAGGCGCTCTCACCCACAGAGAGGCGGTACGCACAAATTGAAAGGGAAGCCCTGGCTATCCGGTGGGCCTGCCGGCATTTCCACCTATACATCTGTGGCCAACCCTTCAGAATGGTGACGGATCACCAGCCACTGGTGCCTCTGTTTCGAGGGTCGGCACCACACCCTCCCCCGAGGATTGAACGGTGGGCCATCGGGCTACAACAATACGAGATGGAAGTAATCTACCGCCCCGGCGCCAAGAATCCTGCTGACTTCCTCTCGAGGCACCCAGCCCCACTCCAGGACCAAGACGAAGAAGCGAAAACAGCCGACTTGGAGTGCCACCTCAACATGCTATCCACAGCAACCTGCCCGAAAGCCCTGACGTTAGAAGACATCGCCACAGCCGTGGAGGGCGATCCGGTACTGGCGAGGGTACGGACAGCCGTCCAAGGAGGTCACTGGACTCAATTCCTGCAGTCAGCCAATGACTGGGCCGGCCCCGAGAAGGAGAGCCTCCTAAAGATGTGGAGGGTTAGGAACGAACTGAGTGTCACACAAGGAGGGGTCGTGCTCAGAGGTTCCAGGATAGTGATACCGTCCCCCCTGCAACACCAGGCGACACAACTAGCCCACGGAGGACACCAAGGGGTCGAAAGAATGAAGGCCCGAATGCGAGAGAAGGTCTGGTTCCCAGGGCTGGAGACCCAAGTGGAGGAAATCGTGAAGAGATGCCCGGCCTGCCAACTGACCAGTGCAGCCGAGAGACCGGCACCAATACAGACCGAAGAACATGGAACGACTCCATGGGAGAGAGTGAGCATCGACTTCGGGAGTTTCCCCGACGGGCGAGTGACGCTGGTGATTATCGACAGCCACTCGAAATACCCTCTAGTGGAGGTAGTCCGCTCTACCGCGTTCTCTCAAGTGGGCCCGGTGTTGGAGAAGATGTTCGCCATGTTTGGGTGCCCGGAAGAAATCAAGAGCGACAATGGGCCTCCTTTCCAAGGCAGCGAGTTCCGTGACTTCATGCAGAGACATGGCATAAGACATCGCCGCATCACCCCCAGTGGCCCCAAGCCAATGGGGAGGCGGAGAGGTTCATGAGAACGCTCAACAAAGCGTTGCGCATCGCCACCCTGGAAGCTGGAGACCCGGAACTACACCTGCAGTCTTTCCTTCGGGAGTACAGAGGCACCCCGCACAGCACTACGAAGTGCACGCCATGGTCCCTGATGTTTAATGGCATTCGCCGGGACGGGCTCCCAGTCTGCCCAGGATGGACCCCGCCCCCGTACCATGCGGATGAAGTAGCCGAGAGGAGAAGGAGGAAGAATCTGGCCGTGAGCAAGAGCCGGGGAGCAGCATTCCGAGAGATCCGCAGGGGAGACTCGGTACTCCTGAAAGACCGGAGGCCAGGCAGCAAGTTTCGGACTAGATACGAGCCGGGCCACTGGACAGTGGTCGACGTAAAAGGTACCATGGTTACGTTGGCAAGAGGAGGCGAGCGAGTAACAAGGAACGTATCTTGGATCAAGAAAATACCGGAGCCTAGGGTCACCCCAGAGGCCGAGGGAGACCAACACCCAGGGGTCGGGATGACACCGAACAAATGGAGTCCTCAAGAGAGACAGAGCCGACATCAGTGCCCACAACACCAGGAGCAGAGTGCTCGGGACCGGAACCGCTGATCACCATCTGCAGCAACCCGGCGCCAAGTGGCTCGGGGCCAGCCGAGGCCAGCAGTGCTGCCCGGGGCGGGTGCTCTAGATACCAGCTACGAGCAAACCCCAGACCCAGTTCCCGACTGAGAGAATACGCATGTCAGGCGAAAGAGCGACCAGCCACTCGCGGAAGGAAAAGGACAGAGTTGGGATGGGATGTAATGAGTGGTCTAGTGGTTGCCGGCCGCCGCCGGATGTAACGCACACGCGCTCCCGTCGGCGGACGGGGCGCGCTAATAAAAGGGAGGGGCGTGCCCGCTCGGGGGCAGTCCTCCACTGATACCGTCCAACAGAGTGCGTTCCTTCTTGCGCGGCATGCGGCGCACCCCGCGGCCCGCGCTAGAGTAATTAGCACTTCACACCACAGGCAGACTTTTAGGCCTGCGGAGCTACCGCTTCCTCAGCAGGATAGGCTCAGAAGAGGTGCACTATTTGCAGGGCAAAGCACGTCTAGTTTGAGACACTCATCCCATCTTTATCTTTATTTCGGTTTTTATAAAACCATAACAGCACACATAAAATATACACAGTGCATAGAAACATGAAAGGTCAAGAATAGTCCACTGTAGTGCACATAGACTTAGAAGATAAACATAGTACAATCATAATCACTCATGCGAGGACACAAATGGTCGAAGAAAGAAGAAAATGCAGGGAGGGTGACCCAGAGCAGGACGTGCGGGAGAGGGGTGATCTAGCATTCAGATAGTGAGCGGGGGAGCAGGGCCTCAAAAAAAAAAAAGCTACAAAAATGAAAAGAAAAAAAAGAACAAAATCATTCCATTTGTGAACTACTTTTAAAGTGTGCACATCTGCAAAAGACTTATTCCAGCATCAACGAATAGCACTGCTACCAATTGCCAAAAGCCAGCTGAATGGTTGCAACCAATGACTGAATCTGGCTATCCAAAAGCGTAGCATGGTGTGGTGAGGAGTGACAACATGAGCCCTCACCAGACAGCTACAGCAGTCTCTGGGCTACAACTAAAAAGGGAACTGAGGCATAAAACGACAGGGATAGAGATAGACCCTAGGAAGAACGTGTTGACTGAGTGTATGATACTGTAAAATTAACAACAATATAACGAGTGAGTAAAACACCTGTAGAGAAGCTGTGGGAGTAATAAATAATGGTGCTGCACCATATATACATTTTGAAAGTGTTTTAATGTATTTTCTGTAAAATCTGTCTCCGTTTCAGATATCTCAGTTCACATTGTAATTTAAAAACGATATAATCATGGACACATCAGGACAGTGAGATGACAGGAGCAGGGCAGAAAGAAGCGGCTGACAAAGACGAACATCATAAAATAAATCATTCATGCAGCGGGTGTTTAGTCATCTGCTTCTAATGAAAAACACGCTTTCATCAGGAGCAGAACAAAGGGAGGAGGCAGCCGAAGCCAAGAAAATGTCAATGTGCAAAATAAAACAGTCACAGATGCAATGGTCTCTGAAGCGAATTGTCTTTGTTAATATGTGCGACCTGCAGGACGTTCCTGAAAACACTACGGACATCTCAACCATCTGCAAATTAAAACTCAGACAGACAAGCAGACAGAGTTGGAGGAACCCGACAATCTTGGGTACAGAACAGTGGGGGTGGCAACACATTCAGCCAATAGCTTATTTCCGAACAAAACAACGTAAGCAAACTGTGACGTGGGTTGACTACTAACACTGGGGGAAGATGCAACCCAAAACGCTGCCAGAGTTAAACACTGTTTAAACCAAGGTTAACAGGCTAGTGATGGTCTTTAAACCCATAAAGACGTGAGCTTTGTATTGGAATAGATGCTATAAATGTCCATGAGCGGCAGCCGGAGTGATAACGGCCAGCCCGAAACGATGAAGTGCTTCATTAGAATAAAATGAAGGCCAATGACGCAAACGTGGTACATGTAGGCGAGGTACCGCCAGGAAACAGAAGCTGTCATCAGAGGCTGAAGCACACTGGGTCAGTCATCACTGCCACCTCCGTGGCTGAAATGATGCTGACTGGAAGAGGATGCCTGCAGAGAAGCACGCTGACCTTTGCACCCAGTCTTTCATTCACAGTCAAGCTGCCAGTAATATCCAGATCAATACACAGAAGCATTAAAACCTCCATCGTATGAAAAGAACTTAACGATGTGTGAGCTACAACATTCGAAGATGTGAGTGTTTCACTGAAAGGGAGCCCCCACACCAAGACCCTCATTATGAGCGGTCTCAACTCAGGGGGGTCATTAACAGGAGTGACTGTCCCCCTCAGAATTACGAGATCAGCAGTGACTCTGCGGGTCAGTGGTGTGAAAACTATGCCCCCAGTGTAGGTAAGGTGGGGGGATTTAGAGTTACGGGCACAACTCCGGGGCATGGGGAATGAGGCCACCCCCTCTAATGATTGGTTGACAAATCAAACCTTTAAAGAGTCAAGATTTGTGCTGCTGCAGGGAAAGAGTGACGATTTCAATTGAAGCTTAATGATGAAGCTAAGCTTATGCTACATTAAAACGAGAGCGAGAAATATTTCACTTTCACATCCAATCATTATTTTAACTCGACTCGATGAGGTAAGCAGACGCCAGACTGCCCTGGAGTGCCACTTGTAAGCAAACAAACAAAGCAAAAGACAACAGGCAAATTAGGTGGCTGCTGCCCGCAGTTTCTTGATGCTATGCCTCAGAATGTTAGCTTACCATCTGCTGCCGGAGTGAGGGGGGGAGCCTCCAGTATTACAGAGCAACAACAACACAATGTGCAACCTGTCTCAATTATTAGGTGGGGCATAGGACAGAGAATGTAAAACCACAGGTGGAGACAATCTGTGACTATGAAGGTATCGCCCCAAAGCGGATTTAAAATTCGATAGTTGTCTATACAATATCTCCCATTGTCTTCGCTGTATAAGGTCTGATGACCTCACTGGCCTCATTCACCTCTTTTGCAAACTAATCTTTATTAAATGGCCTATCTAGAACTAGAGGTCAGCAGTTAAACCTGAACACAACATTTCTACAAGGCTTTCCCTCTTATTCCTTGCATGATGCCAATACGGTGAAAATCTGAACCTCATATCAAAATATTTACTCACTGTATGTTTTGAGGTTACTCACCCTTTGGCTTCCTTAGATTCAATCTGATTATACGTTGGAAAGATGAGTACCAAATATACCAATGTTTTGCCATTACTCAGGATAACGTCTGGTCATCAAGACTGCAGAATCAGGTCCACTGATGATATGAGAGGGGATGTATGACGGAACCATGCATGCCATTACCATGTATGCCTTTACAATGCATATGCCTTTTCAACGCAAAATTTTACCGCACATATGCCTTTACCACACATGCATTTACAAAGAAAATCTTAGTATTTCGCACTTACGTATAAAACCTTTTTATACCAAGGTTACAGGAATGTTGTAGTTGGGCTCAGATTTCACTCATACAAAGCCAGTGAAATTCAGCAGTTAGAGTTGCCTGAGCTAACTATAACTTATCGCCCGCAATGCACTGCTTATGATCTCACATATTACATCACTCATGACAAGGTCAGTGACATCACTAATAACATCTCAAATGACATCACTGATCACATCATCCAGTGAGTGTAAGTATTATCTAAAAGAATATGGGTGTTTATCAAAAAAAAGTTTATGGGTGTTAAACATATTTACTAACCTACTACAAAAGTTAAATTAGTTGAGTGAGTTCATGTGTGAGTGGCTGTATTGGAGAGTGAGTGTCTGTGTAAATGGCTGTGTGGGTGTGTGAGTGGATGGGTGAGTGCTTGTATGGATGTGTGAATTAGTATGTAAGTGATTGTGTGGGTGTGTGAATTAGTATGTAAGTGATTGTGTGGGTGTGTGAGTGAAAGTGTGAGTGCTTCTATGGGTGAGTGAATGTGTGAGTGCTTGTATGGGTGAGTGAGTGGCTGTGTTGAGAGGCTGTATGGGTGAGTGAGTGGGTGTGTGAGTGACTGTAGGTGAATAAGTGGGTGTGTGAGTAGCTGTAGGGCTGAGTGTGTGGCTGAGTGTGTGGCTGTATAGGTGAGTGACTGGTTGAATGAGTAGCTGTATGGGTGAGTGAATGATTGTCTGAGTGAATGATTGTGTGAGTGGCTGTATGAGTGAGTGGCTCCAAGGAGGATTAAGTGGGTGGGTGTGTAAGTACTGGTATGGGTCTGTGAATGGGTATGTGAGTGGTTGTGTGAGTGAGCATACGAGAATTTGTATGGGGATGTGAGTGGTTCCGTGGATGAGGTCATCAGTGATGCCATTTGAGATGTCATCAGTGTTGTCACTGACCATGTCCTGAGTGATGTAATATGTGAGGTCATAAGCAATGCATTGCGGGGACGTAAGTTATAGTTGGCTCAGGTAAATATAACTGATGAATTTCACTGGTTTTGTACGAGTGAAATTTGAGCCTAACTAGAACATCCCTGTAACCTTTGATTTTTTCAGTGAATTTCTAAGTTTTAAAAAAATTCTATTTCCCAACTATAACGACCCTGTAACCTTTGGTTTTTTAAGTGAATTTTTAAGGTTTTTCAAATTGTATTTCCTGACTTTAATGTCCCTGTAACCTTTGGTTTTGTAAGTGAATTTCTATGTTTTTTTAACTAGTAGTCTCGTTTGCAGAGTGGTGAAGAAAAGGGGCAGGGCCTCTGACCAGCACTCAGGAATCGTGTTGTGTTGGACTTACTTGAGGTAACAGGAGCGCTTCTGGGCCCTCAAGAACCCTCAGCATCCAAGAGGACTTCATCCCCCAACCAGCAGTGTGCCAGGAGGAGCATTTGCGGAGTGGTGGAAAAAGAGAGCGTGGCCTCTGAAGACCTCTCAGCAATTCCACTGTGTGGGATTTACTGGAGGTAACAGGAGGGCTTGTTAGCCTCCAAGGACCCTCAGCATCCAGGGAGACTTCATCCCCCAACCAGTAGTGCGCCAGGAGACGCGTTTGCAGAGTGGTAGAGAAAGGGGGCGTGGCGCCCGAAGACCTCCAGCAATCCCATTGTGTGGGACTTACTGGAGGTAACAGGAGGGCTTGTTGGCCCCCAACTCTCTGGAGCCAAGGGGACTTCATCCCCCAACCAGCTGTGCGCTAGGAAGCGTGTGTGCAGAGTGGTGGTGAAAGGGGGCAGGGCCTCCGGTGACCTGCCGGTCCCGCTTTATTTTATGAATTTTTTTATTTATTAAGGGATGCGGGTCACGTGGCCCTCCCTTCCCTGGGCCAATTGGCCCTTTGTGAAAGGGGGGCCACGCAAACCACCCACCCCAGGCCGATTTCAGCACCAGGCCTTTCTTTTTTTAATTAAAGGGAGGGGGGTCGAGTGGCCCCCCCAGCCCGGCTGATTTTGGCCCCGGGGATCCCATCCCCAGTGCCTGGCCTTTTTATTTCATTTTTAATTAAGGGAGGGGGGCCACGCGCCCTCCCTCATGGGAAGATTTTGGCCCCGGGGACCCCATATCCGGGGCTCAGCCTAAATTGTGGGTGGCCTTGTCCCAACCAGAGCACCCACTGTCCCCTGATAGGGACCGCGGAAGGCGCCTGACAGCTCCCGCGGTCCTTGCTGGCTCCCCACCTCCTGCGGGAGCCGGCATTTCTTTTACACAGAGGGCGCTGCAAACATGCAGCTCCCTCTCTGTAAAAGCAATTGTGCTCCGCTTCTAGCAAGCGAGAGCATTTTTTATGCTCTCGCTTGCTAGAAGCGGAGCACAGTTTGCTATGGCTTGGCGGGAACGGTAAAGCTCCTGCCAAGTCATAGCAAACAGCTATGCCCCGGGGGTGGGTACCCCGGGACATAGCAGGAGCCGGCCCAGGCGGTGGCAGTCCTCAGGGCCATCTATGGCTCTAGGAGGGGGTCACGCGGCCCACGAACGGTGGTGCAAACTCAGTCTTCCCCAGACATTGTTGCAAGGTAAACTGTAAATGGTCTTCATCTAACTGCATTTGCAAATTAAAACAAATTAAGTTGTTGTTTTTTTTCTGTGTACAAGATACATTGAATATTATAGTCAACTGAAAAGGCCCGAGGGCATCTAATTAGTTACATCCTCCCGGAAAATATGAGAAACTCCTTAGCACTTCAGATATTCTTCACTTTCTTGGTGGAATTCTTTGTACTTGTGATGCTGCTAAGTAGCCCATGACTCGGTTGTAGGCAATCTTGTCTACATGGTCTCCTCATGACAGGAACTGTTCATGTCCTCAGTGACTGGATTCCTCATGAAGAGGATGAGGAGAATTTTGAGGAGTCTTTCTTTCATGAACCTTTGGAGTCATCGCAAATATGTGAAATTTACCTCAGATAACTATGGATCCAAAGAAAGAGTTGTGCCCGAGTAAGGAGATAAAACATATATGGACAGTTATTTCTCTCGTTTTTGCTCTCTTTCTTCCATTAGGCACATCATGTTATTCTTGTTCACTTTTTGTTTTTACTTTTAGGTGTGATTTTCTTCATGGATCAGTTCTATTTTTATTTCTTCTCTTTCTTGTTTTGTTTTTATTGCCACTGGCTGCTAAATCTATCCTTGCCGCATCACAGATAACTCTGCTGTCATCAAATGAAAAGGAGTCACTCACTGGTGGAGGATGGATTAACACCAATATAGGCGCTGATGTTAGCCTTGAGGTCCAAACAGCAACAGTTAGAAGCCCTCAGTTTTGGAGAGGCTGACGTCTACATCGTTGTTGATAAACTGGCTGGACATATATCAGAGAGGTAAAGGCAGCACACAAACACTTTAATTGAAGCAAAATGCGCATTTTTCATTATACTGTAGAATCACATCAAATCTTGTGCGCATCTTCCTCACATGTCTTATGTTCCAAACGTATGTCTTAGATACACTTGATTGCATGCATGTGTCAAGCAACGGGGCTAGGTTAGGGTGGGGCTGGTTTCACAGGAGGGAGGAGTGGTTTGTGCACAATTAGTGTGCATGACAGTTTGGCAGGCTGTCTTGGGCCAGCCAAACAGTCATTCGCACTTGGCATGTTCTCCACTGGGCTGTATTGTACAGCCTGGGAGGAGAACATGCACATGCTCCCAGTCCCTGTCTGAGCACCGAACTACGGCGCTCAGACCAATTACAATACTGCTGTAATGTTGGTGACAGCAGTGTCTTGATTGGCTTAGGGGAGCCTGTGTGTTTCCTGCTTCTGGGACTCAGAGTGAGGACGAGTAGCGGAGGAGAGACGACGGAGGATAGACAGAGGCCGTGAAGAGGTGTTTTTTAAAAATATTTTGTTCTGGTTTTAACCCCCCCACCCCTATTCCCTACCAGCCGCCACTGCGCAGGGGCGGCTCCTCCGCTAAGGCGGAGGAGCATTGCCCCACTGCTCTCAGAGCAGTGGAAAAAGGAAAAATAAAATGATAACGTTATTACCATTTTGTTTTTTGTAGCTACGGGGTTAGGGCGGGACAGGTGTCATAGGGAGGAGGAGTGGTCTGTGCACAATAAGGGTGCATGACAGTTTGGCCAGCCGTCTTGGGCCGGCCAAACAGTCATGCGCACTTAGGATGTTCTCCACTGGGCTGTATTGTACAGCCTGGGTGGGCACCGAACCACGTCGCTCAGACTAATCATGACACTGCTGTCATGTTGGTGACAGCAGCATGTGATTGGCCTAGAGGAGCTTGTGTGCGTCCTCCTTCCGGGACTCAGAGTCCGGAAGAGAAGCGGAGGAGAGACGACAGAGCAGAGACGGCGGCCGCGAAGGTAAGTTTAAAAAAAAAATATTTTGTTTTTCCAACCCCGCCATCCCTGTTCCCTAACAGCCGCCGCTGCAAGCAAGTACGGTATTTACAGGTATTTGTCTCCAGTGCAATACTGCATGAACATCTGAGGCTTCATGCAATAGGTTGGAAGTGCATGCTGCGTTTAAACTGAGTTGGTAGTGAATTTCTCACAAGCATACACGTATACAAGCGGTAAGTGTTTCAGATACACTGTGATGTGCATGTTAACATTGCACTGGATTGAGAAAGCTCGAGGTGGTTGCCATACATAGGGTCATCTCAAGTATTCAGATTGTGATACTGAGTCTCTCTTAGATAAACTGAGCGTGTGTGATTGGTTACATTGAAAGTATGGACCTCAAATGCACTTGTCTATCAATGTGTGATGCAGATTCACTGGGTTGTGAGTGCACGTCTCCGATGAACAGGGCTAAGGACAGCCTACCTCCAATACAAAGTTGGTAGTGTCTTTGTTGCACTGGTGAATGACTGGAGTGCAATGGCTTGGGAGAGTGTCAAATGACAGAAGTATGTATGTATTCATGTGGTATTTCTAGGTGCGTAAACGTAGTTAACAGGCAGCTTAAAGTCAGGGGTAATATAACAGGGAGCTGAGTTGTGGACAGTTAGTGCATTGTGATATGGTGTTCATTTTTTTTTTGTTCTAAATATTTTATTCTTTTCTTATTAACAGAGAGAAACAGAAAGCATACAATACATGCATACATATTTAAGGTCCACTAGAAAACAGTTGTAACAGATGATGTTTGTTAATATCCTCCATATCCTTGTGCAAAGGAGAGGTGTGGACAAACATTATCAAATGTGAGCATCATGGCAGGCAGAATGCTATAGTGCACAACAGTAAGGATAACAATGGCTCCTTCCAAATTCTGCCTGCAAGAGCAGGACAATGAAATTGGGTGCAATTAGATGGAGCCCAGTCAAGTTTGGGTGTTGGCGAGGCTCTATTGGGCACAGTTAATGGAAATAAGTGGAACAAAGCGGAAAGGGGAGAGAAAATGTGAATAGAAGGGGGGGGGGGAGGGGGCACGCCATGAGGAGGATAGCTACTATGAAAGGACAGAATGTGCCAACTTAAGATCGAAGTTAGTGTTCTTTAAAGAGATGTTAAACAAATGTTTCTTGAGCTACTGTTTCAGACGCACTGCCTTCAATCAATCAATCAATCAATCAAGGGAATTGTAAGCGCGCTACTCACCCGTGAGGGTCTCAAGGCGCGGGGGAGGAGGGGTAAGCAGCTATGCTCAGTCGAACAGCCAGGTCTTGAGTGTCTTCCTGAAGATGTTCATCAGGGAGGGGGTGCATCTGAGGTCGATCGGGAGCTCGTTCCAGGTCTTGACCGCGATGTAGGAGAAGGCTCTTCCACCTGTTCTGGCTCTCCGGGTGCGCGGGGTCTCGGCGAGGACCGCGGATCGGATGTTTCTCTTGGGTACGTGGAAGTAGATTCTCTCGTTGAGGTATTGGGGTCCGGTGTTGTGGAGGCATTTGTAGGCATGGGTGAGCATCTTGAAAGTGACTCTCTTCTCAACGGGGAGCCAATGGAGGTTACGCAGGTGTTGGGTGATGTGTTCGTGTCGAGGGATGCCGAGGACGAGTCTGGCTGCGGTGTTCTGTATGGTCTGGAGTTTGTGGAGCAGAGACTTGTTGATCCCGGCGTAGAGGGCGTTTCCGTAGTCCAGTCTGCTGGTTATGAGTGCGTGGGTGACGGTCTTCCTTGATTCGGGGGATCCATTTGAAGGTCTTTCGGAGGATGCGGAGGGTGTTGAAGCAGCTGGAGGCGACGGCGTTTACCTGTCGGGTCATGGAGAGGGCGGAGTCGAGTACGATGCCGAGGTTTCGGGCGTGGTCCGCGGGGGTGGGAGGGCTGCCGAGGGCGGTGGGCCACCAGGTGTTGTCCCATGCAGAGGGGGAGGGTCCGAGGACCTCAGTCTTCTCCGAGTTGAGCTTCAGGCAGCTGCTGCTCATCCAGGATGTGACGTCCATCACTCCTTCCTGGAAGTTAAGTCTGGTGGTGACGGGGTGCTTGGTGAGGTAGAGGATGAGCTGGGTGTCGTCGGCGTAGGATACTATGCTGAGTCCGTGCTGTCTGACGATGGTGGCGAGGGGGGCCATGTAGATGTTGAAGAGCGGGGTGTCCTTGGTCGAGGAGGGTGCGATTGTCGTCTGTGGCAGCGAGTAGAGCAGTCTCGGTGCTGTGGTTGCTGCGAAATCCGGATTGGGAAGGGTCTAGGATGGAATTTTCTTCGATGAATTTTGTTAGCTGGGCATTGACGATCTTCTCGGTGACTTTGGCTGCGAAGGGGAGGAGGGAGATGGGTCGGTAGTTCTTGAGGTCCGTGGGGTCTGCTGAGGGTCTCTTGAGTAGGGGTCTGACTTCTGCGCGTTTCCAGTCGTTGGGAAAGGTGCCAGTCTTGAAGGGGGTGTTGATGATGCGTCGTAGTTCTGGAGCGATGACGGTAGCGGCTCTGTGGTAGATGTGCGGTGGGCAGGGGTTCGCTGAATGGGTGCCTTTCATGGTCGAGGTGGTGTCTTCGGTGATGACTGGGGTCCAGGAGGAGACGGTGGGCTGGGTGGCGTTGGTGGGGAGGAAGGTGGTTTCGGAGGTGGGTCTCTGGTCCTTGAAGTGGTCGTATAGGCCCTTGATTTTCAGATGGAAGTAGGATCCAAGCTTGGTGCAGAGGTCCTGGGAGGGGGTGATGTCCGTGGTTTCGCTGGGGGGTTTGGTGAATTCCTGGATGACGCTGAAGAGTTCCTTGGAGTTGCTGGAGTTGGCGAGGATCTTGTTTTGGATGAAGGTCCTTTTGGTGGATCTGATGCGTTGGTGGTGT
The DNA here is from genome assembly GCA_963921515.1 of Calotriton arnoldi. Lineage (NCBI taxonomy): Eukaryota > Metazoa > Chordata > Amphibia > Caudata > Salamandridae > Calotriton > Calotriton arnoldi. Next base: position 1,956,301 of record CAWUFW010000868.1, on the reverse strand, counting down.
TCCGTCATGGCGTTCTTGTAGGTGGTGCGTTCTTCTGGCGTTTTGCTGTTTCTCCAGTTCTTCTCGAGGCGTCTGCAGGTGCGTCTGGATTCTTGAAGGTCGGTGGTGAACCAGGTGGCCTTTCTGGGGCGCTGTCTGTCGGATTTGCGTAGGGGTGCGAGCTCGTCTGCGCAGTTGGAGATCCATTCATCGAGTTCTTTGGCTGACGCGGTTGGCGTTGGTCGAGGTGGTGGGGGCGTCGTGGTTGAGGGCGGAGTTGAGCTGCTCCTCAGTGATTTTGCTCCAGTTCCTTCTGGGAGGGCGCGGTGCAGGTTTGGGGGCGGTGGTTTGTCAACGTTGAAGTGTACGCAGTGGTGGTCTGTCCAGGGGGGTTGTGTGGTGTGGCTGAAGTGGATGTTGCTACCTCCTGCGAAGATGGGGTCGAGGGGTGTCCTGCCTTGTGGGTGGGTGTGGTGACGAGTTGTTTCAGGCCGATGTTGGCGAGGTTGTCCAGGAGGGTGGTGGAGTTGGGGTCGCTGGGGTTGTCGAGGTGGAAGTTCAGGTCTCCGATGAGTATGTAGTCCTGGAGGCGATGGCGTGGGGTGCGATGAGGTCGGCGATGGTCACGGTGAACGAGGCGCGAGGTCCGGGGGGTCTATAAGTGAGGGTGCCACGGAGTGTGGTTCTCGGGCTGGTCTGGATTTGAAAGGGAAGGTGTTCGGTGGTAGAGAGGGAGTCATTTGTGGTGGAGGTGGAGAGTCGGAGGGAGCTCTTGTGTGCGATGGCGAGTCCTCCTCCTGGGTGGTTGGGGCGGTCTTTCCTCTGGATCTTGTATCCGTCGGGGATGGCGATGTGGGGGGCAGAGGAGGCGTTGGTCCAGGTTTCTGTAAGGAAGGCGACGTCTGGTGAGAGGGTGTCGAGGAGGTCCCAGATCTCAACGGCGTGTCTGTGCAGGGTGCGCACGTTGAGGAGGATGCACCTCAGGGTTTCGGAGGTGTTGGCGTTCGGTGTGGGGGTGGTGGCCGTGAGGGTGCTGATGGTGTTGAAGGTCTGGTGGCAGTGAAGGTAGGAGAACTGTCGGTGGGTGGTGCTCGGCGTGGATAGCTGGCAGTCGTTGTTCCTCACAGGGTTGAGTGCGAGGAGGGTAGCTAAGTCGTAGCGGTGGATGGTTGGAGATCCAGGGTTCCTGGCGCTGGTCGCGGTGGGCGCAGACGGGCTTGCCTTAGGCGCGTCTTCGGAACCCCAGTGGCCGCATGGCGGCCGCCATTAAATAGGGGTGCAGGGAGGGAAAGCTGAGCTGGGAGGCGGGACTGTGGGCGGCAGGGGGGAGAGGCCGCGTGCGAAAAACAGTGAACAGAAATTAACAGTATCAAGACAACACAATACAAATTAAAACAAGAAGGATGACAAAAGCACAACAAACAATACAATTTAGGCAAGAAGTATGACTAATTAAACGCTAGTGACACAGGAAGAAAAAAGAAATGGGCACAACGAGGCAGGAGGCCGCAGGGGCAGACTCGAACCCTACCAGAACAGCGACAGCGGAGGCACAACGGTGGAGCTACTGGGGGAGAGAGCAGGTCACTGACCGGAGGTCAGGGGTCCTGCTTTGCAAGATAGTGTCTCTAATGCACTGTGGTGCAAGGAATCATTAGTAAACGAGTCTTGGTTGCACTGTTGCTTCTCTAACATGCTTTGTGCTGGCAAGGAGTGCCTCAGTCCGATGCTAGGAAATGGAGATGCATGGGTTTGGAATGTTCCTCTAGGATTCATCAGTTTACCAGTACGTTTCTGAGAAGTAAGCAAGCAATAATCAATTCCAAACGCTCTTAAATACAGTGGGTGTCCCGTGCACCGGTCCATGTTTGTTTGAAGACCATGGGCTAAACAAAGCAAGGCAGTCTGACACAAATGGGCTCTCCGTCGCCATCTTGCATGGGCTGCCTTTCGAATTCACATACATTGGGTTACAAGTATAGGGCTGTGTGGGAGAGGGTCTATGATACATCTGAATGAGGGCGTGTTAACTGGGTGCATGCCTTCAGTGCGGTACTGGAATTCACAGGCTTTAATGCGCGTTGCAGGTGCACTAGGTTGTGAGTGAATCTGAGAAAAGCAACAACTGTTAGACGACATTCCACATGCACTAACTTGTCAACCTGTATCTCCAATGCACGGGCTGGAAGTACATGACCCTGATGCGCTCAACTGTGATTCAGAAGCAATGACTGTTAGTTATTTTATTGACCACGTGTAGCCCTGGTGGCTCAGAGCGAGGATTTCAAGTGGAAACAACTATGTTGCAAATAGGAGCACTTATGTTTAAAACTTACCTTTTGGCTTTTGATCTGTTCCACAACAACCATCACAGAGGGGAAGAGCAGATGGAACTAAAATATATCAATAGAAAATATGTATACACAGTAATTAGTAAGCAAATCAAATCATCTATAGAGTCTATAACTTGCCATATCATTTAGTGGGTTGCATCTCATAAAATATAGAACTATAGCGGTAAAATTGCTGGGGAGTGGCATTCCACCAAGAGATTTCACCAGCCACTAGCAGGACACTTCTCCGGGTAGATTACGGGGGAAAAACATGTGGGAATTTGCAAGGTAAATCAGATTACTGCATGTTATTTCCCAAAAATGTATAACACATGAAATTACCAAGCCCCCGATAAAGATAAATTCCAAGGAGGTAATTACAGAGATTATAAGGATCTACTCGTCATGAGGGCCGAAGTATGCAATACATGACAGGCTACTTCATGGTCGCAATATCAGTTTACCGTATACTCATTGCTTGGATTTCTTTGAATGACTTTAAAAAAAAGATTACAACACAGTGCATAGAAAATAATTCTTTCAACGTAACCACACTTCCTGGCACTGCCAGAAGACGCGATCTTGGTGCCAGTCAGAAGTGTCAAAGCCCACTATCACCAAGCGGGGGGAAGCAGGGGGCTTAGGAGCAGGGGGAAAGTAAGAGAAGGTTTGTTGTAGAGGAGTGAAGAAAGGGGATTAAGAGAAGATCAAAGACACATGGAGACTAGCAGAAGCAGTCCAACACGTGAGAAGATACGGTTGGAACAACGTGGCGTTGGATAGTGTTGCGGAATGGAGCTGTGGGATTTCACTGCATAAATGAAGAGAAGTGCGAGGACAGTGAAATGGGTAAATAAACTAGGAAATGTAAAATCACATTTGCCTGAAAATTTCATTAGCCAAATTACCACATTTGCTTGAAAATTTCATTAAACAAATTACCACAAAGTATTTGCTTCACAATGAAAAGTACAGAATGACACAACATACAGGTACAGTAAAGTTTGTGTTTTTATTCTTCAAACCTCGCCATTCTAAACAGATTAACGCAAAACTGTGACAGAGATATACTTCATCCATAGGAGTCTTTCAACCTTCCATTACCAGAAGAACAGCGAGTAGCAGGAGGTACCTTAACCGAATCGGAGCCATGGGGATGGAGGAGTTACTATTTAATCTTACCATAAACGTGACCGTGTCTTGCACTTTAACCGAGGGGGCTAGAGTGCACAAATCACTAGGCTGCATTTTTACTACTACAACCAACCTCCAAAGGAGAAGATGGAACTTATAATGGCAGCTCAGATGGACAGCATACAAAAGACGCGCATGTTCTGCAGTGGTCAGTTATTTTTCATCTGAACTACGCTTTTCACATTCTTTGTGTGACTTCCATGTGAAAACAAATCCACCTCTCCTTTGGTACTGACCTGGAACTCCAATGCTTCGACCTGATCACTTTCTTCTTATGTAATATCAATGACTCATTTGTGAAAAAGAGTCCACTTCCTCAAAGGCAATCAATAAAAAAAATTACATTTCCACTCATCAGTGAGAATTCAGCATCATTCTCCACTCACCTTATGGATATCCACATTTGTTCCCTGCATTTCAACACTATTAACCAGATCAGAGACTGAGGAGTGAACATTGACGATTCTAGCAGGTTTTCGCGGCAATTTACTTTCTGGATTTGCCAGTTTCTGGCCAACACCAAAGTTATGCCTGGGTTAATAGGTACAGTAACTCAGTCTAATTATCCATGCAGGATTCATCAGGAAACGGCAAGATTAAGTCAACGTTGCAGTCTTTACAGGAGCTCCAGATCAAATGGTGATTCACGGGTAAAGATAGTCATCCTGACAGGCAGACTTTTGTTATTGCACCTACAGACAACAGTCTGCCTTGAACCATAATGTTTTGACCGGTGTGAGGGGTTTATATGTTGCTACTGTGCTTTTCTAGAATTTCTCTGCAAGACTAAAGTACTTGCATCTGGTATAGACCCACAGTCGTAAGAGGGTAGGTAACTCCTTGTAGGCTGGAGAGCAAGGGGGAAATGGCATTTCTATGTTCTGTGGCTAAGACTCCACAGCAACATTGACAAGGGGACGGTCCAGATACAAACCAGAGACTTAAAGGTATTCTTGGATCGTCCTGGGTTAGGGTAATCAAAGGAGAGAACTTGTTAAAAGGAAGTGCCAGCAGGACACAACTCAAATAGCATTACGATTAAAAACATGTACGCCCCAACTAACTGCATAAAATTTGACTCCAAAACATTTGCAGAATAGTAATAAACCGAAACTGGAGATATATTCTTTGGATGCGTAATAATAACTTCAAATGTTGACTACAAACGTGTTACATATAAATAAAAAATAACACTAAAAGGTTTGTTTGGAATAAAAATAAGTCGTCAAGTACTAAACAGATATATTTTGAACAAAATTCAGTACTAAGAAAATTATATTTTAATGAAAGTGTTTCCATCTGACCTCAGCACACTAAAATATTTACTGGAGGGCTTCAGAGAACCCACAGAGCTTACTCAGAGTAGTAGGGCTGAAAAAATGTCAGAAACTAGGCATATTCTCTCTGGTGATAGTGCATACTTTCAAATGTGTATTCTAGCTCTTCAACCTGGAAACAGGGGCACTTTTAAGGAAATAGATCCATATTCCTTCCATCAGTGAATGTAATGTGCTCAAATGAAGTTGACACGGTGAGCGAAAGCTGGGCAGCATACAGTTTTTAGGTTTTGTCAGACTGATTCCTAAATGACGAATCATCAGCCACAACCCAGATGCAGAGATCGTGATAAAAGTATTTTATTTATTCCTCCTTTACATCCTTTGGCAATTGGAAAAGGCAAACAGCCCCTCGAGTCTAGATGTCACTGGATCCTTTTGAGTTATTAAGGCTATCAATCATTCAAGGTTTGCTATATTGTTGAGGATGACTGAAATCACTACAAGACAAAGCAGTCTACAGAGTACCCCAATGATCACAGGAGCAAGTTGGGAAGCTGGCTGGTTTAACTCTAGTGTTCAGGCTAAGTCCAAGAGACTAAGGCATACAGGCAAATCTTCAGGTGTCTCTTGAGGAATCAAAAAAAATATTTAAGATACATGACTCAATAGTTCAGGACAACTTGCAAGTCTCCGTTCGAAAAAACTGCACTTTTAATACAAACAATGTTATGAATATACAAATAGGCTACGACTGTGATGTGCATATTAGGAAAAGTTTAGTCATTTAAGAAGAATTACTTGTGTCTGTCTGTGTGTGTGTGTGTCTGTCTCTGTCGGTCTCAGTGTCCGTCTGTGTCTCTGTCGGTCTCAGTGTCCGTCTGTGTCTGTCGGTCTCAGTGTCCGTCTGTGTCTGTCGGTCTCAGTGTCCGTCTGTGTCTCTGTCGGTCTCAGTGTCCGTCTGTGTCTCTGTCGGTCTCAGTGTCCGTCTGTGTCTCTGTCGGCCTCAGTGTCCGTCTGTGTCTCTGTCGGTCTCAGTGTCCGTCTGTGTCTCTGTCGGTCTCAGTGTCCGTCTGTGTCTCTGTCGGTCTCAGTGTCCGTCTGTGTCTGTCTGTCTCTGTGTCTTAGTCTGTCTGTCTATTAGTCTGTCTGTCTATTAGTCTGTCTGTCTATTAGTCTGTCTGTCTATTAGTCTGTCTGTCTATTAGTCTGTCTGTGTCTGTCTGTCTATTAGTCTGTCTGTCTATTAGTCTGTCTGTCTATTAGTCTGTCTGTCTATTAGTCTGTCTGTCTATTAGTCTGTCTATTAGTCTGTCTATTAGTCTGTCTGTGTCTGTCTATTAGTCTGTCTATTAGTCTGTCTGTGTCTGTCTGTGTCTGTCTATTAGTCTGTCTGTGTCTGTCTATTAGTCTGTCTGTGTCTGTCTGTGTCTGTCTGTGTCTGTCTATTAGTCTGTCTGTGTCTGTCTATCTGTCTGTCTGTCTATCTGTGTCTGTCTGTCTGTGTCTGTCTGTCTGTCTGTCTGTCTGTCTGTGTCTGTCTGTCTGTCTGTCTGTCTGTGTCTGTCTGTGTCTGTCTGTGTCTGTCTGTGTCTGTCTGTGTCTGTCTGTGTCTGTGTCTGTCTGTGTCTGTCTGTGTCTGTCTGTGTCTGTGTCTGTCTGTGTCTGTCTGTGTCTGTCTGTGTCTGTGTCCGTCTGTGTCTGTCCGTCTGTGTCTGTCCGTCTGTGTCTGTCCGTCTGTGTCTGTCCGTCTGTCTCTGTCCGTCTGTCTCTGTCCGTCTCTCTCTGTCCGTCTCTCTCTGTCCGTCTCTCTCTGTCCGTCTCTCTCTGTCCGTCTCTCTCTGTCCGTCTCTCTCTGTCCGTCTCTCTCTGTCCGTCTCTCTCTGTCCGTCTCTCTCTGTGTGTCAGTCTGTCTGTGTGTGTCTATCTATGTCTGTCTGTGTGTGTCTATCTATGTCTGTCTGTGTGTGTCTGTCTATCTCTGACTCTGTGTCCCTCTGTGCCTGTCTGTGTCCCCCTGTGCCTGTCTGTGTCCCCCTGTGCCTGTCTGTGTCCCCCTGTGCCTGTCTGTGTCCCCCTGTGCCTGTCTGTGTCCCCCTGTGCCTGTCTGTGTCCCCCTGTGCCTGTCTGTGTCCCCCTGTGCCTGTCTGTGTCCCCCTGTGCCTGCCTGTGTCTCTCTGTGCCTGTGTCTCTCTGTGCCTGTGTCTCTCTGTGCCTGTGTCTCTCTGTGCCTGCGTCTCTCTGTGCCTGCGTCTCTCTGTGCCTGCGTCTCTCTGTGCCTGCGTCTCTCTGTGCCTGCGTCTCTCTGTGCCTGCGTCTCTCTGTTCCTGCGTCTCTCTGTTCCTGCCTGTGTCTGTCTTTTTGTCTGTCTGTGTCTTTGTCTGTCTGTGTCTTTGTCTGTCTATGTCTTGGTCTGTCTCGGTCGGTCTGTCCGTCTCGGTCGGTCTGTCTGTCCGTCTCGGTCGGTCTGTCTGTCCGTCTCGGTCGGTCTGTCGGTCCGTCTCGGTCGGTCCGTCTCGGTCGGTCCGTCTCGGTCGGTCTGTCTCGGTCGGTCTGTCTCGGTCGGTCTGTCTCGGTCGGTCTGTCTCGGTCGGTCTGTCTCGGTCGGTCTGTCTGTCTCGGTCGGTCTGTCTGTCTCGGTCGGTCTGTCTGTCTCGGTCGGTCTGTCTGTCTGTCTCGGTCGGTCTGTCTGTCTCGGTCGGTCTGTCTGTCTGTCTCGGTCGGTCTGTCTGTCTGTCTGTCTCGGTCGGTTTGTCTGTCTCGGTCGGTCTGTGTGTCTCGGTCGGTCTGTGTGTCTCGGTCGGTCTGTGTGTCTCGGTCGGTCTGTGTGTCTCGGTCGGTCTGTGTGTCTCGGTCGGTCTGTGTGTCTCGGTCGGTCTGTGTGTCTCGGTCGGTCTGTGTGTCTCGGTCGGTCTGTGTGTCTCGGTCGGTCTGTGTGTCTCGGTCGGTCTGTGTGTCTCGGTCGGTCTGTGTGTCTCGGTCTGTGTGTGTCTCGGTCTGTGTGTGTCTCGGTCTGTGTGTGTCTCGGTCTGTGTGTGTGTCTGTCTGTGTGTGTGTCTGTCTGTGTGTCTGTCTGTGTGTGTGTCTGTCTGTGTGTGTGTCTGTCTGTGTGTCTGTCTGTCTGTGTGAGTATTTGTGTCTGTCTGTCTTTGTGTCAGTTTGTCTGTCCGTCCGTCCCTCCGTGATAACAAACTCACGCCCATCCGTCCATGACAACAAACTCACTGTTTAGAATTGATTGCGCTGTGGGGACTTGATTGCACTGTGGGTCCCCACAAGGTAAGATCTTCTAAATGATTCGAAATGACTTCAGAAACATCTGTGCCAATCTGTACAACTTTTTAAAAAATAGCCTTTTTCGGACCTATGTTTCACCAGATGCAGAGAAACTGTTGTAAAAAGAGTTGACAAAGTGCCCGTGCGATTTGCCATGAAAATACACCTTTACTCAAAAACGGTGTGCTTTGTGGTTTATTATAAATCCATCGAGTATTTTTTATATATTAGCATTGCTTCAAAGAGTTAATACTTTTGCATATCTTGTTGGTTGAATTAGCAAGCATGAAACTCTTGAATTCTGACAATCAAATCTGAATGTTTAGAAAAATGTGATTGGTTATTGAAGAGCTCGAATTCAATTTTTCTGCATCTTGAAATTTGTGAGTGTAATGACAAAAAAGCAATCACAAAGATAGCGGCAGACATGCTGACCATTTCTGTGCCACAGACGTGTTTAGAGGAGTAGCTCAAAGGTCTAGAAAATGCCTTTATAAAATAAAATGTCACATGGTGCAATTGCCAGTAATTGTCACCATGTTTTATTCTGAAATTAGTGCACCCACCATGAGAAGAAACATTTAAATCGGAATTCTAATTTTTTTAAAGGGCCACAAATAAAGGGAACTACTAATAGGAAATAAGGATCAGAAAAGGGTGCAATTGTGGTAGGATGCTAGCCATAATTCCAACCAGTAAGGTATACACATAATTGTGTGCAGACTAGTTGGAGTCGAGGCTCTGCGTCTAACCCACAATACGGACAGACCCAAGGGTGTCTGGGCGCAGGGCCTAGCAGCAGGCCGAGCCCAGTATCAAACGAATAGGACACTCATGCATCTGCATATAGGGCCCACTACTTATGTGTTCACCCCCAGCTGCTTAGCCTCCACCGATTGCCCTCACATTGCAAGATTCATATTTTGTTCCCTTCAACATTCAAATAAAAACTGGTCTCTTTTTCAAGAGCATTCGAAGTTTTGTATTGATGTGACTAAATTAATTTCAGATTCTCTGTAAGTGAATGCAGGTATGTCCGTTTCTAAATTGGATTATGCATTAAATGGGTTTAAAATCACCTTAACTTTTTTAAGGCCTTATCTTACGTGTAATTAACGAACGTGTATAGCATTTGATACGATATATTGGGCTTATATATTTTATCCTGTTAGCCATAGTTAGCATTTTGTACACATGTTAAGGCACTGTTATAGTATATCAGGCTACAAGCAACCTGAATAAACTTTCAGAACCAAAAATACATTGGGCCCAATTATCCAAGCATTCTAAACATAAATATATGTTAACGGATGAAAATGACTTATTTTACACCTGCCATGAATTCACTGGATTATAGACGTACAACCCGTCGTAAACCCATGCAATGTTGGGTAGTGACCAGAACAAGGCTTGGTTGTACGTTTGTGAAAAGTAACAAACTGACCCTTTACCACCCTGAACACGTCCGAGGTTTTACTCCAGCAAAAAGCTAGACTAACTTCTCTTCCTGGCACTGAAGAGGAACAGATCACCTCCAAACTCAGAGCGGGGCACATGGGAAGGGGTTTCTAAAACTATGGTGTAGTTTTGTAAGGCCGTATCTGACAAATAGGTTTACACAAAGCAGTCCAAAATCTACCGGTAATGAGATAATGAAGTTCTTCTGCCGTCTGCCAGTCAAGGTATTTATCACTATGCTTTTGCAACAAGTCCGAAACTACAAATGGCTGCTGAAGGAATGTAGTAGCAGAGAAGGTGATCTAGAATGGCTCTAGGAGATAATTCTGAAAACCTCTCACAACAATACACGCAGGTAGTAAAGTTCTGACCTGCTTGAAGTAGAGTTGTTCTAAAAGTAGATTTTACAATAATACCAATTGTTGTACGCACACATATAAACCTGGGAATTCTACATTAATGCAAACTAATAAAGGATAGCAAGTACAGAAAATGTTCTTTTACTCTAGGCCCAGGAAGATGAACATGTTCTTTTCCCCTGCCTTTTATGCAGAGAGCTTTTTCAGGCTAAACCAACAGGGTACAATTCGAAATATAGGTTTGGGCAATACTTAAGAAGTTATTCCTCTCTTTTTGTTAAGCTGGGGTGAACCTACTAGGTTCACGTCAAAGGCTTCCTCTTATCCTTATAGGTATCACTGAGTTGCTGTTAGTGAATTTATTACAAAGATGATGTCCAGTCTGCGGTGAATAAAGAACTAGTTTCGATTTCATTAGTTGAGAAAACAGACCTACTCTTTAACAAGCATTGGCAAAGCCGATAGGTCTCGCAATATGTTTTACCATATTGTACACCAGTGTGGCTGCTGTTAAGCATGGCTAAAAGTTGGTTGGGTAGATTGAAGTAGAGTGGAGTGAAGTAGAATGGAGTTGTGTAGACTGGAGTGGGGTCGGGTAAATTGGGGTGGGGTAGGTGGGGTGAAGTGGGGTGGAGCAGATTGGAGCTGGGTAGATCAGAGCTGGGTAGATCGGAATGAAGTAGATTGAAGTGGAATGGTGTAGAGTGAGGGTCAGTGGGGTGGGGTAGATTAGGGTACAGCGGCATGGAGTGGGGTAGATTGAGGTAGAGTGGCTGAATTGCAGTGGAGTGAAGTGGGGTAGACAGTCATAGATTTGATTGGGGTAGACTGGAGTAGTGTGGAGACTGGCGTGGAGTGGGGTAGATTGGAGTGGAATGGGATAGACTGGAGTAATTGAAGTGGAGTAGAGTGGAGTGGAGTAGATTGTGGTAGAGTGGAGTGGGGTAGATTGGGATAGACTGGAGTGTAGTGGGGTAGACTGAAATGGAGCGGGGTAGATTAGGGTAGAGTGGAGTGGAGCGGCATAGAGTGGCGGGGCGCAGAGTGGCGTAAAGTGAAGTGGCATGCCATAGAGTGGAGTGGCATTGTGTAAAGTGGAGGGGCGGAGTAGAGTGTTGTACAGTGGAGTGGCGTGGAGTGTCGTAGAATGGAGTAGCGTAGAGTGGAGTGGACTAGCGTGTTGTAGAATGGAGTGGCGTGACAGAGTGGAATGTTGTGGAGTGGCGCAGTGTGGAGTATGCAAGGTGTGGTACCGCACTGCCATTACAGACAACACATTTTCAATTGAAATGACCATTACATTTGCGCAGACATACAGTTTTACTGTGCACAAACAAGAATGCGCGGAAATGTCATTACCCAGTGTATTGATGTGTTCTGATTGCATTCAAATATTTGTTTCCACCACACTTCAGAATTACAAAAAAATAAACAATTTGTACTTTCCTAATTCTGAAATATCAGCAGGGTTCATTTTTGTTGTATGATAGAAAAAAGCCTTTGGTTTCACAGCAAGATTGTCAGATAAAGCCTCTTACTTTGAAGTCAGAGGGAAAAAGTAAACACCAAGCTCCCTCGGAAGACAGAGCCTGACATTTGATCTCCTTCTTTGAATGCAAAGCAAATGTGGCAAGATACGAACAAGATTTAAAGGACTATTTATAGAAATAGAGCACTCGGAAGGATACAGTAAACAAGCAATGCTCTACTGGACACGTACTGTCAGCCTAAAACAAATAAAGTCAGCAAATAGAAAGTAAGCAACTGGGAGTACAAACCCCAAAGCCAATGATAAGCAATGGGTGGAATGCCTTCCCAGGGAAACTTTCAGAATGCCAACAAGAATGTGTTAGCAACCTGCTGTCTTGTAGGTTTCAACCTAAAAAGCACGAGGACTTCAAGTACATGGCTCCCATTTGATAGTTCTTTGTATATTGCATATCTTCAAAAATGATTCATTAGTGTTCCTGCTTCACTCAACATAGTAGTCCTTGCTCCATTTCTGTTTCACTTTCCCAATACTTTATCATCAAAAAGTACTAAAAAGTTATTTATTTCTAAATAAACTACTAGGCTCTACCCAAATCATTTTGATGGATTAATATTTAATATGCTTCAAAGTACATCACTCTAACAGCCTATTACAGTAAAACACAAATCTTAAAAGAGAACACAGACCTGATCGAGGGAATAGTTTACATGTGAGATGGAGAGGTGAGGATCTGCCAGGAACTAAAAAAAAAAAATTAAAAAACATAGTTAACTCAGGCATTCCTAAACATCAAAGGTCAAATGTCTGGAATAAAAAGGTGCTGAAAATCTCTTCTGCTACAGGCCCCAAAATCCTTTTCTTTATATTAATTAAACAGATATCATATACGTTGGTGAAAACGAAAGAGGAAGTTGCATTATACCATAAACCATGGAAGCAATGGCACAGCCATAATCCAACCCAGATTGGAAACTGCATTGCTTTCCCCTCCAAGGCAGAAAAAGAGGTCTACACAGTGCTTAATTTGAGACGGTGTTTGCAGGTGGGGCCTACCAGCACTCATTTTTGGGGACCGGCACTTATTATTCCTCAACATACTTTGATCCAGAGAAAAATGCAAAAGTGGGAAATAAGGAGACAGAAAACTGGTGACAAATGGAGAAAGAATGGATAAGGAACCCGCAAGAGTGAGATAAAGAGGGAGGGGGTGTCTGGTGGTGGATCAAAGAGGCCTGAGGTGCAAGGCAGTAGCTTCGGGGGGGAGGAAGGGGTTTCACCCCCCTAATAAATGTATTGCGTAGTAAATAGTTGGGTGGAGATGGTTTCAGTCAGGTATGGTGAGGTGTCTTGTCAGGTTTCACCAAGGATTTTTACATGCATGCACACACACACACACACACACTCTCTCTCTCTCGCTCTTCTCTGTTTAGAAGGAGTTCTTAAAAAAATGTTGGTTATTTTACAAAATATATTTTGTTTTAATTACCACTAACAATCTGTATTGCTCTCCCTTTCCATTGCCCCTTAAGTCCTGTTCAGATAATGTATATTAACAAGATATGCCAGCGAGATTGTTGGGAAATCTGAAGCTCAACCCCCCCCCCAATCCTACTGATCAAGCTACGCCCCTGCTAGATCTACAGTTGATATACTCTCCAACCATTCTAAAATAAAAGGAATACCAAATCAGCACTGGGAAATGATAAAATAATCCCAGTGGGTTGAATGTGAGGTGAAAGAAACCATGTGACCCCTTTCAGTATTACACCCTGGAACAGAGCTCAGGTTTACCCTCCATCTCAAATTAACCTTGATCTACTGCGCTTCACGACAATGATTGGGGTAAAGTACTCCAGAACGATAGGTAGCTGTATCTCATCCAAGCCAAAAGGCAAGATACAGCACCACAGTTCACAATGAATTGTGGGTCCGGATCTGCACAACTACTGTCCCATCAGAGATAGATAGATAGATATCAATATTCTTGTGCCTAGGAAAATTGTCCCACAAACTATAATGGACAGAAAGAAGGATGTACACACAAACATTCCCCTCTTTGGGGTTAGAGGAGATGGAGTAGCCGTATCACTAATGTATTTTTTCAACATGGATGGAGAGGTTCACTTATGAACAGCAATATCACCTTTGACATCATTCTTCTGTAATAGAAAGAAAGGAAATCCTCTCCATTTACAGTGTATATGGCAACAGATGAACCGTAAGGAGAGGAAGTGGGTCCTAGAAGGGCTATGAGTAGACTTGTGCAGTAAAGTTTCTTACCTCCTGCTCTAGGTCAAGAAGACACTGTCGGTATGGCTGGAGCAAAGAATCAAGTCCGGTACAGAAAGCCCTCAGGTACATCCCATGTAACCCACATTGCCCAGGCTGGGATGGGTGATGATCCTGAAAAAAAATAGATTATTTATCCTCTCGGTGAAGTCCTCCGTGAGACCAAAGAAGGCTGTAACCAAGACACAGTGGATGGCAAACTCCCCTTGAAAACCACAAAATACCCTAAATTAGAGTTGCATTGAAATAATCACAAATTATTACATTAGTCACATACAAACTGTTGCGCTGAGCGGCCTGGGGGTAGCAGGGGCCTAGCACAGCAGAAATAACGGACACACCACTCCGCTATGCTAGTGTGGCGGGAAGACCCTGAGCGGTCTCCCATCGTTTATTTAACACCTCGGGACGAGCCCGCCCCGAGGAGTGTAGGCTGGCAACAATGTATGGGAGAGCCCGGATGGCTCTCTACATCCCTCCTTTTCTTTAGCACATATCTATTATAGGTTACATGTTCAAGGTGATGTGTATACAAAGTCTCTGAACCGTTGGCTTGGCGCAGGGTTCAGCCAGAGACCATACTTCTGACTCCGGGAGTTGGAACTGGTCCATGCTTCGGCCTGGCTGCATGGTGTCAGCATAGTCGGGGTGCCTTGGTTGGAGGCCTCGGGGGCCGGCGCAGCCGCGCTAGCCCTGGACCCTTCAGAGTTCCGATCAGGAGTTGGTGATCTGAGTGGGCTGTTGCAGAGGTAGCTCCCAGCTCTTTCTGGTTTGGCGAGTTCTTCTTGGTCCGTGCAGTACTCGTGTGCTTTCTTGAACCACATTTCTGGTGACCACCTTTGTAGAAAGGGAAGGTGCACCAAGAACAAAGTCTGTTTTCTCCAAATATATCCAAAACGTCTCTTTATTGTAGTGGATAGTAAAAAATGGACATCAGCCAACGCGTTTCGTTCCACTGAGGGAACTTCATCAGGGCTCAAATGACAGTATTAGAGGAATAACACAAAGATCACTCAATCGGAATAAATAAACTTCATCCAATTTCCTGAAATGTAAGTCACAAAAGGATATCTATTTTTATAGTCAAGAAGACACCCCACAATAAGGGTAGAAGGTATGTCATCCAGTATCCTTGCTAAGATACGTCCACGAGTAACCAACAGAGTGTCCCGAACGATGATTCACATTTCTGGTGACCACCTGTTGACCCCTTTTCGCGGAGACCATCGTCCCCTGGACGCGAATTACTTTCCATACCTCCGGCTCATATGGGGTTCGAAACTTCCAGCCGGGGTGTCGGTCATTGACCACAACGCAGTCTCCCACTTTCATCAGTGGTGTCTTGGCGCCCCTGGCGAGACTTGCCTTTGATTTGTCACTTCCCTCCGGACTTGTACTGCCATGTCATCCTTCTCTGGAGGTCTCCAGGCAGGATCAGTCGGGATGCTGTCTCGCGGGGCTCGCCTGAAGAGTAGATGAAAGAATGCACAGCGAGTGATGCTGTGAGGGGTCTGTCTATAGGCATCTAGGAATTGATGTAGGGCCCTTTTCACGTCTTCTCCTTGCTCCACCACAATGCGCAGTGCCCGGTTGAGCGTTCTCATGAAGCGCTCGACCTTGCCATTTGCTTGCGGCCACTGCGGGGTGATTTTTCGGTGTCGAATAGCTTTCTTCTCCAAGTAATCTTGAAATTCTCGGCCTTGAAAGGGAGGACCGTTGTCAGATCTGATTTCTTCAGGGAGGCCCATGAATGCAAAGGTTTTGTCCAGAGCTTTTTGTGCTTGAGTGAATGCTGTGGATGCAACCACCTCCACTATCGGGAATTTTGAGTATGAGTCCATTAGTACCAGGGTGTTGCGACCGTCGGGGAAGCTGCCAAAGTCGATGCTGACTTTGGACCAGAGTATTCCACTCGGCTCCTCTGTGATGACTGGTGCAGGGTCACATCCTGTTATGGTGCACGAGTGGCAGTATCTGATCTTTTCTTCTACCATGGCGTCCATACCAGGAAACCACACCTTGTCTCGTAGGAGTGCCTTGGTTTTCGCCATCCCATGATGCCCAACATGTGCTAGTCCCACGATTCGATCTTGCAACTTTCTCGGGACTACGATGCCGTGGCCTCTCAGCACGACTCCGTGTTCTCTTTCGCTCAATTTGCTGCGGACTCTCCACAGTTGCTGTCGTGCATGATTGTCCTCGGCGGTGAGTGCTTGTGCACCATCCAAGAAATGGGCCCAGCCGTTGGCCTGCAAGGCTTCCTCGACTCTTGCCAGCGTTTCGTCCCTGGTCATGGCTAGGCCGATCTCCTCAAGTGTCACAGCTTTGGGACAGGCTTCCTGAGTGATCATACTGACGAATGCTTCAGTTTGTTCTACATCTTGGGGCATGTGCCACACATCCATCACTTCTGGGTGCCTTGAGAGATAATCTGCTGGGTTGTGCGCTCCGGGGCGGAATATGACTTTGAATCTGTAAGCTTGCAATTGTACCGCCCATCTTTCTATTCTGGGGGTGCCAGTCTCAATGTTCCTGCAAATAGGGGAATTAACGGCTTATGGTCCGTCACCACTTGGAACTCTTGCCCATAGAGGTACAGGTGGAAGTGCTGGCACACCCACTTAATGGCTAGGGCCTCTCTTTCAATCTGGGCACACCTTGTTTCCGTGTCCGACAGGGCTCAACTGGCGTATGCAACAGGTGCCCAGGTATCTCAGTTGCTTTCTTGGAGAAGGACGGCAGGGTCTAGTCACTTTTCACTGATAGTTTATTACCTGTTACAGATTATATCTAACCTGCAGTTTTAACATAGCGGTGCTTTAGTCAATATCGACAGAAGCTTGCTCCTAGTTGGCAGCACTTTAAGTTTAAGTAAACCTGTTCAACACTAGTGTAATGCGTTGCTGCTCTTTTTCTTTCATCTGGTTTTATTAAATAGCAGATGTGTTCTTCACTTTTCTAGACTTGTCCATATTCAGCTTTAAATGCTGGATTCCATTCCGGTAGGACCCATTGATCGGGGCCCCTGAGCCATGTTTGCTTTCTTGGTACTTTGAGCATTATTAGCTATGTTATTTTGTTAGGGCCCCTCTGTTTGCAGGATTTCTTGGCTGCCTGGATTATTTATATCTGTATAATTTTTTCTTAGATATCTCAGAGATCGAGTGGCACCTGTTATATACTTAGTAGTGATGTGGATGCCTCTACATCTATGTGCCTTTGATACTACACTCCCATGAACTGCGCCTTTCAGTAGGTTTTTCCTGAATTTATTTGGGATCACCACTAAAACCTCACAATATTTTGGGTGTATTATCCATCTGCACTTGGTCCTTATCTCTTCTACTAATGGGCATAGTTCCCTTGACTTTTGACACATATTGCTCTGTGTAATAGCATGATTACACTTTGTTTTTCTCTGGCTCCACAGTGCCCCTGCTTTTAATTGCATCATGTCTCCCGCGTGCCTTTGAAATAGTGATTGAGGCGCCCTATCCAGGCTTTACAGCGGAGGGCTGCTGTTGCCGGGTCCACCGTTTCGCTAAATGGGGGTAGTGGAGATACTGCTGCATGGTTGTGCACTTAGGGTGGCGCTGCCGCGCCTGCTTGTGGCTCTCCCGCTTCTGCTTGCGGGCCCGCAGCACCTGCCTGTTGTGTGCTCATGGTTGCCCAAACTGCTGTGGCCTGGCTATGTTCTGGGTGCGTTTCTTGCACGGCCCACTTCCCGGCAGTTTGCAGTCTTTATTCGCACTTCTTGTGTCCTCGTATCGTGTTTCCTGTTTTTATATGCACCCTTTTCTTAGCCTCTTGTCATTCTTTTGCTGCCTCTTTTTCTTTTCTTTTTTGTGTGTTGTGCCCTCTTTGTTTTCCTTGATGACCAGGTCTAGCAGTCTAATGGGGGCGCTGCTGGCGTGTTGTGTTCAGTCTTTGTTGGGCCACAGCACGCTCACCTGAACGCTGCTGTGCGAGTTGCTGGGCTCGGTCCTGCCCTCGTGGCTGTAGGCCTCTCCCCGGCCGTCATGATCCGCGCTGCTGGGCGTGGCTTCTCGCAGGTCTTTCTGCCTGCGGCGTCTTCGGCTCGATTCCCCGCGTCACTCTGCCTCAACTCGATAGCGCCGTGCGGGCGCAGGTGCCCGGCCAGCGTGCGTTGCAGTCACGTAGGAGGCTGCTGAGGGGCGTGCTGCCAACCGTATCGGCGGGGCCCAAGAGTTGGTGGCCGATTGGGGATTCCGCTGCTGTAATGCGCCGGGGTGACGCGGAGGTTCCTTCTCGCTTCGCTACCGGTATGTCAGCGAGGCGCGGGTCCTGTACCGGCCTTGTCGTCAATGTAGCGCTGCGCGGCCTGGGGGTAGCAGGGGCCTAGCGCAGCAGAAATAACGGACACACCACTCCGCTATGCTAATGGGGCGGGAAGACCCCGAGCGGTCTCCCGTTGTTTATTTAACACCTCGGGACGAGCCCGCCCCGAGGAGTGTAGGCTGGCAACAATGTATGGGAGAGCCCGGGTGGCTCGCTACACAAACAACATATTCCCAACTTCAATTGAGTGGTAATTATCAGAAAAGATGGTAAATCAGAACTGACATGGGGTCAGGTTGACATTGAGAAGAATAAAGCGAGCTGTGTCCTACTTTCAACACTGAATTGGTTGACGTGTATTATTCAAAATACGTCACCAGAAGTAATGCTGTATGTTTTTTCTCTGAAGAAGGAAACCACTTCACCATTAAGTGTCGAGGTCATAACTAAAATGTTTCACTTTTGACAGACTTCGAGTCATGTTTACTTGTGAATTGGGAGTCTGATGTGTATTTTAATTTGTATGCACACGGAGAAGTTTTAATGCCACGTCCTGTACAAAAAGTAAGACTGCAGCAAATAAATTGGACAGGTTTCATGATTTTAAAAAAATACCCTGTTCGTTTGTTTTTGTAACGGTACTACCAGGCCCAATTTCTGCTGTACCTTGGATTTCATGCTATGCTCGATTAAACACGTTGAAGTTTCATCGCCGTACCTCACCATAGGAGGCGCGAGTTCATCGGAGCATCAGGAGGCGCGCGCCCATACCTGCTGCTGCACGTGGCCTGTGTACTGCTCGATGAACTCTGTGAAGCGAATGTAGTCTGTTCCAAGGCGGCAGAGTCGATTCAACACGCTTGTCTCACTGGGATGGAGGAAGGGCATTTCCTGAGATACCTTGGGCAAAAAAAAAAAACACACAGGTTTTAATAAAAAGGGAAGAGGAAAGAAAATGGCTCAGGTTAAGAAAACAAGTTGGCTTTTCCGACAAGAAGTCCATAAATATGTTGGATTGCATTCAGGGGTGGAAAGTCGGGGAGACCTGGTTCCCTCAACTATTCCTGGAAATCAGGCTGAATTTGTCCTGGTGTCATTTTCAAACATGGGGACACAATTCAGCAGTCCCCTCACGTTGCCTGCATTCAGTAGGGACCAGCAGCCTGCAGGCAACGAGGAGACTTTCTTATTTATACTTCCAACCAGGCCTAAAACAAAGGCCTGTTTTAAAGGGTCATCGGTCCTTCTTTTGTTCAACTAACATCTTGACTGTCAGCCATCTGGAGTCTAACACCATGATGGCAAGGAAAAAAAGGCAACAGCATATCACTTCACAAGTACTTTAGATAATCTATGACTGGGGGGCAGGTTTTTGACTTTGTTCAGCCCCCAGAGATGTGCATGCACTGTAAGAATGCAAGAGTTTTTTGTGTGTATGAGTAATTTCACAAATAATGATTTAAAAGGCACCTGCTATTTTTTTTTAATTTAACTGTTTTATAGCACTACTCATCCCAATGTAGAATGTAAGAGAGCTTTGCATCACACAATGTGCCACAATGAATCATACAAGTGTGTAAATCAGTGTCCAGGAAATGTAACATAAAACAATGAGGATTATATACTGTAGGAATCACATAAAACTGTACTAGCCACTAGAATTCTCTTACCACCCACTAATATAATCCCCTCAAAAGTATTGGGCACATAAAGGTCTCTTAATTAAATACGCTAGAATAGATTTAGTGTCATTATTGTTAATTTCTTTACTGCATATTTATTTTTAAAAATGCCTACGTTAACGGACTGCTTTTCAAGCTCCGCTCCTCGTGACCCCCATTTTTCCTCTGCCACACCTTGACCCCCAATGTATGGGTCCCCGGAGTAATTCTTTTCTAATTCCAGCACCGATCACTTTTCAAGTATCGTACATTGTTTACCGTAATCTTAGATTCCGTGCAGGCTATTCTTTACAGTATTTAAGGTAAAAAAAATAAAATCTAATTTATTCAAGTTTTGCCCTTTGGATACCCACACTCACTGAATGCAAACAGAACCACGAACCACATCCAATCACACGTGACCTGCATCTCCAAATTCCCCTGAAAATATTTCTATTTTTCCACAGCTGCAGAATTCCATTCTTTGCTTTTGGTTTCAATATTTTTTATTGCCATTTCCAACACGGAATCATAATCGACTGCACCCCGATAAAGGAAAGGTAAATGTGTTCATCTCAAGCACACAATCTATGAAAAGTAACAGTTCCCTTATCACAAAAAAAGGAGAAATGAAATTGACCAAAAAAGGGGATGTGGCGGGATCTGGAGAGTTTGATTGACGATAAAGAGCTATAAAAATACGCATCTAACGCAACAGATCTGCATCTCACAATTCCACCACTGATTATGGATCCCAATGGAGAGCAGAGAAGAACAGAACTAAACTCTGGCCGCAGTTGGCGTGGTCATCAGATCAACAAGAGCATAACATTTCTAAGAAAGCCGTTGCAGCCTCTGTGTGGTGTACAGCTGTGACTCCGAGTGTAGAAGAGTGCCAAATAGCAGCTAGTACATTCAGGTCTCCCGGTTCCTTCTTACTCACTGAAGTTGAAGTTATGTGGTTGAGCTGTAGTTAGAACGAAAAAGGTAAAATTCCTGCCCCCTGCTGTCTTACATCGCATCTTCTGCTCACCACTTTAAGCACCACCTCCCTTTTGTCTGTGCTGTCCAGCACCGTAATGACAGTCATCAATGTTTTATCTTGTATACTCCGACCTCTGGAGAGCAATTCATAGGCATTATGCGCATTAGGACTCGTCAGCAGGCAGAATCCTCCTGCCAATGAAAACTTGAAGAGCCACTCCTTATGCTCCAACACTGGAATCCTGTGACAGATCACCCAGGTTAACTACTTGATTCTTTATACCAAAATGATGAAAGTAATCCTTACATTAATCTGAACTTTAACCTCAATGGAGGATCGTTCGGTCTGCATTTCTGTCAATTATTTTTCACAGCAGAGTTGCTCCAGATACAAACCAGTGGCATGCAGATCAGTCTGGGTCTTACGGGAACAGTCCAGCCCAAACTGGTCTCTGTGGCACAGTAGGCAAAAAATGCTCATCAGCCCAAGTGACCACCAGTGGCTAAGATTAAGTCAAGCATTCTTACCATCACTTTGTTGTTTGTTGCAGTAAATGCAATGGAAATCTTCAGACGTGGATAACGTGGTCACCGTGCCACAGTACTCAAGCTGCACTCCACTAATACCACTAAGCCTTGAACTCCTGAGTGCCATAAATTTGCACCAGTGCTAGAACATACCTCCAAGTGCACTTTTGTAACTTTCTTTTAGTATTAGGCTCCTAATTTATTTCCACCCTCTCCCTTATGGTCTTACACAGATTCTCCATTATTAAGCGTTTTCCGACTATTGGCATGCAAACACATTTTACAAAAGTGATGCCTCGGAGAAATGGTATTTAAAGCTCCATAATAGGTTAGAATTATTTTTTTTTACGTTGCACATTTTTTGTGATCATTTGATTTTGAAGGCAATCACAACTCTTGCTTTGATGCTTTTGCATGTATTTGTATAATCAGGGAGCATTATAAGTAGCCTCAAATTGTTAAATTTTGGGAACGTGTATTAGTTTTTATACTGGAACCACTGTTGGTAATGCAAGCTGAGGTCACAGCTCACTGCATTTCCTTACAGCACTTGCCCTAATAGTAAAGGCTTTTCGCAACACAGACTCATAAATACACGTATGAACCACTTCTACATATGGATACATATCTTACCTTAGTGGCACACAAACCTCTTTACAGTGTCACAGTCAAGAGAGAGTCAACCTCGTCCTCTAGGGTGGGCCCATTGGATATAGGGGAAATACCCTTTTCTTTAAGGAACTCTCACTCACTGAATGTTATCCAGTGACATGCTTCATCATCGAGTTCTTACCGACCCTCTGAGGGTTGGGACATGCTGCAACCTCTTTCCTACAAGGGAGCACTTTTTAAGAAAAAATGGTGTGGGATCAATATGAGGTAATTTTTTTAATTGCCTAGGTGGTGCTCAAATCAGTTTTTATTCACGGGTCTGTCTGGCAATGTTAGAAACTGGGGAAAGCGGGCTATTTGGAGTTATCACTGCTTGGACCTCAAGTGTGATCAACTAGTTTCTGCCACGTACCCCAATCCGGTGGCTTTGGCCAGGATCAGTATGTCCCTATTAATACTCACCACGATCTCGGTTTCCCTCTTCCCTCCCTCTCCTGATTTTTACACAATCCTCTTGCCACAGATCCATACTGTGGCATTGTAAACTGGCAACTAAAGTGCTTGTGCTGAAGTGGAATGAGATGACTTGTCCAACGAACAAAATAAACATGTATTCTTTCTATCCTTGACCCCTAGCAGTATGCCCAGGGCAACAGGTATTCCACACCCCTGAAAAGGAATCTTATACTGCAGAGTCATTGGGAAACTAAACACTATTCCAACTGTATTGTATTGCAGCATTTATATAGAGCATACACCTCTATTTGAGGTACTGAAGCTCTCGTTTACATAGGCAGCAAGCTACATCATGCACGATGTGTGGCTGGAAGGGTGTTGTCTTTGTTTTATGATCCTATGGGTGAAGTATTTCCATATAGCCTGCGATGACCACTGATGTGTGGTTATTGTGTTCTAGTATGCAGCGCTTAGCAGTGTAGTGGATGAAGAGGTATGATAGACAGACGCAGTGTTTATGGCTTTCAGTAAGCTGGCAGCTCTGCTGGTTCTTTATGATCTTAGTCTTCTTAGCTTGTTACTGCACTGGGTTGTCCAACCTTACATTTGCTTATAGTTTGGCTTGAAATGGCATAGCTGGAAAGAAAAAAAACTGGAGGGATCTGCTGGGATGAGTTTTGTTACTTTCATGCAACATTTGAGTGTCATTGTGAGGTATTTGGGACCTGCAATGGTGGACTACATTCAAGCCCTCTGATTGACCAGCAGTATATGACAGATCTCTTCAGTTATTCCAGGCCTGTTCAGTTGGACATAGCTAGTGTATTGGCTAGTACAGTATAAGTGATGGTCAAGCCAGGCACAAAGCAGATATGCCTTTTGTGAGTGTAAGATGTTAAGTTACAGTTAACTGCAGAAATTGCTATTAGCGTGGGCCAGAAATGTTATGTATGTGGGATGTAAGCTGAAGATTGAACTTCAAGGTGCAATTGTCTTTCCGAGTTCCATCCCAGGGATGTGGGATGATATAGTTATCTTGGAAATAGCCATGTTTTCAACTGTCTTCTGAAGTTTATATGTTCCTTGATGTTTCGAATATTGGCTTGTAGCGAGTTCCAGAGCTTGCCGGCTTATACTAAGAAATCAGTGCCTTCTATGGATTTCTTATGACAAGGTGGTATAATGAGAAGTGGTGCAAGCCTGGAGCGCAATGTTCCATTCTGTTTGTATTGCTTGAATTTAACTTGTAGGTATAGAGGTCCTTTTCCTTGAGAAGCTCTGTGGACTATGCAGACTGCCTTGGACATTGTAATTCTAGATCAGTGGTTCCCACACATTTTAGACTCACAACCCACTTTTTAGAACAACAAACTTTTGTGACCCACCTACCTTTAAAGGGCATGAGGAGGGTTGACTTTTTTAATGTACCTAAAGCATTCTGTGGTAGCGCACTGTGTTTAACAGAAAGCACATTTTCCACTGAAATGCCCATTAACTTTACGAAGGCATGCGGTTTTACTGAATAAACTATATAGCGTACAGCACACAAATGATAATGTGTGGAAATGGGATTTCTGGGAGTATTTATCATTTATGCATCACCAATTAAAGTGGCTTTACTTGTTTTGATCCTATTAAAATCTCTGTTTTCAGCACACTTCAGAATTACAAAAAAGCATGCACTTCATTTTTGCTTTCCTGTTAAATGCATACAGTTCATTTACTGCTATTTACATTTTGTATGCTGCAAAAAAAAAAAAAAGACATCCTAAGATTGTCACATAATTCACTTAAAACACTCCTCTCACTTTGCAGTCAGAGGAAAAAAACACCAATCCCATGTTAAAAGAATAAGCAGCAGATGGCGGACGCAAGCTAAGGCTGCTCCGTATCCCAACCCACCATCAGCAGCCAACCACCCTGTGATCTGCCTGCCAGCACTCTGCTGCGGGTCCAGAGTGAAGCGGGACGCATGAGGAGACTCGGGGAGCCCCGAGAACAGCTGTGGCGTGATGGGCACTCTCAGAGACGGGACGCCCTCGTGAAGCCCTGATCCGGGGCCTAGTTGGTGTGGCCTGCGCGTGCCTGGGCAGACCTCTGCAGGGGTGTTGCACCTGAAAGTGGCCCCCTCCTGCGTGGCATAGCCCTCCCCCTTAAGGTAAAGTGACAAGGGTTGGGGGTCGGGCCACGCTGGCAGGTGAGCGGCACCTACAACGAGTACTGACTGTTGATTGAGGAGGCTGGAGCTGGAGGTGGGGCAGCCCCGGGGCCGTGCTGCAAACCCCGGAAGAGACACTGGACGTTCGGCCCTTGCCCGGAGACTGAGGCGGGACCCTGCCAGCCGCCTGGAGTGAAAGGGCTGGCAGGGGACTTGCTGTATGGACCCGGGGCCTACAACATAGATGGCAGTGAGTGCTGTGGGTGGAGGGGCCCTCCCGTGGAGTGCTCAATGGCGCTGGCAGCCCCAGGAAGCCGTAGACTATCTGGCCAATACGGGGCCTAATTGCATGTGAGGGCTCAGGCACGGGCTGATTGAACAAGTCCAGCGTGGGGCACGACACAGAGTGTTGGAGTGACAACAGGGGGTGTGGGTGGTCTGGGATTGCTCGTGCCCCTTCCCCTCCCCCCCGGTCTGCTGTGTCGCCGCTGAGGGCGGGGAGAGGTGAGGTGGGTCCCTCGACGGTGTGCCTCCCCCCCCGGTTGGCGTCTTCCTGGGGGCCTAGTGATATTGACAGAGGCCTGTACCCCCCACCGTGGGGTCTGGCAGGCGCCTTACAACGCGGGGACGTTACCGGCGGAGGCTGCCTTCCTGCGGCTACCCCTCCTCAGCACCGATGTGGGGCATGCCGCTAGGGGGCTGCTGCTGGTGTGGGGGATCGCGATGTGGGGGCCTCTGCTTCCCCCCTTTTTGCCCCCGCGCTGTGGCATAGAAGTCGAGGCCCTTCCGTCCGGTACCTAGATAGTGGATGCCGCTTGTGGCGGGGGGGCTCTCGGCAGCTGTGCTGTTTTTCTACACGGCATACCTGGAACAGATACACAAGTGGAGCACGGACTACTGATCTACCTTATCCATAGGTGCCATCCATGGCCACTTAGCCTGGCTGAAGTACCCACAGGGTGGTATGTGAAGGTTTGGGTGTACCAGGACTCATTCGTTGGGTCGTCAAGGGGTGAACTCCCCTGACATGCGGGGCGAGGAGGAGGGGAGCCCACATCAAGTGATAAATTCGCCATGATGCGGGAGTTGGAGGATAGAGCAGAAGATTTCGAAGGACACTCCCACTGCAACAACTTTCGCTTTGTGGAATTTCCTGAGGGAGCAAAAGGTCGGGACCCAGTCTCCTCCTTTGAGCAGTGGCTCCCACAGGTACCCTCTTCCCCCAATACCAGGTGGAGCGGGCACATAGGGTCCCAGCGAGGCAGCCGCATCTGGGATCACCCCCCAGACCGGTGGTGCTGTGCTTGCTGAACTTTAAAGACAAGGACACTATCCTGAGGGAGGTCCGGAGCGCAGGCTCCCTGCAGTATGAAACCACCTGTGTCTTTCTTTTCCCAGACTATATCTTATTGGTACAGCGCCTGAGAGCATCCTTCCTGGGTGTTAAGAAGCATCTGAGAGAGTTGGACCGCACATAATCACTGTTATACACAGCAAAGCTCAAAGTGATAGCAACTCAGACAAGCTAATTTTTCACAGAGCCCACAGATGAATGGGACTGGGTGGAACAGCGTCGCTACGAATCTTCTGCCCCTGCCACACCGACTCAGCAATCTGGGATGGAGAGGAAACAGGGTACGGGCGTTGGCGTTATTGGGTGCAGACGAGATCACAAGTGCAAGACCAGCAACAGCGCACATTGTCTGATGTGTCACTTTTGGCAACAAAGCGCCGCTCCCCCCTGTCCCTCCAGCACACTGATGATTCCGACTCCGGATCTATCACCTCACTGAGTAGCACGACCGCAACTGTATTGCCAAATGTTACCCCACAAACTGCGGATCTATTGATTTGACAAAACACCCTCCCTGTCTTCGTGATGGCATTGATGCTGTCAAAGGACTTATGATTTCCCACCAGTGAGACCCATAATCCAGACACATTTGTCGGCATGGTCTATTAACTTTGCATTTTATTGTGAAAATATTGGGTCTAACAGAACTGGAGGAACAGATGACCCTAGTACTACTTGGTTCCCTTTCTCAAACTACAGGTGTTTTAGTACTGGCTCCAATTACTGGTCACCCCACCACCCACCTGCACCTGTCCCCCTTCTTCACTTTCTACTAGACGGCGATCTTCTATGAGCTTTCACTAGGGGAGTTCCCATGATATGGGTCTACTTGTTCAAGGTTTGGGTAACCGCCGGTTGGCGATTACCCCGGGAGGGGAGTTGGGGATTCAGTTCCAATTGTTTATGCAGAACACACATCATACCATTTCCAGTCATAGGGATGGCTTTAGGCCCCACTTCATTACATCATGACGAACCTCCATATAATCACCTGGAACATTAGGGGAATAGGGTCAGCATGTAAGCGGCATCTAATTCACCCTTATTTGAGCAGACGCACAGCCCACATTGCATTTCTGCAGGAGACGCGTGTGGCAGGAGGGGAGGATGTGTCTCCAAAAGAAGTGGTGGGGCAATGCTTTAGCATCACATACTCTGGATTTGCTTGAGGGGAGCTAATATGGATATGACCAGCCGTCCCCTTCAAACCACTGACGGTGGAGATAGACCCCGAGGGGCTCTATTTATTTGTAGAAGGGCATCTTGATGGGCGTCTGCTGGGTAGCTTATATGCGCAGAGCGTAGCACAACAGGCCTTTTTAGCCTGTCTCACGGTTCTGCTTGCAAGGTGGGAACATATCCCCTGGCTTATTGGATGGGATTTCAACAGCGTAGTTGACCCCGACCTAGATCGCTCCCACCCCTCCACTACCGACCTTCCCCGTGGTGACGTCCGCAATGGCATTGGCACAGTGGATAGCACATTGGTCCCTTTTAGATTCCTGGAGTACATTGCACCCGGGTTAGAGGGACTATTTATATTATTCCCCAACCCATGATCTACATGTCCGGTTGGACCGGATTCTTTGTCAGCCAACTATTCATGCACAAGTAACGGCTAGAGTGTACTTAGGCCAGACCTTTTCCAACAACAATCCACTGCTATTACACATAGTTTGGAGTGCCCCCCTCCCACCTGGCGAATGCAGCCTGCCGCGCTGGAGGATAGCGTATTTCGAGACAGGACACAGGAAATTTTGACCTGCTATATGGAGGAAAACTAGGGCACAGAGGCGTCCAGCCTAACAGAATGAGAGGCGCTGAAGGTGGTCCTGAGGGGGCACTGCATTAATAGAGCGGTTGGGGTACGGACGGACCTACACCGGATCTAGTCATATTAGAGGCGTCCCTAGGCATCTTGGAGGCGGAGTCTCGGAGGACTAACATGGTATGACGCACCCTTGCTGATGCCAGGGAGCGGTATGCACAGTTGGTGGCTCAGCTGCAATGATTTGATTTCAGAGCATACCAGGTCAGGATGCATGCTGAGGGAGACAAGGCCAGCCGCCTGTTAGCCTTCCTCCTGTGCAGTACGAACCCGCCGGTACCGATTACAGCCATCCGACTATCCCTGCTTAGTAAGGTCACTGACCAGTTGGGCATTCATGACACATTCACGTCATACTACAAAGCATCATATGAGCCTCCCCCTTTTGCCAGACAGCTATATATACACAACTTCTTTGCGGCCCTTGAGCTACCCTCCATTGATCGTGCTGCCCAGGAGGAACTACAGCAACCCGTAACGGAATAGGAAATAAGGGCGGCTATACGTGGCTTGGCTTCCTGTAAAACCCCTGGCCTGTATGGTCTCCCAGCCGAGCTTTATAAAGCTTTTGAGGGT
Organism: Calotriton arnoldi; assembly: GCA_963921515.1. Lineage (NCBI taxonomy): Eukaryota > Metazoa > Chordata > Amphibia > Caudata > Salamandridae > Calotriton > Calotriton arnoldi. The sequence continues at coordinate 1,928,188 of CAWUFW010000868.1, read as the reverse complement.
ATCCTGGTCCCCAAGTTGTTGGAGGTATATCAGACGGCCCTGGAGGAGGGGAGGTTACCACCGACGCTCAATGAGTCCCTCATAATCTCACTACAGAAACCTGACAAAGATCCGCTTGAGGTGACATCATATCACCCGCTGTCACTGTTAGGCACGGATTATAAGATTCTCAGTAAAATCATAGCTAGCCGCCTAATGGAATATATGCCGCTCCTAGTACATACTGATCAGAAAGGCTTTATTCCCAATCGCTCGACCACCCTCAACATACATAAACTCCACAGAGTGTTGGATCTGGCCTCATCCCACTGGCCCTTTGTCGCTTGTTTAGTCATGGACCTTGAACAAGCATTCAATACAGTGGACTGGGCATACTCGTTTGCTGCGCTTTCGCAGTTTGGGCTCCCGGTGTGACTGCTCCATCTCATCCGTTTATTTTTAACGGCCTCCACTGCCAGGGTCAAGACGGGCCAACTTATCTTGCCCCCCTCTGAGACTAGTTTGGGAACGCGCCAGGGTTGTCCGCTGTTGCTACTCCTCTTCGCGTTGGCAGTAGAACCGTTAGCCCCACGGCTGTGGCGTGATGGAGAGGAGTGCAGTATCCTACTGGGAGATGAGCATCATGCGGTCTCCCTGTGCGCGGACAATGTCCTCATTTACATACGGGACATTCGGCGAGGGCTTGAGACATTGAGCTGGTACTGGAGAAGTTCTGGAGAGCCTCAGGCCTGGGAGTGAATTGGGCCAAGAGCTGCCTGTTCCCTATGAGCCTAGCGTGCCCGCTGCAGTGCCTCATGGTGGGACCTCACCAGGTATGATGGGAGTCGTCCACGTTCCGTTATCTTGGGATCGTATGTATCACAACACGCGAGACTTAATAGATGGTAATCTCACCAGGGCTGTCGCCTCTCTGCGGCAACAGATGGCCTTCTGGGTCACGCTACCACTTACAGTACAAGGACGTGTCTCTCTTGCTAAGATGGTGATGCTCCCTAGACTCCTTTACTTCTTCCATAACCTGTCAGTCCATATACCATGCTCCACGTTCTGTACCCTGCATGATATGCTGGGGTCCTTTCTTTGGAATAGGGGGTGCAGACAAGTCGCCTTACGGAAACCCCAGCTGCCAGTTGATAAGGGGTGTCTGGGGGCTCCTAATTTTAAAACATTACTATTTGGCAGCTCAGTTACAGTGGCCATCACACTGGCTGGCTGGTCGACACCTGGTTGTACTAGGCCTCCACGCACTGGACCGAGCTGAACAAGTGATCCATGAGCTACTGCTACCATCTGATAAACTACCACCTCACTCTAATAAGCTTCTGACCATTGCCTACAACAACTACACTAGGCGCCTACAACTGACTTCGACCCGACGCTTTGCAAACCGGAGAGTCATGCTAGATCCCTTCAACCATTCAGGGTGACTACTCTGGGTGCCCTGTTCCGAGATGGTGCCCTCATGCCTTTTGAACAACTCTGCAAAGAACTTGGCCTGCCTGTGGGTCATTTCCTAGCACACCGAACACCAATGGCGGAACTACAATGTCTTTGGCATATCACAGAAACAAAGCCGGACACTCATCCGTTATTACATGCACTCCACGTGATGGGTGGTAGTAGGCATCTTATCACGTGGTTCACACACGCAATAGCCTTTGCACAGCACTGGGAACGGGACATTGGCCACAAACTAACACAGAAGGAGTGGGAGGGGGCGCTTATATATCCACGCAGACTTTCTAGCAACGCAAAATTCCAATACATCAACACAACATTTTACACAGAGCGTACCTTACGCCAATGCGAATACAGAAGATATATAGGAATGAGTTCACATGCCCTAGATGTGGCGCGGGAGCTGCAGATATGGCACATATGTTCTGGGACTGTCCGGAGGAGCAGTTACTGTGGGGGGTGGGCACCGGCACAACTTGCTTGCAGTCACGGGGGTGATCTACACACTATGGAAGCGGGCCTGTTGGGGTAGTATAGGCGCAGGAGGAGTGGAGGTGTCACTAATAGGTTTATAGACTTGGCCCTGATTATAACTCAGAGAGCTATCGCCAGGAAACGGAAGGATGTTTGCCTTACAGGTATGCCCTACTGGTATGCAGCAATGCTGGAGCAGGGCCAAATCGGTGGCACTCTGCAGGGACGAGGTCAGAGGATTGCGCAGGGTTCCCATGACATTGGAATGAGATATCCTCATGCATGAATTGCAGGTCCTCTCTGAGGAGCCCGAGGATGAGGGGACCAAGGAGGGAGCTTGATTGCTCACTATGAGCCAATACATGTACCTCATGCTGTCGTCCACTTTACCTTCCTCTCTTAACCCTCCTCGTATCACCCTCTCCTCTTCTCCCCCTTCCCATTATTATGGCCCTGAGCCTAAGCTTCCTCTTATATTGAAAATGCCCTTGCCTGCCCTGATGCTGGAGCGCTGTGCCCTTGTATGCTGTCTGCATGTAGAATGGCGCTATAAAAGCTCTTCAGCCTGTGCCACGAACATCTTATCTTCTGGAAGCATAGCTCTTGATGGAAAAACCAATAGTGCCGTGCTAGTTACTCGCGTTACTTGTTGAGTATGACAAAAAGGAACCAACATCTCCTGTCACAACTGTCATTGCTGTATATGCTACTCTGACCCATAGGGAAAATGTGATCACTGTCTGTAAACATTATCATACTGAAATAACTACATCTTGTATAATTTGCTCTTAAAATCATTAAAATTGGTTTAAAAAAAAAAAAACAGCCACCAGCTGCCATTAAGTAGGCCCATGAAGGATGAAGAAGTGCAGGGGGAGGTGGGTGGAGCTAGTGTGGAGCGTGGGAAGGAGCGGCGGCACAGAAGGACCAGGTAAGGAGCGGGGGAGAGAAGGGAAGGTACACATGATGTGGGAAAACAGAGCACAGGGGGAGGCCCATAAACGCAACAGAAGGGTGAAAAAGTGTGAGAAATGCAGAAAGGCACAAAAGGGTGAAAAAGGCACAAACGGGTCAAAAGCAGAAAGGCACGAAAGGGTAAGAAAGAGTACGGCAGCAAAATGGTGAGAAGGAGCGTAAGCAAACAAACATGCAACAGAAGGGTGATAGAGTGTGAGATAAGAGCAAAAGGCAATAGAAGGGTAAGAAAGTGTGAGAAAAGAGCAAAAGGCAACAGAAAGGGGAGAAAGAAAGGCAAAAGTTAGAAGTCATAGGATTGCAGGTTTGAACACAGAGGCGGCCCAGGCACGAGAGAGAGCGCGCACACGTGAGAGAGAGAGGAGGCCAGAGCCTCAAGGCGCTAAAGCTGGGTCCGTGAGGGCCTTGAACAGTCGAAGGAATAGTCCAGGTAAGTCAGGGGGTAAGTGCCTGTGCACCTGATTACATGTAGTGAAGAAACTGTTTGTAATACATAAGAAAATGGGTCTTACTGATTAGCGTGCCATCTCACTTTGTCTCATGGGGAAACGTGGAAAATGCTTATCAAGAGGAATGATGTTACTCTTTGATTGCAGTTTCAATATTCATGCAGACAAGAAATATTGGAAATGTGACATTTACAAAGAAGGAGAAAAAAGGGAAGGATGTGGGAATCTTCAACTAAGGTTAGAAGAATGCTTTTGCATAAGCTGACATGGGGAGCCACATCCCCTTGTAGCCCACTCCTCTACAGGCTTATAGCTGCGGAGTGGGTTTTGATGCATCCCTCGGACTAAGCTGCAGAGTGTGGTGCAGGAGAGTGCAGCTGGTGTTTTCTGTAGCCCCTTCACACCTTCCATTCTCTCTTCAAACCACCAAAATTGAGGTGTGGTCGGGCAACTCCATGTCTAAGCTGAATGTCAACATATTTTTTTTCCTCTCACCTTTTTATTCAAATGACTTAGGGGCCGATTCCGATCTCGGCCGGTAGGGCTCCGAATAGGATTCGGCTTTACCGGATCCGATTCGGAGCCCTTTTTCCCGACCGAATCGTACGCGGGTCCGGCCGAGCGAGTACGATGCGACTCGCCGACCGACTCGTCCGGGGCGACCCGACCGCTCCGACCGACTCGTACCCGGATCGTACCGCTCCGACCGACTCGCTCGGACCCGATTCGCACCGCGCAATGGAGACGCTTTCCGGCCGGGTAAGTACGATGCGCACCTCGACCGCTCCGACCGACTCCGCGCCGTCCGACTCGAACTCGCTGTCGGAGCCGTACTTTGGGGGTCCGTGTCGGACCCCCTGTACGCTGTACCCGTGCGAGGCGCACACAGGGGGACCCATGGGTCCCCCCTACCTGTGCGTGTCACGCCGCGCAGCGCTCGCGGCGTACTCGCTGTAGGGGGCGCCCTTGTCCGCCTCCGCACCCATTGAGGCAATGGGAGCCCGCGTACGCGTTGTACGACCGGCTCCCATTGAGTTCAATGGGAGTCCGACCGACTCGTGTCCGGTGGCATACGAATGCATCGGACTCGTTCGGTCGGACTGCACGGGTCCGATTCGGTCGGAAATCTCTCCGGGTCCGGCTCGGTCGGAGAGATTTCCGGCCCGAATCGGAATCGGCCCCTTAGTGTTTCAAACTTTTTGCTGACTGGTACTGGTGGTAACTGACTCTGACTGACCCTGGGTTCTGCCTAACCAGGCCCAGGGCCAGTGCAATGTTGAAAGAGACACATTAGAATACAGTTAAAACACCTACATACACTAGGGTACACAATGGTATGGTGGGGTACCCCTATGATTGGCATGACCTACCCCATAAGCCCCTAGTATATAATAGGGCAGGGGATTGAAACTACCTAGAAGTCCCTAGTACCCTAGGGCATGGCAGTTTAGAGGCCAGCAGCTCTTTTTGCACTTGCATGTGTCACTGCTGAAGCCTGAGGTCAGTTTAAAACCAGCCCTGGGTGTCAGGACTGCTTTTAAAAAGTAAATTGTGCCCAAACTCGACTTTTGGGTTTGGGGCACTTAAAAATGGATAACCTACAATGGGTTGGCATATTAGGGACCCCCAGGGTCTCCCCTAGGTATCCAAGGGGTGGGGGGTCAGATATTTATAAGGTACACCCTTATAAAATGAGTTTTTATATGCCTGGGTTAAGTGAAATTTCACATTTCACTCCCACATTGTGGTAAAGTGCTGCCCAAATTCGACTTTGATGCTAGGAGCACTGTGAAGTGAGGATCTGCAATATTTTTACAGATTCAGAACCCCTAAAGTCTCCCCTAGTTGTCCTATGGGGTGGGGGTCCTGTAGATATAAGCAAAGTACTTATAACATATGTTTTTGTAAGTCCTGGTGCTGGAAAAATGGCCCAAGTCATTTTTCCCATTGCAAATCCCCTGTTACATAGGTTAACATGGTAGGAAGTTATTAATTAATAACTCTTGATAGGAGAGGGCTAGAAGTACCATTCAAAGATTTCCCCGAATGGTATTAATAAATCCAACAATATGATATTGTTGAATTTCTCCTAAAGTGTACCTACAAGAAGTTATACGACTTTCTTGTTTGTAAGTCCAGATTCAGCCTTCCAGTGGTCTGCCCTGATTGGTCAGAGTTAAGTGGATTAGCCAGCCTGCCTGGAGAGGTGATAAAGAGCCCCTGGGGTTATGCAGCTGGGCTGGGAGGGCAGTGTGCTGATCCACAGGAATGCCAGGCCAGGGGGAGGGGTTGTAAACCATGGGCTTCAAAGAGAAAAGCAGAACCCAGTGACATTTGCAACTCTGAACTTTCTACCTCAGGCAGATGGGGGGATTAAGGAAGGTATGAGCAGATGCAGGGGGGAGAGTCTAAGTAAATTAGCCATCCTAGGGGTGTGTTTAGCCAGCTCTTGCCTCCTTGCTGGAAAATCTACCATTATGGATTTGGAAGATTTGATGCACTCTGGGACAAAATAATGCCACACTCTACAGGAAGTGGTCATATGTTTCAGGAGTTACCCTGCTCTCATTGGTCAGGAGTGACCTCCTGTCTGACCCAGAGAACATGGAATAAGTATCTGAGAGGGGCAGAGCCCTCCAGATCTGCTGCTTGAAACTTACTGAAGCAAGACATTGCCAAGCTGAGAAGTTTTGCTGTGCAAAGATTTCTAAGGCCTGACCTCTGAAGACTGCACCATCTGAAACTACAGCCCTGTGGATTATTTTGCTGAAAAAGAACTAAAGAGTGGACTCCCTGAAAGCTACAGGTTAAAAGAGCTCATCTAGAACATCACCAACTAAATCTGCACCTTGGAGAACTACGAGTGGATTTGTAAGGGTGACGTCCCAGTGGATTGTGGGAACTGAAGTCCTCAACTTTCAAGGACCATCTTGGAGCTTCCAGACCCTTGGAGTGAGTTTGAGACACTTTGGGACCCTTTGAGGAACTTCAGGAAGAAGTTCAAGAAGTTTGGAGAACTTTGAAAAAAAGCTCCATAGAGGGACCGACTCAACCTGGTCAGCCAAGCCGCCTGCCTTCAACCGCGAGCTGGCCAAGCCACCCAGGTTCATCCCGCTAAAAGCTCAGTCGGTCCAACTTCCAGAGTTTGACCGGGACTAGAAGAAATCTGAAGCCGGCGAACCCTCACCGGATCCGGCCAAATGAAGAGCATCGAGAGACCCCGCGAGAAAAAGCTCCAGAAAAGTTTCTAAGTGTGCTCGTCCAAAAGGCGACCGGGAGCAACCGCGAGAGCCAAGCCGCCTGCCTTCCATCGCGTGTCGGCCTGGGCTCCTGGGTTGCCCCGCTGAAGCGCTAAAGAAAAAGTTTCTAAGTCCGCTCCAGGGAAGTTGACCGGGAGCTCGTCGAAAGGCAATCCGGCGAACCCTCACCGGATCCGGACTGGCTGGGAGCTTCGAGGGGCCTCGAGGAGAAAAGCTCCAGAAAAGTTTCTAAGTGTGAAGGTAGAAACTGAGACCGGGACCTGCCGCAAGCTGTAGCCGCCCAGGGCTCCATCGCAGTCGGCCTGAAACTTTGACTTTGCCCCGGTCTATCGCGTGCAGATATCCCAATATGGTGCTATAAACTTCTAAGTGCTATATTTTATTAAATCTTTGAAAATTCATATCTCCGGTTCCCTACATTGGATTTTTGTCGTTTTGGTGTCATTTTAGAGATAAAAATATTCCCTATTTTTATAAATTGGTGTTGGATTTTTATTATGTGTTGTGTCTTAATTATTTACTGAATTGGTGTTTTTAAATGCTTTACATACCTGTCTTTGAAGTTAAGCCTGTCTGCTCGCAGCCACGTTACCAAGGGTTGAGCATAGGAATAATTTTCTAAGACCTATGCTGAGTCCTATCATGTGTTAGTGGCCTTATTGCCAGTGGCAGACCTACATTTGCCCCTAACAATAATCCACTTTCCAACACTTGGTGCTCAGCAGTGTGGATGAGGACTTGTGTTTAAAAAGTCCTCCTTTCAGTGAATGAATTAGGATTATAAAGATCCTCTAAATTGCCTTAGAACAAAACTTTTGAGTTTGATTTTTGGAATTTGGACTAAACTGTTTTTAAACCATTGTTTTGATTTTTCCAAATTGTTCCAAGTCTGTTGTGCCTAGTTATTGTGACCCAAAACTAGGGAACCATGGAGCTGGACCTGGCTAAACTGTCCCAGTTTAAGATAGCTGATCTTAGGGAACAGTGTAGGCTTAGGGGGCTGCCTGCTACCAAGAAGCTTAGGAAGGCAGGGTTGATTGAGTCCCTAAAGGCCTGGGCTGGGGGAGCTGAGGAGAGTCAAGGGGGGATAGAGGGTGTCCCCCCCCAACCTCAACCAAGAAGAGGTTGAGGATGATGCCTCTTCCATTTTATCTAGTGTTAGCCATATGAATCAAGGTGGTGGTGGGAATGGGGAAGGGTCCCTTAGCTTTGATAGCTTTAGAGCAGGAGGAATTGGTTAGGAAGAGATGGGAGAAGGAGGAGTTGAGAAGAAATGGTGGCAGTGAAAATGATGAAGATTTTGAGATGTCCAGGGGTGGTGCATTTGAACCTAAACTTCCCAAGGGTATAGTGCCCAAGTACACAGAGGGGGATGACATTGACAAGTGGCTAGCAGCTTTTGAGAGGGCCCTTAGAATGAGTAGGGTCCACTCTAGGTATTGGGGTGCACTCCTGTGGGAGTTGATTCCAGTAGCTGGGAGGGATAGGCTCCTGACCCTGAAAGGAGAGGATGCAGAATCATACCAGCAGATGAAGGCATGCTTAGTCAAGAGATTTGGTCTGACTCCAGAGCAGTACAGGGTGAAGTTTAGAGGCACCCAGAAATTGAGTTCAAAGTCTTGGGTAGACTTTGTGGACATTTCAGTGAAGGCACTGGAAGGCTGGATTGTTGGTAACAAAGTTGACACATATGAGGGATTGTATAATTTGTTTTTGAAAGAACATATTTTGACTCATTGTGCAGAAGAGAAGTTACGCCAGTATCTAGTGGACTCTAAGCTGACAGACCCCAGAGAGCTGGGTGAAGCAGCTGATGAGTGGGTGAGAACCCGGGTTTCCATACAGCACCAGGGGGTGACCAGAAGAAAGGAGGACAGGTCCCTCCCCAGGGGAAAGCCCAAGGGAAAGAAGGTCAAAACCAGAAGGAGTCCTCCAAAGACCCACAAAAACCTGCACAAGGAGGGGGGCCCCGAGCCAACCCAAATCCAAAGGGAGGTGGAATCAGGGAAAGAATGGTAGGTTCTTTGATCCCTCAAAAGTGGGTAAGTGCTTTGACTGTAACCAGCCAGGGCACAAACAGGGAGATGCTGTCTGCGCCAAGAAGCTCCCTCTAAGGGGCCATCCACAGGGATTGCCAGTGTCAGTGTAGGGGTGGAGAGTGGTGCCCCAGAGAGGGGTAGTCAGGTGGTGGAAGCAACCTTAGTGTCCCTGGGTGGGGTGAATATTGCAACCCTTGCTGCCTTACCTCCAAACATGGACAAGTACAGGCAGAGGCCTAAAGTGAATGGGACTGAGGTTGAGGCTATCCGAGACACTGGGGCTAGTGTAACTATGGTCCTAGATGAGCTGGTGCCTCCAGAGAGGTTGTTACCTGGTGAGTTTCACCAGGTGACTTATGCAGACAGCACTACCAAACTCCATCCTATGGCTGTGGTGGATTTGGAATGGGGAGGTGTGACAGGCCCTATAAAGGTAGCTGTGTCAAAGGTGCTCCCAGTCCAGTGTTTACCGGGAAATGATCTTGAAGCCTCTGTGTGGTCAGAGGTGGAAAGAGGACTCCATATGAAAATATTGGAGCTCCCTGAGTGGGTATGTGCTGTGACTAGGTCACAGACTAGCCAGAAGGGAGGGGCTGGACACTTGGACCCTGGAACAAAGGGCCAAGCATCCAAGGACAAGGGCACTGGGCCTGGTGAGCGAGCCCAGGGAACTCCAGAGGTGCAGGAAGACTCTAACCCTGATGGGAATGATCTGGCCTCTGAGGGAGGGACTCCATCCCTGCCAGAGCTGTCAGATTTGGCAGAACTGACAGGAGCAGGTGGACCCTCCAGAGAGGAGTTTAGTAAGGGACAGCGTGACTGTCCCACCCTTGAGAGCTTGAGGCGGATTGCTTCTAAGCAAGAGGAGGGGGATGACAGTGGGTTTCACAAACTCTACTGGGAAGATGGACTGCTTTATACCGAGGCCAGAAACCTCAAGGAGGGGGCCACCAGGCGGTTGGTGGTGCCCCAGAGGTACAGAGAGTTCATCCTGACTCTGGGTCAGGCTATCCCCTTGGCAGGACATTTGGGACAGACAAAGACATGGAACCGATTGGTGAACCATTTCTACTGGCCCCATATGTCTGAAAAGGTAAAGGAGTTTTGCAGCTCCTGTGTCATCTGTCAGGCCAGTGGCAAGGCAGGGGGCAAGACAAAGGCTCCCCTAATACCACTGCCAGTGGTGGGGGTTCCTTTTGAAAGGGTGGGGATGGACATTGTTGGTCCCCTGGACCCACCTACTGCATCAGGGAATAGGTATATCTTAGTGGTAGTTGACCATGCTACTAGGTACCCTGAAGCCATACCTCTTAGAACCATTGATGCTCCTGCGGTGGCTAGAGCACTGCTTGGTGTGTTCACCAGAGTGGGTTTTCCAAAAGAGGTGGTGTCAGATAGGGGCACGAATTTCCTGTCCAGCTATTTGACTGCTATGTGGGATGTGTGTGGTGTCAACTACAAGTTCACCACCCCCTATCACCCACAAGCAAATGGTCTTGTTGAGAGATTCAACAAAACCCTGAAGGGCATGATAAATGGGCTGTCAGAGAAACTCAGGAGGAGATGGGATGTTCTCCTCGCATGCGCACTGTTTGCCTACAGGGAGGTGCCACAGAAAGGGGTTGGTTTCAGTCCCTTTGAGTTGTTGTTTGGACACCCTGTGAGGGGGCCATTGAGCCCGCTAAGAGAGTCTTTAGAGAAGCCTCTTAAAGAAGCTAAGGACAATGTGCTTGACTATCTGCTAGGCCTGAGATCTAGAATGGCAGAGTACATGTACAAGGCAAACAGGAAACTGGAGGCCAGCCAGGAGCTCATGAAGCACTGTTATGATCAAAAGGTTACTATGCCCGAGTATACTCCAGGACAATTGGTGTGGGTGTTGGAGCCTGTGGCTCCCAGGGCCCTCCATGACAAGTGGAGTGGGCCCTATCCAATCTTAGAAAAGAAGGGTGAGGTTACCTATTTGGTTGACCTTGGCACCCCCAGGAACCCTCATAGGGTCCTGCATGTGAATAGATTGAAACCCCACCATGACAGGGCAGACATGACCATGTTACTGGTCACTGATGAGGTTGTGGAGGAGGAAACTGAGCCTGTGCCCGACCTCTTCTCCACTAATGTGCAAGATGGGTCAGTGGAGGGGGTGATACTCTCTCCCAAGTTGACAGACCAGCAGCACAGAGACTGTAAGCAAGTGCTGGATCAGTTTGCTGGCCTGTTCTCTTTGACCCCAGGCATCACTGAGTGGTGTGTGCACCACATTGAAACTGGTGACAGCCTACCTGTCAACAATAAACTGTATAGGTTGTCTGACCATGTCAGAGCCAGCATTAAAGCGGAGATTGCTAAGATGCTGGAATTGGGGGTAATTGAACTGTCTGAGAGTCCATGGGCCAGTCCAGTGGTGCTGGTGCCTAAACCTAATCCTCAGGGGGGACCCAAGGAGTTAAGGTTCTGTGTGGACTACAGCGGATTGAATGCAGTCACAAAGACTGACGCTCACCCTATACCTAGAGTTGATGAGCTCATTGACAGGTTAGGGGCTGCTAAGTACCTGAGTACTTTTGATTTGACTTCAGGTTACTGGCAGATTGCCCTCACTGATGGAGCAAAGGAGAGGTCAGCATTCTCCACACCAGAGGGACATTATCAGTTCAAGGTAATGCCCTTTGGCTTAAAGAATGCACCTGCCACCTTCCAAAGGTTGGTGAACAGGGTCTTGTCTGGGTTGGAACAGTTCAGTGCAGCTTACCTGGATGATATAGCTGTATACAGTTCTACCTGGGGGGGGGGGGGATCACTTAAGCCACCTAAGGGAAGTGCTTCAGGCCATGCAACAGGCAGGCCTGACTATTAAGGCAAGCAAGTGCCAAATAGGGCAGAGTTCTATGGTGTACCTGGGCCACCTGGTAGGTGGGAGCCATGTACAGCCTCTCCAAGCTAAAATCCAAACTATTTTGGATTGGACAGCTCTTGTTACCCAGACTCAGGTCAGGGAATTCCTTGGACTGACATGGTACTATAGAAGGTTTGTTCAAAATTATGGGACCATTGTGGGGCCCCTAACAGAACTCACTTCTAAAAAGAGGCCCAAGAAGGTGATTTGGACCCCAGAGTGTCAGAAGGCTTTTGACACTCTGAAAGCTGCCATGTGTTCAGCACCAGTGCTACTAGCCCCTGACTACACAAAAGAATTTGTGGTTCAGACAGACGCTTCAGAGCAAGGGATTGGGGCAGTGTTGTCACAGCTAAATGAAGAGGGCCTTGATCAGCCAGTTGCCTTTATTAGCAGGAGACTTCTTCCCAGAGAGCAGAGGTGGAGTGCCATTGAGAGAGAGGCTTTTGCTGTGGTTTGGTCCCTGGAAAAGTTGAGACCATATTTGTTTGGGACTCACGTTCGTGTTCAAACTGACCACAGGCCTCGCAGATGGCTAATGCAGATGAGAGGGGAGAATCCCAAGCTGTTAAGGTGGTCCATTTCCCTACAGGGAATGGACTTTACAGTGGAACACAGACCTGGGGTTGCCCATGCAAATGCGGATGGACTTTCCAGGTTTTTCCACTTAGCTGATGAGGACTACCAGGGTGTAGGTTAGTAACCCATCACCTTTCGTTTGGGGGGGCTATGTTGCAAAGTCATCCTGTGCCCTGGGCACCCCCCAACTTTTTGCAGACTGGTACTGGTGGTAACTGACTCTGACTGACCCTGGGCTCTGCCTAACCAGGCCCAGGGCCAGTGCAATGCTGAAAGAGACACATTAGAATACAGTTAAAACACCTACATACACTAGGGTACACAATGGTATGGTGGGGTGGGGTACCCCTGTGATTGGCATGACCTTACCCATAAGCCCCTAGTATATAATAGGGCAGGGGGATTGAAACTACCTAGAAGTCCCTAGTACCCTAGGGCATGGCAGTTTAGAGGCCAGCAGCTCTTTTTGCACTTGCATGTGTGCACTGCTGAAGCCTGAGGTCAGTTTAAAAGCAGCCCTGGGTGCCAGGACTGCTTTTAAAAGTAAATTGTGCCCAAACTCGACTTTTGGGTTTGGGGCACTTAAAAATGGATAACCTACAATGGGTTGGCATATTAGGGACCCCCAGGGTCTCCCCTAGGTATCCCAGGGGTGGGGGGTCAGATATTTATAAGGTACACCCTTATAAAATGAGTTTTTATATGCCTGGGTTAAGTGAAATTTCACATTTCACTCCCACATTGTGGTAAAGTGCTGCCCAAATTCGACTTTGATGCTAGGAGCACTGTGAAGTGAGGATCTGCAATATTTTTACAGATTCAGAACCCCTAAAGTCTCCCCTAGTTGTCCTATGGGGTGGGGTCCTGTAGATATAAGCAAAGTACTTATAAAATATGTTTTTATAAGTCCTGGTGCTGGAAAAATGGCCCAAGTCATTGTTCCCATTGCAAATCCCCAGTTACATAGGTTAACATGGTAGGAAGTTATTAATTAATAACTCTTGATAGGAGAGGGCTAGAAGTGCCATTCAAAGATTTCCACGAATGGTATTAATAAATCCAACAATATATTGTTGAATTTCTCCTAAAGTGTACCTACAAGAAGTTATAAGACTTTCTTATTTGTAAGTCCAGTTTCAGCCTTCCAGTGGTCTGCCCTGATTGGTCAGAGTTAAGTGGATTAGGCAGCCTGCCTGGAGATGTGATAAAGAGCCCCTGGGGTTATGCAGCTGGGCTGGGAGGGCAGTGTACAGGTCCACAGGAATGCCAGGCCAGGGGGAGGGGTTGTAAACCATGGGCTTCAAAGAGAAAAGCAGAACCCAGTGACATTTACAACTCTGAACTTTCTACCTCAGGCAGATGGGGGGATTAAGGAAGGTATGAGCAGATGCAGGGGGGAGAGTCTAAGTAAATTAGCCATCCTAGGGGTGTGTTTAGCCAGCTCTTGCCTCCTTGCTGGAAAATCTGCCATTATGGATTTGGAAGATTTGATGCACTCTGGGACAAAATAATGCCACACTCTACAGGAAGTGGTCATATGTTTGAGGAGTTACCCTGCTCCCATTGGTCAGGAGTAACCTCCTGTCTGACCCAGAGAACATGGAATAAGTATCTGAGAGGGGCAGAGCCCTCCAGATCTGCTGCTTGAAACTTACTGAAGCAAGACATTGCCAAGCTGAGAAGTTTTGCTGTGCAAAGATTTCTAAGGCCTGACCTCTGAAGACTGCACCATCTGAAACTACAGCCCTGTGGATTATTTTGCTGAAAAAGAACTAAAGAGTGCACTCCCTGAAAGCTACAGGTTAAAAGAGCTCATCTGGATCACCACCAACTAAATCTGCACCTTGGAGAACTACCAGTGGATTTGTAAGGGTGACGTCCCAGTGGATTGTGGGAACTGAAGTCCTCAACTTTCAAGGACCATCTTGGAGCTTCCAGACCCTTGGAGTGAGTTTGAAACACTTGGGACCCTTTGAGGAACTTCAGGAAGAAGTTCAAGAAGTTTGGAGAACTTTGGAGGAACTTTGAAAAAAAGCTCCATAGAGGGACCGACTCAACCTGGTCAGCCAAGCCGCCTGCCTTCAACCGCGAGCCGGCGAAGCCACCCAGGTTCGTCCCGCTAAAAGCTCCGTCGGTCCAACTTCCAGAGTTTGACCGGGACTAGAAGAAATCTGAAGCCGGCGAACCCTCACCGGATCCGGCTACATGAAGAGCATCGAGAGACCCCGCGAGAAAAAGCTCCAGAAAAGTTTCTAAGTGCGAGACAATGTCCCGGGCACACGTAGTTGGGATCAATATCTAGTTACATCCACATCCGGACAGCGATACGGCACCAGTGTTACTCCTTATCCTCTTCTCATCCATAGGACTTCCCGCGGTTTAGGCTTACCCGCCTCTCCCGCGCCGAACACTGGACCGTTTTCTATGACTCAATACGGCTTCCCACATCACTTGATGGATATCTAGGATGCGTGCGCCCGCACTATAGGTCTGCACACCCAGAAAGGATTTTGGCCATCCCTATTCTCATCATACCTCACGTAACTACCCAGCCGGGTTGGAATTATCACCGGTTTGCCTCTTTACTCCAGCCACTTCGCAGCTCTGCACAGCCCTGAAGAAGTCACAGGATAACTCCCCTATGTGACGAAACACGTGTCGGCTGGTTGCTTTTTCGTTGTTTCATTTATTAAATACATTCAAAATCATCATTCTGGTGTGGACCACAGATTCTGTCTGAATACGAGACCTTTCGTAACTAGATATTGATCCCAACTACGTGTGCCCGGGACATTGTCTCTCATTTGAACTTGTGGGTTTCTGGACTCACATATCCACGGGGGTTTCAAGGTGTTTTTCCCCCGACCTGGTAGCACCGTACATACACGTAGCATAGCTAACACACGCATAATAAGCTTGAGCGCCATTCTTCCTGTCAACACTAAAAAACCTCAAACCAATACAGTAAGTTTCTAAGTGCGCTCGTAGAAAAGGCGACCAGGAGCAACCGCGAGAGCCAAGCCGCCTGCCTTCCATCGCGTGTCGGCCTGGGCTCCTGGGTTGCCCCGCTGAAGCGCTAAAGAAAAAGTTTCTAAGTCCGCTCCAGGGAAGTTGACCGGGAGCTCGTCGAAAGGCAATCGGGCGAACCCTCACCGGATCCGGACTGGCTGGGAGCTTCGAGGGGCCTCGAGGAGAAAAGCTCCAGAAAAGTTTCTAAGTGGGAAGGTAGAAACTGAGACCGGGACCTGCCGCAAGCTGTACCGCCCAGGGCTCCATCGCGGTCGGCCTGAAACTTTGCTTTGCCCCGGTCTATCGCGAGCAGGTATCCCAATATGGTGCTATAAACTTCTAAGTGCTATATTTTATTAAATCTTTGAAAATTCATATCTCCGGTTCCCTACATTGGATTTTTGTCGTTTTGGTGTCATTTTAAAGATATAAAGATAAAAATATTCCCTATTTTATAAATTGGTGTTGGATTTTTATTATGTGTTGTGTCTTAATTATTTACTGAATTGGTGTTTTTAAATGCTTTACATACCTGTCTTTGAAGTTAAGCCTGTCTGCTCGCAGCCACGTTACCAAGGGTTGAGCATAGGAATAATTTTCTAAGACCTATGCTGAGTCCTATCATGTGTTAGTGGCCTTATTGCCAGTGGCAGACCTACATTTGCCCCTACCAATAATCCACTTTCCAACACTTAGTTTCAGATTTGCACTAATGTCACCCACATATTCCGATTTTAAGGGACTCCTCTGAGAAATGTTTGCATTATCCAGACACTCAACAATTATGAGAGAGATACCCGTCTAACAAAAAAGGGACAGGGTTCAATATGCATCAACAATAAAAGATCCCTTTTGTGAGACACACCCATATTAATCCATTGCTATACTCATCCAAAATACAGCTAAATATTGTGTTTTGGGGTAAAATGGAAAAAAGTGCTGCAGAAGAAAGCGTCTGTTTTTTTCCTTGCAAATGGTATCACCAAAGGGTTTGCGGTGCTAAAATCACTATCTTCCCAGCTTTCAGGAACAGGCAGACTTTTTATCAGAAAACCACCATTTTCTACAGAGTTTTGGCATTTTACTGGGACATAGCCTATTTTTCCTATTTTTTGTGCTTTCAACCTCCTTCCAGTTAGTGGTAGAAATGGGTGTGAAACCAATAATGGATCCTGAAAAGCTATACAGTTCTAAAAAGTAGAAAACATTCTGAATTCAGCAAGGGGTCATTTGTGTAGATCCTTCAAGATTTTCCTACAGGAACTAACAGTTGAAATAAAATAAAATATTGAAATTGAGATGAAAAAACAGCAATTTGTACCTAGTTTTTCACCCGTAAAACTTCTAGGTATGGCAGATTTTTTAAAGCAATATACCATTACGTACGCTGGACCCTTCTGGTTGCAGGATATGTAGGACTTGTAGGTTGACCAAGAATCCGAGGTACCCAGAGCCTTGCAATGGTTTTTTATTGTGTAATGGGTATACAGCATTTCATTTGGTAAAATATAAACAGTGAAAAATAATTAATTATCTAGGAAACCTATGAATTTCCGAAATGGGAACGAAATATGGAGTTTAGAAGCAGTGGTTATTTGCACATCTTGGAATTTGATGGTACCCATACTAGCAAGTGAATTAGAGGGCATTTTTCAAAATTACTTCTTTTTTTACGCATTGTCTTACATTTAAAAGGCAGAAATGCATAGAAAGTCAATTGGTAATAACACTTGTACTACTATTCTTTGTTGCCCTAAGTCTCCTGATAAAAATGGTACCTCACTCGTGTGGGTAGGCCTAGTGCCTGCGACAGGAAATGGCCCAAAACGCAGCGTGGACGCATCAAATTTTTCCAGTGAAAACTGACTCTTTTTTTGCAATGTGCCTAGCTGTGGATTTTGGACCCTAGCTCAGCCAGCACCTAGTAAAACCAAGCAGACCTGTATATTTTTTAAAACTAGACACATCCAAGGGAATCCAGGATGGGGTGACTTGTGTGGCTCTCACCAGGTTCTGTTACTCAGAATCCCTTGCAAACCTCAAACTGTCAAAAAAAAATATAACACATTTTCCTCACATTTCTGTGATGGAAAGCTCTGGAACCTGAGGGGAGCCACAAACTTCCACCCATGCAGCATTCCTCCAAGTCTCCCAATAAAAATGATACCTTATTTGTATCTGCAGACCTAGTGTCCGCGACAGGAAATGCCTCTAAACGTATTGTGAAGGCATCAAAATGATCAATCACAAAAGAACCTGGTTTTGCAGGGGGGTCCCCTGCGTTTTTGGTGCCGGGACTTTTTAGCTAAATTTGAGGTTTGCAGTGGATTCTAGGTAAGAAAACGCTGGGGGACCCACGTAATCCACACCGCCAGCCAACCAACAGTCCGACCACACCGCCAGCCAAGTGCCAGTCCATGCACACCGCAAGCCAAGCGCCATCCACGCATACCGCCAGCCAAGCGCCATCCAACGCACCCCGCCCAGGCAAACGCTAGTCCACACACACCACTAACAAGCACTAGTCCACACACACCGCCAGCCAAGCACAAGTCCACACACACCAGCAGCAAAATGTCAGTACACACATAGCCAGCCAAACGCCAGTACATGCAGACAGTCAACCGAACTTCAGTTCTCAGACACATGCGCATATAGAAACTTTCCCTGGTACCTAGCGGTTTTCTGCCCCTCTTGGGGGCAGATGAGCCCAAACATATCGCTGAGGGGCAGAAACGGCTAAAATGTGTGCCAAAAAAAAAAAAGGGGAGCAAGCCTAGACTATGGGGCTGCTCCCTGACATGCCCATAAACCTATCCCTGGTGCCTAGTGGTCTTTCTGCCCCCCACCCCCGTGGGGGGGCAGAAAGACTGTCCCTATGTTTACAAATAAATAATCCCTGGGGCCTAGTGGGCTTACTGCCCCCCAGGGGGGCAGAAAGACTGTCTTTTGGGGGAGGGCATTGGCATGCCCATTTTGGGCAGCCCCCACCCCTATGTTTACCCAAAAAAATCCCTGGCACCTAGAGGGCCGTCTGCTCCCTCCCCCCTGCCCCCTGGGTGGCAGGTCAGGGGTAATAACCACCATCTGTCCCCCGGGGGGGGGGTCAGAAAGTCTGTCCTTTTTGTTTTTTGGGGGGTGGGGGCATTGGCATGCCCATTTTTGGCAGCCCCCTAACCCTATGTGCAAAAAAAAAAAATAACCCTGGGACCAAGTGGGCTTTCTGCCACCCCCGGGGGGGAAGAAAGACTGAATATGCACAAACATATTTGAGGGGAGCAAAGGCCCTTGCCAAAGGGGCTCCTCCCTGGTATCTAGTGGTGGATCCCTGCTTGAGGAATCGCCCTCCTGCGGCAATCCCCATGCAGGGATCGACTAGGGAAGGGGACCATTGGAAAGGGAAGATTCTTCCCTTTCCAATGACACCTCTCCCATCTGCCTATGTGCTTGGGGGGGCTGTGATAGCCCCGCGAGCAAGTAGGCAGTGAAAGTAAAATTAGCTGATAGGCTCATTTCACTTTCAATGCAATGACGTTGGTGCACCATGCACACCGATCATCATTACAATGGGAAAAAAATGCCTGGGAGGTTGAGGAAGCTCTTCCGAGCTCTTGAGGCTCAAAAGAAAAAAAAGAAAAAAAGGAAAAAGGATTTGGTGCTCGTGTGCACCGTGGCGCATGAGGGAACCATTCCGTCCTGCGCACACAATGGGTTAAAGAAGCCATGCACTGTAGTATCTAAACCAGAAGGATCAAATTGAGGTCACTTAACCAGCTTATCTTAGTTCACATTTTAGTTTACACTTGGGACTGGAAATTTTGTTCCGAGCAGTTTACTAGAAAATTAAACTGTGGCAACATAATTCTTCTTTATAATTGTGTCTCTGCTGAGGAGGATTTCCAATCCTTTTTTCTTTGCACTCTTTACCATCAATTAGGAAGCACCTGGCTAGTGGGAGGTGGCCAAGGCGATGACCCGCTCAAATGCTCGTCTTCGGAGCTCCATACCCCAGTCCGGACTATTAATAAATAATCTGTGGATAGGGGTGCTCAATGACTGAGACACACCTGGCTATGTTGGTGTTTGTGCCGTGGATCCTGCTCGAACACTCTCCACCACCCAGTGAGCAGGGAGGTTAAGACGGCCACCGGACCGCGCAATGGAGTTTACTGGTGAGTCAAACACTGCCAGCGCCAAGCCGTGCGACAAGCCGTGAAGAGCCTGGTTGGTGGGGGACTGTAACCCCACCCGGGAGCTATCCCGTTAAGGTCAGGCGGAGGGCAAAAGAACAGTGGTGGCCCTCTGAGGTGCTCTGCTTTCTGCTTGATCATCGGGCCCCAAGGATGCAGCTGTCGGACGCCCTTGCCCTACGAGGACCCAGCGGAGGGCCGATGCCTTCCGGAATTTTAGGATCCCATTACTGGTCTTTCTGAGTGGCCATGGAGCTGCATTAATAAAGGGAGGGCAGGGTGTTCCTTTTGGCCGTCCTGAAGTGCTGTGGGTCCGGCTGCAAATGTTCCAAGGCCCCAATGAATGGGGAGGCGGCAGAGACAAAACAGACTCACTGAGTGGCCTAGTATGCGTGGGTTGGCCACTGGACCTCGTGGCAGGGCTCACTGGTGAACCGAATGCTGCCAGCACACGCCTCTCTACCGCGCGATGAGGAGTCTGTAACTCCATCCGGGAGCTTGCAGAGGAGCTGGCGGAGGACAAGGGACCAGTGACATCTTATCGTGGTGCTCTCCACCTCCAACCTGGTCCTCGGACCCCACAGCTGCAGCCATCGGACGCCCTTGACATGCATTTGGGCCCAAGGAAGAGGCTGAGACGCCTTCCCTGACACCCCCCGGAGTTTTGGGGGCCATCTGCAGGGCTACTTAGCTGACCATGGAGCCACATTGCAGAGGTAAGGAGGGGTGCTCCTTGTACCAGGCTCGGAGTTCTGCCTCCGTGTGCATGCTTGCTGTAAGGTCACGAGGAACCAGCTCTCGGTGTACGGGGGCATCTGTACCCCTCCCCCTGACTCTCTGGGAAATCCATAAACTGTATGCTTGGAGCGGATTGTCATATCTTCCTTTGAGGCTGCCATACAGATTGTTATTTTCAAGACCACTACTGAGTTGTACGCTCCTGCCCTCTACCACCAAACATGGCATCCACTTAACCCAAGATGGAAAAGACATCTAGTATAAAGGACACGCTGCTGGTCCAGGCGCAAGCCCAACTCTCTTGGTCCTGACACAGTGTGGATTCCGACTCACTGCCAACAGCGGATTTGGAGGCCCCCGTCATTAACCATGACTTTAACAACTTCATGCTTGAATTCCGCAAGGAGTTGACATCGCTTAGACAGGACATTAACAAATCTATAGCAGGCTTGGACCAGCATCTACATAAAATGGAGGGACGCGTGGACCAACCTGAGGGCACAGCTGGGGAACGTGACCAGTAATGGCATACGCTTTTCGAGAGAGTGGCAGCCCTTGAGCAAACCCAACATACTCTTATTCGGAAGGTTGACAATGGGAAAAAACGTAGCCTAAGCAACAATTTGCGCATCAGAGAAATTCCGAACTACCAGCATATGTCCAACTTTTCCGCACCCTCCTTTCGGATACTGTTGGTTTGGAAATACTATTGGATTGCACTCATAGAGTGTACTCAGAATTTAACGCAAACGTAACCTTACTCCAGATGTCCTTACCAAGATTCAATTTTAGAAACAGAAACAAGAGAACTTTCAAGTTTCACACAAACAAAAGACCTACTGAGCATACTGGTGATAATATCCAGATTAATCAGGACATTTCAGCATATACTTTGGCGAAGAGGAAAGAATTCAAAAGGGTGACTGACTTTCTACGAGAACATACATATTCCCTACCAATGGGGGTTCCCATTGCATCTGCTTTTCACAGTTAACGGCAGGCACGGCCCCAGACGAGGCTGTGACTTTTCTTCAACTCTAGACTGACCTGGATCCATCCTCTCTACGACCTGTTACTCCAAATCGAGGAAAACTTAAGCAGAGGAGAACTTGTGAAACTCCGAAGCGACGACGAACTACTAGTAAACTGATCAATCAGGTGATGATTAAGCTCCTCTTATGATCCCCATCACGGTCTCGTTGACACCAATGGCACCCCAGTGAGACCTATCTACTCCTTATTTGCGCCCTATACATGTCCTGGCCCATAAGTGAACTGCCCCCTTACCTTAATTTCTGCCAGACTTTTTTTGCTGTTCTCTATATGCCTGGTACATCGTTTGATGCTTTGCACATTTTTCTTCTGTTAAATTTGCAACAGTGCGACACCTGTATGCATTGTTTTAGTTTTCAATTCATAACAGCCTGACATGTGCCCTCTTTATCTTTCATATTATGAGGGGGACTTGGGTACCTCCATTAATCTGTTCCAAATCATGGAGGGGAGTTTTGCTTTGGAATATTTTGCGCTGCTGTAAGACGGTATGGCTACCTTTATATTCTTGACTCAGAACGTGCAGGGTTCAAATTCTCCCATGAAAAAAGACGTACATTACTAAAACGGCTCTATGCTAAAGATACAGCTGTGGCTTTTCTTCAAGAGACTCACCTCCTTGCGGAAGATGTGACCCGCCTTCACTCTCCGACATATCCCCTACTATATCATTCCCTGAGCAAAACAAAAACTGAAGGAGTCGCCATTATATTTCGTACAGGACTCCATTTTCAGGAAGACTCCACCTTTCGAGATGATGAGTTCTGACTGCTGATTGTGAGAGGGCGATTGGAGAAGAACAAGGTTACACTCGTTAATGTATATGAGCCACCAGTCCGCAAGGCAAAAGTTTACTCTATTTGGGCATCTGGCACAAGTAATGTCTGGGCAACTGCTATTTGGTGGCAATTTCAATATAGTTCTTCATTTATACTTAGGCTGATCTCTCTCTTGGAGAGACACATAGGGGCTTCGCTGCTCGAGGGCCTCCGGGACCTTCACCCGGAGGTCACATCACCCAACTGACTGTGAATACACATTCTTTTCTAATGTACATAGAACCTCCTCCAGACTAGATATTTTCTTAACACAACGCCACCTACCAGCCTTCATTGATAGTCGGAAAGACATTCGGGTTTTATCAGACTATGCTCCGGTGACAGTTGTCTGGGATTCGGTTCCCCTTACTCCCCCCCCCCCACGATGACAATGGCTTATGAACGAGATGGCTTTCCAGGACCCCACAGTCTGGCATGGCATTGGGGAGGCTTTGGATCATTACTTTGAGGGAAACGATGAGCTCTCCACTTCTCTTGCTACCCGGTGGGACGATGCCAAAGCGGTGATGAGTGGCGAACTCATATCTCACCTCAGGATTCTTTAAGCGCACTGCTTCACACGAACTTTATTTCGAGGCCCACATACTTCCAGCGAAAATGGAACATGAACATTCCAGCTCCAGGAAATCATATCAGGCATTACTCAAAGCGAGGGGGGAACTTGAATAGCTATTGATTGGGGAAACCGCCCGCCATGTCATATGCTAAACAATCATTATGAGAAGGCGAACAAGGTGGGCCAGCTCATCGCTTATGAACTCAGACTCCTCCGGAATAGAATTCAACCCATTGTTCTTCCCTCTGGGGATACGCTCACTCACACACAGGATATTGTATGGGTCTTCCATGATTTCTATCGAACTCTGTGCCACACAGCCCACTTCTGAAATAGGCAGGGCGGAAGATGCCAAAGAGAATTTACTTCTCAGCCCTCTTATGTGGACACCCTCGACTAAGGGAGGAAAGGGGGAAGCACACCTGCACATGTTAATGAAGGGAATATCGGTACCCCCAAGTTAGCTTCACGACTTGGAGATCGCGCTGTCATTTTCTTTTTTTCTTTTCTTTTTTTTTAACCTATTTTCTGTTTCACACTGTTTTTGTTGGCTAACAGAGTTACTAGTGGTTGCATTAAATTATTTCAATTACCCACCGCAACTTTTAATATGCTAATATTGGACAGCCTGTAATTACGACCACATTATCTCTCACTTCATTGTACGTTAGGACTGATGCTTTGCTTACTGATGTATGCTCGCCTATGTACATTGGGACTTGTTGATCACTCAGATGTGTTGGCTTCCTGGAAAATACTGATGGTGTCATTAGCATCCACAAAGGAACACCCGAAGATAACTAGAGTGTATATTTGATCACTGTTGGTATTATGCATTTTCTTGTTTTTGAATATGGCATTGGATGTATGGTCAAAGCATTGTATTGAGTCACATACACAGTGTACTAACTGTCTGCTTTATTGGACAACACAAAAAACAAAAAAACAAAAATCACAAAAAAAAGAAACACCCGCTTAAACTCACTGAAAGGACAGAAGACCTGTCAATGCAAAAATAAAGGCGGATATTAGGATTCAAGGTAGCAGCCAATTATATATGGATGTAATGAATCAGTAGGAGACAATTGCTCAACTTAGAACCTTAAAAATACCTTATAATTGAAGAAAACACTGCCCTCAATTTAACTTTAATCCTTAAGTTGCAGATATGAGAAGAGAAGAATCGGTTATTGAAGACACAACCTACACAACCGAAGGGATCTTGCATCACTTTGGCACTGATGATCAATCAAATGTACTGTGTAAATTAGGTCCCTTATTGCTAAGAACTGCACATTTTGCTTGGTTTCTAATGCAGACATATTGTATATGATGTTGAGAAATGTGGTTATGGGCAAATGACAAAAACACATATGAACTGAGAATTAACTATGGGGCCAAATGTTAATGGATCTAATAATGATGAAAAGGAAATGGACAGAGGAACCCCACAGACTTCAGCACCTAACCCACTATCCCTAATATATATGTAAATAATCTTGAACTACCCAGAAAGGTGTGTGCACACTAACAAAACACCCACTGTCACTGTGTGATTCCCATACAGGAATATAACAATTTCAACAAAATAGCACAGGTGCACCACATAACAATTTAGACAAAGAATTTTATAAAATTCATGTCCACAAGTTTTCTTCCAAGTTTCTTCTTTTATTTTCAATGAAATCTTTAAAACATAGTCCAGGTGATTTGAGACACAGCCGACGCGTTTCGTCCTTCTCAAAAGGACTTCCTCAGGGCAAGTTAATGTATGATAACGATATTAATCGAAGGATTTCAGTCACCCAGAAGGCAAATTATGGCGCACAAATAGACATCCGTCATTCAATATATTATGTATCAAAGCGATTATTAATGCCTTGATCCAAATAAAAAGGAAAGTAGGTATATGATGACTCCCAGTTATTAATTCTCTATCCCTATTCAGGGATTCAGGAAATATACAACAGTTTTAACATCATTTAAGATGACCGACCGGGATCAGTCGGGGCAGTCCTCCCAATAGGGGAATTGAAGCTTCCCTGAATAGGGATAGAGAATTAATAACTGGGAGTCATCATATACCTACTTTCCTTTTTATTTGGATCAAGGATCTAATAATGATGTTTGTCTATAACAGTAACGCAATAGTGAAGTTGTGTGTGATATAAAACACAACTGCTAATAAAGTAACAGTGATTGATAAGTCGACTGATTACTCAATAGCAAATTAAGAAAATATTTCACCTATAAAATGAGGAGGACTGTTTGCTTATAACTTAGGAATAACTACTATAACAAATGTTAAAAGCAAATAAGTTAAACAGCAAAGCAATGGGCAGAGGGGCACGTGTATCACATTTCGCAAGCAATGCAAATTGTTCTACACTTAGAAATATTTGTAAAAAGAGGTGAACGTAAGTACATTTTGCAAGTATGTGCAATAACGAAGGAAGAACCAAGAGTAGAAAGAGCAAAGCAGCACATGCATCAGAGACTAAACCAAGTGATGATGCGCGTGGAAGGTAGTACAAAATTGGGACAAAAGAAACAAATCCCTACACCAACATAATAATCAAACTTATGAAAATAATGACTAAGGCTAATTCTGGGCCCAAGAACACATATATAATGTTTACATGTTCAAGTGAAGCCAAGTGAACCGGATATATTGCAATAGGGCAATTGTATAAATAAACTGGATATTTAACGTGAATACTGAACTCATCAAAAGTTTGGATTGGATTCATCCAGTTAAGAAAGCCAAATATTTAGTCAAATCTTTATTCGATTATACAAATATAATCATAAAAGAATAAAATAAACGACACAATCTCAACAATAAATCTGTGCCAGATATGGAACACCCTCCTATGTATCAATCATTTTTCTACAGGAGTCCATTTAAAAGCAGTAGACATTAATAAACTTATACAATAACATGAGCTAAAATCGATTAAAAATAAATCATCTAGAAAACATTAGATCAAGTAATAGCATTCCAAGGTTAAAAATGTCCACCAATAAACTCATATGTTTGACGGAAAATTGCAAGAGAAAATAAAGTGCACAGACACATTGGGAGGCATCATTGAATATCCATTAATTTTGTATTGCACAGTGAAATTTTCAAGAAACCTCCCCCAGCGTAACACACATGTGGATCAGGCAACATATGAAGGAAATAAAAATCAGGTCTACATTTGTAAAATCCATAAAGTTTTAAGACAGGTGCCAGGTATTTATGCTTGGCCGTCTGATAGAATTTACAGAAAAAGAAGTAGGAAGGATTCACCACACGGGCTGAGCAAGATAGAATTTGTATCAAAGTGACCTAGTGGAAAGCACAGATGACATCTAATGCAGCCCAGGTAAAATTTGGTCAAAAGAGCGTGTTCCCAAGCATCTTTCACAATAGACAGGTATGGTTCGGTGCTCGTGCCCGTTTGAATTGTAACGAAATCTCCCTCAGTAGGCTTGGGCAGCTCCCTGCTCTCTCTATTGGCTGCCACAAAGCTAGGTACAGCTCCCTAGCATAACAGTATGTGATGATGCAAACAGATCAGACCGGCCTAGGGCTTCCGCAGTTTACTTGACATAGCTCAGCCATGGGATTCTAACCCCAAAGTCACAAGCAAGACAATCAGTAATAACTTCCCGGTTGAGTGATGCTTTGCCATTGCTCCACAACGAGGTAGAAAAGAGGAGTGGGGCAAGCCCACCAGGTCCACCACATACGGCAGGTCCAGTTCCTCATGTAGGAAATAATGTGGGCTACCTGGGCATACTCCCATCAAGAGCCTGCAAAAGCGATTCTCCTCCTGTTGGAGCCTGGTGCTCCCGAAAGCCCCATATTCCTGCCCCATAGATCAGAACAGGTATACATTTCAATTTATATACCTCTAGGAGGGGTAAAACTGGTTTGCAACTGGCTTTTTGGGACACGTCATACAAAGTCCCAAGTGAACGGTTGAAACTAAGGCAACGATTTGAGATGCAAAGTAACTAGAGTCAAAGGTCACTCCAAGTTAGGGAAAGCCAGTCACCCTTTAATGGGATTACCCTTGATCAGTTGCGGCCGGCATGACTCGCAATATTAAAAATAAATGTAACTTACCTTTCCGCCGGCTGGGTCCCGCGTCTTCTCTGCTCCTGCTCTCCTGTCTCCGGCAGAAACAGGAAGCAGGCAGCCAGGCGCCCTCCCCTAAGCCAATCACAACACTGCAAGCAGCGTTGTGATTGGTCGGTATGCCACCCAGCCAGGGGCTTATGGGGAGGCCATGTTCTCCATGCAGGCTGCAATGCCGCCTGCATGGAGAAGGGCAGAGTGCGCATGACTGGTTTGGGCGGCCCCAGAGGGCCGACCAAACAGTCTTTGCGCACTCAGGAGTGGGTACACCACTCCTCCCCAGCCCTGCTCGCAGAGCAGCCCTGCCCACCTGCCCGCCCGCAACCAAACATAAAATGGTAATAACTGAAAGTTATTACCAATTTAACTTTCTGCTTCTCGCACTGCGAGAAAGCAGTGGGGCGACGCTCCTCCGCCCTAGTGGAGAAGCCGCCCCTGCCCTTGATGGCCTTAACAAAGCAAAAACATAATAAAAAAAGAAAACGGAGTCACAGCTACGGCTAGCCCAGTACAGTGCAGGTGGCAGAGTCCTATGACTTTTTAGAACCGAGCTACATTCAGTGACCAAGCTTGAATCACGCTGTAGGTATGCCACTTGCTTACTTAGATTTTTACATATAAGAAAGATGTAACACTAATAAACATCCCAGCTGCAGGCAATTAATATTCCAATTAGCTAGTAAATCAACTGCTGTAACTGGCAGTCACCCGCAACAGTGACACAGATAAAGTCTGAGGGGAGTATCAAGAGATGGTTGTACGCTCAGCAACAAGACACGGCATGGTGCAACAGAACTGAGTTCACAGGCTTTCTATTATTGCAAACATTAGTTTAAAAAAAAAAACTAGGTTCTATGTTTTGTTGGTGCCTCACTGGTATTCTGAACACCACCATGGATACGGACATATTCATTCTTATCAGGGACTAACCCTGAGTAATGGTGGCAAAGAAGATTTGGAAATACCTCTGTTTGATTTCAATCATAAAATGCATTCTCCTGTAACATTAATTAGATTTCTAAATGCCCTGTTTTAGACAGCTTTATGAGAATTATAACTCCTCGATGTGTTTTAGTATTAATACATAGATTCCTTTAACAGGAGGAGACAATAATAAATCTGAGAGAAATAAAAAGAATAAAGTAATTACATTTACAGTACCAAGTACACATGCATGGATCCTACACAAGGAACTGAGGGTACTCCAACCAGGTGAAACACATTCAAACTTGAACAATACCTCACTGACCATAAACCAGCATGAGCATTTGGCGCAAATTGTTTCACAACTCTTTTTACATAGACATTAGGTTCTGATAATTTTGTAATGGGGTGGGCCTGGTTGTCTGGCAAAGTCCCTAAAATGGGGAGCACGAAGAACTGGTGTTGGATCAGTTCTCAGTCTCCGCAAATGATTCACACTGTGTCCATTCAATGGAAGAGTGGCATGGAGGTCCTCCTTAACATGTGTAGACAGTTTTCAACTGTGCTAGGTACAGGGGTCATCGTCAGGACAAGAGTCATACTGGATCTACTGGGAATAATGGCAAACCATCATGGTAAGGGTGGTGAAGGGGTGTCATGATAAGTGGATTAAAAGTGCTTGTGCCAAACCTGCTGGGCGGAGACTGGAAATGTGAAGCCCAATAGTTTCCAAGACTTAAAACTCAAACTGGCAAATGCTATGCAGTTTGCTCGTCGTGTTGTGAACGTGAGTAATTAACTTAGCTGAGGTCCCACTGGAGCAGTGGCATTGTAACTTGGAATTTGGCCTGTCTCTCTTTTTGGTAAGCTGGGACCATGTGATCATGTCATGCCTGACTGGCACAGGGACTATAATTGGTAGCAAGGAAAGGGACCTTGATCGTCTTTCTCCTGGGTTTCTGCACAGGATTAATCACTTGCTTACTTGCAGAGGGTCTCTTACAGGCCTACTGGAGATACCTCTAGAGCAGATTAAAGAGCGGGGTCGCAGGCTATGGGTACTCACATCCATCAGGCTAAGGGATTTCTAGAAGCACTCGGAGGCGCTTTATATGAATAACCTAGAGTGAATCTAGAGCGAAGTTGTAGATGTGGGACTGCAAGCATTGATCTCCCGGGAGACTAAATTTTGTTGTCATGTAGTGTATGTGTACTGCAATCATAGATGCGAGCAGGGGTGCGGGACAAGAATGCTCTCATCTGTCTGGCTGAGGAACTGAATAAGTGCTCAACACCGTGGTCCATGTTCAAAATCTGAAAACTGTAGTTCGTAGGCGGCATTGTGGATTGACTTGGGTTGCGGACTGAAGGCAGGAGATGGACCAACAACCTGCAGAATTTTGCTGCCAATGGCAGTTCCAATGGTTTGTAAACAGCAATCAAATGCATACCTGAAGTACTTGGGGAATAAAATTAAATAAACTACTTGCAGTACGAATTCTACGGAAACACCTATTATCGGGTATCGAGTCTTTTTTTTTTTTTTACAGTTTGCATTCCTTCAATGTGTGTGATGTTGCAGTACAGATTTACCACATCAGCAGCAAAGCTTATTTGATCTCCATCTAAACTGATACTCTGAAATGTTAGCAGCAGATTGGCGTTGTCCTTAAGCTATGAGAGTTTCAATTGAATATATGTTTGTAGATAAAAATCTACATGTTTCAAATATGGATTCATTATCTAATATTATGGGTGTTAATGGAGATTCCTGCTTTGAGGACTGTTGGTAGAGTGTACAATGCTGTTACTCCAGAAAATGAATTATATAAATAACCAAAATTCTTCAAAGGAGAACAGTAAGCTCCATTATGTCACGTGCCTAGTTATACATTTTGACATGTATACGGTATAGGCATGTGAATATACTTGTATCTTGTGTCTCATAATATATAAACTACACATACCTGCGGTGCAATAAAACAGACTTTAAGAAATTCAAAGATTACTTCTACAAATTATGCACTTGTATGTTGTTGCTAGTTATAGTAAGAACTTGTCAAATTAATATCAGTAATGATTAACATCTCAAACCCACGTTTTTGTCACACCATGTGCCATGGAGCATAAGTGCAATTTTCCATTCAGGGATCTCAGAGGTTAATGATTATGTTCCGTTTTCCTGCCACTGCAGAAAAGCATTTAATTGAGAAGATAATGGGGAATAATAGGCTGCTGCATCTGTTTTCTGGGCACTATGCTCATTTTCCCATTACGGTCCACTGCTGCAATAAAACTTATCTGAAAATTACCCTTTACCCTAGATAGCAGTGGTTCTTAACCTTTTGACTTCCGTGGACCCCTGCTGAATCACTACTGGGAGCCAGGGACCCCCCCCTACCAATGTCTACTACTTGAACCTCAAACATTGTGCAAAAATACAGAAACAAGCATACATCAAACAAGTACACAAATTATGGAATATTCTATTTAGTTCGCAAACAAAAATGAAAATTTCAATGAGAAGGTTGGAGCTTTTCAAAATGTAATATTTCTAAAAGATGAAGTAATATGCTAGACTCTAGCAAATTTTTTCCCTCTAAAGCATGCTCTCTGTCAATGCATACCAGTACTTCAATTGAAGCCACCAGTCGGCCATACTAAATTCTGTCTGTTGCAATTGTGCTGCTCTCATTAATCAAAATAATTATATCAACTTACTTTTTAGCCTCCAATTTCAAAGGCCTTCACGTTTACAGAGCATTTTAAAATGTTCAATTTGGCTTTTTATTTCTATATACACACACACACTTTATTAATCTGCTAATATTTAATTTCATAAGCAGTTGCAGGCCCCCTGAGTAGGCGCCGTGGAACACAGGATAGGAACCATTGCCTTAGAGGAATACACAGACAGAGATGGACTGTTCATTTGTGATACAAATGTATCACAATGTGCATCCACTTAAGCAAGTATACCTGTGTTCGCAATAGATTGTATTTCAATTCTACGTCCAGGCATTGCCAGTGATAAAGGCAAGTGGAATTGCATGCACTAAATAACCGGAGGAAGGGACATCCCAGCCTTCCGACAATAAATCACACTCTTAATCCAACGACAAAGTAGAAACAATTGGAGTGCTGACCCAATTTGCCCATACCAAAAGAAACAAACAAAAAGTCTACCTTCTTTAAGAAGGCAGTTCTTGCTAAAAAACATAAAGCTGGCTAGATCCAAAGAATGTCACAAGTCTTCCTGCTCTGAGGAAGAAGAGGGAAAGAAAGAAGGACCATTTCTTGGGAAACATGAAAGTAAGAGGAGACCTTGGGTAGGAATGCAGGGTCTGGACGAAAAACCTCTTTGTCTTGAAATATTTTGAGATATGGTTCATGAAAAAGGGTAGCCTCAATTTCCCCTAAGCGTCGCCTTGAAGATATGGCCACTAGAAACATTACCTTCAAGGTTAGATTTTTTCAAGGATAGTGAGGCAATGGGTTCAAAAGGACAATCTTGAAGGTAAGTCAAAACCCGAGAAAAGTCCCAAGGAGGGACAGTGGAGTGTAACACTGGTCATTTAAGGTGGAAGATGTATAACAAACAAGAAGCTAAAAGGATCAAACTGCAAAATCGAAGGGCCTCCGATAGCTTTAATCGCAGCCCATTGGCTATGGAGAGTTGAAACTGACAGTCCCAGGAGAAACCCATCCATAAGTAATTCCAGGAAACTTCCACCCTCACATGAGGCATGATGGAGACCCCTAGAGGAACTTAGTGAAAATATAAGGGCCCCCTGTTACTAATGAACGTTCCTAGGACAGGAAAAATACAATCGTTCATACAAAATTTCTAGGCAACTACTTGGTCATGAACATAACAGACCATCAACCTACAATGATAGCACTGGACTCAATGTACCACTGTGAATATATATGAAAGTCAATTTTATTTAGTACAAAAATGTGGTTAAAATAGCTACGAAATTCATGAAGTACAACTTACATCAACACTGAACAGAAAATAAATGACAAAACCATGAAACAGAGTATCCGTCAAGAAACTAAGGGAACTATGTCACAATAAACATAAAAAGCTTTGGTTGTCTTAATGAAAAAGAATGCAACATCTCAATATGTACAAACAGACATAAAAGCAATACAATTAGTAGAATAAAGGGACACGATACTAGTCATTAAAAATGATGCAATGTTGGTTCTTCAATGTATCGACGCGCGTTTCGGCAAACTTTTCTCCTTCATCAGGAAAACCACATTGAAAGTTAACTAAAAAGTAATGGGTACATTGAGTCACAGTATTTCCCAATCACTAATATTTACCTAACGTGCCTCTAACACAGACAGTGAAACCAAATCTTACATACCAAAATGTGCACTGAAAGAAATAGTGGTATTCAAGTAGAGAAGAAGGAAGAGATACTAAAATGTGATGTAAATGAATAGTAAAAAGTTCCAAGATTAGGACCTCAATTATCATAAAAGGATAGGTAAGATAAGTTTAATAATAGAAAATGGGGTTGCTCATCAAGACCATACCTTAAAAGTCAGGGTAAATATACTTCCAGGTAACTTGCATGAGTGCACGCAAACAATACCAGGAATACAAATATCTTGAAATGATGTGAAGAATATGGGCCTAGAAATAGTCAATATAACAGCAAATGAAAAATACAGAAGGGCTCAAAGCAAAGAGAACAGTAAACTATCGTAATAATTAATACCTTCTTGAAGAGATGAATGACCCAACATGATAGGTTTTTGTAGATGTCTGATCCAATAGGATAACAGCGACCACTGGGACAAAATCTACAGACTTAAAAACACTTTTACTGATGTTAGCGTCCGACAGCCAATGATGAAGGGAAACTATATGAAAACGGATGCAGGTATAGAAAAAAGTACCTGAAAAAATGTATCTTAGTGCGGTGTCGTGATAAGAACACCGTGAACAAACAGTCTCGTTGGATTTATGTTCAATAAAGTCTTTTATATATACAAGACAAGACAAAGGAGTATTCAAATCGGCATCCATGTGTGGGAATGCCCATCGGCTGTGTGTCGCTACTGTCAATGGAAATAAAGAGTAATAAATATTAACTCATCATATGCGTATTGGATCCAACATAATTATTATTCTATAAAAGATAAACCTAAAAAAACCCTACTACAGGACCACTAGAAGAGCTTCGGCACAGTCTTTCAGGATCTTCATAAGAACCTTGCTAATCAACTGAAACAGGGGAAAATGTGTACAGAATGTTGGGAGGCCAAGAAAAAAACACCATTGTATCCTCTCCCCACGCTGCCTGGCACAGAAGAGTCCAACAGTTGGGAAAGAGAGCATTTCTGGGAGAACGCAAATAGGTCAAGTCCTGGGGCACTGAACCAATCTGAACATCCGAGGAGATAGAGGCAGGGAGACTGAGAAGGGGAATGTCTAACACAAGAGGTCCGCATGCCCATTCTCCCTCCTCGGAAGATGGTCGCTATCAGAGAAAGCATTCCTGTCTGCTCTGATAGGAAAAGAGGGGAGAACTGGTACCACCAGATGATTCACAAAGGCCCTTGTGATCCGATTCTGATCTTTACATGGCTGTTCAGGATCTGTGGAGCAAAAGATTGGAAAGTCTTGTGAACTGCTTATAGCTACTTCCAGTTCAAAGACATCCTGGATTCTGACATGGTTCGAAGACCTTGACTCAAGATATTCCCTAATATGGCTCTGTGGTATCCTGGTTACCTGTACCTAGGAAACAGGATGCCACAAGTTCTGGAATGTCGGATAGTGGTATGGAGTGGTGGTCAGTTGGATGGGAGTTAGGTAGCATTGACACGTTACCCACTTGCTTCAAATAAAGGTCTACTTACGTTGACAGGCTCCCCAGCCCAGATTACTGGCATCCGTCAACACAAATTATATAAATACATGTAACAAATTCTACTTATCTCGAGATCGGGGAATTAGTCGAGAGACAGAGAAAAAACAGGAAGCATACATGTTGAGGTAATGCCTATATAGGCATGTGTTTTATTCCTTCTTAGGATGGTGGAATACATAGTGCAAAACAAG
Source organism: Calotriton arnoldi (assembly GCA_963921515.1). Classification (NCBI taxonomy): domain Eukaryota; kingdom Metazoa; phylum Chordata; class Amphibia; order Caudata; family Salamandridae; genus Calotriton; species Calotriton arnoldi. Next base: position 1,894,535 of record CAWUFW010000868.1, on the reverse strand, counting down.
GAATAGCTCATTGTTATGTAGGGCTTGTGCCCCTGTACCACGAGAGCTCGAGGACGCCTCGAGGTCTCGTGGTCAGTCTGCCTTTGGCATGAAGGGGTTTGAACGGGAGGGAGAAACGGTTGGGGGGCTAACGGTTATTAGCGCGATTGCCTGCCAAGTGTTGGTTTGTTGCTACCTGTGTCTCCTGAATAAAGCAACCTGTTACCTTTCACATCGTGTCCAGCGTCGTTCTCTCCACAACAATTTTGGCGACAATCTTGGCCGGTGTCAGCGAGAGGACGTGCAGCAACCAGTTGAGACACAGCGGCATCGTGATTTCCAGTGGACCAACGGACTCCGCGTAGTCGACGTCTCGGTCCTACGGCAGCTTCGTAAGGAGTCAAGACAACGGAGTTGGAAGTGCACACCCCCTATCTTGGGTCGGAGTCGGCTGCCAATGGTTGTGGAGCAATTTGAGTTCCTGTCCTCCTGTAGTCTCGCAGCAAAGAGAGACAACGGGGTTGAATGTGCCCGCCCCATCTTTGATCAAAGTCGGCTGCCAATGGTCGGAAACTGAGTTAGGGGCGGATCCAGATAACACTCTGCATCCTGCCTTCCTGTTGGTTATACGCTCATCCAAGTTAACCTGCCTCAGCTTTGGTTACGGTTAGTCACTGCCCACAAGGTCTAGTGCGTCAGCGGTGGGAACCCAGGCGGAGTCGTCTTGTCTCCTGCCTGTTGAGGAGTCGACACGCCCCACGGCCGTGTCCCTGTATCGCTGGCTGCCATCCTGGAAGTGTTTCCCTCTGCTTCCGAGGCTTTAACATCGACACAGCCTCAATTTTGGTATTTTCAGATTCTTGATTAGAGTAACAGCGGTGGATCGACGTGCCGTTTTCAAGCTTCCTGCGGTGATATGCACACCTAGTAAGATCGTTCCTTTGTGCATACACTAGCTTATACGGTGATGTGCACACCTTGAATATCTTTAAATTTTATTTCTTGGAGAACTCAGTTGTAGTTTCATTTTAGTGGGGTGTTTTTACTCAGTACCTTAACTTATATACTTTTTACCACCTCAGCGGTAATGTGCACACCTATTTATTATTAGCTTTTATGAACTTCTTCACCCACGAGCGTTATCCCTTGTATTGTTGTATTTTAACCCTTACTTTATTACGTGTGGGGTTCTAATGCCATTTGTCATGGAAGCTTCAGGAGATAACACTGTACAAGTACCTGCAGCATCATCACATTTATCTGTTATTCCACTACCCTTTTTCTTGATGCAGCCAGGCTCACCACAAATGCCTTGGGATGATTGGGTTCTCATGTTTGATAACTACTTAGTGGCACTGGACGGAGGGGAGTTTAAGCCATCTCGGAAAAAAGCCTTGTTGTTGAATGCTGTAGGTAAGGAAGGTCAGAGAGTTTTCAGATATCTTCCTCAAGCTGTTGGTGTTAATAGAGAAATTATTCAAGATGTGTATACGGAGGCTAGACGGAGACTAGAGTTACGCTATGCCAAGGAAGAAAACATGGTTATGTCTAGATACAAGTTCTATACTCAACATCAGAAGGTAGAAGAGAGCATTGATGAATTGGTGTCAAGACTTCGTGAATTATCCACCAAGTGCAACTTTGGGGTACTGACAGAGGATCTTATTAGAGACCAACTTATTGTTCAATGTGCTAATAAGAAAATTCATGAAAGATTATGGGCTGCTAAAAACCCTAGTTTAAACAATGTGATAGGTATAGCCAAAGTTTTAGAACAGTCCAATTTGTGCATGAAGGAGTTGGAGAAGACTGAACAAAAAGTGTATGTTTCTGAGGTGGGTGCTGTGAACAAATTCTCTCAACCCAGTCCTTCTCGGGGCAAACACTTTATTCAAAAGGGTAGGTCTTTACCTCCTCCTGTTTCCATTAAGTGTTGCAATCATTGTGGCAGTCTCAACCATGGTTCTGATTCTAAGTTTTGTTTTGCACAGAATAAGGAATGTTTGAGGTGTGGTCGTTTTGGTCACTTAGCAAAGATGTGTAGGTTGGCTCGGAAGAGCAAAGTTGCTTGTGTTACCTAAAAAAATGTTCAACAAATTGAAACCCCTGACAGGATTTTATGTGTTGATGGGGGAGTGCCTGGAGATTGTGAGGATGATACACGCAGACACAACAGACCCAAAGCATTATTTAAAGTGAATGGCAGGGAGGTGTCTCTCATGGTGGACACCGGTTCCAAGTACACTATTGTCCCCAAAAGCATGTTTTCACGCTTGTGGGAAGGTACAGTTCTGGAACCCAAGGATTTTACACCCTCTGGATACCAAGGGGAAATAACTGACAATATGGGGTTCATGGAATCTCTGATTGAGTTTGGAGGGAGGTCAGTAAGTGGTAAAGTTTACGTCTCTGAAAGTGGACCTGCTATTTTGGGTTGGGTTCATCAATACCACCTACACATTAAAATTGACCCAAGGGCTCCTATGCAAGTCATGGTAGTAGAAGAAAAACCTGTTGAGGATATTTTGAGTTCCCATAAACATTTCTTCGATGAGAAATTGGGTCTCCTCAAGGGTTATGTGCACAAGATTGTTTTTTTTTAAAATGCGATCCCTGTACAGCACAAACTCAGAAGGGTTCCTGTCATTGTTAGAGAAGGTGTAAAAACATTATTAAATGATATGCTAAAGGAAGGGATTATTGAGCCAGTCGAGGCCTCCGATTGGGTTTCACCAGTTGTTATCACACGCAAGGCAGATGGTCGCCTGAGATTCTGTATGGACTTGAGGTCTCTTAATCAGAATATCGTTGCAGACACCTTCCCACTGCCAAATATCAATGAACTGGTCATGTTGCTAAAAGGAGGTAAATTCTTTTCCAAATTAGACCTTAAGAGTGCATACCACCAAATCAAGCTCCACCCGGACTCAAAACCCCTTACCGCTTTCATTACCCTAGAGGGGACTTTTCAATTTACCCGCATGCCAGTTGGTCTCTCTTCTGCGGCCAGCGTGTTTCAACGCATGATGTCTCAAATTTGTAAGGGTGTAGCCAACGTCTTGTATTTCCAAGATTACATCTTGGTCTTTGGTGCAACTGTTCAAGAACACAATGCAGTATTGAAACAGACCCTACAAAGAATTGCTGATGTGGAAATTAATTTGCGCAAGGATAAGTGTACTTTTCTCGCTGAAAGTGTAGAATATTTGGGTCATACATTGTCATCTGAAGGTGTCAAACCCAAATTAAGCCTTTTGGAGCCATTGAACAAGCCCCAAGACCCATTGACAAAGATCAACTGAGATCCTTTATGGGTCTTATTGAGTTCTACGCGAAGTTTGTTAAGTCTTTTTCTGGTAAGACTGAGAAACTCAAGGCTCTCTTAAGGAAAGGTCAAAGTTTTGTGTGGGGCCCTGAACAACAGGAATGCTTTGATTGCATCAAGAAAGAGATTTGCAGTGCTGGTATTTTAGCGCCTTTTGACGTCAAACTACAGTCAATAATATCTGTTGATGCGAGCGCGACAGGTTTGGGTGTTGTCCTCTCTCAGAAACAATGTGGAACTGAGAGGAGAGTAGCCTTTGCATCCAGGACACTATCTAAGTCTGAAAGGAACTATTCAGTTATTGAGAGGGAGGCCTTGGCTGCCGCTTGGGGGTGGAGTACTTTCGCAATTTTGTGTGGGGCTCAGAATTTTTATTACGCTCAGATCATAAACCTCTCCTCACTATTCTCTCTCCTGGAGGGGCAGGCAAAGTATCAGCTTGCTTAGCCAGATTAGCAGCTAGACTCCAAGAATACCGTTACTTTCTTGAGTACATTCCTGGTTAGCAGAATAAACAAGCTGACTGTTTATCCAGGTTGGCTTTACACAATTCTCAGGAGGGCAACACACTGATCTCAAACAAACATGATGATCCTGTTGCTTTTGTGGAGGATGTGGTGTGTGAAGGAGCAGGTGCGTTTTCCCTGGAGGAGTGGAGTGAGGAGATGTCTAAAGATACTACTATTGGTGAAGTCATGCGACTGGTGTCTTCCGGTAGAAGGAGAGATAGTTGTGTTTCCACATCTGTACGGCCCTTTCTTAAAATTTTTGATGAATTGTCAACCTGTGGTAGCAAGATACTCATGAGAGGTGACAGGTTTGTTCCTCCATTTGGTTTGAGAAGATTATTAAAATGGCACACGGGGGTCACCTTGGCCAGGGTTTGACTCAACGCCGGGTCAAGGCTCAGTTTTGGTGGCCAGGCATGGATGGTCAAATTGCGGAATATGTTGTTAATTGTAAGGTTTGCAAGGAGGGTGAGAAGAGACTCAGGGTAGGTAAGCAAGCGGTCATGGGTCACATCTCCTATCCTGGCAAACCCTGGCACAGTGTTTGCATAGATTTCATTGGCCCAATGTCAGAAGTGGACAAAGATTGTAGATTTGCTTTGGTTGTGGTGGATGTGTTTTCCAGGTGGCTTTCTGCTTTGTTTTTGAAGGAAATCTCCACTATATCCACCATTGTGAGTCTTAACAAAATCTTCCTAGAAGAAGGTACTCCTTCCCTCCTCTTCATTGACAATGGTACTCAATTAGTTTCCCAGGACATGGAAGCTTTTCTTAGGAAGCATGGTATCTCTCACCATCGCACTGCTTTATACAACCCCCAGCGCAATGGCATAGTTGAGAGGGCCAATAGAATGGTTAAAGGAGTAATACAGATGGCGGTGTCTGCTGGTATGGACTTTAAGAAAGCCATGCAAGATCTTGTTTGGTCCTATCGCACAACCATTCAGGAAGCTACTTCCAAGTCCCCTTTTGAGATTATGAGAGGCAGGCCTCCAGGGAGCAAGATGGTGCCTTGTTGTTTGAAGGAGTTGGTACATAGAGATGGCTCTCAGAACCCAGAGGAATTGAATGATGCACGTTCCAAGGGAAGAGTGGTGGAAGGTGACTGGGTCAAGATCAGGTCTGGGCGTACGGTTAGGAGGCTGTCCAAGTTTAAAGGAGCTTACAAAGTGTTGCGTGCTTTCGACTACTATGTCATTCTTGAGAATGGCGAACGCTGGAATCAGCGCAGAGTTGCTCTATATCAAAGAGGAGGAGTTTGTTCAAGAAAGGAATAGAGAGAGTGTGATGGCTTCTTGTTCATGGATGATGTCGAATTTGGTCAATGTGAACAAAGAAGACAAGTTCCTGCTGCGTCCGGAGAACCTGTGTTCCCCATGTGTAGTAATGAAAAGGGCACCATTGATGGGAACTTCGAGAGTGGCGCAACCTCTAGGGTTGGCAGAGTTTGTAGACCGCCTAAGTATCTAAGGGACTACGTCTCTTAACCTTCTTTTCTCTCTTCTTTGTCTTCCTCAGACCTTAGTTTTCTTTTTCTCTTTTCCATTGTTTTTCTTGTTTCCTTTGGTTCTTACTTGTTGGCCCCATCTCCCTTTCTCTTTTGTTCTCAGTTTTATTATTGAACGGGAGGGGATGTGTTATGTAGGGCTCGTGCCCCTGTACCACGAGAGCTCGAGGACGCCTCGCGCCTCGAGGTCTCATGGTCAGTCTGCCTTTGGAATATAGGGGTTTGAACGGGAGGGAGAAACGGTTGGGGGGGCTAACGATTGTTAGCGTGATTGCCGGCCAAGTTTTGGTTCGTTGCTACCTGTGTCTCCTGAATAAAGCAACCTGTTACCTTTCACATCGTGTCCAGCGTCGTTCTCTCCACAACACACATTTAGTAAAGACTGGGGCGAGGAAGTCGGACAATGTAGGTAATGAGGAGCGGAGGCCTGAGCCCACTAAGCTCTGCAGTTTGGTTCTCCCAGATAGGACAAGTGTTAAAACGTCATCCAGAATCCAACACATCAATATCCCTTGCGAAAACCTGAATCTTTTGCATGGAAGGGTTCTTGCAGGAAACAAAATACTGGCAAGTTTTCAACACCCAAGTTAACCCGAGCGCAACCACATGGAGCCACTGTTAAAGGAAATCTAATATCCAGTGCTTTAAATGGGCCGGTACTCACCGGTACTGAGTACCGGCACTTCTTAGAATTATCACTCTGAGTACCGGCACTTCTCTACTTCCGAGGAGAGTACCGGTACTCATGAAAAGGTAGGCTCATTGGCTGTGCTGGTGAGCAGGAGTGGAACGTGTCTCTGGCAGCCAAGGCGCCGCTTCTGCAGCCCCGATCTGAGCCCCAGCTGAGCTATTCAGCAGTGCTCATTTGAATAATGTCCGGGAGCTCACCATCACGCTGTGTTTGACAGAGCAGGGTCTATTCAGGCCCTGTGCTGTCAATCACATTCACACTGTCGTCTGCATTTGTGCAAACACAGGAATCATGGCAGTGGCAATCAGATTACGGCCAGTCCGGCCCTGGTCGCAATTAAGAAAGCCATGGTAGGTGAAGAGAAAACATGGCTTTTATCATACCGGAGTCTTTTGTGTGTCTTCTATGTTTGTGTGTTTGCCTGCATTTGTATGCCTGTTTTTGTAAGAAAAAAGTGAGAGAAAGAGAGAGAGAGTCAAGACACTCTCTGGAGGTATTTTAAAGAAAATGGGTGGCACTTTGTTTGTACATGTCTGCTCGGCAACAAAGATTCATAAATAACGTAAAAGGGAGGGAGGGTTGGTGAGTGAGTGGATGGATGAGTGAGCAAGGGTGGATTTATAGATGGATGGATGAATAGATGGATGGATGAGTGAAAGCATGCATGGGTGAAAGAGGGTGGATGATTGGATAAAAGGGCAGATGATGGGTGGATAAGTGAAAGATTGGATGGATGAATGAAAGGTAGGGATGATGGATGAGTGAAAGGAGGGATTGAGTGAAAGGGTGGATGGAATGAAAGGGTGGATGAAATAAGAGTGAAAGGGTTGATGGATGGATGAGCGAAAGGATTGATGGATGAGGGAAAGGGTGGATAAAGAGATGGATGAGTGAAAGGATGAATGGATAGGTTTGGAGATGGATGGATAGGTTTGGATATGAAGGGTGGATAGACGGAATGGTGAAAAACTGAATGATGGATGAAAGACTGAATAGACGATAGAATGTAAAGGTTAAATGGTGGACATCAGCAGGTAAATGGTAGGATAAAAGGATGAATGGATAGATCGATGGAAGAGACAAGAGATTTCTTCTGGGGAGGGTCATGATTGTTTGCTTCATTTGCTTGGTGCAATAAGAGCTTTGGTTCGAAGTGGGGGTATTTTCAGTTTCTTCCTACTCTCGTGCTCAAAAATATATAGTATTGTGCCAAACAGCAATTAATAGTATGACATTAAGAAGGTGCAACTATTGGAAAAAAAAAAAAAAAAGTAAATGTTAACCTATTATCGCATTTCTCTTTCAATTTGTGTAATGAGTTAAGCTGCTTTGTTTATATAAACACATTTCTCATGTGTTCTGGTATGTGCTGCAACTAATATAGAAGTCGTTAAGTATCATCATGTCTTGCCCTCTTAGCCCCGCCCCCTCCCTACACCTCTAGCTAATTTTAATGAGTACCTGCACTTATTTTTTCCCATTTAAAGCACTGCTAATATCTCTACACCTCTTAGGTGTACCGAGGCAGCTTGCCACAGCCGTGATACACATACATAATGCTGAAAGCAGCAGTATCACATGGCAGAGTGATATCACACAGTGACAGAAAAACACTCAACAGCACTACATAGAAAGGAGACACCCGTAACGCTCCCTTGTCAATGCTAATCGGTCCCTTACTGTGCTATTTCCCTCTTCCTCTCTCTCTTGCCTGTGCTGACTCTGCCCCTAGTATAAGTGGTGAGCCGGGTCCCTTGGCCAGGTAGCATGACGCTCCATTTGCTCCCCACGCCTTAATGCCCACTTATTCCCCACTCCTCTTTCTCCTATGTCTCAAGCCTGTCTGTTTTGCCTATACCATGGCGCTTAACGGTCTCTTAACTGTTGCAACCATTTCTCTGCTGCGACCTTCCTCCTTGGTTACCTGCAGGCCGGTGCGCTTGTTCCACGTGAAGATGCTGCCCGGGTAGCCGCTCAGCGCCAACAGCAGCTCGTGAATCATCCTCGGGGCCCTGCAAGGCTGTTCAAAGCATCGGACTCAAGTACAGTAACACACTAAAGGCTCAGTGAAAGAGAAACCCAGCCAAATGACAAGACGATTGCCTCTGTGAGCAAACCAGGCTGACTTCTTCGTCAAAACAACCCCAAAGCAAGCTCGTCCCACATAAAGACGACATAGTCACAAAACATATATTTTTTTTCCCTCCAGATTTATATAGCGCGAACTCGACCTGAAGGTATTGAAGCGCTTTTACATGAGCACCGATTACGTTACACAAGGACATATTCAGGCACGGGGAGATTAAGTGATTTGCCCAGAATCACAGGATGTGGATGCGACCCCGAGGCCCGAACCCTGGTTTCCAACACCAAAGTTGGTAGTCTAGCCGACGGACCACATCCTCTCTACTTGCGAAAGTCCACCCTATACATAGAGTACACATAACATGGAATGATAATTCTTTGTTATGCAAGTTAGCAATAATATGAATATAAATTATATTTAAAAAGGCGAACAGTATCTGCTCTTTAATATTATGCTACAGAGCACGTCTGAAGCACTCCAGTCAACGCTATACTAAACTTAAGCCGCCTCCTTGTTACGGGCCTCAGTTTCAAAAGCCTATAAATACTCTTCCCGCCGCTTCCACCGCGCATTTCCAGCAGAGGGTGAGGGATGCTGCCTGCCGGGATACGTAGTATGTATTTCATCTGACAACTTCCTCTAATGGTGTTGACTTGCTCGAGGATATAATTACGTGGTGCTTATATTGTTCATCCTAGGAAATGAAAGGTAAACTAAGCTGCTAAAAAATTGAAACCTGTGTCGTTTCTACAGCCGGAACACTAACCAATATATGCATAGCTGCCAAGCGACATGCATAGCTGCCAAGTTTACAGTTTGCTTGTGTGACATTTAAATGCTTCAGTGTCCATATGTGTGAAATTCCCCGAGGTATTTATCACGTGTGGTAAACCCTTCCTATGCAGAGTTTTTAAACGGAAACTGGGACAGAACATGCAAAATCATTTTTAACACAACAAATTCTGCATGTTTTGATTTTTTTCCAGGACTTTTCCCCCCAATACATTTCGGCATGTTTGCCTGCCAGAATTTGCCAGGGGAAAACTGTGAGGAGGTGATAATTATCACACAACTCATAATTCCGATGCTTGTGCAAACACGTTTGAAAGGATACCGTTGATGAAAAGGAGACGTAAAGTCCCAACAACGTTTGAACAGGGACGAGAGTTTAGCACTTTAGTCGTATGGAGAGCCTAAGATTCAGAGTACAAAAGCAGCAATTCCCTGAGCCAAAAGCATTACTGTAGGCCATCTGCCTCATCATCACATGCCTGCAAAATCTTGTGATTGGTTCTCTTCCTTGCAGGCCTTACACCCTACTTTGCTTTGGTATAAGGTGCTACCTTGTCATACGTGAGAAAGATTAAATTAACCACTGCTACTGTATAGTCCCACTTGGGAGCTACTAATGTGAAAACCCAAACATACCTAGCGAAAATAATGAAGAAAAAGGCTCACATGTCCCACAGATGTCCAAAATATACTTCATTAGGTCTTACATAGCATCTGCACATTCTTTCATTTCAGGTGTGAGTAGCTTATCCTGTTCACATGTATCTATCAAATATTTGTAGTTATCCATGAAGGTGCCCAGCCCATAGGTTCTAGATAAGTTCTAGCCTAAGAATCTGATGGTTCTTTTTCGCAGAATGTAAGCGTAGAGGGGAACATTCTTTAGTTATTGTTACCAGAACAGTTTATTTATTTATAAAGTTTTATATAGCGCGAACGTGACCCACGAGGGTATCAGAGCGCTTTACAGTATACAGTATAAAACATAGACGGATGAGGTAGTATACAAGCATTTGAAAAGTGTCATTACGAACAAAAGAGATGTATAATACATGGATAACAAACATAGGTGACCCGGAATCAGCAGGGCATTGCACAATATACAGTTATTGAGCATTAGGTGGTTGTGCTTATAAACATACATATAATATACTCCTTCGATTCACCATGGGTATACAGTATATGGATAATATAGGAGACCCGAGGCCAACTAGGCTTTAAACTAAATACAGTTATTGAGCATTAAGTGGCTGTGGTAATAATCTTACATATAATAATCTCATTCATTCCACCGGAGGTAGGCAATGATATGCGGATCGTATAGGTGACTCGGTGTCAGCCTAGAGTTAAGACTTAGGACGTGAATTTGTTCATTAGTAGTATTTTTACATCTTATTTGAATGCGGTAAAGGAAGAGATTCCACGCACCACTGGAGGTAGGGAGTTCCAAATCTTTGGTGCAATCCCTGAGAAAGCTCTGCAACCAGTTCTCTTCTTATGGAAGGATTGTGGTTTCAGAAGTAAAGTACTCGTACTTCGAAGTTGTCTGCAACCTCCCGACCTTTCTAGCTTTAGAGCTAAGTAACTGGGTGTATTATTATGTAGTGCTTTATGGGTCATGCAGGCAACCTTTAGGTGTATTCTTGCCTCGTAAGGCAGCCAGTTCAGGGCTTTCAGGGTCGGAGAGATGTGGCTACTTCTTTTAGTTCCTGATACCAGTCTAGCTGCCGCATTAAGTGATGCCCTGAGCGGAGCCAGCTTGTATTTGGGGAGACCGCAAAGAGTGGTGCTTCCATAGTCTAATCTTGGTAGCACTAGGGCTTGCACTGCCATTTTTAGGTCGGCCTGAGGGAGGAAGGGTTTGAGTTTCCTTAGTATACCCAGCTTGTGATTAACTCCCTTGGTGGCGTTAGAGATGTGCGACTGCATATTCAGGTGTTTGTCTATGGTGATTCCTAGGGATTTTGCTGAGTCAATGATGAGGGGAGCACAGTCAAAGGAGGTTAGGGTTTTTAACCATAGGTCTATCTTAGGTGTGTGGTTCGGTGGAGAGATGAGAATGAATTCCGTTTTTTTTGGTATTCAGCATGAGGTGGTTGTTAGTGAGTTAGTGTTGAGGGAAATGAAGTCTTCTGGAGTGGAGATTTTCAAATACAGTTGGGTGTCGTCCGCATACAGGTGATATAGAATGTTCGCTGATTTCAGTGCGTTCGCCAAAGGTTCCATTAGTAGGTTGAAAAGAATGGGTGATAAGGCTGATCCCTGAGGGACACCCATGGTGACCACGGAGGGTTGCGAGAGTGAGTTCTTCATCTTGATTCTTTGTGTTCTGTTATTTAGGAAGGAAGAGAACCAGTTCAAAGGGAGTCTTGGAATACATAGTAACCACAGACAACTGCGTAAAGTTAGCTGGTTTATTACAAAGCCAAAAATAACTGTAGATAAAGACACCTCAAGATGAGGGTGTACAAGTACAATGGAACCAGCATAAAGCTGAACCTGCGCACCCAACACAATCTATGAAGCATAAACAAGATAGTCAGTTCCAAAAGTAGAATGCAGATAATCATCGAACTAGTATCCAATTCTCCCTGCATCAAGGGTTGATGAGAGTAAAGCATTAGTCTGTCCCTACTCTAACACTAACATGGCATCTCTACTTATCATTCTCAGGAAGGATTCGAGATAGAAGGTGTCAGCTGTGGAGTCTTCCTAAGAAGTTCCCCACATCAATGGGTCAAGTAGCTTAAAGCTACAGAGCTGGTTCTAAGTAGCTCTTTCTCTCAAGGCAGAGGAGGAAGGAAGGGCCACTTTCCCTACATGCATTACAATTTACAGGTGATAACTCCCAGCAAGCCTTGCGATGAGTTACGCCATCCGCTCCATGCACGATCCCTTAGGTGAATTTCCACTGGACAACGATTCTCCAAAGCTGCATCATTGCTGACCTTGGTTCCCAAGCCTTCTCCGGTGTGAAATGCACAACTCCTCTAATCAAAATAAGTTCATGATGTATCCCCTTCTCCTCTTGCCTGACTAAGAAAACAAAGACATTATTCTAACTAACAAGGACGCTTCTTCCACCTGCAACAGAAACGTGAGAAAGAACAAAATCCACAGCGCACATGAAATTCAAACTATTGATTCTAAACGAGATGATCCAGCGCGACGGCCAATGCCTAATCAGGGATCAATACTCCATAATATAGCAGAACAATGGCCCATACACACACACCCAAATCCCTGATGCGCTGGGGTCAATTTTTATACAGGTTCAATTCTCTTTCTTATATCTTGTTCATATATGGCATTTACCTATACCAAATACCTATCTAATTCATATATCAACTTTTCCTCTACTTGGTCGATGAACCAATTAGTTGAATAGTTGATGGTAATGATACTCTTTTATCTAACTAATCATTCGTAAACTAAATAACCACAAACTCTCGTTGAAGTTAATAAAGTTTATCTCAAATTATAGAATAAAATGCTCAAATACATATGGTCACAAATGCAAACAATGAACTCACAAAGGGAGAAAAAATATCAGCAATCCAAAAGAGACAAACTCATCAATAAGCAATGACCATGTTGCATGAAGGAGCGGATAGATAAAGAGACAAAAGTTTCAGAGACAATAATACATTCGCAAGTAAATTATGCAAGAACGAATTAGAATAATACAAACCTAACGGATTTGCAGTGAAAACCACCCCTCAGGCCTAAGTAGTGGTGGGGATCTCCCGAAATAGTCAGGGGACAAAGATTTCAGGGACAGGATCAGGACAGGACAGGAACAGCCAGGCCTCTCTGCAAACCGACGTACTGCGACGCATCTCCCCTCTCTCAGCCTCTCCACCTACGACTCAAACCACACCCCTAAAGGCACCCCAATTATACCCTAAAAGCTACATGTCCGTCCCACATCAGTTGAAACATTCAGCGTAACTAGACAGTTGATTGGTGGACTTTGGGGTGGAATGTCACACCATGATGACTTAATTCACTTTTAGGCTTATTCTTTGTTTTATGCCCGTTCCCACCACCTCATACATTGTACATTCACATGATCTGTTACAGGTTACAATTTTATACATTTTCGAGCAATGTCTTCAGGAAAAATCCTTCTATCCCACGACCCCTCACGTAGTTTGGCAGACGATCTTCACATCGGTCTTCACCCTCTTTCATCTCCTCTGCTGTGCTCAGCGCTTCAACGTGCCTTTGTCTGAACAGCATTTACTCTATTTTCCAACCCCGCCTTCACTTCGGATAACTTAAGAAAACATGGAGTTCATCCAGCCCACTATAACGAATAGAAAATGAACATTCATTAATTATGCGATAATGTAATTTTCACTGTTTACCACCCACCTTTGTTCCATTCCCTGTTAATGTTTTTCCTAGCATAGCCTTATGCAAAACGATATTTATTAATTCAAAACAAGCTGCAACATGCAAACCACGAAATGCACATGCGGCCTAGTCATGCATTATTTCTCGTTTCTTTCAAAGCATAATGTAAATGCAATTTTTGTTCTTTCATGCGTTATCTCATGTTAGTGCATGCATGCGCAAAGCAGTTTTCCCTCGTGTTCATGTAAGGTGCACGTTAATTTTCTATTACTACTTACTGTTAGTACGTATTATGGGGGTATTCATTTGAGCAGGTCTTCTTTGCGAAATCCTGCTCCATCAATCCCCCCTTTGATGGCTTTCTGGAGCCATCATAAAATACCTACCATACCGAGTGCCATCTTCAATTTTATCTAAAACTCTGTCATCCTCTCTCTTTTTATGGCACTTACATCTATATCTTTCATCATTTTATAGTATTCTTCTAGCTCAATTTCCTCTCTTTTTCTTTTTCTCGCTCTTTGTTTACTCTCTGATTCTGTCATTTCTCTTTTCCCACTCTTACATTTACAACATTTATATGTCGTTATTATCACTAAGACTATTATGGCTATCAAAATAAGTGGCATTATTATTTTTCCTAATAAACTACTTCCATAGGTAGTAAACCATTTACCTACAGAGGAGAAACTCTTACCAAGTCTTTCACAAACACCGTCAACCTCCAGTTGGGTCAAATGTTCATTTAATTTTGTAATGTTTCTTATATATCCCTCAATTCCTTTACTTTTATCCGGGTTATATGTACAGCAGTGTTGAATTTTCAACATGCCACAGACTCCACCCTCTTTTGCCAATAAAATATCAAGGGCAAGTTGTTAAGAGGCGATACACTGGTAAGTTTCAAGTCTTTTATTTTGTATCAGTCGTGTACCACCAACTCCTGCTGCCAGCTTGTCACTTCTCCTCGATGCAACTGTCTCCCCAGAGACGGTGTCATGGAGATAGAACTCCAAGCTCGTGCAGTACATTAAAACATTACAACACATCCCCTTTACTAAAAATACAAAAAAGAATAAGAACTAAGAAAAAAAAAGAAAAGAAATTGAAGAGTGCACAGAAACAATATGACATCACAATAATAAGTAATATTACATACAGGTTCAATAAGTCACATAGTCATCATAACGCTTAGGAGGGTAACGTGACCTAGAAGGAAAACTTCGTGGATGAGTATTCAGAGAGGAGCCAGACTTAGGCTGAACAGAACTTGGTGGAAGATCTGAACATGAAGGAAATGAAGATTTGTCACCTCTAAATTTTACGAGGCGAGACATGCTCCACTTACCACCATTGTGAACCAAAACAACATTTTTAAAAACGGAAGTTATAACAAAAGGGCCCATAAATTCAGTGACACCCTTCCTGTGCCACCGTGGTTTCTTTACAAGTACCCACTCACCAACCTTCCATGTTGTGGCTCTGGTTGATTTCTTAAAATCAAACCTCTGCTTGTATTTTCTTTGGTAAGACTTTATTTTATCTTCCACCACCTCCTTATTCAAAACAGGACCCTCAATGAGAGGTAACCAACCAGGGTTAAGTTTAGATAGGGCAACCCTCCCCCTCAGTATGTGGAAAGGAGATTTTTGCAAAATGGCATTGAGGGCAGTACGATGCGCCCACCAAGTATCCCTCAAAACACCTTTAAGAGGAACTTTCATTTCAATTGCCCTCTGTACACATGCTTTAACAACCCTGTTCATGCGCTCTGCTAGTCCATTTGCCTGTGGCGCATAAAGTGCAGTTTTCTGAGGAGTAATGCCAAAATCACTTAAAAAGTCCTGCATTTCTTGTGAGATAAATTGCACACCATTATCAGTAATGAGAAAGCGAGGAATACCTTCACTGGCAAATTCATCTTTAAGAAAATCAATAACCACTCTGGTGGTGACAGAGCTCACACATTTGGTGGAAACCCATTTAGAAGAGTAATCCACCAAAAGAATTGCATATCTTTCAGAAGGTCCTAATAATTCAAAGGGACCCCTAAGATCCAGACCAAGCTTGACCCAAGGCTCTCGTGGGCCCTCAACAGGTGACAAAGGAGCAGTACTGGTGATCCGGGATTTATCATTAGAAGCACAATGACAGCACTCTTTAACAACCTTCTCAACATGGCTATCCATCCTTGGCCACCAATACCTCTCACGGAGTCGTGACTTGGTAAGATTTCTTCCCCAGTGTCCCTCATGGGCAAGATTTACAAGCTTGGATCTCAAAATGTCAGGGGGTATAACCCTCTCACCACGCATGAGCTGACCCTGACAAAGAGTATGTTCATTTCTGATGGACCAGAAAGGCAATAAATCTGAGTCAAGTTTTTTGCAGACAGGCCACCCTTTGATGACAAAATCCACAACAATAGGAATCAACACATCCTCTGACACGGCCTGATTCCATTCAAGTTCTTGAATAGCAGGTTCTTTGACCCAACAAACCCCAACAGTCTCATTGTCAGGAGCGTCACTACAACTTTCAATGGGCAGTCTTGATAAGCAATCTGCTGCTTTGTTGGCAGAGCCAGGAAGATATTGTACCTGAAAATTAAATTCTTCCAAACCTTCGCTCCAACGCTTAAGTCTAGGTGTTAATCTTTCACTCTCCACACATGAGAATACCTGAACCAAAGGGCGATGATCGGATCTCACTAAGAAAGGTATCCCCCATAAGTAAAACTTAAAATGTTTTATTGCCCACACATTGGCCAAAGCTTCTCTTTCGATTTATGAGTACTGCTGTTCAGGTTTCTTTAGTGCTCTAGAGGCAAATGCAACAACCCTTTCCTCATTCCCATCAATTTGGGAAAGCACAGCTCCTAGGCCACACAACCTGGCGTCAGTTGTCAAAATCGTTTTCTTTTTAGAGTCAAAATGGCCAAGAGTAGGCATTTTACCAATTGCTTGTTTGATGGAATTAAAGGCTATATTACACTCTTGCGACCAAGCAAACTGTATTCCTTTTCTCATAAGGGCTCTGATTGGTTCCACAGTGGTGGCAAAACTTTGAACAAATTTTGAATAAAATTCAGCAAGGCCTATGAAAGACCTCACTTGCTCTTTATCAACTGGAACGGGGGCATCAACAATACTCTTTGCAAGATCCAACTTCGGTTGGATGCCTTCCCCAGAGATAACATGTCCCAAATATGTGACTGAAAGCACACCAATTTTACACTTAAGCTTATTAACAATCAAACCTTTGTCGGCTAGCCTTCGCAGAACTGCTTTCAAAATACCATCATGCTCCAAATCATCTTTTCCGTAAACTAAGATGTCATCCTGGAAGAACATGTTAGGCATGTCACCCAGGACCATCTTCATAATGCGTTGAAAACAGGCAGCAGCCGAGGCCAGCCCAACTGGCATCCTGACAAAACGGTATGCCCCCAGTGGTGTTACAAAAGATGTTAAGTGCTTTGAATCTGGATGGAGGGGTACTTGATGATATGCTGAGGACAAATCTAGTACACTAAAAACGTTTGCACCATTAAGCATGTTAATTGACTCAGCAATGTTAAGAAGGGGTTGACAATCTACCCATATCCATTTATTTAGGCTCCTCAAATCGACACACATCCTGATATTAATTCCACCATCCTTGGGGTCTAAAACCACTGGGGCCAACCATTCGGAGGATTCAATTTCCTCAATGATATTCAAACTTACTAGTCTCTTGAGTTCATTCCTCAAAGGTTCCAGCATCATGTTGGGGACCCTTCTAACCTTATGTACAACAGGTGTTGCATTTTGCTTAAGGACTATACGATGTTCAAAGCCCTTAAGCAACCCAAGGTTGTCCGAAAAGACTTGTGGAAACTCTTCAAAGAACCTGTTGGAAGTCGCTAAGAGATCTACTAACATGACTTGCTCCGCGGGATAACGAGCATTCGGGTTAAGGATTATCCCCAAGTCTCTTTGATGCCTCCATCCAAGGAGATTATCGCCACGTTTGGCAACATAAATCTTACCAATAGTTTCCCTTCCCTTGAAATGAATCTTCATAATGGCATAGCCTATTACATCTATGTGAGAACCAACATAACTAACTGTGGCAATGTCAGGGGCAAAAAGTTGTAATTCATGAAAGGTTTTCTCCCAGAGTTCGTTGACCAACATGGTAAAAGGAGAACCAGAATCAGCCAAAACCACAAATAATTTGTCTCCAATAATCACATCACACTCAGGCATCCTGATAAGATCTCCATCCACCACGCCATCATCTCTCACACTCAACATAACGGTTTTTGGAGTGTCATTAGTGGCTTCCACGTTTTCTACTGTGCGTACCCTGCCACCAGACTTACATACTCTGGCATAATGACCCTTGATTCCACACTTATGGCAGGTTGTATTCTTAGCATAGCAATTAGGGTAGTTAGAAGAGTGGTTTGAGCTACCACATCTATAACATTTTATCCTTGAAAAGTCTGAAGAAGGCTTGACCTTAGTCCCTTGTACAGCCTTACGAACATTGTCAATGCAGTCTTGAGGTACCTCCCTATGAGTTAATTCATGAATGCTACTGGGAGTAGGAGTATCATCAATCATTGCTTTATGAGCTTTCATCTCTTTAACCCAGCCAGAAGTATTTTCCATCCCCTCAACAATGGCTATAGCTTCCTTAAGAGAAGGGTTTCTAGCTAAAAGCTTTTCTTGTACTCTAGAACTGTTGGTGCACCTGACAAGTTGATCACGTATCAACGAGTCTGAGTTCACCAAACTCACAGGTGCGGGCCAGTGTCTTTAACGAAGAAATATAGTTACCAATCCTTTCATTGGGCTCTTGGATCCTCATGAAAAACTTGGGTCTCTCAAGAACGACATTGATGTGTGGTCCAAAATACCTTTCTAACATTTTTATGGACATTTCAAACACATCAGATGGTTCCCCCTCACCTTCGCCAACTGGAATTGTATCAATACTCTCATATATGTTGCGTCCTTCTATTCCGAGGTTATGTAGGAGAATTGCCTGTCTCCTATGAGCAGAGAATTTTTCTCCACCAATTGCAACTAAATATGAGTCAAATAATAATTTCCATCTCTTCCAGGGCAACAGTGGATCACCCATATCAGACAGAAATGGAGGAGGTTGGCTCATTGAAGTGGTTGACATGCTGGCAGTTTTATCACTATTAATTCCTTTGGTAACTAGGTAATAATGATATAGAGGTTACATGCAGGCCTCCTTTCAGGCAAATGCAGCCAAGAATGTAAAACAAAAGTAAGTCAAAGAATGCGCTATGTATTCAAATAAAGTCTTTACATGCAACTCAGCAGAAATTCACTTGCTTGGATGCAGCGAGTAGTACAAATGTCAAAAAGTAACGAACAATAAAAAGGAATACTTGCAAAAATGCTGAAATGAACTTGAATGTTTAAAAATCGGCTCGTAAACTCATCGGCGAAAGCTTCGCGTTGTCGTTGTCAAGGTGATTAACAACAATTTAAAGATGGCAGCACGCAACGCGTGAGCACGTGATGACGTATTGAGGCGTGCTCGTCATGCGCGTCAGCGTGTGCACGAACAGAGTGTGTCACGAGCCAACAGGGACCGTTAGGATTTCCCAAAATAGTTAAAAATAGCGCAAAACTAGACGCAAACTCGCTTAAAAATGGAAAAAGGACCAACATACGTCTGAGAATCCTCCGGAGACTCGGAAAACCATCACCAAGCCAATAACTCCACTCAGGCTGCAGGATGAGGAACGTGGGTTCTCGAAGAGGGAGAGTCGGTGGCCAACTTGTCCCCCGCAAGCGTCGCTCGTCGCCAGTGTTAAGAGGCGATACACTGGTAAGTTTAAAGTCTTTTATTTTGTATCAGTCGTGTGCCACCAACTCCTGCTGCCAGCTTGTCACTTCTCCTCGATGCAACTGTCTCCCCAGAGATGGTGTCATGGAGATAGAACTCCAAGCTCGTGCAGTACATTAAAACATTACAACACTAGTCAATTTTGCAAAACCATTGATCTGATTGCAACCATTTCTGTGTCAATCCTCAAGAACCCACCAGCAGTATCTGTTGATAAACAATCAACCACTGTGGACAATTTTCGAATTTTGTGCGAATTCAAGACGACTCCAACTGAGGGTATCAGTGCACCAAAAATATCACCTACTATTTCTGAGAAACTTGCTCTCTTGTCACGTGTTAGTCCATGTTTTATTTCACTTAGTTGGTTACTATTTTGGCCTACATGGTAGACTGTGGGAAAAACAATTGTAAAATAACAACTACCATACCAATGCGCAGGCAACCTATAATAGGCTTTCTTACCACACACATAATAAATTCCCGAAAACACAGGATCAGTTCCATCCTTCAATCCCCAACCTCCAGTAATTTGGAAAGTATGCTCACACTCACTAGTACCGATGAAATAATTGTTATAATTAGTCTTAATTCTAAGCAAACATAATTTTCCCTTCTGATGCCAGTCCAGAGACATTGCAGCGTATTTTTCGCCTTTCTCATAATTTCCTTCCCTGAAAGCCCATGGTGGAACTTGTGACTTCTGTTCAACAGCCTTTCTCTGGAAACTTTCCCTTCTACTTTCTACTAATTCTATAAATACCTTTTCTTCAACCTGCAAACTACATGTTAAATTATTTTTGTAAGCATATTCTACATCTAAAGCTTTAGTAATATGGAAGAACTCTCCCATATAGTGTGCATTTTTACTACTCAAAACCTTATTAAGTTCTTTAATATTAGGTATTTCTGAAAACACTAAATCTATATTAGAGTAGTGATATTCGATCTTCCCCGTTACATGAAACAAACTGGTTAAGACACTACAAGACACACCATATGTTAAAGGAAGGTGATGATACGTCACCCCCTCTGAGACAGACGAAGGTAATTGCATGCACACATAACAATCACTTACGTTCATTGTATCTATATATTCATATAACAATTTAGTAAACACATTTAACGAGAAATCACTGATTGATTTATCATGATGGAAAATGCTTCCATCCATTTGTTCTATGTTAGAATTCGGTATTCTTTTAGTAACATCATTCACTCTTTCACTTGTCACATCATTAGTATTATTTCCATTATTAGTTATCATTAGGATAGGTACAAGGACAGTAGTAATACCCACATAAACGTTAATAGCAAGACACTACATAAGCAAGCTTTAATACATCTACGTTTTAGACTAGATTTTGGATGTTCATTCACCTTTTCTTTAGCCATTTTGTATTCTACCCAAAAAATATAAAATTCTAAATCTATAAATACTAAGCTTTACTAAAAAATAAATTCTAAAAAAAATTCTAGGAAGAGAAATATAGTGTAATCCTACACTTCAGACTTTCTTCTTCACCCCTTTCTTTTGATTTTCTTTTCTTTTCTTTAGGTCTTCAGAATCTTTATTTCCTTTTCCAACTGACAAATGCTGCACCTTAATTTTTGTCACAATTCTTTTAAGGTGGTCTCAGTTTGCTTTCATCCACATGTTCAGTGTCTGATTTGTCTCTTTCCTCACTCGGATCTGAGCTTTCAATTTCTTCTAAGATCACGTAGGTCCATTCTGGTGCTGTATATTTTCTACTTGGAATTCTTGCTCTTCTTGTTTTTCGCACTAATTCTTCTCCTGACTCTTCTTGGTCTGTCTGACTTGAGACCTCATTACTTTGCTCTGGTCTTTTCCTTGACTTTCTTCTTACAAGAGTGTATTTCAGTCTTTTCACTCCACCTGGCCAATTATACCTTTTCTTACTTTCTCAGGTTGGACTACTTTTTCACCAACTGTATCTTGTTCACAGGTTCTTTTATTTGGCCTTTTTCCTATCTGTCTTTCTTTCTGCTCTTCAGCAACTTCTGTTTCTTCCGTTTCAACAATAACTTCACTGACTCCTTGTTCAATAGCGAACTCACTTTCTCCTGGTTCAATAGCAGTTTCACCTTCCTCTGGTTCTACAGCAGTTTCCCGAGACCCAGTAACTGGTGCCCACTTTACTTGACTTGTGCTCGGCTGTTCATCATCAGTTTGTTCTTCAGAATCTGTTATTCTAGATTCTTCAGCTTCACACACTTCAACCTCTGGTCTTTGACTTTTGTTTACCAGTTGCTGCTCTTGTCTTTCAAGTGAACTTGGGACTCGTCTGGTGTGGCTAGCATGAATCCAATTTGGCAGACCACCACACTTCACCGCTGTTGTCGTCACCAGAATAACTTGGTAAGGACCACTCCACCTGGGTTCTAAACACGATTTCCTCACGTGTTTCTTGATAAGAACCCATTCACCAGGACTCAGATCATGAGCTTGATTCAGCTGTGTTGTTGTGGCGTTTTCTCCAACCCTGGCGAGACACAGAACGCACCAGATCAGCCAATCCTCTGCAATAGTCAAGCACTAGATCATCAGATATATTCATCAGTTTGTTCGCTGGTATGTATGCTTGTCTCATTGCTCTTCCCATTAGGATCTCATGTGGACTCAAACCCGTCTTTTTGTCAGGAATGCTTCTAAGACTCATCAGTACAAGGGGTAAAGCGTCAGGCCATTTCAGAGCTGTGGATGCACACACCTTTCCTAACCTAGATTTTATTGTGCCATTTAACTGCTCAACCACTCCAGCTGCTTCAGGTCGATGGGCACAATGCAGCTTCTGTTCAATTTGCAATGCTGCACAAATCATTCCAATTATCTCATTATTAAAATGAGTTCCTCTATCTGTCTCTAAGGTGACTGGATATTCAAATCTAGGAATCAGTTCTCTCAGAAGTAGTTTGGCGACAGTTAAGCTGTCATTCCTTCTTGTCGGATAGGCTTTCACCCAACAAGAGAACAAACAGACAATAACTAGCACATATCTCAGCCCATTACAGGGGGGGAGCTCGATAAAATCAAGTTGGAGACGTGTAAATGGTCCCCCTGCTCTTCCAATTCGTCCCCAACTAACAACTGTCTTTCTGCCTGGATTTTGTTTCTGACAAACTATGCACCTCTGGCAAAGGCTCTCTGCAATGACCCTGAACCTCAGGTTATACCATGACTGCTTGAAGAGTCTGATCATTGCATCTCTTCCAATATGTGCAATTCCATGATATACCCTGGCCATATGGGAAAGTAAAGAATCTGGCAGGGCTGGTCTTTCATCAAAATAGACCCACACTTCATCTTCTGCTCGCTTTCTCCAACCAGTAGTTTTCCAGATTTCTTTTTCCTCATCACTTGCCTCTTCCTGCATCTGCCTCACTTCATCCCAAGTTTCATATGTGTTTGTGAACAAAAGATGGCATTCGGTATTTTCCCTTTCAATTGATCTGTTTAAAGCCATTAAATTTCGTGCACTGTAATGCGCTATTTGGTCAGCGTATCTGTTGCCCTTCGTCACATAATCATCTCCTGATTTATGTGCGGCACATTTGACCACTGCAATTCTTTTGGGCAATTGCAAAGCATCCAATAATTCTTTTACAGTTTTGCTGTTCCGAATAGAAGAACCTGAAGAAGTCAGAAATCCCCTTTGCATCCATAGCTGTCCAAAATCATGGACAACCCCAAACCCATATTGGCTATCCGTGAATATGGTCACCCTCAGACTTTTGGAAACTTTGCAAGCTCTAATTAGAGCAGTCAATTCAGCAATTTGAGCAGAATTGACCCCTTTTAGACAGGATGCTTCTAGAACTCCCGCTATGGTGCAAACAGCATAAGCAGTACATAATTCGCCTTTCTCAGACATGACCCATCCACGAATATTTCAGTCTGGTTCTTCTAGAGGAACATCCTCTACATCAAACCTGGGTTTGGTGCACAGTTCTGTCACATCCAAACAATAATGATCTGCTTCTTCTCTCACTTCCTCACACCGAGAACTTGGCAATAGAGTTGCCGGGTTTACAGTTGTGCACCTTACCATAGTCACATTTTCAGCACCCAGAATCACTCTCTCGTACTTAGCCGACTAGAGGTTAGATATTGAGTCCGGGTTCGAGTTAAAAGGATCTCAACAGAATGTGGCACATACACTTTGACTGGACATCCCATCACAATCGCTTCGCTTTGTTCCAAACTCACACAAGTGGCGGCTACTGCTTTTAAACAGCTTGGCAACGCTGCAGCCACTGAATCCAGAGTAGCAGAAAAATAGGCTACTGGACGTCGTGCCATTCCATGTTTCTGAGTTAGGACTGAAAGTGCACATCCATCTCTTTCGCAACAATATAGTGCAAACTCCTTGATATAATCTGGCATTCCCAATGCAAGTGCTCGACAAAGACTGTTTCTCAATTTCGTAAAGGCTTCCATACTTTCATCATCCAACACAATCGGATCTTTCACATCTTTTCGTGTCAACCTCTGTAGAGGTTTTGCAATCAATGAAAAACCACAGATCCACTGCCTACAGTATCCAACCATTCACAAAAACATTCGTACTTCTTTCTGAGTGGTAGGTGGGCTCATTTGTCTGATTACGCTAATTCTTTCTGGTGTCACCTTTCTGACTCCCTTTTCGATTTTATGTCCTAAATACTGGACTTCTTGTTTACAAAATTGTAATTTTACTGGTGACACTTTGTGTCCTCCTTCTGCCAACTGGTTCAGTAAGGCAATGGTATCTGTCACACATGCCTCTCGAGTCTTTGATGCCACAAGTAGGTCATCAATGTACTAAACCAAAACTGAATTTCCTGGCACAATCAAAGTTTCCAGATATCTTTTCAGAATCTGGTTAAAGATTGAGGGACTCTCGGTATATCCTTGAGGAACTTGGCACCATGCCAAGACACGGTCTCCGAACCGAAACGCAAAAAGATATTGGCTCTCCGGATGCAAGGGAATCGAGAAAAATGCTTGACACAGATCAATCACTGTGTACCATTCTGAATCGCATGGAATTTGGTAAAGGATGACTGCTGGATTTGGTACTATGGGACAACAAGGTACTACAATCTTATTAATCTTTCTTAAATCCTGTACTACTCTATATTTCCCGCTTGGCTTTTTAATTCCTATAATGGGTGAATTACAAGGACTACTCATTATCTCTCTCAAAATTCCCTGTTCAATCATTTGATCAATCACAGGAGTGACACCTGCAATTACTTCTGGACTCATTTTGTACTGAGGAGTGTTTGGATACACAGCACCCTCTTCCACCGTAACCTGAATTGGGTCTACGTTTGTCATTAGACCGATTTTCTTTTCCTGTAAAATCCCATACATCCGACCTCACTGTACTTCTTAATTCTTCAGGTAAACTCTCTTCTGTGAGAAGTGAAAACAACTCATCCACTTCTGTCCCTTGCTTCGCTAACATCATTTTGAATTCAACATCCTCATCAGGAGTCTGAAATGCAAAACCATTTGGCGTACAATATATGGTACAATTCATCTTGCATAGCAAATCTCTACCTAAGAGATTTACTGGACTTGAGTCACATACCACAAACCGATGCATGTCTCTGAAGTTTCCAATATGAACTTCTATTGCATTTGTGACTGGGGTTTTAATGTGCTTATTTGAAACTCCTACAACTTGGATAGTTTCTCCCGAGAGGGGTAGGTTTGGAATTTCTGCTGCTCTCACAGTAGAACGGGTAGCACCAGTGTCCACTAGGAATGTAATATCATCACCTTCCACCTTTCCTTCGACAAATGAACCTGACTGATCTACCGCCAAAGATGCACCAAGTACGCACTCTTCCTCCCCCCTCAGGCACAGTCATTGAGATGAGTCTGAATCATTCTCATTGCACTGCAACCAATATTGCGGAATCATTTGCACACTTTGATTCTTACCGATCTGGTCACCTCCGTGGAATCCAGTGTTCACACCATACCTCTGCACCTGAGCATTCACATTATTTGGCATAGGAGCTTGTGGCACCTGTAACTGTGGTGTAACTACCTGCTGCTGCTGCTGGTTCACAACGACCTCATTCTGCATCTGTGGATTTAAATTTTGATTCACCCCATTATTCTTTTGAGCAGATCTACACTCATTATTCCAATGTCCAATCTTTCCGCACGCATGACAAGGAAATTTCTTCATAGCCTCCTCTTTACTCATCTTACCTCTACCTTTACCTCCATTCGATACCTGACCATTTTGATTCTGACCATTCATTTGATAACCTGTTTGGGAATTGCTATTTACCTCTTGTTGCTCTGCTACCTTCACTTGTGCCCACATCCTTTTCTCCTTTAGTTTCTTGTGTCTTGACTCAATGTCATCGCTACAATACTTTACATATCTCAAAATTTCATCTATTGTTTTGCTCTGCCAACAAATCAAATGTTGCTGAATCATATTACTAATCTCTGGTTTTAATCCAAATACAAAACGATACACAAAATGTCCCATATCCTTGTCTCCAATATTTTCAAATCCACTATACTGTTTAAATACTTGTAACAACCTTTCATAATAGGCATGCACTGACTCCTTTGGTTCTTGGGTCGTTCGGTCTATCTTCACCCAATCTGTTTCTTTAGGGGAAATTTTCCCTTTCAAGTAAGTGATTACTTGGTTATACTTTTTCATCACCTCCTCTGATGGTGCTCCTGTTTTAGGGTCTCTAAGATACTCTTCTTTTGACCAATCAACAGTGATCTTACATTCTGTCCACAAGTCTGCCGGAACAACAATTTCAAACAACCCATCTAAATCCTTTAACAAAACCTTCGAGACCTTCACAAACCTTTCTACCTGTTTGTACCATTTTACGGGTTTCTCTCTTAGTCTGGGGAAATCATTCGTAAATGATAATATATCCTGCCTGACCACGGAACATGAACGTATCCACCACCTGGTACTTCTCTCATCGGACACGCCCTTTCAACCTGTTCTGTTTCCTTTAACGGGAACATAGACACTCCTTTACTAGCTGCTTCTTCCTTCTTTCTTACCCATCTATTTCTCCATCGATCTACATCTCCCCATTTCTTCAAAATGTTCATCAACTCCTTTATTTGTAACCTTTTTCCAGACGCATTCAAACTCTCCAGATCCTTTTCAGTAAATGCCAATCTGTACGATTTCTGCAACACCTTCGACTTTTCTATGTCTATTCCATACTCACTAGCAGCTTCAGATATTTTCTCATGAAGATTCCTCGCTCTCCAAGTAATGCTTTTACACAAGAACAATAATTCATCATCTCGATAAGTCCCTAATCTGTCTGGACTGA
Organism: Calotriton arnoldi; assembly: GCA_963921515.1. NCBI lineage: Eukaryota > Metazoa > Chordata > Amphibia > Caudata > Salamandridae > Calotriton > Calotriton arnoldi. Next base: position 1,868,069 of record CAWUFW010000868.1, on the reverse strand, counting down.
TTGTACCAATAATCATCTCTTCCAAATCTACCTTCAATTGGCTCACATTTATACTCTGTGTTTGTGTTACTTTCTTTTCCCTTTCCTTTATCCAATTATTCAATTCTTCTGATAAAAGACCTGCTGAACTCCTGTCATTGGAGTGACATTTGTCCCTATTCTCCTTGGATTTATTTGTATATCTCTTCTAGGGGTTTCTGTTATCATTTCACAAACTGGAAGATCTATCAATGTAACATTTGTGTCAGCCTGTCTATTCTCATTGTCTATCGTCTCCATTCCGCTCCTGACATTACCCATTGGAACTGCTAATGTATGTACTTTAGGTGTATTTGGGTTTTCTCCAAACAAAGGAACTAGAGGACCTATTGTAACCGGTACTGTCAATGCTTCTGCATTTAGGCTCAACTGATTTATTTTCTGAATCTGCTCTACATTTGCCTTGTTTAGCATCTCAAACTCTTTTTCTCTCATTATCCTAGCCATGTCCGCAATCTGTGGAATCAATGGATTTCCCATAAAGGGTGCATTCGGGGTCACCTCGACTGAAATTTCTTGATATGGTGGGGGTCTTTTGGTCATAATATCCTCTAATAACTCATCATCAGAATCATTTCGTAAACTTGTAGTTTCTATGTTCTTCTTCTTCTCTTTACATTTACCTCCTGTCTGTTCATCAGCAACTAAAACTGGATATAAACCCTCGGTTACCACAGCTCTCCTCCATCGTTTCATTGTGTCTTCTCTTCTCTCAAAAGGATACCTCGACATTAAATTTCTATATCTCCTACCTCCTCGATATTTCTCTCTCACCATGGCTTCTATTTCCCATTCCTCTAATGCTTCATACTGTGTAGGTCTGGGATTCGGCTCTGATGAATTCATTCTATTTCTCAAATTCTGCAAAATCCTCATATTAAACGAACCATGCTGTGGAAAAGCTAAAACACCATCATCCTTTGTATACTCTGCCTAATTCTCCAACCATGTACACGTATGATATCCTTGCTCTAACATCATATAGGAAGCAGGCGTCCCTGGAGGGGGAATAAGAATTCCTTCTCTAGTCACAATCGGTTTATCCTTTTTGAAGAATTTCTTTATTTTCTCAAACAACTTCATTTTCCTGACTTTTTACACTAACGTATTTCAACAAAACAAACAAGGAAACCTTTCCGTAATTCTACTTATTCTATTCGTCAGCTCTCGTCCTATACCACCGCGACACACACCAACCAACCAATTAGAACACCACTACGTAAGCACAGTCTCAACCAATACTAGCGCGGCTTTTCTGACGTCAGTATTACTCCTTCTACTGACCCTCCCTTTACAAAATAATACGGCAATATTTTTCTAAGCACTCTTAATCAAAAATTCGATTAGTAACAACATAAAACAATGCTACCTCGTCTGTTCCACTAAATAAAGAGATAGTTTTCACTTTTCCGAGAGGTTTTCTTCACTACGAGTCCTAATAATGTCCAGCGCTATTTTACTCTTCAAACAAGCTCCGGGTGGACCTATTACTCCTCTAGGGATAAGGCCAAAGTTTTGCAAGAGGACTTTTTGGTGTGAAAAGAGGTCTTGGTACTCCCCTGGGGATAAGGCTAGAGTTTCGGAAGTGGACCCTTCACTATTTCAGACACTTTACTCACATATGAAATTTCCCTAAATATAACACCTTCAGCCCTCCGTAGCTTCGGTATTATTACAACAGACAAAGTACTTCTGCAGTGTGATTTCTTTACCACACTCTTCTTCTGCCTATTTCAGGCTAATTCCATTCCCGGGATTCCTCAGGTAACTCCGTACCTGTACTTCTAGACAACATAGAACATGACACTAACTTTTTCGAGTTAAAACATATAATCAATAATCATTACCAAACTAATCAATAATCAAACCGTCCTCTGCTACCAGGAAACTGATCCAGCGCGACGGCCAATGCCTAATCAGGGATCAATACTCCATAATATAGCAGAACAATGGCCCATACACACACACCCAAATCCCTGATGCGCTGGGGTCAATTTTTATACAGGTTCAATTCTCTTTCTTATATCTTGTTCATATATGGCATTTTCCAAATACCTATCTAATTCATATATCAACTTTTCCTCTACTTGGTCGATGAACCAATTAGTTGAATAGTTGATGGTAATGATACTCTTTTATCTAACTAATCATTCGTAAACTAAATAACCACAAACTCTTGTTGAAGTTAATAAAGTTTATCACAAATTATAGAATAAAATGCTCAAAGGCATACGGTCACAAATGCAAACAATGAACTCACAAAGGGAGAGAAAATATCAGCAATCCAAAAGAGACAAACTCATCAATAAGCAATGACAATGTTGCATGAAGGAGTGGATAGATAAAGAGACAAAAGTTTCAGAGACAATAATACATTCGCAAGTAAATTATGCAAGAACGAGTTAGAATAATACAAACCCAACGGATTTGCAGTGAAAACCACCCCTCAGGCCAAAGTGGTGGTGGGGATCCCCTGAAATAGAGTTAGGGGACAAAGATTTCAGGGACAGGATCAGGACAAGACAGGAACAGCTAGGCCTCTCTGCAAACCGACGGACTGCGACGCATCTTCCCTCTCTCAGCCTCTCCACCTACGACTCAAACCACACCCCTAAAGGCACCCCAATCATACCCTAACACCTACATGTCCGTCCCACATCAGTTGAAATATTCAGCGTAACTAGACAGTTGATTGGTGGACTTTGGGGTGGAATGTCACACCATGATGACTTCATTCACTTTTAGGCTCATTCTTTGTTTTATGCCCATTCCCACCACCTCATACATTGTACATTCACATGATCTGTTACAGGTTACAATTTTATACATTTTTGAGCAATGTCTTCAGGAAAAATCCTTCTATCCCACGACCCGTCACGTAGTTTGGCAGACGATCATCACATCGGCCTTCACCCTCTTTCATCTGCTCTGCTGTGCTCAGCGCTTCAGCGTGCCTTTGTCTGAACAGCATTTACTCTATTTTCCAACCCCGCCTTCACTTCGGATAACTTAAGAAAACCTGGAGTTCATCCAGCCCACTATAACGAATAGAAAATGAACATTCATTAATTATGTGATAATGAAATTTTCACTGTTTACCACCCACCTTTGTTCTATTCCCTGTTAATGTTTTTCCTAGCATAGCCTTATGCAAAACGATATTATTTATTAATTCAAAACAAGCTGCAACATGCAAACTACGAAATACACATGCGGCCTAGTCATGCATTATTTCTCGTTTCTTTCAAAGCATAATGTAAATGCAATTTTAGTTCTTTCATGCGTTATCTCATGTTAGTGCATGCATTCGCAAAGCAGTTTTTCCTTGTGTTCATGTAAGGTGCACGTTAATTTTCTATTACTACTTACCGTTAGTACGTATTATGGGGGTATTCATTTGAGCAGGTCCTCTTTGCGAAATCCTGCTCCATCAAGACCTTCCAGGGAAAATACATTTCAGGCCTAAGAATTCGGCTAACATAAGAAAATGGCCCATGAACTTTACGTGGTCGCATAGAAAAATGAAACACATTCAATTGGTATTACTACTTTCGTCTAACTTAATACGTTCATAAGCACATCGAATACAGATAGGTCAGCTGAGCTCCTTAACCTGCACTGGTGTCATCTGTGTAGCCCAAGTCTCTCAGATGATGTGTTTCCTGTTTCTAATTACGCTACCTGTTTTCAGTGCTGGAAGTGTTGAAGTGCACTGACTGAATATGGCGGGAACAGGAGGCATGCAGAGTTGTAGACTGCTTAATTTGTAAAAAAAGTAAGTAACATGACACTTCCCAGTAGGCCACTGCAACCTGCACCACCCACTGGCCCTGCAAGCGCTGACAATAGCAGTACCAACACAACTACTAACCATTGCACACCTACCAGTCTGAAAATTCAGGCTTTTCCAGGCCACCCAAAGCAGTAAGAATGTTGTGGGTGGGAGGTAGTATTCATTTTTAATGCCTATTAATAACTTATTAAACACTGTTGTGATCATCTCAAAATTAGACAGACGGCGCCACCATGTGGTTGACTGTCATTAGTACTAGTGTTGTGAGTTAAGTGCCGGTGCCAAGCACCGGAAACCACCGGCTCAAATTCAGCCCTGGTTGTGGAGGATCATTCTATATCAGCTGAGAGGAAATCAATGGGAATCGAAGCATAGATGTGGATCCAGGAGTACCACCCTACGTCTTCTGCCTATAGAAAAAAGGAAGAGGCCAAAGGGCAGCAGGTGGCAAGACCATAGAATTCTCAGAATCTCGGCTCAGTGGGGCTGTGGAAGTCAGCTCAACCTCGTCACATGTCGCAATGGCAGATTAGATGATTGGTCCCCTTCAGTCCCTCAGATGTCCCTTGAATCTGGCAGTTCACGGAAAAGCACTACATGGTATGGTAATGCACGTGTGACTGAGAGGCTGGAGGGCATGAAGTTATGTTCCAAAGACTGCGCAAAGCACTTTCAAGGGTGAAGCTAGAGTTGCTTGGCTGTAGCTAGTCTCCTGATTAGATGCATATGCAGAGAGGTGGGAGAGTCTCCACTACACTAAACAACACGCTATCAGCCTGAACCTTGAGCTTACCTGACATGCCTGATTATTTTGGATCTTGTAATGATGCTGGAAATTTTCCAGTTTGTGTTAATCTGACACGAGATGGGTGGTACTTGGCAGGGGTGTTTATGTGCTTCTTTCACAGTACTAGTAACATTGGTTAGGAAATGAAGGCACCTGCTGTAGAGATCTTCGTATCCCTCAACTTTCTGTATAATACTGGCGAGAAAGCTTAGGTTTTGAAGTTCTTGCTAGATAGATCTGTGTATTCTGCTGGTCATAGTTTTTAATAATTATAGAACATAATAGAAAGTTAATGTGCCTGCTGTGTAGCACTGAGTATAACCTGTAGACTACATGTTTGAACCCTAATTTAACTCAATGGGTTTCAGCATTTTTAAAGAGATCCTTGCTTAGCCTGCAGGTCACAAGTTCCTATAGTGGAATACACACCTGTTGCAAGCATCTGCTTGTAGTGAGCAAACCATAGTTTTGAATCCTTGAGTCAAAGGTTCATTTTTCTGAAGTCGATAAAATGAGCACCCTCAGGCTGGGTTGTAATACACATCTAATATGACATACCAATTTAATTGATCCTATTTATTACAAACGTACAGCACTTCACACCTCACTACTTTAGTTTCTAAGCTCTATAAATAACTGGTGATACAATTTATCCAATTTAATGGTATACAATATAGTGAGCTCAGATGAATGGAAAACTAAATTGGCCTTGCCAGTACTCAAACTTGTGACCTACATGCCACAGACTGTTCAACTCATCGAACCTACCTGCTGACTATATTGTGTGCTATATTGATGGCTGTTATAATTATGTAGAAGCACCTGCACAGAGATGCTACATTACGTTGAAGGTGTTGAATAGGCATATAATTTGTCTTATGAAGACAGGATCCTGCATATTTTATAGACATCAATTGCTGATATCTCCCTTGTATTTCGTGTATTATCATATATATTTTCTTATGAAATCTTTGCATTTTTAGAGCGTATATAAAGCTGTCTAAAAGTCCCAAGGAGACAAGGTGGGATGGAACAGCTGTCCTACCCTGTCTCCCCGAGTTAATATTAGGAAAGGCTATATAGTTTTCGTCCTTAAGAAATGCCACTTGATCCATCCTGATGATATAGGCATGAAACATGTCGACCTCACACTTGTAATTATTCATTGGATTAAACCGTTTCCATTCAGGAGAAGTCAGGATCATTATATCTCCAGGCTTCGTTCGCCTTTTTAACCATGACGTAGATATTGTCAATTGTATTAAAAAATCTTCTTAGAAATATCTATAGTCAATTTTAGATCACACCTTTCTCCAAACTGCCCACCATTGTACTGGGATTTATAACACATCCCCAGTATTACTTTAGCAAATTGAAAAGATCTCCGACAAAGAGCCCCATTGGGGGGGCCCATGGGGGATTACAGTGCCAGCCATACGAGGAGCAGGCCCCAGGACGAAGAATGTCACCTTTTGGTGGGTGAGGGCACTTCCTACTACGAGCTAATGCTTCTTGATTTTGAAACAGTATGCCCTATTGTGAGTCTTAAGTGTTGGCCTGGAGGTGTTGCACCTCACCCCGGCCCACAGTACCCTGCCCTATCTGCCACTTACTGGCCTTGATGGTCAGGCACGCCTGCTGCAGTGCCTGAAGCACCTCCTAGAGGTGGTACAAGTGTTCCTCCCTGTTGAAACTTAAGACATCTATGTCATATAGGTAGGTGGAACAGAATGCCTCCTTCCCAGCCAGGACGCTGTTCACCAACCTCTGGAAGTGGCCCTCTGGGGTCAAGCATGCTGACTCTCTTCAGCCCCCTCACTCAGGGCAATCTGCCAGTCCCCTGAGGTAAGATCAAAGGTACTGAGGAACTTAGCAGCGCCCAGCCTGTCGATGAGCTCATCAGCTAGGGGGATGGGGTGAGCATCAGTCTTAGTGAAGGAATTGAGTCTTTGGTAGTCCACACAGAACCTAAGTTCTGGGGTGACAACCGGTGGGGTAGCCTTGGGGAATAGCACAACTGGGCTGGACCAGGGATTGTTGGAGAGCTCGCTCACCTCTAACACCACCATCTTGGAGACTTCCTCCTTGATGCTAGCCCTCACCTTGTCCAACAACCAGTACATTTTGTTTTTAACAGGCATACTGTCTCCAGTATCTATGTCATTGGAGAACAGGAAGGCAAACTGACCCAATAACTGGTGACAGTCTCTCTAATGTTCTGCGGCCAGAGTAAGGGAGAGGTTAACACCCTCTACTGACCCATCATGCTCCTTGAAAGTTAAGAGGTCAGGGAGAGGTTCACTCTCTTCTTCCTCTTCGTCATCAGTCACCAGGAGCATGGTGACCTCAGACCTGTCAAAGTGTGGTTTGAAGCAGTTTATATGGAGCACCCTTCAGAGGTTTCTAGGGGACGTGAGATCCACCAGGTAGGGGGTATCCCCCTTCTTCTCTTTCACCTCATATGGGCCTGTCCAATGGTTTTGGAGACCTCTTGGATCTACAGGCTCCACAACCCACACTTTCTGGCCAGGCTGAACCTCCACCAGGGTGGCCTACTGGTGGTACCAGAGTTTCATCACTTCTTGACTGGCTTCAAGATTCTTTTCAGCCTTCTTCCAGAAGCACTGCATCTGGTTCCTGAGAGCCAGCATTTAGCTGACTACATCCCGAGTGGGCTTCCTGGGAGCTTGCTCCCATTCCTCTCTTACTAGGCTGAGAGGTCCCCTAACCAGGTGACCGTAGAGGAGCTCAAATGGGCTAAATCCAACCCCTTTCTACAGTACCTCTCTGTAGGCAAATAGCAGGCACGGTAAGAGGACATTCCGCTTCCTCCTCATGGGCTTGGGCAGGCCCATAATCATGCCTTTGAGGGTCTTGTTGAATCTCTCAACAAGCCATTGTTTTGGGGGTGATAGGGTGTGGAGAACTTAAAGGTTATCCCACATGGACTTCATGTACGCGAACATGAAGTGGGTGCCTCTGTTGAGCACCACTTCTTTGGGAAACCCCACTCTGGTAAAAATCCCCATCAGGGCCCTGGCCACTGCAGGTGCAGTCGCGGACCTCAAAGGATGGCCTCTATGTACCTAGTGGGGTGGTCCACCAAAACCAGGATGAACCTGTTGTCTGAGGCAGTTTTGGGGTCCAAGGTTTTAACAGTGTCAAAACCAACCCTCTCAAAGGGAGCTCCAACAACAGGCAAGAGAACCAGGGGAGCCTTCAGCTTCTGCCCTGTTTTCCCGCTAGCCTGGCAGGTGGGATAATACCTACAGAATGTATCTGAGGCTGTTTTTAATCAGGGGCGAGTAGGAGCTAATAGAAGTGAGGGACAAGCCTGGCAAAGGTCTTGCCCTGCCAAAGGCACATCATGAAGAAAACCCAGTAGGAAGGACCTGTAATACTGGGGTACCACCAGAACACAGGCTGCCTGAGGTCCAGAAACCTTAGGCTCACCATACAGGAGGTCATTCTCCCAATAGAGAAGGTGCTCTCCAGAGGTATCACCTTCTGCCTGGGCCTCAGCTTGCCACCTTAAGCCCTCCAGAGTTGAGTACTCTTTCTGCACTTTACAGAATTCTTCCCTTGGCAACTGCCTGGGCCATTCTTCCAGGCTCCTGGCTTCCCCGACTCCCCTCTTAGGCAGCCATGGACATTGTGGTCATACTGAGCCATTATGGCAAGCATTATATCTCCAGGTGTGAACTGAGCTCCATTTCCTTCCAGACAGTGTGCTCTAGGTCGTGGCCTAATAGACAATCTATGTGCATGACAGGGCTCACAGCTATTTTTAGAGAACCTGAGACTCCACGCCACTCCAAGGGAACCCGAGCTACTGGGTGGTGACTCTCACAGTTGTCTGCAACTATGACCTGATGGAGTGTAGTAGAGATGACCTGCTCTAAGGACACCGGATGACACCTCACAGCAGTCATACTGGCTCATGTGACTCTCAGATCCTTCACCCATTGACAGTGCCTTTGCTTAGAAGTATTGGAAGGCATATGGGCTTTTGGTACCACCTCTCTATCCCCTAAGGACACCGAGGTAACCCCTGCTCTCTTCTCCATTCTAACTGGGACCACCTCCTCCCCCAGAGCTAAATTTGGTGTCTCCCTTGGAGTGCCCAAATTTGTAGCACTCTACACCAGGAGACAAACCTCTGTGTCTGTTTGTCATAAAACTCATTTCTTTAAGACCCAGACTAAGACTGGTTACTGTTGTTCCCCATGGAAATTATTTTGGATGCCTTTAGAGAAGTTATTTTTATGTTTTTCTCCCCTCTCTTTCTTCTGGTAGGACCCATTACCACCCTTCTGGTGATCCACCCTTTTATGGACACTCTGGTGCTGACCCAGAGGCCCACCTCCTTAGCAAGCTCCCTGGGATCAGGGAGCTTACTATTAACTAGGTGCAGCTCTGTAAAACAGATATTGGACATGTGCTCTCTCAGTATCAGACTAAACAACCCAGTAAAATCAACAACTTTGTTGCTCCGCACACAGCCATTCAGTGCCTTCCTGACGTAATCAAGAATGTCCACCCAAGACTGGTTCTGTATCTTTTGGCTATCCCTGAATCTAATGTGGTACTTCTCTGGGGTGAGTCCAAATTTGGTAACAAGGATGGCTTTCATCGTCCCCGACCTCCAGTGTAAGTAAGGCATCCCTCCCACTTTAGGCATGTGTTTCCAGAGTGATGCCCCCAAAAACTCTTCTGGGACCCTGTGCATCTTGAGGGCCACTTCATAGGCAGAACCCCACTTCTCAATATCATCCCCTATCACAAGGGTTGCCCTTGTGATATATATATATCACAAGGGCAACCCTTTCTATGTCCACGGGGGCCACGGTCTATAATCGTTATATGAACAACAAAGTCCACAGTGGGACTCTTCTGAAAACATTGACCCCCTCCTGCACCTCTCTGGGGTATCCAACACTCAATGTGATATTTAAAAATACCAAGTGGTAAGTACCTACTTTGGTAGTGTTTTACACAAATATATATCATAATGAAACTCAACAATGAAATACGTTAATGATCACAATTTGCACAAAGGGGTTTCAGAGATTATTTTTTTAGTAATATTCTTCAATTTATATGCAGATACTGTGACAACACTAAACAAAAGTGCAGGCGATGCAGTGCTCCAGTGTGTGAATAAATGTAGAAAATATATAAAAAGGATTTACAACAAATAATCACTGGGTACAACTATTTAGAAACACGAACGTATGTTCATATAACATTGCAACATGTGGAATAATAATTGATCAGTAACCAAGTGAAACAGTGTCGACGTTTCGACCTCTAGTGATTTTTAGGGTCTCCTGAGGACAAAAGTCATATGACTAAATATCAACTAATGGTAACCGATGTACATGGACGATTTTTAGAACAAGGGGAATGAGGTGCGTCTCAGTCCGAAATCCTCCATGGGAAATTCACTGTATCCAGTGGCTCCAATATCATCACCACATCCACATAGCATGTATCACTCAGCTTGTGCTTTGTCACTTTGTCACTTAATATTGAGGACAATTGGTGAAGTTGTTGACATCGCTGATACATGCACAGGCTGAGTGATACATGCTTTGTGGTCCTCGCACTCCTGGGGGACACCAAGGTAATCAATGAGGAGGTCCGACAGTTAGTGGCGATGGGGCTGCTGCTGGCTAAAAGGCGGGTAGCGATGCGTTGGGGCAGGGGCCCGATCCCAACTATAGAGGAATGGACTAGGGACATGATTTACTGCAACACTCAGTCTGAGGCCGATATCGAACTTCTACCACCGCAAGCCAGGCCAAGGGCGTATTGGAGTATATTCCAGCAATACTTCGTGGGTAAAGAAACCGGAGAAACGGATGGAGCAGGAGACAAGGTGAGGCCCATGGAACGTGCAGGGAGTGGGGACGGGGTGGCAGCCCTAGTATGATTGCGAGGGTGCAATTGTTGTATCCCACGTAACCTTACGTAGCCTTACGGAGTCACATGCAGAATTATGTATGGATAAGTCCTTTTCAATGTGACTTAAAAGTGACAGATCAGACGCTCTTGGTAATCACAGTTTGAATTGTACCCCTGCATTGACAATGTATAATGATGTTTGTGTTGTGTTAACTGAAAAACCAATAAAGAAAATAAAAAAAAGGGGGAAAAAAATACATGCTATGTGGATGTGGTGATGACATTGGAGCCACTGGTTACGGATTATGGAGGTGGTCCTGATGCAAGGGATGGAGGATGCTGAAGATGCTCAAGGATGCTGCGGATGCGATGCGGTTAACGGGGGTCTTCCTCCAGCTACTCCTTGGTCCACGAAGGTGGTAAGGCGGCCCTAGTCACGGGGTCGACGTCCCTCAAAGTCCTCTTGACGATGGTAAAAGTGCAGTCGCCACTGGACTACCAGTCACCTGGTATTGCAGTCATAGACAAATCTTTCCCTGAGCGATAATTCAGCTTTGGGGCAACCAAGCTACACTCCGACAACTCTCTGTCTCAGCGAACTCAGGTGCAACTTTGAGCGTCGGATCCTGGTCTCTGGTGCTGCATAGCAGCGGTTTGTGGCGACTTGAAGATTCTGGGCTACCAACTTGCCCCAGGAGCCTTCTCAGCAGTTGTGGCCCTGTGCTGTGGACAGGAGGTCAGCCGGCTGACCAATGGACTCTCTTTGCTTTGGCTGGGCTCTCGAGATGACGTCTTCATGAGCAGGACACAGCAGGGACAGCCCCTCTCCTTTGCTAGCCACCAGGTTTAGCTGGTGCAGCCTCTCTTTGTCGGTTCCTTGGTGCAGCAGGGCAGTCCTTCTTCGGTCCGTCTTCCAGTCCAGACAAGATCTGAGTTCTGGGTCCCAGGAGTGTTCTATTTATGTTCAGAAAATGTCCTCAGGGTAGGATGCTGTTGGAATCCAATGGGCTACCAGGTTCCCTCCCTCCTGATGACCAATTCCTGGGAAGTGTGACATTTGGATATCCCAAGATGCACCATTCTGTCCACTCCCAACATGGCAGAGCCCCTTTCTCAGTGTCCAGAGCTCCCTAGCCCAGCCCAGAGGTGTGGCTACCCAGGGGGCTACACCTCCACGCCCCTGAAAAATCAATTTGACAACTGGCTTTCCCTTCCCTGTCCCTCGTGCCAACCTGTCTGCCTAAAGAAAAGAGTAGCCCCCCTCTTAAGTGTTGGCCATTTGCCCTTCAAAGGCAGCTTCTACTTTGAAGCTCACTTTTTGGGCTAACACCCATGTGGCTTCCTGCAGGAGGGAGGTAACACCTCTCTCCCGAGCAGGCCCTCATGGTCTCCTGTCTTGGGAGTCATTAGCATGACTCCCCAGGAGGGCAGAAATATGTCTACAGGACAGACCTAGTAAACAGGCAGTGAAAATCTTGGGCAACTAAAGTAGCCACATCTAAGGTTGCACCTTTCCCACTAGTGACATTAAATTCGATTTAACCATTAAATCGGATTTAATGCGCTGATTCTTTTGATACACTGATTGCCCACCAGTAACATTAAATTCAATGTAACCATTAAAGTAGATTTAATGCACTGGTTCTTTTGATACCTTACAGTACCAACTTTAGTAGACACATTCAGAAGTTACCAGGGCTGAGATGTCAGCTGGTAAATCTGTACTTGCCAATGGGCTTTCTAGCCTTTCCATAGTAAAAATAATTTATGGTTTTCACTGCTGGAACTTGTAAAATTATATGTTCCACGCTTTAATATACAGCTCTTTGCCTTAGGGCTCATTAGGCCTACCTTAGGGGTGACTTATATATATATATTAAAAAGGGAGGTTCAGGTTTTGCCATTACCTAAAATAGCAAAGTCGAGTTAGCAGTTTTAAACTGCCCTTCCAGTGTGCAGTGGCAAACTGGGAGCCATGTTTTACCTTGTCCTACTCATGTTGCCACAATCAGTGCTGCGGTCCACAAGAGACACCTCAACTTACAGGCCCTAGGTAACCCTGGTACCATATACTAGGGCTTACAAGTAAAATTGGGCTATGCCAATAGGAGGCAGCTAATTAAACATATACCATTTTAAGGGTCGGAGCACCTGCACTGAGTCCTATTTAGTAGGGCTCAGGGCATTTCAGAGTCATGACACCAGTACCTAGTAGTCAAATGGGGGCAATAAGTGGGGGGTAAACCTGCAAAAAGACTGCTTCCTTACAATTATTTATGTAGGGTTTTTAGTGTAACACAAAATCACTGTATGGCAGTTCACAAACACCCAGTCCTAATCTCATTGCTGAACACCAATTTAAGAAATTGGGTTACTGGTTGAGGGGGCATAACCCTACTCAAGCAGCAACCACAATTCGTGTCAGAGTGAAACACAAGCAAACCCCAAATTAGCCTGTGGTAAGCCTTGGATAGCTTGGCACAAAGCAGTCAGGCTGAACTTCAAAGAGTAACAAAGTGAAAACACAACAAACATCTGTTAGACATGGGGTTTCTGTTTGTCAGAGTATGCACCCTGTACAAGCAGGAACCACCACTCTAGTCAGGGTAAGCTAGATACACACTAAAAGATAACCTGTGCTCACCCTCTGGTAGCTTGGGAGAGAGCAGTAAAGCTTATCTAAAGAGGCAATGTGTAAAGTATTTGTGCAACACACACGCAGTAACACAATGAAAACCCCACAAAAATACTCAACACACAGGGTGAGAAAAATAGATTATATTGTTATGAGTAAAACAAGACCAAAATGACAAAAATCCAACAAGTAGAACCGGAGTTATAAATTTTTAAATATTAAATCAAATTATAGTGATTAGAGTCATAAAGGGCCAACCAGGGACATCTGGTTGCGCTATACCGGGCTAAATCCAAAGTTAAGGCTGACCGTGATGGAGGGCAGGCTGGCTACAGGACTCACACAGGTCCTGCTGAAAAAGTACCTTGGATAGAAGAAACGCCGATGTTGAAGTCTCGATGCGAGTAGCAGAGGAGGTGATGTGTCGTCGCCGATCCGGTGGTTGCAGGCGACACGTCAGTTCCGATCTGTGCAGTCGATGAAGGCTTCATCGTTGAAAACCTTTACGATGCAGGCAATCCGTGGTTGTCGAGCCTCGCAGTTCATCGAAGCGGTCGTTGAGCGGCAGACGCATCAGCGCCGAACGACAATGCGTCGGTTCCGATCCGCGCAAAGTCGTTTATGCATCGATTTTGATAGAACATGACACAGCAGAAATCACATTTCATGGGCCCAAGACTGGATTGGCACCACTTGGCAGGGCAGGACTCACAGACGGCAGAGTCCAGGTGCTGTTGAAGGAAGTCTTTGATGGCCCTGAGCCTTCAGAAAAGGGGTCACGCCCTTGGAGTAACTCTGGGTTCAAGTGAGATGGGTCTAGTCTTGTCCTCAGCAGGCAGCAGAGCAGCACAGCAAAGCAGAAAGCAGTTCTTCCAGAGCAGCAGTGAAGTAGAGTGGCAATCCTTGTAGCACAGCACTCCTGGCAGAGTTCTTCACATGTCCAGTAGTGTACTGTCTTGGTAGGGTCAGAGCCCTAGTACTTATACCCAGTTGTGTCTTTGAAGTGGGGGTGACTTCAAAGAAGGGTCTTTGAAGTGCACACAGGCCTTTTCTTCCCAGCCCTGGCTCCAGACTATCAGTAGTGGGTAATCGGCCCTTTGTGGAGGAAACAGGACACTGCATATTCAGGTGTAAGTTCCAGCTCATCACTCTCTTCCTGCCCAGGAAGAGCTATCAGAATGCAGATGAATACAGATGAGTTCTCTGTCACGCCTCCCTTCTTGTGTTTGTGGATGTTTAGAGGGAATGCACAAAGAGTAGCTGTCACCCACACCAGACAAGTATTGGAGACAGGCTGCGGGCACACAGAGCAGTAAAAGCAGAGAAATGGCCACTTTCTAAAAGTGCCTTTTCTAAAATAGTAGTGTTACGTCTAACCTCACCATTAAAGAGGATTTATCATTACCATTCCAGAGATATAAAACATGATGCAGCTACTCCTTTCTGATCAGGAATTACAGCTTAAAAGTGTATTAAGGAATTCCCAATGCTGACCTATAAGAGGAGTAGGCCTCACAGTAGTGCAAAATGAATTTGGGTGTTTGTCACTCCTAGGACATGCAAAACCTACCAGTACATGTACTACCTTTTACTTACACAGCACCCTGCCCCATGGGCTTCCTAGTGCCTACCTTATGGGTGACTTATGTGTAGTAAAAGGGGAGTTTAAGGCTTGGCAAGTAGTTTTAAATGCCAAGTCGAGGTGGCAGTAAACTGCACACAAAGGCGCTGCAATAGCTGGCCTGAGACCGGTTTGGAAGGCTACTTGTGGGTGTAGCACAATCAGTGCTGCAGGCCCACTTGTGGGACGGGTATGTCCAGACGTGGGTCCCGTGCACACTGTGTCACTGGAGCCAAACTGTACCCAGCTGATGAGCTATTGGAGCAGGGTCAAGACTGATTTGTATATAGCTGGGTCCAAACTGAGGTGGCAAGGTGTGCAGAATGACGATGGATTGGGATGCTATCCTGAGTGATTACCAGTGGCTGAGATTAATTCAAGCATTCCATCCCATCACTGTTTTGTATACTGATTGTGTTGCCCTAAGTGGGACAGGTACGCCCAGATGTGGGTTCCGTGCACACTGTGTCACTGGAACCAAGCGGTACCCAGCTGATGAGCCCATAACTAGGGTGAAACGAGTCTTGGGTTGCTTGTGTTCTGGTTCAGGGAGGACCTGGCTTTGCAGTTCGGGCTAGACTGTTCCTATTGGAGCAGGGTCAAGACTGATTTGCATATAGCTGGGTCCAAACTGAAATGGCATGGTGTAGAATAACGATGGATTGGGATGTGGCCCAAGTGACTACCAGTAGCTGAGATTAATTCATACATTCCATCCATCACTGTTTTGTATACAGGCCTATTAGTAGCCTTTAGGTTACAGGCCCTGGGTATATGGTATACCAACTTACAAGGGACTTACAAGCAAACTAAATATGCCAATTATGTATACACCAATGTTAACATGTTGAGGGGAGAAGCACATGCACTTTAGCACAGGTCAGTAGTGGTAAAGTGCTCAGAGTTCTAAGGCCAACAAAAAGAGAATCAGCAAAAAGAGGAGGTAAGCAGGCAAAATGTTTGGAGGAAGACTCCCCTAAGGATGACAGGTCTAGCAACATCCCACACCAATCTGGGAAAATAGAGTAAAATGTACTAAATTATTTGAAACCAAAACAACAAAAATCCAATCATTAAGACCGGAGATATGCAATTTTAGATTTAAGTGGAAACAGTGCTTAGAAGCACAAAGCGCCAGCTGTGGCTATCTGGTCTCGCCAGACTGGTACAAATTCCCAGGTTCAGGCCCACCACGATGAAGCAGGGGCCAGATACAGAGACCAAGTTAGACCCGCTGAACAAAGTGCTTGAAATCCGGGTTGCGGAGCGTTGGGAGGACCCCCATCGAGGATGCATCACGCAGTGGCAGTTGCGCAGAAGCTGTGGGGCTGTGATATGGAGTCCTGCATCATCTTCAAGGAGGCTGTCAACAAGGGGCTTGCAATGTGAAGTCCTGTGCCAAAGATGCGTTGCACACCGGTGCTTCCGAAGAAGCACCGAGGCTGCAATGCAGAGTCCTGCATCATTGTTAAGGATGCCATCAATGAGGGCTTGTGATGCGAAGGCCTACACATCGGTGGTTCCGACGAAGCTGCGATGCGAGGTCCTGCTTCAAGGCTGAATCGCGCAGCAGCTGTTCTGAGGAGGTGCGGTGCTCTGATACAAGGTCCTGTGTCAAGGATGCATCAATCAGCAGCCGTTCTGAGGAGCTGCGGGGCTGCGATGCGAGGTCCTGCACTGAGGATGCGGTGTGCAGCACAGGTTCTGTGCAGTTGCAGGGTCCTGTGTTGGGAAGACGTCTCGCTATGAAGGTTCTGATGCGAGGCTGCAAGGCAATGTGTCAGTCTGCAACGCTTCTGCCTAGGAGACCACAGCTGGGCTGGCTGATCACCTTGAGGCCCACTTCCAAGGGGCCAGGACTAGGGTGACACTACTTGGGGGCAAGACTCACAGCAGGGAGAGTCCAGGTGCTGAGTTCAAGGAGGTTGGAGCCCTGGAGTCACTCTGGTGGTCCTGGTTTCAAGATGCAGGTTCAGTCCTTTTCACTCAGGCAGCAGGGCAGCAGAGTAGCAGTCCCTCTTGCAGAGCAGCACAGCAGTCCCTCTGAGTCTTTCACAGGTCCAGAGGTGTACTGAATAGTTGGGTCTGAGGGTCCAATATTTATACGTAGTGCCCACTTTGAAGTAGGTAGAAGGTTCTGGAGGTTTTCACCACCATAGGTTCCTGGGATTTCCTGCTCCATGCCCTGGCCAGAATAGTCGCGGGCACAAAAGACTAGTGTCACACCCTTTGTGAGTGTGCTCAGGCAGAGGCTTTGTGATGTTCAAGTGTGATAGGTGACAATTCCTCCACGAGGGGCTTGCGATGCAAAGTTCTGCATCGGAGATGCGTCATGAACTGGCTGGTTCTGAAGAAGTTGCGGGGCTTGCGATGCGAAGACCTGCGTCAAGGATGCGTCACACAGCAGCGGTTCCCGAGGAGGCTGCGGTGCAGAGTTTTGTGTCAGAGATGCATCGCGCATCAGTTCCGATGAGGAGTTTAGTGGGGCAATGCGTCGTGCTGCGATCTCGATGCAGAGTTTTGGGAGGCAATGCATTGTGCTGCGTGAGTTCTGCTGGGAGCACAGCTGGGCTGGCAGAACACCTTCAGGCCCACTTCCAAGGGTCCTGGACTGGGGTGGCACCACTTTGAATGGCAGGACTCACAGCTGGCAGAGACCTGGTGCTGGGTACAAGGTTGTTGGAGCCTGTTCTATCCCTGAGGCTCTGATCAGGAGGCCAGCCAACTAGCCCATGCAGTCACTCCGGTGGTCCTGGGTTCAAGTTGGAGGTCCAGTCCTTCTCACTCATGCAGGAGGGCAGCAGGGCAACACAGCAGAGTGGCAGTCCTTCCTGAAGCAAAGCAGCACAGCAATCCTAAGCCTTCTACAGTTCCAGATATGTTCTAAAGAGTTGGGTCTGAGGGTGTATTATGTACATCTGGTTCCCACTTTGAAGTAGGAGAAGGATCTGGAGGTTTCCACCCCTCTGAGGTGCCAGGCATCCCCTTCCTCCCTGCCCTGGACCCAGCTTGTCTGGGGGCACAAAAGACTAGTGACAAACCCTTTGTGAGTGTGCTCAGGCAGGGCCTTTATGATGTGCAAGTGTGGTAGGTGACAGCTGCGCCCCCCCCATCAAGTCAGGCATGGCCCATCCTGCCAACACATATTCCCCCTTTGTTTCATTGTCTAGGAGCAATACACAACAACCAACTGCCAGCTTCACCTAGTCATTTGACCCAGTATACAGGCTGCAGGCACCAAATGGTAAGAAAATGTCAACTTTCTAAAATGCCATTTCCAGAATTGTGACTTAAAATCTGACTTCACCATTAAAAGAGGTTTAAAATTACAATTCGTTAGACACTAAACTCTGCATTCCTACCTGCTCCCAAATGAAAATTATAACTTATTAAATGTAATAAGTTAACCCAATGTTATCCTATGGGAAAGGCAGGCCTTATTGTAGTGTAAAACGAATTAAAGAGTTTTTCACTACCAGAACATGTAAAACGTAAAAGTACATATCCAACTTTTAAATTACGCTGCACATTGCCCTATGGGCTATATAGGGCCTACCGTAGGGATGACATATGTATTAAAAAGTAGGGTTTATGCCAGGCAAAAGGTTTATTTTGCCAGGTTAAAATCGAAGTTTAAACTGCACATACAGGCTGCAATGGCAGACCTGAGACATGTTTAAAGGGCTACTTAAGTGGTTGGAACAACTAGTGCGGCAAGCTCACTAATGGCATTTAATTTACAGGCCCTGGGTACATGCAGTTCCACTTTGCTAGAGACTTATAAGTAAATGAATTGTGCCAATTGGATGTAACCCAATGTTACCATGTTTAAAGGAGAGAGCACCAGCATTTTAGCACTGGTCAGCAGCGGTAAACTACGCAGAGTCCTAAAGACAGCAAAAACAAAGTCAACAAAATAGGAGGATGGAAGGGAAAAAGTTGGGGGAAAACCACTCCAACGATGTCAATTCCAACACTTGTTAGCTGCACACAATACACGAGTGAAGAACCTGGAGTGTGTATAAAGAGCGCAAATATACTGAGGCCCAGATTTACTAACATTTTACATCATGGTTGTGCCACTCTTTTGACACAGCCACAATGCAAAATACTGGTCAAGATTTCCAAAGTCATGCAAGGACCAATTTGTGTCGCCTTGCGTGGCTTTGTAAAAAAAGTAAAGCACCGCATTATGCTGCCTTGGGTAGGCGTAACATGGGTATTTCCATTCATCCACCCATGTATGTTGGCACAAACCCAGATTTACTAAAAGCAGTAAACAAAGTGAATCGAATAAAAATCTTTATTTGGCAAAAGTAGCCATAAAGCACACTCAACAAATATACATTACATAGGGTTAAATAACATTTACAGAATAAAATCAGTAAAAACAGTACTACATCCCCAGACACTCCTAAAAGTAATATCTAATCAAAGTGCTGTATTACCATTAAATTCAATGGCAAGTAACATTTAAGGCATAATTAAGATACTATCATAATTGGAAAGTGAACTTCACAATTTCTTTCGGAAAATACGATTGAGGGCATTTTTCCAAGAAAAACCCAGTCAGACTAACAGACTCAGGCTTACGGAACCCTTCCAAGTTCACTACTGCTAACATGATACCCAATGAAATATTGACTTTTTAACAGGTGGTCCTCATGGAAGTGGCTAAAAGCCCACAAGGACCGACCTTCCACAACATGTCCATTCTAGAATTAGCAGCAGTGAAATCGCTGGCTAGTGACACTCAAATCACTATAAAACAGGTGGGCAAAGGGGTCGCTATAGTGATTATGTCCGCCTCTGATTATGATGTGGAATGCATCCGCTAATTGGCCAATGGGACACACTACACCCCCATTAGCCATGACCCCACTGGGCACCTGAGTACTCAGATTGTATCCACCGCTGAGGCACAAGTGTGGATCAGCAAAAATTAGGCTGATTTTTTTATCAATAACCAAAACAGGATTCCTGACTTACACATTCTCCCCAAAATCCATAAGGGATTGCAACCTCCACCTGGAAGACCCATAGTTTCAGGTATTGGCTCTCTTCTAGAGCCCCTGTCAAAATTTTGTGACCATTTTTTACAACCTTTTGTCAAAAAGACGCCCTCGTTCCTAAAAGATACCAGAGGTGTCCTGAATCTCATTGAGGACACCAATGACACATACCAGATTGACCTACTAGTCACCCTCAATGTAGAAGCACTCTTTACTAACATCCCACAAGCAGCCATATTGGAGGTGGTAGAGAGTGCCCTACTGTCTGAAGAGTGAACGTCACCCATCCCAGTGAGCTTCATCATGGAGAGCGCTACATTGGTCATTACAGAGAATTTTTTTCAATATGGTAACCAATTGTACCACCAAACCCAGGGGGCTTCTATTAGGTGTACATTCGCCCGAGTCTAGTATGCCTCTATATGACTGCCTTTGAGAGGGACAAGATTTTTCATGATTCTAACCCCTACAATACCAACAAATCCCTCTGGCGCAGATACATTGATGACATTCTCATCCTCTGGAAAGGAGATAGGGCTAAATGTAATGGTTTTTGCAACTGGATTAACACTCTGAACCTCTACCTATGTTTCTCCAGTGATATTTCTGAAAAGCTCCCTTTCCTAGACCTCATGATCTGCCTGATGGGGGTAGACTACAAACTACCACATACAAAACAAGCATTTGCAATGCAATAGGTCTGCCATTTGTGAGAGTTAGTGCTATTGGTGTTGTAAATGACAATGTCTTTTACCTATGTGTTTTGGTTTGGAGTGTAGTGGATGTATGAACAGAGACGCAGCTGCAGCACTGTGTAGAGGACTTAGAATGAGGAATTACCACTGGGATCAGAGAAGCAGCTGCAGCACTGTCTAGAGGATTCAGAATGAGGAATTAGCGATGGGACCAGAGAAGCAGCTGCAGCGCTGCCTAGAGGACTTAGAATGAGGAATTACCACTGTCACCAGAGTAACAGTTTCAGCCCTGTGTAGAGGATTTAGAATGAGGAATTACCAGTGGGACCAGAGAAGCAATTGCAGCACTGTGTAGAGGACTTAGAATGAGGAATTACCAGTGGGTTCAGAGAAGCAATTGCAGCACTGCGTAGAGGACTTAAAATGGGGGAGTGACTGACAGGACCAGAGCAGCAGCTGCAGGTAAATTACTTAATCTCTCCTGCCTTTAAAAAAAAAAAAAAAAAATGTGTGTTTGTGTAATGTAACCGGTGCGTATGTAGATACCTCTGGATCAAGTTCGCACTAAATAAAACTGAAAAAGTCATCAGTACACTTTAGTTCAACATCTCTCAACTCAGCCCTAGAACCATATTTTGTTATGTTTCAAGTTACTTATATGTAACATTAGTTTTTCAGCTTGAGGATATTCTAGATTCATGTCGTTCACCCACCTTCACTAAATATGAATACAGGAAAGCAGGTCTAAACGCCCTGTCAAAATACATTGGACACAAATATATTTATAAAAGGTGTATGCAGACAAAAACATAAATGGAATTCTTAAAAATGCATAATGATACTTTCAAGGAGGATGAGATGCACAGAGGTATATGTGCAGTAGTGTGTGTGGAGCTGGTAGGCCTGCCAGGCCACTTAGCCTGTCCTGGAGCTCGGATTGCCACTTCCACGGCTGCACAGAAACTTGATCGGCAGCTGGAGCTGCGCCGCCTCCTGTTGCACCTCCCCTCCCAGCTCTGATTATAAAGCTTATCAGCGACTGTGTGGCATGTCTTGTCTGCCTACTCTTACACCCGCTCCCACCCACACAGTGCACCAGGGTTATGTATTGGTGCTAGCCATGTCTTTCTGACAGGGAAGAGGTGGGTGGGCGTTACTGCGCCCTCATGCCCACTGTGAAGGGGGCTTCAAGGGGTCTCCAGCTGCTTCCACTGCACCACAGTTAAGTGTGCCATGTATGCCAACTGTTGTGTGACATGTAGGAATCACTGAAATGAAAAAGTACATTTAAATCTAATTCTGTAATGGGTCTCAAGACGCTGGGGGCCGTTAAGGAGATTAAGTGACTATTGCCCTAGAGTCACACGATGCTGAACTGAGCCGCTGCCGGGATCGAACCGTGGAGCCCTGCGCTCCGGCCGCTGCTCCACACCTCCCCACAGAAAAAGTACTGTGTGTCCAACTTGCCCGTTGTTATTCCCATATCCTGGAGCTGATTGTTTCCCTATAGACAGCAGCAGGCTTGATATTTATTATCCGTGCCCCCATCATGGCACGACTGTAGCACATCAGTATCCACTTGCTGTTCTGTATGTTCACTTCTACGTTGTAAACTGAATTTGCGTATTCCATTTACTAGGACACAGCTGATGGGAGCTACAACCTGGATGTAATTATATTTTAAAGAGACGTGCAGCTTCAATCCTCCCCCCCAGTGTCTCATTCCCTTTTTCATACGGGCTAAATTTTGCGATGAAAACAAAACAACCGCCTCACTAATGAATATTTAGAAAGCCATGTGCTGGGTTCCTGGACAACATAGAGCCCTTTTGTTCTCAAACATGTCAGTAAACATTTCGTGAGACGCCTGTTCGCGGTGGGCGTGTATGCAAGAGCGCATTGTTTTCCCTCTAATCAGCCTCTTGGTTGTAAACGGCGATGAGCCCACCGGATGCCAAGCTGGCAGACACTGTTTGCTGGTGGCGCACTGGAGCCGATCAGACATTCTTCTCAGCCAGAGCTGACCAGTGTTCCATTTCCTTTCCATTTTTTGTAGGGTTGATGAAAGCAGGAGACATTGCAGAACCATACCTTCGATCCAACCTCGCTGTGTACTGCTCACCATTCCTTGCAGTCCTTCCATAGCCATTCAAAGTGCACCGCTAGATGTGCGGACATCAAACAGTCCAGGTTTCTGCTGCTCGCAGGCACTGTCAAGGAGCTCAAAAGTGAAAGATAATGTTTGTGTCCTTTATAACCTGCTTGCACAATTCCCACAGACCTGTTTTCCTTTACATCTATTTCCACCTCTTAAAGACGTGAGCAGTACCAAGTTTCCTCCTTCTCTACGTTTGCTCTCCATTACAGAAAGGACGAGAGTATCAGATTGTTTCCGAAGATGTGGCTGACGGTGTAAGAGAGCAGAGTGTGGTTGAGAATGTTGCAGAGTTTGATGGACGTTGTGCAGATTGACACCGTATAGAACATTGTTTAGGATGTGCATTGTGATTGGTTTAGAGTGGCTGGGAGGGTGTGGGGCCTGGGTGTGTTTGTGCTCAGTTGTTGAGAATGTAAAGGGAGGTTGAATGTACAAACTTTCACTGAGAGAGTACAGTATTAAGGTTGGCCAGGCATCACTGCTGCTGCTCCCTGCTGCCGCCTCCTTCGATCCGTGAAGCAGCCACCGCCCGAGGGGTTTGTGTTCAAACAGTGGGCTGCAAGAGCACAGTCTGCTTGACCTAAAAAACAACTGACTGCAACAGTCTTCTTTTATATAGCAGTCACCATCCTAGAGCACTCGGGGACAACCTCCCCTACGGACAGTTTTTACAATTGCGTCGCATTTGTAGTACCATGCAAGACTTCAACACACAGGCACAACTGCTATCTTACAATATAGTGGCACAAGACTATCCTCCACGTTGTCTCAGAACTGCCAGAAAATGTGCTAGGAATAATACCAGGAACGCCCTTTTGGAACCACGCAAATGGCCACAAGAAAACATACTGACCCGTGTAACTACATTCACACCTGATTCTTTAAACTACGAAAAATTATCAGGCAACATTGGAGGGTCCTACAAACAGGCAACCTTTCACTACAACCACCTTGTTTTGTCTTTAGACGTACCTCTAATATAAAAGACATGCTTGTGCATACTAGGCCACGCACATCCTTGAAGCTGAACAAAGATCTCTATGGTATCTACCCCAGTGAGAGACCATTTCCCATGTGGTTCATGTGCAGTCTGTGCCTTTACTACTGCTACCAAAGAGGCTAAACTGGCAAGTACCGTCACTTGGGTACAGAAAACACACACAAACTGCAACACTAGAAACTTTAAATATACAGTGACATGTCCCTGCAACAAAAGATATAGCGGGATGACCACTAGACCAGTCAAAACACGCATCATGGAACACCGCAGCAGCATCCGTTGCCAGAGAATAAGTACCAAAATGTGCACTAACTGAAGGACATTCTGCTGATGACATACGGTAGACTGTTCTGGAGTCACACTCATGCATGAGCAAAAGCGCTCTGTCTAGAAAGGAACAAAATTGGATCTTCCATCTGTCGAATCATGTGAGTGGTTTAAGCGACGACATTCCTTGGAGTGAAATGAACTACTGAATGGTCTATGAGTACCTCCAGGAATACCATATGACTACAGCTGTGTACACATCATCCTCACTGGCTCTAACCAACCTGCCAGTGAAATGCACACTAATAAAACTTAGCTCACATGGGCATTTGCATACAGCCGCATCATTTACTTGGCATGGCCACACACTACTACATGGGAACTACCCTATAGACCTCCAGCAGCACATTCTAATGTACATAATACCTATTGGCGGCCCCACATTTAACTCATCTGTATCATTATTGTTTGTATACTATAAGGCACTTGCCTAGTCAATTTTTATAGTAGATGTAGTAGATGAGCGGGACCTCTGACCTCCTGGTCAGTGACCCAGCTCTCCGCCCGTGCAGCTCCACTCGCTGGTTCACCGCCGCTGCTGCCCCTTCCTCCTCTGCGCCAGGCAGGGGTTCGAGGCTGCTGTCCTCGTGTCTCTGCTTGCTACTACTGACTTACTGTGGTATCAGTATTTTTTCGCTTTTCGTTTAGTTCGTTTTTTGTTATTCTTGCCCTGCTCTTTTCTTGCCTTCTCCCCGCCCGTTCTCTTGCCGCTGCTGCCCCGCGGCCCCTCCCCCTGCCGGTTTTCCCGCTCCCGCCTCCCAGCTGCTCTTCCCTCCCCCAGTCCCGTATTTAATGGCGGCTGCTGCGCGGACGTCTGAGCGGGACCTCTGACCTCCTGGTCAGTGACCCAGCTCTCCGCCCGTGCAGCTCTGCTCGCTGGTTCACCGCCGCTGCTGCCCCTTCCTCCTCTGCGCCAGGCAGGGGTTCGAGGCTGCTGTCCTCGTGTCCCTGCTTGCTACTACTGACTTGCTGTGGTACCAGTATTTTTTCGCTTTTCGTTTCGTTAATTTTTTGTTATTCTTGCCCTTCTCTTCTCTTGCCTTCTTTCTGCCCGTTCTCTCGCCGCTGCTGCCCCGCTTCCCCTCCCCCCGCCGGTTTTCCCGCTCCCGCCTCCTAGCTGCTCTTCCCTCCCCCTGTCCACTATTTAATGGCGGCTGCTGCGCGGAGGCGCAGCTGGCGCGCCGAAGGCAAGCCTGTCTGTGCCCGTCCCCGACCGCGACCAGCGCCAGGGACCCTGGATCTCGAACCATCCACCGCTACGACTCTGCCGCCCTACTCGCACTCAACCCCGGAAGAAACAACGACTGCCAGCAATCCACGCCGAACACGACCCACATCCAGTTCTCCTGCCGCCACTGCCGCCATACCTTCACCACCGCCCGGCCGCCAACACCGCCGACTCCCTAAGATGCATCCTCCTCAACGTGCGCTCCGTGCACAGACACGCCGTCGAGATCTGGAACCTCCTGGACTCACTCTCACCCGACGTGGCCTTCTTCACAGAAACCTGGACTAATGCCTCCTCCGCCACCGACATCGCCATCCCGGACGGATACAAGATCCAGAGGAAGGACCGCCCCAACCACTCAGGTGGAGGCCTCGCCATCGCTCACAAAAGCTCCTTCGGCCTCACCACCTCCAGTGACACCTTCCCCGCTGCCGAACACCTGCACTTCCAGGTCCAGACCAGCCCCAACTCCACACTCCGTGGCACCCTCACCTACAGACCCTCTGGCCCCCGGGTCCTCTTCGCTGATACCATCACCGACCTCATCGCACCCCAGGCCATCACCTCCATGGACTACATACTCATCGGAGACCTGAACTTCCACCTCGCCAACCCCAATGACCCCAACTCCACCACTCTCCATGACAACCTCGCCAACATCGGACTGAAACAACTCGTCACCACACCGACCCACATAGCAGGACACACCCTCGACCCCATCTTCGCAGGAGGAAACAGCATCCACTTCAGTCACACCACACAACCCCCATGGACTGACCACCACTGCGTACACTCCCTCATCGACAAACCCAAGCCACCCAAACCCGCTCCGCACCCCGCGAAGAAACTGGAGCAGAGTCACTGAGGAGCAACTCAACTCCACCCTCAACCGCGACGCCCCCACCACCTCGACCGACGCCAACCTCGCAGCCAGGGAATTCCACACATGGATCTCCAACTGCGCAGACAAGCTCACCCCGCTATGCAACTCCGACAGACAGCGCCCCAGGAAAGCCGCCTAGTTCACCACCGACCTCCAAGGAGCCAGACGCACCTGCAGACGCCTGGAGAAGAACTGGAGAAACAGGAAGACACATGAAAACTACACCACCTACAAGGACGCCATGACGGAATATCACCAGCGCATCAGAACCACCAAAAGGACCTTCATCCACAACAAAATCCTCGCCAACTCCAGCAACTCCAAGGAACTCCTCAGCATCATCCAGGAATTCACCAAGCCCCGCAGCGAAGCCACGGACATCACCCCCTCCCAGGACCTCTGCGACAAGCTGGGATCCTACTTCCACCTGAAGATCAAAAACCTCTACGACAACTTCAACGACCATGCGCCTGACTCCGCAACCACCCAGCCCTCGGGCAACGCCAGCCAGCCCACCATCTCCTCCTGGACACCGATCACGACCGAAGAGACCGCCTCGACCATGAAAGGCACCCACTCAGGGGCCCTCACTGACCCCTGCCCACCGCACATCTACCACAGAGCCGCCACCGCCATCGCGCCCGAACTACGATGCACCATCAACACAACCTTTGAGACCTGCACCTTCCCCAACGACTGGAAATGCGAAAAAGCCAGGCCCCTGTTCAAGAAGCCCTCAGCAGATCCAAAGCACCTCAAGAACTACCGGCCCATCTCACTCCTCCCCTCCACTTGTGCCGAAAGTCGCTGAGAAGACCGTCAACGCAGAACTGACAAGGTTCATCGAAGACAACGCCATACTCGACCCTTCTCAATCCGGATTCCGCAGCAACCACAGCACCGAGCCCGCGCTTCTCGCCGCCACAGATAACATCCGCACCCTCCTCGACCAAGGCCACACCGCAGCCCTGATTCTACTCGACCTGTCAGCAGCATTCAACACCGGCTCCTACCGCACACTCGCCACCAGACTACACAACGCCGGCATACAAGGAACCGCCCTCGACTGGATCCGATCGTTCCTCACCGGCAGAAGCCAAAGGATCAGACTGCCACCCTTCCTCTCTGAACCCACGGAAATCAACTGCGGAGTCCCACAGGGATCATTGCTCAGCACAACCCTCTTCAACATCTACATGGCCCCCCTCGCCGCCATTGTCCGATAGCACGGCCTCAGCATAGTATCCTACGCCGACGACACTCAGCTCATCCTCTCCCTCACCAAGGACCCCACCACCACCAGACTCAACTTCCAGGAAGTAATGCAGGACGTCGCAGCCTGGATGAGCAACAGCTGCCTAAAGCTCAACTCGGAGAAGACAGAAGTCCTCGTCCTCGGAACCTCCCCATCGGCATGGAACAACACCTGGTGGCCCACTGCCCTCGGCAGCCCACCGATCCCCACGGACCACGCCAGAAACCTCGACATCATACTCGACTCCTCCCTCTCCATGAACCAACAGGTTAACGCCGTCGCCTCCAGCTGCTTCAACACCCTCCGCATCCTCCGTAAGACTTTCAAATGGATCCCCCCGAGCCACAGAAGACAGTCACACACGCACTCATTACCAGTAGGCTGGACTACGGAAGCGCTCTCTACGCTGGCATAAACAAATCTCTACTCCGCAAGCTCCAGACGATACAGAACACTGCAGCCAGACTCGTCCTCGGCATCCCTCGACACGAGCACATCAGCAAACACCTACGGAAGCTCCACTGGCTCCCCATCAAGAAGAGTCACTTTTAAGATACTCACCCACGCCTACAAATGCCTACACAACACCGGACCCCAATACCTCAACGATAGAATCTCCCTCCACGTACCCAAAAGAAACCTCTGATCCGCCAACCTCGTCCTCGCCGAAACCCCCCGCATCCTCAGAGCCAAAGCAGGGGGAAGATCCTTCTCCTAAATTGCGGCCAAGACCTGGAACGAGCTCCCAATCGACATCAGACGCGCCCCCTCCCTGAACACTTTCAGGACGGCTCTCAAGACCTGGCTCTTCGGATGAACGGACAGCTATCCCCCTTCCCTCCCACCCCCGGCTCATTGAGACCCTCACGGGTGAGTAGCGCGCTTACAATTCTCTGATTGATTGATTGATTGATTGATTGATTGATGTATAGTCACCTTAGTTCCTACCTCCAGGTGCAACATTGACACCCGTAACCAAGGCACCCTTCATTCCTGTTTAAGGTTATCCTCCCCTTGGACTAGCATTGACAGCCCCCAGAGGCGGCGATTTAACTTCATACCCATAGGTTTCCAACCAGCGGATACTGCACTGTATTTCCTAGTTCGAAAATTGTTAAAAATATTTTTTTTACATCACGCTAAATATATTCATATTGCACCCAAGGTTGTTACACCCTTTGGCTCCAACTGTTGGGCTGTGATACACATTGTGTCAATGTTCACCATACCACAACTTAAGCAGCCTTCCTTTTTGAGAAGGCGCTCAGAGGAAATTGGCTTGCGTATACCGGTGCTCTCCTCTGCGCCTCATTCTCAAAGCATTTCTCCTTGAGACACAAAGTACTCTGACTGCTCCCCCCACTCCATCATGGCGCGGGGTGTTAGCCTTTACCAGTGCTCTTTTCTACACTGCATTTTCAAGGCACCTCTCCTTGAAACACAAGGCACTTGGTTCACCTTCTCCCCGCTCTATCATGGCACGGGGTGTTAGCCTGTCCATACGCTCAGGTTCCCGCATGCGTGACCGACACGTTCCAAGTCCCAGGAGCCAGTACTAACGCTGAGCGGGCCCCGGGAGATTCTTTAGGGCACTTCTCCTTGTATCTGGATGCTTTTTGGCCACCATAGAGATTGACGGCATCTATTAGCTCATTTGATGACTCCTTGTTCACTTAAGATGGTGCTCATACTTGGTCTAGTGTTTCCGGGCACGTGGATTGGAATCACCTGAGAGTTACTGACCATGGGGGGTTTTTAGTCACCCAGTTTCCTTGCTCCTCTTTTTCTGAGGCAGCAGAGATTGGTTAGGTTGCCCTGTGGAGTCTTCAGTATGACACTAATTACCACAATATGGTTTGTTTACAGGTCTTCCCTATAGTACCCAGACTTTTACTATGGGATTACTACAACTTCTTTTCATTTGCATTCTAGCATGCTAAATTAGTGTTAACTCTGCTCCCACTCGAGGAGGCAGAAGTGCTACCCTAATTGGGTGAGTTTTTTACCGCTTGTGTCACTGTGTGAAATCTAAATGCCTGCCATTACCCCTGAGTGTGTCCCTTGTTTGTTATATATTTTGTTTGTCACTGTGCTAGTTGCACCAACACTGATAGCAGCATGTTGAACATTTTTAAGCATGCTGCACTAAGATGAGAATATGTTCATGATTACCTGTATTACGCAGGTGACTTGTTTCATGGTTTTATTTCTATTACAGGTCGGCTTTTCATTTTAGGAAACACTATATAAAGATATTCCACATTTAGGTTATTTTGTGATTGGATAATCCATGATATGACCCCAAATTCCAACCATTGTGTAGATTAGTAATAATCGGTCCTGACGAATTGACAACTGATTATTATTGACTTAACCAACGGCAAGAAACATGTTGACCCTTTGAGCTATCAGAGATCATTGCCTCTACTGATAGCCACCACATTTTCACTTAGAGAAGTCGACTCAATGATTACAAATGTTTTTGAGGACTACTTAGTCTATTATACCACACCCCTTTACTTTTACATACACTTCACTACACCAATCTACATGAGCAGTCCTACACCCACACTTCACATACGGCATTGGAGCAAAAGATCTCCGATAAAGAGCCCCCTTATGGGTGCCTGTCGGGCATTGCAGCACCGGCCCGACAAGGAGCATGCTCTATGATGAAGCATGACACCCATCTGGGTGTGTGAGGGCTCCTGTTCCTAAGGGAACTGACCCCCCAATCCGTTATCTCAGTTGCTGACCGACTGCATATTCTCCTCTCTCTATCCTTAAGGAACTGCATCCCCTTTGTTGTTAGACTTGACACTTCATAGGAACACGTTTGCTGGACCTACAAGTGCTCCTGGTCCCCCCTTTTTTGTGAAAGGCACTCTTAATGTAATAAAGTACAGCAAAACAGATTTCCGGTGAACCGATCTATAGTAAATAGGCCAAAGCACCCTGATAGTGTCTAACATTTGCATCTCGTAGAATTGGAAATAAACTCTAGAATGTTTAATTTTGTATAACAGACAAAATAGCAGAAAGTGCACTGTACTTTGACAAGGAAAGGTGTCGCAAGGACATCTGGGAAGGGACCTAAACCAAGTGCCCTGTATGGAAAATGCTAACAAAAAGTGCACAGTATTTAATTGTAACCGTGTGAGGTATAATCTATGGTGTGCGCAGCATATTAGTACAAGATAAGGCTCCATTGCCAAGGTGGCCAAGATGCAACCCTGGCGAGTCCCTCTATTAGAACTGACTGGCAGCGTTACACTCCCCATTTGAGCTATTGCATATCTTAACTGAAGTGTCACTTCCACTTCCATCGACTCTATCACGGACCATAGCTTGGAGTTATTTACATTGTCAAATGCACAGGAGAGGTCCATAAATGCCAAATGTAACACACCTCTCTTGGCTCTGACATACTTCCCAATTAGGAATTATAAATTCAAACTTTGCTTGACAGTGTCAATACCAGTCCGAAACCCAAATTGGATAGGCAATAGAACACTGTTGGATTCTGCCCAGGCCTCTACCCGAGAAAGTAGGACCCTCACCCGAATCTTTTAATGGGTCGATAACAACTCGGATGAGGCCTCTGCCCTGTCTTAGAAATGGGTACTATTATTGACTCCTTCCAAGACCCTGTAATAGGACCAACAATTGCTGCTCGCAAAACATTGGTAATTAAAGGTGCCAATAATTATATATTTCTCTCAAAAAGATCCATCGGTACTCCATCTGGACCTGGGGCCTTGCCTAGTGCACTGTTTTTAATTGCTGTTTTAACTTAGCTTTATTTATTTTTTGCAGATTTATATAGCGCGAACTCGACAGGAAGGTATTGGAGGGCTTTACATGAGCACCGGTTACGTTACACAAGGACACATTTATTTTTTTTGGTAGGCACGTGGAGATTAAGTGATTTGCCCAGAATCACAGGATGTGGACGCGACCCCGAGGCTCGAACCTTGGTTTCCAGCACCAAAGTCAGCAGCTCTAGCCGTCAGACCACATCCTCTCCCTACATCCTCGTTAACATCTATTGTGAGGCTCAAGGCTAGGGTGGCTTCCAAGTCGTTGGTATCTAAAGTCCACTCTTCCCTAGGTTTCATACAAACAGTATCTGAGTCAAAGGCTTTGGAAAAGTGGGTTAGTCATGTCCTAGTCGAAATTAAACAATCTATTTTGGGGGCAGTATAATTTGTAAAAAAAAAAAAGGGCAGTTCACCACTTCCCCAAATCTTCAGTAATCATTTAATCTGCTAGCGGCCTCTAAATCATCTCATGGCTCCTGCATGATTTGATCTTTCCTGAGGCAAAGGGCTTCTTTATATGCCCTTCTAGGAAGTTTAACTTTTTACTTATATCTAGAAGTGTCATTAAGTTGGTTGTGGGGGGCAGAACACGCAGTATCAAACCATCTGCAAACTGGGGCACCCTTCTTGGGGTTCCTAGCTATTGACATTTGTGACACGATGGAACATAAGGCAGTATATCCATTAATTACTATATTTGGGTCAGCTTCAAGTGATAGACAAACCTGGAAAACATCCTCATTATTCTTAACTCTCGAATGAAATTGTTGGGGTTAATATTATTCCATTTAATTTTCAGACCTTTGTTAGCTGATAATTTAAATCCCCTAACTTGTTAGATTTGTGACTCTCTTGTACAATCATTGCGAGAACCAGGGAAAGGGGATTATGATCACTCAAGCAGTTAACATTAACTGAAAAATCTGAACTGAATGCACAGAAATGTTCTGAGATCAGAATATAATAAATAGTACTACGATTACCAGTTCCATTATAGGTTGGAAATAGTGAAGTAAAAGGGAGCTCCATGTCTCCTGTTAGATGGTTTTTAATTAAAACTCTATTTAAGGCTTCTCTGTAAGGAGTATGCCTGAAATGCGAGACGTTTTCACCTTTCACATTTATTAGACCACAAACCGACTCTCCACTGACATTAATATTAAAATCCCCAGCCCACAAAATTGATACCTGTCTGTGGATTTTCAAAAAGCCATAATAGAGTTATCAAGAACATCAGTGTCCACAGAGACCCTTTGGTCGAAAATGTTATAATAATAATTAACAAGAATTCAATCCGGAGAACCCAGTAGGGTTACATTTAAGATTTGGAATCATGTATTGCAACACATTTCTGTAACCTTCAGGGCTGTCAAATCTACTGACACCAAAACAGCTGTCCCCTCCTTGTGTCCGTCCAGCTGACAAGGGAATAGCTAAGGTATAGTAAGTTTGGAAACCATCAGTATAGAAAAAATCCGTCATCCAGGTCTCTTGTAAACATATTAAATCATATTTGCTAATAAATTCCAACCACTTTGTATTAGAGAGTTTAGAGCGCAGACCAGCTGTATTCCAGGTGAGAAAATGGAGACCCCCCCTTACAACGAGGACCTCTGACAGACAGGGATTAGTAATTAGATCAACTTTTTGTAAATGACCATCCATATCATGGTAGCTACCAAGTGTCCTGGTCACACAACTAGGCCTCAAATTTCCTGATGACAAATGTCAATCTAGCTCTTCAACAAAGTTGAGGGCTGTGAAGCGGTTCCTGGTTTCAGCAGAAGGGCCTTTTCCTCTGTTGGACCTGACACAGTAGTGGCATAAGACTGTGAAATCAGCATGTTTGCCTTGTAGAAGTATCCTAAGGGGTGGGCCTGAAAGCTGCCATCTTGATTAATCAGATGACTTAAACAATACAGCAAACTTTCAGCTAACCGGGGGTTTCTTAAGTTTACTACTACACAGTCATCATTCCCAGGCTCTAGGTCATGGCCAACCCGTTTAACTCTCCTAACTAAAAGACTTAATCAAACAAGCCGTTGTACCATCCTGAGCTCTTTCTCTGACAGTAGTACCTTTGCTTTTAGATCAAACTCCTGTTCTTTCTTGTCAACTGCCAAGGGAGGATCATTTTTTGAAACCAGAACGTAAGGGGTGGAATCTGGTGGTAAATGAAGAAGGGCATTGTTGCCTATGTAATGTTTACCTCTCCAATTTGGCTTGGCAAGAAGGTGGTGGAATGTGGCACAATTTATCATTCTAGCGGATATAACGGGGCGCCCAATGTGGTTAGTCAACTCTGGGGGCTCAACTGTTGGTAATTGCATCTCTTTGGAGTTGCTAACATTAGAACTCTTTTGTCATTCTTTGTTAGAGGATTGTCTGTGGTAGTAATGGGGAAAATGCCACAATGGCACCGATTCTTCTGAATTTGAGTTTGTAATTTATCCTATATTATATTAAAATGATCCTGTATTTCCAGGCGGAAACCCTGTAACATATCCTCCAGCCTACTGAAAAAGGATGTACAGTGCTCTAATAAGTTAGGTTGTAGCTCTGCTATGGCAGTATAGGTAGAAGCGCTAGCACTGCCAATTTCTATGGATGGTGGACACTCATTAACTAGGTTAACAGGCATAGCCTGTCCCCCGTTTTGTGGCCGTCCGGATTTCCTAGTAGTTTTGGCAGGCTCCTTCCCTTTCCTTTCAGGTGGTGGTGAGTTGTTAATGATTGTGTTAGACTCCTGAGATTGGTTTATAACACAGGGATTTTTAAAAGAGCTAGTTGCACACTGAGGTATCACACTGTCAGTTTTATTAACAAAAGTGGTATCTTCATTATGTGGGGGCAGTAGACACTCTACAGGGCATATGGGATCCTGAAGCGGAGGACAAGTCCTTAGATTGATGCTGCACCAGATCAATCATTTCCTCCACCAAAGCAAATTCAACGTTAGTCGCCCCCATTACTGACGAAAGCTAATTTGTGATAGAAGGATTAGCAAGAGTCTTTGAACTACTTCCACCTTTGGGGTTACAAGCTTTTCTCTTGCCACTATGACTATAGTAGGAAAGACAAGCCTACCTTTATGAAAAGACTCTTTTTTCATTCCAATTTGCCTCAAGCCAAGGAGGTCGGCTCAGCCCAGCCTCCTCCAGGCTCTGATTTGTGCAGATGGGCACACTCTCGGCCCGGTCTTCACCAGGGCAGCGCCTGGACGTGGCCCGTGTGCGTCCTGTGCAGAGGGGTAACTGTCAGCACTGAAAAGCGCTCTGAGGCTGTGCCCCGCCTCCTACCAGGTCACAGCTGCAGGGCAGTATGGGCGATGGAGTCCTCTGCCAAGATTGCGCCCCACGCAGTGGAGTAAATGTTGGTGCTAAACACCACTCTGAGACTCTTCCCTACCTCCTCCCAGGTCACAGATGCAGGTCAGTATTGGGTGATGGAGTCCTCTGCCAAGATTGTAAAGGCGGTAAAGCTGGATTTGAGCCAAAATGTTGCTGCTACCTGAGATAGGCATAACAAGGATAAATATCTTCATTTCTCCTTGTTGCTTCCTCTTTCCATATTTGCTGCTTTCTGCAGCACACATAGAAAGTGGAATATGCCTGTAAGGGTTGTTTGTGGGCAGGAAGTTATCAGTTCATGCAAAAAACCATGCTGCCCGTAACGCAGGCAGCTCTGCACCATGGTGCAAGGGTGATTGCATTGGCGCTGGGATGCCTGAAATGTGCCAACTCTAGGAGAGTGCAGAAGTGTGTAATATCTTAGTAGATATGGTGCATTTATGGTCTCTCGTCCTCTTTCAAGAAACTCAGTGCAGCAAGTTGCCTTGCTGCATTGTGTTGCTTTCCATAGAAGGATACTAAATCTAGGCCTGGAAGTCTAAAAGGTTTGGCACACTTCTTAGGTGGTAGAATTGAATGAAGAAAAGTGTCTGGAGGAAATGGTTCTTTTTGGGTCCCTGTCAGACATCTCGCCCACCTCAGGCACCCTTTGGTCAAACACTCATAGGCAAAATTTCACTAAGCGGTGATGCTTCGAAGTCTCACTGATGAGAAGGCCTAGAGCACAAAAGTGAGGTTTGATGTGCAATACTGTGCTGGAAAAGGAAGACAGTGACAGTGCCGTTTGGGCATACGAATTGGGATTTTCAGAGTTTTTGTTTGGAAAAACACAGCTGCTCTTTTGAATAGTAACGGTGGTATCTTTGGCTCCACGATAGACCCCTTCAGTTGGAATGCCAGTGCCAAACTTGTTCAGCCTCTAGGGGGTCAATTACAGTTTGGCAGATGTGGAACGTGCCAAGAATTTGTGAATGTCCTGTCCGCTCGATTTAGAGTGGACACCCATATTTACACTGTAAGCAATTTTGATAAGATGTCAAGGATCCGCCAAACTCGACATAACCCCCTAGTCACTTTTGCTAGCTGTGGTTGACGTAGTCAACGCTGATCCTCTAAGAGAGCATCATCTCAAAGTGCACAGTCTGACACTTACCACACGAGGCTTGGTAAAGCTGTAGTGAAGGAGATAGATTTGTACGGAATTGTCTCACTCGACCTTGGATCGGATGGAAAGATGTCTGTCACAGTATACAGCACCAAAGACAGAGTAAAGGGCAGCTGTCTGATGGTGTCAGAGCCCACATGGAGGAAACTGCATGATGCATAGACATAATGTTTAAAGCCTCACCACAGAGAGGCAATGCAGATATGGAACCCATAATCCTAAATTTAGATGCATAGACAAGTCAAGATGATCTCTGTGCAATGATTCAGAACGGTGTAAGAATATCATGCAACAACTGTGTCATATTGTACAAAATAGCCACTATGAGGCCTCCGCATATAGAGGTTGAGGTGGGCGACTCAGACATAACCCGCCTCCTTGGACAGCAGGACGTAAGAGCAATGGAGGGGAGTGATCGCAAAACTTCAGTACCCAATTACTACTATTTTGGTGAGTTACATATCACTTCTAAATTACACAATGCATAACAGAAGCTACTTCACGACAAGAACTGACAGCGCCAGCCTGCTGGCACCTCACAGACAGTGGCGGCTGGTGACATTTGAAAGTGGTGAGGCGTAAACGTTGGGCATGATTTTTATATACTAAGATGTGAACAAGTTCTATGGACAAACCTGGGGTCCAGGGGGAGTCCCTTTCCTGAGAAAGAAATAAAAAAAAGATTGGCAAATGGTGCATTTTAAAGTAAATTAATATAGCACTAAAGCATGGCTTATTAAGAAGTGGGAACGTATAGTCTTGAAATATTAAACACATTAAAAACTGCCCCATATCTTCTTGCATTAATTTGTTCAACAGTTACTGTAATGTGTAAATTGTTCTGCATGACAAATTTAGCCCTTTAAAATGTATGCTTGCCCAGGGTTTTGCACCTCATGTAGCATTTACTTTGGAAAAATATGCTCTAACGGCAGACCTTTCAGCAGCCGAACCCTGTGTGTCTCCACCAACAAGCATTTACCACCCATTGGTGTTCATGCCCTGACTCTTTGTGAGTTTGCACTGGTGCCCCAGACGAAACTCTTTGCTTCTCACCTCTAATCTGCCTGGAATCTCTCTGTGTGGTGGGAGGCCTCGTACACCACATGGACATTCCCATACTCTTAAGTCTCTTTGGCCCATCCTTACGCCAATCTTAAATGTCAACTCAACACACTGGCGTAGCAAGGGGGGGGCGGAGGGGGCGGTACGCCCCGGGCGGCACGAGATTTGGGGGCGGCAGGTAAATTTATCGCCAGCACCCCCCCCCCTGCTCTTAGGCGCTCGGCGGCGGCAAAAGGCAGGGACCGCCACGGGCGGCAGAGTGCCTAGCTACGCCACTGACTCAACAGTAGCGGCTCGTGGAGGGAGTGCTGCGGGGCGGTGGGCGGGGCGGGGGAGGAGCAGGGTGGGGGTAGTAAACTACGGCATACGGCCGAACAGAGGTAAGTAAAGAAATAAATAAATCAAACGAATTTCATTGCGCGCGCTGCATTGCCAAATTCGTTTTATTTATTTATTTGTTTACTTACCTCTGTTCGGCCGTATGCCGTAGTTTACTACCCCCCACCCTGCTCCTCCCCCGCCTCACCGCCCGCAGCACTCCCTCCACGAGCCGCTACTGCAACTCAATAATATTCCAAATAGGAAGGATAACCATTCCATGATGTCGATCACCCCTCTGTTCAAACGAGCTGACCAGAGACAGGTGTACTAGCTGGGGGGTGCCTATAAACACAGCCCAAAGACTTTATGTTTGGCCTTTGCAAAACTACAACCGGTTATCATGTTTCATATGCCTCTGTTTCATGTTGAAGAAATTCCCTGGACCTTGTTCAGGGCATTTGGATTTCTGCTGATTAGTTTCTAGACTCCTGCATCATAACTGATTGATGTTTTTTACTCTACAGTTGCTCGTTGACTTTTGTTCTACTATTGATTCATTGCAGGCACTAAGTTTTCAGTCTGACATACACCGGCACAGGTATTTTAGGATGATTGGTTGTAGCTCGCATATTATCTCTTGGGCAGCAATTCAATACTAATCCCTGTCCTTTTGTTGCTTCTTGCATGTCTTTCTTGTCCTAAGAGAGTCACATATGCCACACCCTACCATGCACCCCATTTCAGTATTTCTTACTGTGATAGTGGCTCAGTGGCAGGTGATTGACAGCTCTCTCTCCTCAGTTTCTGTTTGCCAAACACCGTGCTTGATAACTGCACTCTGCAATTGAGTTTGCAGTCTGTTTTTCCCTCAGGTACCACAAACCTAATGTGGTATTCTTGTCCGTGGTCCCGTCTTCTCACAATACTTTCTGTCTGGTTAACTTTGGATTCTGAAGCCTGACCCTGGATAATTTTGTAGCCTGACTGGAAGTGTTTTTTTCTAACTCCTTAATCCTTGATTCCAAGTTCTGTGAAACAGGTTGAGGTAATTACCACACCAGTAAATACCCTTACCCTGGGGTGGGGTATTTACCGTGTTTGGTAAATATCTCTTTTTCCAAGTTTTCAATTTGAAAATGAGGCATAACATGTAGAATCAATATTTAACTCTGCATGTTTTTTGTTTTTTCTGGGCCTTTTTCCCAACAAATTACAACTCCTTGTAGGGTAATAATCTATCCATGGAAAAGAATGTGCGTATGAAGCCTGGGCTAACCCACGCAACCAAACACGGCAGACCTGGCTTTGAATACCCCTCTCTAAACAGGGTGGGACCTTCCGACACCTCGTGAGCTGATGATTGTGCAGCAGCAGGTCTGCTGTGGAAGTGTTCCCGACGGCTGAGGCTGCCTAGAAATAGTCTGAATATGATACTCCAAAATATGTATGCGGTCAGGGCCCCAAAAACCATCATCCCCGGCTTCAGGAGGCCCTGCCCTCCTTCAGGGCTCATGGTCTGCTCAGAAACAAAAAATAAAAGAGAAATAAGGTAGGAATCGCCTTCACATTGTGCGAAGAGATCTGTGTAAGATTTCGGGTTTGGTATGGACAGGTGATGATGAAGAGAGAGGAAGGGGCAAGGAGGGAATCTGTCACTGAAAATGTTTCTCTTTTATGGTTCACTGCCTTTCCTTGACTTTATCTATGGTTCAAAGAGCTTACCAAAGTGACTGAATTCATTTTCTAAGAAAAATGTAAATTCAATCACATGGTGATGAAATGCGTATGCATGCATGAATATGGATGAAATAGATGGCATCTCCACCTGTTACAATACATGACGCTCAGAAATGGCGTGTTTTCCTTTTTTCTAACAGCGGAACTGTTTACTGGAAGAAAACAGACCGAGGCTTTTGATACTGCGGAAATTGTGATTAATTGAAGAGGTTCTGTTCTTAAATTGCTGTTCTGCTGATAGAAACAATCGGATTTTAATGGTTTCCTAACCGAGGTACAGTTGTACATGACTGCATATTGGATGTGAATAGTGCAATGGCGAAAGCTTACCGTTAAGAACGTAAATGAGGTGAGTAAGAGAGTCTCCCTCAAAGAAACGGATATCAGACTGACCGGGACAGTAACAAGAGATCAGAGGGACGGAGAAGAGAATAGATGTAGGCAGTGAGAGGACGAACCCGAGGGAAGCATGGACAAATACACCTTGGAGGATGGCCTCAGCTTTCCTACCTACTCCCGCCCCACAAACCCTCTTTACAAGCTGGTTTTCAGGAGTGTGACAATGGACTGCTGTCTGTATAACTGTTCCCCATTCCAGTCCCAATAGAAAACCCAGACTGGGCAAAACACCCTAGTAAAACCGCTTGACTTAATAATGAATCTGTTAAAAATGTCAATAATGAGACTGTTAACACGTGCCACCTTTTAGCATGTGATGAGTTATCGCTGGCAAGAACACACAGCTGTTCCAAGCTGGCGGGTCACTGAAGAGCAGGAGTAAATAGTACTCTGGAA
This sequence comes from Calotriton arnoldi, assembly GCA_963921515.1. Lineage (NCBI taxonomy): Eukaryota > Metazoa > Chordata > Amphibia > Caudata > Salamandridae > Calotriton > Calotriton arnoldi. Next base: position 1,828,475 of record CAWUFW010000868.1, on the reverse strand, counting down.
AACCCCCACTAGCTAAAAAAAAGCCTCTCGATCTCTCTCTCTCTCTCTCTCACACACACGCACGCACGCACGGCTTAGCTGTAGAATGATACTACAACTGCCCTCTTTCCTATTTTGGGTTCTAGAGGTTTTCAAGACTCAATAGCCTGGCAAGGGTGCCACGGGCACTTATGCAACACAGTGATTAGGCAGTAAAAACAGCCGCAATTGAGATGAAGTGGGCATGTCACACCATCATGCCCAAGTGTCACTGCACCTGTGGTACCAATTATAACTATGTCCCTGCCTCCATGTACCGCTTCACCCTCATTCCGCTGCCTGAACATCTTCAACACCATGCCTCTCTTGCTTTCCCTTCATATCACGCTGTCTTCTGACTTTCACTCTTCCCCATCTCCTTCTACCTATACACTTCTGTTCCCCTATCCATGCTCTGTTGATGCTTCCTTCCCCCCAGTATGTCTCCCTAGCCTTCTATCCCTTTTCTCCTCTCTTGGGTCGTTCACACTCCCTTGTCTGCCCCGTATATATTCATTTTCCCATACTCATATTCTTTCTTTGCTATGCCTGCAGCCTTCCTTGGATATATCCATGTTCCCTTTGTCCCGTTTCCTCTGTATCTCGCAACTTTAACCTTCCACTGTCTCCGGATTCCATACATGCCAACATGTTAGTTGATGAAAATTGGAGATTTGGAAAATCAGGTGTATGAATTTCCCCAGTTGACTTCTATTGAAGCAGAGGCTATTTCAAGCGGGACACAACTAAAAAGAAAACCATTTTGGCACTAAAATTCGGGACTCTCCTGCCAGACTCAGGTCTTTTGGCATGTATGAGATTCCTACCAGCATCTCTCCACTTTCCCCTTCCACTCACTCTATTTTTCACTGATGTTCGCATTCAGCACTGTGTTAGCCCTTCTCCTATTTTTACTCCTGCATCACTTCAGCCCTTTTTATTCCTCCTTGTTTCTCCCCATCTTTTAGTATCTCTCACTTCCTCCATTCTACCTTGGATCTCTGTATCTGTATACATCTAGGTATCTTCTACCTTTCACTCTCCTCTGCTCTCCCCTTATATCTTTAAGTTCCTGTTGTTACTTGATCAGCCTCCCTGTACCTTTGTATCATTCTTTGCATATTTCTGTGTTCCCTTCTTTTCACTTCCTCTGTATATTGCTTCTTTCCACATTTCATCCTCCATCCACTCTCCCTGTAACCCTCCATTCTTCTTCCCCTCTTAATAGTCTCTCCTTTATCTTATATACTGTTGTTTCTCTTCACTCTTCCGGCTGGCTTTTATGCTATATATTTCCATTTCACTCCCCCTTTTTTCTTCACTTTCAACTCTCCCATGTATCTTTCCATTCTGCCTTGAATCTCTCCACTCTTTTTTCTTAATTCATGTATGAGTCATCCTTCCATTTGTTCTCCATTCTCCCCTTTATCTAAGTTCTACTCTATCAGTTTCTGTCCTGTATTTTTCCATCCCTTTGATTTACTCTCTACCCTCCCTTGTAACCTACTATACTCCCTGTAGATTTTTGTTCTCTATATTAGCTCTATCCTTCCTCGTATCTCTCCACCCTTCTTTTTTCCTTACCCCCTGCATCCATGCCCCCCTTCATTATCTCGCCACTCCTCAGCATCTCTCCATTCACCCCATTATCTCATTATCCTTCCTTCTATCTTGTTTATGTCCTGTATCTCACAATTCACACTTTTTACACCCCTGTATCTCTCCATTCTAATTCATTTGCTATCCATTGTCTCTTGTAACTCTCTACTCCACATTGCAGTCTCTCTCTACACCCAGACATCTCTCCATTCTTCCCTATAAATTTCCACTTTTCCTCATTCTAAGTCCTCTCTTCATGACAGTGTTTCTAACACTGAATTTTAGACTTTACATATTATAATGCTGCATAAGGATTTCGGTAGGAGCCATATTGCAGCCGTGGCACCTCGCAAGTGTCAGGAAAAATAAAATGTTTAAAGTGTTTTAAAGAGGCTCACCAAAGACATAGCTAAAACAGGAGTGTAATGAAATGGGATCTGCCCATTTAAACGGCCCAGATTTTGGACTTTTTTACTGTGGGTGAGCCTCACAACTGACAATTCACTCACGGTAAACACAGGGTAAACGGACAGCACGTGTTTACCACAAGTGTTCGCCTTTTAAGATAAGGTCAGTATGATGCAGCAAGGGTAAGGGACACTTGGCTGGTTAAACGTGTGAGGACTGCGTGCGTGAGACTACCGTTGCGTGCAGCTTGATAACTGTGCACAGGTAGCCTGGTGCAGAGGTGATTCTGCAGAGTTAGATATTGACCTGGGTAGGCCTTATAATATTAGTGGACACTCATAGGGAAAGTCAGTGTGGTTTACTGTTTTGTCTGAAGTGACACTTTATTATATACATGGGGGGAATCTGCTTTAGAGTACAGTTTTACTTCCCTTTGACCTACAAAGTATAGTGAGGTATCAGACTGGGGTGAAAGGTATGCGCAAAATCAAATCTGCAAGTTCCAAGAAGGTATCTGTACATCTTATGGGTCATCCAGAATCTTAATATTTCTCTGGCTAGCTCAGGATCAGAGCCCAGGCCTTTTGTCATCCTGCTGGGCCAAGTTAATTGCATTGCTTTCCAGCAGAAGGAGCAAAGGTCTCTCACACAAAGGCAAACATATGATACTACAGATTTGCCCGAGGAAGGGACACTCATGTCCCAAAATGCATCGGGCATAACATTGAATGTTTTTATGAGCTTGTAAAACTGTGTTTTTCTCATGTACTGATACATAAAGTATATGTAATTCATTTTTGTAAAATGTCACGAGCAAAGTGAATCAGAGGAACAGTTGATTGTGATAAATGATTTGTTAAAATTCCTTTGGAAATCATAGAATAAATACATATTATTTTGAATTTAAGTTGTGTATATTGATGGTGTAAGATACACCTGTGAACAGTGCGCAGCATATTGAAGTCATTGCACTTGTTATTAACTGACTGCACCTTAGGATTGGCCCGGGGTGCCTGACTTCTGTAGCTTTCCACCTCCACTTAAAATCTTTTGCAAAAGGGGAGAGAGTACTTTTTGTTGGAGCTGGAGACTTGCACTGGACATCGGCAGCCATGGACAACTGGAAGGAGAAACCCTCTGATGCCCTCTTGGACTAAGGACTCTGACTACAGTTGACACCAGGACCAGTGGGTCTCTATCCAGGACCAGGGAAGCTGGTCCCCTTAGATCCCTAAGGACCAGCTGGGGGAAGAACTGGACTTCTGCACTGAGGAGGAGAGAGGCACCAGAGGAGAAAAGGGAAAAAGGCTGGCACTTGGAGTCAGCGGAACTAGCTTCCTGCAGAGTGTACCACCTTAGAGGCCATTGGGCCTAAGGAAAAGGCTTCAGGTGACTAGGGCTTGTGACCTTTGACCCCACAAACCAATGATCATGGCGTGTGGAGCTCTGCTGCCTGAGTCTGCCACACCCCTCAGGGTGGGCCAAGGCCAGGGGGTCGATGCAAGAAGTCTTTTTAAATTAATAACCCTGGGAGGGGGCATGCTTGGCATCCCCTTCCCAGAGCTCTAGAGGCCTAGGGATCCCAACTTCCAGGCCAGTTTATGTTCTGGGGCCCCAGGACCCCATCTCCAGGCCGCACCACCCAAGGAAGAACAAAGGGGTTTGGGACCCTATCTCTGGGCCCCGCCAGCAGAAGGAATTGAAATGTACCACCCAAGAAGCAAGGAAAGGGGCCCCGTACCCCACATGCGGACACCCAAACACTTAATAGGGAGGAATGCTGTTTCACCCCCCCCAATCTCCGAGTCCCAACTGCAGTGGCCTTGAGCCCGCTCTCCCTGCCCATGTCTGAGGGAAGTGGGGAGGCCACCATGCAAAAAAGGAACGCCGTGCCTGCATGGATAGGGCAGGGGAGACGAGTGCTACTGGCTCCTACTCCGGCAGCAAAGGAGACTGCTTCTCTCCTCCTAAAACCAAGGTGGCAGAACCTTTCTTCCCCTGTGCAGAGCTGCTGTGCCTGCCCCACAGCTGTGGTCATAGAAAGGAGCAACCACTCCTATGTGGCCACTTCAGACAAATTCTGGGGGCAGCTTCTCTCTCACTGGGATTGGTGCCTGTCTCACCAGGTGGACAAAAGAAGGCCCTGCTCTGATGTCAGCTAACATTTGCATGTGACAGGATAGGCCTCTTTGAAGTTAATTATGTTCCTGGGCACAGCCCGTCCAGCCAGAGGAGCAGAACGCCTACCTAAAACTCAAGGCTTTTGCCTCAGCTCTGAGAGCAAGTTCGCACTTCATCAAGTGGTCTATTCAGCTTTCAGGTGATAGTTGAAGCTCAGGCTAATGGGCTTCTAGAGGCATTAGGCAGGGAAAATGCAACTTTCTAAAAGTGCCTTTTCCAAAATCTTTATCACAAATCCGACATCACCAGTGAATTGGGCTTTTAATAAATATTTCAAAAAGTCTAAAAACGACTTTTGTAGCTGTTTCCTAACTGGATGAAACATGATTAAATCTAATTTTGTATCCAAATGCTTTCCTATGAAACAGCTAACCCTGCTACATTGAAAAAAACTTTGGGGCCTTCTCACTGCTAGGACATGTTTAACAATAAACATTTACATGCCCTGCTTTTACATACCATGCACCCTGCCTTGTGGTCGTTAAGGCCTACTTAGTGATGACTTATTATTATTTAAAATGAGGGTTTACATCTGCCAAAAGGGGTTATTTTGGCAGGCTGAATAGGCCTGCATCGTAAAAAAAGAAAGACACAGAAACCAAGGTCCTGGGAATAACTATAATGGGAGCACATGTGCCTACCTCCCTTGTATTAGCCTGGGAACCTGACCTGGTGACAGGGGTGTGGGGTTGATTGTCAGCAGTAGCGTAGGCACTATGTTGCAGGGCCTAGCGTAATGAAGGAAATGGGCCCCCTGGCTGCTACTAGAATTATAAAAATGATAAAATACAGCAATAATCACGGATCAGTGGGCCCCTTAGATCACAGGGCCCTGGAGTAACTGCACATGATGCAACAATAGAATCTACACCCTTGGCTGTTGGGTGGTTCAAGGGTCAGCCCTCTGGGAGAAGCACATGTCCTTAGGACAATACATTAAAGCAGCTCCTTTGTTTAAAGTACTGGTATGAAATCCATAAAGGTCCCATACTTCTACTCTTGGTTAGTGTTGCATTACCTCACGTAGTTTGGCACTAAAATATCGTACTGGCAAGTTAGTTTTGAACTGCGACAGGCGACCATCATGAGTCATTGTCACAACAAGGGGCAGTGCAGTGCTGCATGTGAAAATGCAGCATACCCTGTCTTCTGGGTGTCTTCTTTTAAGTCCAACAAAATGACTGATCATCTGTTAGATACATGCGTGAAAACACTATGCTGCTTTCCACATACAGTGTAGCAGGCTAAGCTCAGGCCTTAAGTGTGCACCTCTTTGGCCCAAAGGACCATAGATTTTATAGTTTGTAGGTGACACCTAGCGGTTTAGCCCACCACTCTTTATTGCTTAATGCTTCTGTGGCACATCTACGCTAGCACCCTGGAGGATACTCTCCATGGGAGGGTGTAATATGTTCACACGTGAGTCCAAGGAGAGTTCAGTAGGTTTATTTAAGTACAGTAGGGTCTTCTCGTTCACAATGCCCACAGCAACCCTTGAACCTTCAATTGCTCCAGCAACATCAATCAGAACATTCTATCATTGGCTAAGTTCCACCTGATCTACACTTTTTTGAAAATCGCAGTACTTTGAACCCTGATGTTCTGCTGAGCTGAAACCCACCTTCAAATGAACAATGGCATTAGATTGGCCCGTCTCATGAATATTTAGCAAGCCAGGGCCGTTCCACTCCTTGCACACCTCTGTGATGCAGGAGGCCTGCACAAATGGAAATTTGGCCACCATTGAGACCCCTAGTTTGTAAAAGGATGAGCTCTAATAAAAACAGTGAGTTAAATGCTGAGATAGGTCACAGGTGGCAGAAGAGGAACAGGCGATCCTATGGAGACTGAAAATACTGCTTGTGTCCGGTACCCTCTTACACAGTGTGGAGGAGGTCACAGAATGTTGGCACACATGATTCCGATTAGCCAGACCCTCCAGGATTTCATGATTTCGCAATTTGTAAAAAAAACGCGAAATCTGCACTTTTGTAAAAAGGCAGCGCTTTTTACAAAAGTGCCGTGAAATCTGGCAACACTGGGCGGGATGCTGCTCGCATTCCAGCTGGTGCCATTCACAACGTGGCTGTCACACCCAGCGCTGCTAACCAAACCCCTCCTGGTGGATTGCTGGCCGGGTGCAGGAGACTTTCCAGATTGGGGCGAAGGCAGACAGCCCTGACATCCTGCAGGAGTGGTTTTTTACTGGCGGAAAACCTCCAGCTCATCAACGAGTTCCTCCAAGGTTTGTATGACCTACATTATTTTTGTGCAATGACAAAAGGGGTGTTAATATACTGCTGCAAGGATATACTAATCGTAATAGATATCCGTACAAACCTCTAAAACGTGACATAATATATTGACTTGTGGAATTCTCTATTTCTACCTCGGCTCATGCAGCGAAGAATTTGGCAGTTTCCCCGATTGCTACAATAGATTCCAGCTAACTTCCTACCTCTTATGTCAAACACATTTGAGTTTAATTAGAGTTGCAGCTCACCTGACTAACACTTAGGGGTCGATTCCGATCCCGATCGGAGGCGCACCTAATATCATTCGGCCGGGAAAAAAGCCAGGCGAATGCCTGTTTCCCGACCGATTCGCACATACGTCCGAACGAGCAAGTACGATGCGCACAACTGCCCAAATCCCGACCCAGTCGTACTCACCCAATACAGGTCCAGTTCTCCGACCGATGCGGATCCGGAAACGCAGAATCGAGTCGCACGGAAGCCAAAATGCAGCCCCGTCTGGCCGGACAAGTACGATGCGCTTTCCGTACGCGCCGAACCCGTCGCTACGCACGGCACGTCAAAGCATCCGGGAGAGGCGAACATAAGCTCCGATTCGCGCCACAAGACGATCCACGGCTACGAGACGAACACGCCAGCGACGAGGACGAGGCGAAGCAAAGAGAAAGACGAACGAGACGAACCAACCATGAATCCCATCGCGCAGGTCCTACCAATACTCTACATCTTTTACCGGAACAGGCACGGACGCATACGGCGCAGAAGGTAAGTCAGACACCAACCACAAAAACAAACTACACGTACCCGACATATCACACACACACAGAGGGATGCAGAAATTACTTACACCAGCAACAGCAGCACCATAGGGGCGGGATGGCCATCACCAATGCCACATATACACATAGGGGCCTGGATGCCAACAACTAACACCACCCCTACCCAGGGGGTGCTAGATGCCTGTCACTCCTACCACCTCTACCCATGGGGGGGCTGGATGCCCACTACCACTACCATCACTACTCAGGGGGTGCCAGATGCCTACCACTACTACCACCTCTACCCATGGGGGGCTGGATGCCTGTCGCTACTACCACCTCTACCCATGGGTGCCAGATGCCTACCACTACTACCACCTCTACCCATGGGGGGCTGGATGCCCACCACCACTACCACCCCTACTCAGGGGGTGCCAGGTGCCTACCACTACTACCACCCTCACCCAGGGGGGGCAGGATGCCTGTCACTACTACCACCTCTACCCATGGGGGGCTGGATGCCTGTCACTACTACCACCTCTACCCATGGGGGGCTGGATGCCTGTCACTACTACCACCTCTACCCATGGGGGGCAGGATGCCTACCACCACTACCACCTCTACCCATGGGGGGCTGGATGCCTACCACTACTACCACCCCTACACATGGGGGGCTGGATGCCTACCACTACTACCACCTCTACCCATGGGGGGCAGGATGCCTACCACCACTACCACCTCTACCCATGGGGGCTGGATGCCTACCACTACTACCACCTCTACCCATGGGGGGCTGGATGCCTACCACTACTACCACCCCTACCCATGGGGGGCTGGATGCCTACCACTACTACCACCTCTACCCATGGGGGGCTGGATGCCTACCACTACTACCACCCCTACACATGGGGGGCTGGATGCCTACCACTACTACCACCTCTACCCATGGGGGCAGGATGCCTACCACCACTACCACCTCTACCCATGGGGGGCTGGATGCCTACCACTACTACCACCTCTACCCATGGGGGCTGGATGCCTGTCACTACTACCACCCCTACCCATGGGGGGCAGGATGCCTGTCACTACTACCACCTCTACCCATGGGGGGCTGGATGCCTGTCACTACTACCACCTCTACCCATGGGGGGCAGGATGCCTACCACCACTACCACCCCTACTCAGGGCGTGCCAGATGCCTACCACTACTACCACCTCTACCCATGGGTGCCAGATGCCTACCACTACTACCACCTCTACCCATGGGTGCCAGATGCCTACCACTACTACCACCTCTACCCATGGGGGGCAGGATGCCTACCACCAACAACACCCCCACTCACAGGATGGCTAATGCATGCACAACAAGCACACACCAACATAAGGAATGCAACAAAAAGACATCCCCCCCAACACCATGACAAGCGTGTGTAGACTGTGTCAAATGCCTACAACACTGAACATGACTTTGAACATACAATGTGACCCCCTATCACGTGTCACACATAAATGTGTGTGGCCCCCACAATGCAAGCAGACCATGACCACTGTGGCAATGGGGTCCAACCCCCATCATCACAGTGACCAAAAGGTAAGTGTGGGGTCCATAGCTGAAGCACATTTTGCACATTGTGGCAATGGGGTATAAACCCCCATCATCACAGTGACCATAAGGTAAGTGTGGGGTCCATAGCTGAAGCACATTTTGAACATTGTGGCAATGGGGTCCAACCCCCATCATCACAGTGACCAAAAGGTAAGTGTGGGGTCCATAGCTGAAGCACATTTTGCACATTGTGGCAATGGGGTCCAAACCCCCATCATCACAGTGACCAAAAGGTAAGTGTGGGGTCCATAGCTGAAGCACATTTTGAACATTGTGGCAATGGGGTCTAAACCCCTATCATCACAGTGACCAAAAGGTAAGTGTGGGGTCCATAGCTGAAGCACATTTTGAACATTGTGGCAATGGGGTATAAACCCCTATCATCACAGTGACCAAAATGTAAGTGTTGACATTGAAAAAGCTGCAACTGCCAAACTGCATGGATGATTCCTGGTCACAGAACAACAAACACATCAGTGGCAAAGTAGTGCTTGTGTCCCATAGCAACATAGATTGGGGGAGGCAAACAGTGCAGTGCAAATAAGACATACCTTTGGCCATGTGCAGACAAACATCACCCATGGGGGCTGACACTGTCAACATCCATCAATGACACAATGACAGAAGTGACCATCATAATGCAGACCCACATATTTGCACCAATGGGCACACTAATGTAGATACCCTGTGGAGACTAGATGTGAGGTGAACAAATAACATACCATGGCAGCAATGGGACACACAAACAATGATCATTGTGCTGACTGATGACCTAGGAGTCCCAGGGACAGCAGGTGAAACCCACCAAACAACATACAGCCAATAGCACACTAAAGATATGCCAATGCAGTGGTGCAGATGCACAAACAGGCAGACCCACAGTGCACATCAAACACAACAGGTGAGGGGGGGGGGGGTGCCAGTGTCCCCAGGCAACCACACAACACATGATGAGGCCTCAATACCAATTACACAGATGCACATACAGTGCCACACAAAAGTAACTCATGGATCCAAATCCCCTATGTGGGCAATCAGGCATTGTTAGATGAGAGCGATCACAAATTACACATGTCACACAAGCTTGTAGGAACAGCAACTAACACAGCAAGAGACAGACCCACCACAGCACTACCCCCAGGGACCCCATATTGTGCTGACACTAGCCTGCATGATAATCCCACTGTGATGACAATGTTAGATGTCGTTCACACTGTGAACCCCAGCCATGTGTCCTGAGCAACTAACTACCATCACACCTACACAAGCTCCAATCAATCAGCACGCCCTGCCAGCCAAGGCCAATATGGAGGTAGGGGTCTGGCCGTGCAACAACTCACTTTTGCACACACTCAACACCACACACCCTGATCTCCACCAATGTGCAGCAGTGAAGCTCACATGGACTGGTGACATTGCACATGCACCCATGACAATACCAGGGGTGGTGGTGGGAACCAAGGTGCAGAAACCCATCACACATGGCCAGTCAACAAGATTTGTCAATGTCTGACGCACAGTATGCTGTACATGGGCATGATGTGAAATCCACCACAATCAATGGGATCCTGGCCATAGTCACACACCAATGAAGAAGCCAAGGTGACACACAAAGAACACACGTACACAACTACCAACATTGCAGCTCTGACCCTGAGGAGTGGCAGCTGTCACACACACAACGTGTCACAATCACTGTAACCTAACACAAACTGTAAATCACATTACTCGTGTAAACAACAAGTGCCAAGGGGAATCCTGAATGTGTCCCATCTGCGTTTGCCCGCATCCCCAGCACTGACAACAAAGACAACCTGGGATGACAACCTCATGAACATTAGTTTGCCATGCACCCACATCACAGAGAAACCAGGTCCAAGATGCTGGATGAACACAGAACAACTCAGCAAGCATCACAAACAGGAACATCCCTAGGGACACAGCCTGTGTAGGAAAAGGGAAGGGAACACGCACAGACATGCTTACACAACACAGGCCCACGCAATGTCACCAGATTACACACTGCCATGAGGGCACACCACTCCTGTGGAAGGTCCGCTGTGCCAAACCTTGTCTGTGCACGACCCAAACATGTCAGCAGAACACTCCGTCAGTGAGTCAACAACCACAACACACAGAAGGCTCTGCTCACATCAGCCTGGGTACGGGGGTGTCACGTCAGTCATCTGCACACACACCAAACACGTGTCAAGCAAGTTGCACTGTATACACAGATGAGTCCTTCGACATTGATGTGCAAAACTGCATGTCCAGTGGAGCTGGGCACACAGTCAGGGAAATTGGAACATTGAACAGTGGTAAGCCCACCAGATGTGCATCAGTGTAAGACAAAGATGTTCATTTACCAATGCAAAAAGGACATCCCTGTGTCAAATGCTGAACATTACACCCTCAGACTGTAGCAAAGGATGCCATAGATCCAGAATACAACAGGACACATATCCCATGGACCACATGGAGTCCATCACTGCAACACTTCATCGTCCTGATGTGAACACTATTACAACTGCAAATGCAGAATGCTACTCATCCACATCATGTACATCAAAAGAAAACCCAAAAGTAAACAAAAAGAGGCTTTATTCAGCAAATGTCAGGGTAAAAACGGAAGTCCAAAAGAAACTAAGGCCAATGGCCAGTCCAAAATCACAGTACCAACGGGGTGAGAAGTGACAACTGGTCACACATTGCTTGCCTGCACTGGTACGGTTGGGGGACATCACCCTTGGAGGGGCATACAAGGGGCAGGCCAGGCACCGCAGGGACAGGATCAGGGGATGGCAGAGTGAGGCAGTGAAGGGGTGGTGGGTGCAGGAGTGTCACCGGCAACTGCAGTGGAGGTGTCTGACTCAGGGGGGCCGGCACCACCGTGGTACACAAGTCAGTTGGTGTGGGTGCCGCAACCACTGCAGTGGGCTGGACTGATGTAGTGGACTGGGTACCCACTGCAGTGCCCGAGTCAGACGTGGTGGTTGTGGACTCCACTGCAGTGCATGACTCCAAGGGAGTGGAAGGGTGGGCAGATGAGGTGGGCAGGACAGAGGGGGGACCCGGTCCCCACAACAGTGCCACTAACAGGCAGAGCGTCTGGGTTGGGGGTGGAAGAGCAAGTGGCAGGGGGGAGGGCCTAAGCAGTCTGGGGATGCGGTATCGGTGTGTGGGGAACCTGGGGCAGGGTGTGGCGGGGGAACCTGTGCAGTGGTGGCCTGGGGGATGGAGGAGAGAGACTGGGCGCTGGAGCTGCGTGGTGGTGGTGGTGGGGTCTTGCTCTTCCTGCTCCGGGGGGACTTCCGAATGGGCTCCTGTGTCTGCCTGCGCCTGGGGGAGGGTGTCCGGGGGCGAGGGGCACTCCTCTCTGTGTGGGTGGACTTCCTCTTCCCCTGGTGTGCTGGGTCAGCAGGAATGGTGGGGAAGAGGCCGAGGTCACACAGGAAGACCTGCTGTGTATGTGGGGTAGCAGGCGAGGCAAGGGAAGGGGTCTTGGAGGGAGAGGATTTGGAGGACTGCGGAGTGAATGTGGATGCCTGTGTGTGTGTGTGTTCCCCATCCCCTGTGTCTGTGGTATCAGTTCCCTGAGGATGCTTGTGTGCACGTCTTGCCTTACTCTTGGGTGTGTCTGTGCTGCTCATGTCTGTGTGTGTGTGGATGACTTTACAGGTGTGCATGTGCTTTGGACAGGTAGGGGGGCAGGAAGTTTGGATGGGGCAGAGGTGGGAGGGGTGAGGGACTGTTGGAGGAGGGACACTGCTGCCGTCAGGGAGGAGTCCATGGACCTATTGCTCCTCTGTAGGGCAGACATACCCGTCGAGATGCCCTCCATGAACGACACCAGCTGTGTCAACAGAGTGGTGTGTGCATGGAGGACACTCAGCATTGCTGTCTGCCCTACATGGAGCTGCCGAAGGAGGTACACAGACTCCTCACTCAGGGCAGCAGGGGACACAGGGGCAGGGGCTGCGGTGCCTGGCACGAAGGAGACACGCTCCCGAGCACGGGAGCCTCCACGGACCTCAGGAATGGGAGCCGATGGGAGGGCGGTGGTGGTGGTGGCGGGGCCAGACAGACTAGCTGGCCTTTGGTGGCTGCCGAGACCCGCCTCCACAAGGGAGTCATCCTCCGAGCTGCTGTGGTCCCCAGCTGAGGTGGATGGTGCTGAGGACTCCTCGGTGTGGCTCCCCTCGCCCTCCGTGCCACTGGGTCCCTCTGACCACTCGTCCAATGCTGACCCAGTCTGGCTCCGCTGCTCCTCCTGGTCCGTGGAGCTGTCCCCTCCTGTGGCCGTGGATGTATCTGCAAACAATTAGGGAAACAGACAAACATCAGTCACCTGCACTGACCGCACACACCACAGTAAGTACAGCACATTACAGAGCAAGCCCTGGCATCCTTAGTTGAACATTGCCTAAAGTCCTCACACAGATTCGGGGAAGCCAATTGTCAGTCTGATGGTCAACCATGGGACTCACACCCCTCCTGCCCTTGCACCCATCTGTCTGGTGCCTGTCTGATGGTAAGACCCCAGTGTGGACACATGCACCACCTACACAGTTGTTGGACATTGCAGGGAACACGGTGAAGCATGTGAACATACACACATCACATCTCTTGCCACTGAGTCAGTGCAGGTGTCCGGATAAAGGGATGGCCAGATTCTAATTAGAAATGCATGTGATGCATACCAGCACCAGACACCATGATGCACCCATGTCCGGATAGTCAATGCCACAATGGGGTGCATGTTGCACATGTCACTCCCCTGCAGGATCAGTCCCAGGAAGTTGAATGCCATGACACAGGAATGCGTGCAAAGTCATACATTACTGTCTCAAGTCACATGGCCATGGCAGCCAGACAACAACAGTCTGCACTGTGTCACAATCCGAGGGCATGGGGAATGCAAGTTATGTGACTGACAAGTGCACATGTCCATCCCCCAAAAACCACATCATCTGTACTACTATTTGTCCACGTCATACCAACTGGACATATGGGGGACATGAAACACAACTCTCTGAACATGAGCACCTCACAGTGTGCTGTGAATGAAAATACAGCTGCTTGAAAGTCACAGTCGCAAACACCTGTGTGCACAGTCAAGTGATCAGACACCTATAAGTCACAGAAGTATCGTCTATCATGGTCACATCTCAGATGGCATGCTGAGCCCCAAACGATGAACATACCAGTAGTCCTGACAACGAAGACACAGCACAATGAGACAGAGGCAGACACCTGAGGGTACATTTCACTGACCACAACATGCCAGATGATACACGGGAGTGGGAGTACAGAGTGTATTGTATGCACTGGAGTAGGCATGACTGTCCAGCTCCACCTGTATGAGGGATGAGTCCTGGACAGTAGGCAGGTGGCTAAGCATGTGTGACACACTGGATACACATACTCCTGAGGCCCAAATATTGTTCCCACCAGCAGCATGGGTGTGTGCCACATTCCCCAGGGACATGTGGTGAGTCAGAGCAGCAAGCGGACCACATATCAAAGTTACACGCAGATCACATGTCAGAACTTAGGCATTGTGTAAGCAATTGACCCACCCATGAATTGCACAACATAGTCACGGGAACAAATGCTGTCCCCCACCTTGAGCAAAGCAAAATGCAATGACACAGTCCCCAAATTAGACAATTTCCTGACTATAAGGGCCACACATATGCGTATCAGAGGAGAAGTGGGCATGTAACAAATGAGGGACATGGGTCCTGGACCACATGACTGATGTACTGTGGAAGTTTAACCAGGCCAGAGGAGGGCACATAGCATGGCAGAAAAAGTGCACAGTGCAGTCATGGACTCACCCCCTCCTTGCTGCTGTCTGTCCTTCAGCTGCCCATCCAGGTCAGGGAAGACCACCGCCAGGATCCGGAGCATGTGGGGGGTCAGGGTCCGGTGTCCGCCCCTCCTGCGAGGAGGCGACAGCTTCAGCTGGACCCTTGCGATCCTCCGGGTCCAGCCACGAAGGTCCTGCCACCTCTTTTGGCAGTTGCGGATCCTGCGCCTGTAGACCCCCACGGATCTTACTTTCCGGGCGATGGTCAGCCAGATTTCCTGCTTCTGGTGGGCATCAACCTGTGAGGATGACAAAGTGAAAAGGCCATTACTACACATGCAACATATACGTGCATCACACAGTTGGATATACATGTCTCAATCACAGGGGCATATGATGTACACAGGCAGTGCAACAATGGCTATGAACAGTTTGCCAGCAGTCACTACATGGTATCATTGCATGGGAAGTAAACCTAGTTGGAATGCACTGTTACTGCACTGTACCAGTTCTGTGCATGTGACTACACACTTTGGGGTGTGACAACTACTCAGTGGGCATGCTAGCCAGTGGTGTGCACACTGAAAGCCCTGCTAGTCAGACAACATGCACAATTAGTGAGGCAGTGGACAGCACACTCACCTGCTCCCCTGGTGTCCCATACAGCTTGCTGTACTGTGGAAGGAGGCTGTCCAGCAGGGCCTGGTTCTCCTCAAGGCTGAAGGCTGGGGCTCTCTCCACAGTACGTGCCATTGCAGGAGCCAGAGGATGCATAAACAGCAGCAGTGTTGGTGGCAGATGTCGTCCTGGAGCATGTAGTGCAGGCAAGTGAGCTCTCAGGGGAACAGCCAGCATTATATGTGTGCTGCAGAGGCAGATACTGTCCCATGTGTGCAAAGTGATAGGTCCAAGTCGTTTGCATCTTCTGAATTTGACCTATCCATGGAATTGCAGCACTAATACACGCCCACAGCATCCTTCAAATCTTCAACTTCATGACACCCATGATTTTGCAACATTGTTGTGGCTGGCCAACTGATTTCACTGCATCAGACTCGTTGGAGCTTCGAAAACGCGTCCGTTGCCATGCCAGGCCCCAGCCAATGTGTGCGCACCGTTCGGTCCATTGCTGTACAACGCGTACCAGGCATACAACGCGTACCCGCTCACATACAATGCAATGGGCCGGCCGGGCACACCGATCGGTCCATTGCTGTGCAACGCGTACCAGGCATACAACGCGTACCCGCTCACATACGATGCAATGGGCCGGCCGGGCACACCGATCGGTCCATTGCTCTACAACGCGTACCCGCTCACATACGATGCAATGGGCCGGCCGGGCACACCGATCGGTCCATTGCTGTGCAACGCGTACCAGGCATACAACGCGTACCCGCTCACATACGATGCAATGGGCCGGCCGGGCACACCGATCGGTCCATTGCTGTGCAATGCGTACCAGGCATACAACGCGTACCCGCTCACATACGATGCAATGGGCCGGCCGGGCACACCGATCGGTCCATTGCTGTACAACGCGTACCAGGCATACAACGCGTACCCGCTCACATACAATGCAATGGGCCGGCCGGGCACACCGATCGGTCCATTGCTCTACAACGCGTATCCGCTCACATTCGATGCAATGGGCCGGCCGGGCACACCGATCGGTCCATTGCTGTACAACGCGTACCAGGCATACAACGCGTACCCGCTCACATACGATGCAATGGGCCGGCCGGGCACACCGATCGGTCCATTGCTCTACAACGCGTACCCGCTCACATACGATGCAATGGGCCGGCCGGGCACACCGATCGGTCCATTGCTGTGCAACGCGTACCAGGTATACAACGCGTACCCGCTCACATACGATGCAATGGGCCGGCCGGGCACACCGATCGGTCCATTGCTGTGCAACGCGTACCAGGCATACAACGCGTACCCGCTCACATACGATGCAATGGGCCGGCCGGGCACACCGATCGGTCCATTGCTGTGCAACGCGTACCAGGCATACAACGCGTACCCGCTCACATACGATGCAATGGGCCGGCCGGGCACACCGATCGGTCCATTGCTGTACAACGCGTACCAGGCATACAACGCGTACCCGCTCACATACGATGCAATGGGCCGGCCGGGCACACCGATCGGTCCATTGCTGTACAACGCGTACCCGCTCACATTCAATGCAATGGGCTGGCCGGGCACACCGATCGGTCCATTGCTGTACAACGCGTACCAGGCATACAACGCGTACCCGCTCACATACAATGCAATGGGCCGGCCGGGCACACCGATCGGTCCATTGCTATACAACGCGTACCCGCTCACATTCAATGCAATGGGCCGGCCAGGCACACCGATCGGTCCTTTGCTGTGCAACGCGTACCAGGCATACAGCGCGTACCCGCTCACATACGATGCAATGGGCCGGCCGGGCACACCGATCGGTCCATTGCTCTACAACGCGTACCCGCTCACATACGATGCAATGGGCCGGCCGGGCACACCGATCGGTCCATTGCTCTGCAACGCGTACCAGGCATACAACGCGTACCCGCTCACATACAATGCAATGGGCCGGCCGGGCACACCGATCGGTCCATTGCTCTACAACGCGTACCAGGCATACAACGCGTACCCGCTCACATTCAATGCAATGGGCCGGCCGGGCACACCGATCGGTCCATTGCTCTACAACGCGTCCCTGGACAGGTCACACGCATATGTCACCATGCTGGTCACTGGTGAACCTATGCCAGCCACATTTACTTTCCAGGGACTCAGGGGCACACCTACAACACCACACCCAGTCCACACTGTCTATGAGGCATGTGTGGCAGCATAACCTTATCTGTGTATGGGGGTGAACATGTGGATTTTGGGGTGGCACTTGGGGGCAGACACACCCAGGCTGTGCACGTGTTAATGGGGACAGGGTCCTTTGTGTGTTGTGCACCTGACCACTGTGGTGTGCAACTTTTCATTTCTGAGCATGTGTCATGGTCACATTTCCAGGTTGTGTATGTGTATGACATGTCACATACCCCCAGGCTCACATGTGGGAAGGCATGTACGTCACAGGGTGGCCCATTCCAACAATAGTGATGTCCCTCCACAGTCTGTGTGCATGTTGTGTATCACATGTCTCTGACTCCATGTGCACAATGGGAGACAGTCTCCACATCCACGTGGTTTGTGCATGAACTTTGATGGTGTGTGTGCGTGTGTCACAGACGTCCATGTCTGTCCTGCAGAGGCTACAGGGGCCACTACCTGTGGGTGTCATGTTTGTTTTTCTGACGTGTACATGATACGCCATGTCATGCCAGTGTCCATGTGGCAAGACAGGCTCCCTGGGAATCTACCTGTCAATGAGCTGTGATGCCTGTGGAGCATCTGTCCAGACATGTCACTGTGGTATGTGTGTGGAACGTGAGAGCAGTTAATGGGTACTGTGACACAGCCTAATGGTGTCCCATAGCACACCCTGGAACCTGTTGTCAACACTTGTTGAACAGAGATGTTAGATGATGTCCATGTAGGTGCCATATATGTCCAAACGGAACGACACACACATCAAGTACTTGTGTATGTTGATGATGTATCATGTGAAATTGAGTATGGTGAACGGCACATAGGTGGGGTGACTGACAATCTTGCTTTCTTCACCTATGCACTGCAGGGCTCCTGCTGTCCATCGACCATTCCCAGACCTGGCAACGATGGTGGAACGTGACAGCATCCGACGGTACCGCTTCACCAGGCAGCTGATTGAGGATTTGGCAGTGCGGTTGGCCCCACATTTGCAGCCTGGCCGGCCGTATCCTACAGCGCTGACCCCCAAGGTGAAGGTGATGGCAGCCCTACACTTCTTTGCCACCGGTACCTTTCAACACACTGTGGCAACTACTGGTGGGATGTCACAGACTATGTTCAGCCGTGTGCTACGCGATGTTTTGGGGGCAATGTTGAGATACCTCAACCAGTACATCTATTTCCCAACACGTCAACGACTCACTGACGTCAAGAGTGACTTCTATGCCCTGGGGAGGATGCCACATGTAATTGGCTCCATTGATGGGACACATGTGTCTTTGATACCACCACAGGCACATGAGCAGGCATACCGCAACCGTAAACATTACCATTCGATCAATGCTCTGGTGGTATGTCTTGCAGATATGACCATCTCACATGTGTGTGCCCGTTTCCCCGGTTCGGCACACGATGCCTACGTGATGAGGAGTAGTCGCATCCCGAGGGTTATGTCACAGATGCCGAACCAGCGTGCCTGGCTTGTTGGTGTGTACTGACTTTGTACCATTGTGTGTGTTCTACTATGTTGTTTTCTGCACACATTTTCAAATCGGCTAATGTGCAATTGTCTGTCTGTAGGTGATTCGGGATACCCCAACATGCCGTGGTTGCTGACACCCCTCAGGAACCCTGTGACACCAGCCCAGATGCGCTACAATGAGGCACATGGTCGGACGAGGAGGATGATTGAGCGGACCTTTGGTCTCCTGAAGAGCCGCTTCCGCTGCCTGGACAAGACAGGAGGGGCCCTCCCATATGCCCCAGCAAAGTTGTGCAAGATTGTCATCGTCTGCTGCATGCTACACAACCTGGCAGTGCGGAAGGAGTTGCCTCTCATCCTGGATGACGATGACCAACGTCCGCCACCTGTGGAAGATCCTGGCCTGGGTCACGATGCCAGTGAAGATGATGATGATGATGATGGTGATGTCCGCACACAGCTCATCACCAACTTCTTCAGCTGAATGTGAGTCTCCAGAGGGTTGTGATGTCAATGATTTGAGTTTGCATGATATGTGTGTGTGGTGCTCTGGTGCTGTTTGAGTGTGCCCATGTGCTACTTGACTGGATGCGTGCAGCGATGTGTCCTTGCAGGTGGTCTGTACTGCCCAACAGTGTTGACATGCTAACTTGGTTTTGTGTAGTTATCTCGTGACATGTATTAGACATGAGTATTGCCGTTCTGTGCTGTTCTTCATTGTTTTTGACTGTGTGTCATGTCTGTCCTTCACAGGGTGCTGCCGGAGTTGTCTGATCAACTTGGATCCCCCGAATCCATGATTCAACTTCCAAGGTGGAAGCAGTCGTTTCCCTACAGGTGATGTGCCACACACCCCTGGACTTTCTATCTTCTGTTTTTTTGACTTTGTGGCCACAGCCAGGTTGGATTAGCTTGCATTTGTAGTGGAAACAACATGTTGCAAATGTGTAATAAACCTGTGCTTCACTTTGGGATGTGCGTTGTCTGTAGTCACACATCTGACTGACATTTGCTTACTGCACCTGTAGTCTAGTTCACAGTGACTGTGAATAGGTGGCGTGTCTGTGCATTCCACTGTATTTAGTTGCAACATCAGTATAGGTGATGAGTCTGATGGCCCTGGTGTGTATGTGTTGTGTGGCCCTAGTGGTGTGTCTCCCTCATATGTGTCACGTCGCCATGACTGACATGACGGGGTTGGACTTGCTGTAGCAGTTAGCATGCACAGTGTCATTTAGCAGATCACCATCTACATGACAAAAACCACGTTGGAATCACAACAGAGGCAGATATGGTGTATTGGTGAGTTTATTTACATACAGGTGTGAGGATGGTGCACAGGATGGTGGGTGCTGTACATATTAATTGGAATCCAAAGTTCCCATGTGTATTGGAAGTCTTGGTAGCTGACATGTCCAGAGTAAAGTCCACAGTCATCTGATGAATTTGGCCAACTAGAGCTCCCCATGTCATGTGGGAGAGTTGGGTTGGCTTCGACAGGGCGTGCAGTTTGCACACAGAGGAAAAGTTCCAGAACAGGTGTTGGCTTCCTGGGGGATGTAGATGGCCATCGGACTTTCAGTTTGGCCTCTTCGGACGGCCCCTCTTCTTGGGGGGGGACCCTCAGGTGCAGGCTGCGGCGGTGCAGGGGACTCTCTGCCAGAGTCCTCCTCCCTCCCTGTGGCATTTGCAGTTGTTTCAGCAGCAGTTGTTGTGGGCACACAGGGAGGTGAGGCCATGTTGGTGCTGATCTGGCGGAGGCATGTGAGTATGTCCCTATGCACCGCTGTCAGTTGTTCCAATGTGTCCCACTTGGACTCCATGCCAGACATGTGTGTCTCGACACGTGACATGTGTGTCTCGACATGTGACATGTGTGTGTCGACACGGGACATGTGGGAGTCCAAGCGGGCATGATGGGCAGCCTGCTGCTGTTGTATGTCCTTGAGGATCCCCACTACCTGGCTGACCTCTCCGGTGCTAGTCTGGTACGCATCCGCGATGCGTGCCAGTTGTGGGTCATCATGCAGTCCAGACCCCTCTGCAAAGAGCGACCTATGTCTACCACCCCTCCCACCACCCCTGGCGACACGTGCAGGACCTGCGGTGGCACGCACAGGTGACCGTGGGCCCACTTGGGTGTTGTTCCTGGGCTCGTTGTCACCAGCTCCAGTTTGGGCCTGGGTCCCTGCGCTGTTGTCATCTGTGGTCCTTGGTCTGTCCGTGTTGGCAGGGGTGGCCTGTGTGTTGGCAGTTGTTGGAGGGGTGGGTGCAGGGGTGCAGATGTTGGTCCTGCTGGTGCTGCATGATGACTCACACCGGAGGTTCCAGCTGGTTCTTCGCCATCCGAGGAGTGCAGTGGCTGATCCACACCAGTGAGCTCAGTGTTCCCCGGAGCCTTGGACAGGGACTCCTCCTCGTCTGCTGCTGTGTCCCCATCATCACCTGTTTTGGGGAGAGACACAGATTGTATGTTATGTTTCTACTGGCATCAATTGTTCAAACACCTGACAGTTGTGACTGTACCTCTGGATGTGGGCCAGGACATTGCATTCGCCTAAATTGTGACAGTCAGAGAGTGATATTGGTGTAGCACATTGTCCTGCCAACCTGTGGCATGTCAATGTGTATGTTGAGGTGTGTGCATGACCAGCATTGGTGGTATTTGGTTGCCATCCAGGCCTCCTTCTCCCCCAGCCCAGTTATCCCACCATGAAGCATGCTTCCATTGCAGGGAGGGCAAGTTGTCTTTCAGGATGTCAGTCAGTGGTGTCCTGCTGTTGGTTGCTGCACAGTTCCCAGCAGGGCCTTGTGCTCCCCCCAGCAGTACCCAGTGTCAGCCATCTTGTGAGTCCTTTTCCACTCCCTGTGATGTGAGCATGGTTGAGAGTGGTGTTGATGGGCCAATTGTGAGGGTGAGCAATATCTGTGCCTACAACTCCCATCATGCTATTGCCTCCACCCCCCTTCCCAGCATGCCCATCCTTCCTTCCTTTTGACTCTGCTTCCCTGTGGGGTGGGGTGCCTGTGCTGACAGGATGGCTGGGAGTGTTGTCCTGACAGTTGTTTGGCTACAAGTCCCAGGTGTGTCCCTGTGCTTCACACAGCATGACCCAGGGTGGTGGTTCTTTGTGGGATCTTCAGTTAGGATGTGAGGCATTGCATTCTCCCAGGTGGGTTATGTGGAGTTAGTGTTGAGGGGGTGTGTGAGGGGAGGTCCTTGTAACTATGGTCATAGCTGTCAGTCCTCCTTCCCACCCAGCCAGATATCCCACCATGGAACGTGCTTCCATTGCAGGGAGTGCAAGTTGTCTTTCAGGATGTCAGTCAGTGGTGTCCTGCTGTTGGTTGTTGCACAGTTCCCAGCAGGGCC
This sequence comes from Calotriton arnoldi, assembly GCA_963921515.1. NCBI lineage: Eukaryota > Metazoa > Chordata > Amphibia > Caudata > Salamandridae > Calotriton > Calotriton arnoldi. Next base: position 1,806,156 of record CAWUFW010000868.1, on the reverse strand, counting down.
TTGTGCTCCCCACAGCAGTACCCAGTGTCAGCCATCTTGTCAGTTGTTTTCCACTCCCTGTGATGTGAGCATGGTTCAGAGTGGTGTTGATGGGCCAATTGTGGGTGTGACCAATATCTGTGCCTACAACTCCCATCCTGCTATTGCCTCCACCCCCTTTCCCAGCATGCCCATCCTTCCTTCCTTTTGGATGGACTTCAGTGTGTGTGAGTGTGACAGCAATGGCAAGATGGCTGACAGTGTGGTCCTGTTGTTTGTTGGTGCCCAGTTCCCAGCAGGGCCTTGTGCTCCCCACAGCTGTGGCCAGTGTCAGACATCTTTGAAGTGGCTTTTGACTCCCTGTGAGGTGTGCATGCTTCAGTGCTAACTTGCTGGGCCATGTGGGTGTGAGATGTTGATCTGTGACTACCACTCCCATCATGCTATTGCCTACACCCCCCTTCCCAGCATGCCCATCCTTCCTTCCTTTTGAGTGGACTTCAGTGTGTGTGAGTGTGACAGCAATGGCAAGATGGCTGACAGTGTGTTCCTGTTGTTTGTTGGTGCCCAGTTCCCAGCAGGGCCTTGTGCTCCCCACAGCAGTAGCCAGTGTCAGCCATCTTGTCAGTTGTTTTCCACTCCCTGTGATGTGAGCATGGTTCAGAGTGGTGTTGATGGGCCAATTGTGGGTGTGACCAATATCTGTGACTACCACTCCCATCATGCTATTGGCTACACTGACTTGACCAGCATACACAGAATTCCTTCCTTTCAGTGAGCTTCCCTGTGAGGTGGTGTTCTAGTGGTGGGTAAATATCTGGGAGTATTTGTTGGTTCTATTTGTGCCACTGCCTTGCTGTATTTGTTGTTAGGTTTGTAGATGTCATGACACAGTTACATATCACTATGGGATGGCAGGTATTGTGTTTGTCTGACTAGCATTCACATCTTGCGATGGATATCTTTTGGTTGGTGTGTATTTGCTAAGTGTGCATGGTTTGCCTATCCCCTTGACTGTGATGTGTGTGTGTAGTCACACCATATTGTGTATATTAGTTGTGTACTCACCAGGCTCTGGGATGTCTGTTAGTCTGTATACGCTCACTGGTGGTAGGATGGCCCGCACCTTCTCCTCCCAGGGCCTGAGGTATACTGGTTTTGCAGGAGGGCCACTGCCGGTGTGCTGGCTGAGGAGGTAGTCCTTTTTGAGTAGGTCCCTGACCCTCCTGCGCACATCATACCACCTGTTCTGGATGTCTTCCTTTGTGCGCAAACATGGTGATTGTGCGTTGACCCTGTCGACAATCCTCGCCCACATCTTGGTTTTCTGCGACATGGGGGTCTGTTGTACCAATGTACCAAACAACTGTGGCTCTACCCTCAGGATCTCGTCTACCAGGATTTCCAATTCACAATCTAGGAACTTATGGTTCTTCTTTGGGGGCATGGTGATGGGTGGTGGTGGTGATTGATGTGTGTGTGTGTGTGCAAGTGGGGGTGTGTGAGTGTAGGTTTAGCTGGGTGTGTGTGAGGGTGCTATTTGTAGGTGTGGTAATGGTGTGTGGCTTGTGTGATGTATGAGCTGTGAGTGTGTCTGTGGTTGCTGTGTGATGGTGTTCTGTCTGGCAGGTCAGTGGAATTTGCAAGGGATCATGGTCGGGATTTGTGGCCTTTATGTAGGTAGAGTTGGAGGTGTGTCCTTGTTCCATTTTTTTTCCTCCCTGTATTTATTGGCTTAGTGGTTGCTTGTTTGGCCCTTTTTTTTTTAATTTTTCCTTGGTGTTTTTGGTGCATGTAGGAGTCGTTCTTGTGTCCGAGTAGGACGCTGCAGTTGTGTGGTGCGATCTTGTCCGACTCGTTCCCGCTGTGTGTCAGCTAGGTTTCATATGCGGCGTACGAGTCGGTCGCGTAGTATTGGGTTGCTTCGGCTGGATTTTGTATGCGTGTCGGTCGTACGGCTTGTGCTCCGGGCGAGTCGGTCGTGTTTTGCACGCACAGCATCGTACTACGCGGGTCGGAGTTCGCGGGTACGTTTCGTTCGGGTTCAATCCGAGTGCGTGTCGGTCGGTTCGTTTTGCGTGATTTCCCGGCCGGATGCCTTGTTTCCGTCCGGCTCGGTCGGTCGTTTTGTATTCCGTCCGAGTCTGTCGGATTTCCCATGCATTTCATCGTACTACTCGGGTCGTGCGGCGCCGGTCCGAGTCGGTCGGACTAAATTCCCATACCTAGTCGGTCGGTACGTTTTCCGGCCCGAATCGGAATCGGCCCCTTAATGTTTGCAGTGAATAAGATGCCAGGATTTCAAACTCGTTTTGTTTTCATTCATTTTTTCTTATTTACGCGACCTGTTTTTCTCCTCAACCACCAGGAAATACATTCTAAAGAAATCTGCCACCCTTCACCCTGGTGCCTTTTGTTGTGATGTATGCAGAGTGATCTTGTCAGATTTTAAATTCTTACTCGCATTCCACTCTCACTTTTTTCATAGAAAAGATGAAAAATATTCACTTACAGAGTCAGACTTTTAGTCTTCCCAGAGCTGTATGAAAGAGCGCCGGGTTCGAAAATGTGCTGCGACGCCTTATCCTTGGCACTATATAAACACAAAGACACTAACATATTTCTCCGTAAAATTACTGCAGACCGGCTCAGTGCTGATCAAATGCAAGGGAGGATGTGATATAAAACAGGAAAGGAAGAGCTGGTTAAATGTGAGCTTCCTCAGCCTTACCTTCACAATCAGTTGAAGTGACCATTTCCTTTAACCAGTTTCTGATGTGGTTCTTTTGTAACTATTTCTGTGTATTTCTTTGTCTCTTTTTCCATACTTTTGCTCCTGGAAAGATGGTTTTGTTCTGTTTGACTCCTTACTTCCACTATAACTAGAATGTAGGTGATATGCTGTATTTAGTCCTCCTCCAGCGAAGCGTTGACTTCCCCAGAGGTACTGGGAAGCTAAGGTCATGGGTGAATCCAGTGTTGGACCTAGAAGGTAGGCAGGGTTATTCTTCAATGTTGTTCTTCAATAGTTAATTATCTATAGATAACTGACCTTGCTCACCTTTGCTACTAGTTTTCATGCATTAGCCAAGCTCAGTATTACTCTTTTCTTTCTCTCTGCAGTTTGGGCTCTGGCTCTCTTGGAGTCGTTATTTTTTTTACATTTGACGTTCCTTATTTTCAGAATGCCTCTTTTTTATTAAAAAAAATTGAAATGGGCACGGTGACTTGGTGGCACGGATATGTCCCTGAATATCGAAGCTAGAATATGGAGTTATACAAATACTGAGGGCAAAATAACAATGATGTCATAGAAGATGTCATGAGTGATGTAATATGTGGGGCAATTACCAGTGCATGGTGAGGGCGTGAGTTAAAGTTACCTTAGGCAGACCGTCCAGGATTTCGCGATGGGAGGATTACTTTAGATTTCCGTTTTTTTGGGGGGATACGGCTGCCCAGAACTGGCAGTGATTAAATCATTTCATTTTTTCCTCCCAAAATCCACAGAGGCTATAATAATTTGAAGTTTTAATACATAAATCAGAGGCGTTTTAACAAAACATTAAGACTCATCTTTGTCAGAGCTATGTAGCCAAAGGCAGAGCAGCGTAATGGAGAGACAGACACTCATTACTGCAATTATTGCCCCTCCCTTCTGTGCACCAGCAGCAACAGCTTTTCACATACAGAACAAGGCGTCCAGGGCAGGGGGAGTCAGTGATGGGATAACAACTTTGCACCCTGGCAAAACAAGAGCCCACCATATACCTCAGTATTCCATCTTCACCCCCAGCAAAATGTTCCAATAATCCTATTTGCAGCCTAGTTCTTCTATAACCTCGGCACACCTCATGCACCCCAAATATCTGAGACACCCAATATTCTACTAGCCCCTTGCAACTTAATAATCAAATTATGACTGTGAATCCCTAGTGTTGAGACATGGGTAACCTGTGGCTCAGGCAGATTGTGATTTTCGCAGTGATTTACTACAGCAGAAAATAGCTTCTACAGTCTTCCACTAGGACACATCTCCTTCAACAAATCATACTTCGGCAGATCGCATATTATTCTTGATGCCTCATTCAAAAGGGTGACTGCGCACAGTGCCCGATAAAATATTCCAGAGACTTTAATGCCCGAGCCCTCTTTTTCCAGACGTTATTTAAATCTTTGCTTCTCCTGCACGCCCTTGTTTCTACCCCTTGGTACACACAGGCCATCAGAATGAAGGTCTGTTAATTACCACACTGCTGATGAAACTACCCATTCACGTTCGATGGTAACTTTTCAAACAATGTGGGACCCGAAATAGGGTCCAGTGATAAGTAATACAGTGGCAATACCGAATGCAAACATAAACACTCTCCGACACTTTAAACATGCCTATTTCAAAGTTTGGGGAGAGGAGTTGGCCTAACGGCTAGGGCGGTCGACCTAAAATCTGGGGAACTGGGTTCGAGTCTCGGCAATGACGCTGAACATCCTGTGATTCTGGGCAAATCACTTAATCTCCCCGTGCCTAACAAAAATGAATGTGTCATCATGCAACGCAACTGGTGCTATGTAAAGCGCTCCGATACCTTCGGGTCAAGTTTGTGTTATATAAAACTCTGTTAAAAAAAAAATTAAAATTAAAAAGTGGTATACTCTGCTCAAACAGTTTCCACTGATTTAAGGCTGAAATGGGATGATTGTGAGTAAAATAAAGTGCTACAATAATGCCGCAAAATTTCAATTGTTGTGCCGCTAAATTTCAGTTTTTGTGCCGCAAAATTTGCAAATCTAAGCCGCAATATCCTGGGGGGTCTGATTAGCGAGCGCGTGTATCTTTACAATCTACCTATACCCCGCCATAAGGGAATCTGTACATCTGACCCTGGGCCCTCAACTGAGAGGTCTCGAAGCACCAGCGCTATTTATTGCACCCGTTAAATAACAGTAGTCTGGGGTTTGGAATTTAATGTGCGATAAACAGCAGCTATTACAATTTTCGTCTATTATAGTGGAGAATAACGATCGGATGTTGGTACATTCAGCCCCCAAATACACATCTCCTGGTCCTTACCGAGCCCTTCACCTGATAAACATCCGTAAGTTTAACCTGCGGATATTTACCTGGGGAAAACTACGAAGAATCGGAAACCTCTGAGCCACTTGTAAATGCGAAACCCTTCAAACAGGAGTTTGTGCAGGCGCTATAATTTATTAATTTCGCATAGCACTCGTGACTGAGGCCTATTCATGTGACCCTTCTTCTCATATATTACTGTTGTGAAATATAGAAGAGCAATTGGAATCAAAGAATGACTCTTCAACCCCCGTCCCATATTTCATGTTGGCCTATGTGCTGGTTAACACCATCTGTCTTGGCAGAAGCCCTCTATCTGTTTAAATGTTTCCCACAGGAAACAGCTTTGTTTTGACGTCTGATGCATTGCTTGCCATTCTGAGAGCCTCGCTCAAATTCAGCTCAAAGATTTGATCTGTCATGAAACCTCCTGCCTATAAGATATTGAAACTGAATGAAAAGCAATAACCATCCGCGTGTCCCTTGAGCGGCAGGTCCCTGTGAGACATTGTGTCCTGGGGTCTGCACTTCATGTCATCTTGACTGATTTCGAAAGTGTTGCTAACTTCAATCTCAAATGAAGTTTTGACTGGCAGCTCCGGGCAACACACCGGATCTATCAAAATAGCACCCTGAACGTTCATAGGCCGATGAGAAACAGCTTAGTGTTGTGAAGTAGACGGTGGGTCTTGCTTCTTCCTACTATCAGTAGAGACATTCAGGCAATATTTTATTTTCTAGATATTTTTACTCAACATACCTTCACTCGTATCAAAAGAAAGGCTATAAAACAGTTTTTATTTGAGAATATCTTAAGTCTAATGCATGTTTTGAATAAAGTGGTACAACAGTGATGATGGAAGGGAGCCCGCAGAACTGTGAAGTAAACATGGGCACCAGCAACATGGGAGATAAAGGTCCCATTTTAAGATGGGAAAACAACCGATTAAATATGTTTGTGAGGAATAAAGTCGTTGTCATGCCTTTTCTCCCGGTCCTGGCGCAGTCCCTGGTTACTGGGCAGTTTTGAACTGAGGAATGTATAATCAAGAGCCATTGGATATAAACAGACGCTGTCTCCCACTCAATTACAATGATTCTTCATATAAATATTATTGCCAAAGATACCAATTTCTATCAACTGGCTCCAAAAAAATGAAACCACTGCTATTGCTCACTCACCTAAAGACTGCAGCCCACACCCTCTTAAGATCATGGTTGTACAGTGACAATGGCAGACTCGAGGGTTTGCCTCACTCCTTGCCCAGTCATCTTAAAGGCATCCTACATATCACTTCCAGACTCCTTCCAGGAGTTACTGAGGAAGGGTAACCACATTGCCTCTGTACTCTCCAATGTATAGTGGCTATCAACTGAGGCAAAGACAAAGTTCAGAACTGGACTGCCTCCTTTACGGATCCCTGCACCTTAACACACCATCATATCTCACCAACCTCAACTTATCAGACAAAGAGTACTCCAAGGCTGGAACACACTTGTAAGCTGGGATTCAGAGCATCACCAGTCCTTTTTTGGAGCAGCCACTTCCTTTAGAATTAGAAACTGGCGGTCGAAGGGCTAAGCCCTTGCTGCTATCCTTCCATTGACATCTACGGGCCTCTCCAAACTTTGCTAAACCAGGAACACTGACTTCTGTTTCTTCCCGCCAACTATCCGTTCTATTATAGACTGGCAAATATCACTGCATTTGGGTCTGTAACCTAATGTTCCTGGTTAAGAGCTGCTATACGTATTATTGAAATGTAAAGTTCCAATATACTATTCTAGCACCCAAGCATTGTATAAAGCTGCTAAATAAATGACTAAAATAAGGTCCTTCTTCATACTATTGAGTGATGAAACTATCTAAAAAGATGATGGCCATCCTATTGATCGAATCAGAATCTTCCTGGGCTTTCTCCACAGCAAACCATGTGGAGAGAGGTAGAAAATGAAAGAGTCAGGTATATGCATTTGGTCCACACATCTCATGCTCTTCTTTGTTCAGAATCTAGTTGCTGGTTAGATGCGCTTCGCTAGTTCTAGATACATCCAGAAAATAGGAGAAAGAGGAGAGACGACCTAGTCCTGCTCAGGGTGCCATGTATTCTTTAACTCAGCTACCTTTGGGCTATGTGCATAAAACGCTCAAATCCAAAGAATTTTTTTTAACTCAGAGAGGGAAACCAGTATCAGTACACATTATAGGGAAATAGCATCAGAACAACATTCCTAAACCCTTATATTGGACCTCGTTGGGGTCACAGTCAGCATGTCCTGCTAAAAGGACGCCAGCTATACCGTTACTGTAAAATACAACACACGTTTAGATTATGTACACTGAGAGGAAAGACAAGCCCCCCAGTTATGAGAGACCGATCTGCATGTTATCACAAGCACCAGGAGACTCGTTGTTCAGCAATGCAGGAAAAATAGCTTGTTCACTTGTAATTGATCACCAGCTGCCACCAACCATTAACTTCCCAATGAGCAGATGAAGGGGTAGTAGAATTCCTCAACTATGTGTTTAGATATATCCACAATCTACCAGACTTGAGAATTGTTTGAGGAACCATTCCCTCAAAACATGTCGGGGACCTTGCAGTGGGCTTGATGTTCAAGACCTAGCCTATTTCATCAAACATAGGAACAAATTTGACATTTATCACCTGATTATCACCATCATTGTTGTCCTCATCAAACCCTTTGGGTTTCTCCCTTGACTCCTACTTGTCCCTCATAACTCACATCGACCACGTGGCTAAGTTGGCAAACCTCTTACGCCTTTCACGGAAAGACTAGTACCTGAGAAAATATGTCCAAGCTTTATGCGTCTCCAGACTCATTTTTAGAAATGCTATGTTGGCAGGTGGCCAGCAAGTACTGCTTATCCTTTTCAAGGTATTATTGTACTCTGTGACCCGACTGATTTCTGAAGCGCAAAAATTCAACAACGTAATTCCAATACCATTTGAATGGTTTAAGTGAGTGATAGTTGCCTTAAACTGAATTCCGATAAAACAGAAATCCTTTTTTCAGCACTAGTCAATACCCTGATTCCACTGGGGTAACGAAACTTGAGGGGGCCCCCATGCAACGTACGTGGAGGGCCCCCTCTGGACTCAATTAGGAGCTCTCCAGCCAGAGTATTGTGCTAAGGGGGCTCCCTGGAACTTGGGGGCCCCCACACCGCGGGGGCTGCGGGGGCCTGTGTTACGCTACTGCCTGATTCGCGCAATTGGTGGCCTTCGGAGCTTGGTGCGCGTCCTGTTCCATCTCCCTGTGTGAGAAACATGGGCTTCAAATTTGATACTGCCTTGTCTTTTGAACCACAGGTCAAAGTGGTTTCTACTAGCTGCTTTGCAACCATGAAATCCCTGAGGAGGATGTTGTATCTGGTTTCAGTAGGTGCCCAGAAGACCATTGTCTTTCTCTGGTCACCTCAAAGTTAGACTACGGGAACAATCTATATCTGGGTCTGCTGGCCTACCTATTGCTCTGTCTGCAGATCATTCAAAATGCCCCTGTGCATCTTATCCTTAAAGTCCCAGCACGCCTGTCAGTATCTGCTTACTTCCGTCAGTTGCACTGGCTGCCTATTGTTAGCTGCATTAAGTTCAAGTCTCTCACTTTTGCCTATTAAGCCCTGGGGCAGGAAGGCCCTTTGAATCTAAGAAGAAGGCTTAAGGCCTACTGCCAGGGCACATCCTTGATTGAGGTCTAACACCTTAAAACTCCTGCATACCCAGAGGGTTAGCAAGGCTAGGAGAGGTGGCAAAACTTCGGAACTCACTTTCAACTGCACTTCGTCTTGCTCCATCTCAATCGGATTTTAGGAAAGTCCGAAGACATATGTTTTTGATGCTTAGGTTTGCTGCCCACGGGAGTGGATGCTCATTATGCCTGTGGTCCTGTACTGCCAGCACTGAGACGCTTCCTCTGAAGCAGCTGCATGCTCGCTACATTTTATTGTATTGTATTTGAATAGCATAGGCTACCAATTTCGGGAAGAAATGCCTTCAAATTATGCAGTTTCTCCAGGAAAGCTTTGCCGGTGAAAAAAGCAACCTATTGAACCAAGCTCCTTACTTTCTCCGTCAGTCTAATGTATCTCTGAAGTCATAACTTTACAGTTGGAAGTTCCTTGCTTCAAAACACACTTTTCACAGAATCCATCCTTCTCTGGTGCTACCAAATCTGAATGGAACTGTCAGCCCATGGAGATGAGAAATAAACTAGCCATCTCACATTTAAGAAATATGTAAAGACACACTCATTCAACATGTATTGGAACAAAGATTGATCTCTTATACAGATTAATCTGAAGCCCCAATAACCCACTGTCAACTCAGTTCTATATTTGTCTCTACTGTCTTTCTGTCATGCCCCAAATGACACTGCTATGCCACTGCAGTTTTCCTTATTTTGCCAAATTATATTCCTGTGTGTTGCAATGTAGCTTTTAAACCAGTTCAAATAGGTTCTATGTAAGGATTGATACTCCATGTGGTGCATTTTCACTATATTAAACTGCTAAATAAATAAATAGAGCAGGAAATGTATGAGGAATGTACTAAATAGAGCAATTTGGCACAGTTTGAGGTGCCGTGAAGGACTTTTTTCTCAGCAGAGGCCTGGGAAAATATTCTGCCACAGTAAATTATATTGTCATAGAAATAGTTATGAATGATCAGTAATGTAGTGTAGATTTTAGTTCACATGGTGCAAGGGTAATAGATTAGGTAGAGACAAAAACCCATTGACGTTGTGGTTGGCCTTGATTCTGGGCTCCTAGAGACAGCCTAAGACAAGAACACCAAGACCTCAATAGATGCAGGTGAGGACAGGCAGATGAAGAACCTAAAAATTTAAATGCCTTGAGCAAAACAAAGCGCTTGTCAAAACGTAGCCAACCAGAACTTGAATGCAGGAAGCTTTAACAGCAAAGCCAGGTTTGCCTGGACTCGTGGAGAGAAAGGGCAACAGAATACAATGTAAACTACAGTACAAAGGTAGTGAAAGTACTGAAGATCAAAGAAGTGGTGAAGCTTCAATAAGTAAGGTAAATTGATTTTATATTCTTCTAATCCAAAAGTTGTATTGTTCGTGCCTTGCCTTAACTGCAATACTATGATGCTTCAGTGCATACATTAGTAAATAATGTGTTCTTACAGCATAAGCAATTGTTTCTGGAAGATACTTTCACAATGCGGCTGGTGTTGGTTTGGCTCCTTGCTAAGGACACAGACATCCCAAGAAGCCACCATTCAAAAAACCCATCTGGGAAACAAACCAGAGACATATGATCCACCCATGCCAGTTAGGTGTCAGCAAACACCAATAAGAGACCCGTAATAGAAATTGATTGCCATTTCTCAGGAAGCAGTTGTCTTGTATCTCTACCAAGATTAAACTGAATCAAGGGGAAGTTCCTCTCAGACAGAAATTGTAAGTTCTACTGTCCAATATAAGTAAGGAATTGACCGATAGGCTTGAAAAACTGATGAGCGATGATATTATTGAGGAAGTAGAATAATTGGAATGGGTGTTTCCTACTGGTTTGACCAGTGTCATGATTCAGCAGGATATCCAGGTTTGAAGAAGGCTTGTGTGCACCTGTGAGGCAGATTCCTTTAAGGATGTAGCAAATGGGCTGGAGTGCCAAGAGTAGCAAGCAAGCCGTGGTCAAGGGTGGGAATTCCAGGTCATGGCAGGCAGTATTTAAACAACATTAAGGCTTTAGGAAGCTGCTTGTTACTAGTTTATTCACTGCTTCATGTCCCAGACCTTTATTATTTTATCTCTTCCTCTTCCTCTGACCTTGCCCTTTGGATTCTATTTTGGCTTTCTTGTAGTGCTCTGTTTTTCCCTTTGCCTTCCCTGCTCAGAAGAACCCTGATTCGTTCCTGAGTTTTGGAATTACTGTCTTCGCTCTTGCTTGGCTTTGTTTCACTGCGGCTGTAGAATCTGGTGAGTAAACATGCATAATTTGTGTTTATTATTATTATTGTGTGCCTTTCACTAGCACTAAAATGCTACTTTAATGATTAGCAGGTCATTTTCTTACCGGAAAGTTTCTGTGTATACCTGAACAGCAACCAGAGACGTAACACCTGGTAGGGCCATGCTAAAGAAGACCTGGGTGTGTTGTGGCTTTGTCTGGTACATCCACCTTGGTACGGATGGAGCCACCGTTTGAGGAGTGAGATGTACTCTTCAAAAAACTTTGAAAAATCTGACAGCGAGAAAGTCTAACAATAGTTTATGGTTATGTGTGGATTTCAGAGCACTGAACAACAATCTTGGAACTGATAGAAATCCATTAACTAAAATCAAGGAAATGGTGTCTTTCAGGGAGGGTACATCACTATTTTCCTCATTATATCTTTCATCTGTTTACCATCAGATTGAGTTATGTCCTGAATCAAGTCTTTGACTATGTTTTTAATGACTCATAGGAAAAAGATATTGAGAGTTATATAAAATGTTTTGAGAATGGTATTTTGATCTTTTCCACCACCCGCATCCTAATGGAAATCCATCTGCTCCCCTTGCCAGCCTGCACCACTGGCACCTGTTCGACTTTAAAAAACAGCTTCCTTTACAAAGCCATCACAACCAGCACCCCCACTTATCTTGCAGACAAGCTCACCATCTCTGGTGTTTCTCGGCACACCTGCAGCCAGGACATCACCAAACTGCAGACTAAGGGGCCGATTCCGATCTCGGTCGGAGGCGCACCCAATACTATTCGGTCGGGAAAAAAGCCATGCGAAAGCCAGTTTCCCGACCGATCCGTACAGCACACCGAACGAGCAAGTACGATGCGCACAACAGCAAAAATTCCGGCCGAGCCGTACTCACCCAAACCAGGTCCTGTTCTCCGACCGAGGCGAATCCGGAAATGCCGAATCGAGTCGCACGGAAGGGAAAATGCAGCCCCCGTCCGGCCGGACAAGTACGATGCGCTTCCGTACGCGCCGAACCCGTCGCTACGCACGGCACGTCAAAGCATCCGGGAGAGGCGCACATAAGCTCCGAATCGCGCCACAACACGATCCACGGCTACGAGACGAACACAGCACCGACGAGGACGACGCGAAGCGACGAGGACGAAGCGAGCGACGAGGACGAAGCCAAGCGACGAGGACGACGCGAAGCAACGAGAAGGACGAACGACACGAACCAACCATGAATCCCTTCGTCCCGATCATACCAATATTCTACATCTACTACCGGAACAGGCACGGACGCGTACGGCGCAGAAGGTAAGTCAGACACCAACCACAAAACACATACAACACGTACACGACACATCACACACATACACTGGGAATCTGAATATACTTACACCAGCAACAGCAGCACCATAGGGGCGGGATGCCCATCACCAATGCCACATATGCACACAGGGGCCTGAATGCGCGCCACCACCCCAACCCAGGGGGGCTGGATGCCTACCACTACTACCACCCTTAGCCAGGGGGCTGGATGCCTACCACTACTACCACCCTCACCCAGGGGGGCAGGATGCCCACCACTACTACCACCCTTAGCCAGGGGGCAGGATGCCCACCACTACTACCACCCTCACCCAGGGGGGCAGGATGCCCACCACTACTACCACCCTTGGCCAGGGGGGCAGGAAGCCTACCACTACTACCACCCTTAGCCAGGGGGCAGGATGCCTACCACTACTACCACCCTTAGCCAGGGTGGCAGGATGCCTACCACTACTACCACCCTTAGCCAGGGGGGCAGGATGCCTACCACTACTACCACCCTTAGCCAGGGGGCAGGATGCCCACCACTACTACCACCCTTAGCCAGGGGGCAGGATGCCTACCACTACTACCACCCTCACCCAGGGGGCAGGATGCCCACCACTACTACCACCCTTAGCCAGGGGGGCAGGATGCCCACCACTACTACCACCCTCACCCAGGGGGGCAGGATGCCCACCACTACTACCACCCTTAGCCAGGGGGGCAGGAAGCCTACCACTACTACCACCCTTAGCCAGGGGGCAGGATGCCTACCACTACTACCACCCTTAGCCAGGGTGGCAGGATGCCTACCACTACTACCACCCTTAGCCAGGGGGCAGGATGCCTACCACTACTACCACCCTCACCCAGGGGGGGCAGGATGCCTACCACTACTACCACCCTTAGCCAGGGTGGCAGGATGCCTACCACTACTACCACCCCAACCCAGGGGGGGCTGGATGCCTACCACTACTACCACCCTTAGCCAGGGGGGCTGGATGCCTACCACTACTACCACCCTCACCCAGGGGGCAGGATGCCCACCACTACTACCACCCTTAGCCAGGGGGCAGGATGCCCACCACTACTACCACCCTCACCCAGGGGGGCAGGATGCCCACCACCACTACCACCCTTAGCCAGGGGGCAGGAAGCCCACCACTACTACCACCCTTAGCCAGGGTGGCAGGATGCCTACCACTACTACCACCCTTAGCCAGGGGGGCAGGATGCCTACCACTACTACCACCCTTAGCCAGGGGGCAGGATGCCCACCACTACTACCACCCTTAGCCAGGGGGCAGGATGCCTACCACTACTACCACCCTCACCCAGGGGGGCAGGATGCCCACCACTACTACCACCCTTAGCCAGGGGGGCAGGATGCCCACCACTACTACCACCCTCACCCAGGGGGCAGGATGCCCACCACTACTACCACCCTTAGCCAGGGGGCAGGAAGCCTACCACTACTACCACCCTTAGCCAGGGGGCAGGATGCCTACCACTACTACCACCCTTAGCCAGGGTGGCAGGATGCCTACCACTACTACCACCCTTAGCCAGGGGGCAGGATGCCTACCACTACTACCACCCTTAGCCAGGGGGCAGGATGCCCACCACTACTACCACCCTTAGCCAGGGGGCAGGATGCCTACCACTACTACCACCCTCACCCAGGGGGGCAGGATGCCCACCACTACTACCACCCTTAGCCAGGGGGCAGGATGCCCACCACTACTACCACCCTCACCCAGGGGGCAGGATGCCCACCACTACTACCACCCTTAGCCAGGGGGCAGGAAGCCTACCACTACTACCACCCTTAGCCAGGGGGCAGGATGCCCACCACTACTACCACCCTTAGCCAGGGTGGCAGGATGCCTACCACTACTACCACCCTTAGCCAGGGGGGCAGGATGCCTACCACTACTACCACCCTTAGCCAGGGGGCAGGATGCCCACCACTACTACCACCCTTAGCCAGGGGGGCAGGATGCCTACCACTACTACCACCCTCACCCAGGGGGGCAGGATGCCCACCACTACTACCACCCTTAGCCAGGGGGCAGGATGCCTACCACCACTACCACCCTCACCCACGGGGGCAGGATGCCTACCACTACTACCACCCTCACCCAGGGGGGCAGGATGCCCACCACTACTACCACCCTTAGCCAGGGGGGCAGGATGCCTACCACTACTACCACCCTCACCCACGGGGGGCAGGATGCCTACCACTACTACCACCCTCACCCAGGGGGCAGGATGCCCACCACTACTACCACCCTTAGCCAGGGGGCAGGATGCCTACCACTACTACCACCCTCACCCACGGGGGGCAGGATGCCTACCACTACTACCACCCTCACCCAGGGGGGCAGGATGCCCACCACTACTACCACCCTTAGCCAGGGGGCAGGATGCCCACCACTACTACCACCCTCACCCAGGGGGGCAGGATGCCCACCACTACTACCACCCTTAGCCAGGGGGCAGGATGCCTACCACTACTACCACCCTTAGCCAGGGTGGCAGGATGCCTACCACTACTACCACCCTTAGCCAGGGGGGCAGGATGCCTACCACTACTACCACCCTTAGCCAGGGGGCAGGATGCCCACCACTACTACCACCCTTAGCCAGGGGGCAGGATGCCTACCACTACTACCACCCTTAGCCAGGGGGCAGGATGCCCACCACTACTACCACCCTTAGCCAGGGGGGCTGGATGCCTACCACTACTACCACCCTCACCCAGGGGGGCAGGATGCCCACCACTACTACCACCCTTAGCCAGGGGGCAGGATGCCTACCACTACTACCACCCTCACCCACGGGGGCAGGATGCCTACCACTACTACCACCCTCACCCAGGGGGCAGGATGCCCACCACTACTACCACCCTTAGCCAGGGGGCAGGATGCCCACCACTACTACCACCCTCACCCAGGGGGCAGGATGCCCACCACTACTACCACCCTTAGCCAGGGGGCTGGATGCCTACCACTACTACCACCCTCACCCAGGGGGGGCAGGATGCCCACCACTACTACCACCCTTAGCCAGGGGGGCAGGATGCCCACCACTACTACCACCCTCACCCAGGGAGGGCAGGATGCCCACCACTACTACCACCCTTAGCCAGGGGGCTGGATGCCTACCACTACTACCACCCTCACCCAGGGGGCAGGATGCCCACCACTACTACCACCCTTAGCCAGGGGGGCAGGAAGCCTACCACTACTACCACCCTTAGCCAGGGGGCTGGATGCCTACCACTACTACCACCCCCACTCATAGGATGGACAATGCATGACACAACAAGCACACCACAACCTAGGGAATGCAAGATTAAGACATCCCCCCACCACCATGACAAGCGTGTGAGCAGGCTGTGTCAAATGCCTACAACACCGAACATGACTTTGAACATACAATGTGACCCCCTAGCACATGTGCCACACATATATGTGTGTGGCACCCACAATGCAAGCAGCCCATGACCATTGTGGCAATGGGGCCTAAACCCCCATCATCACAGTGACCAAAAGGCAAGTGTGGGGTCCATAGCTGAAGCACATTTTGACCATTGTGGCAATGGGGTCTAAACCCCCATCATCACAGTGACCAAAAGGCAAGTGTGGGGTCCATAGCTGAAGCACATTTTGACCATTGTGGCAATGGGGTCTAAACCCCCATCATCACAGTGACCAAAAGGCAAGTGTGGGGTCCATAGCTGAAGCACATTTTGACCATTGTGGCAATGGGGTCTAAACCCCCATCATCACAGTGACCAAAAGGCAAGTGTGGGGTCCATAGCTGAAGCACATTTTGACCATTGTGGCAATGGGGTCTAAACCCCCATCATCACAGTGACCAAAAGGTAAGTGTGGGGTCCATAGCTGAAGCACATTTTGACCATTGTGGCAATGGGGTCTACACCCTCATCATCACAGTGACCAAAAGGTAATTGTTGACAAAGAAAGAGCTGCAACTGCCAAACTGCATGGATCATTCCTGGTCACAGAACCAAAAACTCATCTGTGGCAAAGTAGTGTATGTGTCCCATTGCAACATAAATTGGGGGAGCCAAATACTGCAGTGCAAATGAAACATTCCTTTGGCCATGTGCAGACAAACAACACCCATGGGGGCTGAGACCGTCAACAGTCATCAATGACACAATGACAGAAGTGACCATCAGAATGCAGAACCACATATTTGCACCAATGGGCACACAAATGCAGATACCCTGTGGAGACAGCAGATGTGAGGTGAACAGATACCATACCATGGCAGCAATGGGACACACAAACCATGATCACTGTGCTGACCGATGACCTAGGAGTCCCAGGGACAGCAGGGGAAACACACCAAACAACATACAGCCAATGGCACACCCAAGATATGCCAATGCAGTGGTGCAGATGCACAAACACAAACAGGCAGACCAACACTGTCATCATACACAGCAGGTGAGGGGTGGGGGTGCCAGTGTCCCCAGGCAACAACACAACACATGAGGAGAGCTGAATACCAATCATACAGATGTGCATACACTGCCACACTAAGGTAACTCATGGATCCAAATCCCCTATGTAGGCAAGCAGGCATTGACAGGTGAGAGGGAGCACAAAACACACATGTCACACAGGCACGTAGGAACAACAACTGACACAGCAAGTCACAGACACACCACAGCACCACCCCCAGGGCCCCCACAATGTGGTGACCCTGGGCTGAATAAAAATACCACTGTGATGACAAAGCTAAATGTCGATCACACTGTGAACCACAGTCAGGTGTCCTGAGCAACTAACTACCATCACACCTACACAAGCACAAATCAATCAGCATGGCCAGTAAGCCAAGGCCAACATGGAGGCAGGGGACTAGCCGGGCAACAACTCTCATCTGCACACACTCAAGACCACACCCTCGACCTCCAACAATGTGCAGCAGTGAAGTACACATGCACTGGTGACATTGCACATGCACCCATGACTATTCCAGGGTGGTGGGTGGGAACCAAGGTGTAGAAACACATCACACATGGACACTCAACAAGACTCCTGAATGTCTGACACACTGCACACTACGCTGTACATGGACATGACGGCAATACCACACCGACCAATGGGATCCCAGCCACAGTCACACACCAATGAAGAAGCCAAGGTCACCCACAAAGAACACACATAGACAACAACCAACATTGCAGCCCGGACCCTAAGGAGTGCCAGCAGTCACACACACAACGTGTCACAATCACTGAAAGATAACACAAACTGGAAATCACATGACAGGGGCAAACAACAAGTGCCAAAGGGAAACCTGACTGTGACCCATCTGCGTCTGCACACAAACTCTGCCCTGACAGCAAACACACCTATGGGTGACACCCTGATGACCAGTAATGTGCCATGCACCCACATCACAGAGAACACAGGGAGAAGACTTTGGGGGAACATAGCTCAAGTCAGCAAGCATCACAAACAGGTACAACACTAGGGATCACAGCATGCGCAGATGAATGGAAGTGAACACACAGACATGCACATACAACACACACCTTGGGCGCAGGCAATGTCACACGTGTACACACTGCCATGAGGGGACTCCACTCCTGTGTGAGGAAAGCTGTGCCATATGTTGCCTCAGTAGGGCCCCATCATGTCAGCTGAGCACTTGGTCACACAATCAACAATTAGCACCAAATGAGGGCTCCCATCACATCAGCCTGGTCATGGATGTGCCAACGGAATCATCAGCACAGATCCAACACACTTGTATAGCAATGTTGCACTGACTACACGGATGAGTCCCTCCCCATTGATGCCCAAACCTGCATGTCCACTGGAGATGGCAACACGGTCAGGGAAGTAGACAAATGCAACGATGGCAGGCACAACAGATGTGCAGGGGTGGAAGCCACAGATATGAAATTGCCAATGTAAGTAGGAAACCCATTGCCAAATACTGAACACATGACACCCTCAGATGCTGCTATTGATGACATGGATACACCACATGATAGGACACATTCCCCCTGGACCACATGGGTTCCTGCACAGTAACACTTCATAATCATGAGACCAGATATCACCATCACTGCAGCAAGGGCATGGTTAGCTGCACCAACAACATGTACATCTGAAGCATGAGCACTAGAGAAAAGAAAGTTGCTTTATTCAGCATATGTGTTGTTTGATAACGACGTCCAGAAGAAATTAGAGCAAAGGCCAATGGCCAGTCCATTGTCAAAGTTCAAACAGGGTGACACTGGCAGATGTCACCCTACGCATGCCTGCACAATACCAGGGACAATCCACTAGGAGGGGCAACCGGGGGCAGGCCAGGCACCGCAGGGACAGGATCAGGGCTCACCAGGGGGAGTCAGGGAAGGGGTGGTGGGTGCTGGAGAGCCACTGACAACTGCAGTGGAGGTGTCTGACATGGTGTGTGCCGGCACAACTGGGGGCATGACACAGATGTCGTGGGTGCCGGCACAACTGCAGTGGACCCTGCAGATGGGGTGGACAGGTCCGCCACTGCAGTGCCCAAGTCAGACAGGGCGGTAGTGGACTCCACTGCAGTGCCTACCTCCAGGGGAGGAGAATGGGGAACAGGCAAGGTGGGTTGGACAGAGGGGGAGGACACCCTCACCACATCAGTGGCACAGACAAGCGCAGCGGGGGTGTGGTGCTGGGAGAGCAAGTGGCAGGGGGAGAAGGCCGGAGCATCTTGGGGATGGTATATCTGTGGGTGGGGGAACCTGGGGCAGGGTGTGGTGGGGGCACCTGTGCAGTGGGGGCCTGAGGGATGGAGGACGGAGACCTTGTGCCTGAGCTGCAGGGCGGTGGCGGGGTCTTGCTCTTAGCACTCCGGGGGACTTGCGGGTGGGGGCCTCAGTCCGTCTGCGCCTGGGGGAGGGTGTCCGGGGGCGAGGGGCACTCTGCTCCGTGTGGGTGGGCTTCCTCTTCCCCCGGGATGCTGGAGCAGCTTCATCGGTGGGGAAGAGGCCGAGGTCACAGAGGAAGAGCTGCTGTGACTTTGGGGTTGCAGGTGAGGCAAGGGAGGGTGCTTTGGAGGGAGAGGGAACTGAGGACTGCGCAGTGCATGTGGATGCGTGTGTGTGTTCCAGGGCCCCATCCCCTGTGAGTCTGGCTTCAGTCCCCTGAATGTGCGTGCGTGTGCGTTTTGTCATTGGCGTGTGTGTCAGTGTGCTGGATGTGTGTGTGCTGGTGTGTGCCTGTGCCGGTGTGTGTGTGCCTGGGATGGGTAAGGTGCTGGGGAGTGTGGATGGAGCAGAGGCAGGAGGGGTGAGGGACCGTTTGAGGAGGGACACTGCTGCCGTCAGGGAGGAGTCCATGGACCTATTGCCCCTCTGTAGGTCAGACATGCCCGATGAGATGCCCTCCATGAACGACACCAGCTGAGTCAACAGCGCGGTGTGCGCATGGAGGACACTCAGCATGGCTGTCTGCCCTACATGGAGCTGGCGAAGGAGGTACACAGACTCCTCACTCAGGGCAGCAGGGGACACAGGGGCAGGGGGTGCGGTGCCTGGCCCAAAGGAGACACGCTCCCGGACATGGGAGCCTCCACGGACCTGGGGAATGGGAGCCGATGGGAGGGCGGTGGTGGTGCTGGTGGTGGCGGGGACAGCAACACTAGCTGGGGTGTGGTGGCTGCTGACACCCGCCTCCACAAGGGAGTCATCCTCCGAGTTGCTCTGGTCCTCAGCTGAGGTGGATGCTGCTGAGGACTCCTCGGTGTGGCTCCCCTCGCCCTCCGTGCCACTGGGTCCCTCCGACCACTCCTCGGCTGCTGACCCAGTCTGGCTCTCCGGCTCCTCCTGGTCCGTGGAGCTGTCCCCTTCCGTGGCCGTGGATGTATCTGCAAACAATGGGGAAACAGACAGACATCAGTCACCTGCACCAAACGCACACACCACTGTGAGCACAGCACATTACAGAGCAAGCCCTGGCATCATTAGTTGTACATTGCTAAAAGTGCCCTAATTGAACAGGAGAAGTCAATTGTCAGTCTGATGCCAAGCATGGCACTCACATCCCACATGGCCTTGCACCCATCTGTCTGGTGTCTGTTGGATTGCAACACCCCAGTGTTGACACATGCACCAAGTACACAGTAGTTGGACAGTGCAGAGGACACGGTGTGGACACATCACAGCTCTTGCCACTGAGTCAGTACAGGTTTACGGATGTAAGGGATGCCCAGAGTCAAATAGGAAATGCATGTGATGCATACCAGCGACAGACACCATGATGCACCCATGTCCTGATAGCCAGCGCCACTATGGTGTGCATGTAGCACATGTCACTCCCCTGCAGGATCACCAATCAGTAGACACATGCCATGGCGGAGGCATGACTGCAAAGTCATACATCACTGTCTCAGTGATGTATGACTTTGCAGCCAGACAACAACACTCTGCACTGTGTCACAATAGTAGGTCATGGGGAATGCAAGTCCTGGAGCTGCACAAGTGCACATGTACATCCCCCCACAACACATCCTCTTAACCCTCATCTGTCCAGGTCATACCTATTGGACATATGGGAGACCTGTGACACTACCCTCTGAACCTGAGCCCCTCACACTCTGCTGTGCATGGGGAACAGCTGCCTGAACTTCACATTTACATGCCCCAGTCTGCATGGGCAGCTGATCAGACACCTATGTGTCACACAAGTATCGTCTCCTATGGTCACATCTCCAGTGGCATGCTGAGCCCCTACCAAGAAACTCCACAGCAGTCCTGGCGACTAATCCACAGCACACTGACACAGAGGCAGACACCTGAGGGGTCAAATCACTGTGCACAATGTGTCCTCTGATACACGGGAGTGGGAGTACAGAGTGTATTGTATGGCCTGGAGTAGGCATGACTGTCCAGCCCCACATGAATGAGGGATGAGCCCTGGACTGTAGGCAGCTGGCTAAGTATGTGTGACACACGTCATATACATACTCCTGGGGCCCGAACATTGTTCCCACCCGCAGCATGGGTGTGTGCCAGGTACCCCAGCCACATGTGGTGGATCAGCTCAGCAATTGGACCACAGATCAAAGTAACACGCTGAATACATGTCAGAATACAGGCATTGTGTAAGCAATGGACCCACCCATGATGCCCACCACAGAGTCAGGGAAACAGATGCTGTCTCCCACCTTGAGTCAAGCAAACTGCAAGGACACAGTCCTAAGTGACAGAATTCCCTGCATGTAAGGGCCACACCTGGGTATCAGATGAGGAGTGGGCAGTGCACAATAGAGGGACATGGCTCCTGGACAACATGACTGCTGTACTGTGGCAGTTCAACCTGGCCCGAGGAGGGCACATAGCATGTTAGACAGAGTACACAGTGCAGTCTTTGACTCACCCCCTCCTTGCTGCTCTCTGGCCTTCAGCTGCCCATCCAGGTCTGGAAAGACCACCGCCAGGATCCTGAGCATGTGGGGGTCAGGGTCCGTGTTCCGCCCCTCCTGCGAGGAGGCGACAGCTTCAGCTGGACCCGTGCAATCCTCCGGGTCCAGCCCCGAAGGTCCTGCCACCTCTTTTGGCAGTTGCGGATCCGGCGCTTGTAGACCCCCACGGACCGGACAGCCCGGACGATGTCCTTCCAGATCTCATGCTTCCGATGGGCAGAAGCCTGTCAGGATGACAAAGTGATAAGGCCATTACTACACATGCAACATATCCGTGCATGACACAGTTGCATATACATGTCGCAATCACAGGGGCACATGGTGTACCCAGGCAGTGCACGGCTGCCCATGGACAGTTTTCCAGAAGTCACTACATGGTATCATTGCATGGGGAGTAAAACCCTGTTCAGAAGCACTGTCACTGCACCATACCTGTCCAGTGCAAGTCACTACACACTATGGGGGGTGACAACTACTCAGTGAGCCTGCTAGCCAGTGGTGTGCTGACTCTCAGCCTTGCTAGTCAGACAAAATGCACATTCAGAAAGGCAGTGCACAGAACACTCACCTGCTCCCCTGGTGTCCCATACAGCTTGCTGTACTGTGGAAGTAGGCTGTCCAGCAGGGCCTGGTTCTCTTCAAGGCTGAAGGCTGGGGCTCTCTCCACAGTACGTGCCATTGCAGGGTCCAGAGGGGCAGAGACAGCAGCAGTGCAGTGGCAGATGTCGTCCTGGAGCATGTAGTGCAGGCAAGTGGGCTCTCAGGGGAACATGCAGCAATATATATGTGCTGGAGAGGCAGATACTGTCCCTTGTGTCCAAAGTGATAGGTCCAAGTCGTTTGCATCTTCTGAATCTGGCCAATCCATGGAATAGCAGCACCAAAACACGCCCACAGCATCCTTCAAAATTTCAACTTCATGACATACATGATTTTGCAACATTGTTGTGGGTGACCAACTGATTTTCCAGCAACCGACTCGTTCGAATATTCGAAAACGCGTCCGTTGCCAGGCAAGCCCATTGTCAATGGGTGCGCACCGATCGGTCCATTGAGGTACAACGCGCACAGGGGTACAACGCGTACCCGCACACATTGAAAGCAATGGGCCGGCCGGAGGCACCGATCGGTCCATTGCTGTTCAACGCGCACAGGGGTACAACGCGTACCCGCACACATTGAATGCAATGGGCCGGCCGGAGGCACCGATCGGTCCATTGCTGTTCAACGCGCACAGGGGTACAACGCGTACCCGCACACATTGAATGCAATGGGCCGGCCGGAGGCACCGATCGGTCCATTGCAGTACAACGCGCACAGGGGTACAACGCGTACCCGCACACATTGAAAGCAATGGGCCGGCCGGAGGCACCGATCGGTCCATTGCAGTACAACGCGCACAGGGGTACAACGCGTACCCGCACACATTGAAAGCAATGGGCCGGCCGGAGGCACCGATCGGTCCATTGCTGTTCAACGCGCACAGGGGTACAACGCGTACCCGACACATTGAATGCAATGGGCCGGCCGGAGGCACCGATCGGTCCATTGCTGTTCAACGCGCACAGGGGTACAACGCGTACCCGCACACATTGAATGCAATGGGCCGGCCGGAGGCACCGATCGGTCCATTGCTGTTCAACGCATCACTGTACATGTGACTGGCATATGTCAGCATGCCTATCTCAGATGGACATATGCCAGCCACAGATAGCTCCCAGGGAGTGAGGGGCACACCTACATCACGATAGCCTGTCCAAACCTTATCATAAGGCATGTAAGGCTGCATTTCCTATTGTGTGTATGTTGGTGTACATGTTGTCCTGTGGGTGTCACCTGTGGGCAGCCACCCCCAGGCTGTGCACGTGTTAATGGGGACAGGATCCTGGGTGTTACGTGTACGTGACCACTGTGATGTGCAACTGTTCATATCTGTGCATGTGCCATGGTCACATTTCACAGTGGTGTTTGTGTATGTCATGTCACATACCCCGTGAGTCCCATGTGGGACTGTATGTTTGAGCCAGGGTGTCCCAGTGGCACAATAGTGATGGCCCTCCACAGTCTTTGTGCATGTAGTGTTTACAATGTCTCTGATTTCATGTGCACAATGGGAGACAGTCTCCACATCCACGTTGTGTGTGCATGGACTCTGATGTTGTGCGTGTGTGTCACAGACGTCCATGGCTCTCCTGCCATGGCAAGTGTGGCCACTACCTGTGGGGGTCATGTTTGTTTTGTTGTGGTGTACACATGATACTCCAGGTGATGCCAGTGTCCATGTGGCATTACAGGGTCCCTGGGAATGTGCCTGTCGTTGAGCTGTGGTGCCTGGGGCACATCTGTCCTCACATGTCACTGGGGGGTGACTGTGACACAGCATCATGATATCCAATGGGTCAACCTGGGACAAATTGATGCCACCTGTAGGACCGTGTTGACAGATGTTGGCCATGTATGTACCATACATGTCGTTCCGGTACTGCACACTTCATGTAGTTGTGCCTCATGATGATGTATGTTGGGATCTTGAGTGTGTTCAATGCCGCATATGTGGGGTGACTGACGATCTTGCTTACTTCTCCTCTGCACTGCAGGGCTCCTGCTGTCCATCGGCCATTCCCAGACCTGGCAACGATGGTGGAACGGGACAGCATCCGACGGTACCGCTTCACCAGGCAGCTGATTGAGGATTTGGCAGTGCAGTTGTCCCCACATTTGCAGCCTGGCCGGCCGTATCCTACAGCGCTGACCCCCAAGGTGAAGGTGATGGCAGCCCTACACTTCTTTGCCACCGGTACCTTCCAACATACTGTGGCGTCTGCTGGTGGGATGTCACAGACCATGTTCAGCCGTGTGCTCCGCGATTTCTTGGCGGCAATGTTGCTCTTCCTGAACCGGTACATCTATTTCCCTAGACTGCGACGACTCACTGACGTGAAGAGTGACTTTTATGCCCTGGGGAGGATGCCGCATGTCATTGGCTCCATTGATGGGACACATGTGGCTTTGGTACCACCACAGGCCCAGGAGCAGGCCTACAGGAACCGCAAGCACTACCACTCGGTCAATGCACTGGTGGTGTGTCTTGCAGACATGACCATCACACACGTGTGTGCCCGTTTCCCTGGTTCAGCACACGATGCCTTTGTGATGAGGAGTAGTCGCATCCCCAGGTTGATGGCACAGATGCAGAACCAGCGTGCCTGGCTTGTCGGTGTGTACTGACTTTGTGCCATTGTGTGTGATCTGATCTGTAGTATTCCGCCCACTTTTCCAAGTCAGCTGATGTGCACTTGTCTGTCCGTAGGTGACTCGGGATACCCCAACATGCCGTGGTTGCTGACACCCCTCAGGAACCCTGTGACACCTGCCCAGATGCGCTACAATGAGGCACATGGTCGGACCAGGAGAGTGATTGAGCGGACCTTTGGTCTCCTGAAGAGCCGCTTCCGCTGCCTGGACAAGACCGGAGGGTCCCTCCCATATGCCCCTGCGAAAGTGTGCAAGATTATCATCGTCTGCTGCATGCTCCACAACCTGGCAGTGCGGAAGGAGTTGCCTCTCATCCAGGATGACGATGACCAACATCCGCCACCTGTGGAGGATCCTGGCCTGGACCACGATGCCAGTGACGATGATGATGATGATGGTGATGGTGATGTCCGCACACAGCTCATCACCAACTTCTTTAGCTGAATGTGAGTATCCTGAGGTGTCATGTCAATGATGTGAGTTGGCATGATGTGTGGGTGGTGCTCTGGTGCTGTTGGAGTGTGTCCATGGGCTACTTGACTGGATGTGTGTTGCGATGTGTGCTTACAGGTGGGCTGTACTCCCCAACAGTGTTCACATGCTAACTTGGTTCTGGGTGGGTATCTTGTAACATGTATTGTGCATGAGTTTTGCTGTTCTGTCCTGTACTCCATTGCTTTTGACTGTGTGTCATTTCTGTCCTTCACAGGGTACTTTCAGATTCGTTTGGTCAACTGTGTCCACCGACGACGTGATTGCACATCCAGGCTGGTAGCTGTTGTGTCCCTACAGGTGATGTGCGCCACACCCATGGACTTCCTTC
Organism: Calotriton arnoldi; assembly: GCA_963921515.1. Taxonomy (NCBI): domain Eukaryota; kingdom Metazoa; phylum Chordata; class Amphibia; order Caudata; family Salamandridae; genus Calotriton; species Calotriton arnoldi. The sequence goes on along the minus strand of CAWUFW010000868.1, from coordinate 1,780,298 downwards.
TGTCTACAGTTGTTGACTGTGTGCCCGCTACCAGGTGGGGTTACCTTGCATCTGTAGTGGTTACGGCATGTTGCTACTGTGTAATAAACCTGTGCTTCACTTAGTGATGTGCGTTGTCTGTGGTCACACATTTGACTGCCATTTGCTTACTGCACCTGTGGGCTACTTGACTACAACTGGGAATGGGTGTGGTGTCTGTGCATTGCACCGTCTTCCCTGGCAACATCAGTGTAGGCAATGAGTCAGATGGCCTAGGTGTGTATGTGTTGTGTAGCCCTGGTGGTGTGTCTCCCTCATATGTGTCACGTTGCCTGTACTCACATGCCTGTGTTGACCTTGCTGTTGCAGTTCGCATACACAGTGTAATTTTGCTGTTCATCATCCCCATAACAGCACCCACGTTGGAATCACGACAGAGGCAAGTATGGTGTATTATTGTGTTTATTGTGATACATCTGTGATAATAGTGCATAGGATGGATTGTGCTGTACATGAATCTTGCAATCCCAAGTTCCTAGATGAATAGAAAGTCCAGGTAGACAGGATCCCCAGTATCGGGGCCACAGTTGTCTGACACATTGTTCCAACTTGTACTCCCCATGCAATGTGTGGGAGTAGTGTTGCCATCAACAGGGTGAACAGTCTGTGCACAAAGGCGAAAATCCAGAACAGGTTCAGGCTTCCTGGGAGTTGCGCTTGGCCATCAGCCTCTCACTTTCCCCTCCTCGGACGACCCCTCTTCTTGGGGGGGCCCTCAAGTGCAGGCTGCTGCGGTGCAGGGGACTCTCCGCCAGAGTCCTCCTCCCTCCCTGTGGCAGTTGCAGTTTGTTCGGTACCAGATGTTGTTGGCACACAGGGAGGTGTGGACTGGTTGCTGTTCATCTGGCGGAGGCATTGTAAAATGTCCCTGTGCACCGCCGTCATCTCATGTAGTACATCCCACTTGGACTCCACGCGGGTCATGTGGGAGTCCACACGTGACATGTGTGACTCCACGTGGGACATGTGGGAGTCCAAGCGGGCATGATGGGCAGCCTGCTGCTGTTTGATGTCTCTGAGGAGCCCCACTACCTGGCTGAGCTCTCCGGTGCTGGACTGGTACGCATCAGCTATGCGTACCAGTTGTGGGTCTTCATGCACACCAGCAACGTCTGCAAGCAGCGACCTCTGTCTCCCACCCCTCCCACCACCCCTGCTGACATGTGCAGTGTGTGCAGTTGCACGCACAGATAACCCTGGTCCACCTTGGGGGTTGGTGGTGGTGGTGGTGTCCATGGCCCCAGGTTGGTCCAGGGTCACTGCGCTGGTGTTGTTCCTTATTCTGTCCATGTCGGCAGGGATGGTATTCGTGGTGACAGTCGTTGGAGGGGTGGGTGCAGGGGGTGCAGCTGGTGGACCTGCTGGTGCTGCAGCTGGTGGTCCTGCTGGTGCAGCATGTTGACTTGCACCGGATGTGCCAGGTTGTTCTTCATCGTCCGAGGAGGACAGAGGCTGTACGACGCCAGTGAGCTCGGCATCCTCTTGAGCCTGGGACTGGGACTCCTCAGCGTCTGCTGCTGTGTCCCTATCATCACCTGTTTTTGGGAGACACAAACAATGTATGTCATGTTTCTGCAGGCATCAGTGGTTGACACACCTGACAGTTGTGACTGTGCCTCGGGGTGCGGGCCTGTACATTGTATTGTCCTAAGTCGTCACAGTCAGGGGTTGATATTGGTGTGGCACATTGTCCTGCATTATTTGGGCATTTCTATGTATTCTCTGGGGTGTGAACATGGTCTGCATTGATTGTGTTTGGTTGACAGCCAGACCTCCTTCCCACCCACCCACCCACCCAGTCAGTTATCCCACCATGGAACGTGCTTGCATTGCAGGGAGTGTAAGTTGTCTCTCAGGATGTCAGTCAGTGGTGTCCTGCTGTTTGTTGGTGCACAGTTGGCAGCAGGGCCTTGTGCTCCCCACAGCAGTAGCCAGTGTCAGCCATCTTGTGAGTCCTTCTCCACTCCCTGTGATGTGAGCATGGTTCAGGGTGGTGTTGATGGGCCAGTTGTGAGGCTGAGCAATGTCTGTGACTACGACTCCCATCATGCTATTGCCTCCACCCCCTTCCCAGCATGCCCATGCTTCCTTCCTTTTGACTCTGCTTCCCTGTGGGGTGGGCTGGCTGTGCTGACAGGATGGCTGGGAGTGTTGTCCTGGCAGTTGTTTGGCTAAGAGTCCCAAGAGTGTCCCTGTGCTTCACACAACATAACCCAGGGTGGTGGTGCTTTGTGGGATCTTGTGTTAGGATGGAGGGCATTGCATTCTACCAGGTGGGTACTGTGGAGTTTGTGTTGGGGGGTGTGAGGGGAGGTGCTGGTGACTATGGTCAGTGCTGCAAGTCCCCCTTCCCACCCAGCCAGCCAGATATCCCACCATGGAACGTGCTTGCATTGCAGGGAGTGTAAGTTGTCTCTCAGGATGTCAGTCAGTGGTGTCCTGCTGTTTGTTGGTGCACAGTTGGCAGCAGGGCCTTGTGCTCCCCACAGCAGTAGCCAGTGTCAGCCATCTTGTGAGTCCTTCTCCACTCCCTGTGATGTGAGCATGGTTCAGGGTGGTGTTGATGGGACAGTTGTGGGGGTGAGCTATGTCTGTGACTGTGACTCCCATCATGCTATTGCCTCCACCCCACTTCCCAGCATTCCCATACTTACTTGCTTTTGTGGGGAGTTCAGTGTGTGTGGGTGTGAGGGCAATGGCAAGATGGCTGACAGTGGTGTCCTGCTGTTGGTTGGTGTGCAGTTCCCAGCATGCCCTTGTGCTCCCCACAGCAGTAGCCAGTGTCAGCCATCTTGTGTGTCCTTCTCCACTCCCTGTGATGTGAGCATGGTTCAGGGTGGTGTTGATGGGCCAGTTGTGAGGCTGAGCAATATCTGTGACTACCACTCCCATCATGCTATTGCCTCCACCCCCCTTCCCAGCATGCCCATGCTTCCTTCCTTTTGACTCTGCTTCCCTGTGGGGTGGGCTGGCTGTGCTGACAGGATGGCTGGGAGTGTTGTCCTGGCAGTTGTTTGGCTAAGAGTCCCAAGAGTGTCCCTGTGCTTCACACAACATAACCCAGGGTGGTGGTGCTTTGTGGGATCTTGTGTTAGGATGGAGGGCATTGCATTCTACCAGGTGGGTACTGTGGAGTTTGTGTTGGGGGGGGTGAGGGGAGGTGCTGGTGACTATGGTCAGTGCTGCAAGTCCCCTTCCCACCCAGCCAGCCAGATATCCCACCATGGAACGTGCTTGCATTGCAGGGAGTGTAAGTTGTCTCTCAGGATGTCAGTCAGTGGTGTCCTGCTGTTTGTTGGTGCACAGTTGGCAGCAGGGCCTTGTGCTCCCCACAGCAGTAGCCAGTGTCAGCCATCTTGTGAGTCCTTCTCCACTCCCTGTGATGTGAGCATGGTTCAGGGTGGTGTTGATGGGCCAGTTGTGAGGCTGAGCAATGTCTGTGACTACGACTCCCATCATGCTATTGCCTCCACCCCCTTCCCAGCATGCCCATGCTTCCTTCCTTTTGACTCTGCTTCCCTGTGGGGTGGGCTGGCTGTGCTGACAGGATGGCTGGGAGTGTTGTCCTGGCAGTTGTTTGGCTAAGAGTCCCAAGAGTGTCCCTGTGCTTTACACAACATAACCCAGGGTGGTGGTGCTTTGTGGGATCTTGTGTTAGGATGGAGGGCATTGCATTCTACCAGGTGGGTACTGTGGAGTTTGTGTTGGGGGGGTGAGGGGAGGTGCTGGTGACTATGGTCAGTGCTGCAAGTCCCCCTTCCCACCCAGCCAGCCAGATATCCCACCATGGAACGTGCTTGCATTGCAGGGAGTGTAAGTTGTCTCTCAGGATGTCAGTCAGTGGTGTCCTGCTGTTTGTTGGTGCACAGTTGCCAGCAGGGCCTTGTGCTCCTCACAGCAGTAGCCAGTGTCAGCCATCTTGTGAGTCCTTCTCCACTCCCTGTGATGTGAGCATGGTTCATGGTGGTGTTGATGGGACAGTTGTGGGGGGGCAATATGTGTGACTGCAACTCCCATGATGCTATTGGCTACACTGACTTGGCCAGCATACACAGAATTCCTTCCTTTGAGTGGTCTTCACTGTGTGTTGGTGTTGTTGTGGTGGCTACATGTGTGGATGTGTGTGTTAGTTCTATTTGTGCCACTGCCTAGCTGTAGTTGTGGTTGTGTTTGTACATGTGTTGGCACAGTTGGATGTGACTTTTTTGATGGCATGTGTTGTGTTTATCTGACTGACATACACATTTTGGGATGATTCTGTTCTAGTTGCTGTGTAATTGCTATGAGTGCATGGTTTGACTCTCCCCTTGACAGTGATGTGTGTGTTTTGTGGCAGTATATTGTGTACATTTGTTGTGTACTCACCAGGCTCTGGGATGTCCTCTAGTCCATATATGCTCACTGGCGGTAGGATGGCCCGCACCTTCTCCTCCCAGGGCCTGAGGTATATTGGCTTGGCAGGAGGGCCACTGCCGGTGTGTTGGCTGTTGATGTAGTCTTGCTTCAGCAGTTTCCGTACCCTCCTGCGCACGTCATACCACCTGTTCTGGATGTCGGTCTTTGTGCGCCGACATGGTGATTGGGCGTTCACCCTGTTGATGATCCTCTCCCACATCTTGGTTTTCTGTGACATGGGGGTCTGTTGGACCAATGTGCCAAACAGCTGTGGCTCTACCCTGAGGATCTCGTCTACCAGGACTTCCAATTCACAATCTAGGAACTTGTGATTCTTCTTGGGGGGCATGGTGATGGGTGGTGATGGTGGGTGATGTGTGTGTTGGTGTGCAGGTGAGGGTGTGTGGGTGTGTGTTGTGCTGGGTGTATGTGAGGTAGGTATTTGTTGGTGTGCTGCTGGTGTGTGGCTTGTGTGAGGGATGAGCTGTGGGTGTGTGGTTGCTTTCTCTTGGGTGCTGGCAGTGGAATGGCATTTGCAAAGGCTCATGGTAGTGATTTGTGTCCTTTATATAGGTGGAGTTGTGGGTGTGTCTTTGTTCTCTGTCCCCACCCCCCAGTATTTATTGGCTTGGTAATTGCTTGTTTGGCCTTTTTTGGTTGATTTTTCCTTTGTGCTGTTTGTGTATGTTGGAAACGTTCTTGTGACCGAGTCGGACCCTGCATTGGTCTCGTACGGTGTTTTCCGTTTCGCTCACGCTGTGTTTGTGCAGTTTTGTATGCTGCGTACGCGTCGGTCGCGGTGTATTGTGTTGCTTCGGCTCGGTTTTGTATGCGTGTCGGTCGTACGGCTTGTCCTCCGTCCGACTCGGTCGTGTTTTTCGCGCCTTGCATCGTACTTTGCGGGTTGGAGTTGGCGGGTACGATTCGGTCGGATTTGTTCCGGGTGCGTGTCGGTCGGTTGGATTCGCGTGTTTTTCCGGCCGGATTGCTATTTTCCGAGCGGCTCGGTCGGTCGGCTTGGTTTCCTGACGTGTCGGTCGGATTTATCGCGGCTTGCATCGTACTTGGCGTGTCGGGCGCCACTGGTACGTGTCGGTCGGTAATTTTTCCGGCTCCGAGTCGGTCGGTGCTTTTTCCGGCCCGAATCGGAATCGACCTCTAAGTGTAAAAAGGAAAAAACAAGACAGCAGGCCTTTTCCAGTGATGCACACAGGATCTGGAACAAAATCCCAACATCTGTTAGGACTGCTCCAATGCAGCTCCAAATTAGGAAAGCATGGAAGATGCACCTCTTTAAAGACCACAACATCACAATGTATTAACAGTCCACAAGCTAGGACCCTCTCCTATCAATGTTGACTTTATGGTTGTCTTTGACCCTGTACATTGCTCTGCTGCTGTTTGGCTAGGTTTGTGCTACAAAAATACCACATACCTACATCACAATATATTAACAGTCCACAAACTAGCACCCTCTCCTATCACTTGTTGTCTTTATGGTTGTCTTTGACCCTGTACATTGCTCTGCTGCTGTTTGGCTAGGTTTGTGCTACAGAAATACCACATACCTACATCACAATGTATTAACAGTCCACACACTAGCACCCTCTCCTATCACTTGTTGACTTTATGGTTGTCTTTGACCCTGTACATTGCTCTGCTGCTGTTTGGCTATGTTTGTGCTATAGAAGTACCACATACCTACAAATATAAATGTTCCTACAGAGAACATATTTCAGAGGTTTGTTAAAATCACATACAAAATGATGTAACTTTGAAGAAAGGGAAATTGCAGTTCTCCCAGGGAGTGGACTATTTGGTTCACCCTAGTTTGGATAGATTTTAACAAAACATTATTGGGTTGAGGTAATTTACTGTATACTATATATTATGTCAAGTCCACTATCCTTAATCTAACCTTGTCATAGGCATTGCTAAAACACAAGTTTCTGCGTTGTTTTCTCATTTTTGGGCAAATTGAGAAAGTTAAAATTGAGTATTCTGATGTATTCCACTCTTACCTTTAATAAACTTACAACTCTTATTGGTTCTAATGCTATTTCAGACAAAATAAAGGACAACATATCCTATAAACAAGAAGAGGCGGATTTATCATCTCTTTTGAAATCTTATTCAGTTCCATCCACATTGAATACCCTTATATCTAAAGCACCAAAACAGAATCCTCCATCTCCAGTGAAAGCCTCCACATCAATCTCTATGGAACTGCTTCTGGAGGGATTTAAAGTGCTGTGGCCTCGAGGGAAGAGACAAATAAAAGACCGCAAAGTATAGATGATAGATGGTTATGCAAGGATGAGCGAATGTTAGAAGTTGAGAAATGAGCATCAGACTTACAGGATATCACTAACAAAGTGAACCATGTTCAGTCAAAGATCTTCAACTTCAAAAAACAAGTGGAGAACCTTGAAAACCCTAAAAGAAGAAATAATCTTAGAATATCTACGGAAGGATCAGACGATAATGACCCTATTACCTTTTTTCAGTCATTCATCCTTAAGGCTCTGGATAAGATTGAATTCCCATCACTTAACATTTAAAGGGCACACAGACGATGGGCCTGATTAAGAGTTTGGTGGACAGGGTTACTCCATCACAAACGTGACGGATATCCCGTCCGCCAAATTACAATTCCATTATATCCTATGGAACTTGTAATACGGCGGACGGGATATCCGTCAAGTTTGTGACTGAGTATCCAATCTGCCAAACTCATAATCAGGCTCTGAGTCATTAGTTGGTTCTTCCATCATTTTCCAGTAATCCCACTTGAGTCACAATTTATGTCCTGGAATAACCAGTTTTGTTCAAAGTAATGCAGCAGTTAAATCCAAAAAACGAGTTTCCTGGTCAGACAATACACAATTTTTCTTCCAGAACTTTGCAGAGCGCTTAGCTGATGGCTGCAAGGGATTTCCTGAACATGAGACCAGCTTTTTGTTCACTAAATGTGAGGTTTGGCGTTTTTCACCCATGTCTCTTAAAGGTAGCTTATAAAAATAAAACAACAACCTATGCAAATCCTGTGAAATTGAGAAGGCTATGAAAAGAATGCAGTGGTGAAGAAATGAAGACATGCACACCCGAAGATAGATTAACTTATTGCTTTTTTATCTCTGCTGCATTGTCTATTTTCTCATGTATTATATATAATTTCACACTTGTGATATGATATGAGTTTCTAAGATTGATGTATAAAATACAGCTTTCTTATTCCCTCATATTTTTCTCCACAGGTTTTTTTATTGTCCAGTCTGTTGCTACCAGTGTATTATTCTAAATTGCCTAATACACTTCTGATCCTCTGCAGGGAACAGACGTGCGATCTCAAACGCAATCCTTCATCACCCACAACCTTTTGTCTTGTATGTAGGTATATTTTCTTGTATGTCTTTTTGCATGTCTGTTGATTGTTGTTCCCTATTCCTATTCCTTTTTTATATGTCATTCTCTTTATTTTTTTCAACACAATTCCTCTACATGTTATGGTACTTTTCAACACAAACACTTTATCTAAATGTAAAATATTATATTTAATTAATATATTCAATCTGATCTGGTCATTAGCGCTGTTCCGATATGCCTCTTACAATTGCTTAATGGAATGTCAAGGGACTATATTTGCCAATTAAGAGACCGAGAATATCATCTTACCTTTTTAAACTTAATGTGAATATTGCCTTGCTACAAGATCCACATCTTACAGATGCAGGCACTTTAAAGCTTAAAAAAGGATAGGGGGCAGCGTTTTCTTCTAACCGGGGAAGAGAAAAAAATAATGTAGTAATTCTTTCTAGTAAGACCTTAAAGATATGAGTAGCCTTGGATTGTACATTTTGGATCAAGGCTATAAATACACTTATGGATTATTCTAATGATAATTTAATTTTTGGTCGAGACTGTAACCAAATTGTTGATCCTTTCATTGATAGGAATTGCAAATCTATCTTTGTTCCTAACCAGCCACAAAAACGTTTTGTTAGTGCAGTAACACAAAGGCCGTTAATTGATGTCTGGAGCCTTTACAATGTTACCCTCAGAAAATATACATACTTTTCTTCGGCATGTCACACGTCCAGAATTAATCATAGGTTTATTTCTAACAATTCATCTCCGTATTTAATGTATTCCAAAAATAGAATCCATTCTGATTTCAGATTATGCCCTGTCTTCATACACATAGATTGATTACCAAAACCCAATGACAACAGATGATAGTGTTTATTGACACTCTTTTATTGGGATAATCATTTCACCACATCCTTCAAATTTTTCACTGAATTATTTTCAGATAATTGTACAGAAGATACTTCTGTGTATACTACTTGGGAGTCATGTACGGTAGCTGCTAGAGAACAAATAATTTTTTTGTCTCTGTCTCAAAGAAGAAAAGGAAATTAGCTAATACAATTTTCAAAGAAATCTTCAAAAATATCAAAAGATTAGAACACAATTATTATACCTCTAAAATTAAATCATGTCTTCAAGAATTAATTACTGCTAACTTTCAGTTTAAAAACTATATACAGAAAACACTGCCCCATACCTTCTTAAATCCAGTGCTAGATGCGATATGAAGAAGCCAAAATAAGACTAGCAAACAAATAAATACAAAGATCCTGAAACGTTTGATGAGTATGTGCACTACTACTTAAAGTTCTATACTCCTGAATCTAGCCCTTCAGAAGATTACACCATGAATTACCTATCTACTAAAGATCAATCAATCAACTCGAATTTGTAGAGCGCGGTTAATCACCCGCGAGGGTATCCAGGTGCTGGGTTAATGCTGGGATCAGTCGAAGAGCAAGGTCTTAAGTCCCTTTCTGAATTCCAGGAGTGAGGATGATGTACAGAGTTGAAGGGGAAGGTTGTTCCATGACTCGGCAGCGAGGTAGGAGAAGCAACGTCCTCCAATGTGGATAAGACTTGTGAATCAAATGTTGATTTTTCTGCAGGTGGGTGCAGTCATTACTGCCCTTTCTTTAAAGTGCAGACAGCCGCCACTTGCAGTGTGAAACACGGAGCAGCCTGTAAGCATCCCTTCTGTATTTCGCTTAATGCACTGCTCCCAGGGAAGCCACAAGATTGCATCTGCCCTATGGGCAGCCCATTAACTGTAATAGGGTGCACCGTCCCTGTTTTCATCTGGTGCACTTGCCTAAAAGTGTGCTGTGGCACAAACAGAGACCGTGCACTCATTGCATAGTACTGGCCCACAACTCAACTGTGTGGATTGATCTTCTATGTCTCCCATATGAGGACTTGATGTGCTTGATGCAGGATTAAGGTTCTAAAAGAGACAATTGAGTTTCAAATAATGCTTGTATAGGTTGGACCTTTCTGTTTTCCCTGAGATTATGCTCAAACATGTGGGTTTTCATTGCACTTCTTATATTCAATTGGTTCTAAGGTGCAAAGGCTGCTTTAGGTGGTCAGCACCCAGAGGCTATTAATCCAATTTGTAGAAGTCCATTCACTTACAAATTTTACCTCCTGAGTACCTTGCTAACTTCTCAGATGAAAGGGTCATTTTCTTAACAAGATTATGAAATCTTTCTGGTGTGCCAGAGGACTATTGAAATCAAAGCCTGGGCTCAAAAGCTAACAAATTGATGTGATTGGTAACAGGAAGTGTTTATGAAGAAAAATTCTAGAGTCTAGACAAAATATTAATTGATACCAAAGGTCCATTTAAGACTCTTTTCATTTAAGCTGATCATCAAAATGTAGATGTTTGCAACATGCTATCCTGTTTCTTTCAGGTCACTATCGAAGTACTATTATATTATGACTTAAGTTAAGGTTGTGCTCTCTTGAGTAGAACATTATCAGTTGGTTCATAATACAACACATGGGCCCAAATGGTAATGAACCATAATTCACTCAAAACTGTTCTTAGGAGGACACATACCTTATGTCCTCCTAAAAGATAGATATGTGATAGCATTCTTAAGCAACATGCATAAACATAGCATCGGATGCCTTGGCTGAACCTATGCAGGTATTTGAGGCTATAGTATGATTGATGGAAAATGTTAATTTGGAGTACTTTATGTTTATTTTTTCTGGAGACTTCTTTGTAACAATAATTAGCACTGAAGCACTGTTCTTTAATAAACAAAACGGGCAAATATCCCTTAAGTATCACTTTACTGTGCCCTGGGGAGGGGCGAGTAAGGACCTGAGGGCAACAGAAGGCATGCTGGTGCAATGTCTCCCACACACTGCAGCCATGTCCTCCAGCAATGCAGCATAAGGCTGCCTGTAACACCTCTCTGCTGGATGCACTTAGGAAGGGAGAGTAAGGCCCAGATAGCAAATGGGGAACCCACTGGTCCAAAGTCCCCCGCGACCCTGCAGCCACACCCTGCAGCAAGCAACATTAAGATACCTGTAGCCCTGTAGCATGATGTTGTGCAGAATAGGCTGGGCCCCTTCATGTGTTTCCTCTTTTTAACTGTTGGACTCTTCTTTCTGTTGTTTGTTGCTAACATAGTTAAGGGTGAAGCTGCTGCTCCACTTTAGACAAAACCGTCAGCCAATTTCAAACATTGACAGTTTTCTTGAGAGGACTGAAGAAATGAAGAAATTGAACAAACTGTATCTCCTACCATTTTCTGTACATGGTTTAAGTCATATGACTGGGCTTGAAAATACTATAACTTGCCTTAAGCAATCAACATGTTACTTCTGAAATTCATAAAGCAAACATAATAAGGAATATTTTGGAAGTGCAAGCGAATGTCCATAAATCTGACCAAGGAGAAATTGATCATTGTCGCAGTGAAACATCTATGCCAATTGCAGCAGTCCCAGTAGCGGCCGGTATCTAAGCAAAGTTAGGGGGAGGGGGCAACAGGGGATGGACAACAAAATAAAAATAAAATAAAATAAATAATGTACCTGCATCCACACTTCGATCTGGCTCCGATGCTCCGATCTGGCTCCGTGCACTGCAAGCACAGGCTCCCAGAATCCCTATGTGGCCAATCCTGATGTTGCATGAAAGCAGCATCAGGATTGGCCTGAGCGCCGTGTATTTGCACTCCCAGGTAGACTGGGAGCCTCTGCCTGCTCTCTCCAACCCAGCAACGCAGCTGGGGTTAGAGAGAGCTTCACTGCGCATGACGGTGTGGCCGGACTGAGACCGCTGGCCAAACCGCCATGTGCACTGAGTACAGTGCAAAACACTCCTCCACCAGCCAGTCATCTCTGGCCCCGCCCCCAAGTCTCGGCTCTGACAGTCAAAATAAACAATAATAAATAAGCGTTTATTAACATCTTATTTTTCATTTTTTTAGCTGCTGGCGGGGGGTGGGCAATGCACCTCTGCCATAGCAGAAGAGCCGCTGCTGAGCAGGCCCAAAGGGGGAATGGCCCTCAAATAATCCCTGCCTAATAATGAAATAGTGATTACAGGTAATTTTGAATCTATCGGTTATCAGAGTCCTTTTATGCAAAATAGACATTTGTTCTTAGCCATGTTGAAAAAAATAGAGCAGGGGCTGTCTGACAGCAAACATTTTATGCACCATAATTCTTCCTGTAGGAATCAAAAAGAGGCCACTCAGACTTCAATGGCCTTTTTGGTGTTTAGTTTAGTTTAAATCTTTATTTCGACCACAAACAACACTTTTCAGAATAAAAATATGACGCACATAACAAAAACAAGGGTGGTTTCTCCATTAGGGCTCAGGGGCTGCGCCCCTCTGAAATTCCTACACATCTACATAAAAACATATTAAATAGATCGATTTATTTAGAGATACGATCATATCTCCTCCTCACTGTCCGCCGTCCTCGCCGGTCACAAACCCCTATGTTGTACGCCTTGGGAGGACTGTGCATACAGATGTTTATCTGCATTTTTTTCTGTGCATACTTTGAGGCTTGAGCAATGCCAGGTGTTTGAGGGGCTTTGATTGAGCGCGCAGGCGCTAAGGGGGAAACAGCCTTTACAACGTGCTGTTTCCACGCAGGGCCTTTACCACGCAGCCGTTACCACGCATATATTGTTACCACGCATAGCCTTCACCACGCAACGTACGTGGTAAGGGCATATGTTGGTAACAGTGGTAAAGGCACCTGCGTGGTCAAGGCTATCGGCGTCGTTATGAGGAGCAAAGAGATCCTTCCGCTTCCTTTTTCAAGAGTTGCCTCGTCGTCGTCCTGTTAAGGTGAGGAGGATTATTTTTGGGATGGCTTTTGGGGCGGGAATTTTTAAAAAGGGCAGGTGGTGGTGGGTGTCACCCAGGGGTGTTATTTTTAGTGATTAGGGCAGGGGTCGGGTATTTTTTTAAAGGGCAGAAGGCTGTGGGGGTCGCGCTGGTTTCTAGATTTCGGGCTTAGGAAAAAGGGCGGGGGCAGTGGGGGTGGTGCAGGAGTGTATTTTTAAGGATTAGGGCAGTGGTCAGGTATTTTTAAAAAGGGCAGGGGGGGTGTGGGTCGCGCTGGGTTCTAAGTCTAGGCCTTAGGGCAGGGTCGTGGATTTTTTTAAAAAGGGCGGGGGCAGTGGGGGTCGTGCAGGAGTGTATTTTTAGGGATTAGGGCAGTGGTCGGGGAAATTTTAAAAGGGCAGGGGCGTTGTGGGTCGCACAGGAATCTAAGTTTAGGCCTTAGGGCAGGGTCGTGGATTTTAATAAAAAAGGCGGGGGCAGTGGGGGTAGTGCAGGAGTGTATTTTTAGGGATTAGGGCAGTGGTCGGGTATTTTTTAAAAAGGGCAGGGGACAGTGGGGTTCGCGCTGGATTCTACAATTAGGTGTTAGGGTAGAGTCGGGTATTTATTTTAAAAGGGCAGTGGTAGTGGGGGTCATGCAGGGGACTATTTTTAGAGATTAGGGCAGGGGTCGGGTATTTTAAAAAAGGGTCGGTGGGGGAGGTTCAGGGTCTAGCTTGAGGACTGAGGGCAGGAGTTAGGGAACATTTTTATCACGCATGGACCTTTACCATACATGCTTTACAACAAAATACGTTGTAAAAGCATGCGTGGTAAAGGTTATACGTGGTAAAGGCATTTGCGTTGTAACGCATGGGTGGTAAAGGCATGCGTTGCAACGGAATGCGTTGTTCCATCATACATCCGCGCTAAGGCTGAAGCCAAACAAAGTGCCTGGAGTGGGTTGGCCTCTCTGCAGAGCACACAGAACAATGTTTACGTATTCCATTTTCAATTGAAATTCTGTAGATGTGTGTGTGAAGGGGGTACACAGATGTCAAAATATTTGCAAGGCAAAAGTAAAGAGAAATTGAAGTGCTTAAATGTGAGGGAGTGCAGTGCATGTTTGGGGGTGGTGAAGTGACAGAGATGTGAGGAAGTGCATTCAGGGAAGAGTGAAAAGAGGATGCTGAAGAGGCAAGAGAGGTGGTTGAAGATGTGCAGATGGACAACATATGCAGAAAAAAAGAGGATACATATCTAACATAAAGCACACATAACTGAAGGCCAAAACTCCTTCCACAGGCCTCAATGCTTTTCAATTCACAGACTCACAGTTTCAGAATTGAAACATTTCCAATGTTGATTATTTATAACAAATCATTGTTGTTACTCATTTATCTTAAACAGCTAACACCCATTGACAAAGCCAATCATACTGACAGGCTTTAGGTGTGTCAGTTGTTGTGTCATTTTTCTAGATACAATTACAGCTCAGAGAGAAACCAAAATACCGGTCAGGTGGCACACTATGGGAATCACAGAAATGTATTTGACATGTTCCTTTATAGAGAGCCCCCACTTTTTTCATCCCACTTAAAGACCTGTCTGCACATATTTCTATATGACTGGTTGCAGCCAGCAGGTGCGGGTGCTTCGCATAATCTGGTTAAGGAATATTTTTCCAAGGTTAATGCTGCATGCAGTGCAAGACACTGGGCAAGCACACATTTAAAAGGGCTAAAGTTGTCATGCTGTACAGTTTACACATTACATTAACTGTTGAACATATTAAAGCAGGAAGATATGGGACAGTTTTTAATGTGTTTAATATTTCAAGACTATACGTTCCCACTGCTTAATAAGTCTTGCTTTATCACTACATTCATTTGCTTTAAAATGCACCATTTGTCAATCTTTTTTTAATTTCTTTCTCGGGAGAGCGAATCACCCTGGACCCTAGGTTTGTCCATTGAACTTGTTTACATCGCTCACTATATAAAAGTCATGCCCAACGTTTACGCCTCACCTCTTTCAAATGTTACCAGCCGCCACTGAATTAAAATACATCGCACAATAAAAACAGTAATTGGCCTTGTTTGCATAAGAATACATACATTCTGTGCCCCCTGGGGTGAAAGTATAAATCTCAAAAAACTCCTGCCCAATTAGCTAAATTAAGTTGAACTATGAGGTCAGTGCAAGTTAGATAAGAATGCTAAAACACTTCTGTCTATGATTAACAAGTCTGATACAAAAGGAGAAGAACCAATTTTATACAGCACTGAGTTCCTCTTTTTTGCACCTTAGAAAAGAGCAAATATTGACATAATTCGAGGGAGACTCCAAAGTTAGCAAACACTCCAGGGCTGCCTGATGGGTTCGAATGCCCTATTCCTAATGATGGGACACAAGAAAATTTTTCTTAGTTCCTGGTAAAATTTACAAACAAAGATGAAATGTAGCAAGCTTTGAGGTGAAACTTCATCACAAAGGCATATCGCAATGCTAGCCATCTCATACTGCCCCAATGGGAAACTCAACTGCTATCTCACTATACCTAAGTGGAAATATGTCAGTAGCATTCTTCCCCTTGTGGAGTCTGTCCAACCCAAATATGGTACCATGCTCACAATCACATAGAGGGGGGCATACTCTCTAACTGTGATTTTGGAGGACTCCTTTGCTTCTCTAACGAAGTATCTTTTTGTTTTAAACAGAGACTTTACCCTAGTCATATTTTGCTTTAACATTGATTTGGGCTGATAGATGGGTAAAGTGTTCTACCCTGTATCTGTCAAACCTATTACACTCTTGACTATTCCTGATACGCAGAATTTGGGCACAGTTTCTACAAACTGTGTTTGACTTTTATTAAAATAAATTTCACCTGTCAGCCAGCACCCATTCTCTTAACATTCCACTGTGGTACTGTGCTGATTCATTTTGATATTAACACGGTGAGACAAATTGTTTAGTGGTAAATTCAGCCAAAGGTGTGCCCAGACTTTGTGTAGTCAATAAAATTAGAGGGCCAAAAAAGCTAGAAAATTTATTTAATCCAGGTAATCATGATTCCTGTTCAGTTTCTAAAATCTGGGCTGTCCACTTAGGATTTTATAGAATCCAACCACCATCTACTTTATGGACTATTTATAACAGCAAATGTCTTCCTGTCATCTCTTATGGTGCAGGTGTCTGGGTATTATTGAGTAACCAGCCTGCAAGTTGAAGAAAACAGATTCTGTAGGCATCTGCCTGGTTTTCCCCAAGGCATCTAATATTTTATCTGACACGAGGAACTGGGGTGAGCTACCTGGGAGACGAAATTAAACTTCCCCTTCTGTGGATTTTAGCCTGGACCAACCAGGTGGCAAGTCTGAACTGGGAAATTATGTGTGACTGTCTGAACTTTGGTATTAACCAAAGGTTTGCATGGTTAAGCTATATTACCAATGAATTGGAGGAGTTAGCGCACACCGATTTATGAACTCATAGAACAGTGAAATCAAAAGTTAAACTCGTATGCGTGCAAACCAGGCAGGGGTCGCCAACCTCTCAAAGAACAAAAATGTAACCAAGTGACTGTTCACTTGAATTCTGGATGCACAGCGTTGAATGCAATATTTCACATAATCAAGGTAGAAAATCCACAATCAACAGTAAGTAATCTCAGAAAAATTAAACACAAGAATCTATAGATTACACCACTAAAGTTATGGCCTTTAGGTGGCTCATTTTACTGATGCTTCTAAAGATATGACTCACAGTTAGTATTTACAATATCCAAAAACACATAGAAACATGACAATTATATTGAGGTCAACAAATGTGAAGTCTTCATTTGAAGAATTGCCCAATGCATTTCGGGATTAAAGCATCCCTTCTTCAGGGGCCACTGTAAAAAATGTAAACGTTGCATGTTAAACTGATAATGTTGATAACAAACCATTAACAGTAGTACAACATACAGGGAAGAATAATGCGCCGACGCATGGCAATGAGGAGTTACGCGAACCAAGCAGTATGAAAAATAGTGAACCCAAAAATTCCCGAGAGTAAAAAGATGGACAGACCGAAGTGCAACACCACAGAAGTCATAATAAGTAAAAAGGACAGCAGGAACCAGGTCGCCCACAGATTGAAAAACAAGTGATTAAATGCTGCTACACCACACACCAGAACACTACTTTAGTGTACTGGTCAAGGCCTGGACTTTACCCAAAGAAGGACACTGTGATACGTGGTTCTTTAGTGGCCAGCTACCAACTGTACCACGCCCAGAGCCCTGGGCTTTTATTCAGTGGCACACGTGATCTCGGCGTACGCCAAGCTTAACCCATTCTTTCACTTTCTACAGGGGTCGTGGTCTAACGGGACCACCCCCCTAACACCATGGGAGACGTGGACTGTTCCACTGTCTCCTGCAACATTACAACTACCAGGAAACTGCCTCGCATATCCCAAGCATTCTAATATGTAACTTACATGCTGATAATGGTAAATGATCCTCAATAGGCGCTGAACAGCCAATAACACAATCTATGAAAAGGACAAATAATGTTCTCTATTCAAGAAATGAGATGGGTTGATGCAGATACAGGGAGTCCTAACACAAGAAAACCCTTACCTCTCTGGGCGTGTGTACGAAACGCGGCACTGGTTACTGGATCCCTCAGCTGAGCATAAGCTTCCGACCACGTGATGTAACGAAAATAAAACCCCTAATGTAAAATCAAACGAATGAACACTGTAAGCTAAATACACATAAGTGTGGCCCAATGAACACTCTGAAAATGTCAGCATGTTACCTGGAATCGTGTCTGTAAAGCCTCAGTGCAGACAGTTCAAACTTGCAGCCCAAATGGAAAAAAACACTAGAACAACCTCTGTTGTCTCGATTGCCTCCAAGTTAACGAAGTGCTAAAAGGACACGCAGGTTAAACATAAGCTGTGCATCCAGAATTCAAGTGAACAGTCACTTGGTTACATTTTTGTTTTAAGCTATATTACCCCCAGGTCCCTCATGTCCCTGTCCCATTCATAAACAAGTGAGATAACCCTATCTCACTAACAGAAAAAAAGAACGAAGGAATGCTGGCCCCTACCCAACCCCAGAAGTACATAAGCGTACTTACCCAGCATTCCCTCTGTTCTTTTTTTCTGTCTTTCGACAGAATGGGAGTAGTCAGAAGCTGGTAGGCTGGTGCTGGAATCGCCTCCAGGCGGTGGGGGCGTTGCTGGCGGTCATGTCTCCCTCCCTGACGGGCTTGGAGGGAGATGTGCGAGGTTCCTTTTCGGTCAGTGGTTTACTGACTGAGGTTTCCTTTTTCCGGGCCGCGCCTCCTGGGTTGCTGGGTACGTCGGGAGGCACAGCGTTTCCTGCATGGGCTGGTGTGGACCCGGTGAGTGCGGGGCACTTCCAGGTTGAGTTGCCTGACTTCTGGGATCTTGGAGGTCCAGGAAGTCAGGTGTTACAATGCCGTTCGGCTGTACGAGGCGTCTGGTAGTCCTTTATCTGCAGCCAAAGGGGTGAGTACCGCATAGCGGTTTTTGGAGTGACTTGCCTTTCCATGGCATCTGTGATTTCTGTGGGGCTGAGGCTTGGTTCTTGGTGTGCCCCTGATCCTGGTTCTTCTTTCCTGGACTGTGCTTCTGTTGGGTATTGGTGTTTGCAGAGATGGGCAAACACTCCAGGAAACGCAAACATGTGAAGCGCTCCTCCTCTACGTCTTCTGGGTCTTCTTCTTCTTCTCCTTCTCTGGCACAGTCTTAGTGCCGCAGGGAGGGGGATGATACTAGAATAAAAAGGCTAATTAAAGAGACTTTGCAGGAGATTGGAGGGGGGCCTGGCCCAAGAGGTCATTCCTGGTTCGGCCATCTCATTCTTCTGATTCTGAGGAGGATTGGATGGGGGGAGAGGAGCACAAGAGGAAGTAAATAATAAGGACGTTACCGGATTTGCTCAAACATGTCAAGTCTAACATGGGTTTTCCTGGCGAGGAGGCTCCCAGCACGTCGGGTGGTTTGTTGCTGCATAAGTTTCAGAGTACAGCAGCGGTGGATGTGCCTGTCCATCCCTACATCCATGAGGTGTTGAAGCGGAGTGAAAGGATCCTGATTGGATTGTGCTTCCCCGTTTCATGGCCAAGCTGTATCTTCTTCAGGACATGTCTAAGGACTTGCCAGACTCCACCCCGTTTGATTCTTTTGTTGCTAGTCTGGTGGGCCGGACTTTGTTGGCTGCGGTTATTAGGGATCCAGTGGATTAGAAAGTGGATGCTTCCCTTAGGAAGGTTTACTCAGGTTCCCATTTGGCACTGCGAGCTGGGATTTATGGAACTTACGTTGCGCAATCCCTTATTTCTGATATCAAAGTGCTATATCAGTCCCTGGATGATACGTTGAACTGTTCTGGGCTTTTGGAACATATCAAGCGGCAAGTGGAGTTTCTTTCAGATGTATCCTTTAATGTGATGCAGGCTTCAGCTCTTTCTGGGGGGGCCGGTGTGGCGGCTCGCTGCAATCTGGTTTTAAAGGATTGGAAGACTGATTCCGCTCAGAAAGCTGCTGCCCTGTGCTTGCCTTTCCAGGGGACTATGATGTTTGGGGAGGAGTTGGAGGGCAGGTTGCACAAGCTTTTTAAGGATAAAAAGCACTCTTCTTCTTTAAGCAGTCCTCCACTGCTGCTGGATCTGCTAAACCTAAATCCCCTTTCATCAGCCCTCTCAGAGGCAGTTTTCTAGGGGTGATGGGAGGTTTTCTTCTGGCAGAGGTCGGGACAGGAGAGCGAAGTCTCCCCTGCCTAAACCTTGTTCCTGACTATATGGCAGCGAAACCAGGATTGTTGTTTGGAGGACGGCTTCAGCTCTTTCTTCCGGCCTGGTTGCCAACGTGTTCAGATGTGTGGGTGCTGGACGTTGTGCGCCTGGGGTACTGCATCGAGTTCTCAGAGACTCCTACAGAATGGGGGGTTCATCCGACTCCTTGGCCTTCCTGTCAGAACAAGAGGGCCGAGCTGTCTCTGGGAATTGAATACCTCTTGGCCAAGGGGGCAATTCAGGAGGTGCCTCCTCTGGAGATGGGGAGGGGGTTTTATTCTCTATTTCTTGTACCCAAGGTGACAGGGGGAGTTCCGTCTGGTGCTGGACTTGAAGGCACTGAACAAGTTTGTGGTTCATTTGCCCTTCAAGATGGAGACTCTTCAGAGGGTGATTCAGTTGGTTCTCCTGGGCCATTTCTTGTGCACCCTGGATCTTTAGGATGCTTACTATCATGTCCCGGTTCATCCAGGCTTCTTGCAGGTTCCTGATGTTTTGCCTTCGGGCCATCATTTCCAGTTTCGGGTCCTACCCTTTGGCCTGCGCTCCACCCCGAGGGTGTTCACCAATGTGGTGGCACCATTGGTGGCCTCATTCCATCTTCAGGGTGTCCTCGTCTACCCATACCTCGATGATTGGCGCATCCCTGCTCCATCGCGGGATCAGTTGTTGGTCGATCGGGAGTTGGTGTGTTTGGCATTGCGGGCGCATGGGTTTCTGCTGAACCTTCCCAAGTGTCAACTGGAGCCCTTTCAGGACTTTTATCGGGGCTTGCTTTCGCACCGATCTGAACAGGGTGTTTCTGCCTGTCTCCCGGGCGGTGACCTTGGGTTCCCTTGCTCTGCGGTTCTTGAAAGGGGTCTCCTTCCCGGTCTGGCTCTGGTTGTGGCTTCTGGGTCTCATGGCGGCCGCAATGTTCATGGTGCCTTGGGCACGGTTTAATCTCAGGCCTCTGTGGGTGCATCTGTTGGCCTGTTGGAATACTTTGTTGTGGAATCCCTTCTGGTCCCGGTGTCTCCTTCCATCCTCCCTGCCCTGCGCTGGTGGACAGTGTCAGACAATCTTTCCAGGGGTCTGTCATTGCAGCCCTGTCCTCCAGCGGTCCTGACAACAGATGCCAGTGTTTTCTGGTGGGGGGCTACGTTGGAGTCCTGCTCGCTTCAGGGTTGTTGGTCTCTTCCGAAGGGGAGGTGCTCCTCCAATTGGGGGAGTTGACTTCTGTCTCCAGGACTGTCATGGGGTTCCGCAGTCTGTTGTTGGGCACAATGTGGTGGTGCGTTTTGACAACATGGTGACAGTGGCCTACCTGAATCATCAAGGGAGGATCAGGTCCAAGTCTCTGAATAAGGTGGTGGTTCTCTTTTTTTGTTGGGCAGAGGGGCACCTGTTGTCTCTGGCAGCTGTTCACATCCGGGGGTGGACAATGGGGTGGTGGTTGCCCTCAGTCATTATTTCCTCGCCTCCCAGGCGTTGTCTCTGACTCCGGCGGTCTTTTGGCTTGTGTGCACGAGGTCTGGTCATACCTTTCTCGACCTATTTGCTTCCCAGCACAATGCTCAGCTTCCTTGGTTTTGTTCCTGTGTCCGTTAGGAGGGGGCATGAGGGGTGGATGCTCTGACCATTCCTTGGCCATCGCGCCTGTTGTATGCCTTCCCGCCCCTTGCGCTGATCCCCCGGTTTCTGGCTCACCTTGTGCAGGAGTCTCGGGAGGTGGTGGTACCCTTTTGGCCTCGTCGATCTTGGTTCCCCACTCTGCGGCTGTTGGCGGTTCAGGGGCCGTAGTTGATCCCCTGCTTTCAGTGTCCCCTGCGGTCGGCTCCGATGTTGCCTCTCCTGCGGCTACGGCTGTTGGTGTGGAGGTTGAGAGGCAGGGGTGGTGGCGTCGGGGTATCCCCGAGCATTTAGCCTTGGCTCTCCAGCAGTCTTGGAAGCCTTCGACCCTCAAATCCTATGGGCGGCATTGGGGGAATTTCCAGCTGTGGTGTTGTGCTCTGGAGTTGTCCCCCCAGGAGTGTTCCCTACTGGGGATGCTGAAGTTTCTCTTGGAGGGGTTTGAGAAGCATTTGTCTGCTTCCACTTTGCGGGCTAAGTGGGCCGAGATTAAGGTGTTTCGTTCCCCTTGGGGGAATTTGTCGGATGTGGATGACTTGGTCTCTCTGTTGCTGAGGAGCTTTTCTTTGGCAAATCCTGTGGTGCGCCCGTTGTTTCCTTTTTGGGACTTTACCCTGGTGTTGCATGCCCTAGTGGCGTCTCCCTTTGAGCCTTTGGCTGAGGTGGACATCAAGTTTGTGACCTTGAAGGTGGATTTTTTGGTGGCCATTACTTCGGCCAGGCGTCTTGGGGAGTTGAGAGCTCTGATGGCTCGGGAGCCCTTCCTGTCCTTTTCTGAGGATGGGGTGGTCCTCCGGTTGGATTCCTCTTTTGTCCCAAAGGTGCCTTCACAGTTCCATCGTTCCCAGGAGTTGGTGTTGCCTGCTTTGTGTGCAGGTCCGGTGTCTGGGGATGATCTTTCTTGGTCGTTGCTGGATGTTTCCCGGGCTTTGCGTATCTATCTGGATCAGACTCATCCTTTTCGGAAGTCCGACTCCCTATTTGTGTCTTTTGGCGTTTCCTCTTGTGGTGGGAAGGCCTCTTCTTCTTCCATTGGTCGTTGGCTGAAACAGGTCATTGTGTTGGCCTACTCCCTTTCTGGTTCCCCTTGTCCGGCAGGTGTGCAGGGACATTCTACTCTGGGGAATGGCAGCCACCTTAACTGAGGTTCGGGGGGTTTCCCTGTCTGAAATTTGTAGGGCTCCTACATGGGCGTCCTCTAATACTTTTGTGCGGCATAATCGGATTCAGAATTTGCTGGGTGATGATGCTAATTTTGGGTTGGGGGTGCTGCAGGTTGTCTGCTCCTGACTTCTTCTTTTTTGCACCAATAAATTACTGGGTGTTGCTGTCTTCCTTGTGTCCTGGTGGTTTGTTGTTGATGAAGGCCGGTTTATTGCTTGGGTATTCTCACTTGTTTATGAATGGGACGAGGACAGAAGGGATCTGGGGGATAAAGCCCTATTACTTACCAGTAATCTTCATTACTCCTGGTCCCGTAGTCCTCGTCCCATTCATTACTTCCCCCCCTGTACATGCCGGGCTTCATCTGTGGCTTGGTAGTTCAGAGGGAATTCTGGGTAAGTATGCTTATGTACTCCCGGTGGGAGGGCCAGCATTCCTTTGTTCTTTTTTCTGTTGGTGAGATAGTTATCTCACATGTTTATGAAAGGGGCGAGGACAACGGGACCAGGAATAATGAAGATTACTGGTAAGTAATAGTACATTAAAGAAGTCTGTTATGATCAAGGCTGTCCTGACTTGTTTGACTCTCATTGGAACATTTGAGAACATATATTGTTTGGGTCAAAAATTTTTCCCAGAGAGGAGATGTTTATTTAGGGTGATCAGTGAAGATAATAGGTAGATAGATTCTTTATTATTCATAAAACTGTACATGGATTAGTACCGTCTTTAAATATGATGTCAGGTGTACATAATGAAATATTTTAACCAGATTTAGAGTAGGTATTGATAATCATCCATTGTCTTTTTCCAAGTACTGGACCTCTGCTGACATCAGACTTACATGTCTTTGTGATGATTTGTCTGTTCATATTTTGATCCATTTTATGTTCTTTTGGGTTCTATTGCATTCCTAGATAGAAATAGCTTGTCTCCTTGCTGCGTTGTGAGGTTTACATAAGACATAGATCAGCCTGTTTATATTTATTCATATTGTTGTCTCCCTTGATTTGTTATATTATGAGCTGGTTTTTAATCATGGCTGTTAAAGTAAGGCCTACTGTTCATGATTAGCAGTAAATAATAGAATTTGCTATACTACTTTATTGCTGTTACACTTGTTATAATAATGTGATGTGCTTTTATGATTGGTTGTAACTAAGATTATTTTTTATTGACTATCACTTTAGGAATTAAGGACCCCCTCCCCAACTATTGTACAGATTTATTTTATAATCTATGATAATGCTGAATTAAAAATGCTGTATTTTCCCCCTTTGATTTTATTTATAAATATGGTGCATAAAACCTTCACTGCTTCTCTGCAATATTTTCCAATTGTACCTCAGGGATTTGATCAAGAACAGGTCAGTGGAACACTGCCTGCTCCAAATTCACTCATATGGGAGTATAAGTACAATGAAATGTCGGAGTGCGGCGCTGCGCCAAATTTGGAAGCGCCGCACTCCGACACTTCCAAAACGCAGGGCTGTGCTGTATTTACAACAATACGGCGCACCCATGTGTTTTCCCTAGAACTGGCACTAAAATCAGCTTCCTATCGCCAGCGCGGGCATGCTTGCACTATAGTGCAAGAGTGCCTGTGTTGTAGGGAATGATTGTTTATGTGCAGGAAGGTGTACCTTCCTGCACATAAACAATCAATAATGGCAATTTGTTACTTCTATTCACATAGAAGTAGCAAATCGTCATTATTTTATTATTGTTTATAAGCATGATCCCCTTTGGTATCGCTTTGTTCGCCCTAAGTTGGCAGGGTATGCCCAGACGTGGGTCCCTTGCTCACTTTGCCACTGGATTCAAGATAGCCTGGCTGATGAGGGTTTTGAACCCGAAACCGGTCCCAGGATGCTTGTTTCCGGTCCAGGGAAGACATGGCTTGGCAGTTCGGGCTGGACTGTTCCCATGAGGTACAGGGTCAGACTGATTTGCATATGGCCATGTCTGAACTGGGGTGGTGGAGTGAGCTAAAGAATGATGATGGATTAAACCCAGATCAGTTGACTGGGGGTGAGTGTTTGATTTGCTCTAACGCTCCATCCATCATCCCCTTTGGTATCGCTTTGTTCGCCCTAAGTTGGCAGGGTATGCCCAAACGTGGGTCCCTTGCTCACTTTGCCACTGGATTCAAGATAGCCTGGCTGATGAGGGTTTTGAACCCGAAACCGGTCCCAGGATGCTTGTTTCCGGTCCAGGGAAGACATGGCTTGGCAGTTCGGGCTGGACTGTTCCCATGAGGCACAGGGTCAGACTGATTTGCATATGGCCATGTCTGAACTGGGGTGGTGGAGTGAGCTAAAGAATGATGATGGATTAAACCCAGATCAGTTGACTGGGGGTGAGTGTTTGATTTGCTCTAACGCTCCGTCCATCATCCCCTTTGGTATCGGAATACCTTCTTGCACATAAACAATCATTCATGGCGTTTAGTTCTTTCTATGTGAATGCAGCACACAGAGAAAAAGCAAAAACGAGGAGAAATAAAGGATTTCTCCTCGTTTCGCAATTCTAATGCCTGCTTTACCATGGCGTTAGTTTTTGGTGCCGCCTCAAATTTACAAATCCTTGTAAGTCTGGGGCAGAGTCAAAAATCAATGGGTGTTGCGGTGGAAAGCCCACAGCAACACCCATTGCATGCCACTTTCATGCAGATACCTGCGTAAAAGGGTATCATATTTACAAAGCGACGTTAAGCCACAAAAAGTGGCTTAACGCCACTTTGTAAATATGGAGCAGGGCATTGCGCCACAGAAACGTTGTTAAAAGTGACGCTCCTGCGGCGCATTGCCCTTGTAAATATACCCCATAGTATTAAGTACATTTATGTGCTTTAGGACAGCAATGATTGCATTGCAGTTTTTAAAATGGAGACTGCTGGTTCACCACTCACCAGTGTTTCATGTTCTGCAGGTTCAGAAAGAGTTATATTAGGAGCATGGAGTGAGCTGTTTTATGTGGGCTCGATATTTCTGCACAATCTAGTTAGGGAATGCTGGAAAGGGGCAGCCCCTCACTCCAGAAGAAGATCAAGAGAAGTACTTCAACTTACTGCCTGAAGCGAAAGAAAATAGGTATTACTGTTTTCATGATCCTACGCCCAGTGGGCCTAGTGTGAGATAGGTTACAACCTGGGGTCAGTGGATATGAGTAAAGTACATTCTTCGATCGATGGGAAAGTTTCATTCATGAAAAGACTATCAGGAGTCTATCATTTTTAAGTCACAGGTTTATGTTGTGCAACCTGTCCTAAGAGCATTAGAGCGCTTTAGGAGAGCGCCAGAATATTTTTCACATTTTAATTTTTGTATAGACAAATTATTTGCCCAGAAACACAGTTTATTGAGGCGAGGCCGGAAATCGAAACTGATTGCACATTTCCAGAATGAGCCACTCCAGCAAAAATGCCACATCTACTCCACTATTTTTGATTTAAACGCTTAGGGGTCCATTACGATGACTGGCGGATGCACCTCCGCGATGCTGGCAGTGGGAGAAAACGCTGTTTTCCGCCCGTGAGCAGCGGTGCCCCCGTCCGCCATATTACAATAGCCAAACACAGCCCATTGTCCGTCCGCCGCGGTGCAACTCGCACCGCAATCAAAACGCGCCCGCGGCGGAGACAACCAATCCAGAGCCACTGCCGTACGCAATGACGTCCCTCTCGCCATACAAATTAGGATGCGCAAAACAGCCAGGCCCACCGCAGCAGAGAAACCGGCCATTCAGAGCATACGGAAGCACCACAGCGGAGCGCGAAATCGAGAACCGGAGCCGAATGCCATGGACCCGGGCACTGTACATGATCCACCTACAGCAAGCCATGGACAGTCGCGGACGCCGACGCAGGTACGCCATCGCACAACTCCGCTAACAAACACAATCCACAAATCCATGTCCGATGTAAGGTGCCTGCCCCCACCAGACACCCTTGTGGGGACAGGAACACAACCACAGGTGTAGCCACACATGTCCCACCTGCCACTAGTCCACCCCTCCACACCCCGGCCACCATGTCCGCGATCCTGAAATAATGCCCAGTTCACGTGACCGCAGCGTTGAATCCGCGAGTAAAAATGCACACAATGTAGTAGCCTGGGCCAGCGCAAGGCAGGGGCAGTGCCTAAAGCACACAGGGCAACACCTCCCCACTCCACACACTAGGCCCACCCACACCATGAAGGGACATGCCATGTGATCTCCCTGTGCCCCCACATGGCCAAAAAGCAGCCAGGTGAACACACACACTGCACCACACAACAAACAACTAGGGAGACAGCCTCATCAGGTGTGGCTGCAGAGCAACACACAGCGTACAAGCACTGGGCCAGGGGAACACACACACCACAACAACACCACACTCGTGGCAAGTAAACTGAGTCCAAGCACCAATTAAACACACACAGATAATGAACAAACACTCCAATAGACACACAGCCTGTCAAGTCACACAGACATATCCCACACTGACACACAGCAACAAACACAGACCACATGCCAACAGCAATGGAGGACAACAAATAGGAAACCCAAAGTGAGGTGCACACAAATGGAATGGCAAGGAGCTGAACACCAAGAATGTGTATATCACATGCAAGGGAAGGAACACATTACATCCACCCCAGCCAAACAATCCACACATGGCAGTCACAGTGAGTGAAGTCAAACCACAGTCACCTCACTGCAACAACTCAGGGAGACAGCAAGGCAACCCATGAATAGGCACAGGGATGAAAGGAAGGGTATAAAGTCCAACCCTGATCAGCCACACATCTGAATCAAAATACATCACAGGAGTATGTCAGCAGCACAACACACAGGGCCCATTGCAACACTCCATGACAGTCAAACACAAGTATGAACCTTCACACAACCCCCACACCCATCACACCTGCAGCACACAACACCAGTGACAAACACACAGAAGCTTGCCAATAACATCCAGTCAAGACACTGACAATCAAACACACCCCCTGGGTGGTATCCACAAACATCACACACACACACAGGTATGGCAGTACCATTGTACGCACAAAAACAACAGTCAAACACTGAACACAATCAAAACACACACACAGAACTACTACAACAACAGACAAGACCTGTACCGCTAAACAGTGCAAAATCAATGGGAGCACAGACACAACAGGAGTACACAACCACATCAGTCATGAAAAACACACAGACAACATACCACAACACATATAAGAAGTGCATCCACTAAAATCAATAATGGAGAACAAAAGGCAGAAATGGTCCTACAATGACACATAGACAGACATACCACAACACCCATCCACTGAAAATGGTGTCACAGTGTACCACATGTCTGCACATGCACAACCATGACCATAGACACATCAAATGTGAGAGGAGAAAACACCAAGGACGCACATAAAACAAGCACGGCAACCACAATAGACCTCAGTCCATGTGACATACACACAAGTTAAGGCACACCACAATGGCAACACACCTGAATCAAACACAACAACAACACACACACACTGACAGGAAAATAGAACACCACACACAGAGCAACTGTCAACTGCATGACACAACACAACACAAACACTGCACACAGCCACATCAGTCACAACACATGCACAGGCAAAGATATCAACATGCTACAACAGCCAAACATCAGGGGTGCACAACAGGCAAGGACAAGGCAACATCAACTCACAGCACTGCATGCACACCAAGCAGTGTGTGCACAACACACATACCAGTTACAAACAGAGATGAGTGACACACCATGAACACACACAACAACAATCTAAACATCACACACACAACAACACACCCAGGAAGTCAATCAGTCCACAGCAAACACACATACTTCCAAGCCAACACACACAGATGCACAAGTCTGGGACACAAAAGTTAAAACAACATGATCAGAGGAAACAAGACATTGGCAATGTTGAAGTGGAAAATAGAGCATGTGTCACAGTAAACAATACCCACATAGTAACCCTTTCATTTAGCAAGGACATTGACAAGGCAGACAACAGGAGTAAATATCTTATTTTTATTAACATTTCACACTGTCATGCAGCAAAAGTCAGACAAGAGCAAGGCCAGTGGCCAGTTCAAAGTTCAGGTGGGGTACATGAGAAGCTGCACAGGCCAGGGGCAAACAGCAGTGAACAGCAAGGCCAGTGGCCAGATCACAGTGCAGGTGAGGTACATGAGAAGCTGCACAGGCAAGGGGAAAACAGCAGTGAACAACAAGGCCAGTGGCCAGGACACAGTGCAGGTGAGGTACATGAGATCCGGCACAGGCAAGGGGCAAACAGCAGTGAACAGCAAGGGCAGTGGCCAGGACACAGTGCAGGTGAGGTACATGAGCTCCTGCACAGGCAAGGGGCAAACAGCAGTGAACAGCAAGGCCAGTGGCCAGTCCAAAGTGCAGGTGAGGTACATGAGATCCTGCACAGACAAGGGGCAAACAGCAGTGAACAACAAGGCCAGTGGCCAGGACACAGTGCAGGTGAGGTACATGAGATCCTGCACAGGCAAGGGGCAAACAGCAGTGAACAGCAAGGCCAGTGGCCAGTCCAAAGTGCAGGTGAGGTACATGAGACGCTGCACAGGCAAGGGGCAAACAACAGTGAACAACAAGGCCAGTGGCCAGTCCAAAGTGCAGGTGAGGTACATGAGATCCTGCACAGGCAAGGGGCAAACAGCAGTGAACAGCAAGGCCAGTGGCCAGTACAAAGTGCAGGTGAGGTACATGAGATCCTGCACAGGCAAGGGGCAAACAGCAGTGAACAACAAGGCCAGTGGCCAGGACACAGTGCAGGTGAGGTACATGAGATCCTGCACAGGCAAGGGGCAAACAGCAGTGAACAGCAAGGCCAGTGGCCTCTCCAAAGTGCAGGTGAGGTACATGAGAAGCTGCACAGGCAAGGGGCAAACAGCAGTGAACAACAAGGCCAGTGGCCAGTCCAAAGTGCAGGTGAGGTACATGAGATCCTGCACAGGCAAGGGGCAAACGGCAGTGAACAGCAAGGCCAGTGGCCAGTCCAAAGTGCAGGTGAGGTACATGAGATCCTGCACAGGCAAGGGGCAAACAGCAGTGAACAACAAGGCCAGTGGCCAGGACACAGTGCAGGTGAGGTACATGAGAAGCTGCACAGGCAAGTCTAGGACATCAGTCGACAACAAGGCCAGTGGCCAGTCCAAAGTGCAGGTGAGGTACATGAGATCCTGCATATGCAAGGGGCAAACAGCAGTAAACAGCAAGGCCAGTGGCCAGTCCAAAGTGCAGGTGAGGTACATGAGATCCTGCACAGGCAAGGGGCAAACAGCAGTGAACAGCAAGGCCAGTGGCCAGTCCAAAGTGCAGGTGAGGTACATGACTTCCAGCACTGGGAATGTGTGGTACAGTACCCTGCCATGGTCAGCAACACACTCAGGGTGTCATAAATGGGCAGTCCATGGTACCACTGTGGGAGAGACATGTGTGTGAGGGTGACCAACACTCAGACTTGGCTGGAAGTATGACTGGGAGGTGGCTGTCTGTCGGGGCCAGTTGGGGTACTGGCTAGGGGAGAGAGAAGCCCAGCTGGGGTAGAGCCATCAGTGTTCTGGGAAGCCTGAGGGCTGCTAGGTCCAGGTGTGGTAGAGTCAGCAGTGGTTTGGGAAGCCGGAGGGCTGCTAGGACCAGGTTGGGTAGTGGCACGTGGAGGTGGACTCATGCTTGCACGAGACCCAGTGTGTGTGGGAGAAGTTGGAGGGGTTCCCTTCCGCTTCTTGGGGATTTGATATGGCTTCCCTGTCCTGGGATTAATGCCAAGTGGGGTACCCTCGTCACAAAAGCTGGCTCATGTGCCCCCTCTGGGGACGTGCTGGATTCTTTGGGACGCTTGGCCCCGGATTGCCTCTGCCCCTGCATCACCTGTTTACCCGGTGTCCCCCCTACAGTGGCCTCCTTCCCCTGCTTCACAGGGCTCTGGATGGGAGTAGATGTTGTGGGTGAACTTGCCTTGGAGCTCTTCTTACGTGTACCCTTAGCAGGCACCTGTTTGTCACTGGGCACGGAAGCTGTGTGCTTGTCTCTGCGAGACACTTTTGGGACAGGTGAGTCCTTGGCTGGGGATGCCTCTGAGGCATGTGAGCCTGAAGCCTGCTCCTTGCCATCCTTGCCCTGGGTGTGGCCTGAAGTGCTTTTGCCTCTGCGCTCTGGTGTGGGTTTACCTTTCTGTGGGGATGGTGTCTGCGGCCTGGACTGCTTGGGCTGCTGCTGCCGTGTGCTGCGTGTGCTGTATCTGTCCCTTGATGTCTGTGGTGTGTGGTCACTATCATCAGATGCGGCCACTGGCAGGGTGGTGGGCCTAGGGACTGGAGCTGGACTATGGGATTGGGCAAGTTGAATGGCTGCTGTCACTGCAGAGGCCAGAGACTGTACAGTCCGGTGTAGCCCACCCACGTCGGAATGCACGCCCTCCATGAAAGCCACCACCTGTGCCAATTTTTTGTCATGGTCCAGGAAGGCATTGAGGAGAGCTGTCTGACCCACACACAGCTGGCGCGAAAGGTCCACAGACTCCGCACTGATGGCAGCAGGGGGGACAGGGGCAGGGGCAGCGGTGCCTGGGATGAAGGACACTCTTCCCTTCCTCGTGGTGCGAACATGGGCAGCAAAAGTGGGAGTAGCAGGGAGGGTGGGCACTGAACGCTGTGTGGTGGACGAGGAGGCAGACTCCCCGCTTCCTTCTGACAAAACCATAGATGCATCACCGCCGTCGTCAGATGACGTAAAGGTCTGCGTTTCTGGCAGGGACTCCTCTAGATGACTACGGTCCCCCTCGGATGCGCTGGTGACATCCGTGTCACTATGCAGGTGAGCATCACCTGTGCCTGATGCCTCACCACTGGTGTCCGTCCCGTGTCCTTCCGTTCCCATGTGAGATGCTGCATGAGAGAGAGAGAGAGAGAGAGAGGATAAGTACATCTGCATCAAGTCAACAAATATCTGCAAGTGAAGCATCACTAATGATGGACAATGATCCATGTTGGACAACACCATGGGCAGTAACATTGTGCAACCTCAATACAAACATATAAATTACCGTGGAATGATGAAAAATTGTACAGAATCCACCCATGTGATGGACACACAGCCATTTAGCCTGTTGGTGGCTACGTCTAACAACACACACATATCCCTCTGTGCACACCTAGGGCCCTGAAGGGTTCAAAGATCCTACTCACAACATGTTGCCAACGTCACAACATGATCCAGCAGAAGGCACCAACACAGACACAGACCCCAACATAACCACACACAATGTCCATGGGCACATGCCATCCACCATGTCGTATCTTGGGGCACAACTACAGTTGCACATCGGTGTCAGATGTTTAGCCAGCACTAATCTGACATCAGGCAATGCACACATTGATAATGGCACACACAGATCATTCACTCTGCTGGACCCTGACATGTGATGTCCGTGACGACACCAATGAAGATGGTACCAGAAGCCAAAAACTACAAATGTGAAGTCAAGGCCCATTACACCAATGACATGGGAAGGTACATGTAGGGGGAATGCATGACAACTGCACCCCACACCGCGGCCACTTACACACCATTGCATCACACTAGCAACATCACAGCCCTGCACTGGCCCAGGCATGGAGCACATGCTGGCAAACAACAACCAGAGTCACACTCACAGAATACTCACCACCAGCTTGCTGCTGATGCACCTTCAGACGTGCATCCAGGTCAGGCTGCGTCACGGCTAAAATGCGTCCCATTAGTGGTGTCATGCTGCGCCGTGCCAACCTGCCGGATCGAGGGATCAGCCCCAGTGTCATCTCTGCCACGTTCCTGCTTAGCCGTGCGATGTCATCCCACCTCTTGTGACAGTGGGAGCGCCGTCGTTTGGAGACACCCAGTGCACGCACATTTGATGCAATGGCCCTCCACACGGCCTTGCGCTGGTTGACTTTTAGCTGTAGACATGGGAGACAAGAGGGGGCAACATTCAGTGTAACCAACCACCATTCCCCAGTGCAGGACCATGACACTGACTCATCCAAAATTCTGCCATTATGTCAGCGGCGACAATACATCTGCTAATTGCAAACATCATCATGTGTGAAACACACATTAAGGCATCCAGGTATGAGGGTGGACACAGTACATGCCCATCTCCTGGCCATGCATGACGCCAGCAGAGAGCTAAATGTGTATGCTGACCACATCTAATGCAATATTCTGGGAATAACAAGACATGCATGACATCACTACATATGTGACTGGGAATACTCACTGTGCCCAACACTGCGCAGCCCACAAAGTACTTGCCCTGCAACTGCCACACTGTGTCATTGATGTCACATTGAGGGACATGACCTCACGAACGCAGACCCTCATCACAAGCCCTGTTGTGTGCAATCTACATCTCTGTAATGGCACATTGATGGAGACTCAAGAGGAAAAGCACACATGTGACACTCTGTACATTCAGTGTTGTGTCACTGTCAGATTGGGCAGTGAATGTGCAGGCCATTTGGGGTCACACAGAGGTCCAACGTGGGTCAGCTCATCCCATACATGGAGTGACGATTTGGAAACACAAACAGTGCCAACACATGCTAGTATGTGCACATGCTGGTGGGGACGGAAGAGTCCGGGCACAATAATGTTTGAATGTACCGTGTCATAGGTGAATGACCAACAAGAGTGTCACCCTGGGGGATTCAGGTCCTGAGTATGGCGCAGGACTTGAGATGAGGCACATATAGAGGTCTAAACAATGGCCTCACTACCCTCTGGACAGCAACACTAGCTAAGGCCACAGATGGGCCTGTGAAAGACATCAGGGACACATACAGACATGCAGACTGGCAATCACTATCCTGACTCGTGAAATGAAAAGGTGCAGCCTCACTGTATGTCTGACAAGACATCATACTTCCCTCTGATCTGGATGTGCAGGCAGGGAAACCTGTTGAATAGGCCAAACACACCTTCCCCCTGGAAACAGCATGCTAGGCAGTGCCTGACCCACCCTCACACTCCCACGCACATACTGCAGCAGATCAACTTCATTTGTCCCCCACCCTGCACTCTCACTCACACTCTGAGTTACTCACCACGACATTAGGCGCAACAAAGAGCCTTGGATACTGGTTGAGCACCTCGTCCACCAGGAGCTCCAGTTCCTCGGTGGTGAAGGGAGTGGCATGGATCTTCTCAGTCCTCGCCATAACTGTGGGCAGGAGAGAGCAGCAGCGGCTGTTGGTGGTGAGGGGTCTCAATCAGCAGTCCCTGGAGGCAGCAGCAGGTGAGGGGTCTCAGGCAGCAGTTCCTGGAGGCAGCAGCAGGTGAGGGGTCTCAGGCAGCAGTCCCTGGAGGCAGCAGCAGGTGAGGGGTCTCAGTCAGCAGTCCCTGGAGGCAGCAGCAGGTGAGGGGTCTCAGGCAGCAGGCTCAGTGAGCTGTGGCAATGTGTGGCTCCCTCACACACATATATAGCCCCCAGGTCTCGTTTCTGTGGTTCTAAGCTGCTGCAATTGGTGTTCCAGGTCTGCCTCATTCAAAAACATCCAATGACTGCCTCCGCGGTGGCGGAGCACGCCTATCGCGATTTTCAAAGTTGCAACAGGCAACCGCAATTGCGCTTCCCATTGGCTGGAAGGGCATGGTCCATGGCGGTGACACACCGCAGGGGACAGGCGTGCGGTACCGTGGTGGTGCATCTTACAAGTGCAGCCAATGACCGGCCCCGCGGTGGCGGAGCACGCCTACCGCGATTTTTAAAGTTGCATCAGGCAACCGCGATTACGCTTCCCTTTGGCTGGAAGGGCATGGTCCATGACGGTGACACACCGCAGGGGGCAGGCGTGCGGTACCGTGGTGGTGCATCTTGTGAGTGCAGCCAATGACCGGCCCCGCGCTGGCAGAACACGCCTACCGCGATTTTCAAAGTTGCATCAGGCAACCGCGATTACGCTTCCCATTGGCTGGATGGGCATGCTCCATGGCGGTGACACACCGCTGGTGCCAGGCGGGAGTTCCCGCTATTCCTGAGCCATGCATTGCCATGAGTGACCGGGATTTGGGTGGCGGAGCATGCAATCCGCCATTAGCCATGTGTATTTGCCTAGCAATCCTGCCATGCTGTCTCGGGCCATGTCGGTGACACACCGCTGGTGCCAGGCGGTGGCTACGGCGAGGGTGCAGCATGACATTGTTGACTATGGGCGTGATGGTGTTCTTAGAGCACGTTCAATGCAGCAATGGACACATCGTGTAGTGTCAATGTCATGGGTCATATCTGTACTTTGAACAGTGGTCACTTTCAATTAAACATGGAACTTGATTCAATTGAAATGAGCTATAGTTTGTAATGAGAGCCTATACTTCATATCTAACAACAAATGCAACACTGAAAGAACTAATGGGGCACATTACTCCTACACAATTTCATATCTGACCCAAACATTTTGCCCAAAGTTCATGTCTCTCACCCCATTGCCAGCCAAATTTCGTATCTGAGCCAAATTTTCACACACATATTCATATTTCACACAATATGTCGCTACACAGTACATGATTGTACATAGATTTCAGCATTGTCTCCATTACTCACCACATATGTCACACACCTTAGTCTGTTTGTTATCACCTATTTCAGCATTCATGAAAGGTTATTGTTCGCTGTAGCAAAACCAAGAGTATATGTCCACATGGACATGTGTGTGCTATACACACTGAAGCTTGTAACATACATCACCGGCACACTTTGAAATATGTGCCTCCTTAATCATTTGGCATGTCTGTATGCATTTGGGTATGTTTTGTCACCATATATGCAAAATGTCATCAGCATTACTTGTGTCATTGTGTAGGATATGTGCTCATGTTGGTCTGCCTGTCATATGTGAATTTGTCACATGTATATTCCACAGCTGTGAGTATGTTGATATAGGATTTTATGTGTGTGGTGTGTTACGTTGGTACTCACCAAGGACAGGTGCATTGACCTTGTCCACATGAAGATCGTTGGCTTGCTGAGGGACTGTAGCCAAATGTGGTGCTGGTGCTCACTGACTGGTAAGTTTGACATGGCATCTGTGACCAGTAGAAGGTGACCCACAATTGGCCAGGACAGTTCAGCATTGCATGTGCTTTCATGTGCAGTAAGTGTGTGCAGTTTTTGCAGGGTGCACAATTAGGACACGTGTGCAGTGATATTAAACTGACACGTATGGATAAGCCTGCTATGGTGTGGTAGCCTTTCGGGGGCACAAGCTGGTCCTGCGCTATGTGGGTGAACTGATGGTGCTGTTGACTCAAGCTAATGATGGCATCCAAGACAGGTGAGATATACCTTGATAGGGCTGGCTGTGGCACCCATCTAACTCAGACTTTTGTTGTTCTAATGGTACCAGAGGCCAACAAGTGATGCACAGCCAGCATCTTCGTCTGCAGAGGAATGTTGGGAGTCCGCTTTGTTGTTCCTGACAGGCTTTGTGGTATGTGGCTCAGGATGCTTTAGATAGTCGTCCTTTTGTACCTGTGTCGTGCGATGACATCCCCTGTTGTTATGTGCATGAGGCTGTTGTGTCTTCGGTATTTACTCAGTATATTCATGCGTTGACTTTTAGGTGTAGTGGTGTGGCTTTGTCCGGGTGGTGGTGTTGGTTGTTTCTGTGTCACTGTTGTGTGTCCAAGCAGCTGGAGTATTAGCTCCATGGCAAATGTATTACTTTAGTTGTGTGTCTGGGCAGTGCTAGCTTCATACTGCATGTCATAGTGCAACTTTAGTGCAGATTGACGTTTGTCTACAGTCCTTTTGGATCACGTACCTTATCCACTTTATGTGTGCCACATTGACAATCTGTGTGCTTGCTGATGATATTGTGCAGTTGTGTTGTTGTGTCTTTATTCACGTCAAGACTGCATATGCATATGCTGGTCAATATTAGTCATTGAGTGACTTTGAATTGTGTGTAACAGCATGTATGGCATGTCTACTGATGACAGTGGATTTTGGCACAGGCTTGTGAATATGTCTGTGAGTGTCTCTAGACTTGTGTGGATTAGCATTGGCTCACATTCCATGCTGAGTCCTTCAGAAGTGGACAAATTGTGTAGTTCATGTGTCCCATGTCATGATTGCATAGGAATGTGTGGCACGTACAGCAGACATTTGGAAGCCAGCAGCGTTTCTGTTTCACACATGTCCTGTATCATTTACTGTCCCGGCTGTTTGCACCAGATTCCTAAATGTGACTATTACCATTCACAGACACAGTTTCCATGTTTGTTGTTCTCACTGTGGTAATACTGAAGAAGTGTAGTACAATGTATTCTCTGTGTGACACGACTGTTGACTTGCACTGTATGGTGCATTGTGATGCCAGTCAATGTTTGCGCTGTGTGAATCAGAAGCTACGGAGTTGTGCACATCTCATGGTCTGTTGCAATGACGTGTCCCCTTTCATCTCACCTAGGAGGCGACTCAATGTGTATCGTCCTGTCACCCTGCTGGCTAACATTGAGGATGATGACGTGATATGCAGATTCCGTCTGGACCGCACGAACATCCAAGACCTGTGTGCCATGTTGGATCCTCACCTGCGGGCTGGCATGACATACCCAACAGCATTGACAACCGAAACAAAGGTGATGGCGGCACTGCATTTCCTGGCCAGTGGGTCATTCCAGGAGACAGTGGGCATTGCAGGGGGGATGTCTCAGCCCACCTTCAGCATGGTGCTAAGGGATTTCCTGTTGGCCATGATGCGATACAAGGACCAATACATCAGTTTTCCAAGGCGTGCGGCTTTGGCGGATGTAAAGGCGGATTTCTATGCCCTTGGCCACTTCCCGAATGTTGTAGGTGCTATTGACTGCACACATGTTGGCCTGGTTCCACCACAGGCACGGGAACACATCTATCGGAATCGTAAACATTCCCATTCCATCAATGTGCAGGTGGTGTGCCAGGCCGATATGATCATATCGCATGTATGTGCCAGGTTTCCGGGCTCCGCACATGATTCATACATCCTGCACAACAGCATTGTGCCCCAGCTGATGGCCAATCTACTTCCGGAGCGGGCATGGATTGTGGGTGAGTAGGCAGAGTCAAGTTGTGTGCTGTGTGTGCCATGCTGTCCTCTGCCACAGTTGTTTTACTGAATCGTTATGTTTATTTCACACCTAGGTGACTCTGCATATCCCAACAGACTGTGGTTGCTGAGCCCACTACGCAATCCTAGGACACCGTCTGACGTCCGCTACAACAATGCCCATGGTAGAACACGTCGGGTGGTGGAGCGAACCTTTGGTCTCCTAAAATCGAGATTTCGCTGGCTGGACCGGACCAGAGGGGCACTCATGTACTCACCCAAGAAGGTGTGTCAGATAGTGGTAGCATGCTGCATGCTGCACAACTTGGCCTTATGGAAAGGAATACCCATGATCCTGGATGATGATGACCAGCCAGGGCCCCCCCCCTGCGATCCCACAAATGTCCAGTGACGAGGATAGTGGTGAGGAGGAAGGTGTCGACCAGCGTCAGCAGCTCATCAACCGCTACTTCACTTGAAGGTGGGTGACGATGTACAACTGGTCCATTGTCTGTTGATGTAGTTGTTTGGGTGGAGGTCTATGTGATCTTTGTGAGTGCATCCTGTTGTTGACTCAGTGCTGGCTGCCTGTGTGGTGGATACAGGGTATGTAGGAACTGCTACAGGATGTCTCTGTTGGTACTGTTGCACATTGTTATGTGTGCATATTGTTGTACAGTGAGGACATGTGTTGTGTGATGGCTGTGATGCCACCACCTGACTAGTGACTTTTGTTCTGTTGTCTTTTGCTAGGTCCCTTCTGCCTCTCCTTGCCTACAGAGGATCCATGCTCCTGTGACATTGTAACCATGGTAAACATTGCACATACTGTG
The DNA here is from genome assembly GCA_963921515.1 of Calotriton arnoldi. Classification (NCBI taxonomy): domain Eukaryota; kingdom Metazoa; phylum Chordata; class Amphibia; order Caudata; family Salamandridae; genus Calotriton; species Calotriton arnoldi. The sequence continues at coordinate 1,742,135 of CAWUFW010000868.1, read as the reverse complement.
ATAAACATGGAGCAGACTCAAATACATTGGTGCGTTATTGTTGTTTATTGTCAATGGGTATATGTGAGAGGGAAGTGGATATTTACATAAGTGTGAATGGTGAATCTATGAGTTGGCAGTGATGGTAGATGAGACAATCAAGTAGGCACCACATTGATGTGGTGACACAGTCCAACAGACGGATGCCATTTCCATGGCAGTGTGGGTAAGGACAGTGTTCCAAGTCAATGGCAGGGTGAAGAGTGTTGCCATCATGGCTGGCTCCTTGACTGGCATTTGGCAGGTGCTTTGCCATGGGTGAGTCCCAAGTTTTTCTTTGGACGGCCCCTACTTCTTTTGGCAGGGGACATCGTCTGCTGGGCCACTGGGGTCTGAGGAGTCACCCCTCTCCGTGCCCGCAAGGGTGGATGATGAACTGTCATCCTGCGGGACAACGGGGGGAGGTGGAGGTGTGTGATGTGGCACTGGCCTATCCCTCAGTACCGCCACTAACTGGCCCATGAGGTCCACAATTTGTCCAATACGGTTGTCCATGGACCTCAGCAGACGTCGGAGCTCCAGGGCATCTTCGTGGGCCTGGCCCATTTGTGCCTGTGTTCGTTCATAGGCACCCACGACTCTGGTGATGTTAGCCAGGGCTTCGGTCACAGTGTCCGGTGTTGTTGGAGTCCCACTTGTCCTCCCACCTGCCCTGCTATCACTGGCCTGTTGCCTCACCACTCTAGCCACACGCCTGCCCTCCACAGTTGTTGGTGTTGGCTGGGCATCCTCTGTGGCTGGGCGAATGTTGCAGGCAAAGGTGGTAGTGGTGGTGGTGGTGGTGGCGGCACAGGTCATTCCAGCAGGGGTCAGCGTTGTTGTTGTTGCTGATGGTGGGGGGCAGTGGGGTCATGTGACCGGTTGCGCCCTGGCACACCAGATGGGCCGGCTTGGAGCTCCTCATCCAAAGAATCCAGGGACTCCGCATCCGAGTGTCCATGTTCCGGGGGTGGAGACTGGCTCTGCAAGTTGAGGTTGTTGTCCTCTGCAGTCAGTTGTTGGTCACCTGTGGAACAGAGGGTACATGGTCATTGACTTACAGCCATATGGCTTGCTGTGTTTGATGTCTCTTATTTACATGTTATGCAACACACAGTTACATATTTCATGAGTTGAATGTCTGCACAGTGTTGTTCGTCATGACATGATGTGGAGGTACATACATCTTGTTCCATGGTGTGACAAGTCATTGGATGCCATGCCCAACTTGACACTCTTTGTATGGAACTGATGAGTTGTCATCTGACAACTGGCTGCCATGCAACTTGATGTGATGTGATCCAGCGCTAACAATAAAAATTATTCTCCTATATGCTTCGGTCATCCAGGTGCAACTATTCCTCCAACACACACATTATATACATATGACGGTGGGGCCCATAACACCGCATATACATTCACTTACTCATTTATTCCCTGGATTTCCTCCGTCAATAACCTAGGAGAAAACGATTCGCTGGAAGGAGACGGGATACCTCTTTTAACATGACATAATGTTTCTTATTTGCTTTAAGGTATTCCGCTCATTGGTCGATGGACCAACTAGTAGGAATCAGTTGATGGTGATTAAGACCAGCTCAATCACAATAAACTCTTTATCAATTTACCTTAATCATTGAGCTAAAGAATCACTGAGTCATTTGTTTAAAGAATAATAAAGTTTATATAAAGTTTCGAAGCAAGAAATAAGTTTTAAGCTTATTATTCAGATCATTACATTTATCATCATTATAAGAATAAATTGAAATTGCAATGCATATCTATTAGACGGAAAAATAAGGTTATCATAGCAAGAACTCTAAATGATCAATCTATCTGTCTTGGAAAAATCTAATAGTTCTAACTGAAAAATTGATCAGGAATAAAAAGGTTCTCCAAAAGCAGCATCTTATACTCAACTGGAAAATAAAAATAGCAGCAGCAGCATCAGCTCGTCAGCATCAGCAACCGCAACTTCACCCATCTACAGCATCTAACTTCTCCAGCATCTGCTCTCCAGCAACTAACCCCTCCCACCAAGAGTAGGTCTTCTTATACCCTAATTCTAGCTTACTGAATAAAATGTTGCATCTTCATGGCGTGATTCTTTCTCATTGGTCCACTCAGGCCCATATACATTTTAATCAAACTTCCTGGTCTTAACCAGTTCCTTGTGGAATGTCCATGCTTGCATCGTTTCCCACAGTTCAAGACATTGCTCATCCGCTTCGATCAGTCCAATTTGTATCTTTTTCGGCTACTTTTTAGATTTAACAGTTCCGTCCATTTATTCAGTTTGACTTCTCACGCTTCTTGCTGATCATCTTGGCACACATCTGCTCAGAAAGGTCACAATAGCCTTGACCATACTTCCATCTTAGCCTCTCAGCACGAGCACGTGATCATCCTTTTCCCCAGCCTCTCTCCTCTACCACATGGTTTCCTGCTCATGCGTACTCTAGCAAATGGCGGCCATTTTATATCGCTGCTCGACAGGCCTACGCGCACTATTTTCAAAGATAAACAAAATATTGTTAAAACAAAGAATATAAACCCTTTCGTTTCCCTCCCGTCTTTCTACGTACCCCAATTAGGTATTACCTAGCAAAAAGCAACATATAAAGCCGTCCCTTACTTACCATCGCTTTATTTTGCAACCACACGTTTTATTTAAAAAGCACAGATCATGCGTTTATTATTTAATTAGTACGCAAATATTATGTTATGTTAGACACGTAAACAATTATAAGTTGATTATTTTGCACACAGAATAGCGTGTTACCTTTAACCCTTCACATGTAACATACATTGTTGGTTATTTACTTAAGCGAACATGTTTATTAATTATTTTATGAAAATTATTAGGAGGTTAAAATTTTTTCATTTACCCTGCTCCATCAACTCCCCCTTTGGTGATTTTTAATATCACCACAAAACCCAAGTTATACAATTCTTTCAGACAGCATATATCTTTTATCCGTTTGCTTTTGTTAGTTTACACAACTGTATCCCTTTCAACTTGTCTCTTCGTTTTCTTGTACATGTTCTCTTTTAATTCTTCTAACTCTATTTCACCCATTTCTCTCTCTCTCTCCTTGTTTATCATGTTTTCTTTTTCTATTTTATTCTGTCTTCTTCTTCTCTTTATACATGTTATTACAAGCTTCAGCACTAAAATTATTATTATTATCATGGTTGCTATTATTATAACTTTCCCTATTATTAATCCACTCATTCTTGTTAACCAATTTATTACTGAAGAAAACCCTTTACCAAGTTTTCCCAATGCACTTTCAACCTCCAGTGGAACAAGTTCTTTGTGCAAACTTGTAATATTTGTTATATACTTCTGTATATTTTCACTTTTATCTGGAATGTAAGTGCAACAATGTTGGACTTTCAGCATTCCACAGACTCCACCCTCTTTTGCCAAAAGAATGTCAAGGGCAAGTCGATTTTGCATCACCATAGCTCTCATGGCAACCATCTCGGTATTTACCATCAAGAACCCTCCAGCAGTATCTGTAGATAAACGATCTACCACTGTGGATAATTTCCGAATTCTAAATGCATTCAAAGATATTCCCACTGCTGGTATCAATGCGCCAAAAATATCACCTACTATTTCTGAAAAACTTTCCCTTTTTCTACGTGTAAAGGTGTTTATCATTCTGTGTGCTCCTTTTTCTTTTCTGTCCATATGGAAAATCTTAGGAAAAACCAGGCCTAAATAACATGACCCATACCAATGGTCCGGTAACCTGTAATAAGCCCTATTACCGCAAACATAATAGATCCCTGGAAATATTGGATCTTTTCCCCCTTTGAATCCCTATCCGCCTAAAATTTGATAATTGTCATGGCAAATACTGGAACCCACAAAATAATTGTCATATCTTGTCTTATTTCTTCTAATGCACTACCTTCCCTGTTGGGGCCAATCCAGAGTCATAGCTGCATTTGTCTTTTTCTTGTCATGATTGTCTTCCTCAAACGCCCAAAGAGGTGTTTTTGTCTCTTCTATCACTTTTCTTTGAAATTTCACTCTTCTCTCTTCAACCATCTCTAAAAATACTTTTTCTTCCTTCTTTAACTCACAGGTAAGGTTGTACCTAATTATATTATCTAATGTTAAAATCTTATCTTCTAGAAAATATTCACCAAACGTTTTTCCCTCTTTTATTTTGTTTAGCTCGGGAACTACAGAAACTTTCGCAAAAATCTTATCTATGTCAGTGTAATAATATTCTAATCTTCCTGTTTTATAAAATAAACTTGCTAAGACACTACATGTTATTCCATACGTCAAAGGGAGGTGATGATAAGTCACACCCTCTGCTACAGATGCAGGCAACTGCATACAAACATAGCAATCTCTTACATCCATTGTTTCTACATACTCATATAATAATTTAGTAAAAACATTTTTAGAAAAATCTGTTATCGATTTGTCCTTGTGTAATTCTGCACTACTCTTTAAAATAACTGGTTCTTGAGTGTTAGCTCCTTTTTCTTTCTCAGTGTTATTAGACATTTCTACTACAGCTAAACTAATTGGAATAGTGATTGCTAAAACCACCCATACTGTCATTAATAATCCTGTACAAAAGCAGCACATCTTGCACCATCTACTTAAAAACTCACATTTACATTTTCTATCTCTAGTATTCTCCATTTTGTTTTATAACCTTATTTATTTGTTTTCCAGAAAATTGTGTCACTACACCTCAGAAATGACTTATTTGCCACTCTGTACTCCAATGTTTTGTCTTTACTTGGTACTTTCTTTTAATTCTTTTTCAGAATTCTTTCTTTGTCATATCCGGTAAAATTCGTCAGATCCAGTGTTTTGTCAAGTCCGGTAGAAGCTATTTAAACTTCTTCAGGTTTGTTGCACCTCACCTTCACCCATTAGGTTTCTTTGTTCTGGGTTCTCGTGAGTGTTCTTTTCTTCTTTGTTATCAGTCAAAGCAAGATACAACCATTCAGGCGATCTATACTTCGGATTTACCTTCTTTACTCTTTTCGTTTTCTGCAAGTGTTTTCCACCTTGTTTTTCTTGCTCTCTCTGACTTGTTATCTCATTCACTTGTTCAGCACTTTTCCCATCTAACCTTATGATTCTGTATCTTAATTTTCTTACTTCGTTGGGCCAATTGTCTCCTTTTCTTGGCCTTTTTGCCTCACTTCCTTTTTCCTCTCTTTCTGTTTTCCAATTTCTTTTTCTTGACTCTAGTTTTTGGTTTATTTCTTCTCCACTTTCTTCAGACTCTGTTTCAATTCTTTCGTTATTGTCTCTTATTTTGAAACTTATAATTTCATTTTCTTCCTCTACTTGTGGTTCTTTTCTTATCTTCCTTCGTTCACCTATTTCTGTCCCTCCTCGAGGTTCTTCCGAATTTGTGTCAGTCTCTCTATCTGCTTCTAAATTTCCCTGTTCTCGTGTTTGACTATCTGTCCCTATTGCTCCTCGGGGATCTTCCGACTTTTCTAGCTTTTTGTTTGAAACTCTCCCTTCTTCATCTATTAATATTATCTCCGAAGGATTTTCACCACAACTTGTACTTGGTTGCTCACTGTTACTATCTTCTGGCTCAGTTTCTTCTCTTATGCTTTCAAATTTCCAATTCCTTTTTAGAATTTCTTCACAATCCGAATGATCTGTATCAGATTCTGAACTGGTATCTGATATTTCCAGATGTCGACTTACAGGTCGATCTTCAAGTTCTGGAACTTCAGCTATTTCCTCTACTTCTTCTGTCGTTGCACTTGTAGTTGGGTCTTCCAGATGTCGACTTACAGGTCGATCTTCAAGTTCTGGCACCCTGTTTGTTTCCTCTTCTGCTTCTGATGCTGAACTGTTATCCAATACTTCCAGATGTCGACTCACATGTCGATCTTCAGGTTCTGGAACTCTGATGGTGTGACTGGCATGCACCCAGTGTTTCACTCCTGCACACTTGACTGCAGTGGTTGTTACCAGGATCACTTGTCGTGGTTCGTCCCAGCGAGGAACCAAACAGTTTCTTCTCCTGTGGACTTTTATGCGGACCCAATCTCCTGGATTCAAGTCGTGAGCTGGTTTTCTTTCAAGAGTGGTCGCATCCGGTCCAACCTGATGAAACACAGAACGCACCACATCAGCCAATCCTTTGCAATAATCCAGCACTAGATCATCAGTTATAGTCAGTAGTTTGTTGACAGGTACTTGTGCTTGTCTCATTGCTCGTCCCATAATTATTTCATGGGGACTGAGTCCAGTTTTCCTTTCCGGAATACTTCTGATTGTCATTAAAACTAATGGCAAGGCATCTGGCCATTTGAGTCCTGTAGCTTGACACATTTTTCCTAACCTGTTCTTAATTGTTCCATTCACTTGCTCTACGATTCCAGAAGCCTCTGGTCTGTATGCACAATGCAGTTTCTGTTTAATACTAAGTGCTTCACAAATCAGTTTAACTAATTCATTTTGGAAATGTGTTCCTCTATCTGTTTCAATCGTGACTGGAAAACCATACCTCGGAATGAATTCTCGCAGCATAAGTTTTGCTACCGTTATTCCATCATTCCTTCTGGTTGGGTATGCTTCCACCCAACGGGAAAACAAACAGACGACCACTAGGACATACCTTAGTCTGTTGCAAGGTGGCATTTCAATAAAATCCATTTGCATTCTAGTGAAAGGACCTCCTTCTCGTCCTATTGTTCCTAGACTCACTACTGTCTTCCTTCCTGGATTTATCTGTTGACAAATAAGACATCTCTGACAAAGACTCTCAGCTATGGCTCTGAATTTTGGATTATACCATGTTTGTCTAAAAAGTCTGATCATTGAATCTCTCCCAATATGGGCTTGTCCATGGTACATCCGTGCCATGTCAGAAATCATGCTATCAGGCATAACTGGTCTTTCATCTCTGTAAACCCAAACATCATTTTCTTCATGTTTTCTACATCCTGCTTTTATCCATGTATCTTTTTCCTCATCATCTGCAGCTTCCTGTAACTGTCTCACCTCATCCCATGTCTCAACAGGGTTAGTAAAAAGCAAAGGACAAGAAATATGCTCTCTTTCTCGACTTTTGTTTAAAGAAACCACATTCTTTGCACAGTACTGTGCAATCTCGTCAGCATATTTATTACCGACAGTTATGTAGTCTTCCCCATTTTTATGTGCATTGCACTTCACAACAGCAATCTGTTTAGGCAGCTGTATCGCCTCAAGCAATCTTTTCACAAAATCTCCATTTCTAATGGGCGTTCCTGCAGACGTCAAGAAACCTCTTTGTGACCAAATCTGACCAAAGTCATGCACCACCCCAAAGCCGTACTGGCTATCTGTCACAATCGTAACCCGTACATTTCTTCCCAACTTGCATGCTTGAATTAGAGCTACTAATTCTGCAACTTGGGCAGACCGTATCCCTTTCAGACAAGATGCTTCCATTACAGTTGCTACTGTGCAAACCGCATATGCTGCACTTAGAACTCCATCACTCGTTCTCAAACATGAGCCATCCACGAACAGAATATAATCTGATTCCTTTAAAGGCTCATCTCGTATGTCTGACCTTGGTTTTGTGCAATATTCAAGCACATTCAGACAATCGTGATCTACTTCATCCATTTCAATTATACTTTCTTCATCTGGTAAAGATGTCGAAGGATTCACATTCATACATCTGTCAATGGTCACATTATCTGCACTCAAAATTACTTTTTCATACCTAGTCAGCCGACTATGTGTCATGTATTGGGTTTTCGTTCTTGTCAAGAGAATTTCCACAGAATGGGGAACATATACTCTCAGTGGATATCCCATCACTATGCCTTCACTCTGTTCCAGACTCACACAAGTAGCAGCAACTGCTTTCAAACATCCAGGCAACGCTTTCGCTACAGGGTCTAAAACAGCTGAAAAATATGCAATGGGTCTTTTCATAGTTCCATGTCTCTGTACCAAAACTGAAAATGCACATCCATCTCTTTCACTGCAATACAGCTCAAAATCTTTCTCATAGTCAGGCATTCCTAATGCTGGAGCCTCACACAATTTCTTTTTCAGCTCTCTGAATGCTTTCATTTCTTCATCATTCATTTCAAAAGGATCTTTAACATCCTTCTTTGTCAGTTTTTGCAACGGTTTTGCAATCAGCGAAAAACCGCTTATCCATTGTCGACAATATCCAACCATTCCCAAAAACATTCTTACCTCTCTTTGCGTCATTGGAGCTCTCATTCCTTGAATCATTTTTATTCTTTCAGTCGTTACCTTTCGCACTCCTTTCTCAATTTTATGCCCTAAATACTGGACTTCTTGTTGACAAAACTGCAATTTTGAAGGGGACACTTTATGTCCTCTTTTTGCTAAATGATTCAGCAAAGCAATTGTATCATTGACACATGCTTCCTTCGTTTTTGATGCCACCAGTAGGTCATCAATATACTGAACCATCACTGACTTTTCTGGCATTCTTAAATCTTCCAACGATTTCTTTAGAATCTGATTAAAAATTGAGGGACTTTCTGTGTACCCTTGAGGAATTCGGCACCATGCCAAAATACGCTCTCCAAACCTAAACGCAAATAATGGCTGGCTATCTGGATGCAATGGAATAGAGAAAAATGCATGACATAAATCAATTACTGTGTACCATTCTGCTTCACGTGGAATCTGGTATAGAATCACAGCAGGGTTTGGTACTATTGGGCAACAAGGCACAACAATTTTGTTTACCTTCCTCAAATCCTGTACAATTCTATATGTTCCGTTTGGCTTTTTCAGTCCCATTATTGGCGAATTACATGGACTGCTCATGATTTCTTTTAAAATCCCTTGTTCAATCATTTTATTTATTACTGGCGTTATTCCTTCAATTATTTCTGGTGTCAATTTATACTGGGGCGTATTTGGGTAACTCGTTCCCTCTTTCACTGTTATTTTAACGGGATCTACTCCTTTCATTAATCCTACATCTTCTCCTGTAAAGTCCCACACTTCTTCTTTCACTGTCTTTTTCAATTCAATTGGGATTTTCTCTGCATCAAATACAGGAAACAAATCATTTACTTCTGGTTCTAAATTCACCATTGTCATTTTATACAGCACATCTTCATCTGGGGTCTGAAATGCAATTCCGTCTGGGGTACAATAGATAGTGCAATTCATCTTGCACAATAAATCGCGTCCTAATAGGTTCACGGGACTACAATCGCATACCACAAATCGGTGCATTTCACTAAATGGACCAATTCTTACCTCCACTAATTTAGTAAGAGGCGTCTTAATTTGCTGATTTGAAACTCCAACTACTTGGATATGTTCACCTGAGAGAGGAAGGTTTGGAATTTCCACTGACCTAACAGTAGAACGGGTAGCTCCAGTGTCAACAAGGAATGTTACATTTGCACCATTCACTTCTCCATCCACAAATGGACCAGACTGATCTACCTCTAGAGTTGCGCCAAGCACGCACTCTTCCCCCTCTCCTAGGCACCGTCAGAAACTTTCATCCGTGTCATCCTCATCCTGTCGCAACCAATATTGAGAAATTGCAGCTGCACGCGGCAACTGTGTTACCTGTTCTCCTCCGTAGAATCCTGTTTCTGCACTGTATTTCTGTTGGTTAACACTCTTGGGAAGTGGTGGTTGTGGCACCTGACCTTGTTGAGTAACTACCTCACTCTGCACCTGTGAATTTAATGATTGATTTTCCACATTAGGTTTTGGAGGAAATTTACACTCGTTTCTCCAATGTCCTAGCTTTCCGCAGTTGTGGCATGGCCACTTTTTCTTTGCCTCATCTATGCTCATTTGTCCTTTTCCTTTACCTATATTAGGTCGGGATCTAACCTGTCCTGTTTCATTTCCGGTATTACTCAATTGAGCTTCTTGCTTCTCTGCAACTTTCACCTGTGCCCACATGGCCTTTTCTTTCAATTTACGCTGTCTACTCTCAATATCATCACTGCAATACTTAGCATATCTCAAAACCTCGTCAACTGTGCTATTCTGCCAACAAATCATATGCTGCTTAATCATTTCACTTATCTCTGGTTTCAATCCATACACAAATCTATATACAAAATGACTCATATCCTTCTCATTTAGTGTCTCATAACCACTATACTGTTTAAAAACCAACAACAGCCTTTCGTAATAAGCATGCACTGATTCTTTACTTTCCTGCGTTGTTCTGTCTATTTTTACCCAATCTGTTTCTTTAGGTGGAATCTTATTCTTCAAAAAGGTAATTACTTGGTCGTACTTCCTCATCACTTCTGGTCCTGGCGCTCCTGTTTTAGCGTCCCTTGGATATTCTACAGTTGGCCAATCAATAGTAATCTTACATTCTGTCCACAAATCAGCTGGCACTACTATATCAAACAATCCATCCAAGTCTATCCACAACACCTTTGAAACTTTAACAAATCTCTCCACTTGTCTGTACCATTCTACTGGCTTTTCTCTCAACTTTGGGAAGTCATTTGTAAATGACAGTATATCCTGTCTAGTCCATGGAACATGCACATAACTACCACCTGGAGTTTCTCTCATCGGGTACTCCCTTACAACTGGTTCCTTATCTGTCACTGCAAAAGCCAAAGATGCTTTATCTGTTGTTTTCTCGTTCTTTTTCGTCCATCTATTTCTCCATCTATCCACATCACCCCATTTTCTCAGTAAAACAATTAACTCTTTTATTTGGGTCAGTCTTCCTGATGTGTTCAAATTCTCTATATCCTTCTCACAAAAATCTACTCTGTATGGTTTCTGCAACGTTCTCACTTTTACAAACTCTACTCCCAGTTCATTTGCTGTCTCTTCCAATTTGTCATGTAAATTTCTAGCTCTCCATGTAAGACTTTTGCACAAAAACATAATCTCATCATCCTGATAATTTTTTAATTTTTCTGTACCAATTGTTCCTAAAATCAATTCTTCCATGTCTATTTTCAACCTAATTACATCTAATGGTTTCACTTCTGTTTCTTTTGTTTTTAGCGCTTTCATCCATTCATTTAACTCATCTGGAGTCGGACCTACAGGCGTACTATTTAATTCTATCCAATTATTACTTCTTTCTGGTGTCCCTGATGCAGACTCCGTCACCATAGGTATTCTCCTAATCTCATTCTCATTTATCGTCAAATTAGTAGGTGGGCTTGGTCTATAGGTACTAGCCAAATGGTGTGCACCTTCATTATTCAGTTCCATCCCTTCTCTTTTTCTTTGCAAATGTGAATTCATGGGAATCACTAAAGAACGTTCATCAATTTTCTGATTCTCAAAAATTGGCATTACTGGACCTATCGTTACTGGTACAGTTACAGCTTCCATATTCTTTGTCAATGCTCTTATTTTCTCAGTCAATTCTCTTGTCGTTTTTGCTAATTCAGTTGCATTGTCACTTTCTATCTCTTCATTTTGTGAAGTTTTTAATTGATCTTGTGACCTATTTGTCTCATCTCTTCGTTCGGGATTTTTATTCCTCCCAGTTTCCATTGGCGGTGCATTAGGTGTCACCACCGCAGAAGTCTGTTGGTATGGAGGTGGGTTTCTGTTTAAAATATCTTCCAGCAATTCGTCATCCGTTTCACTACCACCATACACATACTTTTCTACCACTACATGTTTCTTTTTCTCGGTACACTTTCTCTTTGCTTCTTCCTCAACTGTAAAAGCTGGAAACAAACCTCCTGTCATGTTAGCACATCTCCAACGCTTTATTCTGTCCTCATGATTTACTCCCCATAACCTTCCAGGCACAAACTCATGATTCTTTAATCCTCTGAATCTCTCTCGTTCATACATCTCATCTTCCCATTCCGTTAAAGCTTCAAACTGTGTCGGTCTAGGTCTAGGTTCTAACATTGCCATCTTTTCTCTCAAGTTCCGTAGTACAGCTACATTAAATGAACCATTCTCAGGGAAAGCCAATGCTCCATCATTCTTGGTATATTTTGTCCAATTTTCTAACCATATGCATGTATGATATCCATATTTCAGCATCATATGCGAAGCTGGTGATTTCGGCGGAGGAATTATTTGTCCCTCTCTAGTCACTACCTTTTTGTCTTTCTTAAAGAAATTCTTAACTTTCGTCATCCATGACGTTTTCTCTCTACCATACTCATAATACGACATGATTCACAATCTCTTTTCTCCTCAAATGATCCGCAATTCAACACTGTTCTGTATGCGTTATTCCAACCAATACTAGCACGACTCACACCAACACTCCAATCACAAACTTCCACGTCACTAGGTTATTTGACCAATCTTGTCGCGACTCACACCAAAGCTCCAATCAGAGCGATTTCTGTCTACCGCGCACTGACCAATCCCAACGCGGCTTTTGTCTACGTCAGTTCTGCTCCTGTTTCCGTATGACTAGCGCACTGTCCAATCCTAGCGCGACTCTTGTCTACGTCACTTCTGCTCTTGACCCCTCCTTTACAAAATTTATCGGCAATTTCTTTTTCGACAACTCTTCGTTAGTTACAACATTTAAAACACATTTCCATTGTCTGATTCGCTAAACCAAAGAGATAGCTTTGACCATTTACACAAGAACTCTGTATTTTCCAGTAGGCAGCGCTTACCTCTACCCTACCACAGAATTTTCAGTTTCATCGATAAAGTAGTACTTCCCTCTACCTTACCCTTCTTTCAAGCAAACAGTAAACCCGTTTCTCTGGGGATAAAACACATGTGGAGACTATACTGCTCCTGAGAATTAAGGCCAGAGTTTCACAAGAAAACCGATCACTATTTCACTTACACACCTTTTATACGAAAAATGTCCCTATCATAACACAACCTGTGTTATCACCAATATGAACTCAGACAATGCACCATTCCATGTGACTTCTCTTGCCACACGTGTTCCACTTCCTACTTCCCAGAAGCGTGAAGACTTACATATAACATAACGCAACTCAACATAAAGTGTTAGACATGAACTTATCAATAATCACTAATCAATAATCAATAATCACCAAACTAATCTATAGTAACCATAACTCTGCTACCAAGAAATCTGATCCAGCGCTAACAATAAAAATTATTCTCCTATATGCTTCGGTCATCCAGGTGCAACTATTCCTCCAACACACACATTATATACATATGACGGTGGGGCCCATAACACCGCATATACATTCACTTACTCATTTATTCCCTGGATTTCCTCCGTCAATAACCTAGGAGAAAACGATTCGCTGGAAGGAGACGGGATACCTCTTTTAACATGACATAATGTTTCTCATTTGCTTTAAGGTATTCCGCTCATTGGTCGATGGACCAACTAGTAGGAATCAGTTGATGGTGATGAAGACCAGCTCAATCACAATAAACTCTTTATCAATTTAGCTTAATCATTGAGCTAAAGAATCACTGAGTCATTTGTCTAAAGAATAATAAAGTTTATATAAAGTTTCGAAGCAAGAAATAAGTTTTAAGCTTATTATTCAGATCATTACATTTATCATCATTATAAGAATAAATTGAAATTGCAATGCATATCTATTAGACGGAAAAATAAGGTTATCATAGCAGGAACTCTAAATGATCAATCTATCTGTCTTGGAAAAATCTAATAGTTCTAACTGAAAAATTGATTAGGAATAAAAAGGTTCTCCAAAAGCAGCATCTTATACTCAACTGGAAAATAAAAATAGCAGCAGCAGCATCAGCTGTCAGCATCAGCAACCGCAACTTCACCCATCTACAGCATCTAACTTCTCCAGCATCTGCTCTCCAGCAACTAACCCCTCCCACCAAGAGTAGGTCTTCTTATACCCTAATTCTAGCTTACTGAATAAAATGTTGCATCTTCATGGCGTGATTCTTTCTCATTGGTCCACTCAGGCCCATATACATTTTAATCAAACTTCCTGGTCTTAACCAGTTTCTTGTGGAATGTCCATGCTTGCATCGTTTCCCACAGTTCATGACATTGCTCATCCGCTTCGATCAGTCCAATTTGTATCTTTTTCGGCTACTTTTTAGATTTAACAGTTCCGTCCATTTATTCAGTTTGACTTCTCACGCTTCTTGCTGATCATCTTGGCACACATCTGCTCAGAAAGGTCACAATAGCCTTGACCATACTTCCATCTTAGCCTCTCAGCACGAGCACGTGATCATCCTTTTCCCCAGCCTCTCTCCTCTACCACATGGTTTCCTGTTCATGCGTACTCTAGCAAATGGCGGCCATTTTATATCGCTGCTCGACAGGCCTAAGCGCACTATTTTCAAAGATAAACAAAATATTGTTAAAACAAAGAATATAAACCCTTTCGTTTCCCTCCCGTCTTTCTACGTACCCCAATTAGGTATTACCTAGCAAAAAGCAACATATAAAGCCGTCCCTTACTTACCATCGCTTTATTTTGCAACCACATGTTTTATTTAAAAAGCACGGATCATGCGTTTTTTATTTAATTAGTACGCAAATATTATGTTATGTTAGACACGTAAACAATTATAAGTTGATTATTTTGCACACAGAATAACGTGTTACCTTTAACCCTTCACATGTAACATACATTGTTGGTTATTTACTTAAACGAACATGTTTATTAATTATTTTCCGAAAATTATTAGGAGGTTAAAAAAATTTCATTTACCCTGCTCCATCAGATGCATCGAGGATGATTACTCTTCCCGACAGATGTTGCATATGTACATGTACTACACATTGTCACATTGTTATCTCATGCATACCTTTGTAATGTTCTGTGCTTGTATTTATTTGCTGGACAGACCATGCCTTTTTATTGTTACTATGGTCCTTCATGCTCAGCACCCATGGAATTTGCACATAGCATTCTGTGCAGGGCATATTTGGTCCCTGATTTGCTTACACATGGGTTTAGTTGAGTCACAGTTCTGTTTCCGTCACAGTTACATAAGCATCGCTGTCTGCATTCTATCAACTGGGATGTAATTGGGGTGTATTTTGTTGTGATGTGTGGCATTGTGTTGGCATTAGCTCAATGCTTTCGTTGAGGAATGGTGGGGTGCATGCACTGGCTGCTTACCTGTACAGTTGGCATCTTTTGGGTGGACTTTCTACCACATGCTTCTGGGTGGGAGGGAGTGCTCCTTCCTGCTGAGGGATGGGGCAGGGTGTGCCTGGTGGGAGTTGTAGTGCTGGCCTCCCTATTCCAAACACTCCTCCCTGTTAAGAGGGCTAACTACCTGTTAGGTGAGGGTGTAGCACACAATGACTGCCACATGGTTGTGGGTGTGGGGAGTAGTCCATCCTGCTCAGCTGTGGGACAGGGGGCCTGGTGGGAGTTGTAGTGCAGGCCTCCCTATTCCCAACACTCCTCCCTGGAAAGATGGCTACCTACCTGTTAGGTAAGGGTGTAGCACACAATGGCTGCCACATGGGTGTGGGGAGTAGTCCATCCTGCTCAACTGTGGGACAGGGGGCCTGGTGGGAGTTGTAGTGCAGGCCTTCCTATTCCCAACACTCCTCCCTGGAAAGATGGCTACCTACCTGTTAGGTGAGGGTGTAGCACACAATGACTTCCACATGGTTGTGGGGAGTAGTCCATCCTGCTCAGCTGTGGGACAGGGGGCCTGGTGGGAGTTGTAGTGCAGGCCTCCCTATTACCAACACTCCTCCCTGGAAAGATGGCTACCTACCTGTTAGGCGAAGGTGTAGCATACAATGACTGCCACATGGTTGTGGGTGTGGGGAGTAGTCCATCCTGCTCAGTTGTGGGACAGGGGGCCTGGTGGGAGTTGTAGTGCAGGCCTCCCTATTCCCAACACTCCTCCCTGGAAAGATGGCTACCTACCTGTTAGGTGAGGGTGTAGCACACAATGACTGCCACATGGTTGTGGGGAGTAGTCCATCCTGCTCAGCTGTGGGACTGGGGGCCTGGTGGGAGTTGTAGTGCAGGCCTCCCTATTCCTAACACTCCTCCCTGGAAAGATGGCTACCTACCTGTTAGGTGAGGGTGTAGCACACAATGACTGCCACATGGTTGTGGGGAGCAGTCCATCCTGCTCAGCTGTGGGTCAGGGGGCCTGGTGGGAGTTGTAGTGCAGGCCTCCCTATTCCCAACACTCCTCCCTGGAAAGATGGCTACCTACCTGTTAGGTGAGGGTGTAGCACCCAATGACTGCCACATGGTTGTGGGGAGTAGTCCATCCTGCTCAGCTGTGGGACAGGGGGCCTGGTGGGAGTTGTAGTGCAGGCCTCCCTATTCCCAACACTCCTCCCTGGAAAGATGGCTACCTACCTGTTAGGTGAGGGTGTAGCACACAATGACTGCCACATGGTTGTGGGGAGTAGTCAATCCTGCTCAGCTGTGGGACAGGGGGCCTGGTGGGAGTTGTAGTGCAGGCCTCCCTATTCCCAACTCTCCTCCCTGGAAAGATGGCTACCTACCTGTTAGGTGAGGGTGTAGCACACAATGGCTGCCACATGGGTGTGGGGAGTAGTCCATCCTGCTCAGCTGTGGGACAGGGGGCCTGGTGGGAGTTGTAGTGCAGGCCTTCCTATTCCCAACACTCCTCCCTGGAAAGATGGCTACCTACCTGTTAGGTGAGGGTGTAGCACACAATGACGGCCACATGGTTGTGGGTGTGGGGAGTAGTCCATCCTGCTCAGCTGTGGGACAGGGGCCTGGTGGGAGTTGTAGTGCAGGCCTCCCTATTCCCAACACTCCTCCCTGGAAAGATGGCTACCTACCTGTTAGGTGAGGGTGAAGCACACAATGGCTGCCACATGGGTGTGGGGAGTAGTCCATCCTGCTCAGCTGTGGGACAGGGGGCCTGGTGGGAGTTGTAGTGCAGGCCTCCCTATTCCCAACACTCCTCCCTGGAAAGATGGCTACCTACCTGTCAGGTGAGGGTGTAGCACACAATGTCTGCCACATGGTTGTGGGTGTGGGGAGTAGTCCATCTTCTCAGCTGTGGGACAGGGGGCCTGGTGTGAGTTGTAGTGCAGGCCTCCCTATTCCCAACACTCCTCCCTGGAAAGATGGCTACCTACCTGTTAGGTGAGGGTGTAGCACACAATGACTGCCACATGGGTGTGGGGAGTAGTCCATCCTGCTCAGCTGTGGGACAGGGGGCCTGGTGGGAGTAGTAGTGCAGGCCTCCCTATTCCCAACACTCCTCCCTGGAAAGATGGCTACCTACCTGTTAGGTGAGGGTGTAGCACACAATGACTGCCACATGGTTGTGGGTGTGGGGAGTAGTCCATCCTGCTCAGCTGTGGGACAGGGGGCCTGGTGGGAGTTGTAGTGCAGGCCTCCCTATTCCCAACACTCCTCCCTGGAAAGATGGCTACCTACCTGTTAGGTGAGGGTGTAGCACACAATGACTGCCACATGGTTGTGGGGAGTAGTCCATCCTGCTCAGCTGTGGGACAGGGGGCCTGGTGGGAGTTGTAGTGCAGGCCTCCCTATTCCCAACACTCCTCCCTGGAAAGATGGCTACCTACCTGTTAGGTGAGGGTGTAGCACACAATGACTGCCACATGGTTGTGGGTGTGGGGAGTAGTCCATTCTGCTCAGCTGTGGGACAGGGGGCCTGGTGGGAGTTATAGTGCTGTTTGCCTGGACACATACAACACAGTAGATGTGGTCTACCTTTGTGATGTTTGAGGTGGGGTGGATGTAAAATCAGTGTGACCTGTGTGTGTTTTTGGGGTGCAGATGTGTGTACTTGTGCCTCAGGGATGTATCTTTGTAGTTGTGCAAGACAGTACATGGCAGTTTCATGGTATACATTAGTTGGTACTTACCAGCCTCCACTCCCCGGGTATTCCTTCAAGACTCTCTGGATGCAGTACGGCAAGCACCTTCTCCTCCCACGCAGTGAACGGTTTTGGTGGGATGGGAGGGCCTCCACCAGTCGCATCAGCCAGCTCATGATTCTTGGCCCTCCTCTTCTTGACAACACTCTTCAGGTCATGCCACCGCCTCATGATTTCATTCTTGTTGCGG
Source organism: Calotriton arnoldi (assembly GCA_963921515.1). Classification (NCBI taxonomy): domain Eukaryota; kingdom Metazoa; phylum Chordata; class Amphibia; order Caudata; family Salamandridae; genus Calotriton; species Calotriton arnoldi. Next base: position 1,724,141 of record CAWUFW010000868.1, on the reverse strand, counting down.
GGCACATTCCCCTACTGCATTGACCCTGCCCACTATCCTTGCCCACATGTTTGTTCTTGTGGCTAATGGTGTCTGTTGGACCATGCTGCCAAAGAGTTGTGGTTCTACTCTGATTATCTCATTTACCATTACTGTCAACTCAGTGTCAGTGAATTTTGGCATTTTGTGATGTGCCATGGTGTGTGCTGTGCTGATGTTTTGGGGTGCAGTTGTGAGGGTGGTGTAGGTGGTGTGTGTGTGTGTTGTTGTGCTGGTGAGTTGTGTGGTGTTTTGCCTATCCAATGTGCTGCAGGCTTTGGTTCCTTCAGGGCTAGAGTAGTGCAAAGGATTGTGGACAGGGAAGGTGCTGGTTTTATGCTCAGCTATGTGGGTGTGTCAAGATGGTGTAATGCAGTCAGGTGTGCTGTGTGGGTTGTCCTGTGATTTGTATAATTGAATTTGCCATGGGGGGGTGTCATTGGGAGGATTCTGCTTATTTTGGGGGCAGGGCTAGTTGCCTGTGTGCTATTGCTGGCCTTTTTTTATTTTTTTTTACTTGCCCGCCATTTTTTTTGCGGAGCATCTGCAGCGATGGCTGTGCTGCAGGGCTTCTGCCGGATCTCACATTGGTTACTGTTGGCAACCGTGGCGGACGGAAACAGCGGAACGTACCGCTGTGACATCGGGGATATCATAATATCATTGGCGGTCACTCCGCGTGTCTGGCGGCGTGTTGATGTGTTTCCGCTATGTTACCGACCGTCACAGTTGAGTTTTCACTTTCTCTGCCCTCTACGGGCAGTTTTTCGATGGCTCCTTCCGCCGCGGACGGAATGTTTTGGCGGTTGATCATAATAGGGTAGGCGGGGTTTCCGCGGTACCTTCGGACGGTGATTTTCCGCAACCATGGCGGTCGGATTTCTTTCCGTCCGCCATCGTAATGACCCCCTTTGTTTTAGAATAATGCACAGAATTCACATCCTTCGAACTATTGCATAATGAAAAATAAAGAAAAGGCTTAAACAATAAACTTGCTCCCTTCCCTAGTCACCCATATTCTCTGGATCATGGAATGCTAACCTGCATCCAGACCCCAAAATATTCCACTTTGTGATGATAACGAGAATAACATTGCTCATCATCACCCTGCCTAGATAATGGTTATTTTGCATCACACCTCCCACCCCAGCAAAGAAGTGCACATTCCACTGCCATAGAGGCACACACAGAGGATACCAGAAGCTTTCCAGTCCAGGATTGTGTGGCCAGTATGCCCAGCAGACAATTTCAGAGACAAATCGACCACAGCAATACAAGTGCTTCCAGATCTGTGCCCTGTTCTACTCCTTTGGCTCTAAGGCAGAAAGCACCATTTTACATGACAAGGTGTAAGTTAATACACCAGTGCAGATGCTTGTGTGCCCCTTCTGTAATACAGATAGCGCTGGTGCACATATAGTGCTGGTGCTATCTTAAGGGGGTGTTCCCTCATTTGCATAGAGCTGAGGCCAAATGCAAATAAGGGAAACACTTGGCCTCTGCACCCACGCAGTATTATGGATGCAAGCATAAAGACCATCAGTAGGTGCACTGACTGTGCCAAACAATGAGGGCGCCCCTCTGAAGGGGGGAAGTGGGTCCCATTGAATCCCCCCAGACACCCCCGTGCAGTCACTGACTGCACACCCCTGCAGGGTGTCCCCCTTCTTTTAAGGGCAGGTGGGTGGATCACTGACATAATATCAATGCACACAATATCAAAACACAAAAATATCTGAGAAAAATATTATTAAAAATATAATCTTCCTATACTTAACTAGTAATACCACAAATATCGGAAACAAAAATATCATCACCTTTAAATAAACATATATGTCAAAAAAATTGATTCATGCAAAATCAACTACAATAATATTGCCAAAATAAGTACATTATCATTAAATAAATATTTTTTAAAACTTTTTATGCAAAACAATTATTTAAAATAAACATTCAACATTTTACATACATGCTTCAATTAAAAATATAAATAAAATACATCACCAAAATATTTAGAATTCACCCCAATAAAATATATAAGTTTAACTACAAACATTTAAACAACAATTTAAATACATATATTATATATATATATATATATATTATTCAAAACTATATATCAAGCATTATAAATAACACTTAAATTAGGGTTTACCATAGAAGGACATAAATGATAAAGCAAATTCAAACTAAAACTAAACTAGACAATAAAATCAAACTATAAACTATGTTAACCAATAAAATCAAACAAACAATTAAATTTACAATATAAAAGGCACACTAATTTAATTTTAACAACAAAATAACTCAAAATCGACAAATTCTCGAAGACGAGGACACTCTGCTGGATTCTCGTAATAAACCCTTAAAAAGAATTATACATCTCGACAACTACCTAACCAAGTAAGTAAAACTTATATTTAACTTATATTGAAACTAAAACTTACTTGAAAAATAAATGTAAAAATATAATGGCAAATATTTAAGAAAACAGTCTCCAACTTCTATCTCTATCATCTTCCTAAAACAAAACAATACAACTTCGAAATTGATAAGCTGCCAGAAAAACCTTTCACAAACCAGCAAAAAGATATACCAAAATAAGTACACATAAATTATTACAAAAAATAAACTCACCCCACTAGTGAGTAAAAAAAATCCTCAACCAAAGTGCTACTGGGAGGCTGCAGCGCGGGAGTGCTTTTTGAAAGGTGAACTTGCTGCTGGGGTCAGACAAAGTCCCCCAGCAGCCCGCAACATTAAGTCCAGCCCATGGTCAAAGGGCTCTGTGTCTTCGCGCTATATATTGCTAGTGGGAGGCCGCAGCGTGGGAGTGCTTTTTGAAAGGTGAATTTGCTGCTGGGGTGGGACTAAGTCCCCTAGCAGCCCCGCAACATCAAGCCCAGCCCAGGGTGAAAGGGCTCTGTGTCTTTGCGCTATTAAGGGCTACTGTGAGGCCACGGGCCCGTCTTTGCCCATCAACGCCAGGAAAAGGCTGGGCTGGGCCATCCCTCTTGGTTCCTGGACTTAACATAAGTGCATGGTGAGTTCTCATTAGTCTCTGTACTGTACTTTGTGTCTCTTGCCTGGGCTCAACCAGGAGAAATATGGGCAAATGCAAGTTACCTAGGGATAGAAAAAATGCCATTGCAAAACCATCAGGAGGCACTACTCTTGACTCCTTCCTGGCCTGTGCTGTTGAAGTAATAACTATAGAAATTGATCTTGTGGAGAGACGCTTATCCCTAGAAATTGGAGATGGCCCTAGCTGCTCGCTAACGGGCCAGCCAGGGCATCATCTAAGCATGGGAGGTGAATACTCTCCTGCAATACGTTGCCCACCGTCCAACGTGCATGAAATGCAGATGCATTTACCATCAAATACCCTGCATAATGACTCTGAATCCATTAATGCAAGTGACAGTGGGCGCTTGGTCAAAAGAAAGCATAAACCCAAGCAAGTGGGTACATTTAGAGTATCCAGTGCTCAAAGCAATACCAATAGGAATATTGTTTTTACCCCTTTGCAGCCCAGTCTGCCTTCATCGTCTGAAAATGATGTATCCAGTGAAGCCCTAAATATTGAATGGAGTTGTATTCTCGAGAAATTGAAATCCATTGTGGTTGCATGTGTTACTCCGTTGTTGGATAGGATACGTAGCCTGGAATATTCTATTATCCAATTATCTAAGGTCCATACAAATCTATTGGCACACCAGGCACCTGCTCAGCCAGCCGTGTTTAGTACAGAAAGGCCTTTGGCTCTGAGCACCATCCCTAACTTAGGTTCACAACCACCTTATGGAGAGAGAGCGCCATTGATTTCTAGCCCTTCTCCTCACAAGCTGAGGGAGCCTTGGTACCTTTGGAGTGAGGTAAAGGCTTTTAGGAGTGGCCTAGAGCCCCGAATGGTTTGCCAATCAGGGTATTGTCTCTCAGGTTTTGTCTGTCCCCAATCAGTCATGTTTAAATCTTTTCCCTGATTGCTGCTAATATGTAGCCATCATGACTGGTGTACTGTAGCTAAACTCCTCTAAACTTCAGCTCAAAAACAAAGTTTGCCACTGGTTGACCCGAAATTCGGATTTCAACCTCAACGAAAACAATGATATCTTGTTGGTTAGGATGATTGGGAGGGGATTTGTATTGTAGTTAATTGCAGTAACCCGGGTCTGACTCGCCGCTTAATTGAATGCGGTGCCCGGAGGCATTCACAGAGCGCTCACATTAATATTGGTCCCTTAGGCTATTGCTATAAATACTTACAACCCATAAAAGAGGCTGGGAATCCACCACCCAGGGCAGATGAGCTAGCTAGATTTACTGTTCCTATCATTAACAGACTTTTTCCTTTGGCAGACTCGGCTAGCATTGACTGACGCCCAGAGACCCCATTTGCATTTCCGGAGATTGTTCATTCACAAGTGGTTAGTCTTCTTACTGGGGAACATGCCAGTGAAGGCATACTAGTTAAGATTGTCATATGGAATATAGCGGGTGTTTGGGATAAGCAGCCGGATCCCAAGTGGTTTGACTTTAACTCGCAGTTTGATGTAGTCATTCTGCAAGGAACCTGGGATCTCGAGGAGGTCATATGGGATGGTTATGAGAGTTTTACTATACCTGCCGTGGCCTCTTCAGGCCAGAGAGCATGTGGGGGGTTTGGCCATCTTGGTACAGATCACAATGCTTTAAAAAATTGTCCCGATAGCTTTGGATCACAGTGGGATCCAGGCTGTGTGGGTTGTGCTGCCAACTAAGTTTACTTTTTTAAATCAACTTTTATAATTCAGTGCATGAACTGGGCTGTCAGAAAGAGACGCTTTTTCAGGTAATGTCAATCATGAATGCTAATTCATCCAACCTGTGTAATGATTTTAATGTATACTTGGAGGTGACTTCAATGCTAAATTGGGTACCATTACTACTGTGATTGATCCTTTCTCGCTGCATGATCTGCCCACTCACTGTGCATTAACTGATAAGAAGGGTAGGGAAGCTGTATAAGGCATTGGGCAACTCGGGTCTCTCTAGTGTGGTGGAAATAGTAGGTGACCCCCTCAACAAGCTCCCTACTTTTGTTGTATTGGGCCATGGTTCCATAATTGGTTGTGTTTTATTTATTTAGGAACCTGGAATGTTTTGCATACTTGGGGGTGAGGGGTCAAAGAAAACTTCTACAATGACCATAACACCATTGAATTTTCTCTGAACCCACCTGTTTGCCCCTGCCCTCCTGTTACTCCTGGGATTGTTGGCCTTTCCCAGAAGGATAGGGGCCTAAGGCTAAAGTGGAGTGCAATGGATATTCCCACCCTGATGCATTTATTAATCACAGGAAACCTGGCCATTCTACTTGGCTGACTCTTAACAAATGATTCTCTGGCTCCCCATATTTTAGTCACTTTCTCTGCTAGAACAATCATGCAAAATCTTTCAGGATCGAGAGGGTCAGGCAAACTGGGTTGTTTCAACAAAGAGTGCAGAGTCACCAACTGTAGCCTTCGAGAACTTCTGAATGCTAGGACCCGAGATTAGCCAAATATCATGGCTGCAAGACTGGACTATAAAAAGGCCATTAAGAAAAGGAAACTTGAACTAAAGGAGGAAAGATGGGAACGCCTAGTTTCTACATGCAGAGACACAAGGGGGTTTTGGGAGACCGTTAATGGTAAGCAGGCCTTCCCACATGCATCTGATGGCCTTAGCAATCCAGAAAAATGGGGGACCTATTTTAAACAGATCTACTCATTACTACCTAGCCACATTAAAGAGCCTGCTAAGGAGCCCTCTCAGTTTCCTTTGGAAATTTCCTTTAGAATGCAGAAGGACTTGTATAAGGCCAACATCGAGCTGTGGGCCCCACTTATTACCAATGTTTTAAGTGCTGCTGCATCTGTTAAAATCCCAGATTAATGGAAAAGTGCAACAATTGTCCCGGTCTTTAAGAAGGGTAATAGACAGAATCCTTCCTGTTACAGACCCATATCGCTGTTGAACTCTATAGTCAAGATTGTGGGGCGTGTCATCTTAAATGAAATTGAGGCCTTTGTGCAATATGGTTTCAGGGAAAGCTTGGGGATGCTAGCATAATGCTTAAACCTCAACCTTATAACTGGCAAGTATGTTACTGCAAAGAAACAGGGACTTTATTTAACCTTCATGGATTCAAACAGCGCTTTTGACCAATTAAACCAGTGTAAGCTATGGGATATCCTATTCTGTATTGGTAAGCCTTCTCCTCTGGTCAATTTCTTGCGGGCTTTGCACACGGGGGTCAGGGCTTCTGTTAGATATGGTACTGAGGGGCAATGTACCGAACACTTTGAGCTTTCCTGAGGTGTTCGACAAGGCTGTGTCCTGCCCCCATCTTATTTTTATTGTATATAAATGGCCTTATCTCTTTTTTAATCTCCAATGGACAGGATATGCCTAAAGTAAAATCTGCATCTATCCCAGCCCTTCTGTATGCCGATGATTAGTCCTGCTCTCCCAATGGCCTTAGAGGTCTAGTTGATGCCTTTGTCAAGTTTATGGATGCATTAGATCTAGATATGAATATCTCCAAGACACATATGGTGTGTGGAAGGCAGACCTGCAAAACAGGCCATTTTCCATAAAGGGAAAAACATTTGGCAGGGTCTGTGAGTTTCCCTTTTGGGTATTACGTTTGCCGCACGGAATTGTTGGACACCTTGCCTTTCTAACCTCTGCATGCGCTTTAACCAATCCTGTGGAGCTATATTCAAGTTTGCTTCTAGTGTTGGTAGCAAACCTATCCTGCCCCTGCTGGAAGTTTATAAGTTCAAGGGTCTTCCCGTTTTGACCTATGGGGCAGGTATATGAGGATATTGAGACTGTATAAGACTACAGCGAGAGGAGAACCACTTTTGAGGAAAGCTGCTGGGACTGGCATCAGGTCCCCTAATTTCCTCATGCACGAATAATTGAAACTAGCATACGTGGAAGATGCAATCAGATTTGCCCCTTTGCTCCAATGGGTAGCAGTATAGAATAATCGGTATACTGCTCTTAACGGCGATGTAATGTTAGATTGTTTACATTGTGAGTATGGCCATAAGATCCCGGAGCTTGACCACGTAAGTGGAATCGCTGATTCACTGGGCAGACCTGAGTTGTATACCTTCCCTCAAGTGCTGAGTAAGGGAGAGCTCACAAAGATCAAGGAGCTATTTGTTACGCACGCCACAGAAGCTAGAGAGAGGGAGGCCCTGAGACAATTCTGGTAGCGAAATTTTGAATAAGCTCAATTAGAAGCCATCTCTGTTTCCCAGCTGGTCAATTTAATCCAACCATGATGCAGCCTTGCCCATGTGATGGTATTTCCCCCAAACGTTAGAGCACTTTACTTTGTTTTGTACATATTATGCACCGTTTCGTCATAGATACTTGCTGTCTATTCTCAATACAGGCCTGCCCTTTTCTATCTTCTAATGTTAACTGAGCTGCCAGTTTGTTTTTCTGTAGGTGCCTTTTTAAAATGTGCCCTATATTGACAGAACACAGCAAACATTTTAGCTTGATTATGACAAAAAGTGTATCTATAAATTCAATGTTTTTTTATGTTCTTAATGAATTTGCATTTTATTGCACTGTAACCATGTATTATTTATGTGTGTTTCTTTTTAACATCAATATTTATTGGTGGATGTATGTTTTATTCTTTTATGATTATTTTTCAATAATCAAATAAAGATTTACAAGCAAGCAAGCAAACATCAACCGCTACAAGCCACCAACAGATAAACATTTAAAATCAAACTAACACTTTTTCTTCAAACAGAAAATAAATAACCCCGCCACATTAGAACACCCCCAACGTAAAAGCTGCAAAACAGTGTGAAACATCTTTAAAAAACATACATGTAAGTATAAAAAATAGAACTAGTTGCATAATTTTATAAGCAAATCACAAACATATAAACTTTTACAAATTGTATTTATTTATGCTACTACACTACTTTCTGATACAATGACAGAGAGAGACAAATACATAACATCCCAGAAAGATAAGCAATTACAAAGTCACTTGGGTTACACCTATAACCAAGAAAGTGAATCAACAGAAAATGTGAATTGGAAATGTACCAAATACAATTCTAATGCATGCTATGGGAGGGCCATTACAAAAGATCATGTTGTAATGCATGTAAGAGAACACAACCAACCCCCAAATGTGGCAGAAAAAGAAGTAAGGGAGGTATTGCAGAATATAAAAGAAGCAAGCACTAGCTCACAGGAAATATCACTAAAGTCCATGAACAGATCATGAGCCAACTGCCATCTATACCCACTTTAAAACGTTTAAGTGCACAAACTAAAAAAGTCACCAGGAATACTCCTTCTGCCCCTAGAAGATACCAAGACATAGAAATACCTGAACATTTAACAATGACACATGATGAGGTACCTTTCCTGTTATATGACGGCCTAAACAATGATAAACCAATGCTAATATTCTCAACAGTAGACAACTTACTAAAACTAACCCAATATCAAACCTGGATGTTGAATGGGACCTTCAAAATGTGTCCCAAACCATTTACTCAGATATACACCATACGTGGTGAATATCAAAACACAAATATCCCTTTTATATATGCTCTACTACCAAATAAACAAAGCAGCACTTACTACAACCTCTTACACCACAATAAACACAAAACAATTAATACTACCCACTAACAATAATCATAAACTTTGAACAAGCCACGATTCAAACCATTTTAAAAGTTTACCCCCACACAGCCATACAAGGCTGTTACTATCATTTGAATCAAAGCATACGGAGAAACGTCCAACAATCTGCACTAAGGAGGTCATTACGATGACGGGCGGACTTTGTCTGCCCGCCACCGTAGCGGTGAATGGGACCGTCCGCCATAGGAGCGGCAGTCCCGCCGCGAGTATTAGGATGCCACCACCACGGTGGCGGTGGTATCCCCTATTCCCAACATTGTGGCGGCGGTGTTCACAGCAATGCCCGCCACAATGCTGGGAATGCACGTCGTGCATTGGCATGCACAAGGTGACAGGCACCACGTGGTGCCTGCCACCTTGTCCATGCCAATGCAGGGGGTACCATAGGTACCCCCAAGTGCACCCCCCACCCCCCCTCCCCCGTGGGCCCGCAACGGGCCCCCATTGTAAAAGACCGTATGCCTTTCCATGGCGGCATTGCCGCCATGAAAAGGCACATCTCCGCAGTCATCATAATATGGATGGCGGTGTCTTGCAGACACCGCCACCATATTACTGCCCTTTTCCGCCCGGTCACCTGTGTGACCGGCGGAAAACTGGCGGACGGTCTTTCCGTCCTCCGGGCTCCCCCCCGCCATCGTAATGTGGCGGGGGGGAAATGGCATGCGGGCGGAGGGGAATGGCGGGCGATCCGCCAGTCATCGTAATGACCCCCTAGGTGTAGAATATACTACAAACAACCAATTTTCCTTTGAAATAAAGAAACAATAGCACCAGCCTATGTCCCTGTCACAGAAGTAGCTAACCACTACAATTTACTAATAGAAAGCCTTTTTTACCAACAAAATGAAGACAAACTAAGCCCCATGAAGGATTATTTCAAAGACACTTGGGCTGGCATTTCCAGATAAAAATCACCTAATATTTACACAAACAATTAAATATGACATTTCCCACCCATTAGAAATCAAATAAATGTGACATTGTTCTGCAGCTGCAGATCTTCCTCTGTATCCATGTAGTCAAAAATAATAATCCACCTCAACCGGGAAAATGTTTTCCAAAAAGCCCCCAAAAAATGCAAAAACAAAACAAATCTAATCGACATCCCTTGAAGCAACCCGAAGTATCTAGGAACCATAAAAAAACAGCAAAAGTTTTTTTTTTAAATAAACACTCCAGGAAAGCCCCCAAAAAAGGAAGTCAAACTTAAAAATATTGCCCCCAAAAACGGCTTTCTTGAAAAGAAAAAGTTACTCTAAATGCCCATAGGAAATGTTAGTTGACAAAAACCTGTAAAGTGAACAAGAAAACCTGCCGTGCGGTTCATACTTTATCAGTAAAACTGTGCTTTTGTTGGCAAACATAAATGTCAACATTGTGTGAGAATGATTCCACGTTCACCATCAGGATATGTTGGCCTTAGTCCTGGCAAGCTCACACTTCAACATCTGTACCCCTAACCAAGCAAGGCAACAGGTGGTATGTGCAGCCTCAGAACATGACAACCCTGACTCCCCGAGGAAATCGTGGAAACAGATCTAAAGCCCTTTTGTTTGGTAACTCATGCATTCCCAAAGGTAGACACAAGAAATACTCAAATTGGCATTTCAATATTTATTGAAGCAATGAGATTCTTGTATAAAATATGTGTGCTGCAATTATCAATAGAAGTAGACAAAATAGAGTAATCAGCATCACAAGAATGGTAAAGAAAATGAAAATTTTAACCATTGTGCTGTTACATAGAATATATGCTTGCATATAAGTATAGCTATAGTTATGCTCCTAGGTAGCGTCCCTATCCTGGTGTGCCTAGGGTGGCTGAATCTGCCAGAATCTCTGCGGGTGATCAAACTCCCCAGTTATCTGTGGGTATGTTTCATCGGGTAGCCTGTCTTGGTGTAGAGGTGGGCACCATCCTTCTCATGAGGAGAATTCATGCCAGAATTCAGCTGGGCTGGAATTCTGGCATGGGGCGGCCTTGACAGTGTCAGCGAAATGCTCCTCTCCCTAAGCAAAGGAGTGGTGCCATTTATATAATAAACTACACCCATGTTGCCAACCCAAGGTCTCAGTCAGACCATCATTTTTGATTCCATTCTGACAAAGCTGTCGCCGAGTGAACGATAACAAACAACAACATTTTGCGCAGTGAACTTTAACTTTCGTACAGAATGTTGAAGGCTCTGATAATATGCCTTCAAAGATGTGTAAATGTAAGCAAAGTTATTTCATGGAACGTTATCCCATACAAGCATACAAGCAAATGTGTGTCAATCGTCAACGTTCAAGAAAAGATGTCAACTTTAAACATGAGCATGTAAAATGGCGGTGTTCTTGCCCGGGCCTAATGTGACCACCTGACACCCACTCCTTGGATGTGAGGCGGCTAAAAGCTTTCTAAAAGCAATGCTAAAAGTATATATTTAACATTTTATGGGTTTCTAAAATCATAAAAGCATTGTGCTTCTTTAATAATAAAAGCACAGAGAAAGCCAAATTGTATTAAATGTCAATACAAAAAGCGAATAAAAAAACTGAATTGAAAAGCAATTTAGCAAGTAAAAAATCACCAAATTAAATAAATCTTCACTGCTCGAAACTGCCAGATTTTTTAAATGTTTCAAGGAGTAGATGAAACATTGCTGTTCCCTGCTACTGCAGATGATTGTTCCGTTGGCACCCCTCTCACCTAGCTCCATGGAACAAACATGTTCAAATCCATCCCACTCGGCAGCCGCTGAAGGAATGATGGTCAGTAGAGCACCTGCGGAAGATGAGCCAGGTTCCAAAATACTAGGACCTGAAGCCTCCCAGAGAGGCACAAAATTTGTGTTTCAAAGCAACGGCAATCGTGCAGGGCATCTGTACAAATGAATCTTTAGGGAACCCACCAGCAGTTCCATGTCCATAGATTGGACCGGTTGCATCCCCAAGCATATGTCTAAGCACATTTGAAAGTGCAAAGCTGACAGCGGAATATGGACTGAATGCAGTGTAGCTAGACAGGCCGAAAGGACAAGAACCTATTGTCATTTAGTTCTTGAAGCAAGGGTGTGCCAAAGAACTGCATCATTCTCTTACAACACAGTAGCACATATGGTAGTGCCGTCCCAATTTGGCCGCGTTACGGAACATCCATAGCGGAGCAAATAAAATAAAACCAGGGTCACGACAACCAGGAATAGGAAAAGTGGTAAGCCTCCAAAAATGCTTCTAAGCACGGAGTGTATGAAAGATGGAAATACTCTGAAGTCCATTCCGAAGGTCCTAACCAACCCAGAGCTAGTTGCTTTAAAAAAGTGCGCTACCCCCACGGTATTAGAAATGTTAAAAATGCGGTGCACTAGCTCCCCAAAATGGTGTGGGAGATTATTGCGAAGTAGCAACTGTATCTTAAAGGAAGACCTTGCAACTTGAAGATAAAACATCTCCCGAGCAGATGTTAGGGCCACTTGCTTCTGGAACAATAAGGCTTTTAGTCTGCCTAAAGTATCAAAGTTCACATTTGACATTTTAATCTAAGGCCAAATTGTTGCATCCCTAACTGTACGGGTAGGTGGAAAAAGCACTTGTGTACAACAGGTCATGGCTGCAGAATCCGTCACCAGATATGGTATTCCCAGTTTCATCCCACAACAACCTTGATCATTCAACATCAAATAGCTCCCATTGGAAAACAATATGAATGCTGGACGAATTACAGCAGCTCGGTAACCTTTCAGATAACATGACAAGTTCACCTTAGAAGCATTGCATGCACCATGGAGTGTAACCTCCTTGCAAACCAGAGAATGGCCCAAGGTATTCTCGCAGTCAATACCACTGAAAAAATCCTCAGTCGCACCATTCCTACAATGATAAGTAAAAGGCAGGATCCATGCCTCATGTACAAACCCTTCTCCTAGTGCTTCATATCTGCCTACTTGATGGTGTTGCAAGCAGTATTAGAAGTGAAAATGTAAAATCGGCAGAGAAATAAACCCATGTATTATCCAATCTGCTCATGGTATGTCTGCAACAGTAAATGGTAATTGTTCTAACTTTTCTATGTGTAACATAGAGTATGTTGCGTCTTTTCTAGCCATGGTGGTCTGTTCTTTTGTTAGATTATATGGTAGTAACAAACGAGTGCCATTTATGTGCATCCATGAAATGCGACCAGTGTGTAAGGTCTGTAGCGTCCACCTTAGTGGCATGATAGACCTAAGCTGTGATTACCCATGTTGCAAAAAGTACATGTCACTCTGTAAGATATCAATAACAGATGACACAATGTTACCCAGAGAATAGATATGCTATTGGATAATATAGTCATAAGATGGTCAACTACTGCTAAAGCCTTTTCTAAATTTACTCTGTGAATTTCACATATTCTCTCAGCAGCTTCCTGCTGTGAAACCTTCCACTATTCATTGTGCATTGCATGCAGAAATCGCTTTTGACGTGGCTTTCGAGGACCTAACAAAAAAATCCTGTAGCACCATGTCATCAGAAAGAAGAGACACGTGTTGTTTCACCTCAGGCAACATTGAATGTTTTAGCCACTCTAGGCATAACTTTCCAGCGCTGTATGTTGCGACCACTCCTGCGTGTTCTCTCTGCACATAACGTGGGTCTGGCCTATTTATCCTGAACCCTTTTGTGTTGTCAAGAAAACGTACCTGCCATCGGTTAAAATCTAATGGCCACTCTAACCATCCCTCTGGATTGTAACATGAAGAATTGTATGTCCCATTTCTAAGCATATCGTCAATTGTGTCCTCTGTGTAATTTATGAATTGCTGCCAATTCGCAACGCATGCAAAGGTGGGAATTTTCGGTGAATTTAGATCTTTGATCTTGGCCATACCGAGACAGGGATATCTGCTGCACCGTTTTATTGGGAAAAATTAGTTGTTTTGGTATAAGGCATGCTCTAAATAAGGCCTCTTTTCCCAGAACCTGCCAATCACTAGTTCCCCATATAGAGTTGAAATCACTATTGTCTTTCCAAAAGTCACACTCTTGTGTTGACAACTGGGAAATGAAAGATGCAAAATGAATCAACTTTGTGTCAGTGAGCATATTTTTCTTTGCTGTGGGAGGCCAAGTTTACAATAATAGGACTCTGGGTCTGATGGGTTGTGACCTGAAAAATATGCAAACCTCTGTGCAAATGTCTTTGAGCTACCCTGTGGTGGTGTTGGGCAGTGTTCCCATTGGGTGTAATTAAATACTGCATGTGGAGTACTTGCTTTGTGTAAATAATGGTGAGCATAATGGTGAAAACAGAACATTTCATCATAATTAGATGTACCATCATACATTTCTTCACTATTGAATACAGCGTAATGCTCTAAATTAGCAAGCATCTCATGTACTGTGTTAATGTCCCAATCAACAGAGATAGTGCTAGGAGTGATGATGTAATTTAAGGATATACAAAATACATAGGGGACTTGTAAAGTCTCTGTCAGTCCAAATATATCATAGAGTTACTTATTCTAAACAATTCCTTCAGGAATTGGAACAGATGAAATGTTTACCAGCGAAAGGTCTCTTCGCACTTTGTGAGATGAAGGATGAGGTTTCAAAATCTCGTTTACCAGTTTACCAGCACAGCGTTTTGGGAGATAGTGTCCATTCAGAAGAAAGAAAAAGACAGTCACAAAACCAATCCAAAGGAAGGGGAGAAATAAGAAAAGATTAATCCAAATGTATGTACACAAAGGTATATGGTATGTCTTTATGAGCCAAATAAAAAGTTCACGTGGTCCTCTTTGTGGAGGTGGGTCTGACGAATCCGAAGAAAAATCATCAAAGAATACAAAATAGCTGGAGGCTGTTTGTGCAAATGTAAGAGGCTAGTGAAGCTATGTAGAGCTGGTAGATGACTCTAATGGTGGTATGGTATGGACTCCATTGTTGTCTGCTTGCGGAGTTGAAATCTGTGTAGTCTTATTTGGCAATTGTATGGCATTTGCTGCTACAACTGGAAGTAGTGACACTTCAGTGTTAGCTGCCCCCAGCCATGGAGAAGAAACTTCATTGTTGATTAAAGCTTGTAACATAAAATCCTGTAAGGTAGTGAGAGGAGGCAGGTAACTACCCAGTAATGGGCAGTAAAAGTACTGTTCTGGTACCATCTATAGGCAGGACAGGCACAGGCCCGAATTCCTTTTTGTCGATTAGTTTCTCCCGTTCTACATCCCTGATCTTTGGAATTCAACCAGGAGTCGCCAGTGCGTCTTTCACTTCACCAGTGGTGGAAAGTTTCTGTGGGACGTTGCTCTGAGTGTCGCTTAAGTCGTTCAGGTCCTGTGAAACATCCAAACATTCACTGATATCAAAAGGTGTTTCCGGTGTCACTGTACTGGGACTGTCATGGTCTGGAACCCACATTTAAACCCCAAACAGGACTTTATAGGAACCACCCTAGGATCTTCTAAGCAGATTGATTAAGGCTCCCTGTACCCAATGCAGGTGGTGGACCCAACTGCGACCTGAACCTAGTATTCTAGCTGTTAAAAACTGCTTTAAGTCACGGTTTGTCTTGGTAGGGGCAGGAGTAATGCACATTCACACCCAATTTTCCCATGGTGTCTCTGTAAGCCCTCGAGGCAAACACTGGACCCTGGTCCGAATGGAATGTGGCTACTGCATATGTGCCGATAAAGACTTGCAAGCCCTTTATAACAGTTCAAGCATCAGCTGATCGCTGGGGCCATACCCATAGGAATCAAGAGCAGGAAACCACTGCTAGCATGATGTACTTGTAAGATCCATCTAAGTGTAAGGGTCTGCAATGGTCCCAATGGTAAACACAAGCCAGAGGCTTGTTTGAGATCAGGAGAGGAGTCATTGGTGGACTAGCTGTGGTGGAACCTATTATCTGCTGGCAAATGTCATATATAAGGACATAGGGGTCGATTCCGATCTCGGCCGGTAGGGCACCGAATCGGATTCGGCTTAACCGGATCCGATTCGGAGCCCTCTTTCCCGACCGATTCGTACGTGCGTCCGGGTGAGCGAGTACGATGCGAGCGCGTGCGGACTCCGCCGACCGACTCGTACGCCCGTCCCAACCGCACCGACCGACTTGCACGGATGCGCTCGCACCGCGCAATGGAGACGTTCCCCGGCCGGGCAAGTACAATGCGCGGCGCGAGCAGTCCGACCGACTCGTGCCGTCTGGCTCGAAGAAGCAGTCGGAGCCGTACTTCGGGGGTCCGTGTCGGATCCCCCTGTACGCGTAGCCGCGCGAGTCGCACACAGGGGGGACCCATGGGTCCCCCCTACCTGTGCGTGTACGGCACGAGTTGCTTCGCCGCGTACACGCTGTAGGCCCTTGTTCGCCTCGCACCCATTGAGTCAATGGGAGCCCGCGTACGCGTTGTACGACAGGCTCCCATTGACTTCAATGGGAGTCCGACCGAATCGAGTCCGATAGCATGCGTTCGCATCGTACTCGTTCGGTCGGGCTGCTAGGGTCCGATTCGGTCGGAAATCTCTCCGAGTCCGGCTCGGTCAGAGAGATTTCCGGCCCGAATCGGAATCGGCCCCATAGTCTTTAGCCTGTTTGTAAAGACCTGGCCACCAATAGCGTTAATGCAAAAGTGAAATTGTAGCCACCAACCCTGCATGAGCAGATGCTAGGCCCACATGTGCTGCTAGTGTGCTGCTAGGATCAGTCCTAACCTGCTATCTGAATTAGGTATTACTTAATCCCCCTCTCCGGGAATATGAGCAAATGGAATATTTTCCTTTAACTGGAACGAGTATTTTAGTGGAAAACCTTTCAGTAAGAAGGTGCAATTGCATGGAATCACTGACATAATATCGACAGACACAATATCGACCTACATTTTTATCGACACAAAAATATCGACGACACTTATATCGATACCCTATACTTAATTAAAAAAATACACTATTATCGACCCCAAAATATCGTCATCCAAAATTATCAATTACAGTAATATCGAATACATAATTATCGTTATGTAAAATATCGAACATCCTTTAAAAATATACATGTCCAAAATATCGATCACAATAATATAGACAGTAATATTATCGTTTTTGTAAAAATATCGACAACTCAAAAATAGATAAAACACACAAAATTAAACACCATAAATTTAGTTAAATAAATAAACATACACTGCATATAAAATACAAGCAAATACATAATTTTAGAAAATAGTAAAACATATCTTAAAACATTAAATGATAAATACACTATTAATAACCATTTAAATTTTATCCTTACATTATGTACACACATTTTTTAACATCACATATAATATAATACACATTTAAATAATTCAACAAGTGGCATCGCCACCATGGAAAGGCTCTGAATACCACACATCCTAATATGGATGGCGGTGCCTGCTAGGCACCGCCACCATATTAGGCCCCCAGTCCGCCCGGCCGGCAATCGTAACAATTGCCTGCCGGTGGAAAAGCGATACCCCCGCCATAATAATATGGCTGGGACCGGCCGCCAGACGTGTGGCGGTCCCGCACCACTGATTAGGATGCGACCGCCACCCTGGCGGTCGCATCCTGCATATTTGGCATTGCGGCGGGTGCTGCTTACAGCAGCACCCGCCGCAATGCCAAAATGGCATGTTGTGCATTGCCATGCACAACGTGGCAGGCACCGCGTGGTGCCTGCCACCTTTTGCATGGCAATGCAGGGGGGTACTATGGGTACCCCCAAAGTGCAGCCCCCCACACCCCTACCCCACCGGGGGCCTGCAACGGGCCCCCAAAGCAATTCCCGCCAGCCTTTCCATGGCGGCATCGCCACCATGGAAAGGCTCTGAATACCACACATCCTAATATGGATGGCGGTGCCTGCTAGGCACCGCCACCATATTAGGCCCCCAGTCCGCCCGGCCGGCAATCGTAACAATTGCCTGCCGGCGGAAAAGCGATACCCCCGCCATAATAATATGGCGGGGTAGTTCTGGTTACGATAGCGATCCGCCCGCCATCGTAATCAGCCCCTAAGTGTAGAGTATGCGACAAACAGTTCATTCGCATACCAAATAAAAAAACTTATTGCACTGGCCTACGTCCCAGTAACTGTCATGGCCGAACATTGCAACCTTTTACTAGAAAGTCCTTGCTACCAGCAACACGAACAAAAATTAAGTCCCCTCCTAGACTATTTTGAAGATACCTGGGTGGGAAGACTCCATAGATCAGGCCAAAGGAGACAACCAAAATACCAAATTCCATGGTGGAATGTCTACCTTAGCACACTAAACCAAGAGGCAAAAACCAACAATGCTGTTGAAGGTTGGCATAATGTCTTCCAAGCATCAACAGGACAAGGTACACCTACTCTACACAAACTCCTACTCTCCCTCCAAAAAGAACAGAGCTACCAACAGCTAAGAATGGAGCAATCTGTTACATAAATCAGGCCTAAACTATCCAAACAAACTAAGCAAATGTTTGAATACCTACAACAACAAGTCAAACTATACCCTACAACAAGAGGCCTAAAATACTTAGCAATAATTGCCAAAAGCCTACTCTAAACTCTCAAAGCAGTGTAAAATGTATAATACTTTTCTGTTTAAAATATTAAAATGCATGCAAAATAATTTTATTTTTTCACAAAACTAATTAATTTGTCTAATATATTTTTATTAATAAATAAATATATATAGACACATTAATTAGATATTTGAAAAAATAAACAACAACAATAGTACATTTCATAATATTTCCCTCCCACAATAAATAATTAAAATAACTTACCGTTTCCGTAGCTGTAGACAGAAAATCCCACATCTTGTAAAACAATCCAGGTAGCTCATAATCCAAATAGATTAAAATGTTTCCAAAAAAAAAAAGAAAAAATCCAACTATTCCAAAAAGTAATCCTCGGTCCGTAAATCCACAATCCAGAAACCATAAAAAACCCGAAAAAGTAAAAAAAAAAAAAAGAAACGCTCCATGAATACCCGAACAATTAAGGAAGTGTAAAATAATTATTAGTTACTAAAACTAATGTACACTTCCTTAATTAAAAAAACCCGCAATATTCCGAAAACCGCAACTTCTTTCTAATAAAACCTGTAAAAAGACACACGAACATTCCCACCAACACAAATATACACATAATATACAATACAACAGTATTACAAACATTATACACACGATAATAAGACATATCCTACCATACTTTAAATTTTCTAAACCAGGCCTCAAAAACTAACGATACATAAATCGTCAAAACCTAACGTACGCATAAAAAACGCCATAACTTCTAAAACCTAACTGTACACACACTAACTACAAATTAACTACCTTCAAATTTAATTAAAAATGTAGTTTTAATAAAGAAAAGTAATCTTACCTTGCTCGACGTGAAGCAGCTCCCAACCGCGACCTTCTCCCCTTCGAAATAACCCAAAACAACCGCGAGCGGTTACAAAATACAAGCCCCAAACAAATATGGCAGCTTTAAACATATAAAATAAATGCAATTTAATTTATAAAATGTTATTACGTGATATCAAAATTACTATCATGTGTAATTAAAATACTACAATTTGTATCTTATTTGTTTAAATGTATTATAATTTTTTTGGGCATTGTAAAATTATAATAATAAATATTATGAAACACATAATATTCAATATTATAATTCCATGTATTTACATGTTACATACATTTATTTAAAAGAATTAATATTTTTTTTATCTTTAAAAAATGTCTACTTTAGAAATAAAATGTATAAAAATTAAACTATGTAATAATTATTAATATTAATATTTTATATATTAATATTAATAATTAAAATTTATTATGTTTTTTTTAAAAAATGTAACTAACTTTATATTTAAAAAATGTATTTAAAAATGTTAAAACTGTCATATTATTAAGTTGTTACAAATATATGTAACTAAATAAAAAATGTTAATAATACCAAATGAAAATTAACTGTTAAAAATATATATTTATTTTTGAAATGTATCTAAAGAAATGTGAAACTACATTATCTGATATTACAAGATGTACACAAGTGTTAAAGCAATGTACTAATGTATTCAATAATTTTTCATTAATTATTACATGTAAAAATTTACATATGTACAAACTATGGGGGTCATTATGATGGCGGGCGGATCGCCCCCGCCGGGCCGGCGGTAGTCACCGCCGGCCTGGCGGGGGTGATCCGCCCGCCATCCAGACAGCAAAGACCCCCCGCCATATTATGATGGCTGGGGGGTCCGCGGCGGAGGTAAAGACCGTCCACCGCTTTTCCGCCGGTCGACTCGTCGACCGGCGGAAAACAAGGATAATATGGTGGCGGTGTCTCCAAGACACCGCCATCCATATTATGATGACTGCGGAGTGCAGCCTTTCCATGGCGGCATTGCCATGGAAAGGCATACGGTCTTTGTATATGGGGGCCCGTTGCGGGCCCCCACGGTGTTGAGGGGGTGGGGGGTGCACATGGGGGGTACCTATGGTACCCCCCTGCATATGTATGCACAAGGTGGCAGGCACCGCGCGGTGCCTGTCACGTTGTGCATGCACATGCACGACGTGCATTCACAGCATTGTGGCGGGCGGTGCGGTGAGCACCGCCCGCCACAATGCTGTGAATAGGGCTTGCCACCGCCACGGTGGCGGTGGCATCCTAATAGCATGTGCGGGACCGCCACACCCCTTGCGGACGGTCCCGCATTCCACTGCGGTGCCATCGTAATGTTGCCCTATGTTGTTTTTGTAAAATAAATATAATTTCCTATCTTTATGTATTGGTTTATTTTACATATTTTTAATAAAAGATATATTTCTTTTTGATTTTATAATATTTTACAATAAATAAACATCAATAAAAAAATTAAAATGTCTAATTTATTGTCTACCATTTTATTAATGTTATATTCAATGTTACATATTACGTTTATTTTTATTAAGTATACTGTGTAAAATAATATGTTTTAATTGAATATATATACAATGTTATGTTTTTTCCTTCACAACTGTCTTATAATTCTAATTTGATACTACTTTGAACTGTAATAATTTTTTTAAACTATAATTAAAAACACATTTAGCTAAATTACTATTCCCACTCCAGTTAGCATAAATACAGGGTAGGTGCTGGACACTAATCTTAAATAATTTACTATTCCCACTCCAGTTAGTATTAATTTGGGGTAGGTGTTGGACACTAAACTTAATTAATTTACTATTCCCACGCCAGTTACTATAAATTCAGGGTAAGTGTTGGACACTAAACTTAATTAATTTACTATTCCCACTCCAGTTACTATAAATTAGGGTAGGTGCTGGACACTAAACTTAATTAATTTACTATTCCCACTCCAGTTAGTATTAAATTGGGGTAGGTGCTGGACAACAAACTTAATTAATTTACTATTCCCACTCCAGTTAGTATTAATTAGGGTAGGTGCTGGACACTACATTTAATTAATTTACTATTCCCACTCCAGTTAGTATTAAATTGGGGTAGGTGCTGGACAACAAACTTAATTAATTTACTATTCCCACTCCAGTTAGTATTAATTAGGGGTAGGTGCTGGACACTAAATTTAATTAATTTACTATTCCCACTCCAGGTAGTATTAATTAGGGGTAGGTGCTGGACACTAAATTCAATTAATTTACTATTCCCACTCCAGTTAGTATTAATTAGGGGTAGGTGCTGGACACTAAACTTAAATAATTTACTATTCCCACTCCAGTTAGTATTAATTTGGGGTAGGTGTTGGACACTAAACTTAATTAATTTACTATTCCCACTCCAGTTACTATTAATTAGGAGTAGGTGCTGGACACTAAATTTAATTAATTTGCTATTCCCACTCCAGTTACTATAAATTAGGGGTAGGTGCTGGACACTAAACTTAATTAATTTACTATTCCCACTCCA
This sequence comes from Calotriton arnoldi, assembly GCA_963921515.1. NCBI lineage: Eukaryota > Metazoa > Chordata > Amphibia > Caudata > Salamandridae > Calotriton > Calotriton arnoldi. Next base: position 1,702,483 of record CAWUFW010000868.1, on the reverse strand, counting down.
TTTAGTATTAAATTGGGGTAGGTGCTGGACAACAAACTTAATTAATTTACTATTCCCACTCCAGTTACTATTAATTAGGGGTACGTGCTGGACACTAAATTTAATTAATTTACTATTCCCACTCCAGGTAGTATTAATTAGGGGTACGTGCATGGACACTAAACTTAAATAATTAACTATTCCCACTCCAGTTAGTATTAATTAGGGGTAGGTGCTGGATCCTAAATTTAATTAATTTACTACTCCCACTCCAGTTAATGTTAGTTTAGGATTAGTGCTGGTCATTAAACTTAATTATTTAACTATACCCACTGAAATTACTGTAAAATAAATGGAATGCCAGACTTTTAAAATATTTTTTTTTGTTTTCCCATTAAAATTACTATAATATGACTAACTACACTATACATAAAATGTTTCAGTATTTGACAACACCTATAATAATTCCTACACTATATAATATAATAAATTTCATTATTTTTATAATTTATAAAACAAAAATATATATATATTTTTTTAATATTTATGTTTTATTAAATTTAAAATATCACATATAAATAGTATATTATCTACATAACATACCTAAATACAAATATTTCAATATTACATTTTAAAGATTTTTATAAATTTATCTCCTAGATTAAATTTTTTTTAAATGTACACATTTTATTTAAATTCTAAAGTTTTCATTCTTAACAAATGAAATATTTAATAATTTCCATTTATTATATTACATTTTCTAACGTTTTATGTTTTATTTATTTATAATACACAATACAATATAAATATTAATAGATTATTAATGTACACTGTATACACAATTTTGTTTTTATTTTAGTAAATATTTTTTTTTCTTTTTAAATTTTGAAATATTTCAACAAAATGTCTCAAACTGTAACCAACATTATATCCTATAAACACAACTCCAAACTGATTAAACAATACATTCAATATACAAATAAAATATAACCAAATTTAGGGGTCTATTAGGATGGCGGTCAGAAATTCTCTCCGACCGCCATGGTAGCGGGAAAAGACCGCCCGCAAGGACCGCGGCACAACCGCCGGTCCGATTAGGATGCTCCGCAGTCGAAATCCGACCGCCGGGGTCGGTTTCCGGCGATTAACATTGCGGCGGTAGCTGCTGCCAGCAGCACCGCCGCGATGTCAAAATGACCATGTCCTGCATGTCCCTGCACTGCGTGGCAGGCACTGCACTGTGCCTGGCACCTGGTACAGGGACATGTAGGGGGGTACCGTGGGTACCCCCCCAGTGCACCCACACACCCCCCAAACACATTGGGGGTCCGCAATGGGCCCCCGGAACTTGTCTCCGCCACCCTTAAAATGGCGGTTCCACCTCAGCGGAAAGGCTGGCTTCCGCAGGCATCCTAATCGTGCCGGCGGAGCCTGGTCCTGCACCGCCCCCATGTTAGCGGCCAGCTCTGCCCGCCAGGCGACCGGGCGGACTGCTACCAGCGAAAAACTGGTGGGCGGGAATTCTCACCGCCGCGGGCAACACCGCCATCCTAATTGGACCGGCGGTTTTACGGGTAGTGATCGCGGGCGGATGACCTCCGCCAGCACGGCGGTCGCCACCACCAGCCCGGCAGCGCCCATCCGCCCGACATCCTAATAGACCCCTAAGTATAGAAACTTCCAATTTTTTTGACATTTCATTTAATATTTTTTAAACACTCCCCACCCTTATCCACTAGAAACTCAGCATCCCACTCCTAAAAAAATTATTTCAAAATTAGATATAATATTTTCTAAATTATAAATTAAAATGTTGAAGTTATTATAAATTAAAATACATTATTTTAAAACACTCCCCACCCTTATCCCCTATAAACCCAACATCCCGCTCCTAAAAAATAATTTTCTAAATTAAAAATTATATTTTCTAAATTAAAAATTAAAATTTCGAATTTATTATAAATTTAAATCAATTATTTTAAAACACTCCCCACCCTTATCCCCTATAAACTCAACATCCCGCTCCTAAAAAATATTATACAAATAAATTTTTTTATACATTAAATAATATTATACTACAAACAAACTCTAAATACATTAAAATATAGTACAATAACGATATTTTAACATAGCGATATTTTAACAGTCGATATTACAAACTTCGATATTTTTAACAATACTTAAAATCGATATTTTTAACATCGATATACATAACATCGATATGTAGTACTATCGATATACTAAACTCGATATTTATGTATATCGATATTAAAATTTCGATATTATGTCTACTTACCAATTGCACGTAGCATTGACAGCCATCATAATGTCTCCATCTATTCTCTTACTGGAACAAGTGAGTGCAGCTACTGCAGCAGTTTGCACTGTTGCTTTTGCAACTTAATCAGATTTTTCTGCAACGTGTACTCCTACATGTTGGTGGTTCAGTGTGTCTATGACATGAGCCTGTGGCAAACTTGCTTTAAGTTTAGCCACTTTCCCCCAAAGCATCTTATGCATTATTGTGTACCCTTTGGAGTCTCTGAATCCATTCTGGCTCCAGTAGTGTAAATACTCATTGTAAGACTGGACACAATAATACGAATTGCACACTGTAAGTGTGGAGAACTTAGGATCTGCATTCTCAAGTGCCAGAATTAGAGCTTTCAGTTCAGCCAGCTGTGCAGTGCAATCACCAAGTGACTGCATGCATGTTTTTTGAAGTTGGAATTCTCCACCCCTCATTTTACCCTTCCGCACTGTGCAAGTAGAAGAATGTGAGGGAGAACCCTACATCGAGCCACCCAAAACCCACCACGTACCGTGGACCGAAGAGCTGTCTCGTGGCCAACAGCCGAGACGGCCACAAACCGAGGAATATCCACAACCAGCAAAGGTTAACTCCCGGCCTCTCCCCTACAGGAAGGAGGAGGAGTTCCTGAGGAAAGGAACCAATGCAATATCCACTGGGGAGGAGAAAAGGTGGAACAGGAAGAGGAAGCGGCGTCCCGGGTAGAGACCAAGAGGTGGAGCCAAGAGGAGCTGCAACACGCCAGAGTCGAAGGAGCAGGAGAGACGCCAAGGAGGAAAAGCGGGGAACCAGAAGAAGGTTTCAATGGCAACTATGAGGTGACGGAGGAGTGGAGCGAGGACTGGTCGATCCCCCCAGGAGGTGTTACATCGCCGCCGCAACTCAGGAGAGTTGCGGCCTGGACGGTGAGTGACCCGTAACTGGGCGACGCAGGGTGACACCGAGGGAGTGGGATTGGGTCTCGAGGGAGCAGGGCAGGTAGCGAGGGGACTGGGCGTAAAAGCCCTCAAAAGACCAGCAATATATTATTTCCTTTCTTTATTTTTTTTGGGTTGCTTTTCCGCTTTCTCTCTCTCACTTCCTTCCATTTTTGATTGTAGGCCGCTAAAAGCAGTCTGAGCGCAAGATTACTTTTGGGCATAAGAGTGTGCGAGGCGCTATTTCTTTTGATGTTAGGAGGAGATAAACAAATATCTTTATGCTCGGCCATATCTTCAAGTGCGAGGGCAATTACAGTGGGGAAATAACCTCGTGGGCATCTGTGTCTGGAGCTCTGCTCACAAACGTGTTATGGTCACAAAGAGAGTTATCCGTGTTGTGTCTTTGTTGTAAGGTAGTGAGGTCGAGGGGCCCTGAATACCTTTTTTTTTCTTTTCTTGACCCTACACTCGCCCTAAGGTAGATCCTGGAATCCCATCTTTTCACTCCTTGTGTCATGGTGGACACTATCCCACCTTTTAATTTTTTTTTTTTTTTTTATTAATGCATGTTAAACGTTTGATATACACAAAAAAGGAAACCAGTTATAATTCACAGTCTGCAGGAAGTGGAGAAAGAGAAAAGAGCAAATCAAAATTATGCATTACTTTTTTTTTTGAAATTTTTCACCCCTTAGGCCCTGCCCAGTTGGGCTGGACCACTCGTCCTCCCAATACCCACCCACCCACCCCTCCCCCGAGGTTGACAACTAATAACTTATTTACCTTTATTTAAGTTCTGTCTTGTTTCCCTTTTAAAGATTTGCCCCCCTTTCTTCAATCCATCTAGTCAGAGGTGCCCAAATTTGTAGACCCTTTATTCGAGAGTGTAGACCCCTTTTTGTATATATAGCTTTTTCAAGATTATAGTTATCTAAAAAACGAGATAACCATTGCTAAAACATGGGGGGGGGGTTAGGGTCCAACCATGCGGATGCCAGACATAGCCATAATATCGCCATACCAATGAACAGCAATTCCTCTCCAAACTTCCCCCCGAGTGCTCTGGGCTACATCGAGTCCAATCAAGGTAGGAGAAAGGACGCATTCGACGCCCAGAGACAGCCTGAAAAAGTTAGTGATGTCTTGCCTAAGTTTATGGAGGGCATCACAAGAGGCAAAGATATGCATCAGATCAGCCTGGAATAGTGCACACCGAGGGCAGAGGGTTCCTCTCCTCGTCCCCCATTTCGCAATTCTTTTAGGGGGCCGATTCCGATTCGGGCCGGAAATCACTCCGACCGAGCCGGGCCCGGAGAGATTTCCGGCCGAATCGGACTCTAGCAGCCCGACCGAACGAGTACGATGCGTACGCATGCAATCGGACTCGATTCGGTCGGACTCCCATTGAAGTCAATGGGAGCCGGTCGTACAACGCGTACGCGGGCTCCCATTGACTCAATGGGTGCGAGGCGAACAAGGGCGCCCCCTACAGCGGGTACGCGTCGATGGGAATCGCGACATACATGCACAGGTAGGGGGGACCCATGGGTCCCCCCTGTGCGCGACTCGCGTGGCTACGCGTACAGGGGGGTCCGACACGGACCCACAAAGTCCGGCTCCGACTGCCTTTTGGAGCCAGATGGCGCGAGTCGGTCGGACTGCTCGAGGCGCGCATCGTACTTGCCCGGCCGGGGAACGTCTCCATTGCGCGGTGCGAGTCGTGTCTGTGCGAGTCGGTCGGAGCGGTTCGGACCCGCAAACGAGTCGGTCGGAGATTTCGCGTGCGCTCGCATCGTACTCGCTCGCCTGGACGCACGTACGAATCGGTCGGGAAAGAGGGGTCCGAATCGGATCCGGTTAAGCCGAATCCGATTCGGTGCCCTACCGGCCGAGATCGGAATCGGCCCCTAGGTGTATAGTACAGCGAGAAGCAAGTTTTGTAATATTGGGCCTGGAGTCGGGCCGGAATCAAGGTGTTCTGTGCTAATTTGACGGAGTGAAAGAATAGGTTTTCTGAGGCCCCGGTTTCCACTTCCCACTTTGCCGCTCGAGCACCCATATCATCTGTCATTAGTGAGTTAAAAAAATTATAGACTGTACCTATGGATAGGTCTGTGTTTCTTCTCAGATTGTCAATTATGTAATTCCTAGTGAAGCCAATTGGCCCTCCACCTTTCTTATTTAAAAAGTCTCTAATTTGAAGATATTTGTAAAAATCCCTCCAATCTAGCGCATACCGTTCTTTAAGATTAGCGAAGGAAGTCAGACCTGATGAAGAAAAGAATGTTCCCAGATTGGTCAGCCCGGCATTGCACCATTTTTGGATGACTGGGTCTTTAAAGATCTCGGGTAAATTGGGATTATTGAGAAGAGGTGTATAGTGATTGTACCGGCCCAAACCGATCAGTTTACGTATTAGTTTCCAGATTTTGTGTCCCGCTTGCAGGGTTTTAAAGCGAACCTTCTTATAGTGGTTGTCGCCTAAAAATCGCCAAGCCCAGCCCCACGCTTCCACACCCATTATAAGTTTGAGGGGGGTTGGTACCTCCTCAATCATACTATCTCTTGGCTTTTCTTGTATTACGACTAAATTATATAATAGTGTTGTAGCCCAATAGTAAAGTCGTATATTAGGAAGAGCCAAACCACCTCTCTCTAGGTAAAGATATTTATATGCTCTTCTTGGTTTGGCATATGCCCAGATAAAACAGGAAAATAAATTTTCGATTTGTTTAAGACAATCCGTGGAGAATTCAAGTGGGATTCCGCGCATAAGATATAAAAAATTTTGAAAAAATAGCATTTTGATGATATTGCATCTGCTGATAATAGACGGATGTAAGTTGTGAATTCTCTGCAGGTCAGGTTTAATTTTAGCAATTAATGGCTCTATGTTATCTTTGACTATTTTATCGATATTAGCTGAGATATCAACGCCAAGATAAATTGCATGTTTGACTACGCAAGAGTCATTGGAGATTAAGTTCTCATTAGCAACAATTTGCGTTTTAGTACGATTAGAGAGTACCCAGAGAGTGTCCCATATCTTGCCGCTTTTGCCTCTATTTCGACCATAGCTGTTACGGGGTCGGGAGTCACAAGGGCGATGTCGTCCGCATAAGCCAGTACTTTAGTTTCCCGGCCTTGGGTAACTATGGGTCTGATTGTTTCATTAATTTCCAATTGGCGTAAGAACGGGTCTATGTAAATAGGAAATAGAAGCGGTGAGCTTGGGCATCCCTGGCGGGTACCTCTCGTTATGTTAAAGCTATCCGTGAGTGCTGCATTAACAAAGAGGCGTGCAGTAGGGTGAAAATACAACATTTTAAAAGCTTGCAGAAGCCCTTTACCAACTCCGACCATCAACAGAGTCTCCCATAGAAAAAGCCAGGAGACCCTGTCGAAGGCTTTTTCTGCATCTAGCAATATTAATGCCATTGGGTGATTAGAAATATTTGCAGCATCAAAGAGTGAGATAGCCCGCCTTATATGGTCCGTCGTCCCTCGCCCTGGTATAAACCCATGTTGCCTGATTGAAACAACCTTATGGATAACAGAAGCCAACCGAGTGGCAAGGATTTTAGAGTAGATCTTGCTATCGCTGTTGATTAAAGTTATAGGGCGATATGAGCCAAGTTCAGATGGAATTTTATTTTTTTAAAGAAAAACCACAATCTTGGCCTGCGACCAGGATCCAGGTGGTCTGCCACCCTTGAACACTTGTATGAATAACTAAGTCATACAGTCTTTGAGCTGTGGCGAGAATTTTTTATAGAATTCGAGAGGTATATTATCTAATACAGTGGCCTTGCCATTGGGGAGACTGTTGATGCATAGTAATATCTCGACCCATTGCGGAAGTTCATCGAGCCATAGCCGGTCTTCCTGGGAGAATTTTTCCAAGGGGATCGTGTTAAGATATGCCGCCATATCTCCCGGATTCCTAGAGGAGTCTTAACTATATAATTTCTGATAGTATGTATGAAATACCTCTCGAATTCCATCCGGGTCTGTTATCATCCCTCGCACAGGGTCATTTATTTCTTGTATTGTATTCCGGGTGGTTTTTTGTCTTGCTCTAATTGCCAGGTGGTGGCCTACCTGTTCGCTATACTCGTATACCTCCTCCCGCCATGTTATAAGTTTATCAGCAGCTGTGTTTGCTATAATCTCCATAACCGCTGATTTAGCGACTGCTACCTTAGCCTGTGCTTCAGCGGGGTCGCCCCCGGTTTGAATCATGGAAATCAATTCTTCTTCAGCGACGGCTAATCTAGCTAGTGTGTCATTTGTCAAGGAGCGTTTTTTTTTATTCAGTGATAAGGAGAATCCTAGGGTTTCCCCCCGTATTCCAGCTTTTAGTGCATCCCAGACAGTTTCAATTTCTGTGCTCCCCAAGTTCTCACTGAGAAATTGCGGAATCCACATTCTCATATGATGACAGTAGTCTTCATTAAGAAGTAACGCTTGTTCAAAGCTCCATGTGGCACTTCTCCCTCCCTTGGGCAGTTTCCCCTTTAGCTCTACCGTTAGAGGGTTGTGATTAGCGAGAATGCGAGGTGCTTTTTCAATAAAACAGTCGTGAAGAAGAGAGTGCGATACTAATATATAGTCTAATCTGGCATGTTTATTATGGGGATAGGAGAAGTAAGTGAAGCCAGGGTCGGAAGGATTCTGCCAGTTCCAGAGATCGGAGAGAGCATGCTCCTGGCATAATGTCCTTAGCGCCTGGAACACCTTAGGTTTCCGGCCACTATATATCCAATCGGTTTCTGCGTTTAATTTTTTATCTGCGGGTATATTGATGTTAAGGTCCCCACAGATAATTATGGGAAGTGGCCAGGTGGCTAATTCATTATTTATATAATGAAAAACTTCTGGGTCGTCTAGTATGCTGCCATAGATCGAGCAGATTGTGAGTGGGTCCCCATTATCCCTGCAGCATTCCGTAATTACCCATCTCCCTAGTTGATCAACCGAAGTGCGCCTAAATAGTGTAGTATTGTTTGCTGTCAGGATCGCGACCCCACGTGTGCGTGAACTTTGTGTTGTTCCCCCCACCAGAGTGTATCCAAGTGTTGTGAGTAAATGCTGCTGAGACCTCTCAATGTGAGTTTCTTGCATACAAATTATGTCGGCCTTCAATAAGCGTAGACCGACTGCAGTGTTCCGCCTCTTTTTGAGGTCATTTAGGCCACAGATATTGATCGTAGCGATACTGAGTTTACTCATCTAGGATACCGGAAAAGAAAAAAGGGCAAAAAGGGAATAAAGGAAAATTCAGATATTTCAGAATGTGTTGCCAACCCCCCCTAACCCTGAAAACCCCCCTCACCCTTCCCCACCCGGCCCTCCCTCCACCCCTCCACCTAATGCTGAGGTTACCTGGTCCTGCCCGGACCAGGATGATGCCATCTGAGCAATCATAGCCCCGTGTCTCCGCTGAGCTGGCCGCCCATTCGGGGCCCCCGCCCCACAGTCACCCCCCCACACTGCCCTTCGTGACCTCAGTGCAGCAAAAAAAAAAAAAAGGGAAAAAGTTTTAGGGATCTGACTTTAAGACCTTGCCAGAATGAGATCTACCCTCAGCTATCTGTTAAGAATTTTCTCGGTTACCATGCAAAAATGCAGTGTAAAAGATAGGAGAGGAGGAAACAGTTGCATAGATAGTGACTTTGTAATTAGATTCCTGATAGACAAATTTATAGTCTAATATCCCTTAAGTCTTGTTGGTATGGTTTGCATTTTGGCCGATGATTTCCTGTAGATACGCCTGGGCCTGAACTTCCGAGTTGAAGCTGCGCGTGGAGCCCTTGTAGACGACTTTTAGACGGGCTGGGTTCTGTAGGTAAACTTCTGCTCCAAGTTGCTGGAAGGGAGTAAAGAGTTGTCTAAGCCTCCATCTATGCTCAACAGTGGCGTAAGCAAATTCGGGTCTTGTGAAGAACGATACTCCATTGAATTCCTTCTTGGAATTGGAGTTGGTCCAGCGAGGTCATAAAGAGTTTGACGTAAGAGGAAGTTACCAAAGTATAGGAGCATTGCGCGTGGGTGTTGAGGAGTAGCTGAGGGACGTTTAGATGGTATTAGAGGAAATCTATGGGCTCGTTGGATCTCTTTATCCCAATCCCAGGTGTGTAATTCAGGGAAGGCACCCTTCAGCAACGTGATATATATTTCCTGGGATCACCCCCTTCGGCCCCCTCTGGGATGCCGAGAACACGAAGATTGTTGCGCCGTTGCCTGTTTTCGTATTTCTCCATTTTCCACATCAGGTCCTTCACAATGCCGTCATGTTCATTTCCTTGTGCTTTTAGAGTGACAAGATCCTTCTCGAGATTTTCAGTGCGAATTTCAACGGATGCCATCCTGTCCGCTATTTCAGCACAAGTCCTGCCAACCTTCCGAACGGCCCCTTGTAATTTTTTAGCGGCTAAGCGAGATCTCCGATTGTCTTGCTTGGCCTCTTCCTGGAAGCTCTTAATAGACTGTAAGCCCACGGCTAGAGCAGGATCGTTCTGGACCTCCAGCTCTTTACCTTCAGTGCTGCCAGTGACTCTATGATTTCCTCCTGAGCACACTGTTAGGTCTGCCATGCTAATGAGTTGTGAGGCTGAGTAGTCCCATCTGAGGTCCCCAGCGCTGCCGTTGTCGGTGACCCCCACCCTCTTTCTCCGGCTTTCTTTTTTATTCAGATTTTTGCTATGTCCATGCATTCTGGCGGGTAGTTCTGTGTCAGAGTCTGAGCTGCTTTTCCAATTCTGCCCCTCTCCTTCGCTGGAGGCGGATATGCTCAGATCTGAAATATCCGATTCATCTGTTAGTGAATAGAATTTCTCAAGGGTATCGGGTGTCATGGGCCGGGGGTGAGGGGTATTCGCCAGATCAAATTCAGGGGCCTTGCAGGTTGAGGATGATTCACTGCCATTTGTTCCTGAGTTTCTTTCTAAAGATTTTTTGCAACCTAGAACAACAGGAGTGACAGGAATGACAGGAGCGTCAAGAGTGTCAGCTTGGAGCTCCGTGTTGAGATTACTTCCCGATGCCTCCTCACGGTCAGGGATAGGGGTAGACGTTGTTTGACCCTGCGTGCCTGCCTGTGAGACTGGAGCCAGGATAGGGGCAGTACCAGCATTCAAACTATCAGCAGTACTTAAGTCATACTCCCTCTCTTGGTCTTTATTTCTTTGCAGAGAAGCCTTATGAGCTTTCCCGTCGCTTGGACCAAAAATATTTGAGATTAAAGTTTGCGAGTTGCCCGGGTCCCTGGGGGTTCTATGCTGAGTTTTTTTTTCCCATGTCAGTTTTTTGAAAGCTCTCAGTGTTTTCGGTTTTCTGAGTTTTCTCTCCCCCTTTAATTTTGGCCCCACGTGTGTCAATGCGCTTAGCCCGGTTTTCAGCAGTCAATATGGAGGGCAGACCTGCGGGCGTTATTGATGGGAGAGAGGGATGAGAGCTCTTAGATTTAACAGTTTTGCCTCCCCGCCATCCTTACTTGTCTGTAAGCTGTTTCCCTTTTGTTCCGCTGTAACCGCGAGGTGCTCCGAGCGCTCGACTACGGAAGCCGGGAGAGAGACGACACACCCCCGCGCTTTCCACGTAGCTCAGCTGAGTGTGGAATGAAAGGTATTCCGTTTGGCAGGGCTCTGGTGATTGCCGGGAGAATTCCGCCCAGCTGCTTGGAGAGGGAATCCGGCCGCAGGGCGGTAGTTGTCAGCGATGAAGATGATGGATCGAGTTGAGCTGCAGCAAACGTTAGCAGTGCTGACAGCAGAAGTGGCTGGCTGAGCACTTCGCCGGTTCCCGATGATTCATGCTGGCAGACGAGCGTAGCAACGATGTACAGGTACTGGGGATGCTCCATTAGAGATAATTATTTTTCATTTAAGGCTCTGTGGGGGCATATTGAAGTTCTAACAGGATTCCTGGGGGCACAGCCGGCAGAGCATCGCGGGTGAGATGTTTACTCCGACGCCATCTTGCCTCCTTGGCGAGTCTCAGTTTGGAGCGAGTTCTCATGGCTCCCACTATCCCACCTTTTCAATAGAACATACCTACCTCAAGATACTCACCGTCCTCTTTCACCTTTCGAGCTTCCTGGGGGATGTCCGCCCGAAGATAAGGGACCTGAAACACAAAAAGAAGAAAAGCGTAAAGACCCATTACGCAGAGAACAACCAGAGAAAGACTTTTGAATCTAGCCTGTGAATAAAACGTCACAATTGATTAGCACATCAAGCCTCCTAGCTTCTTTTTCCGCCCATCCCTTCCACAAAGACTATAGCTGTTTTGTCCCTACTGCAGGCCAGGCAGAACCATCAGTGTAGATTATAAAACCATACTGATGTAGAGGCATTATTTCATTGAGCAGAGGATATTCATGTTCATATTGAAGGTATGCTTGTATTTGTAGTGTAGAATCAAATATGTAATCTATATCTGTTGCTGTGAGTGAGCAGGCCCATTGTATCCATCTTGGATGTAAAGCTTTCACGTTGGGAACGTGGCTTTTGTAACAGCCTCTAAGGCTGGAATCAGGGACACAATTATTCATTTTCTCTGAGTTAATGATCTTTCTTTAACTACAGCTGTCTGTACCGCTGTCAGGATCTTTTCTGTCTGGGCAAAATGCATTTCTGCATTTGTATATAGATGTGATTTATATGCAATTGGTTCAGTGTCTCCTTCATTGAATCTTGCATGTGTATCCTGAGGTACCTGCAATTATGCGGATCACCAAATTTGTGGTGTTGACAAGTGTGTGCAAGTGTTTTGAAGCTAACATGTCAGTTTGAACGGAACGTAAAATCTGTGTGTTCAGATGTCCAATGTGTGCTTGAAAAGTCTGGATGAATCAAGTCATAAAAAGGTTTGTAGGTTTTGCTGAAATTTAGAAAACCGAATATTTATTGGAGTCTTTCAAAGTGTCTGGAGGTTGTAAAAGTGCACACTTCTCTAAGAACTGTATCGCACGGCTTTTGCCTTCATTTGACAACTCGTATCTCAAGAACAGAACACTGAGATAGGCAATCTTTCATTTTTTAAAGTAAAATTTGTAGTCCATGTGAGCAAATCCTTAAACTATACAATCTATTCTGGTCTAATGTATTGTTAAGTCATCAATCTGTTAGGTATATGTCATCGACATAGGACAAAGCTTGGGCATCAAAATCATGTCACATTCTGTTACAAGGGCTGAAAACAGTAGGGCTATTGTTAAACCCTATGGGCAATCAACAGAACTGTTTTTAGAGCCTAAAGCGCTAAATGCGGTCAAGTTCCTGCTTTCAGATGCTATGTTTTGGCAGAAAAAACCATTTGAAATGTGCAATGTGGTTTTATATTTTTTGCGCACTGCATTGTTCATTAGTGCCATGCTATGCGCGTATTGTACAGAAAATGTGCATGTAGCAGTGTTCAAGTGTCTGTAATATAAGACTAAACAGTATGAATAGTTTGGTTTCATTACTGGAAACAAGGGATTATTCATTGCTGAGGTGCAACTTTCTATTACACCCACGTATTCAAGTTGTGTGAGTATCTATCCAACTTGTTTTTTGGCCTCTTGTTTAATGGGGTATCTTTGTGGTTGTGGGCAGGACCTCACAGGTACAATGTGGTAAGGAGATCCTTCATCCCAACCCACATGGTTGCGGTATAACGCTGGAGCTTGTGGCGAAGGCCCACTCCTTGGCGTATGTGTGTTTTACTGATTCTGAAACGAGGTCGGAAAAAGGTGGTAAAATTACTATTTCTCCGTGTAGGCAATCCCTAACACACTCAGGTGGAAAATCTTTTTCAGCCATGAGAATGTCATAGCCGAATGAAAAGTTCTCCCAAAAGAGAATATTGATCGTACATTGCTGTTGGAAAGTGGATTATTAGTAGTGAAAAGTTGTTATCTGCCACTAGTAATAAGGCCACAAACACAATAAAAGGTTCAGTCAAGGTCTGAATAAATTATTCCCTTGCTCAACCCTTGGTAGTGGGCAATGAGCAGGCAGGTTTAACTTAGGAGACAGGTATGTAAAGCATTTAAAAACACCAATACATTAGATAAGTAAGACACAATACACAATAAAAATCCAACATCAATTTATAAAAATAGGTTGTATTTTTATGAACCCATAGACACCAAAATGACAAAATTCAATGTAGGGAATCAGAGATATGAATTTTTAAAGATTTAGGGGCCGATTCCGATCTCGGTCGGAGGCGCACCCAATACCATTCGGTCGGGAAAAAAGCCATGCGAAAGCCTGTTTCCCGACCGAACCGTACGCGGGTCCGGCCGAGCGAGTACGATGCGAATTCACCGACCGACTCGTCCGGGCGTCCCGACTGCTCCGACCGACTCGCTCGGACTCGAACCGCTCCGACCGACTCGCTCGGACCCGATTCGCACCGCGCAATGGAGACGTTTCCCGGCCGGGTAAGTACGATGCGCGCCGCGAGCAGTCCGACCGAGCCGCGCACTCCGGCTCGTAAGAGCTGTCGGAGCCGTACTTTGGGGGTCCGTGTCGGACCCCCCTGTACCGCGTACCCGTGCGAGGCGCACACAGGGGGACCCAAGGGTCCCCCTACCTGTGCGTGTACGCCGCGAGCGCTTCGCGGCGTACTCGCTGTAGGGGGCGCCCTTGTCCGCCTCGCACCCATTGAGGCAATGGGAGCCCGCGTACGCGTTGTACGACCGGCTCCCATTGAGTTCAATGGGAGTCCGACCGACTCGTGTCCGATAACATACGGCCGCATCGTACTCGTTCGGTCGGACTGCACGGGTCCGATTCGGTCGGAAATCTCTCCGGGTCCGGCTCGGTCGGAGAAATTTCCGGCCCGAATCGGAATCGACCCCTAAAAGTAAAAGTAGCGCTTAGAAGCAAATAGCGTTCTCAGGGTTTAAAAAGATTGCGCTGGACTGGGACAAAGTCAAGAGTTCTTTACACTTACTTCCAGAAGTGTTTCTTGATGCAGGAAAGTGCTCCACAGCACCAGCCAAGGGTTCAGATGCTCTGGATTGCCTCTTTGGGTCTGGGACTACAGCTCCCACAGTGCACCTGGTCAAATTATGGAGCTTTTTACAAAAGTTACTCCAAACGTCTCCAAACATTCTTCCTGAAGTCCCTTTTGTGTGCTCAAAGTGTCCAAAACACAGTTTCAAGAGTCTAGAAGCTCTGAGATGGTCCTTGGAATGCGGAAACTGCAATTCCCACAATACACCTTGCGAAATCCTTAAAAGTCTACTGGATGCACTCCAGGATGGGGACTTCCTGGTAGAGATGATTTAGGTGGGCACTGTTAAACTGTGGCTTTCAGGGAGCCCACTCCTTAATCCTTGTGAAGCCAGGCAAAGTCCTTAGGACTGTAGTATCAGATTGTGCAGCAGGTGAAGTCCTTCAGAGTGCAGTCCTTTGGGTGCAGATCATGGTTCCAGCAGGGCAGTCCTTCTTCTCCTTGGTGTTTCCGGCAGCAGATCTGAGTTGCTTGGCAACTCTCCCATATTTATTAAGTGTTCCTGGGCATCAAGCAGGGGAGCACCCTTGACCAATGGGATGCACGGTGCCACCCTCAGGTATGACCACTTCCTCTAAAGTGTGACATATTCTTGTCTAAGAAAGCACTATTCTTCCAAAGACTAAAATGGAGAAAGTCTCCCTGGAAGAGTTAGATGTGGTTAGGCCAACCCACTGGTGTGGCTATGATTCCCTAATACTCCCCTTCCAGCCCCCTCACTAATCTAATTACTGGGGCTCCTGTCTGGCTGAGGGTGCAAGATGTAGGGGTGAGGCTGTGTCCTGTCCAAACTGTCATTCCCTCTTTGAAGACCAGTTTGGCCCCTCCTCCCCATTCGTGCCTTTTGCTTCTGCAATTTCAGTTCTCTTCCCACTTGAAAGCCTTTGTCTCTCTAGCAGGCCACTTCACACCTCATTAAGACATCTTGGGTCAGCCTGGCAGAGGCTGGCCAATCAGAGAAGGGCTGCTGGAAGGCTGGATTTTGGCTCACAGAAAAGAAAGTTCTATAATTTATTTTCTGTAATAGTTATTACATATCTAACAATGGCAAGTTGTTGATTTTATCATAACTATTCTTTTAAGTCCTTGAATTATATTTTTCTCCTTTCTATCAATAATTGTACTTTATGACAGTATTCCCCTGTTTGCCTATGGAGCCAATGCATTACAATGGGGAAAAACAAAATTGGCAGTTTTTCCCTCACCAGGGCATATAAAACATCCTTTATAATGTCCCTGCTTATAGTTACAAGGCGCCCTAGCCCTGGGGCACCTAGGGGAGACCTTAGGGATGACTTATATGTAAAAATAAGGTAATTTACTACTTTGGAAGTACCTTTCATTCCAAAGTCAAATTTGCGTATAATTCTAATTTAAAAGCAGCCTGCAAGGCAGGGCTGGCTTTTAAAATGACAGGAAGCATCACAGTAGTGCACACTTAAGTTCATTAAGTCTACTGGGCCTCCAAACTTACATGCCCTACTGTATACTAGGGCCTTGCAGGTATGTTGTCAATACCATTTGTAATTATACCCATTTACCATGTACTTTTGATCAGAGCACAGGCCCGGATTTGGTTAGCAGAGCCCAGGGCATAATCAGAGTCAGAAAACCAGCATCTAGTAGTCAAAATGGGGGAAAAACGTGGGGGGACACTGGAAACAGGTCCTGGTTTCTCACAGTTGTATATCGCTCTCCATCTGCAGTTTGCAATTCATATAATTGACTTGGGACACTCAGGGGCATATTTACAATAAAATGGTGCAGCACCGCAAGCAATTTTGCTGCACAGAGCTGTCTCATTTTAAAAACAATGGGATGCACGGTATTTGCAAGAATATGGTGCACCTCTGTGCTCTCCCCTGCGTCGGTGCACGAACAGCAGCCATGCGCCAACGCAGGCACCCTTGCACCATAGTGTAAGGGTGCCTGCATTGCAGGGATTTTTGTTTTTGTGCAGGAAGGAATGCCTTCCCGCACAAAAACAATCATTAATGACATTTTGCTCCTTCTATGTGTGCTGCAGAATGCAGAACACATAGAAAGAGCAAAAACGAAGAGAAATAAAATATTTTCTCCACGTTAAAACACTTTAACGCCTCCCCTGGAAAGGCGTCAGCTTTTGTCGCTGCCTCAGATTTATGAATCATTGTAAATCTGGGGCAGTGTCAAAAAACCATGGGTGTTGCGTGGTAACACGCACAGCAACACCCATGACACGCTCCTTTGAGGCAGAGTACTGCGTGAAAGAGGGCCATATTTAGAAGGCCATGTAAAGCCACACAAAGTGGCTTTGTGTGGCCTTGTAAATATGGCCCAGCACACAGCGCCACCGGAGCGTCAAAAAAAGTGATGTTCCATTGGCGCTAGTGGCCTGTAAATATACCCCTCAGTCTCTGCTCTAGTGTTTCCATCCGGATGTAGTCACTCTTTGCTACTGCCGCCACACACTCTATAGGATTCCGGTGAACTATTGTGACTTACCTCACTGTCCAGCATGGTTAGAGCCCACTTCCCGTACAGAAGTGAAGTCCTCAATATCTGTGGCATGATTGGCTTTCATCCCAGCCACCTTCTTCTTATTAAATTGAGGCTTTGATTGTGAAGGTTTGTCTTCCTTTTTTATTATGAAGTAGAAGAGCATTGTGTGTCCGGCTTCGGTTTCACGTACTCCTCTGAGCTGCGCTCTGATCGTCTACCTCTCTCCGAGTGTTTATTGGATGATTTCTAAAAGGAACGAGAAGGGCGTGTATCAGTATCCTGATAATTATCAGGCTGTTCAATTGAATCACGGTTATGCAAATTACAGTGCTTTTCAGTGGACTCCTACAAGGGAGATCCACCCCGTGTTTTTATTTTTTTTATTTTTCTTACTATCCCTCTTCTTCTTAGAAGACTTAGGTGCCCGCTTTGAGTTATCCTTTTCAGAATTACCCTTAAGCTGTGGTTTATTAAGTCTGGCTCCCAAATCTTTTTCTACCTACGTATGCAAAGATTTCTTCAATAATTTTTGGCAGTTCGCGCTCCTGATCTACTGGTGAAACTTGCGTTAGTCACTGGTGCATAGCCAATGCTGCTGCTTCCCCTTTTATATTACTTAGTATGATTGAGGATACTGTCTCAAAATTGCCCAATAATTTCATCCCCAAATCCAGGGCATGAGCTGCCCCGTACTCATTTTGAATCTTTTTAAGCACCCCAGGCAAAACAGCTAATAACGATGTATTGTGTGTTCTGGTATAGACTGCAGCAAAAACTATGCCCCAAGTGGCGCAGTCCTCCTTCAAAGGAGCCATCCCCATTGGCAGGCATATTGTGATAATTCTATGGTTTTTTTGGGGTCCCTTATGGGGAAATACTGTTTCAAGCTGATTGTTTTTTTGTGCAATTCAGAACAGAATCTCATTCCGGCTGCTGGGAACCTTACCCCTTATTGCATTAATGGTTACTGGACTAATTCTAGGCATTGGCAATTGTGGATGTGCAGCTTGAGCAGCCCTTTGTGGGATAGCCATAATGGTTCGCAAAACGAATTGTGCTAGACTTCTTTAGAGTGTAACGAAATCTCTGTATAGTTCTCCAAGCTATAGGTCTATAATTTTTGCTATGTCTGGATATGGTGTGTAACCGGTTAAGACTAGCCATGTTGCTCCCTCATTGCTCAGAGGACCTAGTCTGACATTTTCCAATGTCTGGGGCAGTGCACCTTGGAACCAGTTCATGTGTTCCTGATAAGTGAGCAGGATTTTCAATTACTCATATGCTCTGTATTGATTTGATACTGGTACTTCATTGTATGTGTGAAAATTCCCTGAGTTGGCATTTACTGCCAGGAATGTGACCCATGAATAGAATACCTCAATTTTGTATGCTTTGTGGGCCTCTACCATGAAGGTAACATCCACTTCTGTTTGTGGGAGCATATGTTTTAGTAACATTTGTGTTAGTGCATGTCTGCAGTTAAGTGGAAATGCTTGAAATATATGGAATTCAGAGAGGTTACCTCTGTTGGGGTGATTTAACTCCCCAGTTACCTGTGGGTATGTTTCATCTGGTAGTCCGTCTTGGTGTAGAGCTGGGCACCATCCTTCTCATGAGGTAAACAGGATTCAGCTGGGCTGCAATTCTGGCATGGGGCGACCTCGACAGTGTCAGCGAAATGCTCCTCTCCCTAAACAAAGAAGTGATGTCATTTATATAATAAACTACACCCATGTTGCCATGCCGAAGTCCCAGTTAGGCCATCATTATTGATTCTATCCTCACAAAGCTGTCACAGAGCTAACAATAAGAAACAACAACGTTTGCCCAGTGAACTTTAGCTTTCGTACAGAATGTTCAAGGCTCTGATAATATGCCTTTGAAGATGTGTAAGCAAAGTTATTTCATGTAACATTATCCCATACAAGCACGCAAACAAATGTGTGTCAAATGTTAATATTCAAGAAACAATGTCAACTTTAAATGTGAGCATGTAAAATGGTGGTGTTCCTGCCTGGGCCTAATGTGAACATGTGACAAACCCACCCGCAAAACACATTACAATCCCAAAAATACACATGCATTACACTTAATCATCATAAAATAAGTAAAATAACCCAATGTAACATAACATAACCATACATTAGTAAAACAGTGTATGAAAACCCTAAACTGCACACTAGTAAAAAAAAAACACTACTATTAATACAATTAGGGGCCCGATTTTGATGTCGGACGACCTGAGTCCGTCCGGCATCGATTCAGTACTGGGACCGACCAACCTCCTGTCGGCAGTCCTGACCCAGCAACTAGGATGTGACCGAACACTGTTCGGTCACACTCCTATTCTTTACAATGGGAGCATCCATTCCAACAGGAATGCATGCTCTCACTGCAAAGAGAAGAGGTGCAGTTCATACCTGCACCCCGTGGCAAGCACCTCAAGGTGCCTGCCACGGGGTGCAGGGATTAATGTGTCCCCTCGGCCACCATCCGGAGGCCTTGCACCCATGGGGGCCCTGCTGGGCACCCCCAAAGTTGACTCCCAACATCCTTTTTGTGTCTGAAAGGTCGGCACAGACAGGCTGTCGGAATCCAACATTGTAATCCCTCGGGCGGAAAGAGCCGCCCTTGGGATTACAGGAGGCTTTCCAAATGGCACACGGACTCTCTGAGCCCATCGGAAGCCATTCGGAAATCCAGTTTAGATTCATTTCTGAGCGACTCCATCCAAATGGAATATTGTAATGCACTGATATTGGGCGCCCCAAATTCCCTGATCATGAAACTCCAAAGAATTCAGACAATAGCCGCAAAGCTAGCTCTAAAGAAACCACGCAGATCTTCTGCCTCTCTGTCCCTTAAAGAGTGCCACTGGCTCCCAATATCACGGAGGATACAGTTCAAATCACTCTGTATCGTCTTCAAGGCACTACATGGACTTGGGCCCGCGCCACTGCAGAAAAAATTTGTCTGGTATGCCCCGACAAGAAGCCTCCGATCCTGGGCAGTCCATCTGGTTAGCACACCCAGATTTCAAACCACCAAGTTTGGAGGAAGAGCATTTAGCTCTGCAGCCGCTCGTTTATGGAACGAACTCCCGCCTAATCTTAGGCAAATAGAAGAATTCTTACACTTCATGAAGAAGCTTAAAACTTGGCTCTTCCCAAGGGTGTAATGCAGATCAGTCATCTTCATGGTAATATGTGCAAATAGGGGAGCTAATGTACCCTCAGCGCCAGGATACCCGTGGGGTGACAGTGCGCTTTATAAGACTATATTACATTACAAATGGGTCGGCTGGAAATGAATCCAAACTGCTGATTACGATGCTGTAGGAACGGCTCTGACCGAGGGTCGGAGCCGTTTCCTACGGCATCGCAATCGGCCCCTAAATGTTCACAAAACCCACAAACAACATTGTAACTAACCTCAGGACTTCTCCCCTACACTCTACGTACCCTCAAACCCATAAAAATACCGTTAAAAGTACTAACCTGTTCCGACGACCAGCAGCACCTTACTGTGGCCTGGATCCCGGAAAATAGACTACAAATGACACAAATAGACTACAAAATAAAAGCTGGTGGTAAAAAAAATGGCCCCTAAATAAAACAACACAGAAGAAATGAATGGAAAAAAAAGTAAAAATGTTGAATAAATGTATTAAAAAAATAATAAACATATTATACATGCCACTAAAGTTGTAAAAAATGATAAACATTGTAAAGTATACATTAAATAACAGTATAAAATGTTTACAACTATTTAATATATACTGAAACTACTTATGTTAAAATGATGTCAAAAATATGTATATAAAACTATTTAACAAATGTCAAACAATAGAAAAAAGTGGAAAATGTACAGCATACAATACTATTTAAATATGAATTACATATTTTATGTAATAATAAAAATGTATTAAAAATGTTTCATTTATTTATCTATATATATAAAGGTTTATTTTTTAATAGAAAGATATATGTTAAAAAATGTACAAATGCACATTAAATAAAATTTGAAAACATAAATAAAATTAGAGAAATATGTTATGTCTTTTTCTATAAAGATATGTAATTAATAATACTATTTATTACAAACATATAACTATCTTTTTATTATATTTCTAAACACCAACAATACTAATTAAATAATGCAAACAATTTCTACTACTTACAAATACAATTTAAACAAAGTATTTCACACAAAAAGACTTTTAAAAAAATTAAATAATCACATTCCAACGTAAACCATTATTAAGAAATGGACACTAAAGGGGTGACATTTACTACTCCCACTCCAATCCATACCAATGTGGAGAAGGTGTGGGACACTAAAAGGGAGGCATGTACTATTCTCACTCCAATCTATTCCAATTGGGGAAGGTGTTCGATACTAAAGGGGTGCTATTTACTACTCCCACTCCAATCTATACCAAGTTGGGGAAGCATTGGGCACTAATGGGGTGACATTTTCTATCCCCCCATCTATACCATGTTGGAGAAGGTGTTGTGCACTGAAGGGATGAAATTTACTAATCCTATTCTGATCTATGCCAATTTGGGGAAGGTGTTGGATACTAAAGAGGTGACATTTACTATTACCACTCCATTCTTTACCAAGTTGGGGAAGGTGTTGGACACCAAAAGGGTGACATTTATGTTGAAAAGAGACACTCTGGTAAGTTTACTTGAATCTTTTATTTCTTGTAATGCTGAACCACCAACTCCTGCTGCCAGCCTGATCGTTCTCTTGGTAGTAACTGTCTCACACGAGACGCTACCATGGAGATGGAATATTAGGCTCATGCAGCTCTAGAATAAACATAGCACATCCCCCTTACTAAAAATACAAAGGAAAGAAGGACAATGAGAAATGAAAGAAGAAGAAAAGAAAGTAGGCATGAGAATAAAGAAATGCACAAGTGAAACATAGCATAAAGAGTTCAAAACATCACAAAAGAGATCAATACATTTCATAGTCTTCATAACGTTTTGGAGGACAACGAAACCTTGGAGAAGGACCTCTTGAATGAAGACTCGGAGGAGGAACACATTTGGGCAAACTCCGACCAGGCAAGTCGTCTGAACATGATGGGAACAAGGATTTGTCACCCTGAAATGTTACCAGGTGAGACATACTCCATTTGCTACCATTATGAACAGTAACCACATTCCTGTAAACAGAAGTGATGACAAAAGGGCCCATGAACTCAGTGATACCCTTTTTATGCCACCGTGGTCTTTTAATAAGCACCCAGTCACCCACCTTCCATGTTGTGGATTTGGTGGAATTCTTTAAGTCAAACCTCTCTTTGTACCTCTCTTGATAAGATTTGACCTTTGCACTCACCTCCTCCTTATCCAAGACAGGACCCTCAATGAGAGGTAACCAAGCAGGATTGAGCTTGGATAGAGCAACTCTCCCTCTCAATATCTGGAAGGGAGATTTTTGTAACACAGCATTGAGAGCAGTGCGATGTGCCCACCAAGTATCTCTTAAGACACTTTTGAGAGAAACCTTTCCATCAACAGCTCTCTGCACACATGCCTTTACCACCCTGTTCATGCGTTCCGTAAGTCCATTGGCTTGCGGTGCATAAAGTGCAGTTTTCTGATGAGTGATTCCATAGTCCCTCAAAAAATCCTGCATCTCCTGCGAGATGAACTGCACCCCATTATCCGTGATGAGTAATCTAGGTATGCCCTCACATGCAAATTCATCTTTAAGAAAATCAATAACAACCCTGGTGCTGATGAATGAATGAATGAAATTAAATTTCTATAGCGCATTACTACCCAGAGGCCTCGTAGCGCTTAGGACAGGACAGACAGTATCATGGCAGGTTAGTGTGTAGTACTAAAAAGATAAGTTTTAAGGAGTTTACGGAAAGACTGTAGATTAGATTCCATGCGAAGAGTAGAAGGAAGAGAATTCCAGAAATTAGCAGCATACAGAGAAAAGGAACGTCCGCCCCATCTGGATCTACGTACTTTCCTTGTGGTAGCAAGGAAAGCGGAGCTGGAACGAAGACTCCTTGGAGGTTGGTAGAGAGTGACCAGGGGATGGATAATGGCAGGGCCGGTTTTCCAGATGGCTCTGTGGGCCAGGCACATGGCCTTAAATCGTATTCGGGACTTGATTGGGAGCCAATGAAGTTTTCTCATTGCGGGTTTTGCTGATTGTCTCCGAGGAATCTGGAGGAGTAAACAAGCCGCGCAATTCTGGATCACTTGTAATTTTTGAGTAGTAGCCTGGGGGGCGCCCAAATACAAGGCGTTCCCGTAATCCAGGCGGGACAAGATGAGGGCTTGCACCATAATCCTTCGCGCCTGAAAGGGGAGTAAAGGGAGAATTTTCCTTAACATCCTCATCAGGCCAAAACATGTAGCTGAGAGCATGGTGGCTTGATGATTGAAACTTAAGGAGCTATCAAGCCACATGCCTAGGCTCTTAATCTGGTGCTTTGGGGCAGGCATAGTGCTGAGACAGATAGGCCATGAGAATGGCGAGGAGGGAGATGGAGCTTTGCCCAGGAACATCAGTTCAGTTTTGTCCCCATTTAACTTAAGGTGAGATAGATCCATCCATTCGGCTACCGCCTCTAGGCAATTGCCCAGGGCGCAAGATGAACCCTCCGGGTGGTTTAGTGCCACAACCAGTTGGGTATCATCTGCGTAGGTGATAATTTTTATGCCGAATGGACGCACTATCTCTGCCAAAGTCGCCATATAGATGTTAAAAAGCGTGGGGCTCAGGGAGGAACCCTGGGGAACCCCACAACTAAGAGGCCATCGATTTGATGTAAAGGTACCCTCAAAGACCTGAAAGAATCAGTCCTTTAAGAAGGACTGGATCCATGTGAGAGCCCGGTGTGTTACTCCAAGATTTTTAATCGCTCCAGCAAGATGTTATGATCAACAGTGTCGAAGGCGGCACTGAGGTCTAGCAAAATAATTGCTGCTGAGCCACCCTGATCCAAAAGTCTCCTTGCTTCCTCTGTTACTGCCAGAAGGGCCGTCTCTGTCCCAAGCCTGGGACGAAATCCTGTCTGGGAATCGTGGAGCAAGTTGTTAGACTCCAGATAATGAACTAGAGTAGAGTTTATATGTCTCTCAGTCAGCTTGCTCAGCCAGGGAAGGAGAGAAATAGGTCGATAGTTGGCCATGTTGGAGATGTCTAAGTTTGGTTTCTTCAAAAGGGCTCTAACCTGAGCACATTTCCAGTCAGGGGGTACCGTGCTCGAAGTGATGGAGGCATTTATAATGTTCAAAATTACTGGCCGAATAACATCAGCAGCTAGAGTGAGATGCTGCGGAGGAGCGGGGTCCATAGGAGAGCCCGAGGTTACCTTCGAAATAAGTGTATTCAAGGCAACCTCGTCTATCAAGGGGAACTCCGCTAAAGAACACTGTGATTCGGGAAGGGAGCTTTCGGTACCGAACGCTGTAGGCTCGCTTTGGTGGGAAGGGAAGGATTGGCAAATCAGATGAATTTTTGGGTGAAAATATTCTGCTAAATTGTTACAGCGAGCTAATGCATCCTCTGTGTTAGGGGATTTATGCGGTATGGTAATGAGAGATTTAGCAATACGGAAAATCTCTTTGGGAGAGTTAGCAGCTGCGCTAATCCTCTCCTCATAGAATGAGGATTGGGCGATTTTGATTTCTGCCTTATAATTTCTAATTGCCTCTCTATAGACATTTTTCCTCTCTTCTGTTAAATTCTGTCTCCATCTCCTTTCCAGTTTCCTACAGATTTGTTTGAGATCCCTTAATTTAGGGGAGAACCATGGTACCGGTTTATGTATGGATCTCTTGTAGGAAGGTTTCATTGGAAGAAGAGTGTCCAAAGAGTTTTGGATCCAGAGGTTAAAGTTGTTATTAGCTCTCTCAGGATCAAGAACAGGAAGGGGTGTGGTGGCATCCAGAGCTAAGGACCACTGGCTAACAGAAAGATTTGACCATTTCCTTTCCAGCATCAGAGTTACACTCTGAAGGGGAGAGGACACTACGGTCTCCCAGACCAGAGGAATTAGCAAATGATCAGTCCTTGGGAGGGGGATGGGGAACCCTACCTAGAGATTCTGGTCATTACTAAACACTGGATCAAGGAGATGACCCTTGACATGCGTAGGGGCAAAGCCTTTCTGCTTAAATTGAAGTGCTGAGAGGCTTGTTAGAAGCTCTTTGGCCAGATGGTCAGAGGGGTCATCCAGGTGGATATTGAGATCCCCTAGTACTGTAAAATTAGCTGGGGTTAATGCTAAATTAGCCACAAAGGTCGGAAGTATACTAAGGAATTGACCTATGGGTCCCGGGGGGCGATAGAGTAGCAAACCAGAGAGAGTATTAGTAGGTGAAAATTCCAAAGAAAAGTTCATACTTTCGCAGTCAGGTAGCCCCTCAGCGGAGGACCGGCAGCAGAAATTATCTTTAAAAATTATAGCTAGACCTCCGCCTCTTCCAGTCTTGCGGTCCGCTCTGTGAATTAAATACCCCGGAGGTAGGGTCTGGGTGATAGTTGGATCAGCTTTGTCCTGTAACCACGTCTCTGTCAGGAATAAAGCATCGGGTTTAAGATCATCTATAAGGAGGGCTAGCTCAACTGAGTGTTTGGGGAGAGAACGACAAT
Organism: Calotriton arnoldi; assembly: GCA_963921515.1. Taxonomy (NCBI): domain Eukaryota; kingdom Metazoa; phylum Chordata; class Amphibia; order Caudata; family Salamandridae; genus Calotriton; species Calotriton arnoldi. Next base: position 1,677,145 of record CAWUFW010000868.1, on the reverse strand, counting down.
TTAAAAGAAAGAATTTTTTTGGGGGGCCGGTATCTGGTAAGTCCCTACTGTAAGGTTGAAACTTAAAATCACAGTGGGGGCAACTGGAGGGACTGTTGGCGAAGATCAGCGCGTGTAGACAATTAGTGTCCGTAACTTCTCTCATATTGAACAGTGTCTGAGCACTGTAGATAACATTGTTATTTTTAGAACTGCCAGGGGTCGTGGCCCCTGGTCCCGGCTGGGCTCGGACGGGCGCAGACGGGCTTGCCTTTGGCGCGCCGCCGGCGCGCCCGCTGCGCGTGCGCATTAGCAAGAAGCTAAGTACTGGTGGGGGCGCGAAAGACTGGCGCGCTGACCCGAAACCGGAAGTGGTTGCCACTCCCAAAAGCCCTCCGAACAACGGCACTTGCCGCATCGGACCGGGGCTGGGAGAAAAGTAGAGGTAAGTTTCACATTAGCAGAGTACAAGATAGAACTCACACACCTGGTGGACACCCACTTGGAAGAATAATCTACCAAAAGAATCACAAACCTCTCAGAAGGACCCAAGAATTCAAAGGGACCCATAAGATCTAAACCAAGCTTGATCCAGGGCTCACGTGGAACCTCAACAGGTGACAAAGGAGCAGTATTTGTGACTTGGGATTTATCACTTGAGGCACACTGACAACATTCTTTAACGACTTCCTCCACATGACTATCCAACCTGGGCCACCAATATCTTTCACGCAAGCGAGACTTTGTGAGACTTCTCCCCAAGTGCCCTTCATGAGCGAGATTCACCAGCTTAGGTCTTAAGGTATCAGGGGGTATCACTCTCTCTCCACGCATGAGTTGACCCTGACATAGAGTAAGTTCATTTCTAATGGACCAGAAAGGTAATAGATCAGAATCAAGTCTCTTGCTGTCAAGCCACCCTTTAACCACAAAATCCTTAACAACGGGAAGCAACACATCTTCCAACAAAGCTTGTTCCCACTCTGGCTCTTGAATGGCAGGCTCCCTCACCCAGCAAACACTGACAGCATCACAGTCCAAAGCATCATTGCAACAGTCAATGGGGAGTTTCGATAAGCAATCCGCTGCCTTATTGGCAGAGCCAGGAAGATATTGTACTTGAAAATTGTACTCTTCCAACCCCTCACTCCAACGCTTAAGTCTAGGGGTGAGTCTTTCACTCTCCGCACACGAGAAAACTTGAACCAAGGGGCGATGATCAGATCTAACTGAAAAGGGAATGCCCCAAAGATAAAACTTAAAGTGTTTTATTGCCCAGACAATAGCCAAAGCCTCCCTTTCGATACAGGAATACTGTTGCTCTGGTTTCTTCAACGCCCTTGAGGCAAATGCAAAAACATTTTCTACGCCTCCATCAACTTGGGAAAACACAGCTCCAAGGCCACACAAGCTGGCGTCAGTAGTCAAGAAAATTCTCCTCTTGGAGTCAAAATGACCAAGAGCAGGCACGGCCCGTGGTAGGAGTGCCGGTCGGGCGGTGACGTGGGGCGGGGGAGGGGCAGGGTGGGGGGTAGTAAACTACGGATTAAGGCCGAATACAGGTAAGTGAACATTTAAATAAATAAAACGAATTTTGTTGTGAGCGCTGCATCGCCAAATGCCAAGAAGATTATCGCCTCGTTTGGCGACATAAATCTTCCCAATGGCCTCTCTTCCTTTGAAATGAATTTTCATGATAGCAAACCCAATTACATCAATATGTGAGCCACAATAACTAACAGGACTAATGTCAGGGGCTGAAAGTTGGAGCTCAGGAAAAGTCTTGTCCCACAGTTCATTGCCCAGCATTGTAAAAGGAGAGCCAGAGTCTGCCAAAACCACAATTAACTTGTCACCAATCATCACCTCACATTCTGGCATACTGATGAGATCAGCGTCGACCATGCCATCACCTCGCATGCTTAGCATGACAGTTCTCGAGGTGTCACAAGTTTCAACACTCTCTACAGTGCGTACTCTGCCACCAGACTTGCATACTCTGGCATAGTGACCCTTGAATCCACATTTAAGGCAAGTTGTGTTTCTCGCATAACATTGAGGGTAGTTGGAGGAGTGGTTGGTGCTACCACATCTGTAGCATTTTATCTTTGAAAAATCTGTGAACGGTTTGACCTTGATTCCACGCATATTTTTGGAGACATTGTCAATAGAGTCTTGGGGCGTTTCCTTTTGGGTCAATTCATGAATGCTTCTAGGAGTTGGAGCGCTGTCAGTTATTGCTTTATGGGTTTTCATCTCTTTAACCCAACCAGAAGTATTTTCCATCCCCTCTACAATGGCTATAGCCTCCTTGAGAGAAGGATTTTTAGACAGAAGTTTCTCTTGTACTCTTTGACTATTAGTGCACCTGACCAGCTGATCGCGAATCAATGAGTCAGTAAGGTCCCCAAACTCACAGGTGCGAGCAAGCGTTTTTAGTGAAGCTATATAATTTCCAATTTTCTCATTAGGCTCTTGTATCCTCATGAAGAACTTGTGTCTTTCTAACACAACATTGATGCGTGGCCCAAAGTACATTGCCAACATTTTTATGGACATCTCAAACACATCAGACGTTTCACCATCTCCCTCACCAACAGGAATTACGTCAATACTCTCATAAATATTGTGCCCTTCCACTCCAAGATTATGAAGGAGAATGGCTTGTCTCCTATGAGCTGAGAACTTTTCACCTCCAAAGGCTACCAAATATGAATCAAAAAGCAGTTTCCATCTTTTCCATGGCAGCAGTGGTTCACCTTTTTCACAAAGAAAAGGAGGTGGCTGGCTCATTGTAGTGGCAGCCATAGTGAAGCTTAGATGTAAATTGGAAGTTCAGTGGCCGTGAATAATTAATGCAGCTGTAATACGTATTATTGCAAAAAGCTTATGTGACAAAATCAGGAGTAAAGAGAAAGGCAGTGCAGCAGAAAGTCAATTGAGGAAAACTTGAGAAAAAGCACTCGCTTGAAAAGCAAGGCAGGCACAAGCAGTTTTTAAAACTCACAGCACGGTGCAGGCATAGGCAGCTTTAAAAGTCACTGGCAGGGAAAACAAATACCTGTAATACATTGAAGAACAATCGATCAGTAATTGAGGATCAGCGATCCATAGCGGCGGTAAAACCAGCTCCGTGACCATACAATCGTTGTCATGGAGACGCGACAACAATCAAAATGGCGGCACGCACGTATGCGTAACGTTACGAGCGTGTCACGTGATGACGCGACTCACCCAGTAGAACCTGTGCGCGTCAGGGAGTGCACGGGAACAGCGTCATCCACAGTATCGCGAGGAGCAGGAACCGTTGGAAAGGAGGCAAATTCTTTAAAATTGCCTAAAATCACTTTAAAGACTCACAGGAAGTCGGGAAAAACAGGAACAACCGTCCAGGATCTCGGAGAGTCGCATCTTCACTTGTCACATGACTACACTCGATGTGGAGAAGATGGCGATCCGTGGGCTCAAAAGAAAAGGGGAGAGCTGGTGGTATGCTTGTCCCCCGCAAGCTTCGCTCGTCGCCAGTGTTGAAAAGAGACACTCTGGTAAGTTTACTTGAATCTTTTATTTCTTGTAATGCTGAACCACCAACTCCTGCTGCCAGCCTGATCGTTCTCTTGGTAGTAACTGTCTCACACGAGACGCTACCATGGAGATGGAATATTAGGCTCATGCAGCTCTAGAATAAACATAACAATTTACTAGTCCCTCTCCATTCTATACCAAATTGGAGAAGGTGATGGACACTAAAGGGTTGACATTTACTATTCTCACTTCAATTTAAACCAATTTGAGGATGGTGTTAGACACTGAAGAGAACACATGTACTATTCCCACTCCAATCTATACCAATTTGGGGAAGGTGTGGAACACTAAAAGGGTGACATTTACTATTCCGACTGCAACCTATACCAATCTGGGGAAAGTGCTGGACACTAAAGGGACGACATTTACTATTCCCACTCCAATCTATACCTATTTGGAGAAGGTGTAGGACACTAAAAGGATGACATTTACTATACTCACTCCAATTTAAAACAATTTGGGGATGATGCTGGGCACTAAAGGGATGACATTTACTATTCCCTCCCCCAGTCTATACCAATTTGGGGAAGGTGTTAGATACTAAAGGGTTGACCTTCACTATTCCCAATCCAACCTATACCAATTTGGGGAAGGTGTTGGCAACTAAAGGGATATAAATTTATATTTCCACTACAACCTAAAACACTTTAAGCAAGGTGCTACAGACTTAAATTTTACATTACTCCATACTCACACAATGTACATAAAAAGACACTAACCAAAACTACAAATCTATATATTCATATTTAAATATTAACATATACAAAAAAATTCTCAGCACTTTTAACAATTCATTTATTTTTTCTACCATTCCTAAACTTTGAACCATAAAATGAAAGATAAAGTCATAATCCAAAATTAACAATGATAAAATAAAAAGATATAAAACTAATTTTCCAAATTAAAATTGAAAAATCTTTCTACAATGACATTAGCATTTTCAATATAACAAAATCATAAATATTTTAATTATGCATTTATTTCCCAAACACTATACAATTTATATTTTTAGTTTTAAAAATTACATTAATTAACCTAATTTTTTTAAACTTCTTTATGTTTAATTTAAATATTTATTTAAATATTTACAGTATTTTTTTTACATTTATTAGAATTCATACATTTTATTTAATTGTAAAATATAATTTGCAAAAGTTATTAATGCAACAAAATTAATTAGAAAATTAACAATAATAATTTGCATACCATTATAATGATTAATATTCAATATACATTAAAATATCCACTTTTTCAAAATCTCCCCACACTAATTCCCTAAAAACACAATATCCCACTGCTAAAATTAATTATAAAACCATTATTTTCATACATTAATACAACTGAAAAGACAAATTGTGATAAAGTCATAACTAATACATTATCTTACTAAAAACACAAATAAAAACATTATAAACATATAAATCAAGCACATTACAATAAATGACATACAAAATAACACTTACAAATTATATTACATGCAGCGATAATTTCTGAACCAATATTTTTACAACAATATTAAAAACAACACTTAAAACAATATTTTTTCTTTTGATATTCCTATCGATTATATTTTTGAAATTCCAATATTCTTGACACAATATTTTTGTAACACAATATTTTTTATTTGATATATTGTTCAAACACCTAGGCGGGTACCGCCTGCATAATTAATGATGGAGCAGCTGCGTCAAGCATCCACTCCATCTTCGACTGACGCATTGCCCCCAAGGGAACAACGAGTTTGCATCGGCCCTAGCAGCAGCATTTTATCACTAATAGGGCATACTGTCTCTGTTTACATCAGGTGCACAAATTTGAAGGAGCACTGTGGTGCAAACAGGGACTGTGCATCCTCTTTGTAATACGGCCTATTCCCACCCAGACTCAAGCACATACTGCACATCTGCTATGCTTCTAAATTAATCTTTTTGGCACGCTTAGCCCTACAGTTATAACTAGGTTAGGGATCACTACATTTGTGTGCTTGACCTCAAAGAAATTAGGTCACTCAAGCCTCCCTTGGATTTTCACCCCCAAAGAGGACAGGTAAGGAGGATTCCTCTGATTGGTTAAAGATAGCTAACGAGAGTGAAGCAACCTGCAAACGTTAAAACATGATCCTGATGATGTCACTGACATTGTGGTTATTCTTGATAGTTTAGAAAAGTTCTCTTTTGCGATTTTCCAGATGAACAATTTTGTGCATGAAAATCAATGATTATTCTTAATTCTTCTCAAGTTCCCTTTAGTTTTATCTTGTACAACTTATTACCATAAAGTGTTTCATTCAGTCAGTGAATCTGTAGCCAGGCACGGTTTCTTCATTAGGGCAAAATAGCGTTGACCCGCCGCTCCATTAGCTCCTACAAACTAACTTAAAATGTGTGTTTTGCTGCGTCTTTTAAGTGTATTGTGGCTCGGCTAACTTACTGCTTGAGGGTGGAGTGGGACTTGATTGACAGCAGGGAAGTCTCTGAGGATTAGAAGTAAAGTGCGCATGTCAGGCTGGGCTGGTGTTTTACTTCGGCCAGCCTGACATGCACACTTGTGGTTTCTATAACATGTGCAATGTTAGGGAGTCGAGGGGATTACAGCCACAGGCCCACAGTCTGCTTTGGAGCGTTTGCTTTGCCTGCTCCTACCAATACTGGTGCTACTTTTATGTTGCTTACAAACATAAACAACATGAGAGCGGCATCTGGTTTGGGTGCCAGGTTGTAGGCTTCTAATCCATCATAAGAGTGGGGCAGTACTTTCACTATATGGCCAATCACTGTGTGGCTTTATTTTGAAGCCATACAGTCATTGGTCAGGTTCTTCTGCACTCTAACGTGAGGTTCTCGTTCTCCACTCAGCGTGCTGCTGCTTTCTACCGTTACCGTCCATGTAGACTGCACCATTATAGGGGTCGGACGGAGCCTCTGTCCGTAAAAGGCTTGCCTAAGGGCTGAGTAAAAAATGCTGCCTGCGTTGCTGCTGTGGGATTACAAATTGCACCGTGGAGTGGGAGCTAAAATGTACAACAAGCCGGTAGGTCGTTGATTAATTATATGCCCCTGTGAGTTCAACGCAGCACCCAATCGGGTAATGCTTATCGATGTGACTGTGTACTTATTTTGCCACTTGGAATGAAGCTTCTTCTGTGACAGTGGGTCCACCAACAGAGCAGTCCCAGGGCAGACTTTTGGAAGCAGTAATGTGTTGTAAGAGACAGTCAAGGAGCGAAGGCGATCTGCTTACCAAAGAGTCAATGCCACTGTATTTAAAAAAGCGCTTTTTGGGCTGTTTGGCGCTTGCTACTTTATTGCGGTTTAGTCACACAATTACATGCCCTTAAATAATAGCAGAAAAGCTAGATTTTTAATCAATCGATAATAACTGAAGAGACCTCAAAGCCCCAGCTCACTCGCAGGCAAGTTTTCCCATTGTCTCTTTTCAACTCTGAACCCCTTGCCTAACGGGTGAGTAGTTGCGCTTTACAAGTCACCAGATTGAGAACGTCTTTAATGGGACTTTCTGCAACCTGTGCGGTCATCCTTTGTGAGCACACCCTCTCCTTCCCTTCTCTGTGTGACCTTGGGCACTGATGGAGTATTGCACCAGCTGACATCAGCCTTACACTGCCTTGTTGTGCTTACTTTATTGTGATCCACGTCTAAGTGCCCCAATTGCCTGCGTTGTCTGCTACTGTGTTTGAGAAAACTATGCAGACTGTGCTGAGAATAGACTTTAAAAAAAAATTAATTTAGGCCTTTCCGGAATCATGTCAGTGTTCAAATCTGTATACATTCACAACTCTTCATAACATGTGCACTTCTCGGGAAAAAGTTGTAGGGCGAGAGTGCAAAGTGTGGGACCACATAACTATTGGTGTGAATTTACAGTGACCTTTCTTAACAGATACTTTCCAGACCTCAGAGTCGCACCTCTGTGTGAATGAGCTCTGGCCGATTGCAGATTATTTCTGAACTACAGTCGATTTTATGGGTAGCTGCCTGATGAACAGTTTGTGGGTGATACTTTAACGCATAACAGTTCTGGAGAATGCCACCAGACTGTACTCAAGCTTTTACTCTTTATGGGACGACTGCCTACCACTGAGTGGAGTAAGGGCGGCCTCTGTTTGATCTAGGATCCAAGTTATTTAGTTTATTGACCGTATAATTTTCATTATGCTGCTCAAACTCAGATGAGTGTGAATTTCCGTTTGCCAATGCATAAGTGCGACTGTATGTGCACTTGTGTGTGCATGTTTGATCACTGGTAAGTGAGCTTATCTTTGGAGGCCTATGCGTGAAATTTTTGGGTAGAAGCATTTTGCTATCTTTATTGGTAAAGGTTTTGTAATGTTATCAGCAGTACTCTCTGAGCCGTGAGCATGCCCATTGATGCCATCTGTCTGCTTTCCAATCATGGCACTTCTTTGTAAGTGAGCAGTAACACAGCTGTGTGAGCCTGTAAAACTATCAAGCTGTGGTATGTATGGTCTGTGATTGTGAGATTTGTGTAAACTTTAACTTGTTAATGTTAAAGAGTATGTTAAGTACGCTGATACCAAAGCAGGCATCTTGGCGCTAGTGGCATAGACCCTAAGCATTTTCAATAGTCAAATACAAAAGCAATCCAGACTTTTGAGGAGTACAGGACAATTAGTCTAAAGACAAAACCCAGGTTTTTAATTCCTTCCTAAATCTCAAAAGGTTTGGTTGAGATCTTAGGTGTTTACGCAGTACATTTCACCATTTTGCTGCCATATAAGTAAAGCTTCTCCCACCCCAATGGGCTTTTCTTATTCTGGGGACTTGTACTTTGTTGGCAGTACTAGACCGTAAAGTATGAGGGGAGAGTACCACTTAAAGATTTCCTGCAAGAAAAATTGACCTTCTTTATGTAGTCCCTTGTGAACCCAGCAAAGCACTTTGAACTGAATGCGTGCCCCAATGGGAAGTCAGTGAAGTTCCCTAATGGAGTTTGAAACTGAGCAGAATTGTGGTAGATTCAGCGGAACTCTCGCTGCCGCATTTTTAAAAGTCTGAAGTTTATTGAGAAGACGTACTTGGCAGCCTACAAATAGTGCATTGCAATCATCAATTTTTGAAATTTCCAGGGCTATCATCACTGCTTTCCTATTCTTAAATGGTGAAAAAAAATTCTACGTTTTCAACATAAAGAAGCAGGAAGAGGTCACCTGATTTGAATGTTCTATGAAGGTTAATCTGTGGTCAAAAATGGCACCCAGATTTCTTGCCTTCTGTACTGGGGTTGGTAATGAACCAAGATTCGATGGCCACCAGGTGGAGTTCCAGAAGGTTGTGTTGCCAAACAGTAGCACCTCCGTTTTATCGGAGTTAAGCTTGAGAGAGCTCAGTTCCATCCACTGCGCAATACTGTTCATGCATGTGCTGAACTGCAGGGTACTCTTTCTGGGTTAGAGGAAACTGCCACCACTGTGTATCATCAGCATCTGAGAAGACTTAAAAGCCATATGCTCTGATCAACTGAATATGATGGGTGATGTAAGCATTAAAAAGAGTTGGGCTTAAAGAGGACCTTTGCGGGACCCCACAGGGAAGTTTAAAAGGCGTGGAGGTCTAAAAGGCGTGGAGGTATATCCTACCAAAGTCACAACTTGCTCTCTATTGGTAAGAAAGGATGGGATCAATTTAAGAGCTGTCCCTTTTATGCCTATTTTTCCAAGACGATTCATTAATGCGAGATCGTTCTCTGTATTGAATGCGGCCGATAAGTCCAATAAGACTAAGGCTGCACTCTCTCCTTTGTCAACTATGGGTCTGATCTTTTCTGTAGCTGCCAGAAAGGCAGATTCTGTACTATTTCTTGGCCTAAAATCATGTTGTGTGGAATCAAGAAAGTTATTGGGTTCCAGAAAAGAAATAACCTCTTTGTTCATCACATTATCCAGTATTCTTGCTGGTAGTGGTAGGAGAGAGATGAGCCCATAGTTTTTCATATTATTTATTCAAACTGTCCCTTCCATGTAGAACCTCAGCCAAAGCATATGACTAAGAACCTCCTTTAAAGGGACTGGATCGGAGGATGAAGTGAAGAAAGATGCTTTTGAAAATCGATAGGCCGAGGTGACTGCATACCTTGATTTTCTTTACTGCCTGGAATGCATATTGCTGTAACTAATGTTTAATGAAAATTACATTTCAAGGTCCACAGTTTTGCCTCCATTTTGTCATGATTTTCTTGGGAATTTCAAGATCCAGTAGTAAAGGTAAAGCTTGCTTGGCACAACTCAAAGGTGCCCCTTCAGAACTCCTGGGTTTCTAACAAATTATATGTAAATTGTGTTATAAATGCCCCATTTTTCCCCTATTTCTTTTTCAAATTTTAGTAGGGCGATACCATGCCCACCCCCAAACATTCTTCAAGGTCTTTAGGCTCGCTGGTTCTACTAGTTTACTTTTTCTAGTTTTAGGAAGAAATGTGCACCCCAAAACTTTCAAAGTTCACCAGCCACCACTGTCTGTAGCAGTTTATCTCCATGAAACCTCTTGGACTGGGTTCAGTGGTACTGCAGCCTTTCATTTTCATTTAATCTCCATGCAGAAGTCAATTGGTTATCAGCTACGCTGCACCAATTTTTCATTATATAACGTCTGTAAGAACACCTATTCATTTCCAGGGTAACTGCAGCCTCTAATTTCCTTGATGTCTTCATGATGTGATATCAGCGACGTCATTGATAATGTGATGTTATTTGAGAGGCCGCGAGCTGGCAGCATTTTGGTTGTATATCTAGCCATAGCAAACCATTTCACTTTTTTTAGCCTTTAAAATAAATGGCATCCAAGACTTCATTCCAACAGAATGTTTTTGATAGAATATAACTGTTTCAATCGTGGAACATTTCTCAGGGGAATCATTCACATCTCAGGGAGCTGATCTCTGGCTGTCACAAATCTTTTCTTCAATTTCCAGGATGAACTAATCATGATGCTTCAGTTGAGAACTTTCCAATGATATCTAGAGTGGTAGCAAAGTCTACCTTTAATTGATGGCATCCCAAGGCCATCCTCCTCTCTTCAATGCTTTGTCACATAGAGGGATCATCAGATAAGATACAGCCACAAGTTCTCCCCTTAAAGCTTCAACTCCCATCCAGTACTGCTCCTCTGGATCACTAAGCTCTATCGAAATATTAATGATGTGATTGATCTCTTAATCTGAAAGTAATCAAACCTTAGCTATACATTTCCCTATAACATCTTAATAAATGTGCAAGTAAGATGCTGGACATCCACCACATTGCTACTCAAACATATTCACACAGTGCTTCTTTGGGGCAGAATTTAGTACACTGGGGCACCAAGTCAGTAGCAAGACAGTACATTTCTGCACTTTCTTGCTAAGAAAACAACCTCTGGAAACCAGGTAGCTCCTCTACGTTTATGTGAGGATGGAACCTTGGGCTTGCTTAAGGAGGAGAATAGCGATTTATAGCAATTGTACAACCTTAAATGATCCCTAAATGTCCCAAATTTTCCTGAAACAGTTTCTCAAGCTTTGAGAGTAAAAAGGGAATTGGTCATCAAATTGGAGTTGCAATATTATATCTTGTAATTAATTATAAATAATCTATATTAATTTGCCTTATGCTCTGCAGCACCACTTTTGGAATGACATTCTCTTGGAATACACTAACTTAAAGTGTGTGAAGTCCTGACCTTGGCTTTCATAAATCCTGACACAAAACTTGTTGATTACTTAAGGCAGGTAGGATAATTTTAGGGCCTTATTACGAGTTTGCCGGCCTTGTGGACCGCCGTATCAGCGGTGGTGGTCTGAGCACAGTAAGCTCGGCAGTCTGACCGCCGTATCACAAGTTGGGCGGATCAGCTTTGCAAAGACTGCCGCTGGACTGCCGAGACCGCCAGCAGACCGCCGACTGCCGGGTTCGTGGTCAGGGAGAGGTAGAGGAACTGCACTGCAGTCCATATGACAAGTTGCCTCTTCCAGGAGCGGACTGCGGCAGTCCGACCACCTGCTTCAAGGTGGCAGTGATGAAGGAGTTGTGGTGCGCACTAACACCTTTCTTTTTCTTCCAGGCAGATTCCAACGTGGATCCCTTTCTCCAGGTACCCCCTTCACAGCAGAATCTTCACGCTGAGGATTATAACCCTGTTTGCGGCGATCTACAGGTGAGTCCTTTTCGAACCATATACCCATTGCCAGGCCTGCCCACATATGGGCTGAACACTGGTCATTGATATATGGTATTGTTCCACATATAGCAAGTATATGTGTCCATCCAACACATATGCAGTCGAAATGCACACACAGGCATCGATTTATTTGTGAAAAATACTCACCACTGTTGTAAGATCCCCGCCTCCACACCGCCAGAGTGGTCAACTCGTAATACGGTGGTCTTTGGACTGCCAGCGCCGTAGGCTGCTGGCAGGGGCAGACGCGGTCCTACAGCGGTCGGGCCGCCAAACTCCCAATAAGGCCCTTATTGTTAAATAAATAATGCCTGTCTGTGCTATCAAGCTGCTTGGTCGACATGATTCTACATACTGATCTCCCAGGGAATGGGACCAATAGGATCCACTCCGCTGATGATGACAGAGTATTCAAGGACCCCCAGTTCGAAATTGCAATTGTAACCCTTTAACACTAGTCACAAAAGAACTAGTGAATGATGGTGTGAGTCTGGAAGGTGATAAAGGTATTATCCTTTTAACTGCCAGCTGTATAATTATGTGAAAAGGTATGACATTACCTGTGGTGAAAGCCGGAATTCCTAATTGGGTAAAGCATAAAAACAATGACGTGAGTCTGCCCAGGCAGGCACATGCTAAACAGAGTGTTCTGTTGTCTTCGTCTTATCTATGGCAAAGCTCTCCACTTTGGTTACCACTGTGCATTTTCTCATATGGCCGAGGTATTTAAAGTAGGAAAGTCGGGTTTCTTGGCTCCTATTAAGACATATTTATTCAAACTGATCTCACCACTGCTTTAGAACACACAAACCATCAGTCCTCAGACTCACTGGGTGTTTCCCAACAGTCAAAGCAGCACCTTCTCTCTCTATTATTCACCAGTGTAAGGGACATGCCATTAGATGTAAAATAAGGAGGGCTCTGCAGGCTTAGATTCTGGGCAACTTCCTTGTTTAATGTTCCGGGATTTATGTTTATCCATTTGACAAAACATCAAAATATTTAGCAAATGTGCTTAAAGAAATAATAAACCTCTGCATTTTTCATTAAATCTGCACTCTGCAATGTACTATTGATGCAAGGGTTACACCAATGCATAACCTTGAATACACAAACAAATATAGTTTGTATGGGTGCACAAAGAGACCAAGGAGAACATGTTTTTGAACAACTGAATGCTGATTTTTTTTTTTAGAAAAAGCTCCGGCACAGAGGCGCGCAAACACCCGAGCAGTAAAAAGGCTAACATATGGAAATATGGACTTGTATCCCCTTAAGACACAATTATTTAAGCTGATCTTACCACTGCTTTGGAACAGACAACGCACCAGCCCCAAAGGAGACGACCCAATATGTATTTCCCAAAAGTAAAAGTAACCGACCATCACTGTGTGACTCACCAGCCACAGGAAAGTGCCACTGGGTGTGCGGTGCTGATGAAATGGGACCGTGCGTCAGGGCTGACATCAGCCTTCGAAGGCTTGTTGCTCTCTGACATTTCACGTGAGTTGAATGTATGGCTGCCTTGCTGCCTCTGCGCCTGTGCTGTGCCTCTTTAGAATCACTGGGCCGAAGGGTCTCTCCCTGTGGGGACATGTGTCTGAGCCTTTCAAGGCTTCAAATACATTGTGGGACCTTTTATGATAATAAAAGTGGGCTTCTTTACAATAAATGCAATACATTCTCTCCAACATTATCTCCACATCTGTTATCGAGGTTTAGAAGCAGATCTAGGACATTAGGTCGAATACGCCTATATTCTGGTAGAATTGTGTCTTGCAGGCGCCACCTTTGGTAAAATGTTCACATTCTCAACAGGTTTACACCCTTTAAGTGACAAAACATGAGTCACACATTCCGGGAAGAATTTATACAATAACAGTAAAATTCCCATGAGCAAAATAGTGTGGAAAACGCAGACGCCGTACAGCACACGGTCCGGAGGAGGTAAAACTTTATTCGAGGTAAGTCACACACCAGATTTTCACTGTGCTCTGCAAACAGCAGAGCTTTACTCAATGTAATGTGTACTAATGGAGCATGTTACTTTTTCTGCCACTGCAGCCGTGAGCGCTGGCTTTGATTACTCTGTTGGGATGTTATTGATATGGGGAAGGCTGCAGTGGTTTGCGTTCCCTGATGCCAACTACAGGGCAAGAGCTTGTGACAGGCAGTGGGTTGGTGGAAGAGCCACCATTGCTAAGTTGAGTTGAGTAGAATTGTGGAAGGGTTTGTCTTTCCACCTCCCAGCCTACATTGGGGTTCTGTCTGTGTGGAAGACAGGGGTCCCTCTGTCCCACTTGGGATGCCCCAGGATGCTCCCTACCTTGCTGCCCCCTGGAGGTGGACTTCCTGGGCGGCACCTCCGGTCTTGAATACCTAAGATGAGTTTGAGCCAGTTTGAGTGCCTTGCTGTCCAGGGTGGCAGTGGCCACCCCATACAGGGCAGGCTTCAGCAGGCTGTAATTGAAGTCTGCAAGAAAGATTTATAGAGGGATCCCTCGGGTTCCTTTGAAGGGGGAGTGGAGTGAAATCCAAAGGAATGCCCGTCACGGTTTCTGTAAAAACCTTTTGCCCATGCCTGATGATGAGCACCATTTAAATAGGTTACGCGGCATTGGGTGCCCCTCCGGCAGAGATGTGTGGAGGGTCATTGACCATGAGTCAGCCACGTGAAGGTAATCAGATGTGCCTCGAGATTGGAGGCAGTTACCCTCTCTGCTCCTCTTTTTGTGATCTCCCGGATGAGACGCGTCCGCGTACTAGAGGTGACGTCACTCGAGAGCCAAGCGCCTGAGAAAAGCAATTATCCATGAGCATGTTGGCGATGACAGACCAGGAAAAACCCATCCATTATGCAGTGTACGGCAAAAATAAACGTTGCCTCTGATCCCCATCCCAGAGTGGCTGTTTGCATTGCCAGGCTGCCTTGACTCCTATGTGAACCCCATCACAACAAGGTGTTTGCAGTGCTAATGATCCCGGAGGCGATAGATGCTCTCCAAGAGGGAAATGCTGAGATAAACCTTCGCCTTATTATGCAATGACTTCCACCACAATAGACAACGCAGATAATGACAGCCAAACCTGTCATAAAAGGCCAGGCCTGTTTCGTTACTCACAGGCATGTCATAGGCTCCGGATCATTGCAATTATTTCCTGTTATCGAGATTCTTTTATTCTCCTGTGCAACAAAAACGGGATACGCACCAACAGCAATTGTATATCTTTATTTCTTTATTCATTTCTCACTCATTCAGGCAAAAAACACAGAACTCTTTAAATCACACTTCGCTTCTAATAATAAAATATATGTATCTATCCCTCCAAATTGCAAAGCCCCAACTGTGAGACACTGAAAACAAAGAGCCCTGTGAAGGCATGGCACTATGCACCTGTGAGCTGACGCTGTTGTCTTTGGGCCTTTGCTTCCTTGCTTTGCTTTGCTTCTTGTCAGTGACGCTAGACCGAGTTCCTGTGGAGTGTCTTGGGGCGTTGGCACTGAAGAAAGGGGGCGGTGCTAGGGTGTGTTGGGGGCCATACCAGGCGCCTGACCTGGAGCTTTGAGGGTGCAGAGAAGGCCTAGCAGTTCATAGAAGGAATCAACACTCAACTACAAAGAAGGCTCCAACCTCCAAGTCTGGACTTAGTATTTGGTAGATTCATTATATCTCGAAATTCACCTAGGACTAGATAATCTTATAAAGTTCAAGCAAAATTCAGATAGCCAGTACCAAGTCACAGATTATTAGTTTTACGGCCTTACCGCCTACCCAGTAAAAGATAGCTTTAGTTTAAAAACCCTACTTTCTGGGCTTTAACACACTTGTGTTTTAGCAGATAGCTTAAGAGAAATAAAAGGAGCAATGGAACTCATCCTTAAGGGAGTGTCCTTTATTGCTTTCATAAAACGCTGATCAATTTGGGAATTCAAGGTATTATTTAAAATATATATATAATCTATGTGGTTCTCTATTTATCTTCTGACTAATACTTGAAGAAGGAGGCGCTATTAAACCTAACACTGACACGTGCTATTTAGTACCCCCAAGGATTTCTTACCTGAAATATGACATGAGTCTAGTGTTGCTGTTTCATTTTTAAGTCAGACCTGAACAATACTACTCTAAGCTTTCTGTAGACCTGAAAATATAATAGGATCCTGTAGTATATATTATCTTGATACTATGCAAAGATGCACACGCCCCTGAAAAGTTGTTTCCTCTGAAATGAACAGCTATGCCACACCCAAAGTGGGCAGGCCTACCCAGAAAGATAATAACTCTAGTTGCACCTGTGATCCTCGGTGGCACAAACTACACGTAGTCCCTCATTTAGAGTATGGAAGTAATTCTGAAATTTAGCAGAATCATATTTACTGCAGGAATTTACTGCTTATGCATAAGTGGAACTTGGCAATTTTATCCATTATGTAGGATACCTCAGATGTGATAAAACCCAATATTTGGTAATACCCCATATGTGTTAATACCCCATAAATAGCAATACTTCTTATGCCATAATACCTTGTATGTGTTAGCATCCCATGTTGTTCATCCATCTGAAGTAAATTTGCTAAAAAAAAACCACTGAATACAGGTATACTACCCCCTAAAAATTCGGCCAATCAAAGACAGGCAGTAAATACTTCCAGCTTTTAGAAACACCAGCAGTAAGGCCGTCCACTGAACTGCCATTGGGCAGAAATGCACAGCAGTATTACATTTGAATCTTTGACATTGATTTTCACAATTCAGGTAAGTGTTTGTACACTGCAATGATTGAGGTGTTGTTCTGTCATTGTTATTGCTCGTCCTCATTGTATGTGTGTTTTTTAAGTAGAGAAAACAGCAATACCCTGACGTCAATGGCTGTACACATGGGTGTTATTGGTTGGTTGCTGGTCTTGTGATCTGTGTGTTAGAGCCGCGCCACTTTTTAATGACATCACCACAGAAGCTTATAGATACTGAGAAATAAATACAAAAGAGGACATTTCCTTTTTATTTCACATATAGGATATCTCGTGAAGGTGCGGACTGGGAAAACAACTGAAAACAAGGACAAGAACAGGTTTAAAATCACGATGGAGCCTGCAGGAGAGGCCCACAGTCACCCAGGCTGGACGACAGGACCACTTCTCCCATTTCCCAATGCTTGTTGTTTTCTTGACTCCAGAAGTCCAAAGTTCCGTTTCTTCTCTTGAGCTGTTAGTGCAGGGCTTTCTCTTTTGTTTACAAACACTTTAGCAGGAAGAAGTTGCACACAGCGCCACGAGGACAGTTGCACAACTTGCCGATCCGTGCAGCTTTCCTGACTGCGCACTGCTCTCCGACATCACACTGCAAAGAATAATAACATGGGTAAATGATATGGCGCTGAAGTGTGTCTAGGCGCTTGAATGCCACATACTGTCTTAAGCCAACTCAATAGCACTCACTCTATTGCCTAACTTACCGACTGGTGGATGGTATTCTTACATGAGAATGACTGCAAGTGGTATATCACAACTTGCCTAAGATTACCACTAGAATCCCGGCGGTATTGTAAATAATCATTATTACTGA
Organism: Calotriton arnoldi; assembly: GCA_963921515.1. NCBI lineage: Eukaryota > Metazoa > Chordata > Amphibia > Caudata > Salamandridae > Calotriton > Calotriton arnoldi. The sequence goes on along the minus strand of CAWUFW010000868.1, from coordinate 1,659,822 downwards.
TGGTATGAGATGAATGATACATGTTGCCGCCATTTTCCAATAAAGGTAAAGATATACAGGTATTTAGTGCTATACAACTACCACTAGAGGTAAAAGGGCCCCCATTTTAACTTCTAAAGTCCAGCATTTCTTTTTACTTTTATAAGGAATCAGCGGTAAAGCGTTTACTGCAGATCTGCAAGTGTTTCATTACGGCCCCTTTGCGCTGTGTGTGTTTGGTTTACCTGACAAAAAAAAAGACTCGGCTGGGTGGTATTGCAGACACTGTGCAAACCTAGCACTGGCACGTGAGTCGACATGTGATTAAACATACTTAATATACATGCAATTCAGAATCATTATAAATCCCACTCCAAACATGTAAAGTCCAGGTCGTAGCATACATGCAGCGACTACAACCGCCATGCTGGTATAATAGTAATTTTGTAAAGAAGCTACCTCGAATTCAACAAAGTTTAACTTATTGTTTTATGTGTGGTCTTTTTTTCAAAAGCATGATCAATGCTTTTGAAGCCTTGAAACTGATTTGCACACCTTCACGCTGCTAAGTTAGTTTCAACACACATGTTATATAAAAAAAACTGAAGCCAGAGTTGAAAGACCTACAAGTTGAAAACATTTTTTACCGTTGGAACTTGTCCAAATTTTTTCTCCCAGGAAGGAACTCTTTTACTTTGAAGTTTCTCCAGCACTTCTTGTAATGCCCCGAGCTGGAAAATAAGATTCAAAATACATGAATGTTTCTCTTGCATTCCACGTTATATATTGATGTCTGCTTTTGTAAACATTTCTTGGTCCAGCTCTTTTGCCGCCACCCCAGATCTACCAGCCCTTCAGAGAGGAGCCCAAGAGTCCCTCACGCTGTGTCTTTCTCCCCATCACCTCCCACATGCCCTTGTGTTTGCCTGGTACAGTTACCATGTGGAATGCCTTGATGTGTGGAGAGGGTGCATGCAGATTGTATGCGCCTCATTGGGGGAAGGGGCAACGAGTTCAGCTTCATGGTCTAAGGTTACATTTTGCTTTGCTAACTGATATACACCTTACACTTAACAAAAACAAAGGAGATGACAATGGTGGTCAAATTGCTAGCACATACAAGAATTCAGGAAATTTTAACCATTCATATGTTGAATTGGCGTGCTCAATGAAACAGAAGACACTATGTCATCCAAGTAGTGTCATATGTAGGAAAAACCATACACACAAATTTTGAAATAATGTTCGGAGCACCACCACAAAAGGAGGTATCAAGGTCCGTATTTTTAGTGGGTCCTTTTAGTTGTGTTCAACAGCACCTCGTAATGAGTACGCAAAGGCCAAAGGATAGTTCCATATTCTTTATTCCAAAATTCCAACTTGAGCAACAGCTGACACATGTTTCGTCGTGAAACGACTTTTTCAAGGCTTTTGGAAACAGTTCTGAGGAATATTCATAGCGTAGTACACGGTATATTTTCCTTAAGTGGATAGAAATTAATCCACTGGGCCGTAGGTGCGCACAAATCTTCGTACAAAATCAGTGCATTCAATCCATGGAAAAGTATGCAATTTTGGAGCCAGGACCTTGATAAGTCATTAGCACTCTCGAGAAAAAGGACGTCCGTCCCGATGCGTGGTCGTCTCAAACCGAGCAACGGGACGGACGTCCTTTTTCTCGCTTACTCAAGAGTGCTAATGACTTATCAAGGTCCTGGCTCCAAAATTGCATACTTTTCCATGGATTGAATAGACTGATTTTGTACCAAGATTTGTGTGCACCTACGACCCAGTGGACTAATTTCTATCCACTTCAGGAAAATATACCGTGTACTACGCTATGAATAACTTATTAAGATGCATTTACTATCACATATATACAGTCACACTATTGCTGGGTCTAGCATTTGAGACAAGCTCCTATTTAATGTATTTTCCCTATCATCGCTCCTTTCCCAGACGTGAGAAATTGACACAACCCTGGATAGAAAATAAATGATGTTTGATATTGCTTTCCACTTGGTGGTAAGGCTAAGGAGGAGAGGGATTACAGAGAGTAATCCCTTATACCCCGGGCAGGTGGGAAAAAAGAAAGAGTGACCTGCTTTTCCATGCCCTCTTGTAAGGCGGGCATTAGCATGTCCTGGCAGAAGCGGACTGTCTCGTGCCCTTCAACATAAAGAGGGGGACAACCAACACCATCCGAGGAAGATCTACCTGTTCTCTTTGCATACGTCATCCTAAATAAGACCAGAACAAAGTGATCTTACTTTAGATGGTGTATGCCTTGTCACCACTGGCAACACCAAAACATCATTAATCCCCCATAGGTGGCAAGGGTTGACCTCATGTAAATTAGACCGCAATGGCTGGTATAGGTGGGTGCTCTAATCGGGAGAGGATTCTAGCTAGTGGGAGTCTGTTAATCACCATAAAAACTACGAAGTACCACTAATTTCTGTAACATAGTTCCTTACAATTTAGAGGTAACAAGATAGGCATCTTCCTTTGGAACTATAACTCTTCCACGGTTATTACATGTCACCAAACATTGGGCGATGAGGTTCGCGAAGTAGGGGCTGTATTTATTTTTGGTCTTGCAGCTTTGGCTAGTATATATGCATAGTGCCTGATCAGGGGTAGTAAGAGCTATATAAATGCAATTTAAACAGGATGAAGAAAGACATTCATTCATCATTCTTAGTCCTTTGCTTATAATCACTCAGACATTACTGTCACAAGGTGTCCTCAACACTCCTGACTGGGCATACATGTTTTAAGTTTAGATGCAGGTACCAAGGTATCCTGTGGAGCACGTCAGTTACTCTTTCAGGTTTGCACAACATGCACATGTAATATCAATAACAATAATATTAATACAATTACAAATAATACCTTGCATTTCTCAAGGAGCTACATAACACACGTATTTCGTTTTTAAGTGCTATTAATAACAGAGGTCATCATTACCTTATGGTTCTCAATTTTCCTATCTATGGAAGGATAGAAGGCTGAGGCTGAATTCAAACTCGTGATATCCAGCACATCACATTTTGTCATCAGAGAGTGGTCAGCTCACTGCTGGCAAATAATTAAAGACGTTTAAGGAGTGGGCAACGTGGATGATTGCCCAGGACCCCCACCTTCCAAGTGGCCCTGAGAACGTGAACTTTCTCTTTATTTAATCTATTTTGCTATCTTAGCCTCTTTCCTACATTTCTGTCTACTTGTTCCTCTAATTCAGTCTCTTTCTACCTAGTGTCATCTTAAGGATTTTTGAGCTCTGGGTAAGATATAATTTCAAGTGTTCTTGTGTGACCCTGTTACTGAAAGTTTAGCATATAATGACATCATGTGGGTTTGAATTAGCAGAAAATAAATGGGTAATAAAATTCGAAGTTGTTTCAAGCAGGGACCTCCAAAACATGTCTTGACTGTGGTCCCCAAAAGCTTTAAGATGAAAGTGAATTATAGACATATGTACAGCAAGTAGTAAAGGGAAATACCCGTTAATTGCATGGTGAAAGACAAGTGATTCTTTCTCCACAAAATCCTAAACTCATAATGCAGCCCATCTACGGCCATTTATCAAAAGATTTCACTTCAGAGTCAAGGCTCAAAAAGAAGGTGTGCGAATGCAAATTCTTTCTGGGAAACACCTACTTTTAGCATACACATTTTAACCAAAAGCTCAAATTAGCACAGTACCACAGTCTGAAGGAGATATCACATCAAACTTGAATCAGTCAGCCAAAGAAACATCACTCTAAGGCGTTCAGCGATGATCCCTCTTGCACCCTGCTTAGCGATGGTTTGATGTAGTTGACAAGCTTTGAGAGATGATACAGGACAGTGGCTTATACCCAGGGCCAATGGAAGTGTGCAATTTTGCGGCTGCAGATTTTTTTGCATAGTTATGGATTTGTCGTAGTTGCCGCATGATTCATCATGTGCTGCATAATCTGCAGATTTTTTAAACAAAAAATCGGATATTTAGCTCAAATGGATCAAGGTATACTAAAAATGAAGCAACACGTGTTGATGCGTAGTGGAAGGTCCTTTGCAAAGGTTGATTGGTCATCAGTTTGTTGCTTATTACTCTTCTTGGGTGTCAGACTGGTACTAATGAAGTGAAACGTTTGACCAGATAGTGTTAACGCGTAAAAATGGCAAAATAATGAGGTAATACTAATACTTTTACCATTTTGAGCTGAGTCTATCAAAGTTTTGGGCTTTCTCAGAATTGGAGGTCCTTGGTACATGCACTAAGTTATAGGCAGTGAGTAACGCTAGCTGGTGTCAGAACGTTAGCCCTCCAATCGACTCAAGCATTAGTTAGACCACACAGAGAGGTCTTTATTGCGAAGCACAGATATTGATTGCAATTTCGAGGCAACCGAGGAAGTTTGTTTTGAAAGAATTTTCTTGAGTAGCGCACAGTTAACAACTGATTTGCCTGTAGTGACTCCTAATTATTGGTTGATATGGAAACTGAGGTACCAAGAAATAAAATGATATGCCAAGAATACACAATATAATTAAATGTTGGTCAGTATTCATAGCCATGTTCTAGTGTCTCTAACTTATCCATTAGCAGAGACGTTTTAAGGCATGGGCAAAGTGGACTCTGGCCAAGGGCCCCAGCCTTTCAGGGGCTCCCTGATAGAGCCAGATCTGTTCTTCAGAGAGTCTTGTCCTGATGACCTTGAATTGTTCTTAAACAGATTGTTTCAAATACCGTTTTCCCTTAATTTATTTTTAATATGGGTGACCTGTGAGACCTATTACAAACATTTTACTAAAAAAGTTTCTTTTAGATCAAAAAGGACCTCATATATTCATATGTCACAGAGATTGTTTGCAGTAATATTAGTGAGCTGCTGCTGTTACAAATATTAGAATATTAGATGTAAACACATTTAAATTTGGACCAGTGTGTGTGTGTACTGTCAGTGATCTGGTCAAAGATGTCATGAAAGAGCTGAAACTGGATCATAAATTCAAAGCTGTTCCGAACAGGGGCCCCCAAAGTACGTTTGGCCCAGAGCCCTCCTAAATCCTTAAGATGTCCCTGTCTATTAGACCACATAGCCTTACCCTGAGCTGCTCACAGTATCATGTACGTAAATAAAAAAAAAGTACTCAGCTGTTTCATGTAAAGATTGCGTACCCCAATCTATTCGCCAGAAATAAAAAGAATGGGTATCCATAAGTATAATTCGCTGATGCTTTGAGGTGAACTTAACAAAGTGTACGCACTACTTGTGCTTTCAATGAGTGCTAAGTCCAGTACTTAATTTGTAAGTGCAGGTGTTGAAAGTTGTTGTCCAGGGGCCACCTCTGGTGCTGCTGGATACTGGGGTTACACAATACCAAGGTTGCCTAATCTTGACTACACTGCATGGTTCTCCTTAAACCTTTTTAAACTGCGTGTCTCTTTCTCTCAACTCTTGCAGAATCTTTTAAACTCTCCTTTCTCCCTTTTTCCTATCCATCCCTTTCTTTTTCTTTCTCTACTTTCTGCCTTTCTCTCTCTTGCTCTGGTCAGAATCTGATGATGAAAAAGAAAGTTCAGTCCCCACAAAAAGGCTCAGTCCTCATGCACAAATTAAGCCTTGGCTGAGTCCCAAAAACAGTGGCTACTTTTGTCCCCGTCGATCGTCTAATTTCTCAAGACTCTTGTTTAAGTGAGAGACACGTTTGATTTGTCGCTTTTCAGTTCCATATCTGCACTGAATGAAGTTCGCTTCAACTTAAAAGGGTTTCTATCGAGTAGGCTGTCAGCCGTGAAGCCTAAAGACCTGGGTTTGCACAACAATCTCCCAGCACACGCCGGGGTTTCGCCCAGTACTCACCAGCTCCTTCTCGCTGGACGGAAGGCTGTCTTTGGGGTAGAAGTCCCTCAGCGCCCTGGTCTCCAGCTCCGTGCTGTCCTCCTGGCTGCAGACAGAGGCCAGCATCAGCATCCAACACCCGAGGGCGACGAGCAGCACGCGGGAGCTCTCCATGGTCCTGGCACGCGCAGGGTATGAGCAGTGCGAGCGCGAGCTGGGGTTCTGCCAGCGAGCGGCAGCCCTCACTATTTATCAACAACAGCCGGGGGAGTGGGGCTCGGCTCCTCCGCCCAGCTCCTCTCCACCATGACGCCAATGTGAAGAACAGGAGGGGGCGGAGGGGCTCGAGCTATTCAGCTCTCTGTCAAAGTTACAGGCTGAGCTCATAGATAACAATGAAAAGAAACTCCCTGTTACTGCCGAGTGCCTCTCTGTGGGGGGCGGAGAAGTTTGCTTCATGTTTCCCTTTTCAGCTAAGTGTATAAGCAGAACCACCAGTTTTTCATGAATGAAGTTCCCCTCGATTGGCTAAAATCTGATTTACCGTCTAAGATTTAATCTATGGAACTATTAGAGCTGGGTCCATAACTTCTCTCTCCCCTCTTCCTGAATCAGTTCTGGCGTATGTCAAAATTGGGAGCACTTCGTAGCAGACTAGGCTAACACAGCTCTACAGAAACAAACATTGGCAAAGCCAATACATCTCGCCTATATAAGAACTATTGGATTTGGCAATGTGTTTTTGCCGTGTTGTACACCAGTGTCGCTGCTGTTCAGCGGGGCTAGAAGTTAGTGGCATGGAGTGTCCTAAATCGGAGTAGGGTGGAATGGAGTGGGGTGGAATGGAGTGGTGTGGAGTGTATTGGCGTGGGGTGGGATGGATTGGAGTGACGTAGATTAGATTGCAGTGGGGTGGAATGAATTGGAGTGAGCTGGATTGGACTGAGTGGGGTGGATTGGATTGAGGTGGATTGGATTGGGGTGGGGCGAACTGGATTGGGGTGTTGTTTATTGAATTGAGATAGATTGGATTTGGGTGGTGTGGATTGGAGTGGGGTAGATTGGATTTGGCTGGATTGGGGTAGATTGGATTGGAGTGGGTTGGATGGATTGGCGTGGGATGGATTGGATTGGGGTGAGGTGGATTGGATTGGAGTGGGGCAGATTGTTTTGGATTAGAGTGGGGCTGATTGGAGTGGGGCACATTATTTTAGACTGGAGAGGAGCAGATTGGAGTGGGGCACATTATTTTAGACTGGAGAGGAGCAGATTGGAGTGGGGCACATTATTTTAGACTGGAGAGGAGCAGATTGGAGTGGGGCAGATTGTTTGGATTGGAGTGGGGCAGATTGGAGTGGGCCGGTTGGTTTGGGTTGGAGTGGGGCAGATTGGAGAGGGGAAGATTGTTTTGGATTGGAGTGGGGCAGATTGATTGTGATTGGGATGGGGCAGATTGGAGTGGGACAGATTATTTGGGTTGGAGTGGGGTGAACTGTGGAGGATTGGATGGGAGTGGGGTGAATTGGATTGGAGTGAGGTGGATTGGAATGGAGTGGGCTAGATTGGATTGGGTTAGATTGGAGTGGATTGGATTGATCATTTGAACCGAAAGACCCATCAAGCAGCAACTTGAGGTACTGCAGGTTTTGTCTTGCCAGCATTAGATCTTGCAATTAGGGTGTCATCTCCTACTTCCATAACAATTAAGACATTTATTGAAAGCTGCAATAGTGACTCATCTTCATAAACCAGCTTTGGCATATTTATTTAACCTATAGAAAACCAGCAAAAATCATTAGCGTAGCAAAGATTTATGTACACATTTTTATTCTAAACCATACCCTCTCAGCTTTGGGAAGTACATTTTAAGCACTTGCATCTGACTCTAGAGCGACATCTAGTAATGATTGAGGTAATGCATCTTTTTGAAAAATTCAAATAGTTGGATTTGGCTCATGAGGGATAACTAGAAACCACAAGACATACTGCAGCAGTGTGAAAAACTTCAGAGTGTTGCATATTACTTGAGAGGATCATCTATCAATGGCTTGAGGTACTGCAGCTTTGTGAAGACTTCAAGCTTTCACATCTGACTTTAGAGGTACATCTATCAACTATTTAAAGTGCTGGAAATTTATGACAGACTATTAAAGCAGTTCCATCTGATGCCAGATGGACATCTAGAAACAACGTGCTTTGTGAAGACTTCAAGCAGTTAGATCGAAATCAAGATGGAAGGATATCTAGTAACATCTGGCAGCACTACAGTCTTGGCAACAGTGTTTCTAGCCACTGCTTTTGATTTGAGATGGACATCAAGTAACAGCATGAGGTACATCAGCGTTATTAAAGGCTTTTCAAGCAGTTGCTTCTTACTTGAGCGGGAGATCTACTAACTGCTTGAGGGACTGCAGCCTTTTTAAAGTCTTCAAGCTGTGGCTTTTGACTTGAGTGCAAAACAAGTAATGATTTGAGGTATGCAAAAGCTCAGACCTTTTGATGTTGCTAATGCATGTTCCTTCATGATTTTGATATTTCACAAACATTTCTGTACATTGATCTTTGAATATTGTTTTTAGGAGACTTAAACAATACAGACCACAAATCTTTTTGTAGTTTGAGATTTGCAATTTTCATTATTAGTTGGTCTATGACAAATGATTCCTCAATGACTATGAATGTGCGAGATGCCAACAAAATCACAGAACACCAAAATAGTTGTCCACCAGCTCTTTCATTCTTTGCCCCCTTGGATACATTTCTAGCAGTCAAACACCATGTTTATTTTAGGTAAGTATTTTGATTGTATGCATACATGCATGTGAGTGTGGATCGCCCTCGATGTGCTCCTATTTTGTTTCAGAAAGATGTCTAAGCATCCTTAATTGTTTTGCCACTAGACCTTTGAGGAGCAGGACCAGCAAAAAATACCCCTCACTGTTATTATGCATATTGTTGCTATGGCAGCACTCTTGCGGTGCTAGAGGCATGTAAAGGATATTGGGCAACCATGTTAGATATTTGCCCTTTCCCAACACAACAGGGAGTATTATGTTTAGTAAGCATATTAAAAATAATAAAAAGCACTCAGGGAAAGTCTGTCTATCTCTACACACATACACATATATATGCCAAAGTTATTAGCAGCACAAAAAAGGCATTTCCTATAGAAACACGATCCTTACTATAACTACACAGTGGCTACCGGCTCTGGGTAATATATATAGATATAGATATATGTGTATCTCTATAGATATATATAGATATAGAAATGCATGTGTGTAAATATATGTATATATTATCTACTGGCGGTCGCCAGTAGATAGTTATAGTTACAACCTATTATTCATAGGAAATCCGCGACATTCTATTTGAAATAACTCTCTTGCCGGTTGACGTATCTTCGCAAAATTTTCAAACTTTGTGGGGCGCTCCGGTCCGCTCCTACCCTGAAAGTTACGGGGGGATTCGTCAAGCGGGGGCCGAGAAAAAGGGGGTCCCAAAACGTGTTTTCCCCATGCAATTTTCCATAGGAAACTTTAGACAAGGCTACAGCCCAAACTGCTGAACGGAATTACACCAAATTTGGCAAAGAGGTAGTTCTTGGTTCAGAAAGAACCCTTTTGTTAAATGGTGTAAATCCGTTCAGTAGTTGCTGAGAAAATCAAAAGTAAAAGTACATATATATCTATGGGCACGGAGGATTCGCGCACCCTGAGCGCACCCTGCGCGCACCGTCCCGATCACGAGCTGCATGTTAATTGGCTGTCAGCTGGCTGTCAACATTCCGATTCAGGAAATGTTGGCAGCCATTTTGTCCTCGGTAGAACCGAGGGACAGAAACAAGTGCGCAAAGCGCACAAAGGGGGCAGGGTAGAAACACCCTGACCCCTAGGTTTGCTCAGGGGTCCCACAAGGACCCCCTGGGCAAAAAAAAAATCGAAGCGCGGTCTCCCGCGCTCGACTTGTATTTTGCCCCCGGGTGGCCCAAGTCCCGGGGGCATGGTGGGGGTTTAATATTATGTGTGGGGGCCTCAGAGGGCCCCCAGCCCCGGGGACCACCACCCCCGGGGCTTTCTTTTAAAAATGGTGCGGGAAGGCTCTGAGCCCTCCCGCAGCCCCGGGGACCACCACCTCCCCGGGCTTTTTTTAAAAATTAAACAACCTGTGTGGGGGCTCCAGCCCCCACACGCCCGGGACCGCCACCTCCCGGGGCACTAACAAATTAAAATGGGGTCCGTTTTGGACCCCCGAAGCCCCGGGGACCACCACCTCCCGGGGCTGTGCTGATGTAGGGAGGGGGCCGCACGGCCCCTCCTGGAGCCCTTGATGGCCCTGGGGACCGCCACCCCCAGGGCCGGCTCCTGCAGTGTCCCGGGTGCCTACCCCGGGACACTGTAGTTTGCTATGGCAGGACGGGAGCCTCGCAGCTCCCGTCCTGCCATAGCAAACTGCTTTGGATATTGGAAGAGAGAGCAGGGAAACCTGCTCTCTCTTCCAATATCCAAAGCCGATTGCTTTTCCACATGGGGAGCAGCATGTCAGCTGCTCCCCATGTGGAACTAGCAATGCCGGCTCCCAAGGGACGTGCGGAGCCGGCGGGACTGTGGGGGATTGGGGACCCCCACAGTCCCCAACGGAGAGGGCCAGCCCCGGGGGATGGGGTCCCCGGGGCAAGTAGTGGCCCAGGAGGGGGCCACGCGGCCCCCTCCCCAAAAAGAAAAAAAAAAAAAAAAAAATGGAAAGGCCGGCCCCGGGGGATGGGGTCCCCGGGGCCTTAAATGGCGTGGAGGAGGGGGCCACGCTGCCCCCTCCCAAGAAAATAAAAAGGCCATGCCCCGGGGATGGGGTCCCCGGGGCCAATACAGGCCCAGGGAAGGGGGCCACGCGGCCCCCTTCCCGTTTTTTTTTTTAAATTAAATTTAAAAAAGGGGTAAGGCCCTGAGGGATGGGGTCCCCAGGGCCCAAAACAGGAAAAAGGAAGGGGGCTACACAGCCTCCCTTCAGGGGACAAAAATAAAAATAAAAATAAAACGATCGGGCCCGCAGGCCCCGCCCTCTTCCTTCACCACTCTGCAAACGCGCCCCTGGCGCGTTTGCAGAGGGGGAACGATCCCCTTGAATACTGGGGGTCCCTGGGGGCCAACTAGCCCACCAGGAACCTCCAATATGCGCCAGGGGCTGCGTTGCAGAGACGTGTAGAGAGGCCACACCCCTTTTACACCTCTCTGCAACGCAGCTCTGTGGCGCTTTTGGAGGTATATGGTGGGCTAGTTGGACTCCGGGGACCCTCAGGATTCAAGGGGACTTAATCCCCAACCTAAAACGCGCCACGGGGCGCGTTTGCACAGTGGTGAAGGGAGGGGCGGGGCTTCAGGTGACATGTGTGCAAACAGGCCCCATGGCGCGTTTTAAGATGGGGAATTAAATCCCCTTCAATCCTGAGGGTCCCTGGGGGCCAACTAGCCCAACAGGTAAATCCAGAAAGCGCCACAGAGCTGCGTTGCAGAGAGGTGTAAAGGGGTGTGGCCTCTCTACACGTCTCTGCAACGCAGCCCCCTGGTGCATATTGGAGGTTCCTGGTGGGCTAGTTGGCCCCTAGGGACCCTCAGGATTCAAGGGGACTTAATCCCCCAACTTAAAACGCGCCACGGGGCGCGTTTGCACAGATGTCACCTCAGGCCCCGCCCCTCCCTTCACCATTGTGCAAATTTTCTTCTAAAATCATCCGAAATACGAATTCCGATTTACTCACCTGTTATCAGGAGAGACCTCAGTGCTGTATCTTTCAGCCCAGTACTGGTCCTGAAAAGTAATTTTAACCGTACTTACCAGTAACTTGAATTTCCTTCCATAGGCTAACATTGACTGGTTTCACTTGGAAATTCTTCTAAGTGTGGAGTTTTGGAACTTTAAAATATTCCTCTAAAATCAGCCGAAATACGAATTCCGATTTACTCACCTGTTATCAGGAGAGACCTCAGTGCTGCATCTTTCAGCCCAGTACTGGTCCTGAAAAGTAATTTTAACCGTACTTACCGGTAACTTGAATTTCCTTCATAGGCTAACATTGACTGGTTTCACTTGGAAATTCTTCTAAGTGTGGAGTTTTGGAACTTTAAAATATTCCTCTAAAATCAGCCGAAATACGAATTCCGATTTACTCACCTGTTATCAGGAGAGACCTCAGTGCTGCATCTTTCAGCCCAGTACTGATCCTCAAAAGTAATTTTAACCGTACTTAACAGTAACTTGAATTTCCTTCCATAGGATATCATTGCCTGCTTTTTGCTGAAAAAGTTTCTAAGTGTTGATTTTTGAAACATACAAATATTCCTCTAAAATCAGCCGAAATACGAATTCCGATTTACTCACCTGTTATAAGGAGAGACCTCAGTGCTGTATCTTTCAGCCCAGTACTGGTCCTGAAAAGTAATTTTAACCGTACTTACCAGTAACTTGAATTTCCTTCCATAGGCTAACATTGACTGGTTTCACTTGGAAATTCTTCTAAGTGTGGAGTTTTGGAACTTTAAAATATTCCTCTAAAATCAGCCGAAATACGAATTCGGATTTACTCACCTGTTATCAGGAGAGACCTCAGTGCTGCATCTTTCAGCCCAGTACTAATCCTGAAAAGTAATTTTAACCGTACTTACCAGTAACTTGAATTTCCTTCATAGGCTAACATTGACTGGTTTCACTTGGAAATTCTTCTAAGTGTTGATTTTTGAAACATACAAATATTCCTCTAAAATCAGCCGAAATACGAATTCCGATTTACTCACCTGTTATAAGGAGAGACCTCAGTGCTGTATCTTTCAGCCCAGTACTGGTCCTGAAAAGTAATTTTAACCGTACTTACCAGTAACTTGAATTTCCTTCCATAGGCTAACATTGACTGGTTTCACTTGGAAATTCTTCTAAGTGTGGAGTTTTGGAACTTTAAAATATTCCTCTAAAATCAGCCGAAAACGAATTCCGATTTACTCACCTGTTATCAGGAGAGACCTCAGTGCTGCATCTTTCAGCCCAGTACTGATCCTCAAAAGTAATTTTAACCGTACTTACCAGTAACTTGAATTTCCTTCCATAGGATATCATTGCCTGCTTTTTGCTGAAAAAGTTTCTAAGTGTTGATTTTTGAAACATACAAATATTCCTCTAAAATCAGCCGAAATACGAATTCTGATTTACTCACCTGTTATCAGGAGAGACCTCAGTGCTGCATCTTTCAGCCCAGTACTGGTCCTGAAAAGTAATTTTAACCGTACTTACCGGTAACTTGAATTTCCTTCATAGGCTAACATTGACTGGTTTCACTTGGAAATTCTTCTAAGTGTGGAGTTTTGGAACTTTAAAATATTCCTCTAAAATCAGCCGAAAAACGAATTCCGATTTACTCACCTGTTATCAGGAGAGACCTCAGTGCTGCATCTTTCAGCCCAGTACTGATCCTCAAAAGTAATTTTAACCGTACTTACCAGTAACTTGAATTTCCTTCCATAGGATATCATTGCCTGCTTTTTGCTGAAAAAGTTTCTAAGTGTTGATTTTTGAAACATACAAATATTCCTCTAAAATCAGCCGAAATACGAATTCTGATTTACTCACCTGTTATCAGGAGAGACCTCAGTGCTGCATCTTTCAGCCCAGTACTGGTCCTGAAAAGTAATTTTAACCGTACTTACCGGTAACTTGAATTTCCTTCATAGGCTAACATTGACTGGTTTCACTTGGAAATTCTTCTAAGTGTGGAGTTTTGGAACTTTAAAATATTCCTCTAAAATCAGCCGAAAAACGAATTCCGATTTACTCACCTGTTATCAGGAGAGACCTCAGTGCTGCATCTTTCAGCCCAGTACTGATCCTCAAAAGTAATTTTAACCGTACTTACCAGTAACTTGAATTTCCTTCCATAGGATATCATTGCCTGCTTTTTGCTGAAAAAGTTTCTAAGTGTTGATTTTTGAAACATACAAATATTCCTCTAAAATCAGCCGAAATACGAATTCTGATTTACTCACCTGTTATCAGGAGAGACCTAAGTGCTGCATCTTTCAGCCCAGTACTGGTCCTGAAAAGTAATTTTAACCGTACTTACCGGTAACTTGAATTACCTTCATAGGCTAACATTGACTGGTTTCACTTGGAAATTCTTCTAAGTGTGGAGTTTTGGAACTTTAAAATATTCCTCTAAAATCAGCCGAAAAACGAATTCCGATTTACTCACCTGTTATCAGGAGAGACCTCAGTGCTGCATCTTTCAGCCCAGTACTGATCCTCAAAAGTAATTTTAACCGTACTTACCAGTAACTTGAATTTCCTTCCATAGGATATCATTGCCTGCTTTTTGCTGAAAAAGTTTCTAAGTGTTGATTTTTGAAACATACAAATATTCCTCTAAAATCAGCCGAAATACGAATTCTGATTTACTCACCTGTTATCAGGAGAGACCTAAGTGCTGCATCTTTCAGCCCAGTACTGGTCCTGAAAAGTAATTTTAACCGTACTTACCGGTAACTTGAATTACCTTCATAGGCTAACATTGACTGGTTTCACTTGGAAATTCTTCTAAGTGTGGAGTTTTGAACTTTATAATATTCCTCTAAAATCAACCAAAGTACGAATACCAATTTACTCACCTGTTATCAGGAGAGAACCCAGTGCTGCATCTTTTAGCCCAGCACTGACCCTGAAAAGTAATTTTAACCGTACTTACCAGTAACTTATATTTTCTTCCATAGGAATCCATTGTCTGGTTTTCAGCAAAAAGTTTCAAAGTGTTGATTTTTACAAACTACAAATATTCCTTAAAAATCACCTGTATGACTTAAACGCATTCTTTCAACTGTTTACAGGAGATGCACCAGTGCTGGATCCAGGATCCAACACTGAGTAAGAAAAAGTAACGATAACAGTTTTTACCTGCTAAGTGAATTTCCTTCCATAGGATAACATTGGTGATTCTATGAGGAAAAGTTTCTAAGTGTCAACTTTTAAAATACAATAATATTCTTTAAAAATCACGACTGTAACCAAAACGCTTTTACTCAACTGTTTACAGGAGATGTCCCAGGACTGAATCTAGGATCCAGTCCTGTGGTTAGAAAAGTAATCCATAAAGTAACTAATTGCATTTAACTAGAAATTCACATTGAGCTGAATGTTGCATTGTGTTTGAAAATGTGTTGCCCATTGCAACAACTGTAACTACTGTACTTAAAAGTCTATTGCCTATGTGCAAAGTATTTAAACTAAAGTAATTCATTCTGAGAAAGTATTTTTTGTAATGTAATGTATAATGTAATTACAATGTAATTTAAAAAATAAAATATGTAAAAAAAAATTGTTTCTAAAAATGTAGTAAATCAGTAAGAAAAAAATTAATATAACAATTAATACATTTAAAAATTGTCATTTACAAAACCTTTGAAATTCACTGAAAAAACCGTAGGTATCAGGCACGTTATAGTTAGAAATTAGCATTTAAAAAACCTTTGAAATTCACTGAAAAAACCATAGGTTTCAGACACGTTATAGTTACAAATTAGCATTTAAAAAACCTTTGAAATTCACTGAAAAAACCATAGGTTTCAGACACGTTATAGTTACAAATTAGCATTTAAAAAACCTTTGAAATTCACTGAAAAAACCGTAGGTTTTAGGGACAGTTATAGTTACTTGGACATTGCACTCGTACAAAACCCGTGAAATTCCCCGTTATAGTTAGTTCAGCTAACTATAACTCGCGCCCGCAATGCACTGCTGATGACGTCACATATTACATCACTCATGACATGGTCAGTGACATCACTGATGACATCACTGATGACATCTCAAATGACATCACTGATGACATCATCCACGTGATAATCTGATGCACCTCCTCACACCCTAATATAATCTTTGATACACCCACTCTAAATTACAGACTGCCATTCGCAAAACCATAGACACTCCAACACCAATAACTACATACCCACTCACTGATTCTTAGGTCTACACACACACATCCACTCACTCACCCGTACAGTCACTCATACTTACGGTCACTCAGTACAGGACTATCATATGCACTCTTACTCCTATATAGACACTCAAACAACGCCACTCATCCATAGAGATACTCAGACACCTAGTCAGTCATGCAAATAATTAAACACACTGCCATTTACTCACCTATACAGTTATACACACACCAGCTCACTTACTCATACAAATAGTAGCACATTGTTACGCTCTTATACAATCACTGATACAAGCACACACTCATCCATACAGCCACTATCACAATCACTCACTCTTGCTTATAGCTATTTATATACTCCAACACACATATATACTGCCTTTCACATATGTAGTTACTCACACATGTACCACTGGGACATACATTCACTCACTAACACACTCTTACACACACTTACCCACCCATACAGTCTATCACAGATGCACTCTTGAAACCATCCACCCAGTGAATCACCCACTCACACATCTATGCACAGAGTTGCACACACCCCTCCCACACAAACACTCAGGCACCCATACAGATACTCAGACAAGCATTCAATAACTCATATAGACACTCATTTAGCTATTCACAAACACATACAGCCACTTACACAGCAACAGACAGACGGATACAGACATTCACCCAGTTTAGTCACTAACCCATGCATTCAGTAAGATACGTTAAATCACTCACTTATAGAGTCAGTCACGCACCTACTAAATCATCCATACAGACACTTACACACCCACTCATTCTTCAATACGTCTTTTCCTATATATATTAAAAATATTTAAACTTTACAGAAACACACAGTCACTGGATGATGTCATCAGTGATGTCATTTGAGATGTCATCAGTGATGTCATCAGTGATGTCACTGACCATGTCATGAGTGATGTAATATGTGACGTCATCAGCAGTGCATTGCGGGCGCGAGTTATAGTTAGCTGAACTAACTATAACGGGGGAATTTCCACGGGTTTTGTACGAGTGCAATGTCCAAGTAACTATAACTGTCCCTAAAACCTATGGTTTTTTCAGTGAATATATATATACATATACATATATATATAGTGGCTATCGGCACTGGGTAGTATATACAGATATAGATATGCATGTGTGTGTATATGTATATATATGCGTGTGTGTGTATATATAAATATATCCATATACACACACACACACATATCTATATATATAGATATGCATGTGTGTGTATATATATATTCACTAAAAAAAACACAGGTTTCAGGGGCTTTATAGTTAGGCTGACATTTCACTTGTACAAAACCAAAGAAATTCAGCCGTTATAGTTAGCTGAGCTAACTATAAATCGCGCCCCTGCAATGCACTGCTGATGACGTCACATATTACATCACTCATGATGTAATATGTGATTTTGGGTAAGAACAAAGACCTATGGGGACCTCAACACTGGCCGCCTGAAATGGGTGCTCTGCCCCAGCCTAATCATCAGGTCAGGAATTTAGGTGTTATAATCGATGACCAGTTATCAATGAAGCAAAAAGCGGTGAAAGTGTCTTCAATCTGCTTCACTATCATTAAATGGCTCAGGAAAATCCTTTGGATGCTGCCTTTGTCTACGCAATGTACCGTGGTCCAGGCTCTTGTCACTTCTAGACTGGACTACGGAAACATTTTGTATCTAGGAGCCAATAAGGATGTGTTACGTAAACTGCAGATGGTGCAGAATGCGGCGGCTAGGCTACTTTGTAAGGTTCCTAAAACAGTTTCCATCTCAGGTTTTCTTAGGGATCTATATTGGCTCAGGGTTGAGAATCGTATTAAATTCAAAGCCCTGAGCTATATGTTCAAAATCAAAGTTGGTAAGGCACCCCAATACTTAAATGCTTTAGTTCATCCTTACCTCCCACCACGTCTCTTACGTTCCGCCACTCAGGCAAAATTTACGGTGCCTAGGACCAGATTGTCGCGTATGGGCGGCCGGTCCTTCTCTTGTCTAGGTCCCTCTTTATGGAACTCCCTCCCTACGTCACTTCGGACTGAATCTATTTATGAGAATTTTCATAAGTGTTTAAAAACCTGGTTGTTCAATATGTAGAGCACTTTCTTTTTTCTTTTGTTCCTATCAGGCGGCGCCGGGAAACCCTTGGGTAGCTGTGCGCCTTATAAGATTAAAATAACATAGCATAACATAACATGGTCAGTGGCAACACTGATGACATCACTGATAACATCTCAAATGACATCACTGATGACATCATCCAGTCCTATGGATTTTTCAGTGAATATATATATATATATACTGAAAAAAACATAGGTTTCAGGGACGTTATAGTTAGTTGGACATTTCTCTTCTACAAAACCATAGAAATTGCCCCGTTATAGTTAGTTCAGCTAACTATAACTCGCGCACCCGCAATGCACTTCTGATGACGTCACATATTACATCATTCATGACATGGTCAGTGACATCACTGATGACATCTCAAATGATATCACTGATGACATCATCCAGTGACTGTGTGTTTCTTTAAAGTTTAAATATGTATTATATATATGCCAAGGTGTATTGAACAATGAGTGGGTGTATAAGTGTCTGGATGGAGGATTTAGTAGGTGCGTGACTGACTGTTTAAGTGAGTGATTACGTGTGTCTTACTGAATGCATGAGTTAGTGACTAAACTGTGTGAATGTCTGTATCAGTCTGTCTGTTGTTGTGTAAGCTGCTGCATGGGTTGGTCAGTAGCTACATGAGTGTCTATATGGGCTATTGATTGGTTGCCTGAGTATTTGTATGGGTGCCTGAGTGTGTGTGTGGGTGGGTGGGAGGTGTGTGACTCTGTGCATAGATGTGTGAGTGGTTGATTCACTGGGTGATTGATTCAAGAGTGCATGTGCAAACAGCTGTATGGGTGGGTGAGTGTGTGTATGGGTGTGTTGGTGAGAGAATGGATGTCTCAGTGGTACATGTCCAAGTAAAGGCAGTGTATGTGAGAGTTGGAGTATATAAATGACTATACGTGAGAGTCAGTGATCGTGAGAGTGGCTGTATGGATGAGTGTGTACTTGTATCAGTGATTGTATAAGAGAGTAAGTATGCGTTTGTTTCTGTTTTAATAAGTGATGTGGTGTGTGTATAACTGTATAGGTCAGTAAATAGAAGTGTGATTGATTCTTTGCATGACTGAGTAGCTGTGTGAGTAACTCCATGGATGAGTGGTGGTGTGTGAGTGTCTGTATAGGTCTATGAGTGCTTATGATACTGTTGTATTGATGAGTGACTGCATGTATGAGTGACTTTATAGGTGAATGAGTGGATGTGTGGGTAGACCTTGGAATCAGTGAGTGCGTATGTAGTAACTGGTATTGGTGTGTCGATGGTTTCGAAAATGGTAGTCTGTATTTTACAGTGGGTGTATCAAAGGTTATATTAGAGTGTGAGGAGGTGCATCAGATATTCACGTGGATGATGTCATCAGTGATATAATCAGTGATGTCATTTGAGATGTCATCAGTGATGTCATCAGTGATGTCACTGACCATGTCATGAATGATGTAATATGTGACGTCATCAGAAGTGCATTGCGGGTGCGCGAGTTATAGTTAGCTGAACCAACTATAACGGGGCAATTTCTATGGTTTTGTAGAAGAGAAATGTCCAACTAACTATAACGTCCCTAAAACCTATGTTTTTTTCAGTGAATTTCAAAGGTTTTTTAAATGCTAATTTCTAACTATAACATCCCTGAAACCTATGGTTTTTTCAGTGAATTTCAAAGGTTTTTTAAATGCTAATTTCTAACTATAACATACCAGTCGCGTTTCCAGAGTGGTGGAGAAAGGTGAGCGTGGCCTCCGAAACACCTCTTAGCAATCCCACTGTGTGGTATTTACTGGAGGTAACAGGAGTAGTAGTTAGCCCCCAACGTCAACCTTGGGGGCCAACTATCCCTTTTATTACCACCAGTAAGTCCCACACAGCAGAATTGCTAACTTCTTATATCAGGCCCCGCCCCCTCCCTGAACCACTGTGCAAATGTGCCCTCTAGCACGTTGTAAGTTGGGGGATTAAGTCCCTTGAATCCTGAGGGTCCCTGGGGGCCAAGTAGTCCACCAGGTACCTCCAGGAAGTGGGACAGAGCTGCGTTGCAGAGAGGTGTTCTGAGGCCACGCCCCTTTTTACACCTCTCTGCAACGCAGCTCATGGGCGCTTACTGGAGGTACCTGACGGGCTAGTTGGACCCAAGGGACCCTCAGGATTCAAGGGGACTTAATCCCCCAACTTACAACGTGCCAGAGGGCCCGTTTGCACAGTGGTGTAGGGAGGGGGCGGGGCCTGATGTGACAAGTGTGCAAACGTGCCCTGTGGCGCGTTTTAAGTTGGGGGATTAAGTCCCCTTAAATCCTGAGGGTCCCTGGGGGCCAACTAGCCCGCCAGGAACCTCCAGTAAGTGCCACAGGGCTGCGTTGCAGAGAGGTGGTCCAAGGCCACGCCCCTTTTTACACCTCTCTGCAACGCAACTCTGTGGCGCTTACTGGAGGTACCTGGTGGGCTAGTTGGCCCCCAGGGACCCTCAGGATTCAAGGAGACTTAATCCCCCAACTTAAAACACGCCACAGGATGTGTTTGCACACATGTCACATTTGGCCCCACCCCCTCCCTTCACCACTGTGCAAACGCGCCCCGTGGCGCGTTTTAAGTTGGGGGATTAAGTCCCCTTGAATCCTGAGGGTCCCTGGGGGCCAACTAGCCCACCAGGTACCTCCAGTAAGCACCACACAGCTGCGTTGCAGAGAGGTGTAAAAAGGGGCGTGGCCTCAGACCACCTCTCTGCAACGCAGCCCTGTGGCGCAAACTGAAGGTACCTGGTGTGCTAGTTGGCCCCAGGGACCCTCAGGATTGAAGGGACTTAATCCCCAAGTTACAACGAACCAGGGGGCCCGTTTGCACACTTGCCATATCAGGCCCCGCCCCCTCCCTGCACCACTGTGCAAACGTGCCCCCTGGCGCATTGTAAGTTGGGGAATTAAGTTTCCTTGAATCCTAAGGGTCCCTGGGGGCCAACTAGCCCACCAGGTACCTCCAGTAAGCACCACACAGCTGCGTTGCAGAGAGGTGTAAAAAGGGGCGTGGCCTCAGACCACCTCTCTGCAACGCAGCTCTGTGGCGCAAACTGAAGGTACCTGGTGGGCTACTTGGCCCCCAGGGACCCTCAGGATTGAAGGGGAATTAATTCCCCAACTTATAACGCGCCAGGGGGTGCGTTTGCTGAGTGCTACAGGGAGGGGGCGGGGCCTCCGGCGCGATGCCAGCTTTTGTTATTATTATTTTTTTGTAGAAGGGGGGCTGTGTGGCCCCACTATGTTTACAATAGTTGGGGCCCTGGGAACCCCATCCCCCAGGGCCTGACCGGTTTTTTATTTTTATTTTAAAAAAAAAACTGGAAAGGGGCCGCGCGGCCCCCTCCCGAGGCCAATTTCGGCCCCGGGGACCCCATCCCCTGGGGCATGGCCAGAATTATATATTTAAAAAAAATAATATTTGGGGGGGCCGCGTGGCCCCCCTCCTATGGCCAATTATGGCCCCGGGGACCCCATCCACTTGGGCCGGCCTTTGCGTGTTTTAAAAAAATATATATTTTTTTACTTATTGGGGAGTGGGGTTGCGTGGCCCCCCGCCCGGGGCACTTCTGGCCCGGACACCATCCCCCGGGGCCGGCCCTCTCCGTTGGGGACCGTGGGGGGAGCCCCAATGCCCCCACGGTCCCGCCGGCTCCCCGCCTCCTGCGGGAGCCGGCATTGCTTTTCCACACGGGGAGCTGCTAACATGCAGCTCCCCTTGTGGAAAAGCAATCTGGTTTGGATTTTGAAAGCGAGAGCAGGTTTCCCTGCTCTCGCTTTCAAAATCCAAACCAGAGTTTGCTATGGCAGGGCGGGAGCCGCACGGCTCCTGCCCTGCCATAGCAAACAGCAGTGTCCCGGGGGTGGGCACCCCGGGACACTGCAGGAGCCGGCCCTGGGGGGTGGCGGTCCCCAGGGCCATCACGGGCTCCAGGAGGGGGGCCGCACGGCCCCCCTCCCTACCATTACAAAGCCCCGGGGAGGGTGGTGGTCCCCGGGGCTCGGGGGTCCGTAACGGACCCCCACATTTGCATACTTAGTGCCCTTGGGAGGTGGTGGTCCCCGGGGCATGTGGGGGGGCTCGAGCCCCCCCACACAGGTTATTTTTATTTAAATTAGAGCCCCGGGGAGGTGGTGGTCCCCGGGGCATGTGTGGGGGCTCGAGCCCCCCCACACAGATTTTTTTTTTTTTTTAAATAGAGCCCCGGGGCGGTGGCGGTCCCTGGGGCTGCGTGCCCCCCGCAAAACATAAATGAAGACCCGGGGAGGTGGCGGTCCCCGGGGCTGCGGGGACCCCCACTGGCCCCCACTATATATTTTCTGCATGCCCCCGGGACCTGGCCCACCCGGGGGCTTAAAAATAACGAAGCGCGGGAGCCCGCGCTTTGTTTTTTAAAAATTTTATCGGCAGGATTTGCGCACCCAGCGCAAATTCTGCCATTTAAAAAAAAAAAAAAAAACATGCTTTTTTGGGCCCTGGGGGTCCCAGTGGGACCCCCTGAGCAGGCCTAGGGGGTCAGGGTGTTTCTACCCTGCTCCCTTTTCTTCTTTTTCATGTTTTTTTCCCCTGATTTCTTGGGACTCGGTTACCGAGTCACAAGATGGCTGCCAACACTTCCTGGTTTGGAGTGTTGGCAGCCAATTAGAATGAAGCTCGTGGTCGGGAGGGTTCGCGAACCCACTGCGCCCATAGATATCGAAACTTTTATTTTTTGAATTTCTCAGGAACTACTGAACAGATTTACACCATTTAACAAAAAGGACTCTTTCTGAACCAAGGGCTACCTTTTTGCCAAATTTGGTGTAATTCCGTTCAGCAGTTCGGGCTGTAGCTTTGTCTAAAATTTCCTATGGAAAATAACATGGGGAAAACGCGTTTTGGGACCCCCCTTTTTTCTCGGCACCCGCTTGGCGAATCACCCCGAAACTTTCAAGACAGGAGCTGACCGGAGCTGATCACTAGTTTTGAAAATTTCGTAAAGATTCGTCAACCGGCGCCAAAGATATTGGCAAATCAAAAAACGCTTTTCCTATGGAAACTAGGTCCTAACTATAACTACCTACTGGCGACCGCCAGTAGGTAATATATATATATATATATATATATATATATATATATATATATATGTTTAGAAAAGTTCTCACCAAAACCGCCGCTCACTTTTCAGGCGGGTGCTGCTACTATGTGGTGGTGAACCGCGAGTCATGCATCCAATTTACTTTGCTCCCACAAAGTCCGTAGCGCACACACGAGTTCAGCTTATTTC
This sequence comes from Calotriton arnoldi, assembly GCA_963921515.1. Classification (NCBI taxonomy): domain Eukaryota; kingdom Metazoa; phylum Chordata; class Amphibia; order Caudata; family Salamandridae; genus Calotriton; species Calotriton arnoldi. The sequence goes on along the minus strand of CAWUFW010000868.1, from coordinate 1,636,623 downwards.
ATTCGTAATTTATTTCAAATGTTCATCGTGGCTGACAAACGCGTTTCGGCCATAACGGCCTTTGTCAATGTTAGCGTACTATTTGTCATTTCACCAATATATATGTCACATTTTACATCACAATAAAAGACGGACTCGAATGGACACATAGCTTTCAATTCCATCACGGCCATCTTGGAACGATCTAAACAAATACAATGTAACTGTTATGTTATGTTAAAATAATTTTATAATGCGCACAGCTACTCAAAAAGGGTTTCCCAGCGCAAGCCTGAAGGAACAGAAAGAAGTGAGAGATTATTGATTGAACAACCAGGTTTTTAGTAGTTTACGGAAATTCATGTGTAGCGTTTCTTTGCGAATCGCTGTGGGGAGAGAATTCCATAAAAATGGGCCAAGATAGGAAAAAGAGCGACCACCCATTCTTGTAAGTTTGATCCTAGGAACCACAAATTTTTCCTGAGTCGTGGAGCGCAACAGGCGAGAGGGCTGGTAAGGATGGACTAGATTTTGCAGGTATTGAGGAGCAGTACCTGCCTTGATCTTGAACATATAGTTCAAGGCTTTGAACTTGGCACGATTTTCAACTCTAAGCCAGTGCAGATCTCTCAAGGCACTAGAGGTGGAAGACATTCTTGGGATTTTGCAAAGCAATCTGGCGGCAGAGTTCTGTACCACCTGAAGCTTCCGTAACACATCCTTATTTGCTCCCAAATAAAGAATATTCCCATAGTCCAGTCTAGATGTTACAAGTGCCTGGACTACGGTCTTTTGGGTAGCACTAGGGAGCATCCAGATGATTTTCTTCAACCATTTTAAAATGGTGAAGCAGGTGGCTGCAACTTTTACCGCTTGTAGTTTCATTGATAATTTATTATCAATGATAAATCCCAGGTTGCGGACTTGAGAGGTGGGCAGAGGTAAAGGGCCCATTACGCTGGGCCAATGATAGGGGCCCCAGAGATCTTTATTTTTCCCCAGAATAAGGACCTCAGTTTTTTCACCATTGAGTTTGAGTAGATTGGTTTGCATCCAAGATGCAATGTTACTCAAACCCACTTGAAGAGTTGAGGGTCCCGGCAGCTTTTCCGCAGAAAGGGAAAAAATGATTTGGGTGTCGTCGGCGTAAGAAAAAAGAGACAACCCAGCCTCTTCTGCAATTGCTGAAAAAAGGTTGTACATATACATTAAACAGAAGAGGACTTAGAATCGACCCTTGAGGTACCCCATAAGGAGAAGAATGGATTTTAGAAGTAGCCCTAGATGAAAAAACTTGGAAAGTCCGCTTGGATAAGAAAGAAGAAAGCCAGCCAAGTGCTGTACCGGTAATGCCCAGAGACTGCAAGGATTTAATTAGCACGGTGTGAGACACCGTGTCGAATGCGGCGCTCAAGTCTAGCAATATGAGAGCCACTGTGTTTCCTGTATCCAGACGTTGCCGTAGCATTTCAGTAACTCCAAGAAGAGTCGTCTCGGTCGAGAAACCCGCTCTGAAGCCTGACTGAGAAGAATGTAGGAAGTTAGAAGATTCGATAAAATTTGTAGGAAGTTAGAAGATTCGATAAACTTTGTTAATTGTAAAATTACATGTTTTTCCAGGACTTTGGAAAAAATTGGAAGCAGGGAAATAGGCCTAAAATTGGATGACTGGGCAGGATCAGCATTAGCCTTTTTCAAAAGAGGAAGGACCATGGCGTGTTTCCAATCAGGCGGGACCATGGCCTCTTGGAGTGAAGCATTAAGTAGCTCCATAACAATCTTCATGGATGGCAACTCAAGTTGCTGTAGTACTGGGGCAGGAAGGAGATCACAGGGAGACCCTGATTTAATGCCACCTAAGATTTTTTTAAAAGAATTAATATTAAAAGGTGCCCACGTTTCCAATTTAGTGGAAGATTCAGCCATAAAAGTGAGCTCGGGGGAGGAAACTGACTGAGTAGGAGCCGTTGGCCTAGTTTTATCAAGTGTCAGGTATATTTGCTCCACTTTATTTTTAAAAAAGTTAGCAAGAGTGTCGCATTGTAATTCATTTAAAATAGGGGAAGTGGGCTGTGTATCTGAGCCAGCTAATTTTTTAACCATTTTAAACAGAGTGCGTGAACAATTCTGTGCATTAAAAATAGTGGAGGAAACATATTCCGCTCGAGCTGATTTACATAGAGCTTGGTATTCTTTTAGAGCGTTTTTATATGTCGTTTTAGAATCAGATGTATAATTCTTCCTCCAACATCTTTCTAGTGCTTTGCATTTACTTTTTCAATTTTTAGTTGTTCCGTAAACCAAGGAGCGGGGGGACGGTGATTGTACGATTTTTTAATGGAAAGTGGGAGGCAATGATCAATTGCATTAGAAATCCAATTATATATAGTTTCCAAAGAAGAGATCGACATTGAATCAATAATAGGAGCACTATTGAACAGGAATTGATTATAGGCTTCTATATCCAATTTTCCCCAGTTTCTGGATTGTGATTGAGATCCAGATGCAGGTGTAAACAAATTCACTGGAGCTGTACAGTGGAACTTGACCGCAAAGTGATCTGACCAACATAAGGGAAGAGCAGGAGGACACTGAATGTGAGATAAATTGTAAAAAATGGGATCTAATAAGTGGCCTGCCGTATGCGTCGGACCATTATTGCAAAGCAGTAGATTCATTGCAGCCAGATCCGAGATCAATGTGCTGCTTGTTGTACACTCAGTATTATCAAGATGAAGATTTAAGTCACCTAAAATGGTGAAGTTAGCCATTTTAAGTAGGTAAGGGGCAATTAAATCTGGGAGTGACGCCGCCCAAGGACCGGACGGTCCTGGGGGCCGATAAACCAACATACCAGAGAAAGTAAATTGAGAAGTCAGGGTAAGTTTGAATAAAGCTGCTTCACAACCAGCAAGAGGCAGATCCTCTAATTTGCATGAATAGGATTTATTAAAGATTAATGCAATGCCTCCTCCTACCCTTAGGTCTCTGTCTTTTCTGACTATAGCATAATTAGCTGGTAGAGCAGTGGCCACATCTGGTCCTGAGCCTGTGTGTAACCATGTTTCAGTTAAAAAAATTGCGTCTGGTTGTTCACTGCTTAATAGATCAAAAATATCCTCCTTATGTTTGGGGAGGGATCGACAATTAATGTTCCAAAAGTTAAAGACTTTGTTAGAGGATTTACAGCCTTGGGGAGACAGTGATCTTGCTGAAAGGGAACACTGTCTATGATTGTGCTATTTAATACACTGGAGGGTGTTGTGCGGAAGGTAAAATTACAACAGGAACAAGTAATAATGTCATCTAAAGGATGAAGTAGGCTACAATCAGGGTAGTGCTTACAACGAAGATTCAACAGTTGCTCAGACGAGTATTGGATTAGCTTTTCAGGAGGAACTAATATTTGGGCAGAGTTTGTGGCCCCTGGTCCCGTGCGGTCTCGGACAAGCGCAGACGGGCTTGCCTTTGGCGCGCACGCTGCGCGCGTCCGCAGCGCGTCCGACCCGTGGCCATTAAGTAAAGGTTGTGGCCGGGCGGCGTGCAACGAGTGGAGCGCCTACCGCAATCAGCGCATGGGGAACTCAAAATGGCCGCCTGGGACCAAGCGAGTCCCTAAAAGGAGTAGAACACACTCCGCATAAAATAGAATTAAATAAAAACAAGTAGCAGCAAATGAAGTTAAAGTTCCCCCCAAAACAGTTTTGTTTTTAAAGAGCAATTCCCACAGAACATGCAGCATGAAATAGTATCAACAAAATGAACCTCACAGGCATTGCACGACCGACCCAAGCCCGTTAAGTAAAGGTTGTGGCCGGGCGGCGTGCAACGAGTGGAGCGCTGACCGCAATCAGCGCGTGGGGAACTCAAAATGGCCACCTGGGACCAAGCGAGTCCCTAAAAGGAGTATGACACACTTCGCATAAAATAGAATTAAATAAAAACAAGTAGCAGCAAATGAAGTTAAAGTTCCCCCCAAAACAGTTTTGTTTTTAAAGAGCAATTCCAACAGAACATGCAGCATGAAATAGTATCAACAAAATGAACCTCACAGGCGTTGTACGACCGACCCAAGCCCGTTAAGTAAAGGTTGTGGCCGGGTGGCGTGCAACGAGTGGAGTGCTGACTGCAATCAGCGCGTGGGGAACTCAAAATAGCCGCCTGGGACCAACCGAGTTCCTAAAAGGAGTATAACACACTACGCATAAAATAGAATTAAATAAAAACAAGTAGCAGCAAATGAAGTTAAAGTTCCCCCAAAAACAGTTTTGTTTTTAAAGAGCAATTCCCACAGAACATGCAGCATGAAATAGTATCAACAAAATGAACCTCGCAGGCGTTGCACGACCGACCCAAGCCCGTTAAGTAAAGGTTGTGGCCGGGCGGCGTGCAACGAGTGGAGCGCTGACCGCAATCAGCGCGTGGGGAACTCAAAATGGCCACCTGGGACCACGTGAGTCCCTAAAAGGAGTATAACACACTCTGCATAAAATAGAATTAAATAAAAACAAGTAGCAGCAAATGAAGTTAAAGTTCCCCCCAAAACAGTTTTGTTTTTAAAGAGCAATTCCCACAGAACATGCAGCATGAAATAGTATCAACAAAATGAACCTCACAAGTTCACTGATATAGTTAATCTCCAAATAATACTATTTGGATCGATAAATCTCCAAGGCATTGTCAATTAGTCTGCATAACGGCCTCCCTCAGATAGATTCACTTAATGACGCCCTGAATGGGCAAACAATCATTTTTGTGGCCAATTTTGACCCAATTCAAATCACGATCATCGGCAAATATTATTTCCTTCCTTGTTCAATATTGGGAACCAAGAAAACATGTACATTTACATTTATGGACTGCTCTACATGTCCAACATTGGTGATCATATTGATGTCAATTCATTTCGCAGACTAATGATCTTCGGGAAAAAAAAATATATATATATAATATATATATAACTTAGATTGGGCATGGGGAAAGGAATACATCATATACCTTAACTTATTACCATAATAGATGGGGACTGTATCGTGCAATATATTCACATATTTTCATATTCCAATTTATATCTTAGGGTCCCAAATGGGTAAGTATCAATTGGTCTGCATGCTGAGCTCTCTCAAAATCATTCATTTTAATAAAGCCCTGAATGGGCAATAGCTATTCGGCTTACAATCCCTACATTTGCATTTGTTAATTTTTAATACTCCCCTCCATGTCCTAATGTTGTCAATTGAGGTCTGTCTAAAATCAGATTGAAATTATATCTTCAAATTGAAATTAAAATATCTTATAGCTGAAGGAATTAATGACCCTCAATACAGGGACAGGCTAGATTTCTGCAAGTTAACAGTGGTTGTGACCCCTAACCTACGTGAACCCATAACTCTTCCTCGCTGTTGAGACCAAGGGGAACCAGTGTCCTCAATTCAATAATATACTTTGACTCCAGCTGTCATAGGGATCTCACCCTATCTCCCCCTCTCTCCAACATTGGTACCTGATCTATGCAAAAGAAGCTTAGGAGTTGGCTGTTACTCTGATGTCGGGCCGCGAAATGTCTAGCAACGGGATAGTTGTTGTCCCCTTTTGTTATTGCCCGCATAACATTTTTCTTTTTTAAAACATATAAAGCATATTTAAAGCATATGTTCCAGGACTCTCTTTTTGGCCTGGTGCACCGTGCTGCCCACATACAAAAGGTTGCATGGACAGCCCAGACAATAGACAACAAAATCTGTATTGCAATTAAGTAGTTTAGTTATCTGTTTCTTGGAGTCCCTTCCTGGAATCTGAAACTCCTTGAATGTAGTACTTTTTCTGCAAGCCTTACATTGTAAGCAAGGATAGAACCCTTTCACTTTTGGCATACCCCTATCTTTGTTGGTGAAATGGCTATGCACCAATAGATCTTTTAAAGAGGTACTTCTCCTGTAGGTGATACTAGGATATTGCGTGATCACACTTCCAATAGTTCCATCTGCTTGTAGTTTACTCCAATGTTTGTTTAGTATCTTACGTATTTCATTGGAATCCATGGAGTAAGTCAGGATTAGCCTAGTTACTTCTTCCTGATTCTCCCTCTGCTTTTTACTAAGGAGCTCATCCCTCATCCGCTGGTCAGCCCTGCCAACGGCAGCTTGTAGTGGTTTTTTAGGATAACCCCTGAGTCCAAATCGTATGAGTGCCTGATCTTTTGCCACTTCGTAATTCTCATGTGTGGTGCTGTTACGTTTAATACGAAGTAGCTCCCCATAGGGGATGCTATTGACTAGGCAATGGGGATGTTGGCTGGTGTAATGTAAAACGGCATTGCCTGCAGTTGGTTTGTGGTATAGTTTGGTCATCAATTGATTGCCGTTCACATATACCAACAAATCTAGAAATGCAACCTCTGAGGGACTGATATTGCTTGAAAAACTAAATGACAACACATTTAACCTCAACCTCACATATGCCATGAGCAGAACACAAATTGAATTTCTAGATGTCATGGTTGAAATGAAAAATAATCAACTAAACACTAAGCTCCATAGAAAAGCCACAGCTGGTAACAGTCTTCTCCATGCTCTCAGCAGTCACCCAGAAACTTTGAAATGGAGTATCTCATTTGGGGAACTGCTGAGAGTGAGGAGAAACTGTAGTAACCAGGAGGATTTCCTTATAGAACAAGAACACATGCTAACTAGATTCAGAGAAAGAGGATACCCCAGATGGGTACTCAAAAAAGCAAAAGAAAAAGTCAGTAAGATCAAAAAGGAGGAGACTCTAAAAACAAAACCATTAGTTGAGCAAGACACCACAACCAGGGTGATCCTTACATACACTATATAGTCCAAAAGAATATCGAAGATCCTGAACCAAAACTGGAACATCTTAACGAGTGACTCTGTTATAGGGCATAATCTATCAGCTAGGCCTAACATCACATACAGGAAAGGAAAAAACCTCAGGGATTGGCTAGTGAAAGGAGATATCACCAAGACACGGGGAGACCCACACTCTGGACTGCAGGGGTTCTTCCCCTGCCGTCACTGTAAGGCTTGCCGCAACTGCACAATGAAGAAATCATACAAAACACCAACTGGGGAGAGAAAAATCACCCAATTCCTTACTTGTGGCACTACTTTTGCGATCTATGTTCTAGAGTGTCCATGCAAAATGCAATATATAGGCAGCACTACACTAGCCACCAAAAAGAGGGTCCTAGAACATATGAGAGCTATCAGCAATAAGGACCCCCATTAGCCTGTGGCAAGGCATTTTGCAGAGTACCACCTCTCAAACAATTCCCTCCTTACATACTACACCATAGAACAAATAGCGCAGAACCACAGGGGAGGGAACAGAGCTTTACAGCTACGTAAAAGAGAGTCTTGGCACATTATTAATATGCAAACTAAAAGGATGGACGGGCTTAACCAAGACGAGGAAATGAGTTATCATCTTCACGAATAGTTAACTCTTGCTGTGTCACAAAGAACATGAAGGGTCCTTGGAATCTATCTTAGTGAACGTTAACTTCATTGTAATTTGTATTTGTTGACTTGCCTTGAAGAACTTTTTCTAGGAATGTTAGATACATAGTGTGATAAGAATTTGCTGATTCTTTCAGGTTTCCAGGTTTGTGATGCTGTGCTACTGTGTAACCTTTGTCCTTATGTACTCTAACCAAGATATCTTGATGGGTCTTTACCCGTACTGTGAGAGTAACTCATGGTTTTCTTTTTAATCACAGGAGAAAAGGAAGGGGCGACCTTAGAGAATCTGCTTCGAGACCAAATACCTCTTCCCCCTACCCTTTTCTTCGTCATCACTACGGTGGAGGGCATCACTGGACAGATAAGAGCATCTTTTATTAAGAATTTAATTGTGCTATGAATTTCATTCAATTTTGCTGCTCATTCAGGGTAGAAGGATTCACGGGGTAGATTTTCACGATTCTCACTGTTTCACGGTAATTAGATCGAAAGAAACCCCTCCTTTGTTGTGGAATTTTGGTTTGGTTTATTTATGGGTCCTGACAGTCATCCATTAGAATGTTAGACAGCATCCTCCTGTGTCCCATCCGTATATGCTATGTACGCTTGACGAACCTTGGTATGACCCTTCCCCCCGCAAACTAGATGGCCTCAGATACTGACATACAACATTCAGCACCAGCAAATATCCGGCCCGAGCTCACTAGATAGGCAATTTAAACAGGCACTATGCCGCGATTGTCTGTAAGAATGCCTAGTCATTTGAGACACACTGGCTCAACCAGCGCCTCTGTCCAATTTACCCTTCATCCCACTCTGGCACTATGCCAGGTATGTGCTTCCATGGTTCAACTGGAGCTTATTTTGCGCACACCATGCATATTATGGTACTGCACCATGCCCTGGTATCTCCCTGAGATAGTTTCCGAGTAGAACAGATCTACCACTGTGGGCATTGACATCAGGGGTAGGCTATAACCACGATATTTTTCAAGCCTCAGCCCAAACTAACATCCGGCACGGGAAACTACAGACTGTATTGCCACAGTATGGAACCTATTGACACTTGGATTACAAGACAAACAGGTTGTTAGTATAGAATCTGTTTTTATTAACAGAACACAACGAAGATACATGAGCAGAGCGCCTACAACCTATCAGGCCGGCTGACTGCTTGTTGCTCGTACTGTCAGGCAAAGAGCAGTAGAAAGGCTGTTCAATTTTAACACAGCAAGCCGCCTACAACCCTGTCGGGCCGGCCGCGTCATAAGAGAATGTCCCTTAAGGAAGGGAACATATGCGATGGACTGTGCCATTTTAGACACAGGGCGCTCAAGGCATAGGGAATGGGGTCCACTGTGGACCACGGCTATGAGGAGTGTTCCAACAGTGAACAATAAACTCAATATAAAAAGAAGAGAAGGGAAAAGAGAGAAAAAGGAAAAAAAAAGAGAAAAAAAACCCCTGAACCCCCCCCACCCCCTACCCCTCTCCTCAGTGTGAAAAAAGAAACCCCAAAAAGGTCCATGCGGCAGCGTCAACTCACAGGTACCCCATGAGGGATTGGGGTCAGCGCGCCATGGTAACGTAAGTCGATAGCAATGCACAATCTAAGGGGTGGATGCAGTAGTGTCTGGCACCAGGTTTAGGATACGGAGATAACGCGGGCAAGTCAATTCACGAAATTCAGTGGAAAGGATAGTCAGGAAGGGGGCCCAGATTCTAGCATAATCCTTGTCCTTCCCCGCTGCCACCATAGAGAGCCTCTCCATTGCAAGTAAGTTCCATAGTTGATGTAGCCAGTGAGTGTAGTCAGGGACGTTCTCCGATTTCCATCTAGCTAGTATAACCCTATGCGCAGCGTTTAGCGCAAGCGCAATCTGTCGCCCCCTAGTCGAGCGCAAGGGAAAAGTAAGCGCATTAGGAAGGCCAAGAAGGGTGTAGGCGGGGAACCGGGGAATGGTGGTGTTAAAGGCCTGGTCGATGTCATTAAGGATCTGATCCCAATAGCGTGTAAGCTTCGGGCAATGCCATAGCAAGTGAATGAGCGTCCCAGGGTTACCGCACCCCCTCCAGCACAGGCCATCGTATTGAGGCTGCCATTTAGAGAGTCGTACAGGGGTATAGTACCAATACGTAGTAATTTTATAGGCTGTCTCTGTGTGACCTGCGGAATATGTAGTGTGGTGTGCCCGGTAGAAAATGTCTTCCCACTCCTTATCAGTAAGTGTGCGCTCTATCTCCGCCTCCCATCGCCTCTGTCCAGCATTGCGAGTCGGTGAGGGGGCCGGAGCAAGAAAGGAATAGATTTCGGAGATAAGACTTTTATCGCTTTGTTTGTGGAGTATCCATTTCTCAAACGGCTTCATTGGCCGAAAGGCCAGAGAGCGTGTCCCAGAGCTCGAGATCCAGTGAACCATCTGCGAATGCAGATAGAGGTCCGTATCGGGTAGGTGGTAGTCGGTCTGCAAGTCCGTGAAGGGAATAATTCCCTGAATGTCAAACAAGTGGCCCACGCGTTTGCAGCCCCCTCCACCCACCGCGCTGCGACTTTTGTGGTCTCCCCGGGTGGGAAGGCTGGGTTCGAGAAAAGCGGGGACATAGGAGACGGGAAGGAGGTCAGATTGGCCCTACGTGAGACCCTGTCCCAGGCCCTCATCGTGGGTCGCGTGACTGGCGAGGAGTATAGGCCCCACGCTCGTGCCGCCCGCGGCAACCAAGCATCTCGCCAAATATGGTGGCCCGCAACTGTCTGATCCATAAAGACCCAGTGTTTCTCTGTCAAGGGTCGATTCCACTCCACCAAATAGTGTAGTAGGGAGGCTTGAAAATATCGAGTGATATTGGGGAAGGCTAGTCCTCCGTCCTTCTTGGCCCGTTGGAGCTGCGTTTTACGCAGGCGCGGCGAGACCGGGCCCCAAACAAAGCTCTCAAGCGCCGCCTGGATCTGCTGCAGAACGAAAGGCGGGGGTTCCAGTGGGAGTGTCTGGAACAGGTATAGAGCACGCAGTAAGGCATTCATTTTAACTGCAGCCAATCTCCCAAACCATGACAGTGGGAGACGGCGCCAGCGTAGAAGGTCTGCGCGGATGCGGGAGAGGAGAGCGGAGTAGTTGGCTTCTGCCGTTTTTGTCAGGCTGGAGTGGAGGGTCAAGCCAAGATACACAATTCCCTTTGAGGCCCAGTCAAAGGGGAAGCGGAGTTTAAGAATCCCCTCCGTCTGGGGACTGATGGTGAGGTTGAGTACTTGAGATTTCTGCGCCAAAGGATTATCCCGGAGCCGCTGTGCCAGGGGCTCCATATATAGGGCAAAAAGCAGGGGGGAAAGGGGACACCCCTGTCGCGTGCCTCGGCCCACCGCAAAATGGTCAGATAGTAAGCCATTGACTCTGACCGCAGCTTGGGGAGCAGTGTAAATGCTGGCAATCCAGCGTCGAAACGTGGGTCCCACTCCGAAGCGCTCCAAGGTGGCGAAGAGATATGGCCAGTGTACACGATCAAAGGCCTTTTCGGCATCGATCGCCAACAAAAGGGCTTCTTCCTTGGACCGTTGTACTTTGTCCATCAGATGGCAGATGCGCTTGGTGTTGTCCCCGCACTGTCTTCCGGGGATAAAACCGGACTGGTCTGGATCTATAAGATCCGGCATATGGGGATTCAGCCTATGTGCTAAGATGCTGGAGAACAGTTTTGCATCTATATTCAGCAGGGAGATCGGTCGGTAGGAACCACATGTGTCAGGGTCCTTGCCCGGCTTAAGGATGACAGAAATGGAGGCTTGCAGCATAGTAGGCGTGAGGGATCCCGAATCTGCAAATGAATTGAACAGGCGTGTGAGCAAAGGGGCAAGTTCCGCGCAGTAGGTTTTATAAAATAGGGCACCAAAGCCGTCCGGCCCTGGGGCCTTTTGTAGCTTCAGCCGGGAGATCGCAGAGATGACTTCCTCAATGCGGATAGGCGCCTCCAGGATGGCAGCAGCGCCCTCAGAAAGCGACGTCACCGCGGCGTCCCTTAGGTAGTCCTTGGGATCGGACAGCAAAGAGGGGTCCGCGGCATAGAGAGAGTGGTAAAAAGAGCGAAAGGCAGAGACGATTTGGGTATCGTCGGTGATAAGCCGTCCAGCTCCGTCACGTAGCGATTTGACAGAGTGCATTTCATGTTGGCCACGCAGGCAGTGCGCCAGCATACGTCCCCCTTTATTAGAGGCAACAAAGAATTTGTGTTTCAGGCGGATCACCGCATGTTCTGCTCGGTCTAGATCCAGCCGGCGAAGCTGAAGGCGTTCCTTTTCTAGCTGGCGCCATATACGGGCGCCCCATTGCGCTTATGTATTGTCTCCAATTCTCGGACAGTGTCCCTCAAGCTCCGCGCGTTTTTCCCGCCTGGTTTGGTTCTCGTAGGCTGCCTTAGCAATAAGGGCCCCACGCGTTACTAACTTAAGCGCTTCCCATATTGAAGAGAGCGGGGTATCAGGTCTGTCATTAGTTGCTATATAGTCGATGATGCATTGTCTAATGCCCGCAACCAACTCCGGAGACCCAAGCAGGGACTCCCGCAAGCGCCAATGCGGTGAGAAGGCTGAACACGCGGCCGGTATGCGAAGAGTCAGGGTGATGTGGGCATGGTTCGAGTGAGCACGTGCTTCGATAGTGGAGTCTACGACCAATGACCACGCCGCCGGGGTTACAAGGAAATGATCTAGACGGGCATACGTTTTATGCGCGGCCGAGTAGTATGAAAAGTCTATTTCGTCGGGGTGTAGACAGCGCCAGGCGTCCCTGATCCCGGCATCGCGTAACCACTCCCCCCGTGCGCGGATAAGGCGCCAGCGCCATCAGTACGGGAACTTGAGCGATCTTGCTTGCTGTTCATGACGAGATTAAGGTCGCCCCCCACTACCACTGCCCTGTCTGGAGAGCGCAGTACATCTGCACATGCCTCCAGTAAAAACTTCTCCAGATGATCATTAGGGGAATATATGGAAGCCACCGTGTAAAAGGAGGGGCCCACTTGGAGTCGAAATGCCAGGAGGCGACCTCTAATTTCGGAGAATGGCCCCACCACTGTTCCCTTAAAGTGCTTGGCTACCAACACAGCCACTCCTCCCCTTTTACTACCAGCAGAGGACCAAAACTGATGAGGGAAATGGCTATGGCGCATGCGATGTGTGTCAGACTGCAGTAGGTGTGTTTCTTGGATGAGGCAAATGTCCCCCCCTGAGTGTTCTAGGAGAGACAAGATTGCCCTGCGCTTGACTGGGTTGTTGAGACCCCGGACGTTGAGACTGACTATTTTAAGATCCAGGGGGGGAGATAGGTGAGAAGTCAACTATACTGGAGCGCTCAGCACCCTGCCATAAAAAAAAGGGGGGACAGAGGACCGCGCGCACACCGCTGTCATGCTGAATAACAAAAAAGGAGCACACTGAGGAGAGAACCCACCCAACTCTGTGAAAAGGAAACAACAATGACAATAACATAAAAAAACAACTGGAATCCCATGGACCCCCCACCCAACAAACAACCCACCCTAAAACCTCGTCAAAAATTAGCCTCCACATGTGAAGCGTGACCAATGTTCGTCACAGGAATACGAGTCCAGGGGTTCGTGGCTGCGACCGACCCCTCAGTAAGGGGACCAAGACGTCGTCAGCGTGGCGCCAAGGGACCACTAAGGGGATGAGCCAGGCAGTCAAATCTGCCTCCCAGGCGCCTCACTACGTGCCCATCCTGAAGCCAGTAGCAACATCACTCAAGGGGTGGTCGGACGGTCTCGCGTGTGTGCAAGGGCGGACAACACCCCCTCTCTCTCTCTGTCCTTTGTTGCCTGGTCAGGTTTCTGGAGAGGGGATTTCTTGCCGACTCTCTGCCACCTCTCCGTGCGGTGAGCGCCCAGTGAGCTATGACGTTCGACATCCAGGGTCGCGTTGGGGTTTTCGAGGCCCAGGATCTCCAATGCTTCTTCTAGCGAGCGGAGCTGAAGCAACCTGCCATTATGTTTAAATATGAGGCGGAAAGGGTGACCCCACGAATAGGGAACCTTGTTTTCTCGCAGGTGGGTGGTCACAACTTTGAACGCTCGTCGTTTGGTAAGTGTAGAGGCCGCCAAATCTTGGAAGAAAGCCGGTAGCTGGCCTCGGAATTGAATGGGGTGCGCCTCCTGCGCCCTCCGGATGATACGTTCCTTCAATTGAAAATCGTGCACACACACGAGGATGTCTGGTGGGGGAGCCTTCGCGCCTCGCGGGAGGCCCACACGGTGGGCTCGGTCCATCTGTATGTCCGTATCTTCTCCTTCCCCAAGGATATGTTGAAATAAGGCTAAGACATAGGCCCGGAGATCGTCTCCCTCTTCTTTCGACTGGATTCCCCTAATCCGCACGTTGTTCCGCCTGGAGCGGTTTTCCAAATCTTCAGCATGGGCCTGGAGGTCGACATTCTGCTCCCTGAGGCGCAGCATATCTTGCTGTAGGTGGTGGATCTCCTCGGCTCTACTAATGTCGTGCTCCTCGAGGGTGGCTACGCGTTCCCCGATGTCGTCCACATCCCGCCGCACCTCCTTCAGATCAGCCACCAGCTGCGATTGGAATTCCTGGAGGTCGGCCTTCATCGCCGTGAACAGTTCGAGCATAAAGGCTTTAGTCGCTGGAGTCTCATCGGCCTCTGACATGTTTGTCGCCTTTTCACCAGCAGAAGTTGATTGCCCTGATTGTTTGAGGAGGAGATCTTTCAGGGGTTTCTCCTTCTGAGTGCGCCCAGCGGCCATGTCGACCCTTTCCGCCACCAGGGGACCGGGCCGTAGTGCTCAGGGCGACCCTAAAGTGTCAGAAAGCCTCAGGGCAGTCCGTGCCCCCGTCGTCTGCGTCGTCCGCCACCGAGGCCCAGCTGCACCTATATGCTCCGAAGCAGAGCCGACAGGCTCCTCTTACCAGATCCGTTTCACGACGTGCACCGGCACCAGTTCGGTAATCAGTTGGTGGGGGTCTCACTCCACCCTCGCCGCGTCCAGGCTCAGCAGCACCAATGCCTTCAGGTCGCTGGAGTCAGAGCCCCCGCTACCACCTCCCAGGGGCCTCGCCGCTCGTGCGTGCAGTCAGAACCAGAGTCGGGCCTGGGGGGTCTCCGGTCGCTCCTCCCCCAACGCGCTGTGCACCATCCGCCGACCCGCGGACCGATAGTGCGATTCCCAGGCCCTGAGGCTATTTCGCTCCCCCCGCTCACTCACTTGTTGATAGGGTCCACAGCCGGGCGGGGGCAGGGTGCTGGGTCGCCTCCTGGGTCCCGCGGCTCCTAGACGAACACCGGCACCAGTCGGGGCAGGCCTCCCCAGGCCCGGCAGTCCCGCTCCGGGCCGCAGGTGCCCACGTTACACCGCTTTGGGCTGCCGCGTTGCTCCGCCCTCCGCTCGGAGACAGGTCCTCCGGCAGAGATCGCCGCCGACAGCAGGTAATCTGTGATTGGGGAGAGGGGGGGGAAGGCTCCGCACCCCCTCACCACTAGGCCCCGTTTGCAGCGGGCTCCGGACCTCCTTCAGGGCCCCGCGGGCCTGCGCAGGCCGCAGAGCGCCAGTCTCCGTCGGGCTCAGTCACAGCGGCTCCAGGCGGTTCCGAGCGCTGTGAACGATTCGCGGGGTGCCTCCAACCGTCCGCCACCTCGTTTCACGGGCAGTAGAGCACCAGGATGGGCGATGTGACAAGGCTTTAGAACGGCGGCGCCGGAGAGACACGGATTCGCGTCCTACCTCGCCGCCATCTTGGCCACGCCCCCCACAAACAGGTTGTTAGACATTTTATGTGATGATTTATAAATATAATTCATTTGTTAAAATTCATTTGTTAACCTGTATGTAGCAGTGACCGGACGAGGCTCTATTTTATTATTTAATTATATTATTTAATGTTGTGTGAGTAATAACCATTTACTTTCAAGTTTACTTTCATGATTTTGCAATGATAGTAGCACAACTCATTTAGATAAGTGGAACAATAAAGTTTTGTGAAGGCACTATGCAATTGTGACCACTTCAAAATGGATGCCAAAATGACATGTAGATGGATTTACCCACAGTAGTCCTATGTCTATGTTTTCAGTCTATTTGTATGACAGCTAGTACCCAGAATACAGTGTGTGAACAAGCTTGCTGTGCAAGCGAAATGCGTTACTGATTAAACCATCTGCTGATGAGGAATACAACTCTGAGTGATCGCTTTATTTGGAACTGTTTTATATATATATATATAAATATATATATATAAATATATATATATATAAATATATATATATATTAATATATATATATATGTATGCTACACGAGGATTTCCAGCATTCCATCCGACCTCATCCACCAGGTGGGGTTGGTGCAAACAGGCGGGTGCTGGACCCGCTATTAAATTCTCACTCCTTACGCTTTGCAACAATAAGGAAAAGTCGCACTCAGGAATCTTTAGAAAGAAAAGATATTTATTGACTGACGCGTTTCGACCAACGGTCTTTGTCAAAGTCACCCTGTGACCCGGAAGTGGCTGTCCTTAAATACATTCCAAAGGTAAAAAGTTAATAAGCATAGAAAACATATGCACAAGTGGAGTGTTACAATCCATACAATGGAAAACAGACTCCAACGCCATGACACGCATTTTATGCAATTTCATCAGTGCTTGGATCATGAACACTCGAACCGAGTGTAACACAACAATGTCAAGTGGGGTGTCACATGCCAAAGTAAAAATGCCAAAGTAAAGAGTCAAAAACCTCCCAGCTTATTTTACACACTGTAATGCTGTGTTGAGCTAGAAGGCATGCGGGGGAGGGAGAGACAACGCATGAAGCGTATTGGTTGGTACACTGCTAGCTGTAACATATAGAATACAGCCCAGTTAGTTACTGAGAACAAAATAGTAAAGCAAGTGCTTGTCACGCTGTCCATTTACCTGAACCAGCGGACGTCTTGGCAAGTTCCAATTCAAACTTAAAGCGACATGATTGTCATTATAAAAAGGCGAGTGCCTGTGTACCAAAAAGCGTCCCATCCACAAGGTGAAATGGTCGTGGCCGCTGGCCATGTGGCCTATTAGGCCAAGCTGGTTGGAAATATAAGAAATCAAATTTACTTTGTATCCCTTGCAGACTAGGGTATCATGACAAAAAGACAGAAAAAGCCACCCCTCATTAATAAAAAGGAATAAGAAAAAAGCAAACATAAACCAACCTAAGGTGCTTAAAAAAAGGGGGGGGGGCAAAAAGGATTTAATTTATTATCTAAGCAGCCGCTTTGATAATGGAAAATAATTAATTGGAAATAAGGGAGGGTAAACCCTATGAGCGCAGAGTCTGGAAAAGGGGAAGAGTATATATATACAGTGTTCAATAATTCATGGAAGGGCACTACTGGTATATCATATCTTCACGACCCTAGATGTATATGGAGGTCCTCTTCATGGTTGAGGCCGCCATGGATCTTGCTCAGGAGGCGTATGATGTATTCAGATTCAAGGCAACGCAGACTGCGTTCCCGATCTCCTCTTCGGGCCTGGCTGGGAATCCTGTCAATGCCAAAATAAGATATTTTAGAACTAATATCTTTGACATTTCTGTGTGCCTGATCGCAATGTTTAGCCATCGTGTACGTAAGATCCCTGTTTCTTATTGCGCGCAGGTGTTCCAAAATCTGTTTTTTCACTGCACTCATAGGGTTTACCCTCCCTTATTTCCAATTAATTATTTTCCATTATCAAAGCGGCTGCTTAGATAATAAATGAAATCCTTTTTTGCCCCCCCCTTTTTTTTAAGCACCTTAGGTTGGTTTATGTTTGTGTTTTTCCTATTCCTTTTTATTAATGAGGGGTGGCCTTTTCTGTCTTTTTGTCATTGTACCCTAGTCTGCAAGGGATGCAAAGTAAATTTGATTTCTTATATTTTCAACCAGCTTGGCCTAATAGGCCACATGGCCAGCGGCCACAACCATTTCACCTTGTGGATGGGACGCTTTTTGGTACACAGGCACTCGCCTTTCAATCATGTCGCTTTAAGTTTGAATTGGAACTTGCCAAGACGTCCGCTGGTTCAGGTAAATGGACAGCGTGACAAGCACTTGCTTTAATATTTTGTTCTCAGTAACTAACTGGGCTGTATTCTATAAGTTACAGCTAGCAGTGTACCAACCAATACGCTTCATGCGTTGTCTCTCCCTCCCCCACATGCCTTCTAGCTCAACACAGCATTACAGTGCGTAAAATAGGCTGGGAAGTTTTTGACTCTTTACTTTGGCATTTTTACTTTGGCATGTGACACCCCACTTGACATTGTTGTGTTACACTCGGTTCGAGTGTTCATGATCCAAGCACTGATGAAATTGCATAAAATGCGTGTCATGGCGTTGGAGTCTGTTTTCCATTGTATGGATTGTAACACTCCACTTGTGCATATGTTTTCTATGCTTATTAACTTTTTCACCTTTGGAATGTATTTAAGCACAGCCACTTCCGGGTCACGGGGTGACTTTGACAAAGACCGTTGGTCGAAACGCGTCAGTCAATAAATATCTTTTCTTTCTAAAGATTCCTGAGTGCGACTTTTCCTTATTGTTGCAAAGCGTAAGGAGTGAGAATATATATATATTTGTGCCTTCTTCAGTTGGAGTAGGAGTGTATGTTCATATATATATATATAATCACTTCCCAATCCAATCCCCCACTTGAGGATACAATACACATACATATATACACACACAGGCACACATATATTCACTGTTAAATGTTTATGAGTGTTGAATATATATACAAAGGTGTTTTGGTGAATCAGTGGTCGTATGAGTGCCTGTATGAATGATTCAGTGAGTGTGTGACTGACTGTATAAGTGAGTGATTAGATGTCTCAGTGAATGTATGGGGGAGTGACTAGTTGCGTGAATGTCTGTATCAGTCTGTCAGTTGGTGTCTAGGTTGCTGTATGAGTGTGTGAGTGGGTACATGAATGGCTGTATGGGTGAGTGATTGGATGTCTAAGAACCTGTATGGGTGTCTGAGTGTCTGTGTGGGTGGGGGAGGGTGTGTGTGACTGCCTGTATGGATGGGTGAGTCAGTTGCTGTATGGGGTAGTGAGTGCATGTGTGAGTGGCTGTATGGGTTAGTGAGTGTGTGTATAACTGTGTGGGTGAGTGAGTGGATGTGTCAGTGGTATATGGGTGAGTAACTGGGTATTTGAAAGGCAGTATAGGTGAGTGATGGGTATATGAGTGACTGTAAGGGTGAGTGAGTGAATGTGAGAGTGGCTGTATGGGTGAGTGTATGCTTGTGCCAGTGACTGTATAGGTGGGTGAGTACGTGTATCTGTATGGGTGAGTAAGTGGCTGTGTGATTGACTGTAAGGGTGAGTGAGTAGGTGTGTGAGTAGCTCTATGGGTGATACTCAGTGTGTGAGTGGCTGCATGGGTGTAGAATTGATATGTCAGTGGCTGTATTAGTGAGTGAGTGGCTGTATGAGTGGCTGTATGGGTGAGTTAGTGGATGTATGTGTAGGTCTATGAATCAGTGAGTGGGTGTGTAAGTACTGGTATGGGTCTGTGAATGGGTTTGTGTATGGTTGTGTGGGAGTGGGTACATGAAAGGTTCTATGGGGGTGTAACTGAGTGTGTCAGTGACTCGCTGAGATACAGCCAAATCCATCTACCCTCATCCACCTATGTAAAGGTGCTCTGTTAAAGGGCGAATCCCTGTAAAATAGTCCTAAACGTTTGTCCTAACAGAAACATGAAGGCCACTTCAGTGTATATGCAAAAATAGTCGAATTTGTTCCAAAAACAGAATTCATTACCATTGCTAAGGCAAAGACTCTAATTTATCGTGGAGCCCCTCCCCACAGTGAACAATGGCATTAAATAACTTATTACACTGTGCACATCTGCATAGAAGGTTTATGCCATGGAATTTATTTGAGTTTATTGGTTTTAACAAAAGGTGTTCAACCAACACCAAGATCAAGACGTTAAACTTATGCAGTGAGATAAATTCACATTGAAGAAGTCTAATGTACATTAGGAGAGCTGTTTCCCTGTGTAAAGTAATTGATACATGCAATATGTGAGGAAGTAAACATTGTTTTTTTGGTGTCTAGTTTGTTGTACCGTGGTAATAACCTGGAATTTGACCAGTGCACACACTAGTAATCAATGTGTAAATCTTTGTTTATTTGTACAGTTGCTGTAAGTAACATACATCGTTGGCCAAATTTATTCCACATTTATTCCACTGCCATGGTGTATATATATTCACGATGTAGTGACATATAATCAAAAGCAGTGTCTGTGTCCTCAGCTTCCCTTCATTCAAGCGAGCACACCAGTACTTTCATGACAAGGTGACTAAAGCTCAAAACCACTCTTATATGCTGGCAATCCAAAAAGCAGTTCTAATTGGAGGCCATTTAGGAAGGCAAGGGTGATGTATGTGTCATAGGTTGATTGCGCTCCTCTTTTTCAAGGAAGGCCCCTCACCGGATAATCCATGTGAGCCAGTCATGGTTGCCAAGCACAATAGAAGGATTCCACAACTGTGCCCTCCTGCTGCCCGGTTCATTACTTCAGCCCTGACCAGTGATGTCAGCACTTCTTTTGCAGGCCCCTTTAACCCATGTCATATGTTGATGAATCAGGACCTGGGCTCGGTACATCCCATGATAACAAATCACTCAAAAAGTCTGCCTCCCATATGGCTACACTCTCCTCCCCAACAGTTGGTGCCGAAGGCCATCACCCAGGTTGGTCCTCCATCCCCTCCTTAGGGACCTTTTCTAATATGGCGCCTGCCACACCTCTCTGCTCATGGTCCCCTAGTTCCCTCTCTGCAAACTCTGCATCAGTCGGCATGTGACCTGCACGAGACAGCCACATGCTCCCATTGACATTCCTGACATGTTGTAGGTTAGAAGTTGTATTGGCTGGAACATAGGGAAATATGTATGACTAAATGGGAGGGGTTTAGGGAGGAATCAAGTCAGGTTAAGAGTTTTTTAGTGAGGGATATGAACCCACCCACAAAACAGTAAGATCATGCCTATTCACAAACTGCACTTCTATAGTTACTTCAGCCAAACTGGACCCACAATGTACTCCAGCTAGGATCAGGAGTAAATCTAGCACCACATATGGCCAACCACTGCTACTGCACACTCTCTCATAGAAAATAAGGGAAGTAGGGACTTAAAATAGAACCCCATAGGACATGAAGATAACAATAAATGAATCTATTTCCTAAAATTATATATACATTTAATGTTAAATAAATACATATGAAGAGCAAAAACAAATAGTATGTTTACATTAAATTATTTTGATAATCTTTTAAAAGTAAAAATACATGTAACTTTATTTTTTTAAATAATTTAAATTAATTCTGTACATGACTTTTACTCATTTTTAAATACATTATAAATAAATATAAGCATTTCACGTTAGGTGAGATTTTTTTAATAAAGCTTTAAAAGATACTTTCAATTTAAATGAATTCAATATTTACTACAAAATTAAGTTAATATTGCTGTAGCATGTTTATTTTGTGCTACATTTAAAAGAAATATATACATTTATTTAAATGATATGTTTGATAATTTCTTTTTAAGTTGAAGAAAGTTTTTATCGTTTCCATATACTTTACCGTTGGTAGATCTCTACAGTCACGGCTGAGATTCCTGTCTATGGGTGTTAAGGTACTACTAGCATCTTTACACTCCCAAATTTGGCTTCACCCCCTGGTCTCAGGGAATGGGGACATGTAAGTCTGAAACTTGTAGTAAATTTACACTCGTAAATGGTGAATAGCCAAAAGTTGTGAATTTATTACAAAGTGTAGGAGTGTATTTAAGCATGTAGCTTTACTCACGTGTAAAGTCACGTTTGTGAATAGCCCCCAGGGTCTGAAAGCAAGGGAGCCTGCGCACACACAGAACCCTCCAAAGACCATTTCAATCTGGTAGTACTCCAGCCTTTTCTCTCATCAGCAGACACCACACCTGTATGCTTCGGTGGAATAAACAATTAGTTCTAAACAATTAACGCCATGGAGGTGCTGTGACTGCTAAAGGCGCCTGTCAAGAGTGAAAAATGATACTGACTACAGTCTCAGAGGAACTTACCAGCTGTTTTCACACTCATATAAATCCGAACTTTGAATGCTTCAAACTTACCATTGCTTGCAAAGTCCAATGGAAGTGGTGTACTAATTCCATGTACAGCCCTGTCATCTCATGACCTCTTTTCAGCTGGAATGAAATCAATTGCCACTTGGATGACTGAAAACTACCTCCAGTTAAATACAGGAAAAACAGACATTATGCTGTTTGTCAAGGCCCAACAACTTTGGGTCCCTGATTGGTGACCTTTTGAATTAGGCACCTCTCCTACCCCAAAGCAGGTAGTTAAGAACGTAGGTGTACGAATCAATCAATCCCTCACTATGAAAGAGCCGGTTCTGTCCATTACAGGTACCTGCTTTCACACAGGCCTGCTCAGGAGAGCCTTCCCTTTCCTCCCTCTTTCCGCAAGGAAAACATTGGCACAGGCTCTTGTCATCTCCCATCTGGATTATGGCAATGCCTTATTGGCCTCTGCAAATGAGACGTTATCCAAGCTACAAGTTGTTCAAAAAGCTGCAGTCCATCGTATTTGCAATCTTCCATCCAGCGTGGCTTCTGCCCTCCTTCTACACTTTTTACATTTGCTGCCTGTTAGACCTGGCATCCTTGGCGTGGGTCTCCCTTCCATTTTTTCGTAATGCCTCCACTGTTGCCGATATGTTTTTGCTGGACTAGATGCTCATGGGCACTTTGCCGCTGCTAATCAGTGCCAAAGTGCAAGTGCTCCCTATCGTTAATTGATATATGTATTAGTGACTCCATGATTGGATGATTGGTTTACTTGTCAGTCCCTAGTACAGTGCACTCAGTGTGCCCAGGGCTTGTAAATCCAATGCCGCTGGTGGGCTTGCAGCACTGGTTGTGCCACCCACAGAAGCGGCTGGTAAAATGTGTCTCAGGCCTGCCATCGCAGAGCCTGTGTGCAGCCTAGGGCTGCCATGTCGACTTGGTGAGTACACCCACTTACCAGTCCCTAAAACCTTCCCTTTACTGCATGTTGGTCACCCCTAAAGTAGGCCCTAGGGCAGGGTGCATTGTAAGTATAAGGTAGGACATGCCCTGGTGTGTGTGGCATGTCCTAATAGTGAATTACAGCCATTTTCGTTTTTCACTATTGCAAGGCTACCTGCTCCCCATAGGCCAGAATGGGCAGACTGACTATTACACCTTATAGTCAGAACTGACCCAGGGAACATGGTAGAAAAACGAATTTAGTATGCCTGAACTCAGGATGATAAAATACATCTTTTAGTGAAGTTGGTTTTAACATTCTGTGTTCGAAAATACCACTTTTAGAAAGTGGGTATTTTCTTGCCTAACTATCCAAGCCTGCCTCTGCTAGGTTGTGTATTCCTTGTCTGGAGATTGAGTGACAGGGGCTGGGGGTGGCTACCGGAGACAGGGTGAGTCAGCGCAGGGCTGAATAGAAAGATCTGCATCCAGAGTGGAGGGAGGAGTTGCACCTGGGTCTGAATAGGGCTGTGCCTGCCTTCCACAATGCTGGCTCCACCTCCTGCCGGGCGGCTGAGCACTCTGCCCCACATTCTGAAAGGAAAGAAGGAGTCAGAAAAACAAAGTGCTCCAGGACTGACCAGAACTGGTTTTGGACTAGGCAGAGGCCTCTCTGCCTCCAGAGAACAAAGAGAATCAGGGTATAAGAGGGGCACCCAGACCCCAGGAAAATTAGATCACTTTTGGGAACAAGAAGAAACCTTTGCTGAGGAGCGGAACCAAGAAGAAACTGAGGAGAGACTATCCCTAAGCCTGAAGTGCTGCTTGGGGGATTGGCCTGCAGTGGTTTGCCTGACTGCCAAAGAGAGGAGAAAGGAACTTTTGCTTTGCTGTGACTTTCATCAACTTGTGAAGGATCTCCAAGGGCTTGGAAGAGAGCTTGCCCCCTGACCGAAGTCCCAGGACCATTGGACTTCACCCCCTTTGTGAATTGCTGCTGGAAACTCTGTTTCAGTGGCTACAGAGGTAGGGAGCTGTGACCGACTCTCACGACCGACTCGGTGTCCTGCAAGCACCGCATCGAAGCACCGTCTCGCCCTGCAACGCACGGCCCTGGTCTCACCGACTCCGTCAACGAGCCGCTGCCTGCACCGCATCGAGGGACAACGCGTCCTGCAACGCTTCGCTACGCCGAATCGAACTGGTCCGACCGACACGGTCACTGCTGCTGAGTTCGAGTCCTGTGACCGCACCGGAGTTGGGCACCGCTCGCACGCTTTGTGACGCACCGCCCGACTCGCACCGCTGTCCGGACTGATCGACGCCAGCTCCTGAATCCGGCTCCGCCGCCGCACCGCAACCTGCCAGCACCGCATCGAAGCACCGTCTCGCCCTGCAACGCACGGCCCTGGTCTCACCGACTCCGTCTCGACGACGTCAACGAGCCGCTGCCTGCACCGCATCGAGGGACAACGCGTCCTGCAACGCTTCCATTTTTGCATCGCGACCGCGACGAACAGCCATCCGGCTCGCACGCCCGTGCCTGCCGCTTCAAGTAAAAGGTACTGTGACCGAGTCTGTCTACGCTGTGTTGGCCCGTCTCGACGCGGTCAGCTGGATTTGTTAGACTCTGTTTGTTCTCGACATCGCCGTAGCCGGAGGAGGCTACCGACTCGCACAGAACCTTGAATTAAGCCTTTTTGATCAGAACTAAGTATTCTTAACAGTATTGTGGATTATTTTTGTCGTTTATGGTCTTGTGATAAATCTATATAAAGTATACCTATTTTTATAAATATATAACCTGTGTGGTGTCCATTTGTAGTGTTGTCACTTGATTACTGTATGTGTTCACAAATGCTTTACACACTGCCTCTGAACTAAGCCTGTCTGCTCGTGCCAAGCTACCAAGAGGGTGAGCAGGGGTTATTTCGGGAGTGTACCTACTTTCCCTGACTAGACTCAAGGGTCCCTATTTGGACAAAGGTACATACCTCTGCCAACTAGAGACCCCCAAATCTAACATTGGTGGTCAGCGGTGAGGATTCTGGACTTGCATTTGTGACTCATGTACAGTGATTGGTGAACACTACTTAGTGAGTGCAGACCAAAACGCAACCACATACTTTAATAGCATTTTTTCTGGGATTTCCTATTTTTGCAAATGCCAAGTTCAGTCACTATGGAGAAACCAGCATCAGTAGCCTCTGTTGAATGTGATTGGGAAGAAGAGAGGCTAGAATGCTACACCCTTAAGCAGCTCAAGCAATTCTGCAAAAAGTTTAAAGTGTCCATGACCGGGATCTCCAGGAAGGAGGACCTCCAAAAGGCGCTGAGGGCCTGGGTCGAATCAAGGAGTGCCCCTGTGGAGGGGGCTGAGAATGCGGAAGGGCAGCTGGAGGGGCTATTGGGTCTAGGGGCTAGAAGACCACCTTCCCCAGTAGGTAGCAGTGTTTCTGCCAGAGGACTGTCTCCAGAGGAGTTGGAGGACAGGAAAGAGAGTAGGATGCACGAAATGGAGCTGACCAAACTCAAGCTGAATAAGCAGTTAGAATTCGAAATGCAAACAAGGAAATTAGCCCTAGAGGAAAAGAAAATGCAGTTTGAACATGAGAAAGTTTTGAGGGAGTTGGAATTGAAGGCCAAGAGCTTAGAGATTACTCCCTCTGGTGGCAGTGTACCGCCTGTGCCTGTTGAAGCTAGGGTGTATATTCCCAAAGATGTGGTGAAGGAGTTTTTTAAAAATGACGACATAGGGCAGTGGTTCAAAGCCTATGAGGTAGCCATGTCTTCCCACCGGGTCCCTGAGAAGGATTGGGGAGCGGGGTTGTGGGGACGGTTCCTCAGTGAAGGGCGGGATACCTTGTTGGATTTGCCCTCTGAAGTCTATAATTCGTACAGCCACATGAAGGATGCCTTAATGACTAGATATGGTTTGACCCCTGAGCTTTATAGGCAAAGGTTCAGGAACTGTAGTAAGATTGAAAGCAGTACCTGGGTTGAATATGTGACCTTCTTTTGCAGAGCCTTGGATGGTTGGGTAAAGGGTAGCAAAGCGACTGATTTTCAGGCGCTCTTTGATTTGATTGCCTGGGAGCACTTGTCCGGTAATTGTTTTCCTGAGCTACGCCAGCACCTGATTGATAGTAAGCTGACTAACCCTAGGCAGCTTGCTGAGGAGGCGGACCGCTGGGTGAGTACCCGGGTCCACAAGGGTCACGTGGGAGACTCCGCCAAGGGTGGGCAGGGTCCCCAGCAGAAGAGTGGGGGGACAAGGGTAAACAGAAGGAGTTCCATAAAGGGCCCCAAAGTAGACCCCAAGGGAACCAAGGGAAAGGTTCCCAGCCTCCCCCTGAGAAGAAGCCAGTGGCCCTGACAGGCCCCCTGTTCACCAGGGACCACTGGTATGTTACAAGTGTGGCGCCCCTGGCCACAAGGCAAACGATCCTCGTTGCCCTTTGCATGGAAAACCAGCACCCACCAGTGCAGTCCCCCGGCAGTTGGCTAGTGTAGCCCTGGGGGAGGAGTTGGGTGCCCAAGGTGGGGGGATCCCACAGTGTTTTCCCTTGTCTCATTAGGAGACTCTGAGATGGTCCCTAGGACCCCGCTGCCTGAGAACACTAAGAAATACAGGCAGTGGGTGACCATCAATGGCCATAGGGTGGAGGCTCTGAGAGACACAGGAGCCAGTGTGACAGCTGTCAAGTGTCACCTGGTGTCTAAAGAGCAGGTTATCCCTGATGCATTCTATCCGGTTGTTGCCGCTGACAACACAGAGAGTCACTGCAAGGTGGCTCAGGTTCCCTTTGAGTGGGGGGGGTCTCGGGTACTCTTCAAGTAGCTGTGAGGCCAGCCATGCCTGTTGACTGTTTGTTAGGGAACGATTTGGAGAGCTCACCTTGGGCTAAGGTGGAGCGGAGTGCGCATTTAGAAATGTTGGGCTTGCCTGATTGGGCATGTGTGACCACCCGGTCAATGGCAGCTAAAGGTGTTCAAGAGGACCTGGAGCCTGAGAGGGAGGCCCAGGTGCCTGCCGGAGAGAGAGGAGGCAGGGGGCGCGGGAAACCGGCCCCCGAGGTTCCCACGGTCCAGGAGGAGGCAGACCCTGAGGGGGATGCCCTGGAGCCTACAGGGGAACAGGTAGCTGAACTGGGGGACCTACCTGAGCTGACCCATTGGCAGCAAGAAGGAGGACCCTCCAGGGAAGAGTTCTGCAAGGAGCAGAACACATGCCCTTCTCTCGTGGGTCTGAGGCAACAGGCCACAGACCAGGCAGCAGGTGCTCAGTCTGGATCACATTGGGTTTACTGGGAGAATGGTCTCCTGTATTCAGAGCCTAAGGTTGCTGAGCCTGGGTCAGCCCGTGTGCTGGTGGTACCCCAGCGCTTCAGAGCCTTCCTACTGGGGTTGGCTCATGATGTACCGTTAGCGGGACATCTGGGGCAGGACAAGACCTTTGACAGGCTTGTTACCCATTTCTATTGGCCCCAGATGCGCAGGAGTGCCGCCACTCACTGCAGAACATGCCAGACTTGCCAGGCAAGTGGAAAGAGTGGGAGGAAGCACAAGGCTCCTCTCCAGCCATTCCCTGTGGTCAGCACCCCCTTTGAACGGGTGGGTATTGACATTGTGGGGCCACTGGACCCCAAGACAGCCATGGGCAACAGGTTTATCCTGGTCTTGGTGGACCATGCCACCCGGTACCCTGAAGCCATCCCTCTGAGGACAGTGACGGCCCCCGTGGTGGGACGGGCACTGATGGGAATTTTCTCACGTGTGGGATTCCCTCAAGAGGTGGTGTCTGACAGAGGTACCAACTTCGTGTCCAAGTACATGAAGTCCCTGTGGCAGGAGTGCGGTGTAACTTACAAGTTCACCACTCCTTACCACCCTCAAGGAAATGGGCTGGTTGAGAGATTCAACCGGACCCTCAAGGGCATGATTATGGGTCTGGAAGAACCCATGAGGCGTAAATGGGACGTCCTCTTACCATGCCTGTTGTTTGCATACCGGGAGGTGCCACAGAAGTCTCTAGGGTTCAGTCCCTTTGAGCTCCTCTATGGACACCCGGTGCGAGGACCTCTGAGTTTGGTCAAGGAAGGCTGGGAGCAATCTCCCAGGAAACCTCCCCAGGATGTATACAGTTACATGCTGGCCTTCAGGAACCAGACTAGGCGTTTCAGAGAACTTGCTGAGGCAAATCTGGAAGCCAGCCAGGAGGAGATGAAGCGGTGGTACGACCAGAATGCCACTCTGGTAGAGCTTCAGCCTGGTCAGAAAGTGTGGGTCATGGCCCCTGTGGAGCCCTGTGCGCTCCAGGACAGGTGGACCGGCCCTTTTACGGTGGTGGAGCGCAAGAGTCCAGTTACCTATTTGGTGGACTTGCAGTCTCCCAGGAACCCCTTGCGGGTCCTGCATGTGAACCGCCTGAAGCCCCACTTGGAGAGGTCCCAAGTGGGCATGCTCTTAGCGACAGATGATGGAATGGAGGAGGAGACCGAGCCTCTTCCTGACCTCCTGTCAGCCCGAGAGCAAGATGGATCAGTGGAGGGAGTAAACCTCTCTACCTCCCTGACACCTGAGCAGCAGGGTGACTGTCGCCACTTGTTGGGACAGTTCCCTGACCTGTTCTCCCTGGTTCCCAGTGTCACTCATTGGTGCGTCCATGATGTGGACACTGGGGACAGTCTTCCTGTGAAGCACAAGGCTTACAGGGTGACTGACAGGGTCAGAGCCTGCATCAAGGAGGAGGTCTCCAAGATGTTTGCGCTAGGGGTGATTGAGTCCTCTAACAGCCCTTGGGCCAGCCCCGTGGTCTTGGTTCCAAAAGCTGCCGCGCCTGGTGCCACACCAGAACTCCGGTTCTGTGTGGACTACAGGGGACTCAATTCCGTCACCAGGACTGACGCCCACCCCATCCCCAGAGCTGATGAGCTCATAGATCGGTTAGGGGCTGCGCGGTACCTCAGCACGTTTGACTTAACGTCTGGATACTGGCAGATCGCCTTGACTGATGGGGCAAAAGAGAGGTCAGCATTCTCCACACCAGATGGGCACTACCAGTTCCGGGTGATGCCCTTTGGGATGAAGAATGCCCCTGCCACCTTTCAGAGGTTGGTCAACCAGGTGTTGGTTGGACTGGAGGATTTCAGTGCCGCCTACCTGGATGACATCGCAGTGTTCAGTGCCCGTTGGGAAGAGCATCTGCGCCACCTCTGGGAAGTGTTGATGGCGCTGCGGAGGGCAGGCCTCACAATCAAGGCGAGTAAGTGCCAGATTGGGCAGGGTTCTGTGGTGTACTTGGGACACCAGGTTGGGAGCGGCCAGGTGGCGCCCCTCCAACCGAAAATTGATACCATTCTGGCTTGGGAGCCCCCAAGACCCAGACAGAGGTGAGAGCCTTCCTAGGACTCACCGGGTATTACCGGAGATTCGTCAAGGGGTATGGCAGCATTGTTGCCCCCTTGACCGAGCTGACTTCCAAGAAGCAGCCCAGGAAAGTGATTTGGACTGACGCCTGTCAAAAAGCTTTTGACACCTTGAAGACTGCCATGTGCACGGCGCCTGTGCTCCAGGCACCCAACTTCTCCAATGAGTTCATTGTTCAAACCGACGCTTCAGAGCATGGTGTAGGGGCTGTTCTATCACAGATCAATGAGGAGGGCCTAGACCAACCTGTAGCCTTCATCAGTAGGAGGTTACTTCCCCGGGAACAGAGATGGAGTGCTATCGAGCGTGAGGCATTTGCTGTGGTCTGGGCACTGAAGAAGCTGAGACCATACCTGTTTGGGACTCACTTCCGGGTTCAGACAGACCACAGGCCCCTCAGATGGTTGATGCAGATGAGGGGTGAGAATCCAAAGCTGTTGAGGTGGTCCATTTCCCTACAGGGGATGGACTTTACGGTGGAACACCGCCCTGGTACAGAACACGCCAATGCTGATGGACTGTCCAGATTTTTCCGCCTTAGCGATGAGAACTCCCTAGGGGTAGGATAGTTCTCCCCACATTTCAGCTGGAGGGGACACGTGTTAGACCTGGCATCCTTGGCGTGGGTCTCCCTTCCATTTTTTCGTAATGCCTCCACTGTTGCCGATATGTTTTTGCTGGACTAGATGCTCATGGGCACTTTGCCGCTGCTAATCAGTGCCAAAGTGCAAGTGCTCCCTATCGTTAATTGATATATGTATTAGTGACTCCATGATTGGATGATTGGTTTACTTGTCAGTCCCTAGTACAGTGCACTCAGTGTGCCCAGGGCTTGTAAATCCAATGCCGCTGGTGGGCTTGCAGCACTGGTTGTGCCACCCACAGAAGCGGCTGGTAAAATGTGTCTCAGGCCTGCCATCGCAGAGCCTGTGTGCAGCCTAGGGCTGCCATGTCGACTTGGTGAGTACACCCACTTACCAGTCCCTAAAACCTTCCCTTTACTGCATGTTGGTCACCCCTAAAGTAGGCCCTAGGGCAGGGTGCATTGTAAGTATAAGGTAGGACATGCCCTGGTGTGTGTGGCATGTCCTAATAGTGAATTACAGCCATTTTCGTTTTTCACTATTGCAAGGCTACCTGCTCCCCATAGGCCAGAATGGGCAGACTGACTATTACACCTTATAGTCAGAACTGACCCAGGGAACATGGTAGAAAAACGAATTTAGTATGCCTGAACTCAGGATGATAAAATACATCTTTTAGTGAAGTTGGTTTTAACATTCTGTGTTCGAAAATACCACTTTTAGAAAGTGGGTATTTTCTTGCCTAACTATCCAAGCCTGCCTCTGCTAGGTTGTGTATTCCTTGTCTGGAGATTGAGTGACAGGGGCTGGGGGTGGCTACCGGAGACAGGGTGAGTCAGCGCAGGGCTGAATAGAAAGATCTGCATCCAGAGTGGAGGGAGGAGTTGCACCTGGGTCTGAATAGGGCTGTGCCTGCCTTCCACAATGCTGGCTCCACCTCCTGCCGGGCGGCTGAGCACTCTGCCCCACATTCTGAAAGGAAAGAAGGAGTCAGAAAAACAAAGTGCTCCAGGACTGACCAGAACTGGTTTTGGACTAGGCAGAGGCCTCTCTGCCTCCAGAGAACAAAGAGAATCAGGGTATAAGAGGGGCACCCAGACCCCAGGAAAATTAGATCACTTTTGGGAACAAGAAGAAACCTTTGCTGAGGAGCGGAACCAAGAAGAAACTGAGGAGAGACTATCCCTAAGCCTGAAGTGCTGCTTGGGGGATTGGCCTGCAGTGGTTTGCCTGACTGCCAAAGAGAGGAGAAAGGAACTTTTGCTTTGCTGTGACTTTCATCAACTTGTGAAGGATCTCCAAGGGCTTGGAAGAGAGCTTGCCCCCTGACCGAAGTCCCAGGACCATTGGACTTCACCCCTTTGTGAATTGCTGCTGGAAACTCTGTTTCAGTGGCTACAGAGGTAGGGAGCTGTGACCGACTCTCACGACCGACTCGGTGTCCTGCAAGCACCGCATCGAAGCACCGTCTCGCCCTGCAACGCACGGCCCTGGTCTCACCGACTCCGTCAACGAGCCGCTGCCTGCACCGCATCGAGGGACAACGCGTCCTGCAACGCTTCGCTACGCCGAATCGAACTGGTCCGACCGACACGGTCACTGCTGCTGAGTTCGAGTCCTGTGACCGCACCGGAGTTGGGCACCGCTCGCACGCTTTGTGACGCACCGCCCGACTCGCACCGCTGTCCGGACTGATCGACGCCAGCTCCTGAATCCGGCTCCGCCGCCGCACCGCAACCTGCCAGCACCGCATCGAAGCACCGTCTCGCCCTGCAACGCACGGCCCTGGTCTCACCGACTCCGTCTCGACGACGTCAACGAGCCGCTGCCTGCACCGCATCGAGGGACAACGCGTCCTGCAACGCTTCCATTTTTGCATCGCGACCGCGACGAACAGCCATCCGGCTCGCACGCCCGTGCCTGCCGCTTCAAGTAAAAGGTACTGTGACCGAGTCTGTCTACGCTGTGTTGGCCCGTCTCGACGCGGTCAGCTGGATTTGTTAGACTCTGTTTGTTCTCGACATCGCCGTAGCCGGAGGAGGCTACCGACTCGCACAGAACCTTGAATTAAGCCTTTTTGATCAGAACTAAGTATTCTTAACAGTATTGTGGATTATTTTTGTCGTTTATGGTCTTGTGATAAATCTATATAAAGTATACCTATTTTTATAAATATATAACCTGTGTGGTGTCCATTTGTAGTGTTGTCACTTGATTACTGTATGTGTTCACAAATGCTTTACACACTGCCTCTGAACTAAGCCTGTCTGCTCGTGCCAAGCTACCAAGAGGGTGAGCAGGGGTTATTTCGGGAGTGTACCTACTTTCCCTGACTAGACTCAAGGGTCCCTATTTGGACAAAGGTACATACCTCTGCCAACTAGAGACCCCCAAATCTAACACTGCCTAACCCATAATTCTTTGACTGTGAAAGGATCCAGCTATCTATCTTCAAGGCTCACTCATCATTGTCCAGCTAGACTTCTAAGATCAAGTGACGAGGCTTTATTTACTGTCCCTCGAAACAGAAAGTCTTGCGCTGGGAGCAGATCCTTTTCCTACCTAGCCCCTATATACTGGAATAAGCTGCCTTATTATGTTCGAACTTGTACTGATCATGCCAAATGCAGGAAATTATTGTCAGTGCTGTTTTAATCTTCTTTCTTCCTGCCTGTGTCTCTGCTTTGTGCTGAGATAACCCTTCTGGGGTGATTTATAAACACTGTAAATTAAACTAGTACTACTACTACTACTATTAATAATAATAATAATAATAATAATAATAATAATAATAATAATAATAATAATAATAATGTAATTGTGCATGTTTCGCAACCCTTCACTGGTGATCTGTTGACAAATCATGTACTGATGCCTCTGCATGCAGAAGGAATCTTCTGAACTACCCAATTATGTCCTTGTATTTGTATTTGTATTTGAGAAATTTATAGAGCGCGACAGCTGCCCCGACCAAGAGGCGTCCCGGCGCTAAATAGCAAGAGGGAAATAACAGCGTAAAGGAGAAGCCAAGAGACCTACAGAGCGGGGAATAGAAAAGTTTTAATAGCTTTCCTAAATTCGGAGAGATTACTAAGACCACGAATACAAAGAGGCAGTGAGTTCCAAAGAATAGCTGCTCTGTACCGGAAGGAACGACTCTCCAGCCCGGGTCCTCCTGACCCTGGGAACCACTAATAAATGTTGGCCCATAGAGCGAAGCTGACGGGAGGGAACATAAAAGGATAACAAGTCTGTCAGAATGTTGGGAGAGGGGGCCTTCAAACTTTTAAAAGCTAAGCAGAGGGCCTTAAACTCAATCCTTTGCGCCACAGGCAGCCAATGGAGGCGGCGAATTGTATTCGCCACCGAGCAGACTTTACGCAGACCCAATAGAGATCTTGCTGCAGCAGTTCTGAACTCTCTGTAACCTGAGTACTTCAGCCTTATTGGCCCCCAGGTACAGAGAGTTCGCATA
Source organism: Calotriton arnoldi (assembly GCA_963921515.1). NCBI lineage: Eukaryota > Metazoa > Chordata > Amphibia > Caudata > Salamandridae > Calotriton > Calotriton arnoldi. The sequence goes on along the minus strand of CAWUFW010000868.1, from coordinate 1,603,594 downwards.
ATCAAGCCTTGATAAAATCAAGGCCTGAATAATAATCTGTCTAGTCGGGGCATCAAAGAAGCCCAAAATGGGTTTGAGACTGCGCAGCAAACCAAAACAAGTGCCCGCCACCTTCTTTGTTTGGGTCTGGAAATTGAGGGAGGCGTCCATCCATACCCCCAAATTCTTCACTGCCTGTTTAGGAGGAGGGGGGGTGCCTAAATTCATAGGCCACCAATACTCATTCCATAACCCGTGATCCTTACCCACCAGCAACACCTCTGACTTACTAGCATTCAGCTGGAGGCAGTTAGCTGTCATCCACTCGGCAACTGCGGCAAGATTGCCTCGAAGTTTCGAGGCGTCGTGCTCAGTGTCGCTCGAGAGGGCCACCACCAGCTGCATGTCGTCGGCGTAGGAGACCACAGTCAATCCTCTGCTCATGGCTAGGACAGCCAAAGGTTGTACGTACAAATTAAAGAGCAGGGGGCTCAAAGAGGAGCCCTGTGGTACCCCGTGCTTAATGGAAAATGTGGGCGAGGTGAAAGGGGGAGCAATCACCTGAAAAGTCCTATCGGACAAGAATGACGCCAGCCACTTCAGAACAAGGCCACCAATGCCAGCCTCTTGCAGACGGCGCAACAGGACAGCATGGGACACCGTGTCGAATGCAGCACTGAGATCTAAAAGAATCAGTGCTGATGTCTGTCCTGCGTCCATAGCTGTCCAGAGATGTTCTGTCACCGCCAGGAGCGCCGACTCAGTGCTATGTCCGGGGCGAAAGCCGTTCTGCGAGGGATCAAGAATATCGTTGGTAGTCAGATGATCTGAGAGGATGGAATTAATATATGCCTCTGTGATCTTAGCAGGCCATGAAAATAATGAAATAGGCCTGAAATTTTCTGGCTTTTTAGGGTCCAATGAGGATTTTTTGAGCAGCGGTATCACCCTAGCCTGTTTCCATGCCATAGGCACGACAGCTTGGCTAAGTGAATTATTAATCACTTGACCTAGGAGTGGAGATATAGTAGGTAAAATTTTCCTAAAGTGATCAGGTTTCAATGGGTCGGCCGGTGAGCCCGATTTAATTTTAGCACAAAGGGCAAGTAACTGGTCCGACTGAATCTGAGGGAAGACCTCTAAAGTGGGGATCGTATCCTTGTTTGGTAAGGCAGGCCAGTCGGTTTGAGTCGCAGGAAAATATTTATAAATATCTTCTACCTTTTTAAGAAAAGACAAGGCAAGCTCCTCGCATTGTTTGTCCGAGGAGATCACTGGGCCGGCAGGCCCCCTTGGATTTTTTAGACCTGAAACAATAGAAAAAATGCGTTTTGCGGGGTTGGTGCTGTTACTGATTTCTTTGGCATAAAAAGCAGCTCGCTCTGTATGAATAGCCGTGTGATAAATCTTTACAGCCTCCCGATAGAGAGCTTTAGATAACGGATCAAAGCCCCTTCTCCACAATCTTTCACATTTTTTACAGGTTTTCCGCAGCGCAGCTAATTTATCGTTATACCATGGATTCGATTTGGAAATACGGTTCATAGACCATTTAGTTGGAATCAATTTATCCAGCGGTTGGTTGATCCACTCTGAAAAGGCCGAGTTAGCCTTATCAGGATCCATTGATAACACCGGAACTGTGGCAGAGAGATGGGCTTGGAATTGATCCCAATTCAATTTGTGCCATGGGCGCTTAAGGGACAGAGGGTTATTTATTTTACGCACAGGTACAGTATCCTGAATAGACAGCGAAATTAAAAAGTGGTCAGACCAACCCACAGGAGCCGGTGGTTGGACCGTGAGGGACGTAATGTTAGTGAAAACAGGGTCAAGCAGATGACCAGCCAAGTGTGTGGGGCCAGTGACACGCTGGACAAGCTGGCAAGCCGCCAGATCCGCCACTAGATTAGCCACCTCCATTTCACGATGGTTATCGAAATGAAGGTTCAGGTCATCTAAAACTGTAAAATTGGGGGAGTTAACCGCCAAGATGCTGACGGTTTCAACAAGGGCTTTCCTGAAAACTTTGGACGGACCCGGGGGACGATATACCAATAAGCCAGACAAGGTATAATTGGGATTAAAAGCAATTTTAAAACAAGCACATTCGCAGTCCACAATGGGCTGTTTGATAAAGGTGCAGGAATAGCCGGTTTTAACAATAACCGCAATGCCCCCACCTCTCGTTTCTCTGTTCAAAGTATGAATAACATAACCATCAGGGAGTGCCAATCCCGTGATTACCACAGAATCTTCAGAAAGCCAGGTCTCCGTCAAAAACAGAGTGTCTGGTGATTCAATTTCCAAAAGATCATAAACGTCAACCCAATGTTTGACCAAGGAGCGACAATTGAGAAGTAGAATTGTCGTACTTTTGCCTGGAGGAAGGGGACGGGCATGTGGGGCTACAGGGATCATAGATGTAAAGCCACAGCCACGACAACTAAAAGGTCCCTCTAATCCGCTGACACTGTGCACCTGACACCCGGCCGACAGCATCCTAAGTGCTAACAGCTCATTCCGGGCGTAAATGTGTTGTAATTGTGTAGAATTGGCAGCATGTCTGGCGTCTGACAGCGGCCTGGCGCGGACGGGCGGAGACGGGCTTGCCTTAGGCGCGCCTTTGGCGCGCCGGTGGCGCGCCCGCTGCGCGCGCCCGCTGCGCGGTCGGGCTGACATGTGGTTTAAATATGCCCCCGGTAGCGGAAATAGAGAGAGGAGGGCGGAGCCACGTCCCTCCACACGAAGAGCACAAGCTGCGGTGGACCGAGGACTGGCTGAGTGCAAATACGCAAAGTAAGCAGATTTTAAAAACACACAGTCTATTCTTAAAAGTATCCTCCACACAAAGTAATCGCTGGCAGGCAGCGTGCTGTCACCCAATGCTGCGCAGCCGGGCTGACAGGCGCTTTAAATATGCCCCCGGTAGCGGAAATAGAGAGAGGAGGGCGGAGCCACGTCCCTCCACACGAACAGCACAAGCTGCGGTGGACCGAGGACTGGCTGAGTGCAAATACGCAAAGTAAGCAGATTTTAAAAACACACAGTCTATTCTTAAAAGTATCCTCAACACAAGGTAATCGCTGGCAGGCAGCGCGCTGTCACCCAATGCTGCGCAGCCGGGCTGACAGGCGCTTTAAATATGCCCTGGTAGCGGAAATAGAGAGAGGAGGGCGGAGCCACGTCCCTCCACACGAACAGCACAAGCTGCGGTGGACCGAGGACTGGCTGAGTGCAAATACGCAAAGTAAGCAGATTTTAAAAACACACAGTCTATTCTTAAAAGTATCCTCCACACAAAGTAATCGCTGGCAGGCAGCGCGCTGTCACCCAATGCTGCGCAGCCGGGCTGACAGGCGCTTTAAATATGCCCCCGGTAGCGGAAATAGAGAGAGGAGGGCGGAGCCACGTCCCTCCACACGAACAGCACAAGCTGCGGTGGACCGAGGACTGGCTGAGTGCAAATACGCAAAGTAAGCAGATTTTAAAAACACACAGTCTATTCTTAAAAGTATCCTCCACACAAAGTAATCGCTGGCAGGCAGCGCGCTGTCACCCATTATACACCCTTCGAGTGTATAATGGATACAGCATTGCCAAGGGACTAGTTGAAATTAAAACAATTATCAGAACAAGATGCGGATATATTACCATGGAAATATAATGTGGGACTTACATTTTGGCCTTGATTGTGAGTTGGACAGATTGGTGTCCCCAGCTGGGTACTGCTCCTTGCTCCTTGCGATTAGAACTGGTTTGATGTTCCCTCACCCAGATTATCTAGGTCCGGGAACACTAGATCCCAATTTTACTGGCCAGAAAACTTAATCGGTAAAATCTTGTGCAGCTTGGGCAAGACTAGGGCACAAGTGCAGCCCCTGCGTGACTCCCTCTTACAGAAAATGGGAGCATGGCTGACTCTCACCTGCCTGATTACAGCCCCTGCTGCACTGAACGCTATCCTCACCAACTGACCCGCCGTGATCCCATCACTGCCATTGTCCCACCTGCACAAAGCAGATGGTAAATGAGAGCACAAAATCTTCTATTGCCCTACCAAAATATGGACCCACATGAATTTTTTGTCCAGTAAAACTGGTCTTCATGATATTCCACCTTCTGGCCAAAATTTTCAAGCCTATCTTTTATGTGCGAAGTTCTCCGCCCCGGTTGAGGATACCATGTGGCCGGAATTAACATTTCTGGGCGGTAACCCTGCGCATAAATCTGAAAATTTGAGCAGGCCTAGGGGGTCAGGGTGTTTATACCCTGCCCCCTTTTTGCGTTTTGCGCCCTTGTTTTTGTCTTTTCTTGTCCCTCGGTTCTACCGAGGGACAAGATGGCTGCCAACACTTCCTGGTTTGGAGTGTTGACAGCCAATTAGCATGCAGCTCGTGGTCGGGAGGGTGCGCGGATCCACCGCGGCCATAGATATCGAAACATTTATTTTGGATTTTCTCAGCAACTACTGAACGGATTTACACCATTTTTAAAAGGGTGCTTTCTGAATCAAGCACTACCTTTTTGCCAAATTTGGTGTAATTCCGTTCAGCAGTTTTTGCTGTAGCCTTGCATAAAGTTTCCTATGGGAAATTGATTTTTTCACTCTTATTTTTTGAATTTCTCACGAACTACTGAACGGATTTACACCATTTAAAAAAAAGGTCGCTTTCTGAACCAAGCGCTACCTTTTGCAAAATTTGGTGTAATTCCGTTCAGCAGTTCAGGCTGTAGCCGTGGCTAAAATTTCCTATGGGAATTAACATGGAGAAAACACGCTTTGGGACCCCTCTTTTTCTCGGCCCTCGCTTGATGAATCACCCCGAAACTTTCAAGACAGGAGCGGACCGGAGCGCCCCACTAGCTTTGAAAATTTCGCGATGATTCGTCAAACGACGCTAAACTTATTGGGAATAGAATGTTATGAATTTCCTATGGATAACAGGGTCCTGTCTTTTTATGCATGGAGTTCTCTGCCCCGATGTGGAGTCTCTGCACTCGAAAATTTACAATTAAAATGCAGTTTTGTGAATACTGAAAAAGCGTAAACTCACACAAACGTGTGAGTGTAAGTTTACCTTTGTGAATAGGGCTTATAGTCTCAACTTTGTGGCCTTCAGACTGCAATATATCACTGCTCTGATATCTCCATGTCAGTGACAGCTACTATTATTTAAAAACAGCGGGCGGGGCACGATGCCAAAAAGACTCACCCAGGCCGTTTGTCTCTCCTCCCTCGAAGGAAAATGTTTCACAACTTCCTGTCATGCCAGCAACCAATCCTGGAGCTGCTGGTATGCTATTTTCAGCATGAGCGCAGCTCCAGGATTGGTTGGAGCAGGCTAACCTATTGCTCATTTTGAGCCTGGGGACCTCTGCCAGCAATCCCCCGGCTGTTTCACAGCCCTGAGAATCCTGGGTCTACAGTGCCCATGTCGGATAGGTTGGCTGTAGACAGCCGGCCTATTAGACATGCGCACTGGCAGCAGTCAACATGTGGCTATTGCAGCCCCGCCCCCACCCTCACACACGTCAGCGTGGGCTGGCACTGCAGCACACAGAACACAGAATAATAAAATGGTAATGACCATTTTAATATTCTGTGTGTTTACCTGCGGCACTCGCTGTAGGCGTGGCAACGCTCCTCTGCTCGTTAGGAAGAACCGCCACTGCTCCACGCTCTCCCAGGGAAGTTTGAACTCATGCTTAACAGCTTACAGTTTTAAGCTCCCAGTCTTCATCAGTTCTTTGTACTGCCACTCAAGGAACAGAATCCCCTAGCAATTGTTTTGAGATTTTCAACTTTATTTCACATACACAGTCACGTGTCCCTACAAATGAAAACATCACCCATATGCTGTACCATAGACGATAGCCCACATTCCTTGCTACAATGACAGTCCATAAATATGCTGACAGACTTAAAAACGTCACACTCGAAGGAAAAAGGCCTCATTAAAAAAGCACTATCTAAAGCAAAAGCCTACAAGATGAATGACAGCACAGGAAAATAAAGGTTGACTTAAATTTACCTTTTACCATCATTGCACCCTTGCCAATCTCCTTGGCCAGTCTCTCTGCCTGTTTAACTAAGGTGTAAAATAGAATTCTCTGCAATGTGCCTTTAATTACAAGTAATGAATCATTCTGAAATCATCTGGTTTCGTTTTGGGAATGATCTCGAGTGGCAAAACCTTAAAAGTGTGCAACAGTGGGTACTGGTGGAGCCAACCACCTTTCTCAGTTATCTCTCTTTTCAGTTGTTTTATTTCCTCAGCAGTTTGGTAAAGTTATTACGGATTTCAGAATGAATGACAAGCAAGCACTCCTGGAAAACCTTTGGGAATTCCTATTTGCTTTCATGTGAATGGCTTTGCGCCTGTGCAGTTTTGCATCTGGTACACTTGTGCAAGTGAAAATGGCATCACTTGTGTGCAGTTTCAATTTTTTTCTCTCCACGCATTCCTCTCACATAGACTGGATTGTGACTGACCCGGAAGCGGAAACCGGAAGCAGAACCTAGGGAGCCAACGGAGGCGAGAGGCTGCCGGCGCCCGACTCTGGCGCTCAACCCCCGGCGCACAAACCCGGCGCTCGACCCTACCCTGCCCAACCCTGTCCGACCGCTAGGCTGAGGTGCGGAGATCGGGCAGAGCAAGGAGAGCGAGGAGCCGCGGAGCCACAGAGCCGCGAGCACAACGGCGAGGTCACAGCGAGAAAGTAAGAAAGTAAGGAAGCCAGCAGGGCGTTGCGGAGCCCGCTAGAGCCAGCAGGGGGCACAGAGGCCTGCAGCGGACCGATAGCAGGGCACAAGGCTCAAGGCACAAGCCACAAGGTACCAGGAGCACAAGGTACCAGGAACACACATTACACTGCTTGTGTGGGGTTGTATAGGAGTTTGCACTGGAGTGGAGGAGAGGCCAGGCAGGGTCAAAAAGAGCGTGAGAGCGCGATCACCATTAGCGGTGGTCACAGAGTGTAGTGCCCAGGAGCCCCGCTAAGGCGGCCCAACTAGGTTGGGTGCGGCTTGCGGGGCCCAGCGTGCCCTGCTCTCGCGCCCCCCCGCCACTCAATCGCCCCCCACCGCTACATCTGCCCTACATCTGCCCTCTGCAGCACCCAGCCCATTTTCAGCCCATTTTCAGCGGCACCTACCATCTAGTCCATCCGCCAGCCCGCCATCTCGCCTACCCGCTACTATAACACTATAACTATAACACTATACTGCCCTCTCCCTGCCATTTTCATCCAAGTTTCCCAAGTCACCCAAGCTACCCAAGCCAGCCGAGCCATCAGCAAGCAAGCAAGTAGTAAGTAGAAAGCAGCAAGCAGGCTCCCACCCCCTCTGGACACCCACATCGAAGCCTCCAGTAAGAGCTTCGCACAGAGCTCCCAGCTGAGGATCTGTCATAGGCTTGGCCGCAGTCCTGGTCAAGAAGGGCCACACAGGCTCATAAGTGGCCATAAGCGAGCTCCCACCACGTTCAGCCGCTGCTTGCCTGTCTGTCCACCCGCCGGTGTTAATCTTCCATTCAAGTTATTGACACCAACTAACACGCTGGATAGCAGGGAAGTCACTGAGAGTGGCTTTGGAAAAGGAAGCACACCCGGACACACAGTGCGCGACTCCCGGATACAGACATGGAATTTGATCTACAAATTAAAGTACAAATTACCTTACAAATTAGTGGACAGGGTGGCGAAAGGCAAACACAAACCCAAACCCAACTACAAATACTCTCGCTCACAGCAAGAGAGGCAAACGAGAAAGAACAAGGCAAATATTAACATGAGCAAACTTACCAGTGCAGGCAATAGAACAAAGCCCGCAACAAGGAAGCAAGCGCGGCTGGCGCCCACCCCTCTGCCGCACTCACCAAATTCAAACCCCAAAATTGACACCAAGTCAATCTGTAAATACTTTATCCCAATAACGCCTGGATAAGATATACTGGGAAAGAACAAGTTACACAGTAATGCATTAATACATACAACGCTACAAGCCAAAAGGCGCACGAGCCAGAGCCAGAGCCAGGAAACGACCAAGGTAACGAGAAGCCAGAGCAGCGGGAAACCGGCTGACGCGACATTGCAACCCGCTGGGAACATCAACGCAGACTCAAACCCACACTGGGATAAAGTGAAAGAAGGGCTAGGGTATTAAGATTTGGAAGTGTTTGAAACCTTAACATCGCCCGAGCACCCAGCATCCCAGGAGGAGATGCAAGTCGCATCAGGCCAGATTCAGTGCCAGACTCAGTGCCAGGGAAAAACCCAAGAAGTACAAGGGCAAGGAGACCCAGAAGTCCTTGAAATCTCATCAGCATCAGAGTACTTGGAACCCCAGGGAAAGAGGCACGATGTATTAGAAATATCTTCCACTCAAGAGTCAACAAATAAAGGCAAAAACAACCATTACACGCACGGGGATCTCACGACGGACCTACAGGCAGAAAGCAGAAACAACTCTCACGTTCTGTCCCCGTCCCAGTCACGGAGCCTTTCAGCAATTAAAATTTTCACCTTTAACCAAAGCCTACCTTTGATGGGAGAGGAACGGAGAGAAAATAGCCTCTCAGCAGAACAGAATCTCCTCCATTCCACCGCCGAAACTAAGTGCACACCCCAGATCGGATGTCATAACCAAAATTCTTTATTTTCTTCAATCAACTCCACCTTATCAACGGCCATCAATGCGCTCACCTGGCAAACACAAAAATTGGAAATACAAATGGACAACATGCAGGCAATTGCGAAAGCCATGATTAACATCGAAGCTAAAATCGACACTTTAGCAGGAAAATTGGACCTACTGAGATCATTATCACCCGCCAGGTGCTCGTGCTCACCAATAGTGGAGAAGCTCAGTGCATTACCAGAAGTTTTAACATCCATTATTACAGAACTCAAGCAAAGACATCAGGCCACCACGGCCCAGTTCCACCAAAGAACCCCCGAAAGAACATTAAACGAACAACCCAGGGAGCGTGGCAAGTGCCCCCAATGTGCCATTGCAAACAGCAACGAGGGATGTGAATCTCCGTGTGGACAACACACGCTCAGTAGAAAAGATCACCGTGCAGAATAAAACTCAGATTAGCGCACCCACCGTGTGCACGGATACACCTCCGTCATCTTCACAATTGACAGCAGTGATGCACCAAAGCTCATCTAAATACGAGGAATCCAGCACAGGCGAAACCTCACACAGTAACGTCGGCGGAACAAACAATCTGGAACTCACTACAGAACCCTCCAAAACATTATTGCGGAGAGCAAAGAAACGCTTGAAAAACAAGCTAAAACCAACAAACAATGGAGTCGGGAAAAAGAAATACAGCTGGGCCTGAGAGAACCAGTTGACCTTCAGAGCCAAAAAATACACGTAAAAAAGGTTCTCATAATAAAGAACGCGGAGCCACAGAAACTCTATCCGATTTTTTAAAAGGAAAGTCGTAGTACCAGGCTGGGAAATGGCCAGCCAAACGATACACCAGCACCTAAAATAACTGCAAATCAACACACCGATGAGGGATTGTCAGACAAGATGGAAGAGCAGACCCATTACGCGCCGGAAATGTCATCACAAACAGTTAGCACAGGTAGCTTTCCCATGAAGCAGTATCAAGAAAGTAATAAGCAGGAAGCCCGGCCCTACGCTACGGACAGAGAAATGTCAGTCCCCACGCTACTGAACCAAAATGACCTCCGGGGGATCAAAGTCACCCATAAAGATATCAGAGTGACCATAAATGTACAAGGCCTGGCCACATATTCCACCGATGAACGCCAAAGTGTACAAGGGCAAATGAAAGAGGAGAATAACATCATAATCTTCACTCCTGAATACACTTCACGGGGAAGCGCCGACATTTTAAACAGGTCCAATATTTTACAAATATTTCAACATATTCCAGAGCTCTCCTCGATTGTGACCGAAGACCTCATCCAAGTTCAATTCAAGCTATTGGGCAACATTGAAACAAGAGAGTCGTCAATACTAAAATGGAAAAATGACACCATACCACAAAAAATCATGACAGAAAGAGATCGATTTGCGAACTGGGGGATCAAGGTACACATTCCTAAAGAGGAGAAATACCCGTTTATGTTAAAAGTTGGCACTAACATCAAAAACATAGAAAGCTCACAAAAGTCCTTCTTAAGAGGGACAAACTATGTTCCTCGTACTACAGCATTCCCCAACTTAAGAATACATCTTCTTTCACCCAATTCCACTCAAACAAGGCGCACGTACACAGAAAGTGCAAACATGGATCTTGAAAGAAACCACAAAGAGGGAACATCAATATCCCTACCACCGTCAATAACAAAATGCTCCTAGCAAACAAAGAAATGAATCTCATAGCTCTGGAGCGAGTGACACTGTGAAATTAATTTCATGGAATGTGTATGGGTTAAAAACCACATTACAAAACACGGAATCAGTTGACTTTCTACAGTCTGGGGATCTGCTATGTCTCCAAGAAACTTGGCTGCTAGCCTCAGTGGCCATTCCAGGCTTCACGGAATTTCAGCAGCCAGCAAAAAAGCACAACATATTTGAAAGACCATTGGGGGATCTATCAATATACATACGAATCAGCAGTAACATAAAAGCTACACCCCTACTAAACACGGACATGGCTCAAGCTACTCTTTTGCAAGGCTTTAAATTGAACGGCCGCCCAAAAAAGATTGTACTTGTAAACATCTACTTTAACAGTAGTCAAGTCAAGTCAAGTCAAATAGTTTATTGTATATGATTACTTAAAATCGTTACAATGTATAAAAATAAAAATAAAAATATTAAACTTAATCTTCCATTGAATTCTACTTTAACAGTAATGAATCATCAAGACTCAGTGTCATGAGGGCTCTAGTGGACACACTGGAAGAGCTACTAAGCAGTCAGCCAAACTGCGGGATTATAATCGCCGGGGACTTTAATACTCGAAACCTAGGTACTGCACCAAATGACGCCCTGCCGATGGACACGCCCGGAATGCTAATGAATACATTTTTAAATACATACAGACTAAAATCAATACAAATCCTCAACCCCCCCAAGGATGTCTTGAACATAGAACTACACAGGAAAATCAAAACCACGACTGACTATATCTTCGTGTGTAATCGCCTGCATGGACAAGTGTCAGAATCTCAGAAACCTATGTTCCAGACGAGTGACCATCCCCCACTGGCCATAGTCTTTGCATTACAAATGGCCAGGCAACCGCTCATGGCCATTGTGGGACAGACGAAGGGGGAGGAAATTCACACCCTACAGAGAAGAATAAAATGGAATACAATTGATACATCAGCCCTATCTAATTGGAAAAGCACCTGGCCCAGAATCGCCCATGAATTTATAGCCGGAAATGTTTGTGAAAATTGGATTAAAGTGGCGACAGAGGTGTATGAACTTTTGATATGCAGACAAACAAACAACTGTCTAGCCTCAGGAGAAAGGATCTGTTGCCAACCACAACCCCGGTGCGTAAAAGTGGGGCAAAGCAAGCGGGCGTTGAGAACAGCCATCCGCACCCACAAGCGAGAGGGAAAGGATAAAACATTCCAAAATCAACTCCAAGCTAGGAAAATACATAGGAAAAATGTATGGGACAGTAAAAGACAACAGCAAGACTCCCAATGGTTGCACATTCATAGCCTGCTGACTCCAAACAAACAGGCAGAATTTTGGTCATACATCAATAGGCTCGCAGGACACGGCCATGATAGGCGCAACGTGGTTACCAGCCAATCATGGATTGCCCATGTGGCTACATTGTATTGTTGCGTGCCAAGTCAGGCTCAACTGCAACAGCAACATCTCTATATTACCCACGATTTGCGAAACACCCTCCCCCCACCCACCGATGATACAGCCGTACAGCTGGTAACAGGGAAGCTCCCGTCCAGCGAAGAAACAACAGCGCACCAGGTTGCAGTGAACCGAGTGACATTAATTTAAAAAATCATCAGAAAGGACGGGGCACTGGGTCCCAACGGCTTACCAGGACACCTCTTCAAAGAAGATTGCAATTTCTGGGGTACCATACTTACGCCACTTTATCAGTATTGCCTGACCAATTCAATAGTCCCGGAGACTTGGAAAGGTTCTTTGCTGCAACCCATTCACAAAAAGGGAGACACCGGGGACCCAGCGAACTACAGGCTGATTGCTCTCCTGGACATCGAGGCAAAAGGCTATGCGAGCCTCCTTCTGCAAGATCTCCAGGAATGGGCTAACGATAATAAAATCCTACCAGCATACCAATCCGGTTTTAGGCCTGGAGTATCAACAATGGACAACATCATGGCCCTCTCTTACTTAGCAGAACAGTCCACTCAGAAAAAGCAGCTTCCACTCTTTGCATGTTTTGTGGACTACACCGCGGCATTTGATGGCGTTAACCGGAGTCTGCTGTGGCGGAAACTGCAAAACTGGGGGATCCCATCGATGCTGCTAAAAGCAATAATCAGTCTCTACACCGGAACCTGGGTACGGTTGAAACTCACAACGAATGCAGCCACTAAAAAGACCCCAACTGACCGAGGGCTGAAACAAGGCTGCATACTGGCGCCTCTCCTTTTTAACTTATATACGGCGGACCTCGGCAAAACATTATCCAAGGCTAACCTTCTATCTCCTAAAATTGGCTCGACTAGATTATTTTTAATGCAGTACGCGGATGATATGGTGCTATTGGACCACACCAAAACAGGCATGCAAAGATTACTGAAAGCACTAAACAGATACAACAATATTAACGACTTACGGGCAAACGCGGGAAAGACGAAGGTAGTAATATTTGGGAAGTATGCCAACAAACTCAGACAACATTGGAGACTGGGCATCTTGAAAATAGCAACAACAACCAAATACAACTACCTGGGGGTTTGGCTCACAAGCAATGGGAAGCCCACAGCACTCATCGCTTCCACTGAAACAAAAGCTAAGGCAGTGACGTATGCCTTATGTAAACTGAATTCCAAACTAAGTGGCCCTTCCACTAATTCCATCAGAAAGGTCATATGCGCCAAGTTGCTACCCTCGCTCACTTACGGCCAACTAGCATTCCCGGCGGCTGTTAGTAACATCTTGGAACAAGCCAATTGTCGAGCATTTAAGCAAATTTTCCAGATACCAACTCATGCCCGGAACGCACTGGTACGATTGGATTTCGGGCGAAACAAACAGAGTCACGAGCATTGGGCATCGATCGTGCACTTTTATCGAGGTGTATGTGCAACCCCTCCACACACAATGAAAGCAATCTTAAAAATAATTTTTGAGAAAGGAAACAACTCGTGGTCTAAAGGCCTGCACACTGCCTGCACCGAATTGCACCTTGACATGTCCAACTGCCTGGACTTTATCCATCAGCCTGGTACCCTAAAATCGATCTTAAAAAACAAGTTAGATTACTCTCTAAGGAAGAGGACATGAAGGAATTGAAGCTCTCCAGCAGTAACATCAGGATAATGGTACCTCCTATGAAGACCGCCTAAGGCAGCCATACCTCGATGCCGCTTTAAACAAGTCAATTTTAAAGCGAATCTTAGCAGTGAGACTCATCGTGCTACCGATAAAAGACATTAACATGCGCTGGAAATCCTTAGAGGCGGTCAGTACTTGCAGACTCTGCCAACAGCACGAGGAATCCATGGCTCATCTGGTCTGCATATGTCACAGCTTGGCACAGGCACGTCGCACTTTATTAAAACCATTGTTTTTAAAATATGGAACACGCACATGCCAAGACGCAATGAAACTACTTTTCAATTTGGACATTCCAATGGAACTGGCAAGATTTGTGAAATTTGCACACAAGGTGAAAGAACTTTTAGGCAACGCTTCGCACATCGCACTTTATTGAAATCTCTGTGGCTAAAGAATCGAACATGTACCTGCACAGTCGCCACGAAACCTTTCCTGGACCCACATAGAAGAGCGAAAATCTGCACTTTAGTGAAAAAAAACTCTAAGTCAACGCCTTAATCAGGGATTAGAACTAATTGAAGGCTTTGACAGTTGACTATTTGCACTGCTTTTTATTCATTTTATCGTCAAATGCAATATTTTAGATCTATTTTATTCATGTATTAGAACGGCATACTTTAACGGTTAAATATGTACTTATTATAACTGAAGTAATTAAGTGCCGGAACATCTCTGCTTGATCTTCATTGTAACAATTTTAATTAATTGAGACAATAAAAAATGTATTCTTATTCTCTCAATGGGAAACTATATTTACCTCTGTGCAAACCCCTTTACCTAAACCCCTACCAATTTTGTGATGCCCCAAGCCCCCACCGATCTTAGAAAGAGATTTACTCTTGCTCTTGATGGGAGTAACTCTCCAGCTTCCAAGGAATTAGTCGGAAATGGTTAGAAATAAGTCTGTGAATACTCACAAACTCACACATTTGTGGGTATTGACAAACCACCCAAGTCACCCTCAACTTGGAACTCCCCACCAGTAGAGTAGGATTTACATAGGAGTGACATTAAACTACTGTGGTTTAGTACTTTTTGATACTATGATTGTATTGGTTTTATAGACAACAAAGTGATCAGTACAGCATTGTGATGCAACAAGAGAGCAGGATACATTTTCATAATTCTCTCCTGAGGGCCATGCAGTAGTCAGGAGCAGTATTGCCCCTCGGAGCCTACCCACCATGAGTTACGGAAACTCAGCCTATCAAGCCCAGCCACTTGCCCCACATGCGTTCGTGCTTGGCCGGGCAACCTCTGGCCTCATATACAGTTTTTTCCTGAGAGGCGCACCAATCCACTCCTTTACGCCACTTCACGACAGGAGATGTCGAGCTCTTCAAGGCTGCTGCAATATCTCTTTTGGCCACTAAGCTGGCTGTCCCTAGGAACAACCTGAGCACAGGAACCATCCAACCCCTCCATCACCCCCATGAGAAGAGCAAGAGGACTAAGGGGGACCATCCAGCCCAGGACATTGCTTAGCTCAGCCACAATCGACGCCTAGTAATTAGAAATGATGACGCAGGACCAAACCATGTGATAAAAGTCAGCTGGCTCCGCTGGCACCTGGGGGTGGAGAGAAAACCCACTTTGTGCAATCGTACAGGGGTGAGATATGCAAAATGGAGGTAGTAAATTTGAATGAGGCGGAGCCTGGCCGATATAGTGAACACCCTAGGGGCCATCAATGCATCCCTCCAGTCCTCCTCCTCCAGAGGGCCCACCCATTGCTCCCAACGGGCCATAAGCGAGTCTACTGTGGATGGAGTATTGTTTATTAGAGATCGATAGATTTGTGATACTCCCCCCTTCCCCAGGCTACCCATAAGGAGCTTAGCCTCCAGCGGGCTGAAGTCCGGGATTGCTGTGCGGTCAGGGACGTGGACGGTAAGGGCATGTCAGAATTGGAGGTATTTGTAGAATTGGTTAGAGTGTATGGAGTATGCGTGCTGCAGTTCTTGGAAAGAAGACAGGTGTTTACCCCTCCATGCATCCCCCAGATGAGTGATTCCTATCAAGTCCCAGCGCTGGAAACCCACCAGTGTCCCAACTTCCCGCAACCAGGTGCCGTGCCAAAGGGGTGTCTGAAGTGTAATTTTGGCGTCCCAATGGGTGTGTCGCAGCGCAGAACGCCACGCGAGTAGGGCTGTGCGAGTGACTGCCGGTAGGGTGTGAGGAATTGGAGCCCCGTAAAGCAAGGCCTGGATTCGGGAGAACTCGAGGCATTCCAGCTCCAGTCGGTAGGCCGAATCCGACCAGCCCCCATTATAACAGTCATGGATCACCAGGAGACGGGTGGCGAGATAGTACAGGTAGGGGATCGTCATCCCCATGCCACCATAGTATGGGGCCCGCTGACAGCACTGGAGGGCCAGTCCCGGTCTCGAGCCACCCCAGAGGAAGGTCGTGATCACCCCATCTAGTCCCCGGAACCAACTACGGGGGAGGTGGAGCTGAAGGTTTTGAAGTACATACAGGAGATGCAGCAGGATCATCATTTTGAAGAGGGCGATCCTGCCAAGGGGGTTGAGGGGGAGGGATTGCCAATGACGGAGGTCGTCTTTTGTGCATTTGAGCAACGGGGTGACGTTGAGGGACCAAGTCAGCTCTGGAAGCAACGCCACCCAGATACCGAGATATTTGAACAAAAGTCGTCTCAGGAGGATTGTTGTTTGCTAATCCACACACTCTCGGGAGGTGTGGAGGGGGACCAAGGTAGATTTTGCCAGGTTAAGGCGCAGGTCTGATGCCCTCTCAAAGTATTGGAGAATCTGGAGGCAGCGTAGTCCGGATTGGGCCGGGTTAGCCAGGAAAAGCAGGACATCGTCCGCATATAGGGCGATCCAGTCCTCGTGGGAGCCCTGCCAGCGCCACCCCTGTATCCGTTCGCCAGTCCGAATAAGACAAGCCAAAGGCTCTATTGCTAGAGCAAATAAGAGAGGGGAGAGCGGGCACACCTGCCGGGTTCCCCTATTTACAGGGAAGGCCTCCGATAGTGCCCCGTTTATGAGGACCCTGGCCGATGGATGAGAGTAAAGAATCCCCACCAGTTTCCGATATTGTTGGCCGAAGCCCGCCCTTACCAGCAAACTCCCCAAATAGTGCCAGGTGACCGTATCAAAGGCTGTCTCAAAATCAAGTAGGGCCAGCACTAAGTATGGGGGGAGGAGGTGCCAGTGAGCAAGGGCTACGTAGAGAGGCCTCAGACAGTGCCTGTGGCGCGGTGCGGCATGAAGCCACATTGATCTGGGTGTATAAGGGTTTGAATCACTCGTCTCAATCGGGTGGCAAGAATTGTTGCGTAAATTTTGATCTCAGTATTATTCAGGGAGATGGGGCAGTAGTTGGAACAGGAGGCGGCGGGGAGGTCTGTTTTGGGTATGACTACGATTGTGGCGGTGTCTGTTTCGGAGGGGAAGGCACCACATTCCAGAACTTCCTCAAACAAGGAGTGGAGTTGCGGGATTAAGATGTCCTGAAATGCCGCGTAATATTCTGCGGGGGGACCATCTGGGCCGGGGGTCTTACGAGTCGCAAGTGAAGAGATTGCTTCACCAATTTCTTCGATCGTTATGGGTTCGTCCATGGCCTCGACGTCTCTCCCGGACAGTTGCGGGAGGGGGACACCCTGTAGGAAGAGGGAGCTGGTGACAGGCATGTGTGAGTAATCTGCTGAGTAAAGCGCTGCATAATAGTTCGCGAAGGTCTGCATGATTTCAGCAGGAGTGTGTAAGATTTGCCCATGCAGGTCTTGAATTGACGGAACTATCCGGTTGGCCAGGGGATGGGCAGCGAGTCAGTGAAGCAGCTTGCCATTCTTGTCTCCCCACCCATAGACCCACACCACCGAGGATCGCCATATAAATTGAGCAGATTCGAGGAATATGGCCTTGATCTCTTCACGAATCAGTTGGAGCTACCGGCGCTCTGCCTCCATGCCTGCCGCGGCTGTCGCCATCTCCAGGTAGAGAGCCTTGGCCTCAAGCTGGGAGAGATGACGATCCTGGTCTTGCCGCCTCCGTTTGAGGAACCCCTTGGCAGATCCCTGGATCTTGGCTTTCCCTGCCTCCCATAGTGTGCCACGCAGTTGGACAGTACCCTCGTTAGTGTGGAAGTATCCTTCAGTTCTCCCTCACTCCCCTGCTTGTATTCTTGGTCCTGGAGGAACCAGGCGTTTAGCCTCCATATAGGGTGCAGGGCTCCCGTGGAGCCCCCAAGTCGTAGGAGGAGCAGGCAGTGGTCTGAGATGCCACGCGCAAGGATCTGGACCTCGGCAACTGTCCTACAGTCTGGGGCTGGCATAAAAATGAGGTCGATTTGGGAGTGGGTATGGTGCACGGCAGACGTGTGTGTATATTGTAGTGTTCTAGAGTGCCAGGTGCACCATACGTTGCAGAGGCCCAACCTAGAGGCCCAGTCCCGAACCTGCTTAGCACCCATTTTTCTATGGGAGGATGGTGTGCCCGTGGTGTCCCTGGCTGGCTCTGGGACAGCATTGAAGTCCCCCACAATCACCGTCAGGCCCTGGGGAAGCAAGGATATGGTCCCTACCGCGTCCCGGAGAGTGGACTCTAAGTTCACCGGGGGAGCGTATAACGACATTAGGTTGATAGTGGTGTCTCCAAGAGCACCTGTGAGGGTGACAAAGCGTCCCTGGGGTGCGCTAAATGTGTGGGTCGGTGTGAAGGGAAGGGAGCGTCGCAGAAGAATCGCCGTTCCTCGAGCCCCTCTTGAGAACCCGGAGTGCCACACTCGGTCAAAGCCCTGCTGTGCTAAAAAGGGGCATCTAGTTCCCAGCAAGTACGTCTTTTGAAGGAGAAGGATATAAGGGGTGACCCTCAGTGCATGCTTTAAAATCGCAGTTCGTTTAATTTTATCTAAGAGTCCTTTAACTTTCCACGAGAGGACTCTAAGGAGCTCACCCCCGCTATAGGGCTGTGACATTATGTCAGAGTGGCTGTGTGTGGGGCAGGAAGTCTGACAGACCCAGGTGCACTAAAGGATAAGGTTCCAGGAGTGAGAGATTGCGGTCATGTATATTACTTGGGCCACGTCGTGGGCATTGTACACAATGCTGCAAAGAAAAAAAGAAACACAAACAAGAGCAGAGATAATAGTCCCCACCCAACATCCCAACCAAACTCCCACCCTATACTTCCCCAAATGAAGCATCTGTCGCCCAGTGAACAATAATTTAGAGTGAATAGAAACAAACTATTGGGACGTGGTAATATAAGGGGAATGGGTTGGTCCCCCTACATTTTAAGGATTGATGCTCCTCCAGTTCAGGTTATGGTTGATAGTAGCATATGAAGTCAGATTTGGGGGCTACACGAAAGGTCAGTGTCATTTGAGTTAGGCTTGAGGGAGGCACTGTAGCTCCCTCTGCGCGGAGGGTCCGACGAGGGGGCACCTTTCAGTGGGCGGATGGGGCTCTCCTCAGTGGCCCAGGTCCGTGTCGCCTCCGGCATGTCGAAGAAGTAGGATTTGTTGTGAAAGATCACTCTGAGGCGGGCTGGGAAAATGAGTCTATAGGGTGGATCGAGGGCCCGCAGCTTCTGTTTTATGTGGATATATGATCTTCTTTGGGCCTGCACTTCTTTTGTATAGTCTGGAAAGATCATTATTTTGGCGTCTTTGTGGAACAACTCTGGTTGGGAGCGGGCCTCTTGCAGGATGGCATCGCTGTCCCTGAAATTTAGAATCCTTGCGATTATTGGTCGGTGTGGAGCTCCCAGCGGCAGCCGGGGCGTGAGCGCACGCTGGGCCCGCTCCACTACAAACCACGGCAACAGGGCGTTCGGAGATTATTCCGACACGACCGGTTTTCTGCATCCTCAACCATTTGTGGAGGTCAGTCGTGTGGGATAGAAGCTGTTTGACTTGCGTCTTGAGGGCCGAAACGTCATCCTCCACCTCCGAAAGGTGGGACTCCGCTTCCGTGATGCGAGCGGATGCATTTTGAAGATCCTAGCGGATGAGGGCCACGTCCACTCGCACCTCCCCCATCCTTGTTTCCATGGATTCTTGACAAGTCTTAATGGCCTGCAGGCCATTAAGACTTGTGGCTAGGTCACCTTCGGAGTGGCTGATCATGGGAGGTGCCACCTTGCCATGGCTGGAAGCACTGATTGCATACTGTTCCATGCGGGTTTGAGTCGACGGATGTTTCGCCCCTCTGTCTTTTCCCATGACTGCTCAGAGTCCCAGAAGGGTCGGTGCGACCTCGCCGTGTGCACCGCCGTCGAGCCCCTAGGTCGCCGGGTGGCGTAAGGGAGTTGGATGGCATCGCGACACGGACCGGTATGGCAGTACCCGGAGGAGCCCTTCAGAAGATTTCAGCCAAGTGCGCACCAACCTGGGGCGTGGGGCCTCTCAGAGCTCTCTCAGGACCCCAGGTCCACTGAACTATCTCCTTATCAAGCATGAGGAGGCCAGAAGGGTCAGCATCCGCCATGCGGTAGTGTCCTTAAGTGATTTCAAGTTCAACTGGTCCTAGTTCTGGACTCACCACCAGACCGCCGGGTTTGCTCACAGTGTGGCCCACCCCCAGTACTGTGGTTTAGTATTAACAATGAGTAATGAAAAAGGGGGCTAACTATAAAATGGAGCGTACGAAGGACAGAAAGAGGAATACTGCTAGATGGAGGGTAGAGCCCAAGCTGAAAAGGTGGTTTGACCTCAAGTGTCAGAATTTAAAGAGCCAATTAAGGAATTTACAAAGGCACCAGGAGAAAGGTCTGGATTTGGTTAATGAAGGGAAGGTATGTAAATTACATCAGACATATAAAAGAATAATTGAAGAGAAAAAAATGTTTTTTTTAATTCCAACTTGGGGGGGGAATTCTCTAAGTAATCTTTACTTAAGATACGAGGAAATTATGGAAACTGGTTCATTTGGGGATGGGCAATAAGCAACCCTTGACAGATTGTATGGTTTCAGAGGTGGTCTGGATAAAGTTTCTGGAAGACACATACGTAAAAGACTATAAAGTACCATCCTTGGTGGTCAATGAAGTAGATAAAGACCTTCTACCATGTCTCATGGCCAAAAATACAAAAAAAGGTTATAAAAACTCTTTCCCTGTCTAGAGCAGCGGGCCCAGACAATCTCCCGGCAATAATGGTGAAAGTGAACATTGAATGGTGGAGTGAGATTTTTTATATATTATTTATAGCAATAACCCTCTCAGGATTAATCCCAGAGAGTTGGAAGGGTGCAATAATCAAACCCATACATAGAAAGAGCCCCATTTCAGATCCAAAGAATTACAGACTAATTAGTCTAATGAATGTGGGGAAGAAAGTTTATGGGAAGTTTATCTCAAGAAGGTTAAAAGCATGGGCAGATGACAAAGCCCTGATTCTTGTAGAGCAGGGTCGTTTTCAAGAAGGCCACTCAACTTTGGACCATTGCTTTAGTCTGTGGGCTATAGCTAGGAAGGCAATTCACCTTAAAGAGAATTTATATTGCTGTTTTTTTGGCTTCCGAACCACTTTTACCTCGGTAAATCAAGAGATATTATGGGATAATTTGGAAAAATTACAGAGCTCCAGGAGTTTGCTTAGCATTTTTAAGGAGCTCCACAATGGTAATTGGGCACAAGCTGAATTTGATAAGGACGGAACATTAACAGAGAAGATCGACATAAGAAGTGGCTTGTGAGAAGGTTGTGTCTTGGCCTGACTCTATTTGCTCTTTACTTAAGTGATTTACCGGAATCCTAAAGGGGGGTGTGCTGACTTCCTTCTTGCCTAAGATGAGTGGGCATCATGTGTCATGTGGAGGATCTAGTGATAATGAATATGATACAAATTGGACTTCAAAGTAAATTAAATGTTTTTGGAAGGTACATTATAGATGAAAAACAAATCGTTAATTGAAAGTTTAACGGACTGCCCCCACCATGACCAGTGTTGTCATCAATGATGTCGTTTGAGATGTTATGTAATGTCATCAATGATGTCATTGAACATGTCATCATCATCATAACTTTATTTTGATCACAAAGATCTCAAAAAGTACATCACAGCCAAATACATACAAGCATAAATTACAGGCGCCAAGATGATTATGAAAAGACCAAATAAAAATAAAGTGTTCTATTAAACACTTACAAATGCCTTGTGAGAATAAAAGCCATATAAAAATACATATCATCTATATAAAATATATATTATTAAAAAACCTACAATATAAAAATTATTATACAATACACCTTTAACGTCTGATCCATAGAGCTAACAGGAATTTTGCTAGGCCAAAGACCACTGCTCTACGGCTATCTGTACTAAGAATTCTAAGATAGTGACCAGGTCCAACGAGCCTACACACGGGAATAATCCACTTGGCCCTCAAATTTTCGTAGTACGAGCAACAAAATAACAGATGGACTAGGGATTCTGAACTTCCTTTGCAGGCCGGACATTTCCCATCAGAGGATACATTACTTTGCCACTGGCTACAAAACAATTTGGTTGGGAGGGTCTTATATCTGAATTATAGGAACAGTTTTTGTGCGAGAGGTGGAACAATTTCATCGATAGTTTCCTCAAAGAGCAAGAGAGGTTTGAAATCCATGAACTCTAGTGTAAGTGAGCCATAGGATTTGGCAGCCACTTCAACAGGATAAACTCCCAATAAATAGCTTTTACCCTACTCTTCGTATTCAAACTCAACTCTTCCAGTCTTGACCAATATTCCTCCAACATCAATGTTCTCTGTAATTCCCTCAAGGTGCAAAACCAGGGAATTGTACTTATCTTGGGCTGTGTCATAAGATCCCTAATAACCACTCGGTAGGGAGCGAGCTCCTCAATCGTTAATAGGCGATGCCAGAACAATAAGTGCTTATAGTCCAGCTTGAGAGCAAATTTTCTTTGGGTCAAATCGAGAAAAATAGGAGTCAGGGGAGTGCTGGCTGGTAACTTGAGAAGTGATCTTATAAAAAGATGTTCAGTGGCGGAGAGGCATTCAGTGTTCCCACTACCCCACAATTCTGCTCTACACATAACAGCTCCTAGGGCTTTAGTATTATATATTTCTAGTGCTGGTGTACTTTCTCTATATGAGGGACCCAACATAAATTTGAGGTTAAGCGAAAAAACACAAATAATCAAAAACAGAAAATTCAATACTATGGTCCCCTACATACATACGTCTCTTGGATGGCTTCGGAGTACCCTTGGAAAATATCATATACTTTTATGTTTTTGCATCATTGAGCTCCAAACGGCGCTCATCGCAGAAAAGTTTAAAATCATTTAATAGCTGTTGTAGCCCTTGGGGAGACTTTGATATTAATAACGTGTCGTCGGCAAAGAGTAGAGCGGGTGCTCTTCTCTCTCCGACTTTTGGGGCATCACACCCATCCCTATCAAGAAAACCTACTACCCCATTAATAAATAGCAAGAAGAGGGTAGGTGCTAAAACGCACCCTCGTCTCACTCCACGGTTTATCATGAAGGGCTCGGTTAATTGTCCCTCCTCCCCCCACCTAACTTGGGCTTTATTTGCTGAATGTAGCCGAATAAGAGTATCCAATACATTTCGAGGAATTCCCAACTTTGCCACTACCTTCCAAAGTTTACATGGAGGGACCAAGTCAAAAGCTGTACGCAGATCCACGAAGGCTACGTACTATTTCCCCCAAGGTACTGATATTGATACGAAAACCCGCCTGGTAGTCTGATAGGATATTTTTTTCTAAGATTCAATCCTTGATACGAGTCAATAACTGCTTACAGAAAATATTTTCTGCACAGAGTCAATTAAACTAATGGGACTATAACTGCCTGGATTTGCACTATCTCCTTTCTTATAAATTGATATAATCTCAGCGGAATTCCAGGAGGGAGGAATTTCCATGCCCGAGAGGATAGCATTGGTTAGCATATTAATATAGGGGACCCAAACTTCTAAGTCTTCTCTGTATAAATCGTTAGGAATTCGATCGGGGCCAGGAGCTCTGGCTGGGATGCAGGAGCTAATAGCTGCATGGGTTTATTCAGGAGATATTTCTGGAGCTTCTATAGTGCTGGATGGAACAATCTCCCTTATGCCTACATTCTCCTCATCCTCCTTGTTTCCGAGAGCATACAGGCCCCAAAAGTGGGATACCCACTCTTTCGGCTGGACTGTAAACTCTAGAGCAAACTTTGGTCCATTCAAACAAAGGGCCGCTTTCTTCCAAAAGGACTTATTGTCCTTAGTTGCCAGGGCACTATAAAGAAAGGGCCATAGTGAACATTCCCATTGTTTCTTGGCTTAATCTAATGCCTGTCTGTATCTGGCTCTACATGCCATCTGGGCAGATGTTAGATTTCACTGCCTGTAGGAGCTCACCCTTTGCCTTCCTACATTCCTGATTGTACCAGTCAGCCACAGGGGCCCGCCTTTTCCCTCCTCTTTTGGCATGACAATCCCTCCCTTTTTTCGATTGACCCAGTGTTTCCTTGATCTGCGTGTAGAGTATCTCATGCTGGTTACTCAACTACTCTATTATTTCCACTCTGGAAGCTTAGACAGCACCGCCACCTCCTCAAGCACTTAGGACTTAACAACTTCCAGAACCCCTGGATTTTCCTCCACCCAATCCCATCTAATCGTTCTCAAGTTATTAGTAATAGATAGCTTGACCAAATCAATCCAGCCCCTAATATAGGGTTCACCCTCTCCATGATTAATTAGGGAAAGGCTCATGGCATTGTGGTCACTATCAGATCATTTGACCACTGTTATATCGGGCACAATGGGCCATAGACTAAGGTCAACCAGACAGTAATCAATTCTGCTAGCATAGCCAGGTCCATGAAGGTCATTTCGCCCAAAGGATCTGATTTTGTCCTACCGTTTGTGGCCCTCAAATCGTGCTGCAGCATAAAGGCCAACACTTGTCGTCCTCTCTTGGCCCATCTAACCATTGGGAGATCTAACTGCGGGATTTGCCAAGAGCTATCCTACTCCTCAGTCAAGTCTAATGGAGCAAGGGCAAGGTGTTCAAATGTACAATTAAAATCCCCGGCTACCAATAGAGAGATATTTCCTGTGCGTTCTGTAAGGACATGATCTAAAATACCTATAGTATTGGCTTCCTCTGTACCCAAGCTCACTCTATTATATATGTTGAAAATTATGATTTTTAGGCCTGAGTGCAAAGCAAGATCTATTGCCAAAATGTCCGAGAAATCAACAGGGACTAATCTGACTTTGCACCGAAGTGCAATTTTCATCCAAATTACTAAGCCACCAGAGGGTCTCCCTTTCCCTTTCCTAGTTGCACTAATACCATAAGAGGAATACCCGCACCTCAAGGGGGTGTTCAGACTCCAGGTCTCTTGGAATAAAATCACATTGTGGGAATCCACAAAGTTGCCCCATTCTGGTTCTACAAGCACTCTAGCGATCCCAGCAACATTCCAAACCAGGACAGTTAACTGCTCATGAGGTACAACAATGGGATTAGGTTCAGGCCTATGCGCCAAAATTACGCCCCTTTCCTCCTCATGGGTGGCACCACTATCTACCACCCCTACTAAACCTACAGTTGTTGGGGCCCAAGCATCCTGGGATTTGGCAGGGAACCAAAACAAGTGGGGTGCCTTAGTAATGGTTCCCTCCAAGTAGAACTAGGAGTCATTTCATTGCCCTCTAGGCACAACAATCCTCTTTCCTGAAGTCATCCCTGTCCCCCCACTGTGCCCCTTTTCGCTATTTCCCCTCCCTTCTGGGCAGAACCGTTTGACCTGGGGCACTCATCCAAGGCTAGTCTATATGATAATAATAGACGTATTAGCAAGAGGAATAGTGCGAGAGTCGATTGCCATCAGGACATCTACTATGGCTCTATTGAAAAAGCTGAGTTTCAGGACATTGAACATGTCATGAGTGGTGCAATCTGTGCGGTCATAAGCATAGTATGGTGGAGGCATAAGTTATAGTTAACTCAAGTAACTAGAACTAGCACTATGTTGTAACTATAACTCATGCCCTTGCCATGCACTGCTTATACCCTCACATATTACATCACTCATGACACGTTTAGTGACAGCATTGATAACATCAATGAAGACATCTGAAATTACATCATTTATGACAACACTCTGCATGGTGAGGGCACGAGTTATAGTTACTTCATGGTGTGAGTTATAGTTACTTCAGTTAACTATAACTGGTGAATTTCTGTAGTTTTTAGTTTTAAAATGTTATGCGATTACGAACATTTTCACCTAGCTATAATGTCAGTTTTCATACATACATACAAATACATAGATGGACTTTGGGTCTACCCTCTTCCTCCATTGGGCCATATCAGTACCATTTACACTCTGCCTCCATGCATTGCAACATGGAGCAATGGGCAAGCCCACTGTGTCCACTGATCCTATTTCCATATAAGTGTTGCCATTTGTCTAATCACTTTCACATTTGCCTGAGTGTGCGTTAATGCCAGGACTGCTAGTCTGACCTTACGTTTTATATTTCCTCTTTTTGTTCGTTCTATTTCATTCGTTGTCCTCTTTTTATTTTCAATGTTTTGAAGTATACTAGCGCTCCCATGACAACTGCTTAGTTTCAGCTCCTTATATATAGTGTGCGCATCCCCCGCAGTCACTCCCTCAAAACCAGGCAACCATCCTAGAATGGCATTGTCCATAGTGTATCATTGTTTTACCATTCCAGGATAGCCAACATGTTGGTTCTAAACATAGTGGCTATGTTGGAATTTCACAATAATAATACTCTATGTGCGACACCATATCAATGTGGTCACAGGCTGCTATATTGAACTGTATTTATTACTACTTGTTCAGGCAGTAGCATATTTTCGTTTTTATATTTTTATTCTTTTAATTTCTCGTACATATGTTCTTGAGTTTGTGTGTGTTTTTATTGTGGTTGTATAAGTGGAGTAATGCCCCAATGAGTAAGTGGGTGGATGAATAGATGCATGAGGACCAGGATGTCAGCATTGAGTGAAGGGGCACTTCATATTGAATCCAGACCGAGTGACATTGCCAATGGTTGTTTTTGTAAGGGTGGCCAAAGCTGTGGTTAGAGGTCCTGACAAGTAACTGATTGCAGTGACGATGTCGCCATCAGTAGCCCTTTTCCAAGAGTTTTTAATGACGCAGAATAGAGGAGTGGTCGATGTTACAGACTGCTCACTCAGCGGCATCGACGGCCCTTTAAAAAGCCCCGCTCCCTTCCAGTTGTTTCCATGGTCTTTTCCTTGCCAGAGGCTGCGCTGCGAGTCGATCCGCTGTGACACAACGCCGTTCATGAATAAATCGATGGGTCTTTAGGCCATTAAAAATATTCAATGGCCAGTCTATCACCAACACGAAACTGGATCAAGTAACCTGTCTCTCATGTAAGCGTCCGAGAATATCACTAACAATCTCCGTTTTGAGTTTCTTTATGAGGACGCACGTGTTCTATACAGTGTTCAGTAAACAATCCTCACTTAGATGGGAGGAAAAACACGACTCATCAGTATAATAACACTCAGCGAGGAAGGCTACATAAAGGGGCGCTGCGTCCATTGCTTGCATAGCTCGCGCATGAGGAAGGATGGCCTACGTGACAAGTCGGTGTGTAATTTGGTGCACACTTAGGCGGTGGGCGAAGGGCCGTGCTCATTACACAGAACTCTGGGGATCTGTTCTCTCTAATCTGTAGCCCCTCTCCCGTCAAGGAAATACGTCTTGAAACATTTGGAAAATGGAATGGTGTTGAACGAACTCCTTATTTATTCAAAACTCTTTAGCGCAAGCCCTACGGCTCCACAATGTCAAGCGGATGTAGAAGTGCACTCTATCTCTGTTCCATCAGTATCCGGGCACCTGAGAGTTGCTGCAGTGATAAACCAAGTTAGACTAGTTTCATCTCTCGAAGTGGAAGACTTGGCTAAATATCAACTCAAAATGTTTTATATTAAAATTTGACTCGGTCAAAAGAAACAGATAAAGGGAAGGCGAGAGTTTAAGAGAAACACAGACAGATAGTAAAGCTGAGAGATATAGAAAACTAGCATAGGTCTGGATTTTGAACTTAAGTGCCTCCTCAGTAAATGATGTGTTTAGGCATTCACCGCAGGAGGCTAACCCCCAACCACGTAAGTGGCTATGCGCGGCATGGGGTTGGCCGTAAGGTCGAGCCAGTGGCCAGGCCTTGCGCCAAACCCCTCCAGAAGAGGCCATACACCGCTGTGCACGGCCTTGCGCTGTGCGCAGCGTGTGGTGGACTACAGGTCCTGGACTGTGATCAGGCTCTGCACCTAACCCGCATAGGTGTTCAATGCCCAGTTGCTGGCCAAACCCCCCACAGTTGCATAAACCCCATGGAGACCTACCCCACATTTTTTTTTTGCTGGTATGGAGATTAACCCACGGTACCACATGGGCCCTCGTTGGGGTCCGTAGCATGAATTTTTTTTCTTTTGCCCCAGTGCGATCCCTCTTGGATCAACCCCACAAGGGCAAGGAAGTTAGGGTACGCCTACTCTGCCTTCTTATACCTTATTGTTTTTACAACATCAGGACACGGGGACATTTCTATCGATGTTGCGGCCAGCCTACCAAACTGCTTGTTACAGTGACACCGGTGTCATTGTACTGAAGTAGCTGATGGGAAAAAAATCCCTTCTGGCCAATCAGATTACTCTATTTTTTCAATTTGCGGTACCTTAGGATACCTGTAGGTCTAACCATCCAAATATCCCTAACCATTCATTTCTCAAAAACATCTGAATAGAATTAAACCAAATCACAAAAAGCTAAATTTCTGAGTATTGATCTAGCATTCTGCCAAATTTGTAGTAATTTTGTGCAACAGTTTTTTTTAATACAAGGCCAAGGTAAGTCCCAGTCAAAGAGTCACCTTTGAACTTAGACATTTTTCTGGAGAAAAGGTGGTCACCGATGACTCTTTAACAAGGCAAATTTCAAGTTGGATTTAAGTCGGGGTTCAACGACGGTGGGTTGGTGCAGAGCAGGGTCCTGGTATAGTTGTAGATGAAGGTGGGAAAGCTCAGAGCGGGCAAAGTCCGGAGTCCTTGTCTTTGAAGGTCTTGACATCGATCGGCTTTAGCTCAGGTCACTCTCGGTAATGGCCTCTATGTTGTGACTTAGAAACTTTTCTAGAAGTAAGAAATACTTCAGTAGGGCAGACCAGCAAGTAGAATCTAATTAGCGATTCAACATTGATGGCTTTGGCTCGACTGTGGTCTTCATTTCTCACTGAGGAAAAGTTGGCAAAAACTTTCTTAGTCCCAGCTTTTGCAGTTTAGGCAGGAAGAGTACACTGGAACACCTGCGAAGGGTTCCAAGACAAGTGGGAAGAAGGTCAAGCCCTTAGGGTTCTCCTCACAGGTCACAATAACATAAGCATTCCTACTTCTGTCTTCCACAGGTCCAGCAGTGTTATGAAGAATGTGCTGGCGATATTACTTCTATGGGCAGTACCATCTGGGGGTAAAAATTTCCCAGGGGTGGAGTTTGGCCCAAAATTCAGTACCTATGTGCAACTGCTATACAATACACCCACCACTCAACTGCAGGTGAACAGAGCAATGTCGGACGCCTTCCCAATTTGCAGAGGCACCAGGCAGGGATACCCACTACCCCTGATCCTGGTTGCTCTAGCTATTAAGTCCTTGGCTCAGCTCTTCCGCTGTGATGCACGGGTTCAGGGGTGGTGGTGGCGTGACCATATGGAGGACAGGATCGCTCTGTATGCAGATGTCATTGTCCTATTTCTAGCTAATCCCCACTTCTCTGAACCTTGCTCCTTGGAGATACTTACCTTATCAAGAGCATCTTCAGGCCTCCAAGTGAATTGGCACAAATCACCTTTAGTTCCCATTCACGGTGACCCAAGTACAGTCACTTGACACCCGTCTATCCCTATACAAAGGCTGAGCTTTCAGTACCTGGGTATACCTATCGCTAAGAATCCCAATAATTCTTAGAGTCTTAATCTCACGCCACTTATTACCAACATGAAACTGGACTATCATAGATTGGAATGACTCCCATTTAATTGACTCGGGAAAGTGGATATATTTAAGATGATGTTGATGAAATGAAAATGTTTTTGCTATTTTGCTCGTGCATTGTTCTATGTAAGTTAGCATTCGCGGCACCATTTTATGTTTAGTCGCCTTTTTGAATTATGCTATTAACTGCGTATTCCCTCCTCGAGAAGCAGGCTGTGCAAAGTTTCGTTTCTCCAAGGTTAGGTCTCGCTGTACTAATGAATACACTGTTCTTATTAGCGCATACCTTTCCCACTATATAGAGGCCTTCTCCCACTAGTCTAGTGGTAGGCACGGACAGAACAACCTTGGCATAGAGATAATGTGTGCCCGGCCTCAGAGCCGAAGCTCATCCTACTGTACCTCTTTGTTTTAGCTGCACCTGCTTGTAAAATTCCATTATGGGCGGGTCTTCCATTGTTCTGAAATGTACATAATGTATCACCATGTTTGCTGATGTCAGTCCTCTCTGCAGCACCCCTAAGTGACTGGGCAGACGGGGCTCCGCTCAAGTGTATCTGAATAAACATATACTTGGTTTGTATTCTCTACTGTCTGACCGACTCTTCATTTGTATGGAAGGCTGAGAGGTGGTCGCGAGTGACCCAGGTGGCCCTAATTGGGTCACTTCCTTCAGTTGGCGACCGAACAGGGACCCCATTGGGCGAGTGGCCCTTCCCAGGTGGGGAGGTCGAGGCTGTCGTCGGGTTGGACGGACGGACCAGGGATCCCTGCACGAGAGAGTTCCTGAACTCGCAGCTGGCCCTTCTGTCCCGCCAGACGGTGCCTCAGCCAGAGGTCATCCCGACTGGGGTCCTGAATGGCAAAACCCTTGGATCTGACCGTTTGGTCCGAAGAGTCGGCAGTGGAGAATAAACTCGTTTGACCTGTGTGCACCAGGTGAGTTTGTTTTGGTTCTTTGTGGATATGGTACCATTTTGGTTTGTATTTGGCACGGTCGGAGGACCGATTTTGGTACGAAGTGTTTGTGAATACTTCGCCAGGCAACATAAACGAATTTGGCTCACTTTTGAAAATGCCTGGATTTAGTAAGTTCTTGGTTTCTTGTTGACGTTGTTGTTCTGCAGATGCAGATGCTCGATTGGAAGAAAGTCAGCCGGCGCCTCCAGAAGGCACTCCGAACTTTGATATGTATGTGAAGCATGGCCTTGGCCCTATTATGTTTAGTACGCTATGGCACAAATATACGAGGGACAATGCCGAGTTGCAGTGGCCGTTGATGGGCACTTTTGATGAACAAAAAATTGGGTTTTTACGGGAGAAGTTGTTTGCGAAAAGAAGTAGGCAGTCTATGTTTGATTCTCTTCGAATATAGCAAAAGGAAGTTAAACAGAGGCGAATGAAAGCAGAGAAGGAGACGCGAAAGATGAGAATGCAAACATTGACTCAGAAAGCTGTAGCACATGATAAAGAAAAGCAAGAGATAGGAATCGAACGTGCAGATAGGATGTTATGATTGAATATTGATAAATCTTATGTAGCCTGAGAAGAAAATGATACTTTTGTGGAAGAACTGTTAGATACTCGACCCCCAACCCCATATGCCCCACAGAGGATATATCCCACTCTCCCCTCACACGCCCAGCTACCCGGTTCTTCTGTCTCTGCTGTTTCTGCTTCTGTTACTGTTGATCAGACTGCCTTCGCCGTCTGTGGCAACTATGACCGTTAGTACTCCTGTGACACCTATTGCTTCGGCGTCTCGTTCGCCAGCTCTTACACCTGCGACGCAGCCGACGGCGACATTGGTGCCTGCTCCTTCTGTTGCTAACCCCACTGTGCTTTCCCATTCCCCGACATTACTGAGTAGTGGGACACCAGTACGTGGATTTGTGGATAGAGACTGGATGAAATTTAAGGAACGTATGGGGCGGACGTTGGTCCGATCTGATGTGGGAGATGAGGAGAAAAGGGTAGTAGCTAATCAGGCTGCCCAGTGGGCCCGAAACACCATTTACAGTGTGGAAGATGTGTGGAGTGTGATGAAAGATTATGAGCCTTTTGTACAACAGCATGCCCTCAAGCATATGTCTGCTACTCTGATTGGTCTTTGGGAGCAGTGTTTCAAAGATGTAGCACCACAGATTTTATATGATATTAAAGATCATGTATATGTCACTAATATGGAGCCTGGTCAAGTGTTTAGCAATGTTGCGACATTGGTTGCTTTTCTGGGTAGGCTACTTGAGAAGAGTCCCACCCCAGTATCTCAGTTTCCGATGCAGGAGGTTCATCCTATATAGCACCCTGAAATACCAGAGCAAAGGGATCAGCACGATAATGTTATTAGACAAGGTGTAGCGGCCCGTTTCCAAGAACAATGGGTTTATACTCTGTGGAAAAGGAGTGAAGTCTTGTCACTTAAGACTCAGTTACCTGATCCTACGAAGAATCCGACTGCTTATTACAAAGAATTGACTGAAGCTGCCTCTTCTACAGTGATGACACTTGCTGATATTGAAATGTTCTTTGGCTTATTAGTTCCGGTTGATATTTGGAGACATGTACACACACAGGATCACGTTGCGGAATTGGGTGGTACCTTGGATCAAATTAGAGTATGGGATCAGGACTGGAAGCCAGGTGATAAGCCTAGACCAGAGATACTTCCTTTGCCCGGCCGTATCATTACATATATGCATTCTCTTATCCTGCCGAGAAAAGTTGATTGGGACAAGTTATCGGCTTGCCGTCAAAAGAAGGATGAGAGTGTGTCTGATTTTTTCACTCGGTTTGAAGGTGTGTTTCTAGATTATAGTGGACAGGATTTGTCGATCGAAGGTGGTGTGCAACTGTTTGTTAATAGATTTGTTTCCAATTTGCTTCTTGAGATTGCGACCCGGGTCAAGCGGGGCAAGATGGCGGCCGTGACCATGGCCGAGTGAGCAGACCTCTGCCCTCTCCCAGCTCGACCTCTCCCTCCCATGTAGCTAATCGGAGAAAAACTGCAGGCTTACCATCCTGGTAGCATCCTTGTGGCGTCTTTTTGCAGCTTGGATGATTTGGCTGTCCAGGTTTTGGTTGAGGGGAACCCCACCCCCATTTTGTCTGGTGGTGGCGAAGACCCTGAAGACTCTTGTCAGCAACGTGGCGATGCCTCCTAAAGCTGTCATCAAGGGCGGAAAGACTAGGGGGGTGCCTACAGCTCCCGGGAGCTCCAGCAAGGCGGATCATGCCGAGGATAGCCCTGACTTGACGGGACCCCGGGTTGGAAAGACAGCAGCGGTAGCAAGCAGGTCACCGGGGTCGGGTGACCCAGTAAAAAAAAAGAGCGTCCTCACTCGCGGGAAACAGACGGTCCCCGCGCTATTTAAAATTCAGACTGGCAAAAATAAGAACATGCGGGACACTGTAGTGGAAGATCAACCTAGTCTGAAAGATGTCGCTCTCCCGCCGACTCCTGTGTTTTGTGATAAGCCCTCAACTTCCATTTCCCTTGCTAATGAGCCATCGCGAGGTAAGGTGTCAGGTTTGGAAGACAGTGGAAGGCAGCACGTAGCGGACCGGGCAACAGCGGATGGTGGAAATCCTGTTGCCACTGTTGTTAGTAGGAATAATGGGGCTCCTCAGTCGCTGATTCTACCAGATTCTTTGGTGAATGAGAATCCGGCAACAGTACAGGAACAATGTATTGTGGGAGATGGAGTCTCTATAACCCAGGATCAGCTAAAAGCTGTAACAGAACTGACTCCTAGGGATTTTGCTGTTGTGGAAACTAATTCTTTAATGTCTAAGGAAGACGAGCCAGTAGACCATTTTTTTTCACTATTAGACCATTCTAGTCTGTCGGGCGATGATAGTAATGGGAAAGACTGGGCTGCACAAGAGAGTGATGCTAGTAGCGTGCAGTGGGAGGATGAAGGTAGCGAGGCAGCCCAGTTAAATACAGTTCGTAAATGAAAGAGACAGGCACTTTCCCAGGGCAAGGTACAGCCGAATCATATACTTGGTATTATTCTTTTTCAACTCAGTTGAAGGGTAATGGCAATGAAGCAATTTCAGCCAAGGTACCGACAACTATTATGGACCATAATCTGAATGGCTCTGAAGAAATTACGTTGTCAACAATCTATCAGAGCATTATGGCTCATCGTGTGGAAACTAGAGCAGAGAGCTCCCGGACACAAGGGGCATAAGCTGCAGAATTCAATGCGCCGGATGGCGAGGACATGCTCCGAATTTGCGACAAGAATCAGCGAGGCTGAGACACAGATCTCACAATTAGAGGATGATCTGGCTGCGCAGAAAGACTTGACGGAATCTATTAAAGCAGTGAAAGATGACACAGTCTGGAAATTAACGGACTTGGAAAATAGAGCAAGGAGGAACAACTTACGGGTCCTGGGTATTCCCGAAGGCAAAGAAGCAGAAGATGCCCGGCAGTTTGTGATAGAACTCTTTGAAGAGGCCTTCCCTGAGCTACAGCAGTGGGATTGGAAAGTGCAAGTTCAGCGGGCTCATCAGTTTCCTTTTAACCAGCGCAAAAAGGCTGGTCAAACAGATAACAGGCTGCGGGCTATTCTTATTTGCCTAAATAACTTTTTGGCCAGGGAGGCTCTGTACGATCTGGCACAGCCAGATCGGAAACGAGTTGCGAAAGGCTGTGATTTCTTCATAAGGCCTGACTTCTGTCAGGCCATTGTGGAAAAGAGGTGGTTTCTGCGTCAGTTAATACCAGTCTTTCATGCAAAGGGTGCACAGGCCTTTCTTCTTAATCCTGCCAAATTAAAGGTGGTCCACCAGGGGAAGACCCACTATTTTTTATCTGAGATCCAAGCCAAGGAATTCTCACTCTCAATATAATGTCCATACACTTAGATCTGTGGGTGGGTTTCTCTTGATAAATTTTGATAAATTTGCTTTTTTTGCCAGGTTGTCGCTAGGGTGTTGCCAGGCTGTAATAAGCTGAGAGTAATATTCTGGAATTATCCGTTGGGTATATAATAAGGTGGATAGCCTAGGAGTGGGAGAGGGGGTAGGTTGGCTGGGGGGTGGTGGTCTCGCTCAGCATCACCTGGGACTTACAGTCCCCATGCCCTATGTGTTGGGTGGGGGGGTGGGTTGGGGGGTGCGTGGCGGGGCTGAGGGGTGGGACGGGGGGTGGTGATATATTGTTGTTGACTGTATTTCTGTTTATATCTTCTTATGAATATTTTTGCTTAATGAAACCGGCTGCTATTGGAACAATTTGGAACGATGGGTTGCTTCTAATGTCCAGGTCTGATGAGGAAATTGATTTTTTTTTTAAATGACAGGTAGAAAGGAAGGACTATCACTATGTTCATGGAATATTTGTGGATTAAATGACAAGAGAAAGAGGGTTTTTTTAGCCAAATGTGTACAGTTCATGCAGATAGATATTCTCTGTCTACAAGAAACCCATATCCCATGCAGCAAAAGTAGCTGGCTGAAGGAGTGTGGTTTAGACCTTGTGGCATATACACGCCAAAGCACTACTATCAGGGATGTGGCTATACTTGCACGACGGGGAGCAGGAATATGTCGGAGAGTTAAGGAGGATCAATTTGGCCGCTGGGTGATTGTTGAATTTATAATCAATGGCGCTCCCCTTACAATATGTTCTGTTTATGGATCCAACATGGATGACCCTGATGTTTTAAATTTTTCTGAGTCTGGAACTCGCGATCTGGCCACATCCATTAATTTTTTGCGGGGATTTTAATATACATCTGGAGAGCAATTTCGATCTGAGGAGCGATTCTTTATATCATGGGCGCAAAATTCAGACCTTCAAGGCTTTACGGGGGCTGGTCAGAGAGCATGGGTTAGTTGATCTATGGTTTAGACACAAACAAAATGACATGGGACATACTTTCTACTCTGCCCCCCACAACAAGATGGTCCGTCTGGACTATTTTTTTGTTTCATGCCAGAGAGCAGAGGACATGAGTATTAGCATATCACCCAGGATTATTTCTGATCATAACCCTGTAGTGGTCAAACTCCCGTATAGTGGATCTATGGTGACTATACACCCTTGGACATTTGAACGTAAGGTGCTGCTGGACCAGTCTTATTGTGATTATATGGCCAAGTGGGTGGCTGAATTTTTTGAATTTAATAGAAATTCGGCCTCAGGAACTATGGTTTGGGACGCCTTTAAGGCGGATGTGTGGGGAGAGACCCTTAATTACTCTGGCTATCGGTGGAAGGCACTTAAGGAGCAGCTGAGGGGGTGGGTTGAACATCTTAGGCTGGCAGAGGTCCAACTGATGTTGAGGATTCGGGCTGGCCAGAATATTGAGGAATACCAACAGCTAATCGCTATCTTTAAGGCTAAGATACATCAACATTTTAGTGAAGAATTGGCCCTTAAATATGCCCAATACAGAACTGAGGCTTATGAGCTGGGGAAAAACGTGGGGAGGGTTTTGGCTAAACGCTTACAGCAGAGGGAGGTCTCAAACAGAATAGATAGAATACAAGATCAGTCTGGCAGAATCTATGATTCCCCAATAGGGGTTCTACAAGTGTTTCAAAATTTTTACCAACAATTGTATACTGAGGAAGCTAGGGAAGAAGGAGAAGAGCGCAATGGGCAACAGTCTTTAGAGGAATTTTTTGAGGATCTCCAAACTCTTAAAGTTACATCAGATCAAAACACTGTCCTTGCGGCCCCAATTTTGTGGGAAGAGATAGAGGCAGCTATAACCTCTCTTGCTGCCGGCAAGGCAGTGGGTCCTGATGGGATTCCTCTTGAATTCTACAGAACATTTCAGAATGTTTTAAGGGCAGATTTAATATCTTTATTTCAATCGGCTCAAAAGGGCTGCATCCCTGAATCCTGGAGAACTACCATTGTTGTATTTAAAAAGAAAGGGAAACCAGAATTAAATCCCTCATCATACCGGCCTATTTCACTCATTAATGCCGATAGCAAAATCTATTCTAAGATCTTGGCGTCTAGATTAGGTAGTGTTATCGAACCTCTGGTCTCCTTATGACAGCATGGGTTTATCCCGGGGAGGGATACGACTGACCATGTCAGGAGAGCTATTTCCCTTCTTGACTGGGCGCGGGCCACGGGATCACCACTTGGGATGATCCTGTTGAACGCCGAAAAAGCGTTCGACAGGGTCTCCTGGCGGTTCCTGTGGTCCGTCCTTCGCTGGAAGGGGATGGCTAAGGAATTTATTTTGGCAATTCAGGCTCTATATGTGCTACCAGTGGCGGGGGTCCGAATCTCAGGACAGGAATCTAAGGTGATTAACATCAGCAGGGGCACCAGGCAGCGTTGCCCCTGCTCTCCTCTTTTGTTCTTATTATATATCGACCCCCTTTTGCAGAAATTTGAACAATGTGGCAATATTCATCCTATAAGGGCTAATGGTTTTGAATATAAGACATTGGCCTATGCCGATGACGTCGCGATATTTACGTCTGATATAATATTAGCATATCCGGCAGTTATAGAGCAGGCTGAGTATTATGGCTTACACGCAGGGTACAAGCTAAACACCGATAAGACTCAGATCTTGTATTCTGGCAGGGAGGTTTTTCAGGATTTGCCAATTGTCCCAGTAGTGACTTATCTGGGGATTAAGCTTACAGCAGAGGTCGGCCAAATCCCAGACATAAATATTGCTCCTATACTTGATACAACCAATCAGACATTGGAAAGATTAGACCATTTACATTTGTCTATGCATGGGCGAAGCAATGTCATTAAAATGATGGTATTGCCAAAAATATTATACCTCTTTAGGACTATTCCCCTGGTGTTTTCTGCTCTATGGTTCTCAAAGATCGAAAGGACGTGCTCTAGATTTATGTGGAGTTACCACAGATCAAGAAGAGCGGCCAAGTTGCTGACCCTCCCTAGGATGCGTGGGGGTTGGGCCATCCCAAATTTTTAATTTTATTATTGGGCATGTATGCTGCAACATATGGGTATCCTTTTGGTTGGAGATAGGAGTCGGTGTTCAGTGGCGTCTCGTCCAACTATTTATGAAATCAGGCTGGGGAAGAGGCTAAGAACTGTCTGCTTAAGATCCTAGAACCTAGTTATTACAAAAAAACCAGATTCAAGACCATACAGGCTGCCTATACGGTTTGGAGGAAGGTGCGCAGCAGGTTCAAAATCCATAATATCAACAGCTATACACCCTTCTCGGCTCCTGGGGTTTTATCCTTAATCTTATAAGATCAGACCACGCAAAGATGGTGTAACCTTGGGATTAGCACGGTGGGTGATCTGGGCCAGGAAGGTCAACTAGCTCACTTTTCCTTTTTGCAAGAGAAGTATGGTCTTGGTAAGCGGGATTTCTTTAAATATTTACAGATTCGTAGTTTCTTAGATAGCAGGAAACAATGTTTGAGCGGAGAATATGAGAAGATATTATTAGTTGAATTGATTTGTCGGAAATCCCTGATAAGGGGGATTTATCAGACTCTGTTGGAATCCCTGCCTGATGATCTTGCTAACCAAAATGATAAATGGGTACGAAAATTTGGGAAGGTGGGGATCAATATGGAAGAGTCACTCGAGGTAGCTAATCAGACCTTATTATCGGGGAATCTCCGGAGTCAACACTTCATGTCCATTTTTGATTTGTACTATACACCGGCTAAAATAGCCAAATGGGCTGGGAGTGTGGGCAGTTCCTGTAGTAGATGTGGGGCGCCACTAGCAGATACAATGCATATGTTTTTTACTTGTCCTAGGCTTATGATATTTTTTCAGGATTTGGAATCTTTTCTGGCAAAAATTTTAAAGTTCCCCATATCTATTTCTTCAGACATGGTCATCATGGGGGTGGGGACGAACGAAAGCTGGTCAGGTGCTGTCACTGGGTTTGTCTTTATGGCAATGGCTGTAGCCAGATTGTGTATCACCTCTAACTGGATCAGCCCTGACCCCCCCCACCTTCTGCAATTGGCGCTCACGGCTCTTAGCGGTATATAATTTAGAAAGTTCAGTGTATCGGCTAAAAGGAAGAAGTAGACGAGAAAGGGGACATAAACTGTGGGCTCCGATAACAGATTGGCTTCAGTAATTTGGGCAGTCAGGGCCATTCAACGCTCCGGGGTTTCAGCATGTATTTATATGTATATATTATATTTTGGGAATTGTTGGAGATTAAGTTGTTTTCTGTCATTGTATCTGTCTGCATGATCAATGTTGATTTTTGTGAGTTAATTCAAGGTTAGAATTACACTCTTTTTTTATATTAAGGAATAAGGCATAACCTGTCTACATGAAATGTAACAGTGATTTACTAACTGATACTATTGGCATATCCTGAAAATAGGATTGATGTCTTAGTTGTCCAGTGGGAATATGTTTCTGCTTGGTATTTCTGTTATTTTCATGCCTGTTAGCAACAACAATAAAAAAAAAAAAAAAGAGATTGCGACCCGATTACAGGCATCTGAGAGCACCTGGTCCACCTCTTCTCCTTCTGTTATTTTGAATATGGATTATGAGCACAGGGAAAATGAGGATAAGGAGAGGACGGAGAACAAGCACAAGGATTTGAAGATGAAGGTGTTGTTGCAGCAGGCTTCTAGGGGGAATTGTAGAGGACGTGGTGGTTTGGCCCAGAAGTTTCCACGCACTAGCAGGCCTACATCTACTACGCCTGTAGGGCCGAATCAGAGTGCGTATTGCAAAGAGAAGGGGCACTGGCGTAGCGAGTGTCCTGTGCTTTTGCAGAAGGTGGTGGTCCTGAGAGGACGAGGTTCTCGTGGACGGGGTCGTGGAGCTGGTGGCCAGGACAGGGCTCGGAATGCTGTGGCCCCGCAGGGTCGTTCTGATCAGAATTATTTTGATGACCCTCGGGGAGACCAGTATTATCATGATGATTACGATACGGATGAGGTGATAGGGATGTCTTACAGCTAGGACAGCCAGGGACAGAGTGAGGGACCATTTTCGATACCTGTAGATCAACGCGGTCCGTACGTTAGTGCGGATGTGCATGATTCGACTAAGGAGTTCTTGGTGGATACAGGTGCAATGAACATTTCGATTTCTCGTTCCTTGGTCCCTGGGGCAGCTCTGTCTGGCCATAATAATGTTTCAGTAGGTTTTTCTGGTGTACCGGTTGTGAGCCCCATTTCAAAACACCTTGCGTTGACTATTGGTCCTTTCACTGTGAATTCGCCATTCTTGTTGACATCTAACTGTGGAGAAAATTTGATGGGTTTGGATTTGTTGAAGAAATTGCATGCTACGATTTATTGCTCCCCGGCAGGTGTTTACATGACACTGGGTCCAAACGTCGTGCGTCCTACACAGTGCCTGTCCAAAGATGCGCCTCTTCCTGCGGAGTTTAAAGATGTGCGGCCCACTCTTTGGGCGACAGGTGACACTGATGTGGGACTGTTACAGATACCGCCAGTTTCGATCCGAGTTAAAGACAATGCTATTTTACCTGGCATCCCTCAGAACAAAATACCACAGGCAGGTGAGCGAGCTCTATTGCAAATTGTACAGGATTTGATTGAGAAAGGAGTGGTTGAGGAGGCGACTGCTAATGTTTGTAATAGCCCTATTCTTCCCATTCTTAAACGGACACCTACGGGTTCCTTTAACAATCATGCAGATGTTTATCGCTTTGTGATTGACTTGCGGGAAGTTAATTAAATAGTGATTCCCCAGTTTCCGGTGGTCCCTGATATTATGACTCTTTTGACAATGATTCCTCCTTCTGCTACATACTTTTCTGTCATTGATTTGAAAAATGCGTTCTTCAGTATTCCCATTCATCCTGACAGAAGGTATCTGTTTGGGTTCACCCTAGCTGGTAGAAGCTTTAGATTCTGTCATGCTCCTCCAGGCTATACAGAGAGTCTGAGTATCTATAGTCAGGCATTGAAAGGTCAGCTTGATTCCTTGTCGCTCACTACAGGTAATGTATTGCCTCAGTATGTCGATGACTTGCTCATCGCCTTGGATACAGAACAAGGTTGCAAAGACAGTACAGTCAAATTGTTGTTAGATTTAGCTGAGCATGGCCATAAAGTATCCCTTTCCAAATTCCAGTATTGTCGACAGGAGGTCACCAACTTAGGTCACCAACTGTCGAAGGAGGGTAGGAGATTGACCCCTGAGCGCATCAGTACCATTGTT
The DNA here is from genome assembly GCA_963921515.1 of Calotriton arnoldi. Classification (NCBI taxonomy): domain Eukaryota; kingdom Metazoa; phylum Chordata; class Amphibia; order Caudata; family Salamandridae; genus Calotriton; species Calotriton arnoldi. The sequence goes on along the minus strand of CAWUFW010000868.1, from coordinate 1,562,949 downwards.
AAAATGCCCATTCCGCAAACTCAAAAATATGTGCGCGCTTTTATTGGCATTACTTCCTACTGTCGCCAGTGGATTCCAAATAATTCCCTACTAACCAAACCCCTGCTTGCTCTGTCTACTAAAGATGTGCATGAACCCCTGCCTTGGATGCCTGAATGTCAGCAGTCTTTTGAGCAATTGAAAACTGCGCTTTGTTCGACTCCAGTGCTCGGCACGCCTAACTACAGCAAGCCATTTGTATTATATGTCCATGAGACGGCTGGTTGTGCGCTTTCTGTTCTAACACAAAAATTTGAAGATAAGCAATGGCCGTGTGCTTATTTCTCTGCTGTGCTTAATCCAGTCGCTCGAGCCTTCCCGAGCTGTCTGAGAGCTGTCGCGTCCGTGGCTGTCTCAATAAGGCAATCGGCTGGACTCGTACTGGATACTGATCTCACAGTCATGGTAACCCATGCTGTGGATACACTTTTGAATAAGACAAAGACGCAGCACCTCACCAGTGCACGTCTGACAGGATATGAGCTAACGCTGTTCGCTAAACAAATTACGATCAAACGATGTGCCACTCTGAATCCAGCCACGTTACTACCCCTCCCTTTTGAGAATGAGGAGATTGACATACATGATTGTATCTTCCGGACGGAAGAAGAGACGGAAGAACGGGTAGACCTGACTGATGTTCCCTTATCTGATCCCCAAGGGGAACTATATGTCGATGGCTCTTGTTTTAAATGACCAGATTGCACTACAACTGCTGCGAATGCTATTACTACGCTGCACACAGTAGTTGAGAGATCACGAGTTCCCTATCAGTCGGCCCAAGCTGCAGAGCTCGTTGCCCTAATACGAGCCTGCAAATTGAGTCAGGGACTGGTTGTTAATATTTATACTGACAGCCAGTACGCCTTTGGAGTCGCCCATAATTTCGGCTCTGGGCAGAGACAGGGTTCCTTACTTCCCATGGGACAAAGATTCAGCATGGTCATCTTATATATAGGCTTCTGTCCACTTTGACACTCCCTAAGAAATTGGCAATAGTAAAGTGTAGAGCCCATAGGAAAGTTACTGACGATGTAGGTAAAGGGAACGCTTTTGCAGATCAGACAGCTATGGAAACAGCCCGGACTAGGATGAAAAGAATGTTCGTAGCAGGTCCCGCTAGGTGGGTGCCCGTGGTCACAATGTTTGAAGATACATTTGAGAATGTGAAGGAGATCCAGAGTGAGGCCACAGTGGAGGAATTAGCAGTGTGGCAAGAAAGTACAGCACAATTGAACAATGAGGGATGTTGGATTGACAAGTCAGGGAAGCAAAGATGGATGTTGCCAGATGTATATGTTCTTCCTGTAGTCACGATGGCTCATGGCCCTGCCCATTTCAGCGCCTAGGGTATTTGCAAGTTGTTAGACCCTGTATGGCAAAATGACAACATTTCTAAGACAGCTGCACATTTAGTTAAGTACTGCATGGTGTGCATGATGTACAATCCTGGGAAAGGTATCCCTACAACATCCGGTAATTTTGCACCACCCACTTTCCCTGTCGAGGTTCTCCAGATAGTCTATATCGAACTAGACAGGGTCAATAACTTGAAGTACGTGTTAGTGGTTGTCTGTGCATTCAGTAAATGAGTTGAAGCTTACCCCACCAAAGATAATACAGCCATGACGACTGCAAAGGTACTCCTGATGGAGTTCTTTCCTTGTTTCGGCTTGCCCCGTTTGATCTGGAGTGATAACGGAAGTCATTTCAATGCCAAGATCATTCAGCTAATCTACGACGGTTTGCACATAAAACAGAAGTTTCAAATCACCCCCAGTCAGCAGGTTTGGTTGAGAAGTACAATGGCACTCTCAAACTGAAATTGGCAAAGATTCAGGAGGCAACAGGGTTACAGTGGCTAGAAGCTTTACCATTAGCTCTTTTGTTGACAAGTACAACAGCGCATTCTAGAACAGGATTGTCACCTTACGAGGTCATGTTTGGACGCCCGGCAAATGTCTGGGGCGTCCCGCGCCCTCGTAAGTTTTCTGATATGGAGTATCCATTATTGACAGATTACCTGTGCCAGTTAACCGAACATTTGCGTTCTATTCACCAACAGATCCGGGAGGCTCTGCCTGATATACCAGAGGGACCCGGACACAACATCCAGCCTGGTGATTGGATCCTGGTGCGCAAGTTTTAGCGGAAGAAGAGTTTGGAGCCCCCTGGAAAGGACCTGAGCAGGTCCTTCTGGCCACCAGAAGCGCAGTCAAGGTTGCTGGCCGAAATAACTGGATTCCTGGCGCTCATTGTAAACGGGTGCCTCTACCTTTGCCCTATGACCAATGGGTTGCTGACTGCATTGGGGATACTGAGTGTGAGAAGGTGCCTCAGTTCATCCCCTTCAGCAACCAAAATTAACGTGGCCCCAAACGGATGCAGAGAATGATGACGTGCTAAATGCAGCGGTCCCTCCAGAAATTCGAGCCATTAAAGAGCTGCTGTTTGTTGATCCCTCTGTGCCTGCAGTCGCCAGGTATAATTTGCGCATTCGGCTGAGGAATAGTGCACCAAAGGAGAAGTCAGATTAGTTAGGGATGGACTGTGTAAGTTAGGGTGTACTTTGCTTTGGTACCAATGGTGTTAGTTTAGGGTGTTGTGAGATTGGTGTACTGTTCTGACATTGGACCGGATAAATCGAACATGCTCCCTAGGAAGGGGGTACCTTATCCTGAGCGATGTGGGATTCATTGTGAGCTGAGGACTGAGCAAGCTCCACCGCCGGTGCTCAAGAGCGCCAACGTTGATGAACAATAGGAGCCTACCAGTGAGGCTCTGACGATCACTGGGAATACTTACCTTTGCTATCAGTTTTAGTTCATTCCTCTTCTTGCTTCATAATGCATCCGTTTGGTCGACCTTTTGAGGAGGAGGAACAGCCATTTGCACCACCGCGTTTAGCACGGGGGTAGTTAACAAAGAGTAAAATAGTTTGCATATTAATTGTTGTGATTACATTAATAATAATACTTGGAATATCCTGGTTTCTGGAGGAGAAGTATCCTGTGCACACTTTGGTTGGTTCGACGCCCATTCCCCCTGAGCACATTTTTGTTACTTTGGCCCCTCACAAAGAAGAGCATAGAAAGTCTTACACAGACAATGTATTTATACAAATGTTGCATCAAGCTCATGATGTGTCCAATATAACTAATTGTTGGGTTTGTGGATTGCTCCCCTCAGTTACTCATAAGAGTGACAATTTGTTGTCCATGCCATTATCATATATCGGCAGTTGTGAAGGTTGGTTTGAATTGTTCGTTATGGTGCACTACCATTTCCAACTCTCTACTCTGGTTATGACACCTGCTAATTCTCGCACTGTGGTAGAGTATATAAGTTTTCATCATGGGTTTACTCCCATAGGGACAGGCAGGACCAGGGTCCTCTGGTACACTATTCCCAAATCCCTGTATGAGCACATATGAAAAAGTAAAGAACGAAACATGGCTCCAAATGGAAATGGCTGATTTCCGAAGGTTCAACACCTCTGAGTATTTTCAATCTTTTCAAGCTCGCAATATTACTAAGGACAAACCGATGCCGGTGTCCATGGTTAACACAACAGCCAGTTTCTGTGTCCAAGGGACTGGGGAGGTGAAGGTGGGGGAGAGTAAATGCAATTTCACCTATAGATTGAGAACGATTAATAGTCCGCCTTTGAACCCTCCCTCATAATGTCTATTTTGTCTGTGGATCCCAAGTTCATGTCTGGCTTCCGAGGGGATGGTCAGGCAGATGTTACCTCTCTTTCCTCCTTCCCCCTGTGTATGTTGCCCCATCCAATTATCATAAAGATCACCGGCTGCAGCGTAGGAGTACATACTTGCCCCGAGTCAGAAGGGTTGTTGACACAAAGGATATAGATCAGACTGATACCACCGCACAACAGTTTTAGGGTGCCATAAAGGGTCTCCTACCTTTTTGTGGCCCCATGGCCAATAGCCTGCAAATTTGTCAGCTAACAAGAGTTGTTGAAGGTGTTATCAATATGACTGCTGGGATAATGACAAATATCACTGCTGGGCTCCAGGCTACGAGATTAGTCACTTTTCAGAACCGGATGGTGTTAGACGTCATCCTGGCAGTTCGGCGAGGGGCTTGTCGCGTCATTGGCAGCAGCTGTTGTGTTTACATACCTTATCACGCTCCCAACGTGTATGCAGCTATACAAAAATTGCATAGAATTTCGTCTGATATACACCAAGAGACAGGTACTGGAACACTATCAGGGTGGTTCTGGAACATACTCACCTCCTGGGGTTGGAAGATCCTCACTTTTCTGGCTGTAGTTGCTGATATCATCTTCACGTGCTGCCTCTGTATACAATGTCTCCCAGCTTGTTGTTCCTATTGTGTCACTATCCTTACTCCCAAGCCGAAAATGCCAGTTCATGATACTAGTGCAGCAGTTATGTTACAAAAACAGATTGATGAAATGATGCAGATTGACGAGGTCATCTTTGATTCTACATCATCCCTTGCAGTGTCTATTCCTGATGCCGAGTATATGGATTGTTCTGAGTACTGATGTCCTTTTGCTTATTAGAATGTTATGTCTTTTCTGCCCACCATATAAAATTGTTAACGAATGCTAAAAGGAGGGTCTGATGAAATGAAAATGTTTTTGCTATTTTGCTCGTGCATTGTTGTATGTAAGTTAGCATTTGCGGCACCATTTTATGTTTAGTCGCCATTTTGAATCATGCTATTAACTGCGTATTCCCTCCTCGAGAAGCAGGCTGTGGAAAGTTTCGTTTCTCCAAGATTAGGTCTCGCTGTACTAATGAATACACTGTTCTTATTAGCGCATACCTTTCCCACTAGATAGAGGCCTTCTCCCACTAGTCTAGCGATAGGCACAGACAAAACGACCTTGGCATAGAGATAATGTGTGCCCGGCCTCAGAGTCGAAGCTCATCCTACTGTACCTCTTTGTTTTAGCTGCACCTGCTTGTAAAATTCCATTATGGGTGGGTCTTCCATGGTTCTGAAATGTACATAATGTATCACCATGTTTGCTTTTGTCAGTCCTCTCTACAGCACCCCTAAGCAGCTGGGCAGACGGGGCTTCGCTCGAGTGTATCTGAATGAACATATACTTGGTTTGTATTCTCTACTGTCTGACCGACTCTTCATTTGTATGGAAAGCTGAGAGGTGGTCGCGAGTGACCCGGGTGGCCCTAATTGGGTCACTTCCTTCAATGTTCCTGCCCAGGCTACCCCTTTGATATTCCCATTCGCTGGTTACACAATCAACCTCAAACGCATAAAATGCACGGTTGCCTCCTTAACAGCATTGGCACAAAAGGCTAAACATTTGGTGACTAATACTATGTCAACTGGCGTAAACCCACTGACCAGCCTGGAGAGTTTCACCACAGACCTTGCAGAACCATTTAAGTCACTCCCAAAAGATAGACAACAGCAAGATAGCAATGTCAACACCCTGAAGAGGAGGGGGAGCAATCCTATGATTAGGATGGCCAAAAAGGAAGTCAACCACCTCTGGCGGGCCCTCAAAAGGTCACCCATGGCCCATACTATTCTCAACAAGCTAAGGGCCTCTAGGACAAAACTAAAAAAAGTCAAAATGGTAACTCCAAAGGGAATCCAGGACTCATTTTGGGCTAAGCTGCTGCACGACATACGAGAAAACAACTCTACTACCTTTCATCGAGCCATAAATGGCATTGGCAGAACTGGTCCACAAGTTGCCACATCCAATATCCCTGAGACTACCTGGTACCAATTCCTTTGCAGTCTCTATAACCCAGGACCTCTGGAGGAACAAAGCAGGAGCAATCTAGACAACTGGGACAAGGACGACTTATCGCAATCCCCTAAAATGGAGAAGGCCCTAGCTCCACATTGGTTCATATTTAGCCCCTGCGACGTACAGAGGCAAATCATCAAGGGCAGCAGGGAAGGTGCACGAGGCCCGAATGGCATTCCCCCAATGATCTATAAGGCGGACCCACCGTTCTGGGCAGCACAACTTGCCCCGTTCTTCAATACGGCCATTCAGCTCCACAGCATCCACTCCTCATGGAGGGGCTCAATCCTCACACCAGTACACAAGGGGTGGGACAAGGACGATCCTGGAAACTACCGCCTAATAGCTTTAATTGATAATGAAGCAAAATAATTTGCAGGAGTTCTTTTGGAGGATCTACAACCCTGGGCTGGAGCACATTCCATTATACCTGTGATTAAAACCGGCTTCACCAAACAAGCATGTAGCCACAGCCAACAATATGACGCTTTCGATGCTGACCAATGTTGCCAAAACGAGTAAATACCCCATCCATTTGGGTTTTTAAAGCTGCTTTTTAAACAGTGGATTGAGGAAGGCTCTGCGGGATACTGGCAAATCTACACATCCCACACGGTTTGTTAGGAGCCACGGAAACACTACACACAGACACATGGGTTAGGATCAAGAGAGCTTATGTCTCCCACCTATCTAGGAAAATCAAAACTACGCAAGGCTTGAAGCAGGGATGTGTTTTGGACCCTATCTTGTTTAATCTGTTCTTGGCTGACCTCACGCCCTCACTAAATGAGGCGAACTCTCACCCTCCCAAATTGGGGCATTTCCAGCTGTCAAACCTACTTTACGCGGACAATTTAGTACTTGCAAGCACAACCAAGATCGGGCTACAGCGTTTGTTGAATGAAACCCTTACCTATTCGGAAAATAATGGACAGACCATTAACACTAACACTGCAAGGAAAAACTGCACAGAAGCACACCTGGCACCTAGGAGATGAAAGAATCGTAAAAAGCTTCAAGTACCTCAGAGTTTTCTTTAACGGAAATGGATGTTTTCATGACCAACTGGAGGAAATCAGGAAGAAGGGCAATGCCTTGGCCTTCGGTCCGAGGTCTCTGTATAACAAGCTAAATGGCCAAAACTAACCCCATTCTTGCAGATAGCACAAGCCAAGATCCTTCCCACCCTGACATATGGGAGCAAGGCGCTCAGGGGCAGGGGCAGCACCACTCTGGAAAGAATGGTCCTTAAAATATATAGATCAATCTCCCAACTACCTCAGAATACATTGCCGGCACAAATAAGGTTGGAATTTGGCATTCCCAAACAGTCGGAAGGCGGTATTTTTGTCCTGCTGTCACAAGTTCAGGACTGCCCCAGAAGGCTCCCTGGGTAGCCATCTATGGCAGGAACTCGAATTTAGGTTGAGTTCCCTGGCCCATGTCTATCTAACCAGGTCTTGACTTCATTCAGTTTAAAAGATGCTTGGGACTTAAATCTTGGCCAACGGGAACTCAAGAAACTTACCAAATCCAGTGTACAGCTGTTATCTATACTTGAGGACAAAGATAAACTGTCTAAATGTAGCCATGGATGGATGACACTTCAAAACTACACCAGACAAAAACCACAGGGTTACCTAGTGGCCACCTATGGTAATAGGACAAAAGTTAAAATTTTAAAGTACAGGCTGGACTCACTACCATTAACAAAGCATCTCCCCCACGGAGAAAAAGGCCAGGGCAAGACATATGACAGTTATGCATGCAAGAGCCGGAGAACATCATTCACGTCTTATGCCTGTGCCGCGCCAGTATGGAGGACCGGAGTGAGCTTTTGTGCAGGAAGTGCAGAAACCGGGGCTTAAGGTCCTGTAGGGAGACTGTGCTGGCATACTTTGACCCCACAGATACCAGCTTGAACTGTGCCATGATCAAATTCCTACAAAGATTTGAAAAGAGCACTGCGAGTAAAGAGCCAGTAGCCCCGGAGAAGAAGGAACAACTGAGAAGCCTTTAAACTCGTAATCTCCCACGGCAAGGGCCCATTCAAAAGCCCAATCCTCAAAAGAGGGACCAATCGCACTGGATTTTAACATTGTTCTTAAAATTTTACAAAAATGCACTTTATGAAACGATTTTTACGGCCTATTTAATGCCCGCATCGGTATAGGTGTTACATTTTTACTCTGCTAAAGTAACACAAATAATCTGTTTTAAAATGGGTTTTGCTCACTTTACTGCTATGAAGCGGACTGCACACTGCCTTGCACAGGGGTTTTTAAATGCATTGCAAAGGTTTTTATTAAACAAGCAATAAAGATTTACTTACTTACTTACCAATCGCTGGTTCAACAAAATTAATGCACTGATTCAAACTTTTATATGGGCAGACTGCCCGGTCCGCATAGCCCTGGACAATTACAGGCAGTTAGCGTATGACCAAGGATTTGGGGTGGCTGATATTAGGCTGCATTATTGGGTGACCTGAGTGATGGTAGTTAATGACTGACTAACTGGAGGATGACCGGGCAAACACCTTGGAGTTCTAGTACTTGGGCCTGGATGACATTATGGGACTGCTCAATGGTATTCCACTTCCTAACCGACTCCTGGAGATGTCTGTGGCAGTTATCAAGCTATGGCACACAGCCTCCCATTTTACGGGATGGGACAAAAGGCTTACACAGTTGACCCCATTGTGGGAGGGATGATGGCTACATCACACTGTTTGCCTTGATGGCTTCAGAAACTGGGACAGAATTAGGATTACTACTTTGGGTGATGTCTGAAAGTGGGGGTCACCTACAATCTTCAGCAACAATTCTCCCTATTCAGTATGCAGTTTCATAAGTACTTGCAACTCCGTCATGCCATATCGTATCAAATTCAGGTCCCCACCGAATTGCCCGACTACAGTCCTCTTGTAGCGAAAATGCTTATGGGATGCCTTGGTAAAGGTGCAGTGTCCAATATATACCATACATTGGTGAACAATGCGCTGGAGGTGTCCCAGTCACTCAAACAGAAATCGGAGGGGTGGGTTGGCCCCCTCCCTGGAGGATGTTACCGGTGGATGCACGAATGGCCTCCTGCGAAATAGCCATTTCTTCCAGGATGTGACTGATCCAGCTGCATTACCTCCATATAAGTTACTCTGCACCTAAAAGCTTATGAAAAGCTGGCAAAATCCTTCTACCCACCTGCGTCCGATGTACCCACAATGACAATTTCTTACATATGGTATGGGCATGTTCTCCAATAGTGTTTTTTAGGCAAGGCATTGAAGGAACGCTATCACAAATTTATATGCAGAACGTGAACCAGGAAATAACCGCAAAAGTGGGCTTGCTGGGTATCTTGGAGGACCTCGGCGGCCCGAGTGTGAAGGAATAACGGTGGGGAGGACAACAATGGTCGCCAAGAAGGACATTGCTCATAAATTTAGGGCCCCCTACCTGGGTGGAGTGGCTGAGGGGGGTAGATTGGTGTGCTAAGATGGAGAAATCAATAGATCGCGTTAAGGGACGTCCACAAAAACACTCTAAAATCTGGGGCAAATGCTGGGCCTATTATGCACTGGAGAGTACTGAATAATATGCATGTGGTCGGGGAAGTGCCGAAATGGTGTATTACTGCTCTCATATGTGTTGCATTTGAAGCAAATTGTGCCATTTGTTGAATCGAAAACAATAAAAATAGTTTTATAACAAAAAAGGTTCCCAGGGTTGACCCTCCCCACATTTGCAGCGCCTCCTGTATGTTTTACTATAAACTGTCCCAAAGTACCCATCTTTCCCTTAAATCAACATGGCAGAACCTTTCTTCCCCTGGGCCCACCCGGAGGTGTGGCTATGATAATGTGCAAACTCTTATTTGTAATCACTCCAAACCAGGTATTGGATAGCTTCTCCTCTCAATGAATTTGAAGACAAACTGGTTATGAAGATAAAAGGGAGGTAGGCATAGGTGTGAGCTACATCTGCCAATTACAGGGCAGGTATCCTTTGAATCTCAGGAAGGGCCTGGGTGCAGACACCAGGCCATTCTGCTCAGGGAGGAAAAACATCTCTGCACACCCAAGTCCTTTGTCCACTGTCTGGGAGCAATCCACATCTCACCACAGGGAAACCATCAATAGACAGGTGATGATGAACACTGGCAGAAAGGCCTTTCTCACCCACCCATACAGTCCATCACAGATGCACTCTTGAAACCATGCACCCAGTGAATCACCCACTCACACATCTATGCACAGAGTCACACACACCCCACCCACACAAACACTCAGGCACCCATACAGATACTCAGACAACCAATCAATAACCCATTTAGACACTCATGTAGCTATTCACAAACCCATGCAGCCGCTTACACACCAACAGACACACGGATACAGACATTCACACAGTTTAGTCACTAACCCATGCATTCAGTAAGATACGTTTAATCACTCACTTATAGAGTCAGTCACGCACCTACTAAATCATCCATTCAGACACTTATACACCCACTCATTCTTCAATACGCCTTTCCCTATACATATTAAACATATTTAAACTTTACAGAAACACACAGTGACTGGATGATGTCATCAGTGATGTCATCAATGATGTCATTTGAGATGTCATCAGTGATGTCATCAGTGATGTCACTGACCATGTCATGAGTGATGTAATATGTGACGTCATCAGCAGTGCATTGCGGGGGCGCGAGTTATAGTTAGCTGAACTAACTATAGCGGGGGAATTTCTCTGGTTTTGTACGAGTGAAATGTCCAACTAACTATAACTTTCCCTAAAACCTATGGTTTTTTCAGTGAATTTCTAAGGTTTTTTAAATGCTAATTTCTAACTATAACGTGCCTGAAACCTATGGTTTTTTCAGTGAATATATGTAGGATATATATATATATATATAACAGTCCAAAACAAGTTCCTTCTGGGATCCCTGGCCCGTAGTCAGGTGGAGCGCTAAGCCGGTGGAACAAAACCGGACATAATACCACACAATGAAGTCCAATGGAATGTATATAAAACATATTAAAAAAATTACAGAAACACACAGTCTATGGATGATGTCGTCAGTGATGTCATCAGTGATGTCATTTGAGATGTCATCAGCGATGTCATCAGTGATGTCACTGACCATGTCATGAATGATGCAATATGTGATGTCATCAGCAGTGCATTGCGGGGGCGCGAGTTATAGTTAGCTGAACTAACTATACCGGTGGAATTTCTCTGGTTTTGTACGAGTGAAATGTCCAACTAACTATGGTTTTTTCAGTGAATTTCTAAGGTTTTTTAAATGCTAATTTCTAACTATAACGTGCCTGAAACCTATGGTTTTTTCAGTGAATATATATATATATATATGATACTCGCATCCCGTTCTTTCCCTTCACAATCACCGCCACCGTATGGAAGGGCACAGGAAGACAGCACCAAACAGTCAGAGAGCACTCCTGGGTTCGTAGCTTCTTTTTGAAATGTTATTCCTTTATCATCATATTTTATAAATCAGCAAAGTGCACGTGCATCTGGGAAAACAGACCTATGTGTTTCGGCCAGAGGCCTTCTTCGGGGTCATAGAGTGTAAAGTGCAGAGTGTAACTTAAAAGGGGGCTTAACCTGTCTCTCCCTCCACCATTGAAAATATAATTAAAGGAACATATACATAGTTTTTGAATTGTACTGTTCAGTGTGACATGCAATCAACATTTCAAGTTTGTCAGTTGCTGAAAGACTAGTGGATATTCTTACATGGTAAAACATATGGTTAAATAGTCAATGGTGCATTCCGGTAAAGTACCAATTGCCGTTCAGCAAAACAAGAGATAACGTAGTAAATTCTTTGTAAATATATATATATATATGAATATAAAGTGCAAATGCTTTGTCCCTTCAATGTAATTGCAATAGTACCTCATCTCTCAGACATAAATGCAATGCCTTGTAATGTCATATTAGTTGTAGTAAAGTGCTGGTGCAAACTCAAAAATTGGGGCGAATGTTTGTGCAAGATATAGTCCAACTGAAATTACGCAGCATGATAAGGTGGTTGTGACTGATATTGCTAACACTATGAAAGGTCCACTCTATGGATATATGCCATATATTCTAGTACAAGATATTCTCACCTAATTGGCTCTTGCAGTACTCAATATAGTCACAATATCATATATCAATTGTCTTGAGTTACACTAGTAGTGTATGCAAGAAGGAGTTGCAATAGACAAGAGATGTGAACATAGAACATAGTTCCCAAATATATATGTTAACCATAAGAAGACAGAGTGTTTTTGAGGCAAAGAGATAAATACATAGTTGCCAGTATTCGGAGACCAAATTACATTTGCTTATATCAACCATGTTGTCATATCTAATGAAATCGAATATTCCACTATAACTTAAAGTGCTAGTGCAAAGTAAGAGTCATAGAAACATGAGTCAGACATCATTATGATGCTGGATAAAGTATCTGAAACAAAAAGAGCCCTCATCATTAGATTGCATGTCCACATAGAAAGAAGTTATAAAGTTTTTATATATATCTCTCTGGCATAACAGACCCATATCAATACCAAGATTACATCCAATATGTCCCTGTTATAAACGAGATTCCTGTTCAAAGAGTCCTGTTATGATGGTTACACATGGAGCTTTACATGTGAGTTATAGAAATGTATGAAGCTCAGCATCGGTGTTGAGACCCCATGGAATCTCTGTTCCCATGGTTATGATCCATTTGGACTCAGTTTTTCTCAACAGAAGCTCACGGTCCTCTCCTCTTATTCTCCAAGGAATGTGTTCAATACCATTAAAAGAGAACTTATTCAGATCACCCCCATGATCTCTCCAGATGTGTTTTGACATAACGTATGAGAAATCTTTATTGGGTATTGCTCTAACGTGCAGTAGAATTCGCAACTTCAGTTTGTTTATGGTGCTTCCAATATATTGTTTTCCACATTGGCACTCCAGATCATAGACCACATGTGTTGTCTCCCATGTTATCCTTTCTCTGATCTTTATCTTTTCTCCAGTGAGGGTCACTATGTCTTGATGGTTTTGTCCATATTTGCATGCTTTGCATTTGGGGCATTTGATGAAACCTTTAGTTCTTAACCAATTTACTTTGCTGTCTCCTTTTTAAGATTTTTGGAAGTCCCCCAATGATGCTGCCATTCTGTATGCAATGCTTAGGTGATCTGAAGTGCAAGTTCATAAATCCTCATCTTTTATGAGTACTTTCCAGTGATGTTGTAATGCATCACGGATTGCTCCACTGGAAGAATTGAATTGTGTAATAAACCTCAGATCTCCTTGAGTGTCTTTCTTGCTTTTTTTGTCGACTTTTGGGGTATAACAAATGTTAAATAATACAATACCAGATAGAAAAAGGGGTCTAAGGGAAGTTTAAAGACCAGCGCGGATCAATCCCCATACCATATATACCAACAACACGGAATCCGCGGGTCTCTTGAAAGAGTACAGACAAAGACACAGGCAATCCAACAGAAAGATGTGAATCAGGGGAGTCCTATTTAAGAGGACGGAATCCCATCACCACCGAAGTGGCATGCTTCATCATTTGGGATCTCCTCTTGGCTGCAACCTAGTGCCGCCAAGGAGCTGCAACTCCCAGCAAGTGTTTAGGAGGAGCTCGCAGATGTTTTAATATGATCCGGTGACTAGATCTCCTAAGATCGATGGAGCATGGAACAGTGTAGTGAGGAGTGCGTAATGCAGTGTATAAAGTGAGTAATTAAAATTGACTACCAGGAGAGAAATAAATTTATTAGGTATCCCGTGGTGTCAAGGATTAAAAACAGTGTAAGCGCGGTTTGAAATAATGTGCGAACGCGCTGGTCAAAGCAATAAGAGGGTCTACATGTTTCAGCCAATCAAGATCACAAATCGATCATGGCCTTCCTCAGGACCTGGTTGTTACAACTACTGCATAAATAAGTGATTAAGGATACACAAAAAATATTTTTTACCAAATTAATTGGAACGATACCACCAACTTATACCTGTGTAATACTTTTTGTAGGCACTACAGGGATATGTGGTAAACACCCGTATGTAATCGTGAGGACTACCCACCGCTCCTGGTAACAACTCAGGGCGTGAGGCAACGCTTTGTCCATCACTACCTCGGACCCAAATCTGGTTGTCATGAGCAACCAAAAAGTATTACACAGGTATAAGTTGGTGGTATCGTTCCAATTAATTTGGTAAAAAATATTTTTTGTGTATTCTTAATCACTTATTTATGAAGTAGTAACAACCAGGTCCTGAGGAAGGCCATGATCGATTTGTGATCTTGATTGGCTGAAACATGTAGACCCTCTTATTGCTTTGACCAGGACTGGAAGTCCTCATACTTAATACCTTAGTGGCAAGTTCTTACTGGGCACATGCACTGATGTTGGAGTGGAAAATCATGAAGACACAGTCAGGTAAGTTGATGTAGAACTCTACGTATGACTTTGAACATACGCCGTTCTCCAGCACGATCGTAGCAGGGTATCATCCTGCTCGAATCCCTTCCTCACGCTTTCCAATTTTTGCTGCATTAGCATTCCTCAGTAGGCTGGGCGCGTGAGTGGGTCAGGCTCCTCATTAAATACCAAGCATCATTTCCCCGTTCTGGAGCCCCGGACCCTACAGGGCGGCCTCAACACAATGGGCACGGAGCAGCCCATCAAAACACCACCATGTGTAGAAACAACACCTTGAGGCCCAATACTGCAGACGAGATTTATTTCAAAGTCCAGCAGCGCCTGCTTCCATTTTCCTAACGTTTTGGCACACTTGCCTTGCCCACAGGTGGAAGAAAGACGCGGGGGTGCGCTTGGGCGTGCTTTAAACAGGGGGTTGAGTCACATGACTGGATGTAAAAAACTTCAGCTCCCATAGTGCAATTTATATATTACTGCTCCAGTCCACCAAGAAAACACTGAGCGGGCGGGTGCCGGTCAGAGATCGTGGCAGTGGGTCCACTGATTCATAGCAGCCTCAAAACTTCAGAAAATGAAGAGACCGCACTCAAGTGAGAGGAGAAAGACTCGATTTATTCAACGAGTCGCAAAACAAACAGGACGCATTTCTCTTCGACTGTCAGTGTATTTGCAGCATTACCGTACTTATATTTACAACAAAGATTCGGATGTCTGGTTACATCATTAGTACATCAACATAGTAAGCGGACTTACATTTGGAAAGGAGACCAATGCTGTGTAACAGAGGCGCCATCTTTGAGTGTCATGGTATTACTGCTCATGTGAATGCATACAAGCCGTGACATAAATCAATCAATCAGGCGTTTGTTAAGCGTGACTACTCACCCGTAAGGGTCTCAAGGCGCTGGAGGTAGGGGGGGTGCAGGTTCGAGTCCATCAAGGAGGGGGTCTGTCGAAGAGCCAGGTTTTGAGGCTTCTTGCGAAGATGGGAAGCGATGTTGTCTGTCGAAGGTGGAGCAGAAGGGCGTTTCAGGCTCTGGCCGTGAGGAAGGAGAAGGAGCGGCCTCCCGATCTGGTCTTTCTGGTGCAGGGGACCATGGCGTAGGAGAGCTGGGCTGATTGTAGGGTCCTTTGGGGTGCGTGGAAATTGAGTCGGATGTTCAGGTGCTGGTCCGGTGTCGTGGAGGGCCTTGTGTGCGTGGGTGAGCATCTTGAAGGTGACTCTGGCCTCGATGGGGAGCCAGTGGAGTGTGCGCAGGTGCTGGGAGATGTGACAGTGTCTTGGCAGGTTGAGGACCAGTCTTGCGGCGGCGTTCTGGATGTTCTGTAGCTTGCAGGTGAGGTTTTTGTTTATTCCGGCGTAGAGTGCGTTGCCGTAGTCGAGTCTGCTGGTGACCAGGGAGTGAGTGACGGTCTTTCTGTGTTTGAGGGGGAACCATTTGAAGGTCTTACGTAGGAGGCGGAGGGTGTGGAAGCAGGACGACGAGACGGAGTTGATCTGGCGGTCCATTTTGAGCTCGGAGTCCAGGATGATTCCCAGGTTGCGTGCGTGGTCCGTGGGGGTGGGCGGGTTTCCGAGGGCAGGGGGCCACCAGGTGTCGTTCGAGGCATCGGGGTTTGGGCCCATGATGAGTACTTCTGTCTTGTTGGTGTTTAGTTGTAGGCAGCTGTTTTTCATCCATTTGGCGACGGCTTCCATGCCTTCTCGAAAGTTGTGTCTGGCAGTGTTGGGTTCGTTGGATAGGGAGAGGATGAGTTGGGTGTCGTCTGCGTATGACACGATGTTGAGTCCGTAGGTTCTGACGATGGGGACGTGTGGAGCCATGTAGACGTTGAAGAGCGTAGGGCTGAGGGAGGACCCCTGAGGGACTCCACAGGTGCTTGGTGTAGGGTCTGAGAGGAAAGGGGGGAGTCTGACCCGCTGCGTCCTGCCGGAGAGGAGGGAGCGGATCCATTTGAGGGCCTTGTCCTGGATCCCTGCGTCGAGGAGTCTGCGTATTAGGGTGCGGTGAGAGACTGTGTCGAAAGCCGCTGAGAGGTCGAGGAGGCTGAGGGCTACTGTTTCTCCTTTGTCCAGTAGGGTGCGGATGTCGTCTGTTGCGGCGAGGAGGGCGGTTTCCGTACTGTGGTTTTTTCTGAAGCCGGATTGGGAGGAGTCAAGGATGTTCTGCTCTTCGATGGATGTGGCGAGTTGGCTGTTGATGGCTTTCTCGATGACTTTAGCTGGGAACGGGAGCAGGGAGATGGGTCTGTAGTTTTTGAGGTCGGTGAGGTCCGCCGAGGGTTTCTTCAGGAGGGATTGACCTCGGCGTGCTTCCAGTCATCGGGGAACGAGGCGGTCGCCAGGGAGCGGTTGATGGTGTGGCGGAGTATGGGTGCGATGGTGTCGGCGGCTCTGTTGAAGATGTGGTGGGGGCAGGGGTCCGTGGGGGCCCCGGAGTGGATTGACTTCATTGTCTTATTACATACATTGACATATTAAGAAATTACTATAAAAACAAAAGGTTATAGGGATATTATAGTTAGGTTCAGATTTTACACACAGAAAGCCATAGAAATTCAGCAGTTGTAGTTATAGTCATCTCAAGTTATTAAAGCTCAGGCCCCCACCATGCACAGTTTTCTCATCAATAATTTCACCGCAAATATTGCAGTGATATTATCAATGATGTTATAGAAATGTCATGAGTGATGTAATATGTGGGGTAATTAGCATTGCATGGCTAGGGAGTGAGTTATAGTTATGTTAGGGCATGAGTGGCGCCTTCTTGAGATAACTATAACTTCTGAATTTCTAAGGTTTTGTGTGTGTAAAATCTGTAACCTTTGTTTTTTCAGTGAATTTCGAATGTTTTTTAAATTGTATTTCCTAACTATAACGTCTCTGCAACCTGGGTGCTTGAGGGGGTGTGTGAGTGTTTGTGTGGGTTTGTAAATGGGTGAGAGAGTGTATCTATGGGCATGTGAGTGCATGTGTGACTGGCTGTGTGGGTCTGTGAGTGGGTGTGGGAGTTGCTGTGTGAGTAAGTGTGTGAGCGGGTGTGTGGGTGTGTGAGTGGTTTTGTGGGTCCATGAGTGGCTGTATGGGTGTGTGAGTGGCTGTGTGAGTGGTTGTGTGGGTGTGTAAGTGGGTGTGTGAGTGGGTGTGTATAAGCTATGTGGGTCTGTGAGTGGGTGTGTGAGTGGTTTTGAGGGGCTGAGAGTGGGTGTATGAGTGGCTGTATGGGTGTGTGAGTGGGTGTGTGAGTGGTTGTGTGGGTGTGTAAGTGGGTGTGTGGGTAGGTGTGTGAAAGCTGTGTGGGTCTGTGAGTGGGTGTGTGAGTGGTTTTGAGGATCTATGAATGGCTGCATAGGTGTGTGAGTGGTTGTGTGGGTGTGTAAGTGAGTATGTGAGTGAATGTGTGAGGAGGTGTGTGGATCTGTGAGTAAGTGTATGCTTTTCTTTTTTAAATTGGGTTTGGATCCACAGACCCACCAAAATCCACCCAAATCCATGAGGATCTGTGAGGATCCATGGATCCTCGCGTGGTAAAAAAAAGGTTTTTGACAATTTCTTGCACATGAGGGGTCCCTCACAGACCTCTCCATTAGTCCCATGGGGTCCGGGTACTTCTACTCTGACCCCTACTATCACTTTTTAACTTTATTTTCCCCGCTGGGAACCGAGTCCCGATCAACAAAATGGCATGCACAACTTTCCCCTCAGGTTGCGGCCAGCAAATCACAGCATTGTTGTTGGTGAGTGGATTCATGAATTCGAGGAGGATCTGCGGAAGATCCCGTGGAGGACCTGCGTACCTAGATATAAAAATTAGATTTTCCTTTAAGATCTCAAGAACTACTGATTTGATTTACTCTAAATAACAAAAAGCACTCTTTCTGGATCAAGAGTGTGCTTTTTGGCAATTGTGGTGTAATTCCGTCCAGCGAATCGGGATGTAGTCGTGTCTAAAATCCCTATCGGAATTAACATAGGAAACACACTTTTCTTGACCCCCCTCCTTTTTCTTGGCCCCCACTTGATGGATCACCCCAAAACTTTCCATGTACAACTAGAATTACTGGGGCAGATTCGTCAAATGGCGCAAAAGATATAGGCAATCAAAAAAACCAAATTTCTATGGAAACTAAAGATATAGGCAATCAAAAAACGCTTTTTCTATGTAAACTAGGTCCTAACTATAACTACCTACTGGCAACCGCCAATAGGTAATATGTGTGTATATATATATATATATATATACTTCAAGCAAAGGGGTCAAAGCGGCGTGCTCATACTGCTGCTGCCACCGTTTGAACATGACCAGTGTTTCCAAACATTAGTTGCACAAGAAGAAAAAATGCTGCACTGTCGTGGGCTCCAAGTTCAAAATGCATTTATTTGGCATCTCTGTTCCACCAACGTGTTTCTGCCATTACGGCCTTGATCACAGTGGCAAGCTGTTAACAATTGTGTTCATTGCATTTTCCTTTTTATCCCTTAGTGGGAATCCTTGTACTTGTAGTGCCCTTGATTTTCAACCTTGAAGTAATGAATAGATTTTTATAGTTGTTTACTACAAAACAGTTTATGTTTGATTCTAATTCCTGTACGAACATTACATCAGTACATGAGACCATTTATTGCAAGTTACCAGTGTCTCTGATTAGGCAGATCACAATTGTTGCTCTGAAGTTCACGAACCCTTCTCATTTCCTGGGTCGCACCGGTTTGGGGGATGTATGTGCCAAGGCAAGGCCTTCACCATCTCGTGTGAGGCTGTCCCTGGCATTTCTTCCGCCACAGGGAGAACACTAAGGTGTCATTTGAAGTATGTTGCCTATCCAGGCTGATTAAGCCTTCAAGTGTCGGTACACACACATGAGACTTGTGTCCCTTGTAATGTAATGTAATGCAGACTTATAAAGCGCACTATCACCCCACGGGTATACTGGCGCTGAGGTCACAGTAACTCCCCAATATGCATGTATTTACCGAACGGATGACTGTCCCGCATTACATCCTAGGGAAGAGCCAGGTTTTAAGCTTCTTCCTAAAGTGAAGGGATTCTTCTGTTTGCCTAAGGATGGGCTGGAGTTCATTCCATAAATGGGCGGCCGCACAGCTAAAAGCTCTACCTCCAAATCTAGAGGTTCTAATTCTGGGAATGCTAACCAGATGGGCTGTGGAGGATCGAAGACTTCTTACGGGGGCATGCCAGACAAATTTTTCCTGCAGTGGCGCCGGTCCAAGTCCATGCAGGGCCTTGAAAACAATACAAAGTGATTTGAACTGTATTCTCTGTGCTAGTGGAAGCCAGTGGAGCTCATTAAGAGCCGCAGAGGCAGAAGCTCTGCGTGGCTTCATTAGGGCTAGATTTGTGGCTATCATCTGTATCCTTTGCTCCTCTTTCGTTAGTTATTGGTCCTTGGGTGCGCCAGGTCCCGGGGGCATTCTTTAATAAGGGAGGTGTGGACCCCCCCTCCTGGGGCTACTTATTGCCCTGGGGACCACCACCTCCCTTAGGCTTATTGCTTAATAAATGGGGGGTCAATCAGACCCCCCCTGGCTTCGGGGGCCACCATTTCCTAGGGGCCACATGAGCAACATAAATCGGGGGGCCTGTTGGACCCCACCTGGGCCCCGGGGGCCACCACCTCCCCGGGGCTAATGTATTATTATGGGGGCCTCTCAGACCCCACCTGGCCCCAGGGACCACCACCTCCCCAGGGCATGTTATTTTTAAATAATTGGTGGGGGACTGTGTGGCTCCCCTCCCGGGCCGTTCTAGGCCCTGGGGACCGACCATTCCCCCAGGGCAGGCCCAAAACAAAAGAAAGGAGGGGGCAATGCGACCCCCCTCCTGGAGCCATAGATGGCCCTAGGGACTGCCACCCCCCAGGGCTGGCTCCTGCTATGTCCCGGGCTGCCCATCTCCTGGACATAGCTGTTTGCTGTGACTTGGCGGGAGCTTTACAATTCCCGCCAAGCCACAGCAAGCTGTGCTCCACTTCTAGCAAGCAAGAGCATAGAAAATGCTCTCGCTTGCTGGAAGTGGAGAACAATTGCTTTACAGAGAGGGAGCTGCATGTTCAGCAGCTCCCTCTCTGTAAAAACATTACCTGCTCCCACAGGAGGTGGGGAGCTGGCAGGGACTGTGGGGGGCTACAGGATCCCCCGCGATCCCAGTGGAGAGTGGGTGCCCTAGAGGCACCCACTTAAATGGCCATGCCCCGGGGATGGGGTCCCCGAGTCCGAATTTGGCCCGGAGAGGGGGGCCCGCAGCCCCCTCCCCCATCTGTACATTGCTGGGCTATGGGGGAAGGGGTTCCTGAGGCTGAAATCGGCCCGGGGAGGGGGCTGCATGGCCCCCCTTCCTTATTACTGGTAGGCCAGGCCCCTGGGAATAGGGGTCCCCGGGGACAAAATTAGCCCAGAGAGGAGGGCTGCGGGGTCCCCTCTCCAAATAAAAAAATATAATTTTTTTAAAAAGAGGCTTTGCCCTGGAGTATGGGGTTTCCGGGGCCAAAACCGGCCCAGGGAAGGAGGGCCATATGCCTCTGTGCTGAATATATGAAAGCCTTTTTTAAAAAGGCCGGCCTGGTAAGTCGCAGGAGGCCCGCCCCTTTCTCCATCACTTTGCAAATGCACCTCCTGGTGCACTGCTGGTTGGGGGATGAAGTCCCCTGGGGTCCAGAGGGTCCTTGGGGGCCAACAGGCCCTCCTGTTACCTCCAGTGAGTCCCAAACAGCGGGATTACTTAGAGGTTGTCGAGGCCACACCTCTTTTCTCCACCACTCTGCAAACGTGCCTCCTGGCACACTACTGTTTGGGGTATGAAGTCCCCTTGACTGCTGATGATCCTTGGGGGCCAAGAGGCTCTTCTGTAACTTCCAGTAAGTCCCACACAGCAGGATTGCTGAGGGTCTTCGAAGGCCATGCCCCCTTTTTCCACCACTGTGCAAACGTGCGTCTGGGCTCACTGCTGGTTGAGGGATGAAGTTGTCTTGGATGCGAGGGTCCTTGGGGGGCAAGAATCCATCCTCTTACCTCCAGCAAGTCACACACAGTGCGATTGCTGAGAGCTGGTTAGACGCCCCGCCCCCTTTCTCCACCACTCTACAAATGCTCCTCCTGGTGCACTACTGGTTGGGGGATGAAGTCTTCTTGGATGCTGAGGGCTCTTGGGGGCCAAGAAGCCCTCCTGTTACCTCAAGTTAGTCCCACACAGAAGAATTCCTGAGAGCTGGTCTGAAGCCCTGCCCCCTTTCTCCACCACGCTGCAAAAAACCATCGAAATTTACTTTAAAAAACCAATGGTTACAGGGACGTTATAATTAGGAAATAGAATTTAAAAAACCTTAGAAATTAACTGAAAAAAACAAAGGTACAGGGACATTATAGTTCGGCTCGGATTTCACTTGTACAAAACCAGTGAAATTCGGCAGATATGGTTACTTGAGCTAACTATAACTCACGCACCTGCAATGCACTGCTTATGACCTTATATATTACATCACTCATGACATGGTCAGTGACATCACTCATGACATCACAGACGACATCTCAAATGACATCACTGATGACATCATCCACAGAACCACTCACACACCCATCCACACCCTAATACAGTCTATCGTACGCCCACTCAAACACTAGCACAACCACTAACATACCCATTCATAGACTCATATAAGTACTCACACACCCACTCACTCCTTCATAGAGCCATTCACACACCTACTCACTCACTTGTACAGCCACTCACATAACCATTCACTCATCCATACAGCCAGTCACATAACCACACACTCCCCATACAGCTACTCACACACCCACTTATTTACCTATAAAGTCACTCACACACCCATTCACTCACCCATGCTGCCTCTCAACACAGACACTCACTCACCCATACAAGTCCTCACATTCTCACTCACGTACCCACACAACCACTTACATATCCATTCACACATCCATACAATCACTCACACTTCTGCTTGTTCACCCATACAGCCATTCACACAGACATTTACTCTCCAATACAGCCACTCACACACCAACTCACTTAACCAAAAGCCCACTCAAACAGCCACTCCCTCACCCAAACAGGCACTCACACACCCAATCACTCATACAGCCATTCAGACACCCACTCACTCACCCATACAGTCACTACATGCCCACTTACCCACCCATAGAGCAACTCACACTGCCACTCACCCACCCATACAGCCACTAACATACCCACTCACTCACCAATACAGCCATTCACACAGCATCTCACTCACCCACACAGCTACTCACCCAAACACTTATACACCCATACAGCCACTCACACACCCATACACACAAGGATACATACAGTCACACAGCCACTCACATAATATATATTAGAAATAGTACCACTCATGAGTAGTACATATAGTATACTACTTTAACTTTTGTAGTACCTTAGTATATCTGTTTAACAATCATAAACTCTTACAAAATACTTACACTCACTGGATGATGTCATCAGTGATGTCACTATTGATGCCATTTGAGATGTCATCAGTGATCTCAAATGTGATGTCACTGACCATGGCATGAGTGATGTAATCTGTGAGGTCATAAGCAGTGCATGGTGGGGGCGTAAGTTAAAGTTAGCTGGCGGGGGCGTAAGTTAAAGTTAGCTCAGGTAACTATAACAGCTGCATTTCCCTGGTATTGCATGAGTGAAATCTAATCCAAACTATAACGTTCTTGCAACCTTTGTTTTTTTCAGTGAATTTCTATAATATAGTTTGCACTTACCTGCGAAGTACTTATCCTTATCCCCCTTGCCAGGAAGTCCAAAGCCACCATTGGGAATGATCCTGATACATTTTGGGGGCCTTTCTTTTTAGTTTGGTTACCACCTAATCTGATTTAATGGTAATAGCATTTCCTAAATACCCACTTCGCTATTAGGAAATGCTATGTACATGCGGTTAGGAAATAATAAATAGGAATTCCTTATTTGTGAATTTCTACTTTGGGAATCTCAAAATGCGATTTCTACTGATTAGAAATCACATTTTGTGTCCGCCTATATGCCTTTCGTACATAAGGAAAGACTATTTTGCATTTCTTAATAGCCCAAAATTGAAACAATACATCATTCTGCCTCTAATGCCTTAAGATACTAATAAGTCTGAAATGACAACAATTACAGAGATAATCTAAAACTCCCCATAGCCCTTTACAACAATATAAACCCAGTGGCATGAGGATCAACACTCCCAGAGCTTAGAGGTCCTGTATTGTTGGTCTGGGCACATGGTACTCCTAGGTTCCATCCCCTAGTCCTCATAACCCGGCCACCTCTGCAGACTCACTATTCCACTTCTCTGGACCTCAACTGCCGCCCATCGTACTCTGATGTGAAAGCCTTCCCTCTAATTCTGTCCTCTAGGCACATGGTTGCCTAATTACATCAAATTTTCAAACCTGTCTCTCCCTGCTAAAACTTGGTGGTGTCCCATGTAGTATGCTGTAACTGTGACAACCTTGTCCCCATTTGATGCCATAATATATTTTTATTGTCAGAGTACACTGTTTAGTACATAGCGTGTTCCTAACCCTGTGGAAAATATGTTCCATCATGGCCAAATAATGTATCCACTCTCGCAACTAAACACAGCCCTATCAGCAACAATTCCTCAATCAGAGAGCAGCAAAAGCCAGAGACCTCTGACACCCCAATCCACACTTCAGTGTGTCTGCTGGGAGGAGAGTGTGAGAGAAGTGGTTCTCTTGACCCCACCCGGCATATGACTAACTGTATCCCGGGGTCATCGGCCGTTCAGAGCCCGTTTATCTTTGTTTTCCTGTCACGTGACCGATCCTCCCTCCCCTCTCATTAGTATTCAGAGCAAATGAAAAGAAAACATTTTAAAAACTGCCTTTGTTACTGGACGCACTCTAGCAGCAAACTTATATTTTGGCTAGAGCATTGACAATCCTTATTCTGTCTTTTAAAAATGAGGGACATAATCAATATCTTGTCAAGGAACATCAATTAATGCCCAGGTTCTGCCCTGAACCCCACTCTAAACTAGGAGGCAGACATACATTCTGAGGACATACAGCCTTTCAGGCACCCACTCTCATACAGCAGTAGGTGCAATACTAGAACCATATCAGATGACACAAAGCCTAGAGCTGCATAAAGTTGATACCATCTGACACTGCATTCTATGCAACTCAGGGCAGCAGCATGGCTGACCACGCTATTACTGAATCAATGTCTTAGAGAAATGGTTTAATTGTCAAAGAGTAGTCACCCCATTTCACTCTACCGTGCGATAGTTAAGCACATTAAACACCTCAAAACTGCTTAAAATAAACACATCCTGCAAAGAATCTTTACAGGTTTCTCCTTCCTTTGGCAGCACAGCGAACAGTCCAGGTCAATGAACTTAGCAGCATCACCGGGGCCTGCCAGGGGCAGAATGGGGCACACCCGACCTACCGTCATGCCCATTTCCTCAGCAAGGAAACAGGCATGCTAACAACTGCCCTTCCCCTCTGTGTCTTAGGAGTCAGGCCTGCCGCCCAACCAACTTATGATACTAGCCCAATTATGTTCTGTTTATTGATTGTTATTAATTTTTATTCTGACGCTAACAAAGCTCCAAGCGAAAGGTGTCAGAGTTCATAATAGTTATTTCATACAATCGATTAGAAAATATATAGATTAGGGAAGAAGGGGGAAGAGAATTGGCCCGCGCTATGTTGCGTGGTATAATAAGCCAGACTGTTAGCCCCAAAGATAAAAATCAAAAAGTTGTAGAGGCACCAAGTTGATTGTTAAAATAATTTCTAGGATTTTTGCATGACTTTTCCTAATTCAATTCTCTCAACCAGCATTGTCATTGTGAGAAGCTGGCTTAGTATATTGTGCGCACTTATGTAAGTGTAGCATCCTGCACTAATCCAGACAACCCTTATGGTGATGTTACTGGTCTTAGACAACCTTAGAAAGCTCTCTAAGTGGTAGCTGTGGAGAACAGCCTTCAGGCTTAGTCCAGAAGTAGTGTAAAGCAACTTGTTTTACCAGAGGGTAATGCTATTGGTATAGATTAAGTGAAAAAGTACAACCCAGTGAATTTTTTAAAAATATGTATTTATTATAAGACACTCACTAACACATACAAATATCTCCTACCCAGAGATATACGAAATGCACACAATATTTTGCAAAGAAAACAGGTAAGAATCACGTATTACACAGTAGTCACCAGGGGGGGGACCAAACCATATACTAAAATAGTGGGACAAATACGTTAAATTGCACAAAATTAAGAGTGAAGGAGCGAAGTAAGGCATTCAGATGACCTAAATTGATTAAGTACATATTTTGGGAACCATGGCCCAAAACAGGTGCATGTATGTGATGGACAAAACAGACACATAACAAATTATCAGGTCCGTATCCATAGCATTTTTCTTCAAGTATTTTCTCTTATTCAAAATGTATTAAAAACCATTCATGATTGGAAAGAACAGCCGACGCGTTTCGTCCAGACAGATGGATTTCTTCAGGGTTATTAAATGGCAATATATGCTTCTCTCAAGTGTAAAGGAAGTCAGTGGTATAATACACCAGCATAAGTTAGTCCAACAGTCTCACCACAATAAGGTGGGCTGAAAGTACAGCAGACATTCACCAATTCCAACCTTGATAGGGCCAAAATCCGATCTGGCGAAACCTCCTGCGAAGTGATGACGGTCATACAATCATGAATGGTTTTTAATACATTTTGAATAAAAGAAGATACTTGAAGACAAATGCTATGGATACGGACCTGATAATTTGTTGTGTGTCTGTTTTGTCTCTTTGCTAAGTAGTGCACCTTTGCGACTTTTTTGAAATTGTTAAAATCCTGTATTGGATTGCACCGTGGCAGTGGGTGCATTAACAGTGTGCACACATAATTGGTGGGTGATTTCCACTATATGTATATTAACTAGGGATAGCGGGTCAGGTGCTAGGCCTTTGCAGGGTCCACTGTTAAAGCTTGTTCATGTGCATGTATGTGATGGAGGCTATCTGTAACAAATGTAATTGTAATACGTTTCCTACAATAGTCCCCAGCCATTTACAAAAATGTAATGGCGTAATCAGTCTCATGGAGTTTAGGCCTTCCGTATATCCGAATGCTGAGTGTCTGCTATGTTCCAGCTTGTCTCCAGTTGATCATTGTTAGACCTGGCATCATTGGCGTGTGTTTTTTCTGTATTTTTGCCTTTACCTCCTGTGTTTTTACTGTGTGTTGGACTTTGTTTTGCTGGTCTAGATGCTTTGGGCACTTTGCCACTGCTGTTCAGTGCCAAAGTGCAAGGGCTCCCTTTGTAAATTGTTGTTATGGATTGGTGTTTCCATAATTGGTTTATTTGGTTTACTGTTAAGTCCCTAGTACAGTGCACTGTGTGCACCCAGGGCCTGTAAACCAAATGCTGCTAGTAGGCTTGCAGCACTGGTTGTGCCACCTACACCAGCAGCCTTGCAACAAGGTCTCAGGCCTGCCATTGCGGTGCCTGTGTGCAGTCTAGTACTGCCATGTCCACCTGGTAAGTGCACCCACTTGCCAGGCCCTAACCTTCCCTTTTCGTACATGTTAGTCACCACTAAGGTAGGCCCAAGGTACCCCTGTGGGCAGGGTGCAGTGTATGTGAAAGGTAGGACATGCCCTGATGTGTGTGGCATGTCCTGATAGTGAAATACTGCCAATTTAGTTTTTCACTCTTCTAAGGCTATCTGTTCCCATAGGATAGAATGGGTAGTTTGCTTATAACATCTTATAAACATAACTACCCCTGGGGACAAGATAGGAAAGTTAAGTTTAGTATGCCTGACCTCAGAATGTTAAACTGCATCTTTTAGTGAGTGTGATTTTGACATTCTGTGTTTGAAAATACCACTTTTAGAAAGTAGGTTTTTTCTTGCTTAGCCATTCAGTGTGCCTCTGCTAGGATGTGTATTGACTGTCAGGCTTGGAGTGACAGGGGCTGGGGATGTGCAGTGGCTCCAGAGATTCTGAATGAGTCAGGGCTGGGCTGAATAGACCTGGACTGCATTTAGAGTAGGGGGAGGAGATTTCCTTTCACCTGAATGGGCCTGGTTTGCCTTCCGCACTGCTGTATCCACCTCCTGCCGGGAAGCTGCACCAGAGAAGACAGAACTGGTTTTGACTGAGCACAGGGTTTCTCTGCCACCAGAGAACAAAGGATTTTGCTGTATAAATATTGGGGCCCAGACACCAGAACTTTAGATCATTCTAGAAATCGGAGGAACCTTTGCCAAGGAGAAGAGCTGGAAAAACTGAGGAGAAGTACTGCCCATTTGCTGTGTGCTGTCGGGTTTGGCCTGCAGTGGCTGTTTCTATCAAGGAAAGGAGAAAGGACTTTGCTGTGTGCTGTGTCCCCTGCTTGAAGAAGATCTCCAAGGGCTAGAAAGAAGAGCTTGCCTCCTGTTCTGAAGCCTCAGGGCCTCAAAGACTACACCACCAGCTCCCCTGAACTTCCTTGCTGGGGGTTCTGACCTGCTATGAGGTGCCTGCTGTTGTTTTGGACCTCTGGAGGCTGTTTGCCGCTGGGAGCTGGAAAAGTAACGCAACTTCAAGAATCGTGACGCATCCGCACCTGTTTCTGATGCATCGCTGAAGAAATCGTCGCAGCGCCTTCCTGCGGCTCGAGAAATCGGCGCACGCCGCATCAAGTGCATCGATCTCCGAAGTCTGAGATCACTGACCGATTCCAACGCAAGCCCTGCTGTGCGACTGCAAGAACCCATGCATCGTCGCATCGCATCGAGGGGCCAAGTCTGTTGCATCATTGGGGGACGCAGTAAGAAACTGACGCATCACCTCTCCACGCAGTAAGAAACCGACGCATCACCTCCTCTCCGGTAAGGATCCGACGCATCACGTCCCCTGCGCAGCAGTAAGGAACCAACGCATCACGTCCCCTGGAGCAAGGAACCGATGCGTTACCTTCCCTGAGTGTAAGGAGCCGACGCATCACCTTCCCTGCGACCCTTTTTGTTTGTGTGCGCGACACATCCAAGGTACTTTGTGTGAAAAGTGTTGCATCTGCAATTTGCTTTGAACTGAACTATTCCTACCATTTGAAAGTTATATTTTTAGTACTGTATTGTGGATTTTTGTCGTTTTGGTCTTGTTTGGTTTAGATAAAGATTACTTTTTTTTTCTAAACTGGTGTGGTGTCCATTTGTAGTGTTTTCACTGTATTACTGTATGTGTTCACAAATGCTTTACACACTGCCTCTGAGATAAGCCTGTCTGCTCGTGCCAAGCTACCAAGGGGGCGAGCAGGGGTTATTTTAGAAGTGTATCCCCCTCACCCTGACTAGAAGCAAGGGTCCCTATTTGGACAAAGGTACCTACCTCTGCCAACTAGAGACCCCCGTTTCTAACATTGGTGGTCAGCGGTGAGGATCTGGACTTGCATTTGTGTCTTACATACAGTGATTGGTGTACACTACTAGTAGATTGCAGGCCATTACGCGACCACATACAATTGGTGGAACTTTTTCCTTGGAATTTTTTGCAGCTTGAGAACTGCCAATTTTCACCATGAGTAAACCAGCATCACTTGCATCTGTGGATATTGAATTTGAAGAGGAGAGGGTTGAAAGCTACACTGTGCCACAACTGAAAGCTGTCTGCAAAAAAAATTCAATCTCAGTAAGAGGCCTCACCAAAAGGTGCTGAGGGCCTGGTTGGAATCAAGGAATGCCAGTGAGCATACCGAGGAGCCTACAGTGGAGGAAGCTAATTTAGATGGGCTATTGGGCCTGCCTGGAGGGAAGTTACCGTCCAGGGGGGCAGCAGTGTGTATTCAAAGGGTCTGTCTCCAGAGGAGTTGGAGGACAGGGAGAGAAGTAGAGTGCATGAGTTGGAGCTTACAAAGCTCAGGCTGGGGAAGGAGTGTGACATGGAGAGTAAGAAATTTGGAGTTAGAGAAGCAGAAACTTGCCATGGAGAAAAAGAGGATGCTTTTAGAGCATGAGAGAGGTTTGAAGGAACTGGACATAAAGGCCAAGAGTGTGGCGCCCAGTTCCAATGGTGGCAGCTTGTTGCTAGTGCCTGGAGAAGGGAAGGTATGCACCCCCAAGGAAGTGATTAAGGATTTTGTCAAGAATGAGGATATTGCGGAGTGGTTTAAGGCATATGAGGTAGCAATGTGGTCCCACAGAAACCGTGAGAGAGACTGGGGAGCGGGGTTGTGGAGCCGTTTCATGACAGAAGGGAGGGACACCTTGTTAGCCTTACCAAGCGAGGAGCAAATGTCTTATGCCCACTTGAAGGAAGCCTTAATCAGGAGGTATGGTTTGACCCCAGAACTGTACAGGCAGAAGTCGAGGGCCTGTAAGAAGCTTGAGTCAAGCACTTGGGTGGAGTATGTGTCCTTTTTTTGCAGAGCACTGCATGGTTGGGTGAAGGGTAGCCAGATAAATTATTTTCAGGAGCTCTCTGATTTGGTTGCATGGGAGCACTTGTCTGGTAGTTGTTTTCCAGAGCTACGCCACCATTTAATTGACAGGAAGCAGACTGACCCCAGGAAGATTGCTGTGGAGGCGGACCGCTGAGTCAGTACCAGGGTCCACAAAGGTTATGTGGGAGACTCCGCCAAGGGTGGGCAGGGTCCCCAGCAGAAGAGTGGGGGAAAAGGGTAAACAGAAGGAGTTCCAAAAAGGGCCCCAAAGTAATCCCCAAGGGAACCAAGTTAAGGGCTCCCAGCCCCCCAGTGAGAAGAAGCCATGGGTCCTGGGAGGTAAGCCTGTCCAGAAGGGCCCCAGGGCATGTTATACTTGTGGTCAGGTGGGCCACTTTATAGGGAATCCTAGGTGTCCCATAAAAGCCATTACTGCACCTACAGGTGCTCCGCCCCGTGAGTTGGCTAGTGTAGCCTTGGGGGAGGAGTCGGATTCCCAGGAGGGGTGGGGGCTCGCAGAAATGACCCTGGTCTCTTTAGGAGACAGTGAGATGGTCCCAAGAGCTCATCTGCCTGATAACACTAAAAAATACAGGCTGTGGGTGACCATCAATGGCCATAGTGTGGAAGCTCTGAGAGATACTGGAGCCAGTGTGACTGCTGTCAGTTGTCGGCTAGTGTCTGAGGAGCAGGTGGTCCCCAACACATTCTACCCAGTAGTTGCAGCTGACAACTCGGAATGCCGCGGCAAAGTGGCACAGATTCCTTTAGAGTGGGGGGGTCTTAGTACCTTGAGAGTAGCTGTGAGGCCAGCCATGCCTGTTGACTGTCTGCTAGGCCTAGATTTGGAGAGTTACCTTTGGGAAAAGGTGGAGCGGAAGTCTCATTTGGAGATGTTGGGTCTGCCTGAGTGAGGGTGTGTGACCACTCGGTCTATGGCAGCCGGTAAGGGCGATCAAGAGGACCTGGAGCCTGAAACAGTGGCCCAGGTGCCTGCCAGAAAGAGAAGAGGCAGGGGGCGTGAGCAACCGGCCCCTAAGGTTCCCACGGTCCAGGAAGAAGCAAACCTTGAAGGGAATGCCCTGGAGCCTACAGGGGAGCAAGTGGCCGAACTGGGGGACCTGCCTGATCTGACCCATTGGCAGCAGGAAGGGGGTCCCTCCAGGGAGGAATTCTGCCAGGAGCACCAGAAATGCCCTTGGTTTGCGGCAGCAGGCTGCAAACCAGGCAGCAGGTGATCAGTCTGGATCACATTGGATTTACTGGGAGAATGGTCTCCTGTATAGTGAGCCTAAGGTTGTTGAACCTGGCTCAGCCTGTGTGCTGGTGGTACCCTGGCGCTTCAGAGCCTTCCTACTGGGACTGGCTCATGACGTACCTTTGGCAGGGCATTTGGGGCAAGACAAGACCTTTGAAAGGCTTGTCACTCACTTCTAATGGCCCCAAATGCGTAAGAACTCTGACACACATTGTAGGTTGTGCCAGACTTGCCAGGCAAGCAGTAAGAGTGGGAGGAAGTGCAAAGCTCCTCTCCAACCTTTCCCTGTAGTCAGCACCCCCTTTGAGAGGGAGGTATTGACATTGTGGGGCCTCTGGATCCCAAGACAGCCATGGGCAACAAGTTCATCCTGTTCTTGGTGGACCATGCCACACTGTACCTGGAAGCCATCCCTCTCCGGACTGTGACGGCCCAGTGGTGGGTCTTGCGTTGATGGGGATTTCCCCCCGTGTGGGGTTCCCCAGAGAGGTGGTGTCTGACCGGGGTACCAACTTCATATCCAAGTATATGAAGCCCCTGTGGCAGGGGTGCGGTGTTACTCACAAGTTCACCACTCCTTACCACCCTCAAGGTAATGGGCTGGTTGAGAGATTCAACCGGACCCTGAAGGGCATGATTATGGGTCTTGGTGAATCCAACAGGTGTAAGTCGGACATCCTCTTACCATGCCTGTTGTTTGCTTACAGGGAGTTCCCGCAGAAGTCCTTAGGGTTCAGTCCCTTTGAGCTCCTGTATGGGCATCCTGTAAGAGGACCTCTAAGTCTGGTCAAAGAAGGCTGGGTGAAAGCTCCAATTAAACCTCCCCAGGATGTATATAGCTCCATGCTGGCCTTCAGGAACCAGACTAAGTGCTTCAGGCAACTCGCTCAGGTGAATCTGGAAGCCACCCAGGAAGAGATGAAACAGTGTTATGATCAGAATGCCACTCTGATCGAGTTTCAGAGTGGTCAAAAAGTGTGGGTCATGGCCCCAGTGGAGCCTTGCGTGCTCCAAGATAAGTGGACTGGGCCATTTGAGGTGGTGGAGCGCAAGACTAAAGTCACCTAACAGGTGGACTTGCAGTCTCCAAGGAACCCTTTGCGGATCCTGCATGTGAGCCGCCTTAAGTCCCACTAGGAGAGGTCAAAATTGGGCATGCTCCTGGCGACAGATGCTGAAATAAAAGAGGAGACTGAGCTTCTTCCTGACCTCCTATCTGCCTAGGAACACGATGGGTCAGTGGACGGTGCAACCCTCTCCCCCGACCTGACTCCTGAACAGCAGAATAACTGCCGCCAACTGTTGGGACATTTTGCTGCTCTGTTCTCCTTGACCCCTGGTGTCACTCAGTGGTGTGTTCATGATGTTGACACTGGGGACAGTCCTCCTGTGAAGAAAGCCCCTGCCACCTTTCAGAGGTTGGTCAACCAGGTGTTGGCTGGACAGGAGGATTTCAGTGCCGCCTACCTGGATGACATCGCAGTGTTCAGTGCCACTTGGGAGGAACATCTGCACCACCTCTGGGAAGTGTTGAAGGCTCTGCAGAGAGCAGGCCCCACGATCAAGGCAAGCAAGTGCCAGATCGGGCAGGGTTCGGTGGTGTACTTGGGACACCAGGTAGGGAACAGCCAGGTGGCACCCCTACAGCCCAAGATTGATACCATTCTGGCTTGGGAACCCCCCAAGACCCAGAAAGAGGTGAGAGCCTTCTTAGGACTCACTGGGTATTACAGAAGATTTGTCAAGGGTTGTGGCTCCATTGTTGCCCCCTTGACAGAGCTGACTTCAAGGAAGCAGCCCAGGAAAGTGAACTGGACTGCCGCCTGCCAAAAAGCTTTTGATGCCCTGAAATCTGCCATGCAATTGAGTGACGGGGATTGATTCAATTAAGGAAACGGAGGCTGGAATCAGTAATACTCAGCAAAGAACAGATGCCTCCTATACCATGAATTCTACCAACTGTTTATAACTACAGAACACTTTCTTTATCTGCAGGAGGAATTACTTCACTTGTTTCATTTTAGACATTTGATTTAACAGTACCACTATTTTGAGCCCATCTCTTTATAAACACCACAACTCACAGTGTGCATTTTACAATGTCAATGTTTTACTTATTTTTTCGTTGTGATCAACTTTAACACAAATCATAAAGTCCAAATGATGATTTCTCTGTACACAACACAAAACAATGTGTAAAATGAATCTATATACAATGTTGGACACAGACAGCTTGTATTTTACAGTCATCTCATAGGCCCTCCCTGACCTCCTCACCTTGGACCTTTAAATCAGCCTGTATAGAGGCCTTAGTTCTTTCAGAGACCCTATACCACACAATTGCAGTAGGACTGTACATTAGACCACGAATGGGATGATAGAAATGAATGTTTTATATGCATCGCTTTTGTAACATTGTATATAGATTCATTTTACACATTGTTTTGTGTTGTGTACAGAGAAATCATCATTTGGACTTTATAATTTGTGTTAAAGTTGATCACAACGAAAAAATAAGTAAAACATTGACATTGTAAAATGCACACTGTGAGTTTTGGTGTTTATAAAGAGATGGGCTCAAAATAGTGGTACTGTTAAATCAAATGTCTAAAATGAAACAAGTGAAGTAATTCCTCCTGCAGATAAAGAAAGTGTTCTGTAGTTGTAAACAGTTGGTAGAATTCAAGGTATAGGAGGCATCTGTTCTTTGCTGAAATCTGCCATGTGCACGGCGTCTGTGCTCAAGGCACCCAACGTCTCACAGGAACTTGTGGTGCAGACAGATGCTTCAGAGCATGGTGTGGGGGCTGTGCTCTCACAGCTAAATGAGGAGGGCCTAGTCCAACTCGCAGCCTTCATTTTAGGAGGTTATTTCCACGGGAACAGAGGTGGAGTGCGATTGAGCGTGAGGCTTTTGCTGTGGTCTGGGCGCTGAAGAAGCTGAGGCCCTACTTGTTTGGGACACACTTCCGGGTTCAGACCGACCACAGGCCCCTCAGATGGTTGGTGCAGATGAGGGGTGAGAATCCAAAGTTGTTGAGGTGGTCCATTTTCCTACAGGGGATGGACTTCACAGTGGAACACTGCCCTGGTACAGAACATGCCAATGCTGATGGTCTGTCCAGATTTTCTGCCTTGGTGAAGAGAACTCCCAAGAGGGTGGGTAGTTCTCCCCGCATTTCAGCTGGAGGGGGCACGTGTTAGACCTGGCATCATTGGTGTGGGTTTCCCTGTATTTTTGCCTTTACCTCCTGTGTTTTTACTGTGTATTGGACTTCATTTTGCTGGTCTAGATGCTTTGGGCACTTTGCCACTGCTGTTCAGTGCCAAAGTGCAAGTGCTCCCTTTGTAAATTGTTGTTTTGGATTGGTGTTTCCATAATTGGTTTATTTGGTTTACTGTTACGTCCCGAGTACAGTGCACTGTGTGTGCCCAGGACCTGTAAACCAAATGCTGCTAGTAGGCTTGCAGCACTGGTTGTGCCACTACACCAGCAGCCTTGCAACAAGGTCTCAGGCCTGCCATTGCGGTGCCTGTGTGCAGTCTAGTACTGCCATGTCTACCTGGCAAGTGCACCCACTTGCCAGGCCCTAACCTTCCCTTTTCGTACATGTTAATCACCCCTAAGGTAGGCCCAAGGTACCCCTGTGGGCAGGGTGCAGTGTATGTGAAAGGTAGGACATGCCCTGATGTGTGTGGCATATCCTGATAGTGAAATACTGCCAATTTCGTTTTTCACTATTCTAAGGCTATCTGTTCCCATAGGATACAATGGGGAGTTTGCTTATAACATCTTATAAACATAACTACCCCTGGGGACAAGGTAGGAAAGTAAAGTTTAGTATGCCTGAACTCAGAATGTTAAACTGCATCTTTTAGTGAGGGTGATTTATACATTCTGTGTTTGAAAATACCACTTTTAGAAAGTAGGTATTTTCTTGCTTAGCCATCCAGTGTGCCTCTGCTAGGATGTGTATTGACTGTCTGGCTTGGAGTGACAGGGGCTGGGGATGTGATATGGCTCCAGAGAGTCTGGATGAGTCAGGGCTGGGCTGAATAGGCCTGGGCGGCATTTAGAGTTGGGGGAGGAGATTTCTTTTCACCTGAATGGGCCTGGTCTGCCTTCCACAATGCTGTCTCCACCTCCTGCAAGGAAGCTGCACCAGAGAGGACAGAACTGGTTTTGACTGAGCACAGGGCTTCTCTGCCACCAGAGAACAAAGGATTTTGCTGTATAATTATTGGGGCCCAGACCCCAGAACTTTAGATCATTCTGGGAATCAAGAGGAACCTTTGCCAAGGAGAAGAGCTGGAGAAACTGAGGAGAAGTACTGCCCATTTGCTGTGTGCTGTCTGGGGTTGGCCTGTAGTGGCTGTTTCTGCCAAGGAAAGGAGAAAGGACTTTGCTGTGTCCTCTGCTTGAAGAAGATCTCCAAGGGCTTGAAAGAAGAGCTTGCCTCCTGTTCTAAAGTCTCAGGGATACAAAGACTTCACCACCGGCTCCCCTGAACTTCCTTGCTGGGGGTTCTGACCTGCTAAGAGGTGCCTGCTGTTGTTTTGGACCTCTGGAGGCTGTTTGCCACTGGCAGCTGGAAAAGTAATGCAGGTTCGAGAAGCGTTACGCATCACACCTGTTTCCGACGCATCACCGAAGAAATCGTTGCAGTGCCTGCCCGTGGCTCGAGATATTGCCGCACACCACAGAGTGCATTTATCTCCGAAGTCCGCGATCACTGCACCAATTCCAACGCAAGCCCTGCTGTGCAGCTGCAAGAACCCACGCATCGTCCCGGATCGTTGCGTCGCATCGAGGCTCCAAGTCTGTCACATCGTTGGGGGGCGCAGTAAGAAACCGACGCATCACCTCCCCACGCTGTAAGAAACCGACGCATCACCTCCTCTCCGTTAAGGAACCGACACATCACCTCCCCTGCGCAACAGTAAGGAACCGACGCATCACCTCCCCCGGAGCAAGGAACCGACGCATCACCTTCCCTGAGTGTAAGGAACCGACGCATCACATTCCCTGCGACCCTTTTTGTTTGTGTGCGCAAATCATCCAAGGTACTTTGTGTGAAAGGTGTTGCATCTGCAATTTGCTTTGAACTGAACTGTTCCTACCATTTGAAAGTCATATTTTTAGTACTGTATTGTGGATTTTGTCGTTTTGGTATTGTTTGGTTTAGATAAAGATTACTTATTTTTCTAAACTGTTGTGGTGTCTATTTGGAGTGTTTTCACTGTATTACTGTATGTGCTCACAAATGCTTTACACACTGCCTCTGAGATAAGTCTGTCTGCTCGTGTCACGCTACCAAGGGGGTGAGCAGGGGTTGTTTTAGAAGTGTATCCCCCTTACTCTGACTAGAAGCAAGGGTCCCTATTTGGACAAAGGTACATACCTCTGCCAAATAGAGACCTCCATTTCTAACAATGATTTTCTCATCACTCTCTTTTGCCTGGCTCTCTCATTGAGGCCATCCAATTACGTGGTAGCCCAGCCTTCTGGGAAGGTTGCAGATCCTTCAGAGGAACTGGCATCACTGCGGTTCTGCTGGAGGTACCAAAGGTTCAGTAGATAGCTGCCGTTGGTTTTGACAGCCGTCCACTAAACTTTTTGTTTTTCAGAAACAAACTCCCAAAGTGGTAATTTGTTTTAGGGACAAAAATTATTAATAGCCCGCAACCAGGGAGTTTGTCCCCTCTGTGTGGTGCACACTTAAAAAGGACACAAGTTAGCATTCATTTTACACATTGTTTTGTGTTGTGTACAGAGAAATCATCATTTGGACTTTATAATTTGTATTAAAGTTGATCACAACGAAAAAATAAGTAAAACATTGACATTGTAAAATGCACACTGTGAGTTTTGGTGTTTATAAAGAGATGGGCTCAAAATAGTGGTACTGTTAAATCAAATGTCTAAAATGAAACAAGTGAAGTAATTCCTCCTGCAGATAAAGAAAGTGTTCTGTAGTTGTAAACAGTTGGTAGAATTCATGGTATAGGAGGCATCTGTTCTTTGCTGAAATCTGCCATGTGCACGGCGTCCGTGCTCAAGGCACCCAACGTCTCACAGGAACTCGTGGTGCAGACAGATGCTTCAGAGCATGGTGTGGGGGCTGTGCTCTCACAGCTAAATGAGGAGGGCCTAGTCCAACTCGCAGCCTTCATTTTAGGAGGTTATTTCCACGGGAACAGAGGTGGAGTGCGATTGAGCGTGAGGCTTTTGCTGTGGTCTGGGCGCTGAAGAAGCTGAGGCCCTACTTGTTTGGGACACACTTCCGGGTTCAGACCGACCACAGGCCCCTCAGATGGTTGGTGCAGATGAGGGGTGAGAATCCAAAGTTGTTGAGGTGGTCCATTTTCCTACAGGGGATGGACTTCACAGTGGAACACTGCCCTGGTACAGAACATGCCAATGCTGATGGTCTGTCCAGATTTTCTGCCTTGGTGAAGAGAACTCCCAAGAGGGTGGGTAGTTCTCCCCGCATTTCAGCTGGAGGGGCACGTGTTAGACCTGGCATCATTGGTGTGGGTTTCCCCTGTATTTTTGCCTTTACCTCCTGTGTTTTTACTGTGTATTGGACTTCATTTTGCTGGTCTAGATGCTTTGGGCACTTTGCCACTGCTGTTCAGTGCCAAAGTGCAAGTGCTCCCTTTGTAAATTGTTGTTTTGGATTGGTGTTTCCATAATTGGTTTATTTGGTTTACTGTTACGTCCCGAGTACAGTGCACTGTGTGTGCCCAGGACCTGTAAACCAAATGCTGCTAGTAGGCTTGCAGCACTGGTTGTGCCACTACACCAGCAGCCTTGCAACAAGGTCTCAGGCCTGCCATTGCGGTGCCTGTGTGCAGTCTAGTACTGCCATGTCTACCTGGCAAGTGCACCCACTTGCCAGGCCCTAACCTTCCCTTTTCGTACATGTTAATCACCCCTAAGGTAGGCCCAAGGTACCCCTGTGGGCAGGGTGCAGTGTATGTGAAAGGTAGGACATGCCCTGATGTGTGTGGCATGTCCTGATAGTGAAATACTTCCAATTTAGTTTTTCACTATTCTAAGGCTATCTGTTCCCATAGGATACAATGGGGAGTTTGCTTATAACATCTTATAAACATAACTACCCCTGGGGACGAGGTAGGAAAGTAAAGTTTAGTATGCCTGAACTCAGAATGTTAAACTGCATCTTTTAGTGAGGGTGATTTATACATTCTGTGTTTGAAAATACCACTTTTAGAAAGTAGGTATTTTCTTGCTTAGCCATCCAGTGTGCCTCTGCTAGGATGTGTATTGACTGTCTGGCTTGGAGTGACAGGGGCTGGGGATGTGATATGGCTCCAGAGAGTCTGGATGAGTCAGGGCTGGGCTGAATAGGCCTGGGCGGCATTTAGAGTTGGGGGAGGAGATTTCTTTTCACCTGAATGGGCCTGGTCTGCCTTCCACAATGCTGTCTCCACCTCCTGCAAGGAAGCTGCACCAGAGAGGACAGAACTGGTTTTGACTGAGCACAGGGCTTCTCTGCCACCAGAGAACAAAGGATTTTGCTGTATAATTATTGGGGCCCAGACCCCAGAACTTTAGATCATTCTGGGAATCAAGAGGAACCTTTGCCAAGGAGAAGAGCTGGAGAAACTGAGGAGAAGTACTGCCCATTTGCTGTGTGCTGTCTGGGGTTGGCCTGTAGTGGCTGTTTCTGCCAAGGAAAGGAGAAAGGACTTTGCTGTGTCCTCTGCTTGAAGAAGATCTCCAAGGGCTTGAAAGAAGAGCTTGCCTCCTGTTCTAAAGTCTCAGGGATACAAAGACTTCACCACCGGCTCCCCTGAACTTCCTTGCTGGGGGTTCTGACCTGCTAAGAGGTGCCTGCTGTTGTTTTGGACCTCTGGAGGCTGTTTGCCACTGGCAGCTGGAAAAGTAATGCAGGTTCGAGAAGCGTTACGCATCACACCTGTTTCCGACGCATCACCGAAGAAATCATTGCAGTGCCTGCCCGTGGCTCGAGATATTGCCGCACACCACAGAGTGCATTTATCTCCGAAGTCCGCGATCACTGCACCAATTCCGACGCAAGCCCTGCTATGCAGCTGCAAGAACCCACGCATCGTCCCGGATCGTTGCGTCGCATCGAGGCTCCAAGTCTGTCACATCGTTGGGGGGCATCACCTCCCCACGCTGTAAGAAACTGACGCATCACCTCCTCTCCGTTAAGGAACCGACACATCACCTCCCCTGCGCAACAGTAAGGAACCGACGCATCACCTCCCCCGGAGCAAGGAACCAACGCATCACCTTCCCTGAGTGTAAGGAACCGACGCATCACATTCCCTGCGACCCTTTTTGTTTGTGTGCGCAAAATCATCCAAGGTACTTTGTGTGAAAGGTGTTGCATCTGCAATTTGCTTTGAACTGAACTGTTCTTACCATTTGAAAGTCATATTTTTAGTACTGTATTGTGGAGTTTTGTCGTTTTGGTATTGTTTGGTTTAGATAAAGATTACTTATTTTTCTAAACTGTTGTGGTGTCTATTTGGAGTGTTTTCACTGTATTACTGTATGTGCTCACAAATGCTTTACACACTGCCTCTGAGATAAGTCTGTCTGCTCGTGTCACGCTACCAAGGGGGTGAGCAGGGGTTGTTTTAGAAGTGTATCCCCCTTACTCTGACTAGAAGCAAGGGTCCCTATTTGGACAAAGGTACATACCTCTGCCAAATAGAGACCTCCATTTCTAACAATGATTTTCTCATCACTCTCTTTTGCCTGGCTCTCTCATTGAGGCCATCCAATTACGTGGTAGCCCAGCCTTCTGGGAAGGTTGCAGATCCTTCAGAGGAACTGGCATCACTGCGGTTCTGCTGGAGGTACCAAAGGTTCAGTAGATAGCTGCCGTTGGTTTTGACAGCCGTCCACTAAACTTTTTGTTTTTCAGAAACAAACTCCCAAAGTGGTAATTTGTTTTAGGGACAAAAATTATTAATAGCCCGCAACCAGGGAGTTTGTCCCCTCTGTGTGGTGCACACTTAAAAAAGGACACAAGTTAGCATTCATTTTACACATTGTTTTGTGTTGTGTACAGAGAAATCATCATTTGGACTTTATAATTTGTATTAAAGTTGATCACAACGAAAAAATAAGTAAAACATTGACATTGTAAAATGCACACTGTGAGTTTTGGTGTTTATAAAGAGATGGGCTCAAAATAGTGGTACTGTTAAATCAAATGTCTAAAATGAAACAAGTGAAGTAATTCCTCCTGCAGATAAAGAAAGTGTTCTGTAGTTGTAAACAGTTGGTAGAATTCAAGGTATAGGAGGCATCTGTTCTTTGCTGAAATCTGCCATGTGCACGGCGTCTGTGCTCAAGGCACCCAACGTCTCACAGGAACTTGTGGTGCAGACAGATGCTTCAGAGCATGGTGTGGGGGCTGTGCTCTCACAGCTAAATGAGGAGGGCCTAGTCCAACTCGCAGCCTTCATTTTAGGAGGTTATTTCCACGGGAACAGAGGTGGAGTGCGATTGAGCGTGAGGCTTTTGCTGTGGTCTGGGCGCTGAAGAAGCTGAGGCCCTACTTGTTTGGGACACACTTCCGGGTTCAGACCGACCACAGGCCCCTCAGATGGTTGGTGCAGATGAGGGGTGAGAATCCAAAGTTGTTGAGGTGGTCCATTTTCCTACAGGGGATGGACTTCACAGTGGAACACTGCCCTGGTACAGAACATGCCAATGCTGATGGTCTGTCCAGATTTTCTGCCTTGGTGAAGAGAACTCCCAAGAGGGTGGGTAGTTCTCCCCGCATTTCAGCTGGAGGGGGCACGTGTTAGACCTGGCATCATTGGTGTGGGTTTCCCCTGTATTTTTGCCTTTACCTCCTGTGTTTTTACTGTGTATTGGACTTCATTTTGCTGGTCTAGATGCTTTGGGCACTTTGCCACTGCTGTTCAGTGCCAAAGTACAAGTGCTCCCTTTGTAAATTGTTGTTTTGGATTGGTGTTTCCATAATTGGTTTATTTGGTTTACTGTTACGTCCCGAGTACAGTGCACTGTGTGTGCCCAGGACCTGTAAACCAAATGCTGCTAGTAGGCTTGCAGCACTGGTTGTGCCACTACACCAGCAGCCTTGCAACAAGGTCTCAGGCCTGCCATTGCGGTGCCTGTGTGCAGTCTAGTACTGCCATGTCTACCTGGCAAGTGCACCCACTTGCCAGGCCCTAACCTTCCCTTTTCGTACATGTTAATCACCCCTAAGGTAGGCCCAAGGTACCCCTGTGGGCAGGGTGCAGTGTATGTGAAAGGTAGGACATGCCCTGATGTGTGTGGCATGTCCTGATAGTGAAATACTGCCAATTTAGTTTTTCACTATTCTAAGGCTATCTGTTCCCATAGGATACAATGGGGAGTTTGCTTATAACATCTTATAAACATAACTACCCCTGGGGACAAGGTAGGAAAGTAAAGTTTAGTATGCCTGAACTCAGAATGTTAAACTGCATCTTTTAGTGAGGGTGATTTATACATTCTGTGTTTGAAAATACCACTTTTAGAAAGTAGGTATTTTCTTGCTTAGCCATCCAGTGTGCCTCTGCTAGGATGTGTATTGACTGTCTGGCTTGGAGTGACAGGGGCTGGGGATGTGATATGGCTCCAGAGAGTCTGGATGAGTCAGGGCTGGGCTGAATAGGCCTGGGCGGCATTTAGAGTTGGGGGAGGAGATTTCTTTTCACCTGAATGGGCCTGGTCTGCCTTCCACAATGCTGTCTCCACCTCCTGCAAGGAAGCTGCACCAGAGAGGACAGAACTGGTTTTGACTGAGCACAGGGCTTCTCTGCCACCAGAGAACAAAGGATTTTGCTGTATAATTATTGGGGCCCAGACCCCAGAACTTTAGATCATTCTGGGAATCAAGAGGAACCTTTGCCAAGGAGAAGAGCTGGAGAAACTGAGGAGAAGTACTGCCCATTTGCTGTGTGCTGTCTGGGGTTGGCCTGTAGTGGCTGTTTCTGCCAAGGAAAGGAGAAAGGACTTTGCTGTGTCCTCTGCTTGAAGAAGATCTCCAAGGGCTTGAAAGAAGAGCTTGCCTCCTGTTCTAAAGTCTCAGGGATACAAAGACTTCACCACCGGCTCCCCTGAACTTCCTTGCTGGGGGTTCTGACCTGCTAAGAGGTGCCTGCTGTTGTTTTGGACCTCTGGAGGCTGTTTGCCACTGGCAGCTGGAAAAGTAATGCAGGTTCGAGAAGCGTTACGCCTCACACCTGTTTCCGACGCATCACCGAAGAAATCGTTGCAGTGCCTGCCCGTGGCTCGAGATATTGCCGCACACCACAGAGTGCATTTATCTCCGAAGTCCGCGATCACTGCACCAATTCCGACGCAAGCCCTGCTGTGCAGCTGCAAGAACCCACGCATCGTCCCGGATCGTCGCGTCGCATCGAGGCTCCAAGTCTGTCACATCGTTGGGGGGCGCAGTAAGAAACCAACGCATCAGCTCCCCACGCTGTAAGAAACCAACGCATCACCTCCTCTCCGTTAAGGAACCGACACATCACCTCCCCTGCGCAACAGTAAGGAACCGACGCATCACCTCCCCCGGAGCAAGGAACCGACGCATCACCTTCCCTGAGTGTAAGGAACCGACGCATTACATTCCCTGCGACCCTTTTTGTTTGTGTGCGCAAATCATCCAAGGTACTTTGTGTGAAAGGTGTTGCATCTGCAATTTGCTTTGAACTGAACTGTTCCTACCATTTGAAAGTCATATTTTTAGTACTGTATTGTGGAGTTTTGTCGTTTTGGTATTGTTTGGTTTAGATAAAGATTACTTATTTTTCTAAACTGTTGTGGTGTCTATTTGGAGTGTTTTCACTGTATTACTGTATGTGCTCACAAATGCTTTACACACTGCCTCTGAGATAAGTCTGTCTGCTCGTGTCACGCTACCAAGGGGGTGAGCAGGGGTTGTTTTAGAAGTGTATCCCCCTTACTCTGACTAGAAGCAAGGGTCCCTATTTGGACAAAGGTACATACCTCTGCCAAATAGAGACCTCCATTTCTAACAATGATTTTCTCATCACTCTCTTTTGGCTG
This sequence comes from Calotriton arnoldi, assembly GCA_963921515.1. Taxonomy (NCBI): domain Eukaryota; kingdom Metazoa; phylum Chordata; class Amphibia; order Caudata; family Salamandridae; genus Calotriton; species Calotriton arnoldi. The sequence goes on along the minus strand of CAWUFW010000868.1, from coordinate 1,519,858 downwards.
GCTCTCTCATTGAGGCCATCCAATTACGTGGTAGCCCAGCCTTCTGGGAAGGTTGCAGATCCTTCAGAGGAACTGGCATCACTGCGGTTCTGCTGGAGGTACCAAAGGTTCAGTAGATAGCTGCCGTTGGTTTTGACAGCCGTCCACTAAACTTTTTGTTTTTCAGAAACAAACTCCCAAAGTGGTAATTTGTTTTAGGGACAAAAATTATTAATAGCCCGCAACCAGGGAGTTTGTCCCTTCTGTGTGGTGCACACTTAAAAAAGGACACCAGTCCATCCACCATAGGTAGTGTTTGTGATAATGCACCCTGTCCGCTAAACTCTAAATTGGGCCCTAAGTCTAGTCCAGGGAGGTTTGCTGCAATCACACCCTTCCTCACACAACAAGTTAGCATGGTCATGGTGCTGTCTCCCTATTATGAGATGTTATTCTAAAACATACTATGCCTGGAGTATAACAACACTGCAACCCCTCCTTGGCATCTTTGATGGGCATAGCCCTCTCTGGATGTGGTATTCTGTATGTGGTAACCTTGCTGTATCCCTGACATCGCAAATTGTTACTGAATGGAAAGCCTGAAGTCGAGAGAAAGGCACCAATTAACCGAAGCAAATGCTTTGCATAAGAATACCTTCCTTTGCATGCAAATACATTTCTTGGAAAATAAATGCAGGAGATTCAGTTTTTAAGGACAAGGCCTACAATTAAGACTCAGTACTGGAAAAAACGGTTTGTCTTTCTAAGCACAGAGAACAGATTGAAAAGGAAGAATCATAAGTGCGCACTTGATGATGCAATCTCTCACAACCAGCTGCACGGTTGGTACAATCCTGTAGCACAAAAATAAACTCAAAACAGCTAAAAATGCCACAAGAAATGGGAAAGAAGTCGGTCTTATGCAGTTTGCCTCCAATTCAAAGGGTGTCATGTCCAAGACACAGGGAATTGCATGATTAAATATTCTGTAGGTTTTAGTAATTTTTTAGGAAAATGTGGCCAAAAAAGCACCCTTCTTGTACATATAGTGTGGAGCACAAGCACATATGACACCTGATCACAATATACATGTGTTTTCATGCAAGCAGTCCAGCAAATTTCATTACAAGACCGGAGGCTCCCATTATGCATAACCTTTTACTTGCCACTCCTGCAGCAGCACCTTGAACTTTTCCAACCATGAACAATTCAGAACTGGAATCTTAACAATCAATAAATGTCACTGATGTAGAACTCTCCTCCTCTTTCAAATTCTTCTCCTGCTCAGGTAAGTACCTACTAGCTTATCTTTTTACTGCTATATTGGAAAATCTGTAAACCTGAAGTCTTCGTAATGGCTTAATCCTGGTGAGGAGTATTAGGTAGAATGCTGGCCACAAGATAAACTTAAATCTGAATTAGCATTAAACACGCTCGGTGTGAATTTGCTAAGAAAGATTTTTTAATAGTTTTCGCTCCTTCATTGCTGTTGACATCCCCAGACTTTAGTGTCTTTATTCAGTGTCCTGTTGCTGCTTCGAAAAATCATTGGTTCCAAAATCAATATTAAAAAAAATGGACAAGTTGATCGAAGGAAAAAGGGGTCATTGAAAGTTTGTCACAATAGGAGCCCCAACATAAATCAACAGGGCTCCCATCCTACCAATCTGCGGTTCTCCCACCTCATGTAGAGGCGGAGCCTCAGCGGACTCTGCTGTGAGAACCCTTTGTCTTGCGGCCCACCTTCCACAAGGCTGTCCAGTTGTGCGTGTCTGTAGGCTCATATATGTATGGTAGGACTTTGAACTGACAATTGTCCTGGATGGCTGTCCAGGCAGGAAAAATAATAAATGACCTCGGCTCAGGAACGGCCCATCATTAAAGGAGGAAGGTCCCCGATGATGAGTGTCTGTCCGGCTGAGCAAAGGGCAGTCTCACAACACTCATCATGTGCAGGTGCAGGCGCCTGGCAGCCTGAGCCAAGCTTTGCTAGGCTGAAGTTTTCACACCCCTGAGGGCATGAACTCATCAGCCCAGCAACGTTTTGTGAGTTTCCCCCTCATGAGGAGGCAGAGTGTCACAAATAGACTCAGACCTGGGTGCTTCAGTTTTAAGCCCAAAAGTACCCAGGGCTGACTGTTTATTAGTGATGCTCTGTCACAGAGTGGGGTGGGCTCAGCAACTTTCACTGACCCCATCCCACTCTGTGATGAGTTAGGGAAGGTCTTCCTCTCACTGGCTGACCCATGACAAAGTCAACCAATGAGACCAGGTGGTGGGATCTTCTGTTAGTTCCTTCCTGCCTCGAAGCCTCCAAGAACCACCGAGACCTTTCATCTTCTCCACCCGATATCATCGCCAGGGTCCGGTAAGTGTTTATTGAATGTTGGTTGCATGTGCATATGTATGAATGCATGTGTATTTGCACATGCTTGCTGTAAATGGGTGTGTGCATGTGCATTTGCTTGTGAATGGAGGGTGTATGTGCGTGCACTTGTGAATGGATGGGCATGAGTGAGTGTGATTGTGGATGGGTGGATGTGAGTGTATGTGTGAGCTTTTAAGTTGATGGGTGGAAGTGAGTGTATGCATGTGTTCCAAGAGAAAACTTGTTGCATGCAAAGGTCTTTTAATTTTTTACGTTTTTCAGAAACAAACTCCTGCTTTACAGGCTTGCTTCTAAGAATTAACACAATTGCTGAGTGAGATGCCATTTTCCGCCTAAAAAGGTCCTGCCAAGTCTGTTGGAGGACCTTCAGTGCAAAAGTCTTCTTTAACTTCAGCAAAATCTGTTCATTAGGGAGGGCAGAGGCATGGGTCTTCTCCAAACTGACTGGATATTAGACGACATGTTGGAATCTAAAGAACCCTATTAGAGGGTCATATAGAGCCTGATGTGCGGCCAACCTGCCAGAGGCCCTCACCCTCCACACTAGGAGAGGACCATCCATCCGCACCAGAGATCCCCACCTGCCAGAGGCCCTCACCCTCCACACTAGGAGAGGACCATCCATCCGCACCAGAGATCCCCACCTGCCAGAGGCCCTCACCCTCCACACTAGGAGAGGACCATCCATCCGCACCAGAGATCCCCACCTGCCAGAGGCCCTCACCCTCCACACTAGGAGAGGACCATCCATCCGCACCAGAGATCCCCACCTGCCAGAGGCCCTCACCCTCCACACTAGGAGAGGACCACCCATCCGCACCAGAGATCCCAACCTGCCAGAGGCCCTCACCCTCCACACTAGGAGAGGACCACCCATCCGCACCAGAGATCCCCACCTGCCAGAGGCCCTCACCCTCCACACTAGGAGAGGACCACCCATCCGCACCAGAGATCCCCACCTACCAGAGGCCCTCACCCTCCACGCTAGGAGAGGACCACCCATCCGCACCAGAGATCCCCACCTGCCAGAGGCCCTCACCCTCCACGCTAGGAGAGGACCACCCATCCGCACCAGAGATCCCAACCTGCCAGAGGCCCTCACCCTCCACACTAGGAGAGGACCACCCATCCGCACAAGAGATCCCCACCTGCCTGAGGCCCTCACCCTCCACACTAGGAGAGGACCACCCATCCGCACCAGAGATCCCCACCTGCCAGAGGCCCTCACCCTCCACACTAGGAGAGGACCACCCATCCGCACCAGAGATCCCCACCTGCCTGAGGACTGTCTGTCAAAAGTACTTATGCCAGGATGGCAGATGCGCTTTTGGCACAGCCAAGTGGCCCTCCATGTTGATGTGGTCCACACCGCATTCTGTTTTTGTATTTCAGCAACAAACACTTGTCACTGAGACCCAAAAAATCAACGTCACTTAAGTGCGAGTAGTGTAATTTTTCATTTTGACGTGTTTTGCGTGATGGAAAAATCAGTACTGGTGGAAGACCCTCCCCCCCCCCCTAAATAGGGTGTGGCTTCGGCTTTGTGACCCACAGCCCTGTGGGGCGGATAGGTCTCTGGGTCATGAGCTTCTGACGGAGGAGGCAGCTGAGAACAAAAGTGGGGGTTCTGCTGCTTCTAAATGAAGAGGGGGAACTGCGGGCTTGGCATGGAAGGGTGGGAGTCTCACTGATGTATGGCAGCACTCCTGCACCACCAAATCCTAAATGACCCTCTTTGTCTGGTGTTTGTTTCCTATGCTGTGCACAGTGCATCCAATAAACTGACTCACTGTGGAAGGACGCACTGCTGTGGGAAACCTTAACTAAAGTATTATGGATAACCGAAGTACTCACTGATGGTTGTTGTCCCCACGAGAGCAGAGGGGAAGAGTTCTCCTCACTTGGCGCACAGCACCTCACAGCACATGGCGTCAGCTGACTCTCCGCCGCCTCGCTTGGAAACGCAGCTCCTGGTTTAAGTAGGGCACTGCTTCCAAAGCACCTAAGCCTCCCAGTGCACAGGGAGTACATGACGTCAGAGAGTACAAGAAAACCAATTTAAAATCATGAAACTTTCATCTGTACATTTGTATGAAGTGGTAATGTGTGAGAAAGGAAGGGGATTCCCAAACCAGCAGACGTGAAGGGCCGCCGGGTGCCTTCTGCAAGCTCACAGCTCATTAGAGGGAGGCAGCCTGACACGTACATTTCTTATTCTGGGGAGATTCAGAACGAAAGGGGCCGCGTTCTGTTATTTCACTTACATAAGTAAATTGGAGATGAAAGTCTTGCTTGTTTAATAGCACGAAGCACTATAGGAAAAGGGCCTGCATTGCTGTTTATAGGTTAAGGTTTTTTCATTTTAATGTTCTGCAAAATGAATACACTAATGACTTATGAACATGGAACGGCAGTGTTCAGCTACTACTCTAGAGAGGAAAGTGACGGTGATATTTTTATACCTGTACACCTGCAAAGTAGGGGCAGGCTGGGGCAGCCGCAGATAGTAGGCGCGGGCACCAACATAAAAGTGGGCGACATTACTGATTCAAATAGCTCAAAATGTGACCCTCAATTGCAAATCAAGGCAGTTTTCAAATGTTAAAGATACGCTGCATCGGTGTTTTGCACGGCAGCGGAGACTGCATGCATATGTGCTTGCTGCAGGGATTGTAAATGGCCAAAGAGCACATAAATAACAAATATGCATACAATCTTTTTCTCCTCTTATTTGACCAGCAGTTGGCCAAAGTAAACAGGAAACCTGCTCAAAATCTAATCCACTGACATTTGGCTAGGTACATGGTTTATTAATATTACATACATGCATTCATACATACATACCACAGTCAAAGTTCTCAGTGCTTCCGCTGTTTTAACATTGGCAAGCTTTTGCAATCAGTGTCATAGAAATAACTTTTATTTTACACGATGACTCACGCCTAGTAGGCCCTCCACGAGCAAGGACCAGCTTACATCAACCACGCGTGAACTTCCACCAACCCTCCAGACACCTGTGATCTGCCTTCATCGCCCTCGCACACACTCCCCGCATCCGCCAAACCTATAGTGCCAGACAATCTTTCTCCTACCTCACCGCCAAGTCCTGGAACAATCTCCCCCTACACCTCCGAACATCATCCTCTCTCAAGGAATTCAGAAACGTACTCAAGACCAGGGTTTTTGACTGACCTAGCATGAACCGAGTGCCTGGATACCCTCGCAGGTGATTAGCCGTGCTCCACAAAATCCGAATTGATTGATGATAAACCTACATACCACTTCTTGCACTCTACAACTTATTGTTATTGGTCCACATCAAAAATAACATTTACCCTCTAAAGTGCATACGAAAAAAACCTGTACTTTGAATTAAATACCAGTCAATTAAAATCAATGTGTTAAGTTTAATGAGATCTGCAATTTCTGGATGAGAGGTGTTAGGTACGTATTGTATACAAACTATCTTGAACAGACAGCAAAGGACCCAGGGGTAACATATACACCATATTTCTCCAATAACTAAATTCTATTGACAATGTTTCCTGTAATTTGACAATAATTATTGAATTACCAGTCTGCTGTTATTGTTTGAAATTACATCCTGAGCCCCTTTATAGGCCAGTAACCTTATTACATCAATGACTTCCACAGCCGAAAAATAGATCTCCCTCAAAGCTTGGCATTAAATGTTTTTATGATGACTTTACATGTCATAACTGTCCATTAGTTAAATAGATCAATAGGACGTATGAACGTATGTATGCTTAAATGTATATTTTACATTTCATTTCTAAAGTGGAAACAAAGCTCGAACAGTCAGTTTGTTAACCAAGTACACAAAAGGTCATATCATGCCACGTTGGTCCCTTGTGTGGCGCTTTACAATACATTGCGCTAGTTGTAGGCACTGCAGGACAGGGCAACAAATGCAGAATGGAGGCAAATGAGAAGAGGGTAGAGAAGATGCAAAATAAAGGGATGAAGGAAAAAGAAAAGAAAGGGCAAATGGGCATCGCTGAAAGGGAGAAAGGCAGCATGTCTAGTCGCTTGTGTCGATCTGACTTTTGCCAAGCCCACTTCAAAGGAGGAGCAGAAAGGAGTGGAGTTGAAAAGGCGGAAGGAAAGGTAGCAAAGGAGAGAGCAAAATAAAAAGGGAGGGAAGGAGGGTAGAGCTGGCGAGGAGGAGAGCAGGAGAAAGAGGGATGCACAGGGCATATTGTTAGATAGGATCGAAACATACTGTCTTGTCATGCAGCTCTGAGGATTCTTCTAAGCACTGACGGATAGCCATGGTCACCCTATATTAAGTATCCATATAGCGCACTACAAACTGAATTCAATGGTACAGCTTGATTAACATGTCTAGACACTCCGAAGGAAGACAGCACACACATTTATACTTACCCTCAGAAGGTTCCAGAATAAGTCACGTGTTCATAAGATTCCTTATTCTAGCAAGAGGTGCAAGATGAGCTTATGGCAGTGAGAGAGAACAAGAGCAGATATCCTTAAGAGTATCTACACAGGCGTAAAGTTTCTACAAGTACAAACTTTTTTAAAAATCATGAGCTTTTGGATGTCAAGAACACTCCTTGTATCAGCTATGAGATGAGAACTTTTAGTTAACAGGTTTCAGCACTATCATGAAAACATGATAATTCTAGATTACATTAGTTGAGTGCTAGGTTTAGGGCCTTATTAGGAGTTTGGCGGTCTGACAGACCGTCAAACTCACGGTGGCGGTGCGGCTACCGCTGCACCGGTGCTTCGACTGCCCTATAACAAGTAGGGTGATCAGACCGTCATGGGCCCGCTGCTACCACCAGGGATCCATGATCCCTGGTGGTGTTGCAGTGGTCTTGAGGTCACAAATTGCTTGGTGGGACTGCTGTGACCCTGCCAAGCATATTACGAGTTTCCTCTCCACCATGGTTTTCATGGCGGTGAGCCCACCATGAAAACTGTGGCAGAGAGGAAACAAAGGGGGCCCTACAGGCACAGGCAGGGGAATAATGCAGAAATGGAGCACCAAATTATACATCAGGAATGACTAAATTATGCAGCTTTTTATACATATCCATGGTGTTTTAGTAACATTTTCACCTCATCGCTTTCCCCAAGATGGTTTGTAGTGGGAATAGTAAATCTGACCCTTTTAGGGTCTAACACCTTCCCAAGATGGTTTAAGTTGGAGCGAGAATAGTAAATCTCACCCCTTTACTGTCCAACACCTTCCCCAAGATGTTTTAAGTTGGAGTGTTAAAAGTAAATCTGTCACCTTTAGTGTCTGCCATCTTCCCCAAGATGGTTTACTCTGGAGTGGAATAGTAAATCTGACCCCTTTACTGCCCAACACCTTTCCCAAGATGTTTTAAGTTGGTGTTGGTGTAGTATATTACATTTTTTTTAGTGTATAAGTATTTGAAGTAAATGCATTTTATTGTAGGATTTTAAGTGTGTTACAGTTGGTGTTTTGTTACTGCGATGTTTAAGTTAGGTATGTATTTGTATTAGATTAACCAACTGTTTTAGTAGTGTACTATTTGTAGTTGATTGTGGTGTGGTTATTGTTTTGTAGATAATAAAAACATTTTTTAGTTTTATTATATATTTTAACACATTTTTTAAATATTTATTGCATACAAATTTTCATAGTTTATGTTATACACATATCTTTCTTATAGCAGAAAAAATATGTTAGTTTGTTTTAGTTTTGCATACATGTATAGTTGTTTTACAATAATTATAATCATTTTGTAATGTAATTTTTATTTATACATTATTGTCACATGCTTTTTCTTATATTTTGAACACATTGCATATTTGTTTTCACAGATGCACTTGTCTCATAAATACATTGCATGTAAGCATTTTAATAACAATACATTTATTTTTATAAATTTGTATTATTGTTTTATAATGTTTATTTTATAGTACTTTTTCATATCTATATTACATATACATTGGTATTGGTTTGTTAATTGTTTTTATATTTTTACATACTTTATGCATATTTTTGAACATGTATTTTTTTTACATTTATTGTAACATTGGTCCTTATTTTTTTTTTTGTAAACTGTTTTTATTCGTCAAATTACACATATAGCGCAGTGCTCTGCACACCAGAAGCAGCTGCACGATCAATAAGCAAAAAGGAAGATGCTTCCCTGGATTTGACATTTGCTAGAAAAAAGGGAAAGAAATACAAAGAAAAGCAGTGCAATAACATGAAAAGTGACATGTTGCCCCAACTCCCTCCCACCCCCGAGCCTCCCTCCCCTCCCAGATCACAAAGTCCTCATATTCTGGTCTTTGCCCGCAATCGGGCAATGAATGAGTCCCGAGCATCGGGCCCCCCCACAGAGAGCGCCCCCACGCTCTGATAACATGGAAACAAATTACTCCAAGGAGGGAGCTTCTTTCTCTGGCAATGGCTCAAGCCACATACCCCGATAGTCCGCCCAAACATTGGTCCTTATTTTGATAGGAAAATAGTCTTTGATTTTATTTTTATTAGGCTGCCATTTTTGTAGTGCTACCTGTGTTTTGTATTCTTAATACATCAGTGTTCTGCAGGTTTGGTATTGGTTGGTCATGTTTCTCTGCTGTTGCTCAAGTGTAAAGGTAAGAATTATTTGTAACCTATTTTTTAGGGTTTTGGGGGTAGGGCGAAATGTGGGTAGATGTTTTTACTGTAGGGGAGTGTGCTAGTTTGCATTGTTTTTTTTTTTAGTCTTAGCTAACATTTTGATGTAACATAGTGTAATGTGGTAGGCTTTACTATAGGGTAAGGTAGTTATAATAGTGGCTGTATTATGTTGATAACGTTTGCTATGTTATGTTGTAGTGTTTATAACGTGTTTGACGCATATGTTTTTGCAGGGATGGATATTTTTTTTGTTTCAGGTTTTTGAGTCACAGTACTAGATTTTTACTATTTTTAAATGTGTTTTTTTTTTTTTTTTGAAACAGGTTTTTTTTGTTATGTTTTAACCAACATTAATTTTAGATTTCCTTTTATTTTTCGTTTTTCCGGGAGCAGTTAATTTTTTCGGGTTTATTATGGTTACTTAGGATCAGGGGAGAGGATGTGGCCTAGTGGCTAGAGCGGTTGACCTCGAATCTGAGGAACTGGGTTTGAGTCTCAGCAGGGACTCTCACCATCTTATGATTTGGGGCAAATCACTTAATATCCCTGTGCCTAACAAAATGAATGTGTCCATCTGTAACGCAACTGGTGCTCATGTAAAGCGCTCTGATACCTTTGGGTCAAGTTCATGTTATATAAAACTCCACAAACAAAAGAAATGGACAATTTCTTTAGATTTATTTTTGCACCTTTAATTTTTGCATTTAATGGGGTTATTTTTGTCAATTTTTATGGATTGACTTTTTGTGGGCTCTTAATGAATCATGGACATCAGCTAAAAACCATAAGTTTAATTTCTATATATTTTGGGTGAGTAATGTTATTGTTCCAATAATTGCAGATTTTTATGTAATTTAAAATGCAATCTATAATGGGCAGAGGATGTGACGCTATGAACGAAGCTGCCGACTTTGGAACTGGGAACTAAAGTTCGAGCCTCAACATTGGCTCAGCATCCTGTGATTCTGGGCAAATCACGTACAGTCCCCCTGCTTAAAAAATACACAAATTAATGTGACTATGTGAAATGTAATTGGTGCTTATGTAAAGTGCTCTGATACCTTTGGGTTTAGTTTGCAAAAATGTTTGTATGTGATGTGGAGTCTTCAATGTATTGTGATTGAACATGATGTTGTTGTACTATGCTTTGAGACATATTTTTCATAACTTTATGCTACAATATTTTTATTTATCAGTCTTGTTCTAGACTATTTTATTTACATTTATGTTATAGACTGATGAAGAAATTATTTGTAAAATGTATACAAATATTTGTATTTTGTGGTAGGGGGTTTGTGTTGAAATCTAATGTTAGTGAGATATATAGTTTGGTTAGAGTATTATTTAGCTATTATTTCTAGTTAGTGTAGTCCTTTGTTATTTACATAGAGTTGTAAAAATGGTTGTTCTTGGTACTGTAACATTTCGTACATTGCTTTGGACTGTTTAAATATTTTAGGTTGGATTTGACAAGGTGATTGTTCTATTCTTAGCTGTTGGTAACTTTGTTCTTTTTTGCAGGCTTTCTGGGAATTTGAAAAGGGTAGAGGGACTCCGGCCTAATGTAGCTTGGAAGGCGTTGTGCCATCATTCCACTGCATAGTTGGTTTTGGATTGTAGAGCTGTGGCACTGTCTTATATGTTTCACCACAGGATTTGAAACTTGGGTTGGCGTCTATGGCCAGAATGGTGCATTCTGCCAGCCTAAGTGTCTTCAAGGTAGTCAATGGGGGACTTAGTTTTTGTTCATATTTTTGGTAGTGTGGGGATTCTATTAGAATGTTGTAGGGACTAGCTACTTCTGTGACTGTTGCATAGGCTAGGGATATTAATGTTTTGATTTCAAAGGCAAACTTGCTGTTTGCTACATATTCTACATTTAATGTTGATTTTTGAAGGTGTCTCCAAATGCTTTGATTAAAATGATAATAGCAGCCTTGTTTGAATGTTTGTGGGTCGATAGTGAGAATTGTTTCTCATTGCCAGCTCAAAATCTTTAATTATTTTTTGAGGATCGTACTTGTTTGTTTGACTTTTAATTTTGTTTAGTAGGTCATAATATGTTGTTCTTTGCTTATTGCGTAAATTAGGAGTATTTTACTATTTTGACATTCTCCATGTATGGTGCATATTTATGTGAAGGGTGGCTTTCTTCTTCTGCACCAGAGGTCATTTTTTACAAGAGATCCATCTTAAAAGTAATACGCCAAAGCTGTAAGTCCCTCCTAGGCACTCTCATGCATTTTTTGCATTAGCTCAGGCAGAGGTCAGGGGTGTTGCAATAATATTAGGCAACAGTATTGATTGGGAAATTAGGGAGGTGATCAGGGATCCTCAAGGTAGATGGATCTGAGTCATAGCAGCAATTAAAGGATGAAGCTTAAACTTTTCCAATTATTCTGGTCTAATCAGCGACGATATAGATTCTCTCACTCACCTATATGAAATGGCCCTGGGGGCAGTAGGCCCATTGATTTTTAGAGGTGATTTTAACTTGATTTAAGATCTGGTCAGAGACACGTCAAATAAGAATAAAAACAACAAAAACCAAGGACGAAAAGAATAATAGAGGCTTTTAAGTCTAGTTATCAGTTGAAAGATCCTTGGAGAGAAGATCATCCAAATATCAAACAATATACATGCTTCTCACAGAGATTTAAAACCGATTCCTGTATCGATTTTTTCTTAGTTTTGAAATTTTGGAAGAGAGGCCAATCGGATACCCGGGCCAACGCTTTTCCCGACCATTCATTGGTATCAGTTGTAGTTAGAGCTCGATTTATGAAAAAGGGATAGACCAAGATGGCAGCTTGACAGATTCCTGCTTTCTAATCCTCAATGGGTTAAGGAAACAAAACTGTTCATTCCAGAGTGTTTTGCTATTAACAATGCCATGGCTTCTTTGTTCACTATTTGGCAGGCTTTTAAGGCAACACTGAGGGGGAGAATCATTGCCTTTAAGGCTAACCTGAATAAAGAATGATTGCAGCGGATATCGAATTTGCAGGCAGCATCAGATAAAGCAACTGAAGCTAGGATGAGGAACTCTGGAATAGAGCCAGTGGAAGGCTCAATAGCATCAGCAAAACAAAACCTAAGGGATTACTATACTTTGGAAGAGATTAACAAATCTAGTGCCCATCAACAAAAAACATATTAAGAAAACCAACATATTGGCAAGTTCTTGGCTTGGTCCACCAGTACCAAAAGGGAGAAGGCTTTGATCAAATCTATAGAGAATCCTGCGACAGGGCAATTAGCAACAGATGAGGACAAGATTGCCAACATGTTTTTGCAGCATTATAGAGACATCGATCAAACACAATATAGTATCCCAAAGACTAGCATTGCACAGTACTATTCCACCATTCAGCTTCCTAGCCTATCCAATTCACTGTCTCAGTCTTTACTGAAGTCTATAATGCCGGCTGAAATTCAAGAGGCATTAAACACAATGCCAAATGCTAAAGCATGTGGAAATGATGGGCTGCCCACAGAATTTTTAAAAACTTTTTCAATTGAACTTGTGCCTTTTTTAGTAGATCTTTTTAATTATATCAAAGAAGGAGAGGTCCCTTCAACCTTTCAAAAATCCACAATTGTTTCATTTTAAAAGAAAGATAAAAACCTGCAATCGGTCCATTCATATAGACCGATTAGCTTACTTAACACTGACTATAAATTAGTGATGAAAATCTGGGCAATTCGTATAACCCCAGCAGCACAACAGTTAATCCATGCAGATCAAAGTGGCTTCGTGGCAGGCCGCTTAATGTCGGCTAATACTCAATTTTTAATTCAGGCAATACATTACTTTTCTACGACTAACATAAAAGTCCTATTTATGATGACCGATGCTGAAAAGGCATTCGATCTGGTAAACTGGGATACCCTGTTTTATAGTCTGTACAAATTTGGTTTTCCACCCCAGTTTATTACAATGCTTTCGTATTTATATACAGGGGCTAAGGCCCAGGTGATAGTCAATTCTAAGATGCTCGGCTCAATAATAATCAAAAGGGGCACACGGCAAGGATGCCCCCTATCCCCCATCTTATTTACATTTTTTATTGAACCCCTAGTGGAACAACTTTGCAAAGACACCATAAGGGTACCTGTGGAAGGGATGGCTCGTCTTAAATTATTTGCAGATGATATAATCTTGTATCTTCAGCCTGATCAGGCTAATATCAACTGCGCAATCCAGACAATAACAGACTTTACTAGAATAGGAGGACACAAAATAAAGCCAACTAAAAAAGAGTTATTTCTTGTTAATGTATCTGCCTCTGACCTCCCTATCCTACTACAACATTCAGCAAAGAAGTTGTCTCCTATAAGATATCTGGGGATATCAGTGACCAATATTTTCTTTAGTTTATTCCTTCTAAATTACGATAAAATGCTGCAAAAAATAAAGGGAATGCTTGAGAGGTGGTCACTGCGTCCCTTGACAATAATAGGGCGTGTTTCAATGATCAAAATGTCGGTGCTACCATTGTTAATATTCCTCTTTTCTGATATTCCAATAAAAGTCCCTAATAGTTTCTTTCAGGAACTAGACGCAGTTTTCAGAAGTTTTATCTGGAACAAAAAGTCATCCAGGGTGCAGCTGGGGTCTTTACAACTTCCAAAGCCACAAGTAGGGTTGGCGTTGCCCAATATGCAAAGATATTATCAGGCTGTTTTATTGGATATTCTCTCCAGTTATTTAAATGGGTGCAAAGTATTAGATACGTTTTTTATTAACAAAATGATTCAGGAATCATAAAAGTTGCTATACTACAGAAGAAGAGTAGATACACATTTTTACAGGATATTCTTGGGTGGATAGATGGCTTGAGTAAACTCTATAAGACGCCCTTCGATGGTTTGCTATTGTTGTTGCAGGAGGGTTGTTATTTGGTGCTCTTCTTAGCAGATGGCGAGGTGAAATTTTGGAACTCCATAGGTTTTAAGACATATGCTGATTTTTTTGCTCGAGGCAAATACACCTCCTGGGAAGAATTAATAATGAAGAGCAATCAGCAATGCATATCACATTTTTTAAGTTTTCACCTGATTAAACACTTTTTGCAGGTTACAATGAAAAGTGAAAGCTACGACCTCCATGCAATCAGCGGAGCTCTGGTGAAGAGCAGATTGCTCTGTATAGGTAATTGGTACAGAGTGCTGCTAGATCTGTCCTTAGAATTAGTTTTTTTTCAAGGGTAGGAGAGAGAACTCAATGTTATCTATCAGAGAGAGATTGGCACGCTATTGCTGAGATAGGAGATAAATCTCGTCGGGCAGCAAATTAAAAAAAAATGTCATTCCTGTCTAGATGGATGGCATATTATACCCCGGAAATTTGCATAAAATGTATCCAGCGGTCTCGAATAATTGCTTTCGCTGTAAACAACAAGGGGAAGGCGGTTGGCTCCACACATTTTATTCTTGCCCTCATTTTGTTGATTTCTGGCAGAAGTTGTTTGAGGCAATCAGTCAGGCTATTAGGACAACAATAGTCTCAGAGGCCACCTTAGCACTATTTGGCGCCTCAAAAAGGAGCTGTCAATTAGTAAAAGGCCAACAATATTTTATTTCAATAGCTTTGACAATTGCATGTTCTTTTATCCTCCAGTATTGGAGGACGGCTAAGGTCCCGACAATCCAGAGCTGGAAGGATAAAATGTGTTGTACCATGAAATTTGAGGAAGCATATGCAAAGCATGTGGGGGAACTTAAAAGGTTAAAGCTGTTTGGCAATATTTCAGAGAAGATCCCAATTTGGGTTAAAATGCTGTATGGTTCTCCTCATAAACATGGCGAATTGACCCCCTAGCTTAGACCACTAATGGGAAAAATATTCGATAAGAGGCTTGAGAATTAGTGGGTAGCGCAATATTCAAGAATTCCGAATCAGGTTGTATCTTAGCTCTGCACTCCATTGCACAGTTTCTGTACACTAATGCACTTTATTCACAAGGCACTAATCGTTATCATTGTATCTTAGCTCCGCACTCCATTGTGTAGTTTCTGTACGCTAATGCACTTTATTCATAAGGCGCTTATCGTCAAGAATTATTGTATTTTATGGAGAAAATACTTGTTAATCCAAAATATGTTGTGTAGTATGACTACAGGGATAAGGATTGAAGAGAAGGGGAAAGAAGGGGAAAGGGAGGAAGGACAGGAAGGGAAGGGAAAACAATGTAAGGTTAACATGCTTAGTCATCGGTATTTTGGAGCAGTACGTTTGCACTTTAATTGCTATTTACACATGTTTTTCTAAAGATCTAGTACTGTATATTTATGGAACAGAACAGAGGTTTCAAACCTGGTTTTACCTTAATATCGCACTTTGCACTTTGAGTAAGCGTGTTTAGCAATCAATATTTTTGAGTAGTACATTTGTATTTAAATTGCTAATAGCACATGTTTTTCTAAAGATTGTAATAGTATTTGTTTCGGATTGTACTTAGTACTGTCCTAGACCAATAATGAGAATTTATATATACATCATGGCTAATCGATTTGGATCAGATTGATATGAATTGGAATAGGTTCTCTTTTCTTTCTTTTTGTCTCACTTTTAACTACTGCACAATGTATTTATGTTTCCTTCTGCTCAATACAAATATTTAAAAAAAAAAAAAGAGATTGGGGATTGCTGGTAGTTGACTTGTAATGTGCTAAAGAACTTTAGATAGTATATTTTTAAAATAGTGCCTTTGGCTTCCTGAATGCTAGTGCTTGCTTGCCCGAGATTTTGGAGAACATGCCTTACTTCTGTTACATTTGGTGGGTGAGTGCGTTTTCTTACATTTATCACAATGTCATTTTTAGTTGTGGACCTCCTGTAACAAGCATTAGCATAATATCTGGTACATTTCCAGTTAACATTTTCGCTCCCTATGCTTTTCTTCTTATATATGCATCCCATGGAAGATAGTAATTATTTGCCTTTTTGCGGGGTGAAATATGTGGTTCGTGATGCCTATTTATTTGGAAATGGTAGAAGTATATATTGATTACTTTTTGTTAAACATTTTATTCCATTTATTACTAACATTGAAAATGCATTTTTATTTATTACATTTTATACTTACATATTTGGTGTCTTTTTAATGTGCTGGTTATTTTTTCGGTTTCTGTTTACTTCAGTTGAAATGTGGGTCAGGTGGGGCATCTTTTCCTTTAGGTAGAAAATGCTTGTTTAGTGTTGAGTATAAAATATTGTTAATTTAGTTTGGGGATTTGTTCCGGATTCATTTTAGTTTTACGTTTTAAGGGCTGGTTTGGGGGATACTTTTTTTTATGACTTTTACTTACTTGTAACATGTGTTTGTTGAGGTTCATGTTTATGAAGAAGGCGTTTTGATCTGCTGGATGGCTTTTTCTTTTGCTATGTTGATGTGAAAGCTGCAGTTTGGAGATATAAATGAAAAGGCAAGCTTTAATTGTTATTTTAAATTAAGGTACAACCAATTTTTGTAAGCAAAATTGCAGCATTTAGGTTATTTTAGTTACTTGTAGTTGGTTTTGTGAAGACTTGAGCCTGGGTTTTCTTCAAGAAACCCAGCAGAGTTTCATGTTCTTCTAGTTCTAGCATTTGTGGTGCAAAATATTGCTGTTTTTGTGCGCTTTTATTAGTTGTGTGTTAATTTGGTAAAGGGTTCTATTGTTTTTTTGGTTGAAAGTGAATATTATTGGTTAGTAAGTGTGAATTTACATTTTTTTCATTTTTTTACTTAAATGATGGATGCTAATGAAGGTTCTTTAGTGATATATACACATGTATGTATATATGTATGTATATATCTATGTGCATGCTTATTTTTTAAATATTATTCTATTGATATGTTTTTACTGAAGATTATCGATTATTATTCTTTTTAGGGTTCTTGTATTTGGTATATTTTTAAATATTTTAATATTTGTATTCATTTTAGTGTATTGTAATTTATTCTAGGTTGTATTAAGGTTTATGTGATTTGTTTGTTAAGTAAGTGTATTTTTTTTCTAGAATATAGGTTTGTTAACATTTATTTTGATGTTATATGTTTTAGTGATTTTATCTGGTTGTATGGGATATTAAAAATCATTTTTATAGTATTGTATTCTTTTTAGTTATAGGCGGTATTGTTAATATTTTATTTTCAATATTTTATTTATTTTTATGTATTTAAAAAGTTAACAAAGTTTTGTTTATCGATCTTTTTGTTAGCAAAAGTATTTATTTTAGCTATTTTTGAGAGCGAAATTTGTGTTATTGATATTTGTGTCAGCGGTATTCTGTCATATAGCTGTTTACAGGGTTTACAGGCTTCGGAAGCGGGCATTGTATGATGAGATTTGGACTAAACTGGAATGCAGTTGTCTTCTCTAGAACGCTACTGCAATTACACTGGATAGAACAACAGAACAAACAAGGAGGCAAGGCACACGAGTAAGAGGAGGCAAGGCAAAGGGAACCAGCAAGGAACTAACAAGGAGCATGTTGAACCAAAAGGGAAAAAACAAAAAACGTGAAGGATGGATATGAGTGAGAACTGCAACGTATACAGAGAGGCAATACAGCTAGCAACACATTTCCAGGTAAACACCATGAGCCACGATTGGCCTTAAATAGAGCTCTGCCATCATTAACCCAGGTGTGATCTTGATCGCATGAAGTGAGTAAATGATGGCTCATGCAGTTAGTAGTCCAGTGTTCCTATTCGCGTGAATTTCCATTGACCTGTCTTCCATCATTTCTAGCCCTCATGAAGATTAGGCTGCCTGGGTTTTCCCTGAGCCATGACAGAAAGGTAGCCAGTTAACCTTTACAAAGGGTCTGCCACTGCATGGCAGCTCGTGTTAAGTTTTTGATCTGTTTGAGCTCAAAACAAGGTGTTTTTTTGTCGAAATCTACAAATTATGCAGCAGACGATGAATTATGTGAAAATAAGATGCATATAATTTCTTTTCATGAAGACTACACATTGGTGAAAAAGAAAAAAGATGCATGACTGAGAATCTCCTCATATACTCTAAATCAAGGGCAGAAATATCTAAATCCCCCATTGTCTTTCCATCTGAGCAGTAAATTGTCTAGACTTTGCTTCTGCTTATTTTGGTTTTTAGGACTGTTTTTTAAGCAACTAGGGGATCCTAATGTTCCCTAGCTTTTTATCTCATGTGGAATGATTGCCACAGATGTTATGTACCATTCAAGGCTTGGATGGCATCTGAAGGAGATTACTGAAATCCATATGTAACTCTTTGAGTTTTAGGAAGTGTGCCAAAATAGTTTTAGAATGTTTAATAGTGCAGATTGGCAGCTGTTAGGGTGCCGGTGAGAACGCCCCACTTTTTGTGTTGTCACCCCCATTTTTGTAGGCTGATGCTGCTGGTTTTTTCTGCTTTGTGCACTAGGACATTGTGAATCAGGTCCCAGTGCTTATGCTGTGACACCTAAAACATGTAAACGTTTGCTAACTTCAAATTGGTATATTTAACTTTCCTATAAGGCCATAGTATATCATGCCCAAAATACACCCATGGCATGGAAAATTAAATGTCACCACTGGACTATAGCACTACTGTGCAGTCCACTAGTTTGACCGGGTAAACGTGACTCAAGGCCTACCACAGTAACCTGGCAGCTCAGTCTAAACCCTGCAGCTTGATTTGACCAAATAAACCCTTTTTGATAGGACAACACCTTCTTTTTTAAATATTAATAAATCACCCCTACGTATGCCTTGTAGCATGGTGCATAGTATTTAAAAGTAAGAAATGCGATCTTAACATATCCTTACAGTGACTAGCACCCAAAAGCTATTTTCACTGTTACAAAGCTGGCTGGCCCATAGACAAATACTGGGAAGCAATATTATATATTCATTCCGCTATCTCTGGATTGTGACCAGCTATAAATATGATTAAGCCGCTATTTGTAATATTTATTAAAAGCCCAACTCAATGGTGAAGTTGGCTTTTTAATAAGTATTAAGGAAAAGTAACTCTTAGAAAGTTACCTTTCCCTACCTAAAACTCCTGGCGACTAATTTGCTTTAGCTCTCTAGCAGCAGCCCAGCGAGTACTTAGCCCTAATGTGGTGTGAGAGCTTCTCCCAGAGCAGAGACAATAGCCTGGGTGTGGGAAGTGTTTTCTCTTCCCCTTGCATGAAGACCAGTTGAGGTGTACCCAGTAACTTAATTTACTTGAAAGAGGCCTTCCCTGTCAAAGGCAAATGTTAGGTGACACCTGGAAAGGTCCCAGCATTTGTCCTCGCCATCGAAGTTTTCCATAAAAACAGCCAAGACAACAGCCAGCGCGTTTCATTAAAAAAATCTGAGCTTCTTCAGGGCTGTAAATAATACATAAAGGTCATATATAAACAAATAAATATATCAAACAATCCCACATAAAAAAACTACACATGACATAGATTCAATCTAATAAAAACTACGAAACTCAAGAAAGAATGCTGTAAAAATATATGGAATTGTGGATTGACTATTTCTTGGGTGCACCATTTAGTGTTATGATCTTCATCTGTCTTTGCCAGGCAGCAATATCATGCAACAGCTGGTACTGTAAATGAACTGCATCAAATCTTGATTTAAAGGAACTGTTTGGAAGATGCGGTTTTAAGTGTCTGCCGTTGGTGTGCTGGTGTTTGCATATTATTATCTGAGTAAAACAA
Organism: Calotriton arnoldi; assembly: GCA_963921515.1. NCBI lineage: Eukaryota > Metazoa > Chordata > Amphibia > Caudata > Salamandridae > Calotriton > Calotriton arnoldi. The sequence goes on along the minus strand of CAWUFW010000868.1, from coordinate 1,500,163 downwards.
GATCAAAACGCCAAAAATCCTATAACTAGAACTGGAGTTATGAATTTTTAAAGAATAAACCAAAAAGAGTGTTTAGAAGTCAATAATGCTAAAAGGTTGCTTGAGGTCACGCTAGAGCGGGGTAAATCCAAAGTTCAGGCTGACCGTGATGGAGGGCAGACCGGCTATAGGACACAGACAGGTTCCACTGACAGAGTACCTTCCTTGGAGCAAAGCGGCGATGTCGAAGACTTGAGGCGAGGAGTCGAGGATATGCTGCGTTGTCGTCGATCCGTGGATGGAGGCAAGCATCGTCACAGATCCGCGCCATTGATGGAGCTTCGTCGATAAATGCTTTGTATGATGCAGGTGTTGCGGGGATTCTGCACATACACAGAACTATGCGCAGGAAAACAGGACCTCGGTGTATAGGGGCTGAACCTTCCTACCACCTCAGTACCCAAAATCCCAAAACCGACTAGCTATAGTGTCTCATTCGTTCTCCTATATAATCATGAAGCTACAAATGATTAGACAACCCAGAACACAACACTCCCGACTCTCTCAGGAATCGCGGTAGCAAGACGTACCCTTTCGCTCACTCACTTGTACTTATCCACAATAAGAATGGTCAGAGTCTCTGTTATAGTTCAAAATGTTTATTTTAACTATCGTGCTCTATAATGCAGTATACGAGCCACTACCAGAAGCGAAATGCATAAACCTAAAACAATTAGCATTGTTACAATTCCATAGAATATAAAGGGGGATGTCATCATATACAGACAGTGGAAAAAGGAATATACGGCCTAACCACCCTCCCCTTGATAAGGTGAAGTTTATTATATAAAGGAAGATCTCTGGGCTTTGTCAGCAGACCCCATACCTTAATGCCTAATTGGAAGTTTTACATCATAGGAACAGCATAGCTCTTCTCCCTGGAAAGGTCCCTCTCCAAGTGTGTTAGAACAACATGCATCCCCGTAATATCAAAGCACGAGTTTCCAGCAGCGCAGCTGTGTTAGCATGTTTCGTCTAGATGCTAGGGACTGACCAGAACAGAATAACAAGGGGCATTGTTTATCGACCTTGCACATCGTGTGCAGACTAAACTCCAGGAACAGGCAGAGAACGCAGAAAGCAAACAGTTCTCATGTGAAAGGCACAAACAGAGTCTTGCATAATAAAGTCATGTAGTAACGTGCGCAAAAGCAGCATCACGGCAGCCGAGCTCATGCTAACTTAGCAATGTTGATAATGACCCTAACGGCCATATAACACAGGCACTGTGTCGTTGTCAAGGTACGCAGACCGTCGTCATTGAGCCACGCCAGCTGTACAGCCACTGTCTTCGGGCAGCCGCTGCGTTGGCATCAAAAGGCGATGCGTTGGTTCTGATTGGCGCAAAGTTGCTTATGCGTCAATGTAGGAAAAGCTGCAAAAACCCACTTCTGAGGCCCAGGACTAGAGGAGGCACCTCTGGCAAGGGTAGGACTCACAGATGGCAGAGTCCAGCAGCACCAGCAGAATTGTAGGAAGTCTTTATGACCCTGAGACTTGCGAAAACAGGAGGCAAGGCAGCAAGCCCTTGGAGTCACTCTGGGTTCAAGTGAGATGGGTCCAGTCCTTTTCCTCAGCAGGGCAGATATCAGCAGGCAGCAAGGGCAGCTCAGCACAGCAGTGAAGCAGTTCCTTTGAACAGTCAGTCAAGCAGAGTGGTGATCCATGTAACACAGCAGTCCTTACTCCTGGCAGAGTTCGTCACAGGCCCAGTAGTATACTGATTTGATAAGGTCAGAGCCCCAGTACTCATACCCAAATGCGCCTTTGAAGTGGGGGTGACTTCAAAGCAGCTTCTTGCAGTGCACAGGTCCCCTTTCATCCCAGCCCTGTCTGCCAGGCTATCTGTGGGGGGTAATCAGTCCTTTGTGTGGGAACAGGACACAGTCTATTCAGATCTAAGTGTCAGCTCCTTCTCCCCCTTCCAGCCCAGGAAGGCTATCAGAATCCTCTGTCACACCCACCCTCCCTGTGTTTGTGGCTGTCAAGAGGGAATGCACAAAGTGTAGCTGTCACCCAGCCCAGAGTTGTATTGGAGACAGGATGCAAGGCACATAGAGCAGTGAGAGCAGAAAAATGTCCACTTTCTAAAAGTGGCATTTCAAATATAGTAATGTTAAATCCAACTTTACCGCTAAAGAGAATTTATCATTACTGTTCCAAAGATATGAAACATGATTTAGCTACCATTTTCTAATGAGGAATTACAGCTTAATAGTATTTTAAGGAATTCCCAATGCTAGCCTAAGAGAGGAGTAGGCCTCACAGTAGTGAAAAACTAATTTAGCTATTTATCACAACCAGGACATGTAAAACCTGAAAGTACATGTCCTCCCTTTTAGTTACACAGCACCCTGCCCTTAGGGCCACCTACGTCCTACCTTAAGGGTGACTTGAGTGTAATAAAAGGGAAGTTCAAGGCTGTTAAGTGGGTTTAAAGGCCAAGGCGAAGTGGCAGTAAACTGCACACACAGGCCCTGCAATGGCAGGCCTGAGACAGGTTTGAAAAGCTACCTGTGTGAGTGGCACAATCAGTGCTGCATGTTCACTAGTAGCATTTAGATTAAATGCCCTGGGTATATGGTATACCACTTTACAAAGGGCTTACAGGTAACCTAGATATGCCAATCAGATATACACCAATGCCATCATGTTTTAGGGGAGAAGCACATGCACCTTAGCACTGGTTAGCAGTGGTAAAGTGGTCAGAGTTCTAAGGCCAACAAAAAGATACAGCAAGTGGAGATAAGCAGGCAAAAAGTTGGGCGAAGAGCACCCTAAGGATGGCAGGTCTAAACTCATGCTCTGTGATTCTGGCATAGGCACTGGAAATAGTGGTGCTGGAGGTGCTACAGAACCCCCAGAAATTACTATGCTGGAGTTCAAAAGGTGAATGAGCAATAAAGATGCCTTTAAATTTTGTCTTTATCTTGCCACATTTGCTCTTCATTTAAAGACAGAGATCAAATATCTTGGGCAAATTGCTGCTTATGCATTTAACATGGAGACTGGTGTTTACTTTTCATTCTCTGAATACAAAGTGAAAGAATTTTGTAGAAAGAATGATGTGCAATGTTGTTAGAGTACATGAAGCGTGATATTGAAAGCTGTAGCTTGTAAAAAAGAATCTAAAACAACATTTAAATACCTTCAAATGGACTGTACAAACATTTAAAAATATCAGAATTAAGAAAGCATGTTTTGTAATTCTGAAGTGTAATCAAAACAAACATGTTAATAGGATCAAAACAAATCATGGCACTTTACTTAGTGATGAGCATATGATAATTATTTGCTGAAACCGATTTCCACACATGGCCATTTTTGGGCTATATGGGTTTACTAGCAAATGTAGTGTCCATTTTAAAGAAAAATGGGCTGTCTGTAAATAACAGTGCGCTACCACACCATGGTTTAGTAACATATTTTTGACAACGTGCTCCGAAATTCACACCAGCTGGCTACATACCACATTTTTCCCACTCTCCTGCTCAAGTGAGTTGGGCAATCTAACATTGATGGCAGCACACCAACTATGAAAATAGCACCAGTGGAATCTGGGAAAGATTTGGGGCCAGATTTACGACCATAGCATTTTATGACTCGAAATTGCGACAAATTGCGAGTCGCAATTTGCGAGTCGCAAAATGCTATGTACAACAGTATCTGAGACACTGTTTGCGATTCCCAATGGGGTCGGAAATTGCATGCCTCATGAATATTAATGAGGCTGTCGCAATTAGCGACCCCATTGGGAATGGCTAGCACTCCCAGGGATGGTGGCCTGCTGGGGTCAGCAGACCACCATCTCTGTGACTGCTTTTTTAATAGCGATACAAAAGGGGATGATGGACGGAACGTTTGAGCCAATCAAACACTCACCCCCAGTCAACTGATCTGGGTTTAATCCATCATCATTCTTTAGCTCACTCCACCACCCCAGTTCAGACATGGCCATATGCAAATCAGTCTGACCCTGTGCCTCATGGGAACAGTCCAGCCCGAACTGCCAAGCCATGTCTTCCCTGGACCGGAAACAAGCATCCTGAGACCGGATTCTGGCATTCCAGCCGTCATCAGCCAGGCTTGCTTGAATCCAGTGGCAAAGTGAGCAAGGGACCCACGTCTGGGCATACCCCCGCCATGCTATGTACAACAGTATCTGAGACACTGTTTGCGATTCCCAATGGGGTCGGAAATTGCATGCCTCATGAATATTAATGAGGCTGTCGCAATTAGCGACCCCATTGGGAATGGCTAGCACTCCCAGGGATGGTGGCCTGCTGGGGTCAGCAGACCACCATCTCTGTGACTGCTTTTTTAATAGAGCAGTTTTTTTTAAAATGCAGCCCGTTTTCCTTAAAGGAAAACGGGATGCATTTAAAAAATAAAACTGAGACTTTTCAGTTTCATTTTTTAAGGGCAGGCAGTGGTCCCTGGGACCACTGCCTGCCATTTAAAAATTATTTGCGCATGCATTCCCAAAGGGGAAGGGGTGCCCTAGAGACCCCTTCCCGTTTGAGAGTGCCTTTCCACCCTTCACTGCAAGTATTTTGCGACCGCAATTGCGGATGCAAAACATTCATACATAGGTTTTAGAGTCGCTATTTGGAAGGGACGCCCTTGGAACGCCCCTTCCTAATAGCGAGTAGCTAACCCTATTTTGCGGGTCGCTAATTGATTAGCGACTCGCAAAATAGGGTTGGTACAATGGCCACACGTTTTTTGCGGTCACAAACGGGCCTAAAATTCCTTTGCGACTGCAAAAAACGGTCGTACATCTGGTCCAAATGTAAAGATAAAATAAGTGACAAGTGGCCTATTTTTTTTTACTGCTGCGTGCCCACCTAACAGCATCAATGATTCCCGCCTACAGACTGAACATCAAATAAACTGTGCCCAAAAAATGTAATCAAAACCAAAGGATATGGCTAAACATTCTGATGGGTGAATGTCTACCTTATCCAATTCCAAGCAAGGAGCATAAGCTGGGTACCCGCAGTCTGATAGGCATACACCTCTCTGCTGTATTGCTAGAAACTTTTGCAAGCAGGACAAATATAACCTAGCTGAGTATTGAGAAACCTGTAACAGTCTCATTAGGAAGAAAACATTTCCGTTCGCCAGTTCCTTGCAAAGGATCTCTTGGCTCACCTCCTGCCCTTGTCACACTTAATCATCCTCTGTAAAGGTTAGTCTTCACTCTCAATTAGGCCTCTCTCCAGGGATGGTCGCCGAAGAGCCTGCAGATGTATCAGCCAGTGGCTATCATGACCAGGAGCCACCTATGCAGCTATCGTAGCCTTCCAGTGATGTAAAACCTGCTTACCCGCGGCAGGGGAAGTTACAAGGGGCAAGGGCGGGCCCAAGACAGAAGGACGAGCTGGTAGCAACTTGATCTGAAGTAGATGAACTAATATCACTGTCCCTTATTTCTCTGCATTTCGTTTATTATAAAGATTGTGGGTTATATTGTGGCTTACTAATGTAATCCAGCACAATTGTATCAACCTCAGAAGCATGAAAGTCTGGGTCGGCCCTGTATAGAAAGGAACATGCAGCCTTCAGTTTAACCACAAATCCAATTTCTGGGCACATTAACTTACTAGAGCATCTTACTGGAAAAATATAAATGGCACTAAACAAGCGGTACCACTAAATCAATATGCAGGAGAAGTCCAAAGGTCATTCTATAAGTCATAAATAAAAAGAAGTAATAGCTGGAATGCTTTTTGTTGTCTTTCCTGGTGGATTCCTATAGGTTTCCTACGTGAAGGCTAGTAGATCCCTTGGTAAACAGCACCATTGCTCTGTTCAGAGATTCCTAGAGGACTGTTATGCAGGATTCTTGCACGAGTTTTTTGGTTACCTTGGATCTGTTCCTAGGTACACAATGGAGCCGAGCCCACTGTTTCTCAAGGAACGACGCTGTGTACATGGCAACTCCTTGAGTCAGCGCGTGCGCTGCGACTGCACTGCTCGGTGGATGTTGCTGCATGTTTCTGAGCTGCATCATTCGGAGCTCGCGCCCTCCTAACTCGTGGAAATACTGAATTTGTACATCTGCTGTAAACAGAGCGATTTATTGTAAAAAGGGATGCCTGGCTCGTTTCTGCACCGATGCACAGGCACAGAACATGATATGGTCTCTAACTTTCATGTACTATGGTTTACTAGGGCTGCAATAAAAAACAAGGTGAGATAGCTACCAATAGGAATGCGGTAGGCAACATGTCATGTAAACCAATAATCGCTATCAAACTAAAACACAAATATTCCATGGGTTTCCTACAAGAGTTTGCTTCACCACAGGAGACGCATAGGGCGAAGAGAGCAATTGAAACAACAGTCAGCCAGGGTGTTGTATACATGTCTCAAACCTACAGTAAAGTAAACTAAAAGGAATGCACTAGTGGCTTCGAAATTCCAGCGTGTCCCTTTAAAAGCACAACAATACTAATAATCCTGAGTTCAAGGCAGGGACCTATTAGTCAGGCTTGAGACTGTGAAGCTCCAGACAACTCCTGCCAGAAAAGCAAAAATACATAAGCAATGGTTGAACATTGGGAATGTAACAGGAGAATACTCAATTGGGCATGACCTCCCACATAAGGGGGTTGCTGTTCGAAGATGGAGGCGGGATATAGCTAGAGCAGCTGCCATGTTCCCTCTCCACTCCTAAGTGGAGATGTGTGAAGTAGTGGGCATATCTTCTGACAGAAGGTAGCCCCCTGAAAGAAATCTCTGAAAGGCTCAATGAGGGAGTCTGACTGCAGGACCTACTACAAGAGAGAACAAGGCAGAGAGGGGACAAGCTTCAGGCCCTATTCAAAGACAAGGGTAACCTCGCCTTCAAGTTGCAGATGGTACCTGCTCTGTTAGGAGCCCTGTGCGATTCTTTTGTAATCTAGAGGTGCATGAGGCCTGACACAGGGTGTTCCCCCTTTACCTGCCAGTTACCTGCCCAGAACAGTGTGGCACGAGAAAATCATTGTTAGAATATCGTCTGACATCAATATTGTATCCTTAATATTATGGACAAAAATAATGTCCTGTTAGAGTTAGTAACAGAAAATCTACATCAGTAAACAATTTAGGACATGCTGTTTTTGTCATATGATATTTCTGTATACAATAGTCTGACATGGAACTCTCAGCACATGTTTTTTTTTACAGAGGCCACTTAGCAGTAAAACGCAATCATAACATTGATAAGAAGATCTTCAATGATACGCATAGCTTTCAGTGCAAAATCATCACTATTGTTAGACTTGGCATACTTGGCGTTGTCCCCCCTTACTTATTGTCTTTTAACCTCCTGTTTTGGTAACTTCATTTTTGCTGGCTTTAGGATTCTGCTGATCTCCATGCCACTGGAGTCAAGCTATACTGGCTGATGAGGGGTGAAACCGGTCCTAGGATGCTTGTTTCCAGTCCAGGGAGGACCTGGCCTGGCTGTTCGGGCTGGACTGTTCCCATTGGGCACCGGGTCAAGACTGATTTGCATATGGCTGGGTTCAAACTGGAATGGCATGGCGAGCAAAAAAACGATGGATTTAGGCCCCGATCTCTGTACTGGGGTGAATGTATGACATTGTTCTGCATTCTGTCCATCAATTGTTGTTTTTGCATTTAGGATTCTGGCTAAAGGAACAAATGATGGATGGAATGTTGAACAATGCAAACATTCACCCCAGTCACAAAGATCTGGGTTTAATCCATTGTTCTTTTGCTCACCACGCCACCCCAGTTTGGACACAGTCATATGCAAATCAGTCTTGACCCTGTTCCTCATGGGAACAGTCCAGCCCGAACTGTCAAGTCAGGTCCTTCCTGGACCAGAAACAAGGATCGTGGGACCAGTTTCGGAGCATCACCCCTCATCAGCCAGGCTAGCTTGAATCTAGTGGCCAAGTGAGCACGGGACCCACGTTTGCGTATACCCTTCTCACTAAGTGCGACAAAAGCAAAAGGAACAAATGATGGACGGAATGCTGAACAATGCAAACATTCACCCCCAGTCACAAAGATCTGGGTTTAATCCATCGTTCTTTTGCTCACCACACCACCCCAGTTTGGACCCAGCCATATGCAAATCAGTCTTGACCCTGTTCCTTAGTGGGAACAGTCTGGCCCGAATGGCCGGGTCAGGTCCTCCCTGGACTGGAAACAAGCATCCTGGGACTGGTTTCAGGGCATCACCCTTCATCAGCCAGGCTAGCTTGAATCCAGTGGCACAGTGAGCACGGGACCCACATCTGGGCATACCCTTCCCACTTAATTTAACCATTCTATGCCGCTACCTGTCTCTGAATACACACCTGGCTTGAGTAACAGCTGGGCTTTGTGCATTCCCCCTAGACAGTCACACAAAGGGAGTTGGGGTGTGACATTTGCAATCTGATGGCCCATCACCAGGCTGATGGGCCTTCCTGAGATAGGTTGGGAGGAAGGAGCTGACACTTGCACCTGAATAGGGCTGTGCCTGTCCCCAACAAAGAGCTGCATACCCCCCTGTTATGTTATGTTATGTTAAAGTCTCTTGTAAAGCGCACAAACACCAATTGATTTCTTGGCGCTGATTCTAGGATATGCTTGAGCCCTATTGATTTATCATAAGCTTAGATTTCAGTCATAGGCTTGGGTAAATAACCATGTCTTGAGGAGCTTTCTGAATCTCAAAAGGTCCGTGCATGCTCTGATGTCAGATGGAAGGGAATTCCAGAAACTGGGTGCCTGGTTCTGCACCAGTTGAAGTCTCTTGGTGAGGTATAATGGAATGCCAAAATACAGAGAGTTGGCATAATCTATATGTGATATAACCATGGCTAGGACAGCCTGAATCAGTGCTTCCCTAGTAAGGAGTCTACTGATCTTCCTTATCTTTCTTAACTGAAAGAAGCAGGTCGAGGTAACCGATCCAATTTGGGTTTTCATGGTAAGGTCTCCATTAATTATCACCCCCAAGGCTCTTGGCTGAGGATGGGATGGGGGGGGAGCCCAACTCGGTTGGCCAAAAATGGGAGCTCCATGGATTCTGAGTGCCCCCTATCAGGATAAGTTCCGTCTTGTCCGGATTGAGTTTTAAATGGTTGCTGTTCATCCAATCACGGATGTACAGCATAGTGGTTTGAAATTCGGACACAGAATCAGGTGTGTTATTAATGGTAAACATAAATTGTAGATCGTCAGCATAATTGAACGTACACACCTTCCTTTCTTTTAAGGACTGAATCAATGGCAAGAGATATAGGTTGAACAAGTGAGGTGATAACGAGGAACCTTGGGGTACTCCACATGTTATACTCATTTTAGATGCTGTGAACTGGGATAGGAGGACTGACTGGGAACAGTCCTCCAAGAACGACCCTATCCAGCTAAGAGCTGAACTCTGGAGGCCAGCATCCCGGACACGGTCGATCAGAATACCATGATCGGCTGTGTCAAATGCAGTGAGAGATCCAACAGCACCAGGGCCTGGGGAGATCCTTTATCTACTTCTTTCCGAAGTGTGTCCAGAACGGTCAGTATTACTGCCTCTGTTGAATGAGCTGGACGAAAACCTGCTTGGTGGGGGTCGAGGTATTCTGACTGCTCGATGAAGGTACACAGGCATTTTGCCACATAGGATTCCAGTACCTTGGCCAGGTAGGGGAGCAGAGATATTGGACAATAGTTAGTCAGGGTTCGAGGGTCAGCCCCTGGTTTTTTTAAGAGGGGAACAATGATCGCTTCTTTAAAGGCTCTCGGGACGATGCCCTGAAACAGTGACTCATTTAGGAGGGAAAGGGCAGGCCTGGGAAGTAAAGAAAAAACTTCTTTTAAGATGTGGGGTGGACATCTGTCATTAGGTGACCCAGATTTTACTTTTAACAGGAGGTCCAAAAATACCAGGCTATCGCCGGGAACTGGTCAAGGGAATAGGAGTTTTTCGGCATAGATGGAGGTGCCTTGGGGATGTTGCAGGTGGGGATACTGGCTTTAAACGAGGTAATTTTATCAATAAAAAAAGTGTTGAGAGTTACAAAGTGCTTGAGATGGCATTGGTATTACTGTGACTCTGTCGGGATTGGATAATTCATTGATAATAGAGAATATTTCTTTAGACCTATTGGAAGAACTCAGGAACTTTGAAGAAAAATACGTAGCCTTGGCTGTAGAAATTGATTTTTTGTATAGCTTAAGTTGGGCTAAGTAGATCTCTCTTTTATCAGGAGAATAGCTACGTCTCCATCTCCTTTCGGATTGGCGGAGGGCTAATTTTTGTGTTTTTAGATCGGCAGAGAACCATCTCTGGGCTTCATGGCGCCTTGCAGATCTCACTGTCCTGAGAGGAGCGTGTTCGCTGCTGGCCGCTGTTAGCCATGCAGTGAGAGTTTCCTCACTGACAGTAATGGGTGGCTGGGTAACAGGGACTGTGTTTGCAAATGTATTCAGGAAAGGAGTTCTGTCCATACTATTCCAATTCCTGGCCATCGTCCCTTTGGCTGCTAGTGGTTTGGCCATGGTTATATTGTTAATAAGAAACTGTATTAAATAATGGTCAGACCATGTACAAGGGGAGACTGTCAGTACAGACACTGTAAGATTAGCCGTCCAGACATGATCTAGGGTATGTCCCTTAATGTGAGTGGCAGAGGTTACCTGCTGAGTAAGGTTTAACCCACTAAGTAGGTCAGTCAGTTCTCCAGAATGAGGTCCACCCAGTGTGTCATTGGCCCAGTAATTAAAATCTCCAATCAACAATATTTTTGCGTGGTTTGTTATAAAATAGGCCATCTGTTCACCCAGGGAGTGGGAGAACAGGGGCATATTCTGGGGGGGAGCTTAGTCCTCTTCCCCTAAATTCTGCAGCATTGAGACTGCTTTTTCTCCTGCAGTAACTAGTGACTTCTTCCTGCTCATCTGTACCTGAGGCTCATGGGGCAATATACCCATTCATACATAGTATGTATTGTGTGTATACATTGTTTTACACACCGCCTTTTTAATTACAATAGCCACGAATAGAGTGTGTGTTTTTTGTTACATGTAGTATGTCTTTGTATGTTTTCCCTCCTTTTCCCCATTTCTTTCACAGGTCCATGTACCACAATAGAATTATTTTCTATAATCAGTCACTTTGACACATATGCTGTTTTTCAGGTCTACGTGAGACACCGCCGTGTGTGGCGCAACTAATACCCTTCATTTTTTCTTTTTCTTTCTTTTTGCAGATTATCACATAGTAGTACAAAAAGTTTAACGTATAGAAGTACAAACAGGTACTTCACATTGCATGAATATTTGCATAATTTTTCATAATTTTTCATTTGCATATAACTATCTTCACTTTTAGATCAAGTGAGTACTGAAGGGATCGTTTCAGTCCTGATGAAGAAGCCTTGAGCTTCGAAACATGTTGACTTTTTAGGAACGTCAGCTCATTATACGCATGACCATTCCATACCAAAGTTTTTATTAGGTCCAGCCTCAACGACCTATTAAATTGTCTTATGTCTATGAGGCCAGTTCCTTTTTAACTTCACTTTTGACCCTTCTTCTCACTACCCTTGCACCACACATAGTTATTAGATTAGTGCTCCCGCGTAGTCGCTGGTCGTAGCACGCCCCATCCCACAGTGGGATGGGAAGACCCCAATGATGAAGCATGACATCAAGGGCCCTTTTGGTGTGTGAGGGGTATTTAAACAACCTTTGTGTATGTCCTATCATGGAGTAGGCTTACAATTTTACTATCCCCATCCATTATTGGTTCCTTTGCTCATCATTTAGATTACTGCCCATATGGTGGATCTTGATGTTTTACTGACTACTGATTTGAGGAGGACGTATCCACCGTCAGTGTCCCTCGGGACGCTACCTCTTCACTCCCTTATTTTGTTTTTCTGAAGACAAACGATCTACTACTGTGGATAACTTCCGAATTTTAAATGCATTCAAAGATATTCCCACTGCTGGTATCAATGCGCCAAAAATATCACCTACAATTTCTGAAAAACTTTCCCTCTTTCTACGTGTAAAGCTATTAATCATCTTGTATGTTCCCTTTTCTTCTCTGTCCATGTGAAAATTTTTGGGAAAGACCAGGCCTACATAGCAAGTTCCATACCAATGGTCACCGCCTCCCTCAGCCAGAACACACCCACCGACACAACGGACCCAAACGAAGCAGCCAGCAACCTCGCCAAGTGGCTGACCGCCTGCGCCGACGACCTCGCACCACTAAAAAACCCTCCCAGCAGACCCGGAAGCAAGAAAACCCCTTGGTTCACCAACGAACTCAAGGAATCCAAGAAGAACTGCCGCACTCTCGAGAAAACCTGGCGACTCGTCCAGACCACAGACAACAGGACCGCCCTCAAGCACGCCACCCGCAAACACCACCAGCTGATCCGTGCCACCAAGAAGTCGGCACTCAAAGAACGACTGGACAACAAAGCCCATGACAGCAAGGAACTTTTCAGCATCGTCAAAGAGTTCTCCAACCCCAGCGCCGGAAACAACGACATCACCCCTCGCAAGACCTCTGCAACTCACTCTCCGCGTTCTTCCACCGCAAGATCACCGACATACACAACAGCTTCGACGCACAAACAACGCACCCTACCGCCGAACCAATGCCCGCCACCACCACCCTCTGCAACTGGACCCCGATCAACACCGAAGACACCACCCGCACGATGAACTCCATCCACTCCGGATCACCAACCGACCCCTGCCCACACCACGTCTTCAACAAAGCCGACGCCACCATCGCACCCCATCTCCGGGACATCATCAACTCCTCCTTCCACACCGCCACCTTCCCGGAGAGCTGGAAGCACGCCGAGCTTACCGCCCTCCTGAAGAAACCAACGGCGGACCCCACCGACCTCAAGAACTACCGCCCCATCTCGCTCCTTCCGTTTCCGGCCAAAGTCATCGAGAAGACCGTCAACAGACAGCTTGCCGCCTTCCTCGAGACGAATGGATCCTCGACCCCTCGCAGTCCGGGTTTCGGGCCAACCACAGCACCGAGACCGCCCTTATCGCAGCCACCGACGACATCAGAACCCTAACCGACAACGGGGAAACAGCTGCCCTCATCCTCCTGGACCTCTCCGCGGCGTTCGACACCGTCTGCCACCGCACCCTAGTGAAGCGCCTCAGCAACATCGGAATCCGAGAGAAAGCACTGGAATGGATCATCTCGTTCCTCGCCGGAAGAACCCAGAGAGTCCGCCTCTCCCCGTTCAGATCCGAAGCCACCGAAGTCATCTGCGGCGTTCCACAAGGATCCTCACTCAGCCCGACCCTCTTCAACGTCTACATGAGCCCCTCGCAGCCATCGCACGCCGACACAACCTCAACATCATCTCCTACGCCGACGACACCCAGCTGATCCTCTCCCTCACCAACGACCCCACCACCGCCAGAGCCAACCTGCACGACGGGATGAGAGACGTCGCCGACTGGATGAGGAACAGCCGCCTTAAACTGAACTCAGACAAGACGGAAGTCCTCATCCTGGGCTCATCACCCTCCGCCTGGGACGACTCCTGGTGGCCCCCGGCCCTGGGCACCGCACCCAAGCCAACGGACCACGCACGCAACCTGGGCTTTATCCTGGACTCCTCCCTATCGATGACCAGACAAGTCAACGCCGTCTCATCTTCATGCTTCAACACCCTGCGCATGCTCCGCAAGATCTTCAGATGGATCCCCACTGAAACCAGGAAGACCGTCACCCAGGCACTCGTCACCAGCCGACTGGACTATGGGAACACCCTCTACGCCGGAACCACAGCCAAACTTCAAAAGAGACTCCAGCGCATCCAGAACGCCTCCGCACGACTCATCCTGGACATCCCCCGACACAGCCACATCACCGTACACCTGAAAGACCTGCACTGGCTCCCCGTCAGCAAGAGAATCACGTTCAGACTCCTCACCCACGCACACAAGGCCCTCCACGACCTGGGCCCAAAGTACCTCAACGACCGCATGTCCTTCTACACGCCCACACGCCAGCTACGATCAACCAGCCACGCCCTCGCCACCGTACCACGCATCCGCAGAACCACCGCCGGAGGAAGATCCTTCTCCTACCTGGCGGCCAAGACCTGGAACTCCCTCCCCACTCACCTTCGGCGAACCCAGGACCATCTCGCCTTCAGGAAGCAGCTCAAGACCTGGCTGTTCGAGCAGTAACTTACCCCTCCCCCAGCGCCTTGAGACCCTCCCGGGTGAGTAGCGCGCTCTATAAATGCCGTGATTGATTGATTGATTGGTCCGGTAACCTGTAATAAGCTCTATTCCCACAAATATAATAGATACCTGGAAATATTGGATCTTTTCCACCTTTGAATCCCCAACCTCCCAGAATTTGATAATTGTCATGGCAGATACTGGAACCTACAAAGTAATTGTCATAGACTGTCTTATTTCTCCTAATACACAACTTTCCTGTTTGTGGCCAATCTAATGTCATTGCAGCATTTATCTTTTTCCCTTCATGATTTCCTTCCTCAAACGTCCATAAGCGTTTTCCTTCCTCTTTTATTGCTTCTTTTTGAAATTTCATTCTTCTTTCTTCAACCATTTCTAAAAATACTTTTTCTTCTTTCTTTAACTCACAGGTAAGGTTGTTACTAACTATTTCTTCTAACGTTAATTTTCTATGTTCTAATAAGAATTCCCCTAAAACTTTGGCTAGTTTTACTTTGTTAAGTTCTGGTACTACTGGAATGTTTGCAAAAATCTTATCTATATCAGTATAATAAGATTCTAATCTACCTGTTTTATAAAATAAACTTGCTATTACACTACATGTTATCCCATAAGTTAAAGGTAGGTGATGATAAGTCACACCTTCTGACACTGATGCAGGCAACTGCATACAAACATAACAATCTCTCACATCCATTGTCTCTACATATTCATACAACAATTTTGTAAAAACATTATTTGAAAAGTCTGTTACTGACTTATCCTTATCTAACTCTGCACTACTTCTTAAAATAACTGGTTCTTTAATATTAGTTTCTTTTTCTGGTTTAGTATCATTTTTTGCTTCTATCACAGCTATACTAATAGGAATTGTGATTGCTAAAACTATCCATATGGTCATTAATAACCCTGTACAAAAGCAGCACATTTTGCACCATCTTTTTATAAACTCACATTTATCTCTTCTATCCCTATTATTTTCCATTTTTCTTTTTTCTATTTGCTAAGTTTCAGAAAATTGTGTCACTACACCTCAGAAATGACTTAGACGCCACTCTGCTTCTCAAAAGTCTTTGCTTGGTACTTTCTTTAATTCTCTCCAGAATTCTTTCGTTGTCACATCCGGTGATTTGTCACGTCCAGTAAAATTGTCATGTCCGGCAGAAGCACTATAAGTCTTCACTTCAAGTTTGTTGCATCTCGCCTTTTCCCATCCGACTTCTCAGTCTCTGGTTCTCGTGAGTGTTTTCTTCTTCTTTGTAATCTGTTAGTGCAATATACAGCCACTCAGGTGACTTATACTTTGCATTCACTTTCTTTGTCCTTTTGGACTTTTGTAATCTTTTTCCACTTGGTTTTTCTTGTCCCTTTTGACTTGTTACTTCATTCACTTGTTCAGCACTTTCGTCTCCCGCTCTTATTATTCTATATCTCAATTTTCTTATATAGCTGTTGGGCCAATTATCTCCTTTTCTTGGCCTTTTGGCTTCACCTTCTCTTTCTTCTCTTTCTGATTTCCAATTTCTTTTTCTTGATTCAGTTTTTGCCTTTTCCTCTTCTCCACTTTCTTCTGTTTCTGTTTCAACTGTTTCACTATTGTCTCTTATTTTCAAACTTATAATCTCGTCATCTCCTACTGGTGGATCTGTCTTCTCCTTCTTGTTTTCCCTTATTACTGTCCCTCCTCGGTGTTCTTCCGATTTGGTGTTTTTCTCCCTTTCTGCTTCTAAATGTCCCTGTTCTTCTGTTTCTCTATCTGTCCCTATTGCTCCTCGGGGTTCTTCTCGATTTTCTAACTTTTTGTGTACTTCTTTCCCTACTTCATCTATTAATATTGTTTCTGAAGGATTTCCACCATAACTTGTACTTGGTTGTTCATCTAATTCAATTTCTTGCTCAGTTTCTTCTCTAATTGGTTTATAACCCCAAGTTTTCCTTAGGAATTCTTCACGGTTTTCAACTGAATCATCAGATTCTGAAGTTGTGTCAGATATTTCCAGATGTCGACTTACAGGTCGATCTTCAAGTTCTGGAATTTCTGAATTTCTTTCTTCTTCTTCTTCCTCTTCTTCTCTAGAGGTGTTTGCAGTTGGGGTTTCCAGATGTCGACTTTCAGGTCGATCTTCAAGTTCTGGCACCCTTTCTCTTATCCTTGTTGTCCCAGCCGTTAAACTTTTATCCCACACTTCCAGACGTCGATTTACATGTCGATCAGTAGGTTCTTGAACTCTGATTGTGTGGCTGGCATGGACCCAGTTCTTCACTCCTGCACACTTGACTGCAGTCGTTGTCACCAGGATTACCTGTCGTGGCTCGTCCCAATGAGGAACTAGACAGTTTCTTCTCCTGTGGACTTTTATGCGGACCCAGTCTCCTGGATTCAAGTCGTGGGCTGGTTTTCTTTCAAGAGTGGTCGCATCCGGTCCAACCTGATGAAACACAGAACGCACCACATCAGCCAGTCCCTTGCAATAATCCAGTACTAGATCATCAGTTATAGTTAATAACTTGTTGACAGGTGCGTGTGCTTGTCTCATTGCTCGTCCCATGATCATCTCATGAGGACTGAGTCCGGTTTTCTTTTCAGGGATGCTTCTGATGGTCATCAGAACAGGAGGCAGTGCATCCGGCCATTTGAGTCCTGTAGCTTGACACATTTTTCCCAATCTGTTTTTAATTGTTCCATTAATCTGCTCTACTACCCCAGAAGCCTCTGGTCTGTAAGCACAATGTAGTTTTTGTTTAATACTCAATGCTTCGCAAATCAATTGGATCAACTCATTTTGAAAATGTGTTCCTCTATCTGTCTCAACCGTGACTGGAAAACCATACCTTGGAATGAACTCTCGCAGCATAAGTTTTGCCACTGTTGTTCCATCATTCCTTCTTGTGGGGTATGCCTCCACCCAACGAGAGAACAAACAGACGACCACTAGAACATATCTTAGTCTGTTACTAGGGGGCATCTCGATAAAGTCTAACTGCATTCTAGTGAATGGACCTCCTTCTCGTCCTATTGTTCCTAGACTCACTACTGTTTTTCTTCCTGGGTTAAACTGCTGACAAATAAGACATCTTTGACAAAGACTTTCAGCAATGGCTCTGAATTTTGGGTTATACCAGGTTTGTCTAAAAAGTCTGATCATTGCATCTCTCCCAATATGAGCTTGTCCATGGTACATCCGTGCCATGTCTGCAATCATGCTATCAGGCATAACTGGTCTTTCATCTCTGTATACCCACACACCATTATTTTCCTGTCTTCTACATCCTGCTTTTATCCAGTAATCTTTTTCCTCATCTCTTGCAGTTTCTTGTAACTGCCTTACTTCATCCCATGTCTCGACAGTATTAGTGAAAAGCAAAGGACAAGAGACATGCTCCCTTTCTCTATTTTTGTTCATGGACGCCATGTTCTCTGCACAATATTTAGCGATCTCATCAGCATAATTATTGCCGACCGCTATGTAATCTTCGTTTTTCTTATGCGCTTTGCACTTCACTACAGCTATTTGTTTAGGCAACTGTATCGCCTCAAGCAGTTTTTTAACAAAATCTCCATTTCTGATAGGTGTTCCTGCAGATGTCAAAAATCCTCTTTGTGACCAAATCTGACCGAAGTCATGTACGATGCCGAAACCATATTGGCTATCGGTCACAATCGTGACTCGTACATTTCTTCCTAATTTACATGCTTGAATCAAAGCAATCAGTTCCGCAACTTGTGCAGACCTAACTCCTTTCAGACAAGACGCTTCCATCACAGTTGCCACTGTGCATACTGCGTAAGCTGCGCTTAAAACTCCTTCTTTTGTTCTCAAGCATGAGCCATCCACAAACATGACATAATCAGATTCCTTTAACGGTTCATCTTTTATGTCAGCTCTTGGTTTCGTGCAATATTCCAGTACGTTCAGACAATCATGATCTACTTCGTCCTGTTCAATTATATTTTCCTCATCTGGCAATGATGTAGAAGGATTTACATTCATGCATCTATCTATGGTCACATTTTCAGCACTCAAGATGACTTTTTCGTACTTAGTCAGCTGACTATGTGTCATGTACTGTGTTTTTGTTCTTGTCAAAAGAATTTCTACTGAATGGGGAACATATACTCTCAGTGGATACCCCATCACTATACCTTCACTTTGTTCCAGACTTACACAAGTAGCAGCAACTGCTTTCAGACATCCAGGCAATGCTTTTGCTATAGGATCTAAAACAGCTGAAAAATAAGCGATTGGTCTTTTCATTGTGCCATGTTTTTGTACCAGTACTGAAAATGCACATCCATCTCTTTCACTGCAGTACAACTCAAAATCCTTCTCATAATCAGGCATGCCTAAAGCAGGGGCCTCACACAGTTTCTTTTTCAATTCTTTGAAAGATTTAATTTCTGCTTTGTTTAACTCAAAAGGGTCTTTTACATCTTTCTTGGTCAATTTTTGTAAGGGTTTTGCAATCAAAGAGAAACCACTTATCCACTGTCGACAATATCCAACCATTCCCAAAAACATTCTTACCTCTCTCTGAGTCATTGGTGCTCTCATTCCTTGAATCATTCTTATTCTTTCCGTCGCTATCTTTCGTACTCCTTTCTCAATTTTATGCCCTAAATACTGGACTTCTTTCTGACAAAACTGTAATTTTGAAGGAGACACTTTATGTCCTCTTTTCTCTAAATGGTTCAGTAAAGCAATTGTGTCACTTACACATGCTTCTTTGGTTTTCGATGCCACCAATAGGTCATCGATATACTGCACCATCACTGATTTTTCTGGCATTTTCAAATCTTCCAGAGATTTCTTTAGAATCTGATTAAAGATTGAGGGGCTTTCTGTATACCCCTGAGGAATTCGGCACCATGCCAAAATACGCTCTCCAAACCGGAACGCAAATAATGGCTGGCTATCTGGATGCAAAGGAATAGAGAAAAATGCGTGACACAAATCTATCACAGTGTACCACTCAGCTTCATGTGGAATTTGATATAGAATTACTGCAGGGTTTGGCACTATTGGACAACAGGGTACAACTATTTTGTTGATCTTTCTCAAATCCTGTACTATTCTATATGTTCCATTTGGCTTTTTCAGTCCCATAATAGGTGAATTACATGGACTGCTCATGATTTCTTTTAGAATTCCCTGTTCAATCATCTTATTTATCACAGGAGTTATTCCTTCAATTATTTCTGGAGTTAATTTGTACTGTGGCGTATTCGGGTAAGTTGTCCCTTCTTTCACTGTCACTTTTACGGGATCAACTTCTCTCATTAATCCAATGTCTTCTCCTGTAAAATCCCACACACTTTCTTTTACTGCACTTTTTAGTTCTTCTGGAAGTTTTTCTGCATCAAATGCAGGAAACAAACTATTCGTTTCAGGTTCCTGATTCATCAAAGTTACTTTATACAAAACATCTTCATCTGAAGTCTGAAAACCGATTCCATCTGGCGTACAATAAATTGTGCAATTCATCTTGCATAAAAGGTCACGACCTAAAAGATTTACAGGACTACAATCGCACACTACAAATTTATGCATTTTGCTAAAAGAACCAATTTTTACTTCCACCAATTCAGTAAGTGGGGTTTTAATCTGCTGATTGGCTGCTCCTACTACTTGGATGTATTCACCTGAGAGAGGAAGGTTTGGAATTTCCACTGATCTAACAGTAGAACGGGTAGCTCCAGTATCGACAAGGAATGTTACGTTTGCACCATTCACTTCTCCATCCACAAAGGGACCAGACTGATCTACCTCTAGAGTTGCGCCAAGCACGCACTCTTTCCCCTCTCCTGCGCACCGTCAGAATCTTTCATCCGGGTCATCCTCACTCTGACGCAACCAATACTGAGAAATGTTAGCTGCTCGCGGCAACTGTGTTACCTGCTCTCCTCCGTAGAATCCTGTTTCTGTACTGTATCTTTGCTGGTTAACAGTGTTGGGGAGTGGTGGTTGCGGCACCTGACTTTGTTGAACAACTACCTCATTCTGCACCTGTGGAGTTAATGATTGATGTTCCGGATTAGGTTTAGGTGGGAACTTACACTCGTTTCTCCAATGCCCTAATTTTCCGCAATTATGACATGGCCATTTCTTCTTTGCCTCTTCTAGACTCACTTGACCCTTTCCTTTACCTATGTTTGGTCGCATTTTATTCTGTCCTGATTCATTTCCATTATTATTGTCCAATTGAGCTTCTTGTTTTTCTGCCACCTTCACTTGTGCCCACATTGCCTTCTCTTTCAACTTACGCTGTTTACTCTCTATTTCATCACTACAATACTTAGCATATCTCAGTACCTCATCTACACTTCCATTCTGCCAGTTTATCATGTGTTGCTTAATCATATCACTTATTTCTTGTTTCAGGCCAAACACAAATCGGTATACAAAATGACTCATGTCTTTTTCACTCAATTCCTCATAACCACTATACTGCTTGAAAACCAATAACAATCGCTCATAATATGCATGTACAGACTCCTTACTTTCCTGTGTAGTTCTATAAATTTTTACCCAATCTGTCTCTTTAGGAGGAATCTTATTCTTCAAAAAGGTAATCACCTTATCGTACTTCTTCATCACATCAGGACCTGGAGCTCCTGTCTTAGGATCTCTTGGATATTCTGTAGTTGGCCAGTCAACTGTAATCTTACATTCTGACCACAAATCTGTTGGTACCACTATGTCAAACAATCCATCTAAATCTATCCACAACACTTTTGAGACTTTTACAAACCTTTCTACTTGTCGGTACCACTCAACTGGCTTCTCTCTTAACTTTGGAAAGTCATTGGTAAATGACAGTATGTCCTGCCTAGTCCAGGGAACATGCACGTAACTACCACCTGGAGTTTCTCTCATGGGGTATTCTTTGGCAACAGATTCCTTTTCAGTTATCATAAAGGCCAATGAACCTTTGTCTGTAGTTTTCTCATTCTTCTTTGTCCATCTAACCTTCCATCTGTCCACATCACCCCATTTTCTCAACAACACAATTAACTCCTTTATCTGTGTCAGCCTTCCTGCCGTGTTCAAATTTTCAATATCCTTTTCACAAAAGTCTACTCTGTATGGTTTCTGCAACGTTTTCACTTTTGCAAAGTCTATTCCAATCTCACTAGCCACTTCTTCTAGTTTGTCATGTAAATTCTTTGCCCTCCATGTAATACTTTTGCACAGAAACATTATTTCATCATCCTGATAATTTTTTATCTTTTCGGTACCAATCGTTCCTAGAATTAATTCTTCCATGTCGATTTTTAATCTGATTACATCTAATGGTTTTTCTTCTGGTTCTTTTATTTTAAATGCCTTCATCCACTCATTTAACTCATCAGGAGTCGGACCTATGGGTGTATTATTTAGTTCTATCCAATTACCACTCTTTTCAGGGGTTTCTGTTGCAGATTCTGTTACCATATGCATTTTCCTACCATTGCACTCATTTACTGTCAAATTTGTAGGTGGACTTGGTCTGTAAGTACTAGCCAAATTACTTGTACTTGCACTTTGTTCCATCCTTTCCTTTTCTCTCTGAAATTGTGAACTCATGGGAATTACCAAAGATCGTTCATCAATTTTCTGATTCTCAAAAACGGGTATTACTGGACCTATTGTTACAGGCACAGTAACTGCTTCCATATTTTTCGTTAATTCTCTAATCTTCTCCGTTAGTTCTTTTGTTGTCCTTGCCAATTTGCTTGCATTGTCGCTTTCTATTCCTTCATTTTGAGAAGTTCTCATTTGTTCTTGTGACCTATTTACTTCAATTCTCTTTTCCGGGCTTTTATTTTGCATAGTCTCTATTAGCGGCGCATTTGGTCTCACCACTGTAGAACTCTGCTGATACGGAGGTGGATTTCTATTTAAAATCTCTTCCAGCAACTCGTCATCCGTTTCGCTCTCATGCATATACTTTTCTCTCTCTATATGTTTCTTTTTCTCAGTCCGCTTTTTCTTAGTCCCTTCCTCAACTGTAAAAGCTGGAAACAAACCTCCTGTCATGTTAGCACATCTCCATCGTTTTATTCTGTCCTCATGATTTACTCCCCACAATCTTCCAGGCATAAATTCATGATCTCTCATTCCTCTGAATCTCTCTCGTTCATACATCTCATCTTCCCATTCCGTCAAAGCCTCAAACTGTGTTGGTCTAGGTCTAGGTTCCAACTTACACATTTTTTCTCGCAAATTTCTCAAAACTGCTACACTAAATGAACCATTCTCAGGAAAAGCTAAAGCACCATCATTCTTCGTATATTTAGCCCAATTTTCCAACCATATGCACGTATGATATCCATATTTTAGCATCATATGTGAAGCTGCTGATTTCGGCGGAGGAATCACTTGTCCCTCTCTAGTCACAACCTTTTTGTCTTTCTTAAAGAAATTCTTCAATTTCGTCATCCATGACGTTCTCTCCCTTTCATACTCGTAATACGGCATGTTTTCTATTTGTTTTCTCTTTACTCTAACGCTGTTCTGTGTACGGAACTTCGACCAATTACAGCGAGACTCACACTAACGTACCAATCAGAACAATTCCCACCGTCCGCGAACCAACCAATCCTAGCGCGGCACTTTTCTACGTCACTCCTGCTCTGTGTTCACGTGACTAGCGCACTATCCAATCCTAGCGCGGCACTGTTCCACGTCACTTCTACTCTTTACCCCTCTTTTACAAAATTTATCGGCAATTTTCTTTTCGCTGTTTTCTTCGTTAGTTACAACCATTAAAACAATTCCATAGTCTGTTTCGCTAAACAAAAGTGACAGCTTTGTTCTTTTACACAAGAATCCTGTATTTCCAGTAGGCAGCGCTTACCTCTACCCTACCACAGAATTATTAACTTTCGCCAATAAAGTAGCACTTCCCTCTACCTTACCCTTCTTTCAAGCAAACAGTTTACTCGTTTCTCTGGGGATAAGACACATGTGGAGACTAGGCTCCTGAGAATTAAGGCCAAAGTTTCACAAGTAAACGTGATTTGCTATTTCAATTACACACTTTTCGCACAGAAAATCCCTAACATAACACAACCTGCGTTATTACCAAAATGAATTCAGACCATGTACCAAATTCCATGTGACTTCTCTTGCCACACGTGTTCCACTTCCTACATCCCAGAAGCGTGAAAACTCACATATAACATAACGCGACTCAACATATAGTGTTAGTCATCAAAAATAATCAATAATCAATAAACAATAATCACTAAACTAATCTATAGAAAACCATAACTCTGCTACCAAGAAATCTGATGCAGCGCGTACAATAAAAACTATTCTCCTCCTAGGTCACTTATAGGTCATCCAGGGGCAAACTATATTTTCTCATATCCACATGACGATGGGGCCCATAAACATCGCCTAACACACACGCACACACCTGGATTTCCTTTACACCTTTATGAAATTCTGTACTCCTAGGAGAAGCATGAGAACTAAATGGAGAACACCATTTATGTACCGCTGGAAGGAGCCGGGATATCTTATTACCTTAATTTGTCACTTTCTTTTAGTTATTTCTTAAGATATTCCTGCTCATTGTTTTGTCGATGAATCATTCATGAAAAAAATTAGTTCATAGTGATTAAGACCAGCTGAATTACAATAACCAATTACTGATGTCACAATCATTTAGGAAAATAACCACTGAGTCATTTTGGTTTAAAGAATCTTAAATTTTATATAATTTTGAAAACATGAGAAAGAATTTAAACTTTATTCAATTATTCATTCTTAAATTCAAATATTTATTAAGCATAATCAATTTATTGCAGAAAGGACATTTTTGTCATGAAGCCAAAACCCTAATTACCTACCTACCTTCCTAATTTAGCCTAATGATTTCTATCCTAAGTTTAAGAATTAGAAATAACCTGATTCTCATACTCAACTGGAAAATTAAGACAGCAACAGCAACTTCAGCTCGTCAGCATCAGCTACCTGCAACCCGTCTCATCTAACAGTCTTTCAGCATCTCCCGTTCAGTAAGGGATCGATCAGGACCACCCAGCACTGGAAGCCACCAACACGACTCTCCAACTCCGCTCCTGACTGTGACTGCAACTGCGACTGACCCCCTCCCACTAAGAGTAGGCCCTCTTATACCCTAATTCTAACTTTGCTAACTAACTGTTGCAACATTAATAACACGCTTTTCTTTCATTGGTCCATGCATGTCATCTTATTCATTCTTTTAATCAAGTTCTCTTGGATCCAAGGGTCCTTGGATCATTTCCTTTCCCATACGCTCAAACATATTTTCATCCGTTTCGATCAGTACATTTGTAACTTCTTTCGATACATTCGAGAACTCCGCAGTCATTGTCCTTTCTCTTAAACTTGTTTCCCACGGGTCTTCTGCTGATCATCACGGCACACTATCAGTTCAATTAGGTCACATCAGCCTTGACCATTTCTTGCATCCTAGCGTCTCAGTAACCTCACGAGGTTTAGTTTTTTCTCCGATTTCATCCGGTGTCACATGTCCCCTTGCGCCTGCGCACATCTTCCCACTGGCGGCCATTTTATATCGCCACTCGGTTATACTTTAGAAGCACTAATTTGAGGCAAACAAAACATAATTAAAATAGAGAAAAATAGCCCTTTCGTTTCCCTCCCATCATCTACGTACCCCAATTAGTTATTACCTAGCAGAAAGCAACATTTAAGCTGTTCCTTACTTACCATCACTATTGTTTTTGCAACGACACGTTTTATTTCTATGAAGCACAAACATGCATTTATTTTTAATTAGTACGCATTTATTTGTACGTTATAATTAGACACACGGACATCCATTAATAGATTATTTAGCACACACATTGGCATGTTACCATTTCCACACATACAGTGTTGATTAATACATTTAAACGAACATTTTATTTAATTAATTATAAAATTTGTTAGGGGTTACATTTTTTTTATTTTCCCTGCTCCATCAATGGTAACCCCACTAAACTCCCCCTCCCCATTAACTGGGGGACACACTTTCCCCGCACTATGCTAGCCACCCCGGATTCTTTCCTCCATTGGGAGGTGGTGCTCTTTTTGGACACTTGGGATCCCCTTTGTAGTGTCCATACTCGTAGCACTCATAGCACTTAACTGGCTTGGGCTGCTGACCTTTGTCCGGGTAGTTCTTCTTCTGGTGACCAAATTGGGAATATGAACCAGACCCTTTCCCCTTTGAGTTGTTTTGGGAGCCTGAAATGAACTCCTTATTTTTTTTCTCCCCCCTCCTTCTTCTGGTGAGAACCCTGGCCACCCTTTTGGGAGTCCACCCCAGATACCATTTTGGACACTCTGGTGCTGACCCAGTGGTCTGTCTCCTCAGCAAGCTTCCTGGAGTCAGGAAGCTTGCTATCAACTAGGTGCTGGAGCAGCTGTGGAAAACAAATATCAAGAATGTGCTCCTTTAAAAACAAGATGTACAACCCTTCATAATCATTAACTTTGCTGCTTCTCACCCAGCCCTTCAGTGCCTTACCAGCATAGTGCAAGAGATCCACCCATGTTTGTGCAGAGAGTTTGTGACTGGCCCTGAACCATTGCCTGAACTTCTCAGGGGGTCAACCCAAACTTTCAACCAAAATGGTCTTCATAGCAGTGTAGTTGGTCTGGTTCCCCACCTCTAATGTAAGGAGTGTGTCCTTTCCCACCATGGGCATGTGCCGCCAAAGACTACCCCCCCAGAACTCCCCTTGGACCCTATGCACTTTCAAAGCCACTTCATAGGCTGCCAACCATTTATCGATGTCATCCCACACATTATAACTGGGCACCATATCTTTTGGGATATGTAATCTGGACTCGTAAAGACATTGTAGGTATGCTACCACCATTATTGTTTTTGCTGGACCCCACTTGGAAAGCTCTAATATCCAGCTCTCTGAGGCTTAACTCATGGGCCATCTTCCTTTCCTCTATGGATAGCCTCTTCTCTTCTAGAGCTTGCTCCTTCTCAAGCTTAGCAAGGGTCTGCTCCTTGTCCTTCTCCATCTTGGCAAGCTCAAGCCTTAGTTTTCTTTCCTCCCTCCTGTCCTCCAGCTCCTCTGGGGATAGGTTCTTTAAGGAGACACTGCTGCCTGGTCTAGAGTGGCCTTCCAGTCCTGGGAGAGAATTTCTCCCCCCCTCTGTAGGCTGCATGACAAGGCCCTCTGTCAGGTCCCGCTCTGATCCTTCCTCAGACTCAGATGCCTCCTCCTTATCCACGTCTCCTTACGGTAGGCTGCGCCCATGCATTTAAGGCTTTCTGAAGCTATCCTTCTTGGCACTTCCCTTATGGAACACCCCTCTCTCCTGGCAGAACCCCTTGAGTCGGACCACTGTGTATGACTCCTGATTGGCCAGCTCAAATTCTATATTGCCAGGCAGGACCACAGACATTGGGCAAAAGGACTTTGGAAAAAAAAGATGTCAGATCAGGGAGAATTGAAAAAGGCTCAAATTGGTCTAAGTATGGAGTTGTAGTGAACAATGAGTTACAATATGGTATTGCACAAACACAAGTCCTATCCTCACTGCTGATCACCAATGTTAGAAATAGGATTCCTGAGTAGCTGAGGTATGCACCCAGGCCGTGCAGGAACCACCACTCTAGTTAGGGTAAGTAAGATACACACTAAACGTTTACCTGTGTTTACCCTCTGTAGCTTGGCACAGAGCAATCAGGCTAAACTGAAGAGGCAATGTGTAAAGTATTTATGCAACACACACACACAGTAACTGTGACACTGCAGCAACTGATCAATAACTGTGATGTAGTAAGACGAACTAAAAAGCTTCTTGTTTTAGAATCTCTTTATTCCACCTTATTCTGGTCACTACTTTACATTTCTTTCTATTCTTAGAGAATAGTTTGTTCAGCCTGTCTTTTCTTTTTCTTTTCTTCAGAGTCTTTGCTCCCTCTCCAGAATGGTTTTGGTCCCTGCCGACGCCCCTCGGAAAAGAAGACAGGACTTAGGTAAGTTACTTGTTTCTTTCCTTCTTTTTGACCTTTTCCTATCGTTTATATGGGTCGGGAACGTGTGGGGTACATTAAGCTTAATCACCCACCCTTCACCAGTGTCCTCGTCTTTACTTCTTATAGTTTTGTTTTCTTTGTTTTACTTATTCCTCGTTCTGCCCCCGCTCCTGCCCTTCCTCCTGTCTTTTTCCCCCCTTTTTCCCAGTTTCTCTACTCTTTGTCTCAAGTAGTTCTAAACAGGCTGTGAACTCGGCCACGCACCTGAGAGAGCCACGCTCCTCCTGGAACGTGGCGGGGCACCGGTTGTCTTTCCTCAAGTCTCCGGTCGTTTTCCCTCTCTCTGGGTTCCTGTACGACGCACACCAGTGCCGCTTCGGCTCCTCGTCCTCCTCGGCATCCGGAATCGGCATCTTCTCCTCTCGTCGTCTGCACCTCTCTCTCTTCCATTTCCGGCTGGGAATTTAAAGGGCCCGCGTCGCTTCCAGCTCTTTCCTGTAGTGTCTCGGCGCCAGGGAATATCGCCTGCGTCTGAACGGCTCTGCTACTCTCCACATCAAGGTCAGACCCAGCAACGGGCACCGCAGGCTGTAAGGAGGGGAAAGGAGATGTAAAAGGGGGTAGAATGTCAGTTTCCTCTTCTCTTTCCCCTACCATATCCATACATATAGGCACTTCGTGACAGTAACACAAGAAATACACCACAAAAAGAGTCCGCACAGGTTTATAAAAATAGAGTATTATAATATAAACAAAACATGACCAAAATGACAAAAATCCAATGTATAGAATTTGAGATATTTAATTTTAAAGGAATAAATGCAGTAAAGTGCTTAGAAGGTTACTTTAGGTCACGCTGGACTGGGGCAAAGTCAAAGTTCAGGCTGACCGCGATAAAGCACCGGCCGGCTACCGCACCCACGCAGGCCTTGGTAAACAAAGTACCTTTCCAGGTCACAATCAATGAGATGTTTTGATCTTCTCCACGCAGTGAAGGCATAGTGTCAGTTCCGAAGATGGGTGCCGGAGTTTAGAGGCATTGAGCGATTCGCCAGATTCTGCCACACAGTCAAGGGGATGTGCCGATCTCACCAAGCTGCAGCAGCGGCGATACGCTGTCTTATGCATCGATCTATGGAGGTAAAGGGCTGGTTCCGAGGCGATGCACCGATTTTACTCCCACAACTGGGTCAATGCTCAAGTTCTGCTACACGCAGACAGGAGAGGCGTAAAAATCCATGCTGCATCTAGGCCACTTCCTGTGAGCAAGGCACAGGAGCAGGGGCAGAGACTTTGACTTCCCTGAGTCTCAAGCAACGGGAGGCACGACAACAAGCCATTCGAGATCACTTGCAGGGAAGGCAGAGTCCAGCTCTCCTTCAGCAGAATCAGAAAGCAGCAGGGCAACACAAGAGAAAAGCAGGTCTTCCAAGTCTGCTGTCCAAAGATGAGTTCTTTAAAGAACACAGCAGTCCTTCCGACAGGGGTTCAGTTCAAGTTCCAGAAGTGTCTGATGTTAGGGTGTCATAAACCCAGTCCTTATACCCAAAAGTGCCTTTGATGTGGGGGTGATTTCAAACAGCTCTCTGAAGTGCACACGTATCTCTTTCAAACCAGTCCTGTTTGCCAGGCTATCTGTGGGGTTAATCCGTCCTTTGTGTGGGGACAGGACACTGCCTATTCAAGTGAAGTGTTTTAAATGCTAAGTCGAAGTGGCAGTAAACTGCACCCAGGTGCTGCAATGGCAGGCCTGAGACCGGTTTGTGTGGGTGGCACAATTAGTGCTGCATGCCCACTAGTAGCATTTCAAGTACAGGCCCTGGTACATGGTATACCACCTTACAAGGGTCAAATATGCCAATCATGTATACACCAATGTCATCATGTTTAGGGGAGAAGCACATGCACTTTAGCACTGATAGCAGTGTTAAAGTGTTCAGAGTCCTAAGGCCAACTAAACAAATCAGCAAAGACAGGAGGTAAAAGGCTAAAAGTCTGGGGAAAGACCAACCTAAGGATGACAGATCTAACAACATGTATACAAGAAATGTGCTTGAGGGACTGCATCATGTATACATCCAATTTTTGTCAACATGTTTCTGTGCACTTTAGATGGCCCTAACTGGTTTGGAGAATTCGTCAGGATGGATGAACTCTTCCCTGATTGATAGCTGTATGAACACATGAGTGGAGGAACACAAAACAAGATGTAACATTTACTTCATCCTTGCATTAAGAAACACGAAATGTTTTGTCCAGACAGTCCATGTATAGAATGATGCAACTCCACTCCACCATGGTGATTTATATTGTACATGAAGGTAGGTGATGGAGTTACTGAATCCTTCCATCTGCGCAACTTTTACTGTTCACCATAGTGTCTTGGGGCCTTACCGAGACAGGAGCTGTCAGCAGGAAGTCTCGTCTGTGCAGAGGCAATGAGATTTATTAAAACAAATATCAGTAAACATTGTTTCTACGTAACCCAATTTTATCACTGCTAATGATAGACATTAAGCTCACGTTCCCTATTCGCGGGGAGTAATGCTGACTGGGGCCTTCCTCACAGGTAACATAATAACATGTGCAAAAACAATGCTTTCCCAGATCTTACTATTGAATTTCCTCATCATGAAAGTTTTTGTGAGTGAATGTACAACATGGTTTTCATTAGAGCATATAAATCCATCCCTTATGAGAGTGGTTTGTTGTGCACAGTCTATTTACAGTGCTCAGTTGGTTCAATCGCTCTCACTAAGTCGTTCTTTCCAGGGTCGGACTGGGACAGAAAATAGGCCCAGGCACCAAAATAAAAGTGGCCCCATTAGCAATGCGATAACTAAAACAGTGGCCCACATTTGTAAATCAAGGCAGTTTGGCCAGATGTGGGAGATTGCATGCATTTGAGCTTGCTGCAGGCAAAGTTTGTGATAATATAAACAAATTAACAGTAAAAATCAGCCCACCAGACCATAATGTTGTATTCCGCTTTAGGTGTCCGTATATAGGTTTTCCTGAAACAAGTCCTTATATAGGCACAATCCGCATTGCCCTTATATAGGCATAGAATCCCAGTCCTTATTTAGGCATTAACCGTGCACTCCAAATACAAGCATGGTCACCGACATCCGTCCACCCTAACGTCACAACGAGTTCTTAGAAACCAGACCCTTAAGTTTTGGGAGTTCCCCTAGCACAGGACTATTGATTTCTCCAAGAACTCATCTATTATGTATGAACCGTTATACCTTAAGGGTTCATTCCTGACGTCTTCCTCTGTCCAACTTCACGTCAATGCTAACATTCCAAGACACCTACCAGGTATAAATATACCTTTCCTTGCCCAAGCAAGTGAGAGGAGACCTCGACTTCAGAGGAGCCCGTATCCCGGCCTGACGCACTGAGAAGACGCTGTCATTCCTGCTTGCAGAAGAATCCAGCTTCCAGTGTTCTGACTCCCTTCGCGGGGTGTTAGAGTTCCAGATCCGGCAAGAGATTCCCACCTCTCTCATTCTCAAGATATGGAGCTGACTAGAACCTAGAGGGACTCTTGGCATACTAGACTTAACATACTCTTAGTATACCATACTAGAGTATACTCCACTTACTTCCTACCTTTCCCTACACCTAGACTAGGTTAGGTACATTGGGGTAGAACTAGCTTAGAGACGCATCGTATGAGTACTCGCATTCTTAGCTCATGTTATTTATGTACGTGAATATATGCTAAAAGATAATGCTAGCGCAGTATTATTTATTTCTACTGCTTATGCTGTACATTATTTATCTTGCATACTGACTTGTGATCATAACAGCACACATCTCTTACACGAGAAACAAGACTGTTCAATAAAACCTCTTTATTGAAACACCCGTCTTTCCTTTCTGTGTAACTCTGCGGAAACTAAGCATGCACGATTGACTGAGTGAAACTGTTATCTATTGTTTCCACGATTCTGAGACATGTTCCGATTCTAAAGGGAAACAAAGTGGTCATGTTTATGCGGTTGCCAGAAACTACTCCCTTCTTGTTCTCAAGGAGTTTCTAGTGGCCTCTGAGCTAGCTGGCACAAGTAATTAAGTTTAATATACTCGATAAGGACATACCGACCTTAGTCCTATGTCAAGCCTATAGGGTATATTATTCCAATGCGCAGAGCCTATTAGGGAAATAGGATCTACACTACATGGCGCCAAACGTTTGGTAAGGCAGTAATTTAACGCTAGATACTGAGTAACTCAGTCGTGCTTTTCCCAGAGACCCCTACTCATATACTCCATAAGACATCTGGAGTGGGTAGGGTTAAATATCCGCCAAAACTAAATAGGAAAAAACCCCTATATATTAGTTGTTTGGTTTGTTCAACGTTGAAGGATACAGTGTTCCAAAATATTGTGCACCTTATCTTTTTGTTTCCTTGAAACTTGTTCTACATTTTTCAAAAAACAAATGTCCATACACGGGGACAATAACACCGGGAATGGTGTAGCTGCGGCTGACCCAGTCGTAGCAGCTTTTAACTTTACAGGTTTAAATGAAACCGAGGAGGGTGTTATAGACATCCATCCAAACTTAAGAAGAGCCATCACTCTAAAACTTATAAAACACGGCCTGCCACCAAGAGGCGGTAGAGCAGTTTTCGTGATAGAGGCACACAAATCTTTTCAGACAGAGGTATTCTATTCATGGATAATATTCCCTGAATCAAATTCAGTAACAAAACTGTTTCACTTCTACAAAGAAGATGAACCACCAGAGGAATATATTCCTTTCGAGGATATTGAAATTCCACTAACACACCAGGAGCATCAGCTCTGGTTTAAAGGCGCCCTAAAATATCACAGAAACATTACCAGGCTCGGTCCACTAGGTAGACCAGGAGCAACATGGCCGATTCTAGCCGGCTACACTCCTCATCCAGAACTCGATATAATGTCAGACGAGGAATTACTTACTCAACTTACAGAGTTAATAAAAATTTACAGACAATTGGTCCAATATGTCATTCGGACTTTCACAGTCCAACCACCATTAACCATTCCAAATCAAACCCCCTCAACAGGGGAATACACTAAAAATTACACCACAGACTCTATACGCAGTCATGGGTAAAATGCCCACAAAACGTGAGCAAATTCCATTCTGGATAGCTCAAAAAATTACTCAAATAGAAGCAGTATTTCCTAATACTAGCCCTTATGAGAAACACAGAATCGTAACAATCTGTTTACCAATGGGGATCACACCACAACTGGAAGACTGCACCACTTGGGGCTCAGTCTTTGCTGCCATCTATACTAAAACACATGGTGTTCCGTCAATTGCAGTAATACCAGATGTCCTGAAACAAATTCAAAACGAACACGGGGCAGAGCCTGCTCTGAATTTAGGTATGAAATTACTGAAAAACTTCGACCAGGTCTCAACAATGATATTATCTAATATTAAAGGAGAGGCAGCAGCAGTGGCGATCCGCCAACGATTAAGGGAATTTGATGTAACAGAACATCAAACTGAACTACCCAGAATAATAGAACAATCTTATGCAGAATTAGGCAGAGATAGTTTAGGTGGAAGACCATTGAAGCCAAAACTATCTGAAAGTCCTGAAAAGGACTCTATTAAACAAACTCCTACATCTTCTAAAAAGAAGTGGGAAACTAATAAACAAAATTCAAACGAGAAACGTTCTCAATCCCGAGGTAGGTCTCCTCAAAAGAAGCCCTCTGAAAGGAGGAATAACCTCAGGAATAGGGATAATTTAAAAAGCCTGACAGGTATCAAGACACTGATACACGTTCCTCTCGTACCTTTCAGATCTCGTCACAGACATCGGAAAGAAGAGGACGGTCAGAACATAGAGAAGAACGTGTGAAATCGAAAGACGACAAACACGTTCCGAAAAATAAATCAAAACCTCAATTCTCAAAAAAGAAGGTAGCAGGTCTGAAGATCAGACATGCCGAGGATACTGAGAACACAACTCAAGAACGGAGAATGGGCTCAGACAATGCTGGACAGTGCGGCAGAAGTCACAATAGCTTGCCAGAACCTGAAGGAACTTCTGGAGACAGTGGACTTGAATGAGTACATCACAGTTGAGACTGTAGACACCAGGGTTAGTACCCCACAAAAGTTATATGAAATAACACTCCGAATGGAGGGAGACATACCAAGAAAGGTGAAAACACTCCTTTGGGAGAAACTTTCAAGGGGTTATGACATACTTCTAGCAGAAAAAGACTGGCCACCACAATTTGTCAGGGAGTGCCCACATGGTGAGGACATTATTATGCCTGCCTTCTCCAACCATATTCCAATTCATCTAAAATATACTTATGCCAGGAAATGGGCAGTTGCCCAGGCCCCAGCATTATATAAAAATCATGTAGGATGGGATGAGGACTCACCTCACCATAAAATACATCGAAAAAATGAACCTACTGCACAAAGGCAGTACCCAATAAAGCAAGAAGCTAAAAAACAGGTCAGGGAGATCTTAGATCAACTTGAATACCAAGGGGTGATTGAAACTTGCACCTCCTCAATGAACAATCCTTTGTTTCCTGTCTCCAAACCAGACAATACATATCATCTAGTTTTGGATTACAGACACTTAAACACTTGTTCTAAAACATTTGCAGTGCAAAATGCACATAGTACAGCATTAATGAATAACATTGTGCGTAAAAAATATAAAACCACATTGGATATCTCAAATGGTTTCTTTTGTCAAAACATAGCACCTGAAAGCAGGTACTTAACAGCTTTCTCAATAATGGGGACACAGCGTCAATTTTGTCGACTCCCACAAGGGTTCAAGAACAGCCCAGGGTTATTCTCAGCGAGGGTAACGGAGTTACTACAAATTTATGTTAATGAGGCATTGTCATATGTCGATGACATCTATCTGACAGACGATGACCTAGATAGACACTTGAACAGGGTGAGCACCATTATATTGGGCTTCGCCTCTGAGGGCTATAAGTTCAACTTTAAAAAATCCAGAATTGCCCATCTCAATGTCCTTTTTCTAGGATATGAGTTTTCAAGTGAGGGCAAGAGCTTGGCAGCCAACTTTTTAGAAAGGTGTGCGCTGCTCCAACCTCCAAAAACGCTGAAAAATTTACAATCCATCCTGGGTTCCCTAAATTTTGGAAGAACTTACATTCTAAATTACGCAGAAAGGGTTAAACCTCTCTACGCATTAATCAAACCTGATTTTTCAATCAAAAATTGGACACATGAACACACAGAAATCTTGCGTTCACTCCAAGCTAACATGTTAGCAACAAATCACTTACAAACACGCGTAAGTCAACGCAATTTAGTGATCCGAATAATTTCGGGTCAATGCAGATTCACCTACTTAACATTTAATGAAGGTGAAAAAGTACCAATAGCATACAAATCACATTTGTATACACAAGCAGAAATGCGCTTCACTTCAACAGAAAAAATACTGACAGCAGTTCAAACTGCAGTAGCAAAAGAAAGAGCTCTAGCCCAAGGGAAACGCATTATTGTCGTAACCCCAGTACCGGCCTTAGAGGCGGTAACTAAAGTGAGCATTCCAAATGCTAAAGCATTACATCCTAGATGGATACAATGGGTTAATTCTCTTCCTGCAACAGATGTTGAATATGTTTTTGACCCTGATTTAAAAACACAAGCGTTCCTGCAATATGAACATGAATGTCCTCTGCCCACTGAAATTCTGCCTCTCGATCAGTACGAATTCATAATTTACACTGACGGATCCGCACAACCCGCTACAGGG
The DNA here is from genome assembly GCA_963921515.1 of Calotriton arnoldi. NCBI lineage: Eukaryota > Metazoa > Chordata > Amphibia > Caudata > Salamandridae > Calotriton > Calotriton arnoldi. Next base: position 1,465,148 of record CAWUFW010000868.1, on the reverse strand, counting down.
AGTAAGCAAGCTTACAGTGAAGCGTGCGCAATCATTAAAGGTCGCATGCGCGATGGTAACTTCAGACCAATGGTCACTAAAACTCAATCTCTAGGATATTGTACAGCTCAGCGAGCTGAACTACAAGCATTCAAACTGTCATTTGAAAGTACAGATCGTGAATTCCCCACACTAATAGTGTGTGATTCTTTCTACTGTGTGCAGTCGTATAATGAATATATACAAAATTGGCTTGAAAATGGGTTCAAAGATGCAAAAGGTGGCACAATAAAGCATAAAACGCTTTGGGAACAAGTAGTTCAGTTAAAAAACGAACTACCAAAGGCTCACGTGATACACACGCTGAGTCATCAACGTGATGGCGTTCACGTTGCAGGGAATTCATTGGCTGACGAAGCCGCGAAGGGGGCTGTTCAGACGGCTTCCGTAGCTGCGATCACTCGTTCAAAAACGAGAATAGACAGTGAGATAATGTTGGCTGTCAATGCTACGAGCAAAGGCAGTGGTGCAGCGTTACCAAAAAGTTTCCACTCAAGTACTCTTATGTAATTGATGCGAACAACGTTCCTTTTGCTCGAATCCCTGGAGTGGGGGATAGGGTAATTCCAAACAAGGAACGTAGATTAGGACTAATCCTAGCAGCACACGAAGGGATAGCCTCTGCCCATGCAGGTATTTCTGCAACAGTATCTTTACTGAAAGATATTGGTGGCCTGGCATTAGGAAACAGACCAAGAACTATGTTCTGGAATGTGAAATTTGCCAACGGATGAAAGTCTCCACAGTGAAACGTCCTGCGCAGACACCCTTGTTAATTTCAGACAAACCATTAGCTTGTGTTTACCTGGACCACTGCGGTCCCTTGCAAAGGGACGGTAACTATAAATATATAATGGTCGCAGTGGATTCATGCTCTAGGTTCCTATGGATATGGCCTCAGCGCTCGGCTGACGCTCTAACTGTTATAAAAGATTTGCGAGTCTTTATCGGCACATATGCAATAGGCACGCTACATTCTGACCAGGGCCCTGCGTTTAGCTCTCGGGCTTACAAAGAAGCCATGGCCAGTCTGGGCGTTGCATTGCGGTACTCCTCTCCGTTTCATCCTGAGGGAAATTCTGTTGTGGAAAGGAAAAACCGGGACGTAAAGCAGTCTATAACAGCTAGGGTATTAGGTTCGGGTGATGGGTGGGTCAAACATCTTTATGGGGTCCAACACTCATTAAATAATTTGCCAAGAAGTTCTCTAGGGGGGGTCACTCCATATGAGGTCCTATTTGGGACAAGAATGTGGGTTCCTGATCTCGAATGTAAAGGCACAGTGGTGGAAAATAAACCCTTTGATATGAAAGATCGTTTGGCTGTTTTACAGGATCTAAATGAACTAAGATCGAAACAAAGCAACGTGTTCCTGCAGCCAACCAACACTGGGGAAAAACCGGCAGTCCCAGCAAGGCCTGTCTGGATTCCAAAAGTTGGGGATCTAGTCAGAGAGAAGATTGCGGACAAGAAGGAATTTGGAACTTCTTACAGACAACCAGTACCTGTCCTAGCCGTACACGGAACAAGAACAGTACTTCTGCCGCCCCTTGCTGGAAAAAAGGAGAAAAGATTTGTGTCAATCGACCTCATCAAACCACAGTATGTGGCCAATACTAAATAGTAGGCCTCGTGGACTCCGACCTAGTAGCAGACGCACTCCTCTCGCTACTATCCAAGAGGTTCAGACTGAAAGACTGATAACCATCGAGAATTCAGCAGTAACAGATGAAGGACTAAGCAACAATGCTATGGAACTCATCCCTCTTGAAACTCAAGTAACAGTTCGTCCAAATACACCTGTCTACACCAATGTAACAAGTGATCAACTGGTTCCAGCGATTTCAACAAATCCTGATGCAATTCCAACAATTGACAGAACTGCTTCTGGCTATTTCATTAACTTTGATACGTTTCTGAGAATCTGAGTGAGCCTGAAACGTCGCCAGCATCAAAAACTTTTAAACAGCAAGTCCAAGACTTTTTTCATTTTCTGAGAAAGACTTATCTGGTTTCACCATGGATTGAACTATGGATTATTTCTGGAATATTTTTCTTTCTGCTGTGGCTAGCTTTGGTTATGACTATGAGCATGCTTATAAATGGCAGATACATCCATTTGGACATTGAAAGCAAAGATGTGAACTTACTTTTGAAACCTCGCAAATCATCCCATCATGAAGCAAGAGACTTGTCAGAAGTGAACATCACAGCCGTTCATATACAGGATGGTATAGTGTGGGACAAAGTAGATTTCGATATCTTCGGCCCTACGGAACTTTTGAACATTCCACATTTATTTAAGATTTCACTAAGTGATTTTATTTCATCCAATACCTATTCTGATGATTGGGACTTTGAAACTGTAAATGATATGATGTTTGATCTAGAAAGGTCTGCTGCATTTTCTAATAATGAATATTTAGAGGGTTCATCAGACTATGAACAGCTGTATTGCTATAACCACTATGGTCATCATTTTTTGCATAAATCTGCAACACCTAGAAATGTGTTTATGTTTAACCAATGGGAGCATTGTCCTACACCACCAAAAGGTAGTTCAAAAACGTTTGCTAAAAAGTTTCCATATTTTTCAGGATACAATACATCTGACCCAGAAACATTTTACTATAAAAATGTAAACAAAACAGGGCTGAAAATTATGTTAACTAATACAAACCAGATTTACTCTGCAGCATTTATTGCCCAACTGTCTAGACATGGTTTCGACTTGTGGAAAGACACAATAGACACAAAATCTGTCTGGGGTACTAAAGATTGGCAAGTGCAGGGGATAGAAGCTTTGTTTAGAGCCTGTATCATCCCTCAGCAAATAATGTTTTTGAATGACACTGTGCAACAAACGTCTTGCCTTGGTTTAGCCAAGATCAAAGACATGAAAACACCTTCTGTACCAACACCTGCCAGTATTAACAATACACAGGCAGCGGTTACAGTCGACACAATACTACAAATCAACAGAACAAATCCTGATTGGAGAAAATGGTTGATCTGGCCCACAGACACAAACATCTGTCAAGAAAGATTCCTGAATAAAACACAGGGCTTTACTATTCATAGGCCAGACCCACGATATGTCCAAAGACAACATCCGGGGGTAGTAACAACATACAGTGTAGGAAAATGATGCCTCGATTGGCTGCAGAAATCTACACTTAAGGATGTGAAACAACACTTATCTTTACTTAAAGAAGACGCAGACCTTAGGGAATTCTTGCTTGGACCAAGAAAACCGTGTCAAAAACGTTTCATATATGCCGGCATCTATGCTGCTTATAATGAAGCATGGAAGGTGTCACAGGCAGAGGCCGCAGAACGAATACGTGAACTTGATCGTATTAACTTAGAGAAAACTCTAACTGTGGTCGACAACGGGTTAACAACTTAGTCATCCAGAATTTATTCATTGGACAACATTGTATCCTCTGCTATTGACATACTGGAACAAGATTTAGCCTTGTTACAACAAGGCCAATCTCAGTTACGTTCTATTATGTTATTAAGCTGGACGCTGCAATCTTTGCGTGCGGGCTATGTGCCTTGGCGTTTTATCAACACGTCGGCTCTGTTTGCAAAATACAATCTAACTGATAAACAGATCGAACTGGCACAAAGAGGAGCAAAGTATACATTGCTGAGCATTGAAAAACTGGAAAAATTACCATTCACAGTGGCAGAAAAACCAGCTACAGAATGGCTTATTCATGGCAAAATCACTCTGCCTGTAACTACTTTTCAGTTTCAGTATTGCCTCAAACAAATGCAAGCAGGCAAATATGAAAGGTTGGGTAAAGAATACATTAAGACATCCTGGACTTTACCTTACACATATAGATGTTGGAGTGGGGATCGTGAAGTGTTTCTGAGCGGTACACACTGTGAAAGTGCACTAAGCGGTTCACTAATTTGTCAGGACATTTCTTTACACGGGGCTTGTAATGGTTCTGTGGCAAATTTGTCCTGCCACCAGCAGGGTACACCAGCTACTGTGATTAATCCAACGTTTGGCCAACTTTCTAATGGGAGTTACCTCATGTTGAATGATCAGAGTTGCTGTGGCATGTTGCCAGGCATCCCATATCTGGTAACGGTCGACTCCAGGGTCACTTGCTGTATGCAAGTATTGTTTGCCCAAATAGACACAGTCAGGGAGTCGCCTCTATGGCCTTCGTTGAATGTCTCTTTTATACGATTTGATACTTTAAGCAGAATGAAAGCCATGCTTATACAACAAACAGTGCCTCTGACCTCGGCCAAAGAAATCTATGATTTACAAGTTGCAAGGACTTCGGCTGCGATACAGGCTTTAATTCGTACAAACTGCCCTATACATTTCGTAGAAATGATGGGACGTATCTTTAACATGTCTGATACGAGCGGAATGGTACATGTATTTAAGACCATCTGTTCCGGACTATTAGCACCTTTCCAGGCAGTCCTCGGAATCATCCCAAACTTCGCACATTCGGTGTTTGGTGGTGTGCCGTTAATTCTAGCACTTGTTGCAGGAATTCTATTTCTATTCCTCCTACTACGCTATGGCAAACCTATTCGCCAACATCACTCCGAGCGATGTGGAGAAAGCTCTCCTTGAACGAAAGTGCAGTGAGCGAATAGTACAGCTTTTGGCAATGCCTCGTCTACGGGAACTTAATACAACGTGGTTCCTGTCATTCAGACCAATCTGGCAAGATTGCATCTTACCTGTTCTACGCTGCCTGTTTTGCGGTGAAGAATGCGTGCTTGATACCTGTCTAACACTCCCATCAGTCATGCCAACGGATGTCGATGCTCTGCTGGACCCGATAACGGCCCATGCTCTGTGTTGTCCCCAGAGGCTACCAATCCTGATGACGGCATTCATTCTCACAGATGCTTCCGGCAGCTGCTGAGGTACGAGATGGATCAACAGGCACACAGGTAACAACGGACGCGAACATTGCATCTTCTGCTGAAGGCAATGTTTCTCATCTCTGTGCAATTAACCTTCTGAACGAGGTGTTCCAAATGTCACCAACTTCGGTGGACGATATTTTGGCTACGGAAATAGATGATCTCATGTTTACGCCAGACCCATACACTGACTTTGATTCGGCTCACAGTGTACCAGGGAAGCAATGAAATTTGGCCTTCATATTTTCAAAACTTGGAACTTTTCCCAGAATTGAACTTTTTCATTTTAATTTTTGAAATGACATGGCAAAAAATAATCTGCTTACAGTAGAACTAGTCTTATAAAACGGACTTCTTTGAATACTTCCAGGGACACATTGTCACCTTACTTGTCTAAGATTTCATTTAATACCATGATATGCAATGGCTTTGATTTTTGAAAACTTATCAACCATTTCATCATATGCATATATTTCTGTTTATTCATTCATGTTGCATTTATTTCAATTATATGCTTAGAATGAAAACAATGCTTTAAATGTACAGTACCTATTGCATTCAACAGTTTATTTTAAACTTCTTTTAATATGCTTTTAGAAATGTTTTTAGCAACAGGTGGTACTCAATTTAATGTTTAGCATTTAATGTTTAGCATTTAGTATTATCGTTCATTCGAAAGTGGAGTGGGTGTTATATTCCGCTTTAGGTGTCCGTATATAGGTTTTCCTGAAACATGTCCTTATATAGGCACAATCCGCATTGCCCTTATATAGGCATAGAATCCCAGTCCTTATTTAGGCATTAACCGTGCACTCCAAATACAGGCATGGTCACCGACATCCGTCCACCCTAACGTCACAACGAGTTCTTAGAAACCAGACCCTTAAGCTTCGGGAGTTCCCCTAGTACAGGACTATTGATTTCTCCAAAAACTCATCTATTATGTATGAACCGTTATACCTTAAGGGTTCATTCCTGACGTCTTCCTCTGTCCGACTTCACGTCAATGCTAACATTCCAAGACACCTACCAGGTATAAATATACCTTCCCTTGCCCAAGCAAGTGAGAGGAGACCTCGACTTCAGAGGAGCCCGTATCCCGGCCTGACGCACTGAGAAGACTCTGTCATTCCTGCTCGCAGAAGAATCCAGCTTCCAGTGTTCTGACTCCCTTCGCGGGGTGTTAGAGTTCCAGATCCGGCAGGAGATTCCCACCTCTCTCATTCTCAAGGTATGGAGCTGACTAGAACCTAGAGGGACTCTTGGCATACTAGACTTAACATACTCTTAGTATACCATACTAGAGAATACTCCACCAACTTCCTACCTTTCCCTACACCTAGACTAGGTTAGGTACATTGGGGTAGAACTAGCTTAGAGACGCATCGTATGAGTACTCGCATTTTTAGCTCATGTTATTTATATACGTGAATATATGCTAAAAGATAATGCTAGCGCAGTATTCTTTATTTCTACTGCTTACGCTGTACATTATTTATCTTGCATACTAACTTGTGATCATAACAGCACATATCTCTTACACGAGAAACAAGACTGTTCAATAAAACCTCTTTATTGAAACGCCCGTCTTTCCTTTCTGTGTAACTCTGCGGAAACTAAGCATGCACGATTGACTGAGTGAAACTGTTATCTAGTGTTTCCACGATTCTGAGACGTGTTCCGATTCTAAAGGGAAACAAAGTGGTCATGTTTATGCGGTTGCCAGAAACTACTCCCTTCTTGTTCTCAAGGAGTTTCTAGTGGTCTCTGAGCTAGCTGGCATAAGTAATTAAGTTTAATATACTCGATAGGGACATACCGACCTCAGTCCTATGTCAAGCCTATAGGGTATATTATTCCAATGTGCAGAGCCTATTAGGGAAATAGGAACTACACTACAATAACAAAGGCCCATATGCAGCAAAAAAACAAACCATACACTGATCTGTTAGAGTAGCCCTTCGGGCACTGCCAGATTGCCATATAGGTCAGTGCAGCCCTGATTCTTTCTCTCGCATTCTGTTTTTCCCTTTTTCTGATCGGAGAAAACCATTTAGGCTGTGATGTAGTGAAAAGACATACATGTCATGTTATGTTGTTATGTTAATTTATGTTATAGTATGTGTATTTGTACAGCACATGACTCACTTGGGAGGGTATCCTGGCACTAAAAGAGCTGCATGGGCCGAGACAGGGCTGGGGCCAGGTGAAGAGCCAGGTATTCAGTTTCATGCAGATTTCAAGAACTGAGGAGGTGGCTCTGATGTGCAGGGGGAGATCTTTCATGGCTTTATAAGAGAGGTAAGAGAAGGCACGACCACCATATCTGGTCCTGTGTATATAGGGTATGTGCAAATAAGAGTCTGGCGAAGCAGAGGTGTCTGCTAGGTTTGGGGAAATTTATGAGGGTGTTGAGGTATGTGGTGCCAATGTTGTGTAAAGCTTTGTATGTTTTTATGAGTAGTTTGAAGAGTGCATGTTTGTGGATTGGGAGCCAGTGGACTTCTGAGATCCAGGGTGATGTTATTGTGAGATGGGAGGTTGAACCTGGCTGCTGAGTTTTGTATGGTCTGGAGTCTTCTAGTCAGTTCAGTGTTGAATCTGGGATAGATTGAGTTACTATAGTCCAACTTGCTGATGATGAGGCCTTTGGTAACGGTTCTGTGAGTATTGGTGGGGAGTTGCTTGAAGATCTTCTTGAGCATCTTGAGTGTGTGGAAGCAGGAGACATGGTGAGTTGGTTGTCGATTACTATTCTGAGGTTCTTTGCATGGGTTGCTGGCAGGGGTGCGGGCAGAGTCCAGCAGCCACTAGGTGGAGTCCCAGAGTGAGGTATCTTTGCGGAAGATTACTACTTCCGTCTTGTCTGTATTGAGATTGAGGCAGTTAGTTTCCATCTATCTAGTGACTTTGGTTATGCGGGCGGAGAAATTTGTCTTGGTGTTTGGTGTGTTGTCGGATAGGGAAAGAGGGAGAATGTGAGCTTAGTGGCGTCAGCATAGGCTATGATGTTGATTCCGTGGGCATGGATGATACAGGTGAGCGGGATAATGTAGGCATGGAACAAGGTGGGGCTGAGTGAGGATCCTTATGGAACTCTGCAGTTGAGGTTGACTTTGTCTAATCTGCAGAGGAAAAGGTATGTCCATCTTAGCGCCAGGTCACTCCAGCTGGAGTAGCTGTTTGTGCTATATCAAATTCTGTCATTTCATTTCATCCACTAGGTGCAGACTGTCAGGAAAGAGCAAATACAACAAAGTGCTGGTCCATGCAGTTGTTGTAGAAGGATGGGATGGGTGATGATGTTGAAAGCTGTGGAAAGGTCCAGTAGGATGAGGGCGGCAAAGAGGATGGTCTCTGTACTGTGGTTGGGTCAGAATCCAGATTGTGTGGTGTAAAGGACGTGGTTGTCATTGAGGTGGGTGGCTTTATCATTTTTTCCATGACCGTTGCTGTTTAGAGGAGCAGGGAGCTAGGTCGGAAGTTGGCTAGCAACTTTGGGTCTGTTGAGAGTTTCTTGAAGAGGGGGTGTACTGTGGGTGGCGTGTTTCAAGGCATCCTGATAGGTGGCTATGATGAGTGAGTCATTCATGATCGGAGTGAGGGCTAGACTAATGCGGTCTAATGCCCTTATGAAGACAGGGATCCAAGGGTGATCCGGGATGTATGGACTGCATGGTTGTTGCTGTTTCTTGAGTGGTAATGGTGGGCCAGGCAATCAGAGTGGTCCTGTGGGTGTTGGTTGAGATGGGCAGGGCAGCTATAAGGATGGATGGGCCTGGTTGTGGCTCAAAGTTGTCTTAGATGCTGGTGATGTTGTTGCTGAAGAATAATGACAGCTGAGAGGAGGTTACACTGGTTGAGCTTGCTGCCGGACAGGTAAAGTCTTTTGCAATGCAGTTGGTGAGCGGGGAACATTTGGTGGCTCTGATTTGTTGATGGTAGCAACTGAGGGCTGATTTGTAGGTATTCTTGTCAGTGTCGTCCTCACTTTGAGCCTGATTTAGATCTTGGCGGACGGGTTACTCCATCACAATGGTTATGGATATCCCGTTCGGTGAAATATAAATCCCATAGGATATAATAGGATTTATATTTTGGCGGACAGGATATCCTTCACCGTTGTCCATCTGCCAAGATCTAAATCAGGCCCAAAGTCTCCATCTGCATTCTAGTTGCTTGCAGCGGTGTTGGTGAGCCTGAGCTCTTCTGTGTACAAGCTTTCTTATGATCTAGTTTTCATGGCTTTGTTAGCTTTGAGAGGAGCCAGAGTGCTTGTGCAGGTGGTGATTCGGGAGTTGAACTTGGAGATGTATTCGGGGAGGTTGTTTTTGTTTTGAGGCCAGTGGTGTAGAAGTTCGGAAGACCAGGATGCTTCTGAGATCTTCCAGTCCCATCAAACAATATATGGTGGCTGCTTCCGCCTTAGAACTGAAAACTTTTAATGAGAAGTCAGGCCTGGTCCGCCCCTTCTTTCCCTGGCTTTATTTGTAATCTCTCATCTCTAGATGCTCTCGAAACGAACATCGAACCTGTCTTCTCTGAATGGGAGAAGAAAGACTCTGTTCGGTCTTTGAGCTTTCGTCATCGGGGTAGTTAGTGATCCTTTCTGCAGTGATACCAACCTTGATTCGCTCCTCTCGGTCTGTCGTCCTGGGGGTATGATTCATGTTGACGAGCAGTCATAATTGGGCTCAGGTGTTGTTTCTATGGCACATCTGCGCTCTGGAAGCATGCGATTACCTGCGCTCATTTACCTAACCTGTGGCGCAGCGTCCGTTCTTCGCACCCTCCCTCATTGTTCTCCTTTGGTCTGCATCCTCTCACTGCCATGCTGACGCCAGACCTTATTTCTAATTAACTCCTTTTCTAAGCCATCCCAGAAAAAGTGCGTGGGGGGCTTTGAAGCGAGAAACCGTAGGAATACAGAGGCAAACACGAACACAGTATCGAATTCTTTGCAGGTCTGTCCTGAATATTAAATAAGGCCTCAGGCCGCCTGAACGAGCTGCTGTTGTCGCTGTTACGGCAGTCTGCAGTTGTTATTTCCTGACGATTTTCTACTTCTGTCTAGAGAAATACAGTGTTTATGGCAAAGTTCTGTATTTTTTTTCCTCATGAAAGGAACAGTCGCGGAGTGGCTGAGACCTTCTGTTCCTCTAGGAGGGCAGCACACACGCAGGAAAGCATCAGTAAAGGCAGACGACAGAGGCGGGAAGAGACGGAAAACCACTGGAGAGAGGGGATAAAAGTGGAAAGGGAGAAGGGAAAGAAGGCATCAAAGCATAGAACGGAAGCAGGGAGGTGACAAGGAGAAGGTGGAGAGTGGATAATAAAAGAACGGAAACTAGGGACAGGAGACCGGAAGGAGCATGGGTGAGGGTTAGCCTGAGGTGGATAACGCTGAGAGGAGGCAAGAACAGAGATGGCCGAGACGGTTTTCCCCCTCAGTTATCAGTGGGGTGATTAGTTCGCGCTTTACAAATACTGGGTTAGATTGTTGATGAACACCTCAAAAGAATCACAGAATTCTTGGGATGGCACAGAAAAGGTTCTGGGGACGTAAAAGGTAAATGTCATATGTGGGCTAAGGCTTGCATTTACACCACACATACACATCACAAAACTGTATGGCTTCAGAGAACAAAAAAGACAAAAGGTGACGGGAATAGTGCTTGCAAATAATCTAAACTACTGTCAATCGCCCTGGGTAGCATTCTAATGCATTGTTTTTTGGCCACTGCCCCACTATAGACAGAGACCTGCCTTATGCAATGCAGTATTGACCCTGCCAGTCGTTAGACTATTTTCAAGCATTCCTACCATCATCTTTTGTGTAGTTGGCTTCAGAGATACCATGGTGGCCTGTCCGTTACAGTACTGCAGTGACACATGGCAAGGAAAATGCCTTTGCCTTGTAGGAAAACCTACTTTTATATATTAGCTTAGTCGCAACTAAAAATGCTTTGTAGCCCACAAGGATAGGTGCTTCATATATAAAAGTGGGGCATACTAGAAATTTAGAAAATAAGCTCCCATAGTGAATACTTATAAATAGCTTTTTTTACTGCGCAGGTAAAGGTGCATTTTCCATGAGCAGACCAAGCTATTATTAAAAAAACATTTTCAAACCTATGAATGGTAAAATGTTAGAGATGTCCTTAAAGTTATTTTCCAATCACTTAAACTTAACTTGTGAAAGTAGATTTTAATACCTTTAGTGGAAAAGCAACATTGGAAAACGGGACATTGTGCAGCCTAAGAGTAAACTAGTTTAGAACTGGTTTGCTTTACATCCCTGCTCCGGAGATTCCAGACAATGACTTGACATCGGGAGGCAGGAATGGTTTTAACAGTGGCCACTTAGCAGTGATTAGTCATCTGCAAAGGGGGGAGCAGGAACAGATATCAACACAAAGGGCTGATTTCACAACTCTTTTTTTGAAGTGGAAATGACAAACCGGGCTGTCAGAATCTGCAGACGTTGCTTTCCTGAGACAAACCTTCCCTGTGTGTACCTGGCAGGAGGAAGAACCAACGTCATCTCCGTAGGGGAGTGGCTAAAGGAAGGGCCAAGGCTCCTTGAGTTAGAAAAGGGCTAGTGCCATTTGGGTTGAGGGACGCTAGAAAGGTTTATAGTGAACTGTGAAACTAGGTGCTGCTGAAGGAGGTGGGAATTCTGCGAGGGAGCAGCCAGGATAAGGTGTAGGGAATTCTCCAATCACTGGCTGGTGCACAGGATACAGACTGTCTCCATCATTGCCACCTCCTCATAACTTTCCCAAATTTGGAAAGAAAACGTCCTTAATAGAGAAATTCTGCCTGAGTGATGAAGATGAAAGATGACTCAAGGGCTTCTGATGCCTCCAGAGACCCAGGGAGTGGAACTTCTCTCCAGGGTCAGGTAGTTGGCCTCCGGTTACCTGCTACAGGTACACAAAATTCAGAAGGACTCTTACATTCAAGAAGGCCAAACAAACTAGTGTGGACTGGATCCTGTAGGAGCTCTGGCTGGATATAGCCAGTGGCATAGCTGGGGGGGAGGGGGCGGTCTGTCCCAAGCAGCACGAGTTTTGGGGGCGGCAGCCTCCCCCCCCGCTATCACCTGCCATCTCAGGGCGGCAACAGAAACCCCCCGCTCAATGCATTTGCTGCAGGGTGGCAAACAGAGAAAATACCCGCCAGCACCACCCCCCGCTCTTCACTGCAGCCGCCGCGGGGCGGCAAACGCAGAGAGCTACGCCACTGGATAGAGCCATTGTGCCCAGAAGCCTGCCCTGAAGATCTGAGTCCTGCAGGAGTGACAAGGAGGAACTTTACAAGAATTTGGAGAAATTTGAACAAACCAGGTTTGTCCTGCTCAGATAATTTTTCCATGCTGAAAAAGGCTTCAGAAGGACCTCACTTTGAAGCTACAGAGCCTCGTGGAGCCATTTCCTGCTACAGCTTCCAGCCGTACCCTGCTAGTGGATTCCGAGAACCAAAAAAGTGACTAAGTTAGAAGGTAAAACCTTGTACCAGGATAAGAAGACTTTTGGTGCCAAAACCAACAGCTGTAGCCGGTGTGTGATGATAGCGTATCAAACTTCAATGGATCCTTACCATCTTCAGAGTCTTGCCTTGACCCACTGGAGTTCCAGATCTCTGGGAAATAAATTAAGTCACAGGGTTAGAGCTTTGATTTGTGCAAACCGCTGGCCTACCCGAACCTTGCTTCCTTGCAGGTGGCCTAAAATGGAGCCTAGAACTCAGTCAAATGTGAAATGTAATTTCTGATTTCCGCTTTATGTTTTCTTGGTGTTTTTTGCCTTAACACTTCAAAAATTCATGTTGGAGGTTCCCCTTATCCATTTTTAATCTTTTTTTGTCTTTTTACTTGGTTACGTTTTTTTTACATTTTGCTAATTTGGTTTGGGAATTGTATTCTGTTGTTTGCTTGACTTTAAAAAATGTGGTTCAAATTGAGTTAATGTGAGTGGGGAAGAGAGGCCTGGAAAGGACCAAAAAGGTGTGAAGAAATAGGGTCTGGAAATGAGGAGGAACATGAAAGAAAGAAAAGCTAGACAGAAGCAAAGCAGAGGAGAAAAAGTGTTAGGGTATAGACGAAAAAGGTGGAGATGGGAGAGGGAAGAAGAGAGGCAAGAAAGGTTTTGTAAAGTAAATCGCTTAGACCTTGTAAGTTTAAGGATTTAATAAAGAAGTAAATGACTGTAGGTGGTGCTCCCTTTCCAGCCAGCAGTCAACTGACTTTCCTAGGAACACATTACATCATAACACAAAGAACACTCTAAAACAGAATGCTTAACACATCATAAACAGAATGCTTGGCATATCCTTCTGTAACTACTTAAAGCCATACTCACGAATACAACACATCCTCTTCCCTTTAATATTCACAATAACATTAATATACTTTTTTTAAAAGAAAAAACTTTAGAGAAATGCAAGACATGAATGCAAGGTTACTCAAAGACATAATCTCTCAAATACCTGGGCGGATTTCTGTGTCTCTCACTTCTTGTACTTTTTTTCCTAACACTTCACCATCATCCATCATCATAAATCCACTACAACCTTCCGAGACCATGTCATCGTCTATTTCATACCTGTTCTCCAAATTCGCACCAACACTCTTCTCATACAATGCAACTCTCCGCTTATCCACAGTTCACCATTTTCTAATACAATATACAACTCATGCACCTCTTTCACCTTAAAGGGGCCTCGAAACTTCGTGCAACCCCCATCCAATCTTCCACTTTTGACTTTGACTAAATCACCTGGTCTCAGCTTCCCATCCACCTCACGTCCTTGCACATTTTTGCCTTGACCATCACCTTGTATCAACATTTTTTTCATCCATGCAGGAGACATTCTGGTGTTCACATCACTCCCTCTCAAGACTTTAAAAGGGATTTCCTTGGTAACCCCATTTTCAGTAGTACGATATGCCCATACTAGATCCTCTACCATCCTCCTGACACTACTTCTATTGACACACACCATTTGAATCACACCTTTTATCAAGCGGTTCGTCCTCTCAACAACACCATTTGCCTGTGGGTTGTTCAGTGAAGTACGAGAATGGCAGATAACACAACTCTCTGCCATAAACGTCTTCATCTCGCTAGAAGTCAACTGAGTGCCATTATCAGTAATAAGTTTGACTGGATAACCTTCTTCTCTGAACACTTCCTCCAGAACCCCAGTAGTCTTCTTGGTCATGATTTCATGCATAAACCTGACTACCAGCTATTTTGAATATACATCAACCATCACAAGAGCAAATTTGCACTCGGGCGTCACAAGTCTCATTGGTCCAATGAAGTCCATACAAACTGTCTGCCATGGTTTACCAGGATCAACAATCTCACCCATGACAGATTGACTACCAACCTTAAACCTCTTTTCCCCTTCTTTACAATCCATACACTGGGTCACCCAATCCGTGACATCTTGATCCATACCTGGCCACCAGAAATGTTCACGTAACCTTTTCTTTGAAAGCGTTTGACCTAAATGACCTTCGTGTGTCCGCTTGATAAATTCCACACGTACTCCTTGAGGAGGAACAAACTTCTCTCCTTTTCACCACATATAGACAGTTCATCAATAATCTTGACAAAAGGACGAACCAACAGTGATACCGCACTTTCTCGTCTGGCACCTTTATTAATCATTTCCATAACCTCCGCTATTACTTTGTCCTCTCTCATACACCGAATCCAACGTTCTTTCCCAACTGCTCCATGAGTTATTCCTATCGCTTCACACACATAGGCAACTGCACCTTTATCACCATATGCTTCTACCCCTTCCTTGTCCACTTCTTGCCAGGGTAAAGGAAGCCTGGATAAACCATTGGCTTGAGTATTCCTCCACCCCGGGACATATTCCACTTTATACTGAAATTCCTGTAATCGTGCAGCCAATCGAGCTAACCTTGCAGAAACCTTTCCCGCTCCACCAGGCATCAAGATTTTCACCAGGGGTTTATGATCAGTACGCAATACTATTGGAAATCCCCATACATACATTCTAAAGTATTCAGCTGCCCATGCTGTAGCCAATGCTTCTCTTTCCACTACCGAATAATTCCTCTCAGTACTTGTTAAAGAACGAGAAGCAAAAGCTGCAGTGCGCTCACCCTCCTTGTGCACTTGTGAGAACACCGCCCCCACTCCTACGGCGCTAGTATCAATAGTAAGTATTGATAACAATCTCGTGTCAAAAGGAGTTAATACCTTTGCATCACAAATCTCTTGTTTGATATTATCAAACGATTTTTTGCTGCTCTTCAGTCCACACAAACGTGCAACCCTTTCTCAAAAGTTTCTTAACCTGTTCAGTTTTTATCAGCAAAGTCCAAGAAAAGACCTAAGTTGATCCTTGTCTTGAGGCGATGGAGCTTTCCTTACAGCTTCCAACAAATTTCTTATAGGTTTGACTCCAGAGTAACTCAAAGTGTATCCTAGGTACTCCACTTCCTCAACACAAAATTTACATTTTTCCTTCCTGAGAGTCAATCCTGCCTCAGCAATTTTATCCAAAACCCTTTAACCCGTTGCGTGCGTCTGTCGGCCAACGGCCGTCGCGAGCACTACCTCTGTAGTGCTGCGAACGTCCGTTGGCCGACGCGGCCCCGCCCACTCCGCTAAACCGCCGCACCGCAGCGGAATTGCCGCCGCAGTTGTGATTACCAATTGACTCACTAAAGATTAGAACATCGTCTTGAAACTATACTATCCCATCCTTGTCACCAAATTTTGTAAAATAAATAGCGTAGACCTTGTAAGTTTAAGGATTTAATAAAGAAGTAAACAACTGCAGGTGGTGTTCCCTTTCCAGCCAGCAGTCAACTGACTTTCCAAGGAACACATTACATCATAACACAAAGAACACTCTAAAACAGAATGCTTAACACATCATAAACAGAATGCTTGGCATATCCTTCTGTAACTACTTAAAGCCATACTCACGAATACAACAAAAGGTAGATGATCTACTAATGGGTCCATTTGTTGGCAGGAGGATCCCTTTGCCCTTACTAGCACAACGGTCCATCACCACCTTGTAATATCACTTCGCATTTAAGTACCAGTAGAGTGTTGTCAAGCTAGCTAAGAGTAATTAAAGTTGCCTAAGGAAAGTTGTGTTGGCTTCATACAAATTTGATATAATCCTGTGCAAATTTCTGGCAAAACAAATTATGTGGCAGTATGCAATTGAATGTTCTTGGGAAAGGGCTTCAATTTTCAAATGTGATTTGCGTAGACCTGTAGCAAAAATGCAAATATTTCTACAATGTACTTCATGGCAGTGAAGTGCACAAACATCCCTCTTTGGTTATCCACTATTACTAAAATCCTCTGAAAAGATCACAACAAAGGTTCTTGAGAAAAAAAACATGATAATATGGTCTCATACACAGTGCATTTATCTAAAGCACTTCACATTATATGTTGTGTACTGAGTTTTAATATAGGGATAGGTAATATAGGCATATGCTTTGAACTGAGGGATGATGGAAGGACACATTCAATGCTAATATAAAACATTGCAAATAAACCTTTTGAGGAAATAAGATAGTAAAATAGCCGTAGGTAGCACTGGGCATTGGCGAGTTTATTTTTCCCTCAAAATTCTTGTTTATTTTCCAATAACAAGTGAATAACAAGATAATACTATACACAGGGTGTCATTACTCCTCAACCCAGTGAAATTGCTATATCCAGTGTTACAGTGATCATTCATAGAGAAGTAAAGATAACCGAGTCGAAACAATCTCCACAAAGTAAAGTCCCCCCGCCAGGCGTATATCACCTCTCACCCCCCTCCCAACCAACCCCCCACCCCATAAGAACAAAAATAAAACTACTGTAGTACATTAGGGAATAGGTCGTGTCTAGAGATGGAGCTGTCTACCGATATAACGTCTCAGTGTTATATTGGCGTGGGCATAAGTCGCTCATATCCCCCACAGATTGGTACAATCAACATTGGAACAAGTGGAGCACCCTCGTTCTGGTGTGACAGGCACATAGAGGTAAACCTTTTGAAAGATATGACACCAGTGGGCCCCAGATATATTCAAAATGTTTGTAGGAGTCTGCCAGGACATCTACCAGGCGTTTCATCTTTATTGCCTTCCATAGCCTGGCATGCCATTCGGTCAGCGAAGGGGCTTCCGCTTTTTTCCATGTAGCTGCCACTGCCATTTTGGCCGCTCCGAAGGACAGACACATAATGGATTTGTCCCCATGTGTCTGGAATCGCAGAGAGTCATTCCATAGGCCCAAGAGTACAAACCCCGGTTCCTCTGGCAGAGGGTGTCCTAAAATTTCTTTAAGGTGCGCTAGTATCTCTGACCAGAAGGGTCGGATCGTGGGGCAATCCCACCAGATATGTTGAAAATCACCCAATAGCCGGCAACCCCTCCAACAACAGTCTGACGTCTGGGGTAATATTTTCTTCAGTTTAGCAGGATAAAGATACCAATCAAATAATAGTTTATAATGCGCCTCCCGAAGCCCCGTAGAATGGTTGAACTTAGGGATATCCCTCACCACCCCTGTCCATTGAGCCTCCGTAACTGAGCCATCTAGAACTCCCTCCCAGTGATCTTTATAACAGAGCCGGGGTGTGTACAAAGTGTCCAACAGTAAATTGTATAGAAAGATAGTGCCCTTTGTACCGCTACTGCACTTCGTGAATTTCTCAATGGGTGTGAGCTCCCTCGTGGCTGCTTCCTGCATGTTCGGGTGGGATACCCAGTGTATTAATTGATTGTACCAGTAGCGTTCTGTGGAGGGGAGGTGAAAGTCTCGGGTGCAGTTTCCAAAAGTTCATACGTCCCAATTATGAAATAGGTTTGAGACCGTTAAGCAGCCCCCCACCCTCCATGCCTCAAAGGGGCCAATTTGCAGCACGGGTGAGAATGCTGGGTTGAAATATATAGGGGTTAGTGGAGAAGGGAAGGTGGTTAGCCCGTCAGCCCCAGTAATCGTGTCTCACACTCGAAGAGTGATGCGTGTGGGTGTACTTAGGTAAGGTCCGCTTTAGGCTTCCACAATACGTCCCAAATGTACTTCCCCATGACTGCCCTTTCCATATGGAGCCAGTGCTTGTCTGACTCTCGGGCTGACCATTCAGGGATCACCCTCAGCTGTGCTGCTTTATAGTATAAATTAAAATCTGGTAATGCCAGGTCTCCCTTAGCTTTAGACAATCACAGCACCTTGTAAGAGAGTCGTGCCCTACCCCTTGCCATATGAACTGTGTTATCATGGTGCGTAAACTTGAAAAGGAGCTGCGATCCACTTCGATTGGAAGCCCTTGGAATAGATAGAGCAGTCTGGGAAGGACTAACATTTTAATGGTGTGTATCCTCCCCAACCAGGAAAAATATAGGGGCGCCCATCTTTTTAAGTCTGCCTTTAATTGTGTTAGTAACGGTGGGTAATTGGCTTGGAATAGCTCCGCCAGTGTGGGGGTGATTCTAATGCCTAGGTATGTAATCCCGTGCGGGTCCCATTGAAAAGGTGTCAATCCGATGAGACCATCCACCCCTGCTTGGGAAACCGTCAGATTAAGCAGATGTGATTTGGATAAATTAATGCGAAGCCCTGCCTCTTCCTCTCAGTGTTGTAGGTCCTCTAAGGTAGCCGCAAGAGAGGTCGAGAGCTGGGCCAGGGAGAGCAGGATGTCATCCGCAAACAGTGAGATCTTATGTTCCTCTTCTGAAAATAGGATTCCAGAAATCTGGGGGTTTTGCCATATCCTGGCTGCTAATGGTTCTATTCTTAAAGCAAATAATGAAGGGGAGAAGGGGCACCCCTTGCCTCGTTCCCCTCCCAAGCGGGAACACTTCCGAGCTTACCCCATTGACTAACACCTTTGCCATGGGGAGGAGTAATTTGCTTTAATCATGGTCAAGAATCTTTCGCAAAAGCTGAATTTCCTCAAAGTATGGAAGAGAAATTGCCAGTCCACCCGGTCAAATGCCTTCTCGGCGTCCAAGGCCAGGAGAACTGCCGGGACAGATTTCCTTGAGGCTTCTTCAATTAGACGGACTGTCTGCCTAATATTATCATGCGTCTGTCTACCTTTTATAAACCCCGACTGATCTGGATGGATCAGCTCTGGGAGTAGGGTGTCCAGCGGGTAGCTAAAATCTTTGAGTACAGCTTAACGTCTAAATTCAACAGAGCAATCGGGCGATAAGAGCCGCATTGCCTCCGGTCCTTACATAGTTTGGGGATCAGAGAGATTAGGTCCCCGCCCCTAGATTCTGTGACACTACCCTTGTCGGCCATATAATTAAATAGTGAGACTAGCTGTGGGGTCAGCTCTGGCATATATGCTTTGTAAAATTGGGCCGTCAGCCCATCTGACCCTGGAGATTTGTGACATTTGAGGTTAGTTATCGCGCAGCGAACTTCCTCCTCTGTGATAGGGCTGCCTAAGAGATCGTTTTGGGCTTCCGAGACCTGTGGTAATGTCACGGCTTCCAAGTATTCTAACTGCACAGCCTCGTTAGGGAGGTCCGCCGTATATAGATATCGGTAAAACCTTCGGAAAACCTGGGCTTTCCCTGCATCGTGCACAATAGTTTCATCTTGCTCATTACAAATATCCCCTATATGTTCTTTTTCGTTTTTAACTCTCAGTTGCCTAGCTAGATGGGCATCTATCTTGTTACCCTGGTCATAAGTTGTTCGGTGAAGGCGGAGTATGGGAGTTCCGCACGATTATTATAAATCGCATTGAATTTCCCCAGCAAGGCCGTAACCTTTTTCTGCTGTGACAACTTGGGGCTATCTTTGTGAATTCTCTCTGCAGCCTGGAGTTCAGTTTCTGAGGCCTGAAGTTCATTAACCCTCGACTTGTTAAGGGCGGACTTTATGGCTATACATTGCCCCTGAAGAACCGCCTTAAAGGCACCCCAATTGTTTAGTGGGGAGGTGTCACTCGGGTTGTTATTTTGAAAGAAATCATTTATGGTGGCCCTTATGGAATCCCGTAGTAATCTCTCCTGGAGCAGCGATTGCGGGAAAAACCATCTCCTATACTTAGGGGGCAGTGTCTCCCAATCGATACATATAAACACAGGTGCATGGTCAGAGAGGGTTATGACATAAGTTATCGCTGACTGTAGGGCCTGATGTAGAGTATTGCTCACAAATACATAATCTAATCGTGAATAACTTCTATGTGAATGAGAGAAGAAAGTATAATCCCGTTCGTCCTGGTGTAACGTGTGCCATGCATCTAAGAGGCTTAAGTCTCCAAACGCCCTCTTGAGAGATTTGGGGAAGCTGCCTCTGATGGAGCGCTGCGGATGTGTGCTGTCTAGCTCCGCTTCCCACGTAAGATTAAAATACCCCAGAAGTATAATTGCCCCTTCAGCAAAATCCCCCAGGGTCGTTAGAAAACTGTTTAAAAACCTAGCTTGATTTGTGTTGGGTGCCCATACAGTGGCGAACGTACATTGCCGTCCCATCATGTGGCCTTTGACCATGATGTATCTCCCCTCCCTATCTGCCTTACAACCCTCTGGGGCGAACCGTAAAGATGAGTGAAAAAAGAGTGCCACACCATTGTGTTTAGTAGATGCCAAGGTTTTGTACATTGGCGGGTATTGTTTATGTTTTAAGCGGTGTTCTTCGGAGTGCTTAAGGTGGGTTTCCTGAAGCGCCACTACGTCATGCCTCTGGTCTGTGATGTGTTTCCACAAGCGCTGCCGCTTCGCTGGGGAATTAAGTCTCTTTACGTTCCATGTTAGGGTTGTAATAACCATTACTTATCATGTTCATTGACCCTCCCCTGTGAGTGAGCACTCTGTGAGTCTCCCATCCCGTTGGGTCCCCCCCGCCACATCCAACTCGTTCTCAAGTAGCCCCCTCCGTTTTGATGTTGAGAGTGTCTAATTGCCCCAAATCCCCCCAATGTACTACGTAAGAAATCAAAAGAAAAACCCCTAACTAACTGAAAACAAAAACCCATTTTACTCATCAACAATGTTAACATAGTCTTGATACGTGCCTAGAGGCGTTCTGGCCCGTTAAGGCATTCCCTCATAAAACAACCCCTTAGCTGGAAAAAAGAAAAGGGAGGAGGAAAGGATGAGGAAAGATATATGAGGCAGGCAGAGAGTCCGCGGGTGCCCAGACCAGTGGGGTCCAGCATTCCACTCCTTGCCCACTGCAAATTTACAGTCTGGACTCGCAAAACAGTCCGTTCAGGCAAAGGGCTGTCCTTCCCCTCCATGGGGAGCTCCTGTCCGGTCTGCAGGCCAGCGATATGTGATCCGTCTTCTTCAGCGGGTTTTGGGCAATTTCTGATGACGTGATGTCCGCCACTGGCCATCCTCCGGTTGGCCTGACCGGTGGTCCATCACTCTGTCCTCCCCTTCTGCTTCGGGCTGCCCCGAATGCAACGGCAGACCCAGGATCCGCCTCGCTTCCTGAAGATCGGTGACATGTCTTGACTTGTTCTGAAGCTCAAATGCCAAGCCAAAGGGATATGTCCATCTGTACTGGATATTTTCTTGCCTGAGCTTGTCAGTGATATGCTTAAATTGAGCACGTCTCGCCAGTGTCGCCGGGGCAATATCCTGAAAGAGAGCACATGACACCCCCTGGAAGGACACCTCGTTGGTCTTTCGTGCCGCCTGGAGGATGGCTTCCTTCACTTTGTAGGAGTGTAGATTAACCAGACATCTCTATGGCGACGTTTCTCACCCTGTGTTGGGGGTCCTACCCTGTGCACCCTCTCGATTTTCGCTTTCAGGCCGGATTCCCCCAGCAGTTCTGCAAACAGGCCCTGGACAAAGGCCTCCAAGTCCAGTCCCTCCGCTCCCTCTTGCAGGTTCCGGATGCTTACGTTGTCTCGACGCGATCTATTTTCAAGGTCCTCGTTTTTTAAGACCGCAGATTTGAGTTGGTTGTGCAGGAGCTCCACTGTATTCTCTAGATAGTTTGCTCTTCCCTCCAAGTCATTGACCTTAGTTTCCAGGTCTACTGCCCTTGTGCCGACCGCATCTACATCTTGCTGGAGGGAGAGCAGCCAGGTGTTGATGTCAGACCTTAAAACCTCCATAGAGGCAGTCAGATCCGTCTTGAGCTCCTCTATTAACTCTTTTTTGAAGTCCCTTAATGAGGCCAGTAAGTCATCCTTCGTGAGGGCCATGATCTCAGGCTCCAGACCGCGAGAGGACGGTCCCCCCGAATCAGCTGTATCGAAGAAGTTGGAGACCCTGCTGCTCTGGACCTTCTTTGGCAGCATAAAGGCCAGAGGGGATTACCCCACGCTGACACCACTTGAGGTCCGGTCCTTATTGGCGTGATTGTTGTCTTTATGCACCTTCCTCTGCATCAGAGACGTACCAGGGTCTTCACCTCTCTCCCAGTGCCTCCAGCCAGCACCGCCCGGTACTAGCACCACTCAGGGCAGATCGCTGTAGGGGAGACTCACTATCCCACTGCACCAAAAGACCCCAGGCCCTGCGCACCTCCCTTGACTGCCGCTGAGTCACGCCCCGTTCAGAGTCGCTGCAAGAAAAGTTTTCGTTTACTAGCCTTGCTTAGGGAGTGACATCATCCTGAACTTGGCAGTCCGCAGTTAGTTCTTTCTGGAGGCCCCGGTGTTACCGCTGCCTACGACAGCCGCCATCTTGAAGTCAGGCAGTCGACGGGTGTCCGCAGCCCTCATTGCCTCCGCTCTGGATGGCCAACGAGCCCCACCATCAGCCCGGCATCCACTATCAGCGACCGGTGTAGCAGCAAACTCCGAGGCTCTCGTCGTTCCAGTCGACGCCCACCGACTGCTCCATTCAGGGCACCGGCGGTTCTCCGCGGCTGGGACCTCACCAGCGGGTGTCTGCTTAAAGGTAGGGACTCTACCCCACTCGGCCCCCTGAGGTGTCCGCCGTACCTCTGTGCCTCTCGGCCTCCGGTTTGTCGTCATGTCTGCTCCTCCTCTCGGAGGTGTGCCTGCCAGGCCCTCCGGGGTGTGCCTCAGATGCTCCGTAGGCCCGCCACCTGGATCACCGGGCCACCGCGCTGGCCCACGAGTGTTCTTCCTCCGTTCCTCCTCCCCTCAATACCGGCAGGGAGTCCTCCCCGTTCTATCCCGACCTCCTAGCTTCCTCCGGTCGCTCATTTCCATCTTAGTTTCAGTGAACGCCACAGAGCCCTCGCGGATCACGTCCGCACGGCCATCTTGGTTGGCCACACCCCCCCATTGGAGAGTTTTAAACCTGATTATGACTTTGGTGCTAAATCATGGTCAATAAGTGAGATAATAATACTCCAAGTCCATCTCTTCCTTGTGACAGTTCTTATTGGGGGTGTGTGAACTTTTATTTACACCAGCATAGTCAGTCAATTTATTTGAATTTTATCTGCACAAAGGATTTGTAAGTTTTCCTGACTTTGCCTGAGGCAAGAATAGTTAAATTAGCCCAATCTAAGCAGGTGAATGTCCAGCCCATCACTGATGTAATATCAGGCTGTATTTTTGTGTGTTTCTCCACTGTCATTATCTGCTCACCTCTTTCCTCATCCCGTTCCTTTCTAAAATTAGTTGAAGGCACCTCTTCAGTTCCCTATACAGGCCTCTTTCTTCTTTCTTTGTCTACTTCATCTCTAGTGACTCTAAAGGAAATGCTCCTCCACTATACAATAGTCCCACCTCCTTTCTTCCAGTTTTCTTTTGGTGTCTTGTCATGGCATGTCACGTTACGATACGTTATGTTGTGGGGTATTTGTAAAACGGTTTTCTGCATGAGCCTCTTGGCTTTGTAGGACTAACACAACATAGGGGGGGGGTTAGAAAGTTAATTGATTACAAAACCAGGTTTTCATATGTCAAGTATCTAAAATGTAAGAGATAGGGTTCAGATCATAGGAAAAGAGGTAATGAGTTCCAGAATTTTGCAGTGACTATGGAGAACATTTTGTCACTATAGAAGGCTGTTTTTTACTAGGGGAAGAGAAGGAGGTAAACTGAATGCAATTTTCTAGTGGGATTGTGCCACAAAAATTTGAAGCAATAAACCTTGGAGAAAGTTTGTGAATGACTGTGCAAAATTGGCATGGATTTTGAAGTAATTTTGTGATATACAGGTAACCAATGAAGTGATCTTAAGATGGTTGTGTTAAAGTGTTACGTTTCATGTTGAGAAAGTTGTAGCTGTTGAATCAGTGTGTTAGAAGAAGTCAAGTTGACTGAGTTTGACTAGTTCAGCCCTAACTACTGGTATATGGAAATCAACTTCCAGTAAAGCAGCTATTTGCTATCTCCGTGGCATGAAGTCCCTATGACAATGAAGAACCAAGGTGAATACATTAATTTCTGACTTCATTTACATGTGAAGGCTGAAGGTCCACTGACGCAGTCCCAGGGGTCTTGTTCAATTGAGGAAGAATAATGGTGGTGTACTGGGGTAAGCAGAACCTCAATTTTTAGAAGATTCAGTTTCCATAAATTGGAGGACATCCAACATCAATTGATTTCCGGGCAAACGTTCAGGTATGATGGTTAGAGTTTGATGTGTAAGTTTTCTGACAGCATGAAATAGTGAAGATTAACTGTATGTAATATTCAAACATAAAGAATCATACTCTGTATTTGTGTAATTTTCTGGCAAAGGGGCAAATATATAAATTGAGTAGCAGTCGGCAGAGTGTAGAACTCTGGACAACACCACAGTTTACCAACCGGGGATTAGACTAAAGGAGAAAGCAAAACATTCTTATAAGAAAGGATTGAATACATTTTAGTAAATAGCTCAAGATGGCGTTCTCTTAATGTTTGTGGTTAGGTAGATGGTGTCAAATGCCACAGTGCTTTCTGTCTCTTTGTGGAATACAATGGGAGTACTGCTGGGATGCATTCTCTTCCAATGTCATCTGTTTTTCAAATTGTGTGTGCCCCGTATGTTTAAGATGGTGATGCAACCAGCCAACTTAAATTGTGGTGGAACCTTCAATCATATCCTAATGTTGCAAGCGGTGGGCTTTTTCCCTCTCTGAGGAGGAGTGGTTTATTGGCCCGCTCAGAGCACTGACACGAATAGAGGAATAAGCGCTGACTGAATGTCACAATGGTGCATCAGCCCACTTGAGGAGGTAGGTGCTGACCAAGTCCCTGGAGTGGTGCATCAACCCCCTTCCTATGCAAGACAAAAGGGGATAAATACAGTGAGGGTAAGTATAGCACTCTTATTAAGTGACAGTGCTCTGGCCTACCTTTTCTGCTTATACAGTTATATAGTTTCCAAAGGCAGACTCTAACAGTGAAACCTCCCATGTTTTAATTAGCTACCTGTCACCTTAACAGTGTCCCTATTGCTGTTTCGCAATAGTAATACTGGGACTAATATTTGTAAGGAGTTAAAAACCCATCTTGTATCTACTTAGTTTCTTTATTTGAGCATCTGGGACCCGCATCCTGTGAGGGTGGGGGGATCCTTTACTATTATATTATGGTGTCGGCCTCTATCTGTATCACCTATTCCATGTTTTAAAAAGTAAGATTTTATTAAAAGCAGCATTTTTGATGGTTTTACTTCTAGTGATATTGGATATTCATCCACTGGGTTTTTATCATTTTAGGGTTTTTAGAAAGAACAGGTATTGCTCGGGTCCACCCTCTGTAGGACCTTTCTGGCATATTTATTTGAGCTGTTTTCTGTCCCTTTGGTTTTGGTGTCCCACAGGAGATATGCATTGTTAGACCTGGCATCTTTTGGCGTGTTTCCCCTGTCTTTTTGCTTTCTGACTATCTGGTTTCGACTCTGTTTTTTCTGGTTTAGTGTCTCAGCGCACTTTCTCACTGCTGTCCAGTGTTAAAGTGCAAGTGCTCCTATGGTAAATTGTATTATGGACTGGTGTTTCCATGATTGGCATATTTGAGTTACTGGTAATTCCCTAGTAAAGTGCACTGAGAGTGCCAGGACCTGTAAATCAAATGCTGCTAGTGGGCATGTAGCACTGATTGTGCCACCCACACGAGCAGCCTTTCAAAGGGTTCTGAGACCTGCCACTGCAGTGTCTGCGCGCAGTTTTTACTACCATGTCGACTTGGCAAGTGCACCCACGTGCCAAGCCCTAACCTTCCCTTTTCATACATGTGAGTCACCCCTAAGGTGGGATCAAGATACCCCTAAGGGCAGGGTGCAGTGTATGTGAAAGGTAGGACATGTCCTGGTGCGTGTGACATGTCCTGATAGTGAACTACAGTGTAATTCGTTTTTCACTGTTGAAAGGCTATCTGTCCCGTAGGATAGAATAGGGAATACTCCGTAACATTTTATGAGTATATCTTCCCATTGGGACAAGATAGAGAAATGGAGTTTAGTATGCCTGACCTCAGAATGTAGAAATGCATCTTTTAGGAAAGGTGATTTTTATGTTCGGTGTTTGAAAATACCACTTTTAGAAAGTAGGTATTTTCTTGCTTAGCCATCCTGTGTGCCTCTGCTGGGTTGTGGATTGACTGTCTGGCTTTGGAGTAACAGAGGCTGGGGATGTACATTCTCTTCAGACAGCCACTGGAGCAGGGGGCAAGGTATGTCCTGCCTTTCCTGGATGAGTCAGGGCTGGGCTGAATAGACATGGGCTGCATTTAGAGTAGTGGGAGGAGATTTCCTTGCACCTGAATGGGCCTGGTCTGCCTTGGACAATGCTGTCTCCACCTCCTGCTGGGAAGCTGGGCCAGAGAAGACCAAACTGGTTTGGACTAAGCACAGAAACTCTCTGCCTGAGTGAACAAAGAGAAATGCAGTATACATATTGGGGTCCAGACCGCAGAACTTTACAACTCGCTTAGATCAACGAAACTGCCAAGAAGAGCTGGAAGAACTTTCAGGAGGAGTACTGCCCCTTTGCTGTGTTATTGCTTTGCTGGGTTGGCCTGCAGTTGCTGCTGCTGTCTTGGTCAGTGAAACGACTGGACTGAACTTTCTCAACTTGTTGCTGAGTATCTCCAAGGGCTTGAAGTAGAGCGTGCCTCCTGTTCTGAAGTCTCAGGGACCACAAAGACTTCACCAACCTCTGGGTACCGCCTCCGGAACCATGGTTTCAGTTGCCACAGAGGGGAGGAAAGCAACCGACTACGTCACCGACTCCGTCGCTGGCTCCGTGCGCATCTCGCACCGCAACCCTGGTCTCACCTGCAACGACAACCGCCACCACCGAGCCACTGCTTGCACCATGACCTGTGGAGGCTGCACTGCGCACCGCCTTGCTTCACTTCATCGCCCTTGTCTCACCGACGCCGTCACTGCCAGCTGACTTCGACACCTGTGACCGCACCGTGGCTTGGGGGCACTGGTCATAAGTCTCACGACGCACCACCCCATCCCACACTGCAGTCTGGACCGACCGACGCCAGCTACCCACAAACGGCTCTGTCGCCTACACCGTGATCTGTCAATACCGCAACGAGCACCGCCTTCACTCGGCACCGCAGCCCTGGTCTCACCAAACCCGCTGGACGACCATCACCGAGCTGTTGCCTGCACTGTGCCTTGAGGGCACCCACGCCGCACCGCTACGCTTCGCATCACAACCGTGATGGTTGCCACGACCAGCCCGCACCAGCATGATCGGCCGCAATGAAAAGGTACTGTTTACGAGTCTGCCGACACCACGACCGATGCGGTTGGATGGAACTGTTGGATTCTGTTGTTTTCAGCACCGCTGTAGCACTGGACAGAACTACCAACTTCAAGGAAATGCATTTTAAAGTTATTCTTGCAAAGTGCATATTTTTAAGTACTGTATGTTGGATTTGTATCATTTTGGTCTTGTTTTGAATATATAAAGTATTGGATATTTTTCTAAACTGGTGTAGTGTCCTTTTGTAGTGTTCTCACTGTGTTACTGTTGGTTATGTGCAAATGCTTTAAACACTGCCTCTGAGATAAGCCTGACTGCTTGTGCCAAACTACCAAGGGGGTGAGTAGGGATATTTCAGTAGTGTATCCCCCTTATCCTGACTAGGAAGAAGGGTCCCTACTTGGACAAAGGTGCAAACCATCTCTAACTAGAGACTCCCATTTCTAACATGCATCTTTCATCTCAATCTTCCCCCAGGAAAGGGTATGAGCTTAAGATCAGGAGATATTGCCACAGGTTTGCTCACTCCCCTTTGATGTCAAGGAAATCTCTTCAAGCCCAAGTCAAATCTCTCAGAGGCGAGGGTATTACTTCTTCCCACCTTGAGGATTCACTGATGAATCTGATCACTCTTTAAGTCATTATTTTTTATCTTCTTCACTGTCTTCCTCCTGGCATCTCAGAATTATGATGAGGATTTGGGATGCCCTGGTGTTTCTTCTTCTTCCAGGAAAAAATATGTTCCCAAAGAGGAACTGCAGCATATTTGTCCTGCAACCTGCAATTACTTTCAGATGAAGTACAGCTAAGCACTAATAGAGAGTAGTTTTGAAAATTCTATATACCATCAATTCCAAAGGTTCCTGGTTTCACAGCTGTCTTTTAAAAAGGGAATAGAGGGACCCTGATAATGCTACGGTTCCTCATCTTACAGGAAGACTCTGTCCTTTGCCCAAAGGTGATCCAGTTCTTCCTCAGTCCCTGATAATAGATCCTCTCCTGGCAAACTTAAAAGGACAGGACTATTGATAAAGGGCATTGTCATTTAAAGCTCTGTGGATACAAAGGGAAGAGCTGCCTTAACGATGGTATGCAGGGTTAAGTTTTTCAATGAAATCTAAAATTTATTTTGTATATCTAAGTCCCTGGTTAAAGACTTTAAGGGCCAGATGTATGAACGTTTTTTGCGGTCGCAAATGGGATATTGGCCCATTTGCGACCGCAAAATAGGTCTGCCCTATGTACAAACCCTATTTTACAAGTCGGTAACCTATTACCGACTCGCAAAATAGGGTTTGCGACTCGCTATTAGGAAGGGGCGTGCCAACGGCGCCCCTTCCTAATAGTGAGTCATACTTCAATGTACGAATGTTTTGCAACTGCAATTGCGGTCGCAAAACATTCGCAGTTTACCACCTATTTCAAAAGGGTGGTAAGCCACTCGCAAACGGGAAGGGGTCCATAGGGGACCCCTTCCCCTTTGTGACTAGTAGTGAAAATATTTTTTAAGAGCAGGCAATGGTCTCACGGACCACTGCCTACTCTTAAAAAATGAAACAGAAACGTTTCATTTTTCTTTTTTAAATGCATCCTGTTTTCCTTTAAGGAAAACGGGCTGCATTAAAAAAACTGCTTTATTTAACAAGCAGTCACAGACATGGCGGTCTGCTGACCCCAGCAGGCAACCATCCCTGGGAGTGCTAGCCAATCCTAATGGGGTCGCAAATTGCACCTGCCTCATGAATATTAATGAGGCAGGCAATTTGCGACCCCATTAGGAATCGCAAACAGTGTCTGAGACACTGTTGTTACTTCCATTTTGCGAGTCTCAAATTGCGAATCGCAAAATGACACAATTTGCGAATTGCAAATTGGAAGGGTTGTACATCTGGCCCCAAGTCCCTAGCTGCAGGTTTCCAAGGGCGGAGGGTGGGGGGCATTGTTCTCAGGTGTAAGCTTGCATGGCTGTCCAGGCAAAAATGTATCAGACTTTACCTTTAACAATCTGAGACCCTCAGTTATGGCTTCAAGTGGTGTAGTTGTGGCCCATAGGCATTTACATCTCAGATGCTGAAAGGTAAACCCCTCTCAGAAGAACTGCTTTCTTAAGATGCCTTTTCCAGCCACAGAGTTTTGGAGAAGAGTTGGAACCTGTAGTTAACAAGTGTTTAAAAAATCAGAAACACATGCACCCATTTAGATACAAATCCATACCTTTTGAGAGAGGGAGGAAATCATTTGAAAGAGGTCATCAGAGTTTGCCTTCAACAGGTCCCAGTTTCAGTCCAAAAGCCCTCCCATTAGTGTTACCTCTTGCTCAGGCCCTACAAATAAGGGGAATTAGAAGACTCATTCCTGGCTACGCCAAGATGTTGTGTCCTTCGGAATCAGTTGGATGTTCTTTAGACCTGTTTCAGGACCATTGCTGCAATCTAGTTTTCAGACATCACTCATAGAGATTGTTTCAAAGTGCTTTCCTATAGACTTTTCTTTGATCCATCCAGGTCTCTCAATGAAATTCAGATTCTCTTGTCATTAAATTTGGAGAATCACTATTTCATTACAAGACCTGAGGCTACCATTATGCATGTTGGTAGTCCCTCAACATTACCTCAGACATATGTTCAATTGGCTTACAATAATGCTGTGCAAAAGTGGAGGAATTAGACCAATCAGCTGCCTTCATAATATCCTCCAATCTGCCACCCCTGAAAAAAAACTGGCTAGCCATTGCACCTCTCAAAGAATGAGCTTGAAATTTCTGTAAATCTACACTAGCCTGTTACATAGTGCATTTTACCCACCTTGCAATTGTAGCTGTGGTAACCGCTTTGAAAGGTTTAACAAAAGAAAGCAGAAGTTGATCAGACCCATCAGGTCTGAATTCACTCATTCTGGAGTCACACTCCTTCATGCAATTCACAACACAGAGTTTTTTGCAAGGATCAAAAGCAGATTAAAATATGGAATCAGACATGGTCTTCGTTCTTCTAGTTATCTCAAAGGTAAAACCAAAGATGTCATAAACCCTGTAACTGACCTCCAAGGCCTTAACATCTGATACTCTTCTACAAGATATAAGGCAAAGTAGGGAGGCTAACTTCAACAAAAGTTTCTTCAAATCTAAATATCTATTAGCAGGCCAAGATAAAGAAAAACGAAAAGACTAAATTAACATGCCAAAGAGTATCATAACTAGCTTTGGTCTCCTTAATCAGATGCTTTTAAGCATTCTACAGATCAAAACCTGCCATTAAAACTGCCATTAACAAAACAATGCCCTGCAGAGATTGCAGACCTATGACAGTTTATCATTCTATACCTAAGTCCTCTATCAAACTGTTCCACAAGGAAATTGACCACCTGAACTATAGGAGCTTTCACGGGATCCAAATCCCTTTCCAAGCACCAACGAACCCATGACTTCCAGATTCTACTGTATCTACTGTGGGTAACTGGAGCCCAGTACTTCTGTAAGAGTTCATCAGCTCTTGTCGAAAAGCCTGACATTTCTCTAGATCTCCTGATACTTTCCAGGCAAGAAGGTTAAAATTCCCAAACACACCAAAGGATGATCCTCCCCGTCCGCATTTTGCAGAAGACCTGGTAGAGCTGGAAGGAAAAAGGGAATGTTGCAAGCAAGCTTCAAGGTCATTCAGAACCATGCTTGAGAGACCCAAAACGGAGTTATCAGGACAATTAAGCACCTTTCCTGCCTTACCTTCTGGAAAACTCTCATAATCATTCCAAAGGGGGAAATGCATATGCATTCGTTCCTTTCCAAGTTTGAAGGAAAGCGTTCACTGCTAGAGCACCGGGGTCTGCATCCAGCTGTAATAATTTTCCAGATGAAACGCCAACCTGCTCGCAAAAAGATCCAACTCTAGGGGTCACCAAAACTGAGCCAGTCTGCTGAAATAATAACTGTTCAGTTTCCAGTCACTGGAATCCCGTAAGAATCTTGAATTTAAGTCTGCAGAAACATTCACCTTTCCAGGTAAATATACAGGGGCAGATTTACAAGGAAAGTGACTCAGTGCGTGCCACAAGCCATTTGGCTGCGCCGCACTGAGTCACTTTCAAAGCACAGGGATGGGACATATTTACAACAATATGTCACATCTCTGTGCTTCCCCCTGAGCTGGCACACAAACTGCTGCCATGCACCGCCACAGGCACCCTTGCACCATGGTGCAAGGATGCCTGCTTCGGGGGGAGATTGTTTATGTGCAGGAAGGGTTCCCTTCCTGTACATGAACAATCACAAGAGGTGATTTCCACTTTCTATGTGTGCTGCAGAATGCAGCACGCATAGAAAGAGGAACACAACGAGGAAAAATGAATAAATTTCTCCTCGTTGCGCCTTCCTACGCCTTCCCTGGGGAGGCGTAGCATTCACATGCATTTCCAGATTTACGATTTCTCGTAAATCTGGAAATGTGTCTGGTTCCATGGGTGTTGCATGGGAACACCCACAGCAACACCCATGCAACGCCCCTTTCACTCAAAGTGCTGTGTGTAAAGGGGCCATATTTACAAGGATAGGAAAAGTCATGCAGGGTGGCTTTTCCTGTCCTTGTAAATATGTGGCAGTAAAATGCGCCGCCAGTGCGTCACAAAAAGTGACGCACCAGTGGCGCAAGAAGCTTGCAAATCTGCCCCTCAGTTTTAAGGTTGATCTTGTGTTCTAAGCAAAAGAAAACAAAGCTTCTTTGCTAAGTCTGATAGGTCTGTAGATCTCGTACCGCCTAAACGATTTAAATACTCTACTGCAGAAATATTGTCCATCTTTAACCACACTGCTCTGCCTTGCAAACAATGTCTGACACTCTTAAGGGCATAAAGACATGCTGTCTACTCTAGATAATATAGGTGATGCACTCTCTCCACATGTGACCACAAGCCACCAGTATCTTGAACTCCCAAGCGTGCACCACAGCCCGTCAAGCTAGCATCCGACTTGAGGATAAAGTCTGAGGAACATCCAAATATCGCTCTGCCATTCGAGGCGTCCAGATTCCCCAACCACTATGACAATTCTGATCTGGCTTCCTTGTCGTGGCATACTTTGTCTCCATACAATAGGCCTTCCCAAAGAGCCTTGGCTTTTATCCTCTGCAAGGCCCGATAATGCAATGGGCCTGGGAAAATTGCCTGGATAAATGATGAAAGAAGACCTAGTAGTCCGGCCAATTCTCACAATGTTAAATATTCCTGTTTGAGGACAAACCTTCTCTCTTTCCGAATCTTGACTATTTTCTTCAGAGGTTAAAGCAGCATTACTTTCCCAGTATCTATAGTGAAACCCAAGAACTCTAGGGACCTTCAAGGAATTAAGAATGATTTCTCCCTGTTTACAATAAATCCAAATCTTCCAAGAGAGACATGACCAATAACAAGTCCCGCAAAATGTGCACTCAGCATTAAGACATAATGAGT
The DNA here is from genome assembly GCA_963921515.1 of Calotriton arnoldi. Taxonomy (NCBI): domain Eukaryota; kingdom Metazoa; phylum Chordata; class Amphibia; order Caudata; family Salamandridae; genus Calotriton; species Calotriton arnoldi. The sequence continues at coordinate 1,432,131 of CAWUFW010000868.1, read as the reverse complement.
ATATCGTCCAGATAAACAATCATCCTCTCTTCTCTCTCCGTGAGGTAGGAGGCTCCAGCTCTCATCACCTTAGTGAAACACCATGGTGCTGAGGAAAAGCCAACTGATAGAGACGACCCTGCCAGGTAAACTGAAGGTAAGCTTGGGATTCCCTGGCCATTGGAATTGTGAAATAGGTGTCTTTCAGGCCTAATTTCACTAACCAATCATAGTTCAACAGCCTATCCCTCAGAAGATGGATACCTTCCATCTTGAAATGTCTGTACGTTAGGAACCTGTTTAGGTCTCTTAAATGTATTACTGGTCTCCACCCTTTGTCCTTCTTTTCTACCAAGAACAAAATTCTCACAAAAACCTTGCTCTCTAAGGGTACCTGAAGGATTGCTCCCTTCTGCAACAAAGTTTTCACCTCTTTTTCTACAACCCGCTGTTGTGCAGCAGTTAAGGCTAACTCTCTTGTGGTAACTACCTGAAAGGGCTCTTTGCATAAATCTATCTTGAACCCATGGACGGTTTCCAAGACCCAAGGATCCTGTGTTACAGACTCCCAGATGTGGGAAAAAAGTCTGAGGCGACCCCCTACCTTTCCCAGGAAAGAAGGTAAAATTGCAGTACTCACCTTGGTATCCAGACGAGTCCTGTCCGCTTGACCTATTTCCTCTCCCCAATGGGTGCAAACTTTCTGGGGGTAAAAGGATTGGTCTGAAAGCTTCCGGCTTGGTAACCTCTTCCAAAACCTCTTGTTTGTCTGAAGTTAAAGTGGGACCTCTGAGGGCCACGGCCAGCTAAAGTCCCCTTCTGCCGGCAGGTCCAAAAACACTTGGATTAAACACTCTGCACATATTACTCTGCACCTTATCAAGAGCTGTAAATGTAGCCACATATTTCCTTATTGTTTTAATCATGTCTTCCCCAAATAGAAAGCCTTTTGGGTTCTTTGATGTTTTTTTTTCTGTCAGGTCACCAAACTGAGGGCTTATTTTCATCAAAATGACTTTGCTGCCTTTCTGTATTTAGCGCAGAGTTAGCATTCCCTAAGAATACCATGGGTCTTTGACTCCACCCCCAGAGGAGGTCGATGTCCCCGGTGAGGTCATTGGTGTGAGCCTCCTCCACCATAGCTATATTTCTTGCCAGTGGCCCGACCACATTGAGCAGGTGGTCCTTGATGACTTCGGGTCCCGCCCAGTTTAAACTAAAACGTTATTAACTCTGTATCAAGGTTAGGGGTAGGACAAACCTTGTCCTGAATTACTGGCCTTGAACACTCGGCTCTCAAAACATTCTGCGCCCCTTTATCAAGTGGGTTCTGTATCCATCGTTTTATAGCTACATAGTCTTGCGGCTATCATTCAGCACTGCGCGGGTGCCTGATATTATCCGGGGCAAAGATTTCCCCTCCTAATGGATATGAGAAGATCTCCTAAGTCAGATATTCCATTTGTCTCTGGAATAATCTCTACATCTCCATGTTTGAACAAATATATCATTGATTTAAGAGATTCCAGAGGTGCAACTATTTGCAAATCAGCAGAATGCTCTTCTGTCCCAGTTCTTCTCAAGGATCCTGGATCCACCAGCATTAGGGACACATGTTCTGCTCTACCATTGGCTGAGAACTCTCCTTGATGCATTTCCTCAGGTCCCCATCATTCCCAAGGTATTAGCCAAGATTCAGAGGGAGAAGTCAGAAGTAGTTTTGGTTCTCCCCACTGGCCAAGGAGATTGTGGTGTCCCCTCCTATGTCTTATAGCTATAGGGAATGAATGATGAATTCTTTTGACCCCTTCCCCTCTATGTCAGACTCTAGTTCCATTAGACACCTATAATTGTCTCAGACTCTTGGTGTGGAAGTTAGGAAGTCAGAGTTTATGAACCTGGGTTTATCTTTGTCCATTTGACTTTCCAGTCAGGCATCTGAATGGGAATCTACTAGGAAGTCATATAACTATCATTAGCCTTCCCTTTGCAAATGGTGTCCACTCAATAGCCTTTCCCCTGTCAGCTTTGCTCCAGAAAGCATTTTGTAGATTTTACAGGAGGGATTTGAGAAAAACATAGCCACCTTCAGGTAATAATGGCTGGCTATGAGGGCTTTTAGATTGCCATGTGACCAGTTATCTGCCGTGTAGTCTGTGGTTTCTTGTTTATGTAAAGTTTTGATTTATTGAGACCCGGTATAATGGAGTTATATCCTCCTCCAGATATCCCTTTAGTTTTGATCTCTCTCACCAGGAACCCTTTTATAAACCTTTAGAGGAAAAAAGGAACTCTAAACGTTTTTATTTTTTTTATCAATCACGATGCCTGGGATTATAGGCAAACTGGGTTCTCTTCTCTATCAATATCCTTATTTAAGAGTTTTTGAGGACAGAATTATTTTACCATTGGATCCAAATTTCATGTATTAGGTCCATTCTTGCCTCTGTAGGTGTTCCACATTCTCACACCCAATTCAGGTAATGCAGAAAATTTGAAATTCTATCTTCTTGATATAATAGGAGCAATGGAGTTATACCGTCATGGTTTAGCTGACAGTAGTGAATCTGCCAGTTTGTTTGTAATATTTGGTGTGGCAAGGAAGGGGTGTAATCATTTAAATGTACATTAACTCACTGGTTGAAAACAAAGATCTTTTCAGCTTACCAGATATCAGGAATGGGTTTTCCATATGCAGTTTAAGATCAGTCAAATAGAGGGAGGTCTGCCTCCTGTATTCAGTGGAATGGTTTATTTATTGGTTGACATTTGTAGTGCAGCAAGGAGACCTTCTCCTTCGACTTCCACTTTTCAGTACAAATTTAATTTGGGTCAGGAGAATGATTTAACTCTTGGTTCAAGTGTGATATCAAAAGGAGGCATTGCTGAGAGATGTTTGTCTAAGTTATGTTAAGCAGCTGTAATGTTTTTTGTTTACAGACACTTTCCTATTAAAGTTTGAAATGTGGTTAAGCAGCACTCCTGTCTCCATGTGAGATGTGTTATCTTGGCATTCACAGATCTTGATAAAGACAAACTGCTTGGGTATATCCTCATCACATTAAAGAATGGTGTGAGAAAGGAGATGAAGATGCAATGTCTGGATTACTTACTGGTACTGATTACTCCAATACTTTCTTCCTTGTCCCATTACTTACATCCCCGGCTCCCTGTTTTGACATTCATTATTGAACTATTTTGGGCTTTTAAAGCAAAAAAAGGAAGGGAGGAGGTTGGAGGTATTGCTTAAAGTGGAAAGCTGTTTCCTTTATAGATGAAGCAGACAAAAAAAGAAGCTTGGCTAGGGAGTATAGGGAGCTGACGAGGCGGCCTCTTCATTTTAATAAGTAACGGGATGAAGAAGGACGATTTGAAGTACTCAAGATTCCTGGCAATGATTTAAGACATTAAGCGGCTGTTTGGAAACAAAATAGCAGTTGCTTGACCATGTCATGTCCTTTCATACTGTAAATGGTGAAATAAAAAGAAGCATAATGCTGTGAGAAAATAGGTACAATACTGCTGGAAATGTTTCCACTGCAATACAGAGCCTCTATAGGTGACGTGTGTAGCGTGGCTCACACTTCCTAGCTGGATGGACGGCACGGATACAAGGTTGCTAGTTATAGGTAGTCAAGGGACTGACCTCACCCATCCAACGCGTTATATTTATTACATTTCTGATGCCAGGGTGTACCAAAGTGCAACACACACACAGGAGAGTGCCTGGAATCCCCCTCCCCTGAGCATCCCACGTGGTGGTGCTCATACATAATTCTATGTCAGTCCACGGAGGCTCAGATTATGCTTCTCTAACTTTACTGACATTCACAGCAGCCAATAATAACTTTAAATTTGCATAACCCGGAAGGACAACCCCCTCCATTGTATGCACCAATCACCTATAAGTCCCATATATAACAGTCCTTGTATGACCTTCCTTTTCCTCTTTCTTTGCTGCTGCAGCAGCGAGATAAGTACCTTTCATTTTTTCTGTCATTGGGTATCGTTATCTTCAGGGATATAAATATTTACACGTTTTTTTCTTGATAGCGCCGCGAGGGCGTTTATAATTAAGCGCGCGCTGTCGCTTTACCTACTGTTGCCGTTTTTCGTCTCTGCAAATTTGGCGTGGTTATACAGTGTATATTGCCAGGTGTGCGACACGGTTGTTGCGTTGTGGCGGTTCGGCGCTCCGGCGACTTTTGGGCTAATTTCTGTGGAGCGGGACGCGCTTCGCGCGCTTGGGGAGCAGTCCTCTTTTTATGCCCATGCTCTGCGCATGCGCGAGAAGCCGATGCGAGTAAAATTACCGATCGGCTCCTCGCGCATCAACAGAGACTGACTGCGATATCCCCAGTCCCTGTCTAACGCTGACCGGAGCGTTTTTCCGGATTAGGGCTCTGCCTTAGGGGAGAATTGGGGTGACTCCCTCCACAATATTAACAGTAACAATTGTTGGCACAGTGTATTGCTTTTTAGGGACAGTTGAGTATACTGATATAGGGACAGTTTTTGTACAGTGCCCACACATCAGAACACCCCTGGGTTTCTCCCCCCCTAAAAGCTCCTTCAGACCTCCTGCAGCATTATGGCGTACTACGCCGAGGAGGAAGACCAGTGGGTGGAATTTAACGAATATGCGGAATATGAGGAACCTGAAGAGCACCATATGGAGGAGCAATTGGTTGAAGCCCTCGATACCCACGTCCAGGGCTCGGTAAACCGGGCATTAATTAAGGCATTACAGCCATTTACCAAGCCATTGAAGAACTATGGCAAACGGAAGTTTGGTGCTGCGCAAGGGGAATCCTCAGGTCATACCTCAGCTGAGGTCCTTGCTCGAATGGCCCGTAACGTGATGAATGACCATGGCTACATGGGGTCCCCCAAATCTACTAAAGCGTCTACGACGCAAGCGGGGGACGCGGAGGAATCTTCGCCTACCGCGCCTGACACCTCGGATTCGGATAAAGAATCGCAGACCTCACGACAGGCGACGAAACGGAAACGTAAGTCCCACTACGTGGAAAACAAACCGGTCAATAAAAATCTTTTGTTCGACCCCAGAAATATCATACACCCGAGATCTACAGAGTGGGTTCCCTGTGTCGAGGTGGCACATTATGTGCAAGAAAATCTCCGCAGAGGTTTTGAAAAGGAAGTCAGGGCTAATTGCGCTCCGAATGTCCCAGACCAGCGTTAATGGGGAAAGTGGCGGACACGCCGGAAATAGACCCAAACATGGCCACCTTTATGAAAAAGTTCGCCAAGGACCCCAAAAAGGGACTGGACCGAGCTTGGAGGGGCTGTCAGGATAAACTCCTTGACGTGACCGGACCCCTGACCAAGATATTGGATGCTGCGGTCTTCGCCAAAGATTCCAACACTACATTGGACCCCACGGAGGTTCTGGAGTGGGCACAACGAGCCATGTGCTTCCTAGGAAACGCAAATTGTGCTCTTTCGGCGGAACGGAGAAGGACTTTCCTTATGCGTATCGACCCCCAGCTTGCGGAAATGGCAAATACTGAACCGGGCACGCTGGCCAATGGCATGCTTTTCGGCGACAAATTCGTGAAGGAGATGGGGAAGTATGTCAACACATTCTCCGCCCTGGATAAAGCCCAGGCAAACATTAAAAAAGTATTCCATACTGGCCTTTTTAACAGGGCCGGATGCTTCAGGGGTCGAGCGACCGGCCGAGGATTCAGTCAGACCTCTCGAGGCTTCGAGCAACGTGGCAGAGGTGGTGCACAACGCTCCAAATTCTATCCTACCCGCAATCGCGGTGACAGAGGGAGACAGCACAGAGGTTACAGAGGACAGAATCATTCCTCCGGAGACACCTCTTATTCAGGTAAGCTTCATGCAGGCCGGGGACACCAAAGTGGGAGGTCGGATTGCTCTGTTCCACCATATGTGGGAGACTCTCACACTAGACCCTTGGATCCTTCAAACGGTAACAGGGTTTCAGATAGAGTTCTATGCCTCACCCCATCAAGTTCATATCCCTCCTCCCCTACATTTTTCCCGTGCAGAGATGTCTTTCATAGACGACGAGGTTCAGTCACTCTTGACAAAAGGGGCAATCGTGCACACAGTTCCCCATCCATTGGGTTTCGTAAGCACAATCTTTCTAGTACCCAAAAAGGACAAAGGTTTCAGACTAGTACTCAATTTGAGGGAATTCAATTCCTGGGTAGTGTATCGCCATTTCAAAATGGAAGGCATTCACTTGTTGAGAGATATCCTGTTGCAAAGGGATTGGATGGTGCGTTTAGATTTGAAAGACGCATACCTGGCAGTGCCCATTTTTCCACCTCATCGGAGGTTTCTGCAGTTCCAATGGAGAGACCAGTGGTTCGAGTTCGCAACCATGCCCTTTGGTCTATCGTCCGCCCCTTGGTGTTTCACCAAATTACTAAAGCCCGTGGTTCAGTATCTGAGAGAGCGGGGAGTGAGACTTATAATTTATTTAGACGATATTCTGATTATGGCACAGAATATGGACACAGCTCTTCTTCATCTGAACTGGACGGTCCAGCTCTTACAAGAACTGGGCTTCGTCATCAATGCGCAGAAATCCATATTGATCCCAACACAGTCGCTGGAATTCCTGGGTTTTCAGGTAGATTCGATCACAGCTCAGCTGCTATTGCCACTGAAAAAGAGAGTAGCTATCAAGAAGGAGTTGAGGAGAGCGCTTGCCTCTCCGACTATATCCTTGAGGACGTTGGCCAGGTTGGTGGGTCTTCTGGCCGCCTCGATTCAGGCAATATTCCCAGGGCCTTTACATTACAGGGCACTTCAACGATTGAAGATTCTGCATTTACACAAAGGTCTGAGTTATGCGGAGCAGATTTCAATTTCCAGAGAGGCCAGGACCGAGATGTCTTGGTGGCTGGAGCACATGGATGCATGGAATGGCAAGGCCATTTTCTCAACCAGTCCGGAGATAATCATAGAATCCGATGCCAGCAGATGGGGCTGGGGAGCCCGCTGCGGCTCGGTGGAGACTGGAGGGCGGTGGTCCCAGGAGGAACTGAAACTCCATATCAACTTCCTGGAGCTTTTGGCAGGATCATTTGCAATTCGGACACTCTCACCGCAACGGGCGAGTTGCTGTATCCTACTGCGAATGGACAATGTGTCAGCAGTACGGTACATCAATCGTCTGGGGGGTACGAGGTCTCGTCTTCTGGTAGAGATTGCCAAAGACTTTTGGCATTATTGCCTAGCCCATCATATAACTGTAACGGCGGAATACATTCCGGGCTCTGCCAATGTGGTAGCGGATTGGAACTCCCGTTTTCTGCGGGATGCCAGCGATTGGAGACTGCATCCCGAGGTATTCAGGCAACTGACTCACAAGTGGGGTCAGTGTTCAGTGGATCTTTTTGCGTCCAGACTCAACGCACAACTACCTCAGTTTTACAGTTGGCGTCCGGATCCTCTGGCGATCAGCTCGGACGCCTTTCTTCAATCATGGACGATGGGCATTCTCTATGCCTTTCCACCATTCGCCATGATTCCGAGGGTACTGGCACAAATCCGTCGGCAGAAGGCGGAGGTGATACTAGTCTCACCATGTTGGAAAGCGCAGGCGTGGTTCCCGGTGGCTCTAGCCTTGTCGTGTGCACTTCCACTGCAACTACGGTCGTTTCCGGGGATTCTGGAGGACCCTCTGGGGTTTCCTCACCCATTGGTGATGCAAGGCCGACTGTCTCTCATGGCGTGGAGACTTTCAGGCGACGATGGCAAATGCCGGGAGTTTCACAAGAGGCTTCGTTCTTCTTATCACAATCATGGGCACCCGCTACGCACAAACGTTATGAATCAGCCTGGCGTAGATGGGTTAGTTGGTGTTCTGAACGGCAAGGAGATCCCTTGGGATCCGGTGTCCATTTGATAGTCAATTTTCTTTCTGAACTGGCTACTTCAGGCATGGCTTATAGGACAATTAACAACTTTCGTTCGGCAATTTCAGCAGGTCATCCACACGTGGATGGGAAACCGGTGGGAGAACACCCCCTGGTGTGTAAAGTGGTGAGAGGTATCCGTTTGGTTAACCCGCCGAAGCCCAAGTATTCTGTTTTGTGGGACGTGAACGTAGTGCTTCGTTTCCTTAAGGCTTGGCCAGCTAACGAGGGCTTATCGCGTAAGCAATTGTCGGCAAAGCTTACGATGTTATTATGTCTTGTATCCTGCAGACGTGTCTCGGATGTGCGAGCTTTGGATATAGCAGGTAGAGTATTTACTCCGTCTGGAGTTTCGTTTACAATCTCAAAGAGGACAAAGACACATTCCAGATGTATTGCATACCCTGCTTTCCCTCATCATAGCAAGTTATGTGTGGTACAATGTTTAAAATGTTATGAGGATTGTACTAAAGAATTCAGGAATGATGTGACAGGGCAATTGTTAATTTCACTGCAGAGACCTTTCCGCCCAGTCACTGCAGCGACCTTAGCCAGGTGGGTTACTTGGTTATTACGGCTAGCAGGTGTTGATACTGCAATGTTTGGAGCTCACTCTGTTAGGGGAGCAATGGCTTCCAAGGCCTTTCATATTGGCTCCCGCTTACAAGATATTATGACTGCGGCAGACTGGTCCTCTGATTCAACGTTTAAGACATTTTATCATAAACCTATTGTAGATGTGGCCTCGATGGTTATGGAACAACTTTAAACTAGCATAATCTGAGCCTCCGTGGACAGACATAGAATAAATTTTTTTCTAGCTAACGCGTCAAGAATTTTCAATTCTATTAAGGACACGGAGGCGAGGATTATCCCACCCAGGTAAGATAAGAATGATATTCTAAGTAGTAGATTAATCATTGCGAGATAGGAAAACATTTTCAGGTATTGCTCACCATGATGAATTGATTTTTCTTCCCACCCGTTTGTTGATATGGTAAAAGATGATCATTGAGATTATTGAATAACATGTTTGTTATGAAAGATATATGGATGATGAATGGCGTATTACCGCTACTATTCTCTTTGCAGGAGAACAAGGCAAACAAACCTGAACGATCAGGATGAAGCTCATGAGACGTCTAGTAAGGAAGCGAGGTGGTTAAAGTTCCAGTTCTCGTTGGAGGCGTGGTCGACGCCGCTCCTGTTCAAGCAGTCGAGTTCAAGACTGAAGTTAAAGGTTTTTCGCAAAGAAAGAGGAAAAGGAAGGTCATACAAGGACTGTTATATATGGGACTTATAGGTGATTGGTGCATACAATGGAGGGGGTTGTCCTTCCGGGTTATGCAAATTTAAAGTTATTATTGGCTGCTGTGAATGTCAGTAAAGTTAGAGAAGCATAATCCTCGCCTCCGTGTCCTTAATAGAATTGAAAATTCTTGACGCGTTAGCTAGAATTTTTTTATTCAATTGTACATCCCTCCTTTAACACAGAGTGGACAAAACTATAAAAAAACAGAACACTAATTAAACAGAGCCTATGAATAGCAGAAACTTGGCAAAAGGGTGGTGGAGGCACATTCTCGACCTCCAGAGTAGCAGCACTGGCTCCCCCTCTCTTTCAGTAAGCCAAAAAGTCTGCATACCGTTGAGATGGGGTTGGGTTAGATCTCAGGTGATACCGCCCCTTGCCGCTCCTCTGGGTTGGTGCCAGGGTAGCTTCAACAGACTCAGGCGATCTGAACACACCAAGGCCTTGCTCGCTTGGAGGCGGCATAAGGACTGGTAGCATCGGGACTGGTGGCGCTGAAGGAGACCCATCTGGAGCTGGTGTATACCATCTATGGCATCACCATCTGACAGTCTCTGCTCCTTTCTTGATGGTTATCATAGTGCCTTTGATGTCTGGGATCGTCCATGGCGCCCCTTCAAATGGTAGGTGGACCTCTCCTCCTGGGTGTCTCAGTCCTTGAGCAACACTTTGGCTCCTATGTGAAAAGTGCAACACCTGGCCCCTTGCCGGCGTGAGGCATATTCATTGTTGTGTGCTCTTCTGGAGTCGGAGCGGTTCAAGAGATTGGGTTGATCTGTCCATGAGTGGGGGGGGGGCGAATGGTGTCCATTATTACCCGGCCCAGGCACAGTTGGCTCGGGCGGTTAGCCGATATTCTCATAGAAATGTGTACATGAAGCTCTCTACTTTCTTGGCTTCCACTACCGCAATGCGGATGACTTTCGATAAAGTCCTCACAAACCTCTCCACCTCCCCGTTGGCTTGAGGCCACCTCTGCATGATGCGACGATGCTTTGTATTTTGTGAATGGAGATATTCAGCCTATTCCCGACTGTTGAATGTTGGGCTGTTGTCGGTGTGGATTTCTTCGATCAGTCCGTGGGTGGCCATGATTTTCTCAACATTCAGGATGACTTTAAATGCTGAGGTGGTAAGCACCATCTTCACGTCGGGATATCTGGAGAAGTCATCAATGAGAATGAGCATGGTAGACTGTCAAAATCTTTGCTGACCCTCTAACACAAGGCAGTGGGCCTTTCATCTGTGATCACAGGTGCAGGGGGTTCAGGTTGGCTGGTTGTTAGTATGCGGGGCAGTCCCTAATGACCTGTTCCACACTTTGATCCAGGTCAGCGAACCAGACTTTGTTTCTAAGTCTGTTCTTGGACTTTACCACTCCTTGGTGGGTTCCGTGAGCTAAGAGGGCAGCTCGGTGTCTCAGACTGCTGGGGAGGACTAACGAAGGTCCTCACATGAGACAGCCCTAGGCTGTCACCAAATGTTCTTGCAGAACATGATGTAATGATTTGAGTGTTAACCTTGCATCTTCAGTACAATGTGTAGCGTGGCAGCGGAGAGCACGCCAGTCTCCAGTTAGTACTGCTTGGAGGGCAATTTGAAGGCAGTCGTCTCATCTTGCGGGCTTCCACAATGTCTGATAGAGACATGGGGATTGGCTTGGATCTCTTCACAACAAGGTGGACATACTCCTCTGTGTCCTGCACTTCGGTGGCTTTGGAGAGAGTAGCTGGCCGAGCATGGTGTGACAAGAAGTCTGTAGGGTTGCTTGTGCTGGCCGATACTCTACAGTAAAGTTGAACTCTTGTAACTGCAGGTTCCATTTTTCTAGATTCTTGGGTGGTTTGAATGAGGGCCCATGGAATAAAGGGTTTATGGTCAGTGAAGATGGTGAAAGGGTGGCCATACAAGTACATGTAGAAATGACGGTCCCCTAGAGAATTGAGATGGCCTCCTGCTCTATTTGGGAGTACAGCTGTTCAGTAGGCGTGAGTGTCCAGCTCATATAGGGAACAGGGGCCCACTCTCCACAATCCTGACATTGGGACAGTACGGCTTCCAATCTGGTGGAGCTAGCATCCACGCTAGCTGAGATTTGTTATTAGGGTTGAAGTAAGCCAAAGTTGTATCAGCGGACAGGGCTTCTTATGTGTTGTGAAATGTCTGCTCTTGCTCTTTTCCCCATACCCATTGGCTGGTGGACATGATGAGTTCATGGAGGGGGCCTGTGATGTTTGACAGGTTCTTCATGAACAGTCCGCAATACGTTACCATGCCAAGGAAACTGCAGACACTTGATATGGAGGTGGGTGCTGAAGCGACTTGAATGTCCCTCACTTTTGCCGGGTCAGGACCTATTCCCTGGTTGGAGAACTAGTTGCCGAAGAAGCTGATGGTCTTCCCCAGTAACCCACACTTCGCTCTGTTAAGAGTTAAGCCGTGATCTTTCAGCCTGGCAAACACAGCTCAGAGATGTATGAAATGGCTGTCCAATGTCGAGGCATGCACCAAGATGTCGTCACTCAAGGTCAATACCCCAGAGAGGCCGGTTAGCACTTCTTTGATCATGTGTTGGAAAACCTCTACCGCACTTGATATGCCAAAGTTTAGCCGGGTACACCTCCACATGTGTGGAGAAAGCTGTTATTTGGCACGAGTCTGAGTGCCACTGTATCTGATGGTAGCCAGACCCAAGGTCCATTTTGGAGAACCACTTCCATCCTGTGGGTTCCCCAATGATGTCATCAATCGTAGGTGTCAGGTGATGCTCTCATTTAATGACCAGGCTGGGCACTCTCATGGCAATGCAGATCCGTACTCCGTCAGGCTGTTTGGGCTTTTTCGCATCCACAGTGGGGGAGCCCCATGGAGTCGGGCCAGTCACTTTTTAATGATGTCAGCTCACTTGAGGAGCCTAAGTTCCTTCTTCACTTTGGGGTGGAGATGAAAAGCTATCTGCTAGTGGCAAAGTGCTACAGGTGCGCTATAGTCAGTGATATGCAGGAAGATGGTCTTGCCCTCAAGATACCCAAATCAGTCAAACAGGGGAGCAAACTCTTGCATAAGTCTATGGATTCACTTGCAGGGAATACTGAAAGTGAAACGCACCAGTATAAGATGCTGGGCGGCTTTGCAACTCAGGAGGAATCCAGCCCCTTCTTGGGACGCATAGGCTTTGGCATTTATAGAGGTGGTATGATGGGTGACTTCAGCGCGGAAGACTCCAGCCAACTGCAAAGGCAAGTGGTTCCCAAAAGCATAAACCTTGATCTTGGTGGTACGAAGGGCAGGCGGGGCCAGCAGGTTGTGGTACAAATCCGCAGCCATGAGGTTAATGGAGGCTCCAGTGTGGATTACAGCGGATGGCATTTAAGGGCTCCTCCTTAACGAGTGACTGCTGTGCCATGTCCCTGCGGACAGGGCTCGCTTTGGAGAGTTCTTTCGACTGCCCTAGGGACAGGATGTCCCTCATCAACATGTTGGGCTCCTGCAAAATGTGTTCTCTGAGTTTCAGAAAAGCGCACCCCTGTATGAGCTGATCTCTCACTTCATCATCTTCGTTTGGCAGGGTGCAAGTGCTTGCCAGCTATTTCAAACGTCTATGAAACACCTCCACCGACTTGTCTGGTTTCTGCCGTGCATGGCGGAGGAGGAAACGCTCACAGTCAGGGTTTGTAAAAGGTTCAAAGTGCACTGAGATGGTGTTCTTGAACATAGTGTACATGCGCACTGCCTCAGCCACAGATTGGGAGATTTTATGCCCTTCAGCGCCACCCATGTGCAGATGCAGGGGTCGTTTTCTGCTGTCCTCAATGCCATGGCCTCAAAATAAGTCTCAAGGTGTTCCCCCTAGGCTTTCTATCAGGCGGCCTGTGTCGGTGAGGGCCCAGTGACAGCAAAAGGTTCCTGGGCCAGGATGGCAGAAGCCGCACGCAGAGACTGGCACAGGGCACTCTCAAGTCCTTTCACAAACGCTTGCACCTCCTCTGGACAGGCTTGAGTGGGCAGCACAGTATCCTCAGTTACTTACAGGAGGAGGTAGGTGGCCTGGGAAGATGAGTCCAGGGGGAAGAAGAGGCCACCTGGCAGTGCAAACTGCTGTGAAGTGCTGGCATCGGGTCCGAAGCGGTGATGAGAACAGACGTGGCACCGTAGAGCTGTGGCCTTCTGCGCTGACGACACAGCTAGTGGTGGCCACATGGTGCGGAGATCCAGAAGGAGCAGAACTGCAGGTGAGGCACTTAGGCGGGCGGGGCAACTGAAGCGATCTACAGCCGGTCTACAGGCCAAACGAAGAGTGGGTGGGAGGAGCTCTCTGTGTGCACATTGCTGAAGAGGGCCCATCTTCTAAGGCCACAGGAGCAGGCCACCAGGGATGCGCAAGCGGGCGTCCTCGTCCTCGGCGGCAAATCGGCCAACAGCAATCAGGCTGTCTTCTGTGATGCATTGCTGAAGGGCCCAAGTGGAGGGCTGCATTCAGGAGAGGCAGGTGGCTGCGCCGCATACAGCTCCTGCTGACAGGGCGCTGACTCGGCAGTCAGGGATTACTGGGATGCATGGACGGTCCTGGCAGATTCTTTGTCGACCATGTAGTGTGGTACGTGCACTAGCTGGAAGGACGACATGGACACAAGGTTGCTAGTTACAGGTAGGCAAAGAATTGAGCCTGCCCGTCCAACGGTATATATTTATTATGTTCCTGACGCAGGACGCCAGGATGTACCAAGGTGCAACACGCACACCGGGTAATGCCTGGAACCCACGTCCCTCAGGCATCCCACGTGGCGGTGCTCAAACATGATGCAACACTACAACGTGGTAGTGTTATATTCCATAGAGGTACCCCAATATAGGCTCAGGTAACATCCTAACCCTTCACCTATATTCTTCCCTACATTACATAAATAACGGTTCTTAGGGACTGACCTTTTACCGAGATACGACACTGCACACAGAACGCCGGATTTTCCCTGGTAAAGGTCTCATACATTATGCATGAGGTTTCTCGGAAACTCAGCAGGACTACCATCTCCTGTATAATAACTATGCATAAAGTTAATTCCCGACGTCATCCTAAGTCCGACAAGTGGCACAGCAAGGTAGAACCCCCGGGGAGACCTTTGGGTATATAAACATCACATCTTGCTGAGACAAACAGAGGAGATCAGGATTTCCCTGCCGACACACTGATGCGAGACGCTGAGGTTCCTGCATGCAGATACTCCAGTTCGCAGTGGTCTAACATCCCTTGCGGGGTGTCCAACTCGAGACCAAGATGGGGTCCCTCAGTCTCTCACTTCAGGTAATGGGGTTGACTTTATTCTTGGCTTAACACCTACATACATGCTAGGTACATTCAGGTACATTTAGTTAGGGTAGCATGGTAGGAGTACGCATTTTATTGTCATGTATTTTATATACTTGCCTGTATTCATGGTTATAGCAAAATGGTAGAAATCTGCCATCCTTTTACTTTCCTAGTGCTTCTAATCATTTATATCTGTTACTGTCTAATGGTTGTTTCAGCACACCTATTCTACACTAGAATAACAACTGTTCAAAAATGCTTATTGAAAAACGTCCATACCGTTTATTCTGTGTATCTCTCTGAGACTAAGTGAGCACGAGTGACTGAGTGAAAAGTAGTACACTGTTTCCACGGTCCTGTGGGATCAGGGTTGTCAAGTTCGATAGTTGCCAAGAACTATTCTCTCCTTGGTAAGAGGAGTTTCTAGTGGCACTGTGAGCTTGCTGGTATACAGGCCAACATGCTTCTCTCAGAATTTTCCCTCAGAACTCTGGTTTTAATATAAACGGGGGAATCTGATTAGAATGAGAAAATCTCC
Source organism: Calotriton arnoldi (assembly GCA_963921515.1). Taxonomy (NCBI): domain Eukaryota; kingdom Metazoa; phylum Chordata; class Amphibia; order Caudata; family Salamandridae; genus Calotriton; species Calotriton arnoldi. The sequence goes on along the minus strand of CAWUFW010000868.1, from coordinate 1,417,072 downwards.
CTCAACTTTATCTGTGAAGGTCAGGATATCCAAAGATATTGGAGTAGACGCCTCACTCACTTATCGTGACATGCTTCATCATCGGCGCCTTTCCACACCCGGGTAAGATGATACAACCCGGGCGGACTCAACCATAGATGGAAAGGGAGTTCTTAGATAAAGCATACTAGGTATACCCAAACACTATGTTTATTTGGAGGGTACCTGGGGTATATATAAAAACGTGAATTTATTGGGTTGTACTAAATATAATCGTTCAGTTATACCCCTCTTGTAGTGCCAACATGTATCGGCCCGCGCTCAGAGCCCACGTGGGTCTGGAGCCTTCGTCAGGGCTATTTATCTATTTTAATGTCCCTGCTTTTATATTGCGCACGCACTCCATGCACTATCGTGAGGCCTAATGCGCTCACCTGTCTTCTTCTCGTCCACAGTGGATTTTCTGGTGGGGGGAGAAATGGAGAAGTCAATGACACCTTAGTTAATTATCCTGACTTATTCCATCATGTCTCATCCATCCTTATGGTTCGGTCAGTGATGTCCTGTGTTTTATATATATACTTCTTCTGTGCATTTCACTCTGGCACACCTTTTCCCTAAAATTCTGTATTGAATATACATATGGTGATCCCGTGAAAATATACATAATAGTGGGTTGTTGACTATATACATCTTAGATTTATATTTACAAGCACCTATATTTGAACAGGTTGTGAGTATTGTGATAAGGCCGGATGCAATTTCAAAAGTATAGTGATTATACCTTAATCCATCTATCAAGTGATTTTCCTCCTCGAGTGACATTAAAGCTCACGCACTCTCTTGCTTACCCACTGCTATCGTTATTCAGGGGACATGCGGATCTGGTGGGAGGTGCTGCCTTTTAGTCACACACTATAGAAGGAAAACAGGGGTTTTTTCTGTCACTATTGTTGACTGATCTATATATGCGGTAAAATTGGATATGCATTGACAAAACTCCTTCTCTATGGTTGGCACACTTACTTTTGGATGACATAGATCGTCGCACTCTCATTATTATAGTTCTGGGCGTGTATAATCTATTTATCTTCCCGTGATGTCTTTGGTGGGTTAGTTTCCCCCATGGGGTGCCGCTCGATGCTGCTAAAATTCCCATTCGTGCTAGGGTTTTTTTGGGCCCCATGCCCCTTGTATCTATGCTAGTAATATTACTCTTTAAAGGCCACTATACTTCATTTTTGTGCCCCCTGATTCTCGTATTCAAGTAAGTGATTCGTCTATCTTGAGGCTGCTGTGCCCTAGCCGCGCTCATCGCAGCGTCGTTGCAGCATCAGACTATCAGGGTGTGGCTCAGTACTTTTGCCCCTTGTATCTATGCTGGTGATATTACTCTTTAAACACCACTATACTTCATTTTTGTACCCCCTGATTCTTGTATTCAAGTAAGTGAATCGATTATCTCGAGGCTGCTGTGCCGTAGCCGCGCTCATCGCAGCGTCGGTGCAGCGTCATACTATCAGGGTGTGGCTCAGTACTCATCATATTTAGGCATTCATCAAGCATTCAGTGTTCACTGTGTCTCCTAGAGACAGCAACCAGCCTCAGTGATTCAAGCAACTTACTTCATCAAAGGTTCCACACCGCGGGATTACCTAAATGTCACCACTCTGTCCGCCGCCGTGTAATGAGGATGAGCTGACTGGTCTGTTTGTACTGGCGATCAGCCACGTGATCGGCGTCACTCCTCTGCGCGAGCGTCTCAATCGCAGGGGATCATGGGACAAGTAGTTTCCCCGGCCCTATGAAATTATTGTTGGTGTGGGGTTTTTTATTTTAACCTCAGCGTGACCTTCCATTATGGATTTGAGTCCCTGATGCTATGTAAACATAAGGTATCTCTGTTTTTTATCTAGTGGAGAGAGGGTAGTGTACCCAATCGTTCTGAGACATTGTTAATTCCAAAGTATCAATAAAGTTATTTCCTTCCGGCATACGGGGTTTACTTCTGAGTAAGACAGACCTCACGTGTACTTTTTTGTAACACCTTTAGGCTTATTCTGTATCATTGTTGGTTCACTCTTGTCTATAAAGACCTGTGCACTAAAAACAGCTTAATAAAGAGTGGAATAAACCTCTATGGGTGCTTTAATATAACACATCATTCGGTTATGCTTGGAGGTGTATTAATGAAGTTAAGGTATGGGACGGTTTTTTGCTTACATTCACCGGTGGGCTTATTATGTTAAGCACGGTTGGTGTATCCCATATATATTATATTAGCTTATCAATCAGTATTTTCGTGCTGGACCTCAAATCATCGATTTCGATCTTAAACCATCGGGTTCGATCTGAGGTGGAGTTTTCAGGGTGTTATCCTAGTATGTTTCATTTCTACTGATTTGCTCATTACTCACATAGCCCAAATTAAATTTTGTGTTTCATATACCTGCGTCTGGAGATGTACCAAAATGAATGCAAAAAACTCCTCAGTGACACTCGGAACTACAAAGTACTACACCGCGATCCTACTAAGGAAACCATGGACTCAATACACGTGATGGTGAATGAGGCCGAAGAGAGGGACTGGATCACCACGCAAGAAGCGGCATTTCTGAAAGAGGATAATCTCCGGACACCTTACTTTTACATATTACCAAAGGTGCACAAAAACAAAAACCCACCACCTGGTAGGCCTATTGTCTCGGGCATAGGATCTGGTTGGAACCTTTATCAAAATTCACAGACCATTTCTTAAGAACACTAGTACAAAGAATGCCCTCCTACCTGAAGGATACAAGAGACATCCTTGTACTACGCCAGACCTTGAGATTCGACCAAACCACCAACATCTTTATTACACTATTCTCTCCTTGGTAAGAGGAGTTTCTAGTGGCACTGTGAGCTAGCTGGTATACAGGCCAACATACCCGGTGGGGGTGTCTGGAATCAGTCTGGACACCAAACCCGCAGTGTATGTTGTCTAAACGCACAGATTCTATATAGGTTTTATAGGAACTACACGACATGGCACGGCCAACGTTGGTTGGGTACTTATTTAACAGTCAAAACTGAGTAGTTCAGTTGTGCTATTCTCGGAGACCCCTATTCACATTTCCCCAGAGACGTCTGGAGTGGGAGGGAACAAAAATTCTGCTGCAGCTGAGTAGGCAAATTCCTATGTATTGGCTGTTGGTTAATCAAGCTTGAAGGACACATTGTTCCTATTGTGCATAAAACCTTATCTCAGTTCCCTTGAAGAACTCTTCTTACTAAATACGATGACTAACCAGGGAGACACTGTGCGCGAACTGAATATAACAGTCCAGGAAGAAGAAGATGCAGATGCAATACAAATTACAGAAAATGTTAGAAATGCCATCACCCTAAAACTAGCTTCATATGGTTTAACAGCCAGGGGTGGGCCAGTAACGTTTGTGATTGAGGCACACGAGTCATTTAGAACAGAGGTATTCTATTAATGGGTTACATTCCCACAGGCAAATGCACTGACAAAGACATTTTATTACTACATGGAAGATGAAATACCGAACGAATATTGTCCATATGAGGACATTGAAGTTCCGCTCACTTACCAGGAGCATTTATACTGGTTTGAAGGCGCCCTACCCCATACAAGAAATAAAGTAAGACTCGGTCCGCTCGGAAGAGACGGAGCAACATGGCCAGTATTAGCAGCCTACACACCACATCCTGACATTGAAAGAATGCCAGCAGGAGACTTACTTACACTTCATAAAGAACTCATAAGACTTTACAGAAACATGACACAGTTCGTCATGCGAACTCTCACAGTTCAGCCCACAACGGCTACACCAACAAGTCCGACTCAAACATCAACAACTAAAATTACACCACAAACATTACACGCAGTGATGGGTAAAAAAATGCCCACTAAACGTGAACGGATGCCATTCTGGGTGGCTCAAAAAAATAACACAGCTAGAGGAGGTATTTCCAAATACCAGCCCACTTGAAAAACACAGAATGTTAACAATTTGCTTGCCCATGGGGATAACACCCCAGATAGAGGATTGTACCTCTTGGGGTACAGTTTTCGCTGCCATATATACCAGGACTCATGGTATCCCGTCATTAGCAGTAATACCAGATGTATTAAGACAAATACAGAACGAGTATGGCGCAGAACCCGCTCTGAACTTAGGGATGAAGTTACTAGATAATTTTGCCCAGGTATCAGCTATAATATTAGCAAATATTAAAGGGGAGGCACCATCGGTGGCAATCCGCCAACACATAAAGGAGTTCATTCCTCTACAGCAGGAACTTAATTACCTAAAATAATTGAAACTGCTTATGCAAAATTAGGCAGAGACAGTTTGGGGGGTAGAGCAACAAAACCTCAACTGATGGGTAGTCCCGAAAAGGATACCTTTAAGCAAGCACCTGCTTCTTCAAAAAAGAAATGGTATAATAACAAACAACAAAAAAATAAAGAGAATAGATCTCAATCCAGAGGTAGGTCTCCTCAACAGGAGCCCTCAGAAAGGAGGTATAACCTTAGGAATAGGGACAACATTAGAAAACTTGACAGGTATCATGACACTGATACACGTTCCTCTCATTCCTTTCCGGGTTCATTGAAAAACTCGGAGAGGGAAGGACGGTCAGAACACAGACAAGAAGAGCGTACAAAGTCCAGAGACGCACAACGCACTTCAGACTACGCTTCCAAAAAAGAAGAAAAGCCTAAAGCAAAACCTCAATTCAAAAAGAAGAAAGTATCAGGTCTCAAAGTTAGACATGCCCAGAATTCTGAGGACTCAACTACTGTACCGGAAATGGGCTCTGACGATGCTAGACAGTGCAGCAGAAGTAACAATAGCTTGCCAGAACCTGATGGAATTTCTGGTGACAGCGGAGTTGAGTGAACATATCACGGTGGAAACGCCTGATAATAGGGTAAGTGTCCCACATAGGTTACATGAGATAATACTCCAAATGGAAGGGGACAAGCCCAGAAAAATTAAAGGTCTCTTTTGGGAGAACCTGTCTTTTGGCTATGACATTCTTTTAGCTGAAAGAGATTGGCCGCCTGCTATTGTTAAGGATTGCCCAAAGGGAGAAACGGTAATTATGCCAGCTTTTTCCGATCTCGTTACCCAATATTTAAAACACACATACGCGCAGGAGTGGGCGATAGCCCTTGCCCCCGCACTACATCGGAACCATGTTGGGGGGGATGAAGCTTCAACCCACCACATGATACCATTAAAATCTACTCCAACTCCACAGAGACAGTATCCAATAAAACAGGAAGCGAAAAAACAGGTCAGGGAGATCTTAGATCAACTTGAATATCAGGGTGTGATTGAAACTTGCACCTCTTCAATGAATAATCCTTAGTTTCCCGTAATGAAACCCAATAATTCATATCATCTAGTTTTAGACTACAGACATCTAAACTCCTGCACAAAAACTTTTGCAGTGCAAAACGCACACAGTGCCGCATTAATGAATAACATTGTGCGGAAAAAATACAAAACAACACTAGATATCTCCAATGGTTTTTTCTGCCAAAATATAGCGCCTGAGAGCAGATATTTGACAGCATTCTCAGAGCTGGGGTCCCAGCGTCAATTTTGTTGACTCCCCCAGGGGTATAAGAATAGCCCGGGGTTGATTTCCGCCAGGGTAACTGAGTTACTTCAGAATCTGGATGAAGAGGCATTGTCCTATGTCGATGATATTTATCTGATGGATTATGACCTAGAAGAACACTTGACCAGGGTGAGCACCATAATTTTGGGATTCGCCTCTGAGGGCTACAAATTCAACTTAAAAAAAATAAAAAATAGCCCACCTCAATGTCCTATTTTTAGGATATGAGCTTTCAAGTGAAGGGAAAAGCTTGGCAGCCAACCTTTTAGAAAAGTGCGCACTGCTCCAACCTCCAAAATCATTAAAAAATGTACAATCCATACTGGGATTCCTGAATTTTGGTAGAACATACATTTTGGATTACGCAGAAAGGGTTAAACCTTTCTACGACCTCATAAGACCTGATTTTTCAGTTAGGCAATGGACACAGGAACACACAGATATCCTTCGTTCTCTACAAGCTGACATGATAGCTTCAAAATACTTGCAGACATGCATAAACGTACGCAATCTGGTGATCCGCGTTATAGCGGGTCAATCTGGGTACACTTACCTAACATACAATGAAGGCGAAACAGTACTCATAGCATACAAATCACACTTGTACACAAACGCTGAGATGCGTTTTGCATCTACAGAAAAAATCCTGACTGCCGTACAGACTGCTGTTGTGAGAGAAAGAGCACTGGCTCAGGGGAAACGAATAATTGTCATAACTCCAGTAAAGGCCTTAGAGGCTGCTACAAAGGCAAGCGTTCCAAATGCTAAAGACTTACATCCGAGATTAATACAATGGGCTAATTCTCTCACTGCATCAGACGTAGAATACAGATACGACCCAAGTCTAAAAACACATGCATTTCTGCAATATGAACAAGAATATCCTCTCCCGAATGAAATAATGCCTCTGGATCAGTATGAATACATAATTTACACTGACGGATCTGCTCAGCTGGCCATTGGAAGTAAGCAACAATACAGCACTGCATGCGCGATTGTAAAAGGTCATATGCAGGACGGCAAGTTCCATCCAAGCTGTACAAAAACGCAGTCTCTAGGAGACTGCACGGCTCAGCTGGCAGAATTAAAAGCTCTATTACAGGCACTGATAGATACGGATCAAGAATTCTCCACACTAATTGTGTGCGATTCTTTCTACTGTGTCCAGTCATACAATGAATATCTTCATCATTGGGGACAAAATAGGTTTAAAGACTCAAAAGATGGCACAATTAAGCATAAAATGCTATGGGAACAGGTAGTTGAGTTGAAAAACGAACTACCGAGAGCTCACGTGATACACACGCTGAGTCATCAACGTGATGGCGTTCACATTGAAGGGAATTCATTGGCTGATGAAGCCGCAAAGGGGGCAATACGAACTGCGTCCGTAGCTGCAATCACTTGCTCAAAAAGTAGAATACACGGACAGATAATAAAAGCTGTCGTTGCATCATGTAAAGACAATAAGGCATTGCCGAAAGGTTTTCCACTCAAGTACTCCTACAAGTTAGATGCAAATAACGTTCCATTTGCTCAGATTCCTGGAGTGGGGGATAGAGTTAGACCAAACATGGATCGCAGGTTAGGCTTAATTTTAACTACACACGAAGGACTTGGTACTGCGCATGCAGGGGCGTCGGCGACAGTTTCTTTTTTTTTTTTTTTTTTAAACTGTTTTTATTTGATTTTATCATTTATAAAACACAACAAACCATATATCTCTGTTCGAACTGTACAGGTACATACATGCGATGGATTAAAAGCGTAATTGTCATTTCATCTACACAAAATAATTACATCCCAATTGACTATTATTTCCTATTCCACTGTTACAGGAAGGATTTGAGGCAGGAAATGTGCAGGTTGTGATTGACCCTCTCGGAGGTCTGCCGTCCCAAAGGTATTGTGTTTATTATTCTTGCACGATTGTGTTATCTCCATCCTCTGTCTCATTATATGTGCGGAGATATATTTTCAAAGGGTCCCAAATGTCCCTAGGGCGGGATGCTCTTGGTAGTAGATCTGCATAGTTGGTGAGTTGTTCTTGACAGTATACTAAAGAAGATACCCAATCCTTAAATTTCGGCGCTCTCCCTCTACCCCAACGACATGCTATTAGGCGTTTTGCCATGAGTAGGGCTATGGCTATATATTTGCGGTGTGGTTTGGCCACATGTTTTATGTATCCAAGTATGGCGGTCAGGGGACTGCGCTCCAATGTCTGCAATGTCATCTGTTCAAGGGCGTCGATTACTTTTTCCCAAAACGCATAGACTGCGGGACACTCCCAAGCTAAGTGTAAAAATCTGCAGCAGGGGCTCTACATCTTCTACATTGGTCTGAGTCTGATAGGTTATATTTATGTAACTTCGCCGGTGTATAGTATAACCGATGTAGAAATTTGTAATGCGTGATTCGCAGCCTATGGCTAGCTGCGATTTGTTTCGTATGTTCACAACAGTATATCCATTGTTCATCCGTCAGTGTGCATCCCAATTCGCCCTCCCATTTTTGTCGTGCGGGGCATGTAGACCTCTCTTGTGTCGTGTGGATCATGTGGTATAATGTAGACACCATGTGCCTCGGGGACGGGGCTTGCAACACCCGCTGCAGTGGGGGACACGTAGGGGGCTCACATGGAAATTCTGGTGTTAGGGCACGCAAGCCCTGCCGTAGCCGTATGTAAAGGAAGCTATCCAAGGGAGTTGGCTGGGTCTCCCTGAATATATGGGTAAGTGAACGGAGCTCTCCATTACAGTAAAGATCGCCCCATGTGACAATGCCGGTCCGGCCCAGGAGCAGTTGGAATCCCTTCTCCTGGAGGAGTTGCATTTGGGGATGATATGTCAGGGGGAGCAGTGGGGAGTAGAGCATGGGACACTTCAGCAGTTTCATTATGCGATGCCATGCCTTGATCGTGCAAGTTACCGAGGTGGGTGTCGCATCTCGCTGGGTCAGGGGCCGGAGCATCACCCCGTCCAGTGGCACCGGGTCCGCCAGCCAGTGCTCCACCGCCACATGCGGCATATATCGGGGTGGGTGAAACCAATAATACGCGTAGTGTGCCTGCGCGCAGGTGTAGTACAGTTCAAAGTCGGGGATGTCTAACCCTCCCTGGTCATAGGGCCTGGTGAGCACCTCCCATTGCAATCGGGGTTGTTTACCCCCCATACTAATCTAATCATTTCTGTTCGCAACATTTTAAAGAAGGGGCGTCCAGGAAAATACGGTATGTTTAGGAATAAGTACAGTATCTGAGGGAGGACCACCATCTTGATCAACGAGGCCCGTCCCGCAATCGATAGGGGCAAGGAGATCCAGCGTGAGACACTGTCTGTAATACGATCTAGAGTTTTACCGTAGTTTAATCGCATTAGCTCGTCTCTGTCTGTAGTGATGCGTATTCCTAGGTAGCGCACATCTGAGTGACACCACTCAAGAGGATAGTCCAGGGAGAACTGGGCTGTAGCTGGGGTAAGGGGCAAGATTTGCGATTTTCCCCAATTAATATTAATCCCCGACATTTTCCCGAATACTATAAATTCCCGAAGAAGCGGGTTGAGATTGGCCTGCGGGTCCCGTACATACAAAGTAATATCGTCGGCATAAAGTGATACCAATATTTGGCGCACATAACAGCGCAACGCTTTCTCCTGGTGTTGCTGGCGGAGTTTAGCTGCCAAAGGTTCCACCGCGATAGCGAACAACAGAGGGGACAGCGGGCACCCCTGTCTCGTGCCTCTGGTTATGTGGAAGGCGGGCGATGTGTGTCCATTCACGCATACCCTTGCTATCGGTAGGTTATACAGTAACTGAATCCAAGACAGAAAAACTGGGGGAAGCCCATACGCTGTAAGATTCCTAGTAAGTAATCCCACTCTATGGAATCGAACGCTTTAGTAGCGTCTAGAAACACTGCCGCCAATGGCAGGTCTGGGTCCACACTGTGGAGAATTGCGAAGAAGGTTCTGAGGTTGTGGGTGGTCGCTCTCCCTGGGATGAAGCCGGCCTGGTCCGGGAGTACAAGCTTTTCCATGATTAAATTTAGTCTGTTTGCTATGATCTTTGCTAAAATTTTAGTGTCACAGTTGATAAGTGACAATGGTCTGTATGAGTCACATTGTTGACTGGGTTTTCCTGGTTTCAGCAGAGAAATAATGTGCGCCTCTCTCATGGATTGAGGGAGTCTGCCGTTATCTAGTGCGTCCTCAAACACTTCCTGGAGGATGGGGGCTAGCAAGTCAATATATGTTTTATAAAATTCTATGGGGAATCCATCTGATCCCGGTGTTTTTCCTGATTTCATATGCATTATGGCGTCTTTTATTTCGTCCAGTTCAAAGGGGGTGCTAAGGAATTCCCGTTGGTTGTCTCCCAGCCATCCTAGCGCCACCTCCTCTAAGTAAGCATTAAGATCTAATTCGTCATGTCTTTGTGAGGTGTATAGTGCTTCATAATGTGCTGTGAAGGTGCTAAGTATGTCTTTCGTATTCCTGTATGTGTTCTCCCCTGGGCCCGCAATCTCCAAAACCGTGTTGGTGTACCGTGGCTTGCGAATTGTGTCTGCTAAAATTTTCCCAGGTCGTTCTCCCTCTCCGTATCTCCGCGCCACCCAGTGTCTTCCCCTATATTTCACTTCTCTGTCCGCTGTGGCCATGTATTCAGTAAGTTTGTCCCTAATTTCTCGCTGCACTTGTTGATGTGCGCTGGTTCCAAGCCGCAGCTCCAATTGTTTGATCTCTCCTTCTAATTTATTCAGGGATCTTCGTATGTCCCGCAGTACGCCCGAGCTTTTGGATATGCAGTATCCCCTAAGCGTGACCTTAAAGGCCTCCCACACTGTCTCCACGCTGTCCACCGATCCCTTATTTCTCAGTAAGAAATCTTGTATTTCTTGCCCTAGTTCTGCATGGTAGACCGGGTCTAGCAGTGTTAGTGGCTGAAGTCGCCAAGTTCTTTGTGGGGCATCCCATCCTGGGGGTTAAATGACAGACTTACCGGCGCATGGTCCGAGTAAGTTCTGGCTAAGTGTTTGGTCTCGACAATCTGTGGACCTATGCCACGGGCAACCAGCATGTAGTCCAGTCGGGCCCAAGATGCGTGTTGAGTAGCGTAGTGTGTGCCTTCCGCCATGTGTGGATGGAGATGCCGCCATGCGTCTATCACTCCATTAGCTTCCATTATGCTCTGTAACACCTTGCAAGAAGCGTTAAAGTGATGTGGGCCGGGATTAGACCTGTCCATTATGGGGTTGAGCGCTATATTAAAATCCCCCCAAACAAGGTGGGTAGAGCCAACCTCCAAGATTTTCCCCCACAGTTGCGTGAAGAACTCGGGAGAGTCTACATTGGGGCCATAGCAACATACTAATGTGACGGATTCCGAGCCTAGTCTACCCCAGGCCATACAATACCGGCCCTGTTGATCTCCTGTCGTTCCTATTGGGACGAAGGGGAATCCCTTTTAATGATTATGGCCGTCCCTCTTGAATAAGTGGAGTATGAGGAGAAAATTCTGTGTTCCGCCCATTTACTAGCAAAGGTAGTGTTTTGTCTCGGGTCCATGTGCGTTTCCTGCAGCATGGCAATGTGCGTCTGGTGTCTGTCCAAGTACGCCAGTACTTGGCGCCGTTTTCTAGGGTCTCCCAAACCTCTTACATTCCAGGTTAGCGTCCTCACTGCTGGGTGTCCAGGTGTGTCAATCATGGGGGCCAACGTGGCGGCTTAAATGTCAGGATAGGCCTTTTTCGTGTGTGCGCTATGGTTTGACAAAAACAGTGCTCTTGGACATCATATGTACCGTACAAATACCAGTGTACCTGAATAAACAACTTTTTACCCTCCCCTCCCACTGAAGCATCCCAATTATGCCAGAATTATACGTCCCTCCCTCCTCCCTTTTCCCCCTACTACCCCAAAAACTAATACTGGCATATTCCCAGCATGAACCATGTGGGGAGCGCCCTCGGGGGAACTCCTAGGGGATAGCACTTACTCCCCCGCCTCCAGAGAGCATCAGCGTTGGAATGGCCTAGCCCCCAGTGGGCAGGGGTGCCCAGAGTAAGTTGTGTCCCTTGATCCCAATTGTCACTTATCTGGTGGCGATCTCCCGGCGGGCTCGTGTGTACAGTCCGTTGATTCCATCAGCCCTTCGTAATTCTATCCAGTGTTCTTGCCATGGTTGCATGTTTGACTTCGCTCACCGGGGCTACGCCGTGAATTTACAAAGTTCTTCACTCGAGTTCTGGTGAGTCAGCTCCTGTAGATGAGTTAGTCAGGTCTGTGGGCCCGTTACGTCGTCGGAGGTGTTTTAAAAAGTCTTCCACTTGCTGTGGTTTGACGAAAAACGATTGTTGTCCCTGATGCGTAACTCGCAGTCGCGCCGGGTAGAGGAGAGCGTAATCGATTTGAGCTACTCGCAATTTCTTTTTGACTGGTATGAATTTTCGTCTTTCCTCTTGTACATTCGCCGTGAAGTCTGGGTAAAGGGAAATTTGGTAGCCTTCAAAATGCAATTGCTGCTTGTCGCGGGCTGTTTTGAGAGCGATGTCCCGGTCTCGGTAATTTAGCAGCCTAGCTATAATGGGACGGGGCGCACTGCCTGGAGGGGGTCTAGGCCCCAGTGATCGGTGTGCTCTTTCTACCAGAAATTGCGTTGAGAGGGACTCAGAGCCTACCGAAGATCTTAGCAGCCGCTCCACGAACTCCTCCATTTTCCCGGTGTTGGCGCTTTCCGGTACACCGATCACGCGTATGTTGTTCCTGCGACTTCGTGCTTCCAAATCTTCATTTTTTGCTGCAATAACTTTCAGTAATTTGTCCATGGCAGTCATTTTAGTCTGGAGGTGAGAAGTTGTGTCTTCATTTTCCGAGATGCGAAGCTCTGTTTCTTTTATACGGTCTTCATGTCCATCCAATTTGTGCACGATTGCGTCCATGCGGTTGGACATGGAGTCCATTTTATCAGAAATTGTGGCCAGGCCCTGTCTTACTTCCATCAATAGCGCTTTCATGTCCGCATCCGGCGGCGGAGCCGGTCCTTGGGACTCCATGTCTTCCACGGTTCCTTCTTGCTGCACTCGTCCCCCTTTCCGGTCGCAAATACAAGTTTAGGTTGCCTCAGGTCTGTCTTGCCCATGGTCGCGGATCGCGATTTCCTGAGGTTCCGTTCCTGCTCCAGTTTGTGAGATCTGTTGGGGCTGTGTGCTCTTCGTATATCTTCTTCCACCCCTCTCACCTGTGTTCCGGGCTCGGTTATGTCTGGGCTGTCTGCGTGGGATGTGCTCTAGGGGCCACAGCGGGTGTATGCTGCAAGGCCTTCAGCAACGCATAGGCATCGCACGCCCACTCGGTCTGGGCAGCCCGCTTCGCACAAGCTCCGCGGCGCTGCTTAAGTTTCCTATCCGCTGGTCTTAGTGGGCACTTTAGTGTCGCCAGGGCACGGCAGCAAGGCCCGTCAGTTATCTCTCTTCGCTCGTGCCTCCTCTCTGCCAGGCACGGTTATCTCTGTTATGGGCCTCAGCGCTCACCTCTCTCCACGACCTCGGCCCAGTGTTTTCCGTTGCTTCTATGCGGCCCTCTGCATTCTCTGGTGTGTCTGCTGATCCTCCGGCGACAGTATCATGCGCTGCAGCCTGCCGTTATAGCTGTATGGGGGTCCCCCTCCGCCGTCCCGTATGGTGATCGTAGTTTGCTCCGTACGCGGGGCCCAATTGTCTCGTGGGCTCGGCGGGCTCGCGTAGTGCGCGCAGCCGAGGGCGCGCTCCGGGAGTTTCCTGCTTCGGCGCCGGCACCACCCAGCCTCCTCTGTATCTTTACCCCTGGGACTTTCACCGGTCTCAGTCTCGCACGGGGTGTGCTGTGTTGGTTTGCGGTCCTGTCGCCACTGTTTCCGCGCTTAAGGGATCGTCCGGGCAGGATCTATGGTCGGATTATTCCTCCGGGCTGCAGGAGCTACACTACAGTGCGGCCATACTGCTAGTGCGCCACCTAGCGCCCCCCCGGCGACAGTTTCTTTACTGAAACAATGCTATTGGTGGCCAGGGTTAACGAAGCAGACCAAAGATTATGTCTTAAAGTACGACATCTGTCAACGGATGAAGGTCTCCACCATAACACGTCCTGCACAGACATCATTGCTTATATCAGACAGACCGCTCGCTTGTGTATATTTGGACCACTGCAGCCCCCTACAATCTGATGGGGCTTACAAATATATAATGGTTGCAGTAGACTCCTGCTCAAGATTCCTATGGGTCTGGCCTCAGCGCTCGGCTGACACTCGAACTGTTATAAAAGATTTGCGAGTCTTTATAGGGACATACGCAATTGGCACATTACATTCTGACCGTGGCCCCGCGTTTAGCTCTCGGGCTTACAAGGAAGCCATGGGAGGTTTGGGTGTAGTATTGCGGTACTCCTCTCCGTACCATCCCAAGGGAAATTTGGTTGTGGAGAGGAAAAACCGGGACTTAAAGCAATCTTTAACAGCGAGAGTATTAGGTTCGGGTGGTAGTTGGGTCAATCACTTATATGGGGTACAGCGGGCCCTCAACAATATGCCAAGAAGTTCTCTAGGGGGTGTCACTCCTTATGAGGTCCTATTTGGGACGAGAATGTGGGGACCTGATCTCGATTGTGAAGGCACAGTGGCGGATGAAAAACCTTTACACATCAATAAACTTTTGGCTGTTTTACAGGATCTGAATGAATCCAGAGCACTACAGAGCAATGTGCAGGTAAAGCGGACCGCCACTGGGGAAGTCAAGTCAGTCACGGAAAGACCTGTCTGGGTTCCTAAAGTCGGGGATCTGGTCAGAGAAAAGATAGTGGACAAAAAAGAATGTGGGCCATCATACAGAAAGCCTGTACCTGTCCTGGCCGTTGAAGGAACAAGAACTGTACTTCTGTCGCCTCTTGCCAGAAAAAAGGAGAAAAGATTCGACTCCATTTATCTGATAAAACCACACTATGTGGCCGATACTGAATGGTAGGCCTCGTGGACTCCTGAGTAGCCAACGCCCTCCTCTCGCTACTATACAGGAAGTTCAGACAGAAAGGATCATCAAGTTTGAAGAGTCACCTATACGGAATGATGGACTATGCAACCATGCCATGGAACTAGTTCCTCTTGATACAGAAATTCAAAATCAAAATGAAAGACAAATTTCAATTCGACCTAACACTGATGTCTACATAAACATACCTCAACAAGAGCCATCTACAAGTTCAACAAAACCTGCGAAACTACCAAAAATAGATCGAACTGCATCTGGCTATTTCATCGATACCTTTTCCTTAGATCCGAGTGAACCTGAAACAACGCCAGCCCCAAAATCTCGTCAACAACAAATCAAAGACTTTTTCATTTTTCTTAAAAAAACTTACCTGGTGTCACCTTGGCTAGAACTTTGGATAATCACCGGGATACTTTTCTTTCTTTTCTGGATAGGCTTAGTAACTGTCTTTTGCTTAATTATTAATGGAACTTACCTTTGCCAAAGCTCTGCAGCATCAAAAGTGAACTTGATTCTGAAACCTCATGTTTCATCACATCGTGAACAAAGAGACTTGTCAACAGTAACATTACAGCAGTTCCTATACCTGATGGTATAGTATGGGACAAGGTTGATTATGATATATTTTGTCTGACAGAACTTTTAAAAATACCACATTTGTTTAACATTTCCTTAAATGGTATCATTATCTCCAGTACATTTTCCCATGATTGGGATTTTGAAACTGTAAACAAAATGTTGTCTGATTTAGAACAATCTGCCGCATTTTCTAGCAATGAAATGTTAGAAGACACATCAGACTTTAACACAATGTATTGTTATCAACATTATGGTCATCATTTTCTACACAAATCCAGCACCCCATGGAATGTTTTCACATATCATCCAAAGGGAACATTGCCCTACACCACCGAAAAGTAGTTCGAAATCATTTGCACAAAATTTTTCATTTTTTTCAAGGTTTAATGTTTCAGACCGACCTCATATTACTATAAGGTTGCACCGACATCCGCACAGAAAAATATGCTGACTAACACCAAACAGTTTTACTCTGCTTCCTTCATTACCCAACTGTCTGAACAAGGTTTCGACTTATGGAAAGACACTATAGACTTAAAATCAGTCTGGGGTTCTAGAGACTGGCAAGTCCAGGGAACAGAAGCACTATTTAGAGCATGCCTCATTCCTCAGCAGATGATATTTCTGAATGATACTGTACAACAGACCTCCTGCCTTCGAATAGCCAAGAACAAGGATTTGAACACACCTCGGATTCCAACACCATCACAGGCCGAGGGTAATTTTACATCACTTAAAGGGGCCACATTAGATGACATTTTACAATACAATAGATCGGACCCCAATTGGAAGGGATGGTTGGTTTGGCCCACAGACACTAATAGATGTCAGGAAAGATTCAGGGGTACAACCGAAGGGTTCAGTATCCAGAGGCTGGACCCATGCTATGTACAAAAAGAACATCCAGGGGTGGTGACATCAAACAGTGTTGGGAAGTTATGCCTCGATTGGCTAAAAACCTCAACAATAACACAGGTGAAACAACACTTATCCTTACTTACAGAGGATGTGGACCTACGGGATTTTTTATTAGGTCCCAGAAAGCCACGTCAAAAACGTTTCTACTATGCTGTCTATAATGAAATTTGGAAAATCTCCCAACAAGAAGCAGCGGAGAGACTACGAGGAATAGTCAGAATCAATTTAGAGAAGGCGTTAGCCACAGTTGACAATGGTATGACTACGTTAACATCCAGGATTTATTCACTGGGCAACATT
Source organism: Calotriton arnoldi (assembly GCA_963921515.1). Classification (NCBI taxonomy): domain Eukaryota; kingdom Metazoa; phylum Chordata; class Amphibia; order Caudata; family Salamandridae; genus Calotriton; species Calotriton arnoldi. The sequence goes on along the minus strand of CAWUFW010000868.1, from coordinate 1,400,634 downwards.
GTATCTTCTGCTATTGATGTACTAGAACACGATTTGTCCATACTACAGCACGGGCAATCGCAATTACGTTCTATTATGTTATTGAGCTGGACGCTGCAATCATTGCGCGCAGGTTATGTGCCTTGGTGTTTTATCAACAGTACGTCACTGTTTTCTGCATACAATCTAACGGTAAAAAAGATGAAAATTGCACAGAGGGGAGCAAAATATACAATGCTGTGTATTGAAAGACTGGACAGATTACCTTTCACTGTGGCAGAATCACCGTCCACAGAGCGGTTGATCCATGGCCATATAACCTTACCGGTCACAACTTTCCAGTTTCAGTACTGTCTCGAACAACAACAGGCAGGCAGATATGAAGAAATGGGTAGGGAATTCATCAAGGAATCTTGGGAATTACCGTACAGATTTCGATGCAGGAGTGGGGATCTAGAAGTGCTTCTAAGCGGTACAAACTGCGAGAACACTTTAAGTGGATCTCTCATGTGCCAGGATATTATGCTGCACAGGGCCTGCAATGGTTCAGTAGCGAACCTATCCTGTCACTTGAGGGGTACCCCAGCAGCCGTGATTACTCCAGTATTCAGGCTACTTTCAAATTGGAGTTACTTGATGCTGAACGATCAAGGTTGTTGTGGGATGCTTCCGGGCATCGCAAATGTAGTCACCGTGAACTCCAGGGTTACTTGCTGTATGCAAGTATTGTTTCTACCGACACACACAGTCAGGGAGGCGCTGCTATGGCTTTCGTTGAATGTTTCCTTTATACGGTTTGATACTCTGAGCAGAATGAAAGCCATGCTTCTACAGAAAACCGTGCCCTTAACCTCCGCCCGGGAGACTTTTGATCCCCAGATCGCAAGGTCCTCGGCTGAGATGCAGGCACTCATACGTACGAACTGCCCCTTCCATTTCACAGAAATGTTAAATCGTATCTTTAATATGTCTGATGGGTATAGTCCACCTATTTAAGAACATAGGTTCGGGACTGTTAAGCACCTTTCAGACGGTCCTCTGAGTTATACCAAACTTTATACACTCCGTATTCGGAAGCATTTTTGGAGGACTTCCGCTGATCCTGTTTCTAATAGCAGGTATCCTGATTGTAATTTTTCTGCTACGCAATGGACTTCCCAGTCACCAAGGAGATGGAAACAGTACTCCTGGAGCGTAAATACCGTGAACGCATGGTACAACATCTGGGCACACCTCACCTACGGGAACTAAGCGGCTCTTGGTTCCTGTCATTTAGACCAGTCTGGATGGACTGCATCCTACCTGTTCTCCGATGCCTGTTCTGCGGAGAAGAATGCGTGTTGGATCTCTGTCTGACACTTCCATCAGTTGCGCAACCGGACGATGATGCTTTACTGGACCCGCTAACAGCCCATGTTCTGCAGTGTCCCCAGCGTATTCCTATGTTGAAGGCGGCATTCTTAGAGCCTCCACAGGAAGTCTCTGCTCCTGTTGGAATGGATACCGGCTCCTTCACTGACACCCAGGCCGTGGATGGCACACAGGCTGCCCCAGCATCGGCTGCTAGCAGCACGGAAGATCATCTGTGCTCAATTGACATAACCTGCGAGGTGTTACAAGGGTCATCGTCTGCGAAGGCAGGCAACATCAATGTTGTGTCTACCAGCCAGGACACATAAACATTTAGCTCATCGTGTGCTGGGAAAAATTCGGCCTTTTTAAACAAAACTCAAAATTGGAACTCCAAAACAATTGACACTTTTTATGATCTGCATGGCTTTCCGCTGCTTGTAGCTGTTCGAACTATATATACGGACACATTAGAGCTATTGCTTGAGTGACAATATTTTTCCTTTTTACATATTTTAGAATTTTTTATTTTTTTAGCAGTACTATTGTTTTACTATAGTTTTTTGCGTACCAATGCTTAGACAGCCTAGTAGTGCATTAGAATTTAATTATGTCGTCCAGTCGGATGAGGAGTGGGTGTTATATTCCATAGAGGTACCCCAATTTAGGCTCAGGTAACATCCTAACCCTTCACCTATATTCTTCCCTACATTACATACATAACGGTTCTTAGGGACTGACCTTTTACCTAGATACGACACTGCACACAGAATGCAGGATTTTCCCTGGTAAAGGCCTCATACATCATGCATGAGGATTCTCGGAAACTCAGCAGGACTACCATCTCATGTATAATAACTAAGTATAAAGTTCATTCCCGACCTCATCCTAAGTCCGACAAGTGACACAGCAAGGTAGAACCCCCGGGGAGACCTTTGGGCTTATAAGCATCACATCTTGCTGAGACAAACAGAGGAGACACTGACGCGAGACGCTGAGGTTCCTGCATGCAGATACTCCAGCTCGCAGTGGTCTAACATCCCTTGCGGGGTGTCCAACTCGAGACCAAGACGGGGTCCCACAGTCTCTCACTTCAGGTAATGGGGTTGACTTTATCCTAGAGGGATTCTTGGCTTAACACCTACATACATGCTAGGTACATTCAAGTACATTTAGTTAGGGTAGCATGGTAGGAGTACGCATTTTATTGTCACGTATTTAATATACTTGCCTGCATTCATGGTTATAGCAAAATGGTAGAAATCTACCATCCTTTTACTTTCCTAGTGCTTCTAATCATTTATATCTGTTACTGTCTAATGGTTGTTTCAGCACACCTATTCTACATAAGAATAACGACTGTTCAATAAATGCTTATTGAAAAACGTCCATACCGTTTATTCTGTGTATCTCTCTGAGACTAAGTGAGCACGAGTGACTAAGCGAAAAGTAGTACACTGTTTCCACGGTCCTGAGGGATCAGGGTTGTCATGTTTGATAGTTGCCAAGAACTATTCTCTCCTTGGTAAGAGGAGTTTCTAGTGGCACTGTGAGCTAGCTGGTATACAGGCCAACATACCCAGTGGGGGTGTCTGGAATCAGTCTGGACACCAAACCCGCAGTGTATGTTGTCTAAACGTGCAGATCCTATATAGGTTTTATAGGAACTACACGACAGTAGTTTTAGTTGCCTTCAACTTAGCACTTAGGTTTGATCCCATAAGTATCTCTCTAATGAATGTATTGAGCTCAGTTTCACATGTATGGGGCCTACATCTCAGCTATTAAAGAAATACAAGTTTACAAGCTGGCAAACAAGCATTTAGCATTGGAAAATACGGTTTATTGAACTCAATCTTGGATTGAACAGTTGTGCTACCCAAGTTAAAAGCTTTGTACTTGTAATTCCTGAGGTCCTTTTACAATAATTTGGTTAGGTACTTATACTGAAATGGAGTGCGGCCAAAATGAAATGTATTGATTTACTGTCAGCCCTATACTTTTTGCTCACATTCATCGCTGTATCAAGGAAAGGGAATGTATGGGCTCCTAAATAGCGTTTGATCTCCTGAAACCTCAAATTGATATTTATAGAGATACAGGAAGTGCCTGTCCTAATGATAGACTCTGCCTCCTCCAACTGTTTGTCCTACCCCCCTTCATTCTCTCAGGGGCAGTGATATATGATACATCATAACAGAAATGGCTAACAGATTCCCCATCCTGTGTTGACGTCATCGTTAGCAAGCACCATAAGACATGCTCTGTCATTAATTGCCTTCGCACAACGTGCCTGGCCACATTAAATTCCTAAGCCATGGGTTCTTAACCTTTTGACTTCTGTGGAGCCCCAATTAATCATTACTTGAACCCAGGGACCTCCACTGAATCAGTACTTGAATGATAGGGTGCAAACTGAGTCATTACTGGAAGCCAGGGACCCTGGCATTCACTTTTTTGATGATTTAAACCCAAAACACAATACACAAAAAATACAGAAGCAAACATTCATCAAACAAATACATATATAATGAAATATATAATATAATTCGCTAACAAATGTTAAAAAATATCAGAACTGTAACTTTAATTGGAAGGTTAGAGCTTTTCTAAATTCAATTTATGCCCCTAATTGGCCATACCATATTCTGTTTGATGCATTTGCCCTGCTTTCACAACTTTGAGCCACCTAACTTAATTTTTAGCCTCCATTCCAAATTCCTTCCCATTAACAGAACGTTTAAAAATGTTCAGCTTAAAATGTTGCTTCTTCTTTTACACACACTTCATTAATCTGTTAATATTATTTAATTTTCTGAACAGTCGCGGACCCCCTGAGTAGGCTTCGCAGAGCCCTAGGAGTCCCTGGACCACAGCTTAAGAACCACTGCCCTAAGCCATTGAGAATCTGATGTTTTCAACAACATCCAGTCACTGAACAGTGAAAACTAACACGCCAGAAGCCAGTGTTTTAGGTCAGTGTATTGTGAAAGGTTCTACCACCCGACATGAAAGCTGTTCAATACAAAACATATGACAAAGGAAAGCACAAGATGGTAAGTGATCTACATCAGAGTTACCCGTGTTGGTACCGGGCGGGTATGGATTTTGCAGATCCATGCCCGTTTATCAGGACATCCAAGTAAGATAAATTCACACTCAATAAATCTAACTCATTTACTTTAATTATATTTTTTTGAATTTTTTGAATTTATTAATATTTTCTTTTCATGTCAGGTGGCCTTTTTTAAAAAAGTTCACAAATCAGTGTCCGGTGCTCTTGATTCAAACTAGAACCTCACCAGTACAACAATTTTTATGGTCAATAGTAATATTTTCATTTTCATCGAGGGTCGGAGTAAGACCTCCGACCCTCGGTCTAGGTCCACTCTCTCCCCGCAGCTCCGCTGTGCCGTCTCTTGCCTCCAGACCCTGACCTCCTCCTTGGGAGGTTCGAGGCTGCTGCCCGCTCCTGCGCCTGCTGCCCGCTCCAACTGGGACCAGACTGCCTGCAACCACCGTAACCTTTCTCAGCCGTTTTTTTCTTCTTAATTTTTCCCTGTTGTGCCACTATTATTGTGCCCATCTGTGTCTTGCTCTAATTCCACCACTGTTTTTATTTTCTCATGCCTGCCTGTTCCTTTCGCCTTTCGCCGCTGCTGCCCCTGCGACCCTCCCCCCCAGGAATTCCCCTCCAGAATTCCCCCCCAGAATTCCCCTCCAGAATTCCCCTCTGGAATTCCCCCGCTCCCGCCTCCCAGCCTCTCCTCCCTCCCACCTCCCCTACTTAATGGCGGCCGCTGCGCGGTCGCGCCACCAGCGCGCCAAAGGCAAGCCCGTCTTCGCCCGTCCGTGACCCGACCGCGGCCAGCGCCAGGAACCCTGGACCTCCCACTAACCATCACTACGACACCACCACCCTCCTCGCACTCAACCCTGGAAGATTTAGAGAATGCCAACAGGCCTCGCCGAACACGACCCACAGCCAGTTCTCCTGCCTCCACTGCCGCCAGACCCTCACCGCCACCCCGGCCTCCAACACCGCCAACGCCAGCACCGGCGACACCCTAAATTGCATCCTCCTCAACGTACGCTCCGTACACAAACACGCCATGGAAATCTGGAACCTACTCGACTCTCTCTCGCCCGACATCGCCTTCTTCACAGAGACCTGGACCAACGCATCCTCCGCCCCCGACATCAGCACCGCCATCCCAGACAGATACAAGATCCAGAGAAAAGACCGCCCCAACCACCCAGGAGGGGGCCTTGCCATTGGCCACAAGAGCACCCTCTGCCTCACCACCTCCAGCGAAACCTTCCCCTCCGCCGAACACCTGCACTTCCAGATCCAGACCACCCCCAAAGTCACACTCCGAGGAACCCTCATCTACAGACCCCCCGGCCCCCGAACACCCTTCGCCACCACCTCACCGACTTCATCGCACCCCACGCCATCGCCTCAGCAAACTACATACTCATTGGAGACCTGAACTTCCACCTCGACAACCCCAACGACCCCAACTCCACTATCCTTCGTGACAACCTCGCCAGCATCGGACTTAAATAACTCGTCAACACACCGACCCACAGAGCAGGACACACCCTCGACCCCATCTTTGCGGCAGGAAACAGCGTCCAATTCAGCCACACAACGCAGCCGCCATGGACCGACCACAACTGCGTACACTTCGCCATCAACAAACCCAAGGCACCCAAACCAGCCCCACGTCCACCTCGAAGGAACTGGAGCAAGGTTACCGACGAGCAACTTAACTCCACCCTCACCCGAGACAACCACACCTGGGCACCCGACGCAAACAACGCAGCCAGAGAACTCCACACCTGGATCTTCAACTGCGCAGACGAGCTCGCCCCGCTACGTAACCCCGACAGACAACGCCCCAGGAAAGCCGCCTGGTTCACCACCGCTCTCCAAGAAGCCAGACGCACCTGCAGACACCTGGAGAAGAACTGGAGAAACACCAAGACAACCGAAAACCACACCACCTACAAGGACGCCATGACGGACTACAACCAGATCAGAGCCACCAAGAGGAACTTCATCCACAACAAAATCCTGGCCAACTCCACCAACTCCAAAGAACTTTTCAGTGTCATTCAGGAATTCACCAATCCACGCAGCGAAGCCACAGACATCACCCCATCCCAAGACCTCTGCGACAAGCTTGGAACCTATTTCCACCTCAAGATCAAAAACCTCTACGACAACTTCATCGACCATCCACCAGGCGCCACAGAAGGCCTCCCGCCCCCCAGAAACACCAGCCAGCCCACCATCTCCAACTGGACACCGATCACGGCCGAAGACACCGCCTCGACCATGAAAAGCATCCACTCGGGTGCCCCCACCGACCCCTGCCCCCTCACATCTACCACAGAGCCACGGCCACCATTGCACCCAAACTACAACGCACCATCAACACCACCTTCAAAACAGGCACCTTCCCAGATGACTGGAAGCACGCAGAAGTCAGACCCCTGCTCAAGAAGCGCAGAGCTGACCCCACCGACCTCAAGAACTATCGGCCCATCTCGCTCCTCCCCTTCGCAGCCAAAGTTGCAGAGAAAACAGTCAACAGGAAACTGACACGATTCATTGAAGAGAACGCCGTCCTCGACCCGTCCCAATCTGGATTCCGAAGCAACCACAGCACAGAGACCGCCCTACTGGCCACCACAGACGACATCTGCACCCTCCTGGACCAAGGCCACTCTGCAGCCCTCATCCTGCTCGACCTATCAGCAGCCTTCGACACCGTCTCCCACCGCACACTAGTCGCCAGACTACACGACGCAGGCATACAAGGAACAGCCCTGGACTGGATCCGATCATTCCTCACCGGAAGAAGCCAAAGGATCAGACTCCCACCCTTCCTCTCCGACCCCACGAAAATCACCTGCGGAGTCCCACAGGGTTCATCACTGAGCCCCACCCTCTTCAACATCTACATGGCCCCCCTCGCAGCCATCGTCCGACAACACGGCCTCAACATCGTATCCTACGCCAATGACACCCAGCTCATGCTCTCCCTCACCAAAGACCCCACCACTGCCAAACTCAACTTCCAGAATGGAATGCAAGACGTTGCAGTCTGGATGACCAACAGCTGCCTGAAGCTCAATGCCGAGAAGACAGAAGTTCTCATCCTCGGTACCACCCCTTCTGCATGGGACAGCACCTGGTGGCCGACCGCCCTCGGAAGCCCACCTACCCCCTCAGACCACACCAAGAACCTCGGCATCGTACTCGACTCATCACTCACCGTGAACCGACAGGTCAACGCTGTCACCTCCAGCTTCTTCAACACCCTCCGCATCCTCCGCAAGATCTTCAAGTGGATCCCCCCTGAGTCAAGGAAGACAGTCACCCACGCACTCATCACCAGCAGACTGGACTATGGAAACGCACTCTACGCCGGCATCAACAAGTCCCTACTCCGCAAACTCCAGACAATACAGAACACCGCCGCCAGACTCGTCCTCGGCATCCTCCGACACGAACACATCAGCCAACACCTACGAAGTCTCCACTAGCTCCCTGTGGAGAAAAGAGTCACTTTCAAAATCCTCGCTCACACCTACAAATGCCTACACAACAACGGACCCAAATGCCTCAACGACAGAATCAACTTCCACGTACCCAAAAGAAACCTCCAATCTTCCAACCTCATACTGGCCAAAACCCCGCGCATCCACAGAGCCAGAGCAGGCGGAAGATCCTTCTGTCACATTGCAGCCAAGACCTGGAACGAGCTACCGGCAGACATCAGATGCGCCCCCTCCCTGAACACCTTCAGGAAGACCCTCAAGACCTGGCTCTTCGGCTAAACAGATCTGCGGACCCCCCCCACCTCAGCACCTTGAGACCCTCACGGGTGAGTAGTGCGCTTACAATTCCCTGATTGATTGATTGATTGAGCTCAGGGAATGCACGCTGAATAAAAATGAGGTATTTTTCACAATCGAGGATGGTATTAAAACTGTATTTTGTAGAATTGTCGCACAACACAACTTAAAGGAAAAGATTAAATAGTAATTCGACATACCCTCCATCATCACAGCCCAGCCAGACACACCCTGTATCATCCCAGTACAGCAGGGCTAAACAGCAATAGCAATTTCTACAACAGCAAAAGTTCATTTCATTTATTCATTCAAGATTGATTCAGACCTCAATCCTAACAACAATCCTGACACAGTAAATGCATAATAAAACGACTAAATTTATAACATTTTCTGATGAAAGCTAGTGCACAGAGAGCCATGATGTGGAAGGTGCTTTTGCATGCAATGTTGAGGGAGACGTTGTGGGCGCGTAGGACTACACCTAACTGGGTGTCTAAAATGGTTCCTTTTGAGCGCATGTGGGGCAGGAAGGCAGCTTCCAAACTTGGGGGCCTATTATGATGGCGGGCGGATTGCCACCGCCCGACCGGTGGTGGCGATCTGCCCGCCATAACTCCCCGTCCGACGGCCATTTACCCCCGCCATATTAGCATGGCGGGGGGTACCGCGGCGGACGGAAAGACCGTCCGCCGCTCTTCCCCTGGCAGGCAATCGTCTCGATTGCCTGCCGGGCGGAAAAGGCCCATAATATGGTGGCGGTGCCTTGCAGGCACCGCCATCCATATTATGATGGGTGCGTGGGGCATGCCTTCCCATGGCGGAGACTCCGCCACGGAAAGGCATGCGGAGAATGACTTTGGGGGCCCATTGCTTGCTTGCTTGCCTTGAAAAGTTCCAAGGAGCATACGGAGGCACTGAGGTTCCGGGTGGTGAGACATCAGCAGAGGTATGGCATGGTAAAGCACACAAAGCTGAACAGATGTCATGGAATGTTGGTGAGTGGGTTCTTGATAAAAGGACCAGGTTTGTGAAGAAAGGTGTGTCAGCGTATACAAGGCCTTTCAAAATCAAAGAAGTCAAGGGGAATGTGGTGGTCTTACACACAGATGAGGTATGGAGTATGTCTAGGTTGGTGAAGAGTAATCAAGAGGTTGTGAATGAAAATCTGCTTGTTGGTGACCACAGTGAGAATTCCATTGTCATTGATGGGCCAAGGAATGCTACCAAGGCTATTGGTAGAAGGTTTGGAAGGGTGGTTAAACGTCCGGGGTGATTAAAGGACTTCAATTGAGAGTCCTGTAAAATTTGACTGTGTATCAATTATTTAGTTAGTATGACATTTTGTAATGGGTGTGTATAGTATGCATTAGTAAGGATTCCTATTTTAGTTTAGATGATGATGTAAATATTACATAGACATTTGTCTAAACGTAAAAAAAAAATATTTACCTGTGCAGGTAAATATGTTTTGTTATGCTATTGTTATTGTTATATTATTTATATTATTTTGGAGGGGAGATGTGTTGTGGCTTCTTTCCAGTGAGTATGTGTGTGATGTTATATATAGAATGCTATCAACAGTGTGAGGTGGAATGTTCGTGACTGAGTTGGATGAGGACCGCATTGGGAGGAAGATCTCATCTGGGAGGAGTCCTATAAAGCATGGTAATGGTGTTTCTGCAATAAAACCTTTGACAAGATCTGAAGTTCATGATATCTTCAGAATTGAACTCTATATATGTGCCTAACACCCAGAGCTGGTGCTCCCCACTCTGAGAAGCCAAGGGGGTCAAGTTGGGAACTCTTTGCCAGCCCCATGGCTGGAAGGGAGGCCTGCCCAAGGCCCCAGCTTAGAGCCTCTACCTGGCAGTGGATAGCCCATGGCCTGGCTCTTGACACTGACAGATGTCAGTGGCCTCTGTTGGTTGCTGTCTTTAGGGGTAGAGTTTTCCCTGGGTTCAGGACAGAAATGTGACCCAAGCGGTGGAATGGGCCACATTACTTTGTTGGTCATTGTGGTACTGTCTGCCTGCTGGAGTGCACCTGTAAGCAAACTAAGGTAGGAGCTTCACAAATGGGGTCCGCCGATTAAGAGACAGGAGCTCCATAGGCTATTGTAGTGACCCCCTGGTGATAGTGCAAAAGGAATATAGTGAGGCTTGGATGGGCATAGAACTGATAAGTGCCTCTGCACAAGAGGGCCATTGCTTATGTTCTACTGCCTAAATAAGGGAGTCTATCAAGGTATTGATTAGTCTACCCTAGCATTTGGCTAGAGGTGAGTCATATTGAACCTGGCACTTTTAGCAGGATCTTCCCCAGATTGTTGCCTTTTGTTGCTGAACCGTTTTTGCTGGCATTAGAATTCTGTGCACTTTACCACTGTTAACCAGTGTTACAGTGCTTCAGTTGTCTCCTTAAAACACGGTAAAATTAGATTATACCTAATTAGCACATTTAATTTACTCGTAAGTCCTTATTAAATGCTACTAGTGTGCCTACAGCACTCATTGTGCCACCACTGAAGTAGCGTTTAAAAACATGTCTTAGGACTGCCACTGCATCCTATAGTGCATTTTTAAACTGCCATTTCGACCTGGCAAAATAAACCTTTTGCCAGGCCTAAACCTTCCTTTTTAATACATACACGTAACCCCTAAATTAGGCCATTAAGGCTCACAGGGAAGAGTGCCTTGTATTTGAAACTAAGGACTTGTGGGTTTAAGTTTTACATGTACTGGTAGTGGAGAACTCCTAAAGTCATTTTTCACTGCTATAAGGCCTATCTCTCCCATTCACTGACATGGCTTATTACATTTAATGATACGTTCTGATTGGGAGCAGATATAGATATGCTGTTTAGACCACTGTTTCCCAAACTCTGGGATGCAACCCACTGGTGGGTATTGATCTTATTTTTGGTGGGTCGCGTATGTCAGAGCAGTAATTGAAAGTGCCTTTAAATTCTGTATTTAACTTGTCACACTTGGCAGTAATTCCAAGTCAAAGGTGAAATATCAGGCTAGTTTATTCTTTTAAAATTTGGATTGGTGTCCACTTTTCTTTTTCTGACTACAAAGGGAGAGGACTTTTAAAAGTTATTTATGTGACAGTGTAAGTTGTTGTTTTTTGCAATAGACCCCAAAATGTAAATACCTGCAAATGAACGGTTTCCTTCCAGCAGTTCGGAAAGCAAAAATTAAGCCCTTTTATGTAATGTTATGTTATGTTATTTAAATTTGTAAGGCGCACAGCTACCCCGAGGGGTTTCCCGGCGCCGGCCAGGTAGGAAAAGGAGAAACGAGGGAATTACTGATTAAATATCCATGTCTTCACTCTTCTACGGAAATTGCCAAAAACGGTTTCCTCGCGTATTGAGATAGGAAGAGAGTTCCATAGGGAGGGTCCCAGAAAGGAGAAGGACCTGCTGCCCATCCGAGTAAGTTTGATACTAGGAATAGCAAATTTGGACTGTCCAGCAGAACGCAGAAGACGAGAAGGTCTATAGAGTTGGGCTGAAGATTGCAAGTGTTGCGGGGCTGTTCCAGATTTAATTTTGAACATAAAGCTCAAGGCTTTAAATTTAACCCGATTCTCCACTTTAAGCCAGTGCAGATCACAAAGTGAATCGGTAGCTGACACAATCCTTGGGACCCGACACAACAGCCTGGCAGCTGCATTTTGCGCCACCTGCAGTCTTTGTACTGTAGTTTTGTTTGAGCCTAGGTATAGAACATTGCCGTAGTCAAGCCTGGACGTAATCAGGGCATGGACTACCGTTCGTTGAACAGAGAGGGGTATCATCCACAGAATTGTCTTTAACCATTTTAGAATGGTAAAGCAGGTTGAGGCCACCTTAGTGATTTGTTGTTTCATTGACAGGTGGTCGCCAATGATGAATCCCAGGTTACGAACATGATTTCATAGAGTACTGGTAACAAAGAATTTAATAGGAGCAAGACATATCAAGGCTCTTACTTGGTGATGCACAAATGATAAATATTCAGAGAAACCCGATTTCTACACATTATCATTTGTGTGCAATATAGTTTATCAGTAAAACTGTATATCTGCACAGAGTTTGTTGCTATTTCAATTGAAAATGTGCTTCTCTTGGTAATGACAATGCGCTACTACACGATGCTGTAGATATATTAAAAAATGGTCCTGCCTTATGTCCATTAAAGGTAGGTGGGTTGCGAACATTTGTTGGTCTAAAAAGTGAGTCGTGGTTCTAAAAAGTTTGGGAACCACTGCTTTAGACTGAAATGAACTGTAATTTAAAAACCTCTTTAATGGTAAATTATGATTTTAAGTCACAATTCTGAAAATGCAACTTTTAGAAAGTTTACATTTTCTTGTCCTAACAATTTGTGCCAACTGCCAGGGTCCTGGGTCATATGACTGTGATTGACTCTGCTGTTGAGGTTTGTGTATTCCTTCCAGACAGTGACAAATGGGGATTAGGTGTGGTCAGTATGGGCCATTCTGCCAAGATGGTTGGGGGCAGCTGTACCTAGCCTCACTTATATTTTAAAGGGCTTTGCCTCCTGCACACACAAACACATCTGATATTAGTATTTTGTCATCACAGATGTCTTGGAGCTTTTTCAGGGGAAGGGAAGAATTTCAGGAACCAGATGTGGGGGTTGTATAGGGAATGCCCCCACTTTAAAGGTTAGCACCTGGTATAAATATTGAACCTCCACAGCCACTCTTCAGTACACTCCTGGACCAGCGGACATTACAAGAACAAGGACGGCCTTGTTCCCCAGAGGACTGCCCTGCTGCTTGAGGTCTGCCTTTTCCCCCCAGAGGTCTGCCCTGCTGCCTGAGTCCTGCCTTGTTCCCCAGAGGACTGCCCTAGTGCTTGAGGCTTGCCTTGTTTCACAGAGGACTGGATTTGGTGCTTGAACCCTGCCTTGTCCTTCAGAGGACTGTCCTGCTGCTTGAGGCTTGCCCTGATTCCTGAGAAGAAATACTGGACCTGCTCCCTTCATCCTAGGCTTCCTGAGTGACTCTAAGGGTCAGTTGGCTGACTTCCTGTTCTGAGCTACAGGGACACAACAAGCTCTAGAGTCCTCCCTGTAAATGCCCAGCTGACCTTCTGCACAGGATTTGCAACTGGATCTGCCTGAGCCATGCAGGCCTCTGCCATTGTAGTCAATGATCCCCAAGAGCTGTCACCCTCTGGACCCTTGGTTGCCATTAGACTGCTCTCCTTTATAAAGAAAGGTACTATCCTGGAGTTTTGAGCTCTCTGTGACTGCCAATGCGAAGCTCCAGTAAACCTGACTCTTCGCACTACAACGACCGCCAGCGAAGACCAGCAGCACGAGATCTGCACTTCGGCTACAGCAACGACAGGCCACGTTGACCGCCAATGCGAAGCTCCAGCAATGACTGTCTGTGACGCCCAACTGATCGTTGTGATATAGTGATCATCTTCTGTGATGCCAGGACTGCTGTTCGTGATACAGTGACGACCATCTGCAACGCTCTCCCTTCTCCTTGCGGCCTCCCCCACCAAATGGAAATCTTCATTCCGGACTTTGAGAAGGTAACTTTTTCAGCAGGACTAACCTGGTCCCTGTATCCAGCCTGTGGTCCTTCGAGGTCGGCCTGAACTTGTGACTTTGAGTTTTCAGATGCTATATTTACCTAAACTTTTAAAATTGAATGTCTTCGGTTCTACTAATTGGATTTCTGTTATTCTGGAATCATTTAATTTTTTTTAAATGTACTCTATTTTTCTAAATTGGTGTGGGATTTGTCTTGTGTCGTATTTTCACTTTATTTTTGGTTGTGTCCTACATAAATACTTTACATTTTGCCTCTAAGTTAAGCCTGACTGCTTTTGTGACAAGCTACCAGAGGGTTAAGCACCAGTTAATTTAATAATTTTTGCAGCTCACCCTGCAAGGTCAGTTGTTGATACTTGAGTAGGGATCTCACCCCACTCAATAAATAACATGATTTCTTACAGTGGTCCACAATTTTTCTATAAGAAAGGGATAGCTAGCTCTAAACAGAATGCACATAGCTCTCTAGAGTAGTGTAGCACATACATCCTTCTTTAGGCTTGCAGTGCTTAAAGTCTTCACAGTTAGCCATGTGCTTAAAACGTTGATGGGACATAGTGTTTGGAGATGTTATGAAAGTGATGCATTTTGAGAGGTTAATGTTTTAATGCTTAGGAGTTTGAGTGATAACTGTATGCTTTGTGGTTGAATTGCTTTAGCATTTTTGAATAAAGTGATATTCAGCAGGTCTGTAGTTACAAAGCCCTCCGGCTTTAAAAAGCGTGCAATAGTTTTTTACCTCGGCTGACTCATTGCTTACACAGCAGCTTCTGAACCCTTGGACTGGAACTGCAGTGATTTTTTTGTCATTTGTTAGTGTCAGAACCTCTTCAGGAGACCACAGTGTGGACAGGGGCAGGTGACTGGGCCCCAACAGTGATGACTGATGTTGTTTGCCACTGGTGTCCATCCTACTATGAATCTACAAACTGGGCCAAGTACACATTTTCCAATCTTGACAGTCAGGGTAGCAAGGGTGAGCAGTTACAGGCTTCTCAGGGAGGTGGTGTGGGGGGCAAGAGATCAGAACTTAACAGTAAACCACAGACACTAACATAATGCACCACCCAGTGCTTACTTTTTATTTAAAATAAAATAACTTTAATCATACAGCAAAATGAAATATTACACAGTCTAACTGTGGATTGGCTACATGGTTGCTATTTCCCTGTGAGGTGTGGTGGAATGCTGATGCCTTCTGTGGTGCCTGCTTCCCCCCTCTCTCTATCTCTTGGAGAAGTTCTCCCATATAGGGTAACTTGGGCAAATATACAGGTATAGGTGCAGATTAGGCACAGGTGCAGATCAATATCAATGACCCCAAATGTAAGCTCATTCAATAATCTTTAGGCCCAACAAGTTCATATTGGCAAAGGTTGATTCTAGCAGCAAACTTCCTCTTTGCTTGCACTAGGCACAGTCTCTTAGGTTGTGTAGGTGCGGGCACACTTTATCTGCTCAACAGGCATGGTGAATCGCTGATGATTGGGGACTGCGGACTGCAGTTTTGCGTTTTCTTAGTTCACTTGGGTCGAACAACAGGCTCAGCCAGCTCCCCAGCAGTTGTGGCGCTGGGCAACTGTGGTCAGGTATTTGTCTTCTTGGACATGATCCCGGGGACTGATGTGAGCGGTGCTTATCTTGGGCAATTGCAGCCTGCAGGGGTCGTTAGTAGGATGCTCACAGTTCAGACAGTTATGGCCTCCAGGTTGATGTTACTGATTCTCACAGACAGGAACCTATAATAGTAAAAACAGCTCAAAGCCTTGGGGGTCAGCAGCAGAAAGGATGAGGAGCATAATGACAATTCCGGTGCACATTCTTATACAGATCATGGTAGGACCTGCATTGGGAGAACTCTTGCGCTACAGGTCAGTGCTGGCTTTACTTCCTGTCAGTAGTCAGCTGCTTCTGAGTGTCTCACACAGTCTAGACATGCTGGGCATCTTCTCCTGGATGGTGTTTCTATCTCTGTGAACAGACAGCCAGGTTTCTAGGTACTTAGGTAGACCTTCAGCTTCTCCAGCAAGATGCTTGCTTCAGATGATGTTCCCTGACCACTGGGAGGCAGGCTGCATTGCAGACATCAGCCCTAGTCAGACATCAGTCCTCTGAATACTCTCTGGAGCACTCCCTAAACAAGAAAAACTTGAAACTGGAACAAATGGGGGTGGTTTGGGCCCCACTTTTATACTCATTTTCCAGCTGGCAGGTAGATCGACTGTATAAGGTTTCAGAACTTGTTAGGGGTAGTTCTTTTAAATGTCTTTTTCTGGTTGTCCTCCGATGCAGATTTTGGTAACAGGTAGCAATGGAGCTGGCTCCAAGCAGGAGTATCCATACAAGGGCACAATGGAGTGTGAGATCTCTGCACCTGGCTGTCATCAGCCTTCCTGAAGTAGCAATTCGGGAAAGACTAAAGAGTGAGCACTGCTCACAAACTTCCTCCCCTAGAGCCCTGATACAGTTTTGTCCTTACAAAAGAAAATTTGGCAGAGATTACAAAAACCCAACTCTCTATATATGTTCAGGCTTTGCCAACGTTTTAACTCTGAGGAAGGAAGTCAGATGGACTTCCACCCACATACCCCTCCCACCTCTTACTTGGAGATAATGTGTACTGGGCAATAAGTCTTGTGAGACTTACAAGATTATTTTTAAATAGTGAGTTCCAGAGCCCTTTCTTCACATAGATAAACACATGCAAGAAACACACACTCTACATGTTAAAAGGCTATAATGCAAATTAATGTCCTATCCTAGTGCACATATTATGAATAAATGTTGTAATTAATATTAACAAAGCAAGCATTATAATGTGGACAACAAAGAAAAAGATTATAAAAATGGAAACATGGTTGATGGTTTTCAATCTACCCCTCCCTTCCTAGGCCTTAGCTGAGCTAGGCCTATTTTGCACAGAAAGAGCCTACATAAGTTCCTCAGTTGGCCTGGCATGAATACCTTACAAGATACTTTGCAGCCTGTTGTCTACTCCTGTGCACAGCTTTAGAGACAGGTAGCTTTGTGGCTCTGTTTGGCATTCCAAATTCCCAGGGCACAGATAAGACTCAAACTACAAGTCCATGGCTTTCAGAGCCGAGATGTCTGCATCGTGAGTCTCTTTTCCCCCATAAATCCAAAGATGTCCTCTTCCTCAGGATGCTTGTGCATTCAGTTTAAATACATTTTGTACATTATCTTGGAAAGAGGCAGACCTCGTGATTTGTGTTGTAAAATGCACAAATTGAATTGGCATGTGAATTCTGTTGCTTTCTTACTTAAACTTGAAATATATGTAAATCAAACTAGTACCTACTTAAACTTAATATATCTATCTATCTATATATATATATATATATATATATACACATCTATATAATCAAATCAGTATATATAACAATATGAACTACTTATTATACTATCAAAATAATATACAATATATTTGTTAAAAAATATGCATTTATATTGAATGAATGTATGTATGAATGAATACATGGGAAGAACACAAAAAGTAAAAATACAAAGCACATGACAACCCCTCTTCCATACAATATATATGACAGTGTTTAGGAAGAAGTAATCAGCAGCCCACAACAGGACCCTAACTAAATTTCTAAAGACAGCCTTGTGTCCATCAGTCCTTACCTTAGGGTCTGGATCTTCTCCCTCCAGCCGTAGGAATGCAAGCAATACACTTCCACTATCTGGGAAACCTGTATCCATCCTCAAACTCGTGCTATGCAAAACCATTCAAAATGGATATTACTTGTCTTAGTACTAACCACATACAAAGTCCTACTAACACAACTGTGCCCCACATGCATAATACATACACACACACTCATCATGCACACAGTGCAAGTCTGAGGGTCACAAACAAAGTGGAACTTTACATGAAGGGGTCTGCATACTACATACTCTCATGACACAGAGAAAATGGTATGGTGCCACTAATAATTTACACAAGAGGAGTGCAGGGTTGACTGGAGCCCAAGATACCAGCACTTTTTGTGAGTTCCTGTCAGTGATCTCAGTTCGCTAGATGTCGGGTGTCCTGAGAGGGCCATCGGAGTCACCGAGGATTGTGACAAAGAGTGCTTTGGAAGGAGCTATTCAAAATAGCGTCACACTAGAGCTCGTGTGCATTACTACAAGCTGTGGAGTACCACTGATGCAGAGATGGCGCAGAGTAAGTGGCAAGGCCAGGACTGCCAGAATGGGAAGGCCTGAGAGACCTCAACTCCCCTGCCCATAGCTGTTGAGGGCCGCGGAGGGTCCATTGTGACCTGCACTAATGGGTGCCGCTGATAAACCGGGACTGCGGAGAAGATCAAAATGTTATGTGAACAGTGGTTCTGCAACGGTAGAGATATTTCTTTATGTCTTACTGGTCCTCACAGAGGTAGGACAGTCAATCAATGATTCATCAAAACACATCACTGAACACACAGAGACACGACTGAATTCAAAAGTGTTTTTAGATATATTATAAAAAGGCATATATCTAGTGAAATTAATGATAAACAACAAGACTGATACACAATGTACACATATACCAAACAGTATGTACAACACTGGTGACCTAAACAGTGACTCAAAAAACTAAGGGGCATATTCACAAGAACGTGTGATAACTTCCGCAAAAGTTGCCTAACGCAACCCTTCACATCGCAGTCCATCGCTTGAAACTAACACCGTGTCAACGTGGTATTCCCAACCCGGCGGCACCATGCGATAGTAGCAGGATAACGCGCCAAATGACCGCCCAAAAATTAACGCGACGCAGAAAAATTGTGAAAGACGAACGCGAAAAAACCTGCGATGTCCCAAACGTGATACAAAAATCAGCGACAACCAGCTACAGGCCTGAAATTCCCATGCGTCATGCAGGAAAAAGCACTATAAAAGCAAACCAAAAAAAAAAAGACATAACCAAATAAAACTGCGTAGCACCATGGATGCACACGGACCGAGTGCAGAGGATAACCCGAACCCCACAAGCCCCACGGAGGATCAGCCAGCAACCCTATGCCAGGGGAAGGGCAAGGAGAAGAGGAAGAGGAAGACGGGGTTCAGTCCGCAGGAAGACCGGATCATCGTCACGGAGGTTATAGAACACCACCAACAACTGTTCGTCACCTCCACTGCGTCATTGGCAACACAAACGGAAATATGGCAGTCCATCATCACCAACGTGAATGCAGTCGGAGTGTCCAGGAGGCCAATGGAGGAGGTCAAGAGGCGCTGGCCTGAAGTGCACAGCAAAACCAAACAGAAACTCGCTGCCAACATGAAGGCAGCAAAGGCGACTGGAGGTGGGAGTCTGGCACCACAGGAGGAGCTTGATGAGCTGGAGGAAATGGTGGCCACAGTCATCAGTGTGGAGACGGTGCAAGGAGTCGGGGGTCTGGACACAGCGCGATATGCCCGGACCCAACAGTAACAGGGTGAGTAACAACCAGGGACTGGGGAGACGGGGGGAGATGGGCACAATGGCACACATGCACAAGCATGTGCAGCACACTGCACACCCACAATGAGTGCAGAATATGTCGCTGATACCCTTGGCACACCGCAGCACACATAGAAACACCAAGTAGGCCCCCGTCCACAATGTGCACAAATGGGCCACCCTCCATAACACTAATGCCACAACCCACCCATGCACATGTGCCGTATCCATGAAATCAGCGGCTCTGTGAGCCACACTGACAATGCAAGTGACACTGCATGACAAATAGGATGGCTGAAGTCACAAGACATGACATGGCGCACGACACGACATTGAGGTGGCTGAGTGTGGACCACATCCGTAAAGGAGCAGGTCACACCCTGAGACACCCACGTGTAGCTACGACCCATGAAGTTAAAAACACATCAGCAGACACACAATGCACAAGAGTACAAATTTCCTCCAGTCGCACAAATGACCCAAGTCGCAAACATCCCATCACCCGAAAATCACACAAGTCACATGCACACTGACTCCAAAGGATAAGGGTGTGCCAAAGCCAAGCTGCAGGGGCGATTAGGCAACAATGCAGCACACACACATAGCAATCACAGTACCACAACACTGACGACAATGTGGTACAGAGTGCAACCCCTACACCACAGGACAGAGGACACAAATGGCACTGCCCGTGCGTAGAAACTGGCCAATCACATCCGCCAATGCCTGACACTGTGAGATGGTAATGTACGAGTACAACCACACATCTGTCATGTAGTCGAAATGTAAACTGTTTCCCACCAAATAGCCAGCTTCACCCAAACAGTCACAATGTACATTGTCATGCAGTCTGAATGTAAACATCTACAATGCGTCAACATACATGGAACACACTGTTAACCTGCATCTCCCCTTTACATTGCAGAAGGACAATCAACACCTCCTGCAGAGCAGACCACACAGCTCTTCAGTGATGATGAAGAGGACACTCTGCCCATTTGCACAGACACCCTCCAACGGCTCGTGGACAGCCTCCGCACCCCACCCCCAGGAGCAGGGCAGCCCAGCTGCATCTCGGTCACCCCACCACCTGCACAGCCCACACAGCAGGAAGCACACACCACCACAGCTGGCTCCCAGGACCCCCACGACCAACACATGGAATTCCAACGCCGTGTGTTAGGGTGCAAGGAGAAGGTGGCAGATCAGCTGCGGATGGGTTTCGACCTCATGGCAGACAAACTCGATGCCATACGTGTGTGCCTGGGTCCCATCAGGGAGCACCTACAGTCCCGAACGGACACCCACTGTCCGCACCATGCTCAACAATAATCCTTGGCTGACCTCGCTGGGTCCATTACCCGGATACGAGAACTGTCTAGGCAGACAGGCTCCAGCGATGACAGCACAGAGTTGGCACAGATGCGGAGGACAATGGAGACCATGGAGGAGATGCAGGCTGGAAGTATGGCTGCCACTGCTGAATAGCAGCGAGATGTAGCTGTAATCTTCCATGCCTTGCGGATCCTCATCTTGCCATTGCTGCCACTGTGCCTGTACCAGATGACTGCTGCAGGAAGCTCGACACACACATCTCCGCCCCCTGATCTGTCAGTGGCACACAGTGACGCAGCCCTATCACCTTTGCAGCCTGATGGGACAGTGGCACACAGTGATGCAGCCCTATCACCTTCGCAGCCTGATGTGTCAGTGGCACACAGTGACGCAGCCATAACACCACCACACACACCTGACACACCGGACACAGAAGACGTCTCAGAGGAGTAAGATGTCGAGGGTAATGACTGTGTGGTAAGGAGGCAGTAGCATCAGTCCCCGCCATATGGCCTGTCCCTGCCTGGTTGTGCACTCTGCATCATGCCCTGGAACAACACCTCCCAATGTCCCCCGAAACACTCTGCGACATACACCTGGCCCCCGACATGGACTGCCATATCTGCTCTGGTACCAATGACACAGCCATCCTGCGGTGGACTGAACTCTACCTCTTCAGATTCACTTTGCATTCCCCCAAGGACTCTGGTTGGCCCACCACTGGGCAACCATGTTATGTGGGCCTGAAGTGGCCATGTACTTCTCCTGCCCTGACACCCCCCAGAATGTGAATAAAACATTCCAAATCACACAGATGTGCCATGTCTATGTTCACTCACGTATCAATGTTTGGATGGGTGCAGGGACATTGATTGCACCAAAAGGTACACCCTGGTAAATGTCCTCAATGCGCATGTTTGAGCCTGACCCACATGGCCAGTTAGATGGCTGTGAAGGTATGGACTAGCTGTGGCCTCATTGCACATTAACGACAATCTCGTTACCCCCCAACGTAGCCCCACGTCCATGTGTCAAATCGGGCTGTGTGTTGAAATCTCATGATAGGTAGCAGTCCTGAAGTGGTGTCACCCATCACATGTGACAACAGAATGTGTCTTCCCATTCCTACTCACACACATCTGTGTGGACACAGTCTGTTTTGTGGCTGACCTTGTTCTACATGGCAAGTAGTTGGACACCATACGCACATTGCTGGTGACACGTAAGAGCACAGTTCTGCCAGCAACTATTCCAGCCACAATGTCTGGCCCACGGAGGTGGAGCTGTCAATGGGGACCCACACGCAGTCCATTAGCGTCAGTCAATCCCTCCATGTATACGGACAATGCACATGTGGGCACACGATTTGTCATCATGATGAACACTCATCACAGTAGTACACAGGTGCAGTGGCGTAGGCTTTATTGACATGTGCGTGTCAGTACGGGCAAGGCAAGGGCCACAACATGCAGACCAATGTTCAAGACACTTACAGGCAGCTTAGGGACATGTCAAGGTGCAAGTAATGGGGTGGCAGGTATGAACACCACACATCACGGATGTCAACGGTCCCGACCCACCTTGCCTTGCTGGACGAGCCATGTGATGTTTGGCGTCTGCTCATTGGCCCGTGTCAGGTGCACGACTCACAGCCCATGGGACTGCATCACCTTGCACAGGTGTGTGTACACACTCGTAGGTCCACGCACATGCATTCTGAGTCCTGCCGAAGGCAGACATGTCCACTGTTGTGGTGGGATATGTGGCCATTCCTCCAAGGTGCTGCAAGGTGTGGCAAGCTGTGCTGTGGGTGACAATCAGTTGTGGCTGCAGGAACGTAGTTACTCGTCCATGTATGCGAGCGCCGCTTCATGGGCAATCTGTTCCAAGAGTTCCTCGTTGTCGGGGTCAAGGTACACGAGGGCGAGCCAATCCATTTCCTGGTCCGGGCAGCTGTGCTCCGCCCACGCCGTTTCACCAATCCGCAATACAGCCCAGTTGGGGAGCGCATCGATGTGGTCACTGCACACGAGGAGTTGTGCAATCTCCCATGCCCAACTGCCTGCACATACGCCCAATGTCAAGGCATCCCATGCACGGGTATCACGGTTACACTCCTGTGCGTGGGCCAATAGGGGGCGCACACACATGTCATAATCCAGTTCGGCTACCGTTGTGTTGGATAGACAGACATCCATGGGCCACTCGAATGTGCATGTTCGGCAGTGGAACCAGGGCTGGACGCAGGTGACGTACGCAAGCCGGAAACTCAGATGGTAACTGATGCGCAACACTGCCAGTGGCAGTGATCCCAACAGATGCAGCATTTGTGCACGGTACAGTTCCACGTGACAGGGGTTGTGCATGTGCCAGGTATTGCCAGCCATAGCCTTTGTTGGTCTTGTTGCACCGGCACTCTTCTGACAGGCGGCAGTCATGTGGATAGTCTGCCACTGCTCGGAGCAATGAGTCGTATTTGTGTGCAACGTTTGTGCTTATGGGTTTTTTCTTACTTATGAGTCGGGGGCATCCAGAGCAGGTGTACCCCAAGCAGGGACAAGTGTGTGTGGGGTGTGGACAAGTTGGTCTTTCATTCGCGCAGTTCGTGGTGTGGGAGTCGTCAGGATCTGGTATGGTATCTCTCGCAGGGGGTGCCAGCCGCATTGAGGACCAAGGTCGGGGGTTCTGATGTCCTTCAGCCTTGTGTGTTGGGACAAAGGATCTTTCATTCCTAATGTTGGTCTGACTACTGCTTGCATTTTTGAAAGGTGATGTTGCCTTCGCATTGCTATTGCTGCCGGGCCTTTGACTTGGTGTGCACCAATGTCGATACACACACAACATTTGGCATGTATGAGCCAGGAGCCCGATTGGCCTTGCACTCCTTGTACATACTCTCTCTCTCACTCCCTCTCCCTCTCCCTCTCCATCCCCCTCTCTTTCTCTTTCTCTCACTCTCTCTATCTCTGTCTCTCTCTTTCGCTCGCTCTCCCTGTCCTTTGGTGAGCGCATGACACACCTTCTTATCTGTCATTTCGTTTTGCAGGCTGTGACTTGCAGACTGTCCTGGGGGACCCGCCATGACTATTCAGAATGTTTGTTTTGTGTTTAGTCTGTATTGGGCGAATTGTTTGCTAGATCTAAGATGTATGTCTGATTCTCAATTGTCTGACGGGACATGTATGTTGGGTGTTGTGATTGTGCGACATCTGGCACATTGTTTTGTTGATGGTTTCGTGACGTTGATGTGCCATATCTTTGTCCGGGGGTGGTTGGAAAGTGCCCGGTGTGGGGCCCCGGGGGGAGGGGGGGTCCTGGGTGTTGTGGCGGTGGGTGTTGTTGCCTTCTTGGGGCTACGGGATGCATGGTGGGTGGCTCCATGGCATCTGTTGATCTTCATGTGTGGCTATGGGCTGTGCTCCCTTGTCTGGTGCCGGTTGTCGTCCGACTTTACACCAGCTAAGAGCAGGTGTTAATTTCCTGCTGCTAACGTGCCTTATCGCATGTTTTGTGCTCTTATCGCAGATCTGGCTGGTCGTTGAGAATGTTGTGGAGTGGTGTTGTCGCAGATTTTTGCACGGGTACGCCTACTCTGCATCTCATTAGTGTTAGTTGCCGGACTCATCTGTGGCGATGTTTTTTGCGGGTGATATCGCAGGCAAAGTGGTGATATTGGCTGTTTGCACCAGCTTGTGAATGGGGCGATGATTTTATCGCGACTTTGGCGGCGGTAAAGTGCCGATAACTTGACGATGTGTCCTTGAGAATATGCCCCTATTAATGATACATATATCAACATCAAAAAAAGAACAACATCAGTGGTAGAGCGAAATGTCTACACGACATTCATAGCATATTACATTGAAAGAACCGCGGTTCTTACCTCGAGATCTGAAGATTCAAAACAGATGCCACACAGGGCTTTCTTATCTTGAGAACGTAATCATTACCTTGATTCAGGTATCTAAGGAGCAACCAGGCTTCCTTGTAATCTATATTGAGATATGAAAAGGAGGGTTCTATTAGACAGGTACTCACCACGCGAAGGCATAAACCGTGATCTATCGCCTAATGTGTAACATAACTTACCTCCGGCATCACAAGCTCGAGGATAAATGACAAAACATCCTGAGGCACTGCCGAGGCGTCCACTGTTAAGTAGAGCCCCAAGATCTGCGTCCGCGTGCACGTCAGGCACGTCAGGAATGCAGATTGTTTGAACGTGGGGAGGTTGTCATGGCAACCACAGTGTTTGTCATAGACAGAGAAGCCGGTTGTTTACTCTTGTCCGAACCCATGCGAGATTCACAAAGGAGAAGACGCCCAGATTTTTGTAAAAGGGGGCTTAGTTAATGTAGTAATCCGTTTAGTTAGAAAATGTTACTCTGCTTAATGAATTCTCTTGTTATAGTTTATCTGGTATTGTAATGTATTGGTCCCTTTAAGAATGTTCTCCTGCTGCTTAGTTACTTTGGAATGTACATTGATTATTCTTGAGTTGGTGTCTGTTGGGGCTGGCTGCTCCTAAGCCAGCTCCTCTTCCATGTAACCTTTGAATAAATCTACTCAAGACACCTGCAGTTTCCTGGTTCCTTACTACATTTGATTGGCGACGATCCTGGTTACATGGACCACCCAGCGTGCAAGTTTCTTCTTATTTGAGAGTTCTAACTACAATCAAGACTTCTCTAGCTTCAAGCCTCAAGCCTCTGACAAAGACTCTGAGCCAGCTTACTTTCTCTTATGTGACTCCACCTTCCCTGACCTGCGTGCTGGCCCACAACAGATAACTACAGCAACTTTTACGCTCTACAAGTTCAACTCAGCTAACGGTAGGGAGTTTTTATTTCATTTACTCCACGTCTGCTTTCAACCACTCCGTGGTGTTTCTCCACTGTTTCACTTTGCTGCTCAAGACTTCGTCTCAAGCCCTGTGCCTTTTTTTTTCTCTATCACTGCTGCGCCATTACGCTCTGCCTGCGCATCTTTTAAATTACTGCCTCGCTCTACTGTGCATTCCGTTACCTGGCATCCTCTGTGTTCCTTGCTGCGAGAGAAGAGATTCTGTTCGTGGAGCGCTGCCATCTATGCGCGAGCTCTCTCCTTGTCTTTGTCACCATCAGCACGTCTTTG
The DNA here is from genome assembly GCA_963921515.1 of Calotriton arnoldi. Classification (NCBI taxonomy): domain Eukaryota; kingdom Metazoa; phylum Chordata; class Amphibia; order Caudata; family Salamandridae; genus Calotriton; species Calotriton arnoldi. Next base: position 1,374,930 of record CAWUFW010000868.1, on the reverse strand, counting down.
ACTGCGTGCATGCAGGCGCCTATGCGTGCGTGAAGACACTCTATCCTTCCGCCTCGATGCCTTGACGTCTGCGCCCACGTCTGCGCATGACCGCCAACATGCCTTTGTTTTTCCTTGCACTACCGACCAGTATTCCAAGCGTGTCCCGTTTCCTAGCAACCACGCTACCACGCTACAGCTGATGTTGCGCACAGACTGCAATCTTCAACGCTGATGCGCACAGCTTATCTCCACATATATTAAACACAGTTGCTGTTCCAAGCGTGTCCCGTTCCCTAGCAACCACGCTACCACGCTACAGCTTATGTCGCGCACAGACCGCAAACTTCAACGCTGATGCGCACAGCTTATCTCCACATATATTAAACACAGTTGCTGTTTTATAAGGATGTAGTTCACAAATTGTTTTCATCCTTTCACTTGAAGCCTCTTCTTGCCCTCAGCTCACAAATTTTAACGCTGATGCACACAGCTCTTCATCTTCAAGTTCTACTCTCTTCGTTTTTTTCCAGTTTCAAGAAGTTTCATCGCTGGTACACACAGCTCGTGTTCTTCATATTGTGTGTTTCGCGTGTGATACACACACCATCTCATTTATTCAGTGTGCATTTTACGGTGACACACCCACCTCGCTTCATTACTTGTGTATTTCACACGGTGATGTACACACCAATTCGCCATTTTACTTCAACGCTCATCATGTATTCTGTGTGCATTTTACGGTGACACACACACCTTGTTTCATTACTCTTGTGTATTGCACACGGTGATGTACACACCAATCCGCCATTTTTCTTCAACGCACATTTCACGTTGAGATTCACATCTTCTTATGTATATTTTTTTTATCTATATTTCTAGCTGTGTGTTTCATACTGCGATACACAACATTCTCATTTCAATTTTTGTCGTTTCTTTTCATTTTTTTTTACACTTACCATGTGTACCCTGTAGCATTTTTGGACACTCCTGGAGAACCAGCAATCAGATGGGAGGTTTGGCATGACGCCTTTGAAACCTATTTAGGAGCCATAGGTGCAGCTAGATTCAGCGCAGATAGAAAGAAATGTTTACTCTTACATTCTTTAGGTTTTGAAGGAAGGTCTGTCTTCAAGCATTTACCAGATCTACCTCAAGTTGAAGGCGCACCGAACGATGAATACAGAGAAACTGTACAGAAACTCAAACTTCGCTTTGACAAGCAGCCAAGCCTCATGGTTCTCAGGCATAAATTTTTAAATTTTTTAAGAGGAAGCAATCTGAAAGTGAAGATGTTGATTCCTATATTTCTGTTTTGCGCAGGTTGGCAGCAGATTGTAGGTTTGAAAACTTTACAGACCAACTCATCAGAGACCAATTTGTGTGTCATTGTAGGGACAAAAATATTAGACAGAAATTACTTACTATGGGGGATCCGTCCCTAGATGATACTATTAAATTAGCTAAGAGTATAGAAATTTCTATGGTCTCTCTAAAAGAATTAGAGGAAAAAGTTGTAGAACCTGTTAATGCTATTAACCTCAATTCATCTGTTAAGTCTGTCAAAAAACTTTTAGAAGCAATACCAACAATTTCAGCAAGTCAACTAAATCCGGTATATCAAGTAATGTTGAGCCTACGGTATGTTTAAGATGTGGTAACCCACCTCAATTATTGTAAAAAAGTGGGGCATTTTGCAAAAGTTTGTTTAAAGTTAAAGGGACAAAAGAGTTTTAAGAAACCTGCTGTGTGTATAGTTGACTCTGAGTCTTCTTCTGACTCTGAAGTAGTCTCTGTTGTTTCTGACTATACTGGTGGGAATGTCATTGAAGGTGATCCCAAATCCTGCGTTGACCCCGTTGTTGATATCACTGTAGGAAGCAAGTGTATCAAACTCTTAGTTGACTCTGGTGCCAAAATAACCATGATCACCCAAAAACTTTTTGATGAAACTTGGGTAGGTACTCAAACCCTTCTTCCCCTGATCGCACACCTGTGTCATACGAAGGTCGGAAAATTGACCTTTTGGGTTTCTTTGAAGAGGAGTTGTGCTTTAAAGGTAGGAGAATAAAAGGGAAGATCTATGTTGCTGTTAAAGGGTTGAACATCCTAGGGTGGTTCCACCAAGGACTTTTCGGAATGATCCTTAGACCTGGAACCAAAGAGCAAGTCCTTGTTGTTGGGTGTTCTGATGAGGTCCAAATACTTAAAGACAAGTTTCCTTCTGTTTTCAGCTCTGACTTAGGTAAAATTCAGGGTTTTAAATACAGAATCATAGTTAAAGAGGGGTCTTTACCCGTGAAACACAAACTCAGGGGTGTTCCCTATAGTGTCAGAGATGACTTGGAGAAGGAGTTATTGCAATTGTGTGAGAAAGGTGTTATAGAGCCAACCGAGTCCTCCCTTTGGCTTTCACCTTTGGTCGTTGCTAGGAAGAGGTGTGGTCAACTCAGGGTGTGTGTTGACTTAAGGTCCCTCAAAAAGGAGATCTGGGTTGACTCACATCCTCTTCCGAAAATTAATGATCTGTTTGCATCCACCAAAGGTGCAAAATTCTTCACCAAACTAGACCTGGCCAGCGCATATCACCAGGTTGAGTTGCATCCGGATTCCCGTCACCTCACTGCTTTTGTGTCCCCTCTAGGCACGTTTCAATATCGACGCATGCCTTTTGGCTTAGCATCGGCTGCGTCGGTATTTCAGAGGGTTATGTCGAACATCCTTAAGGGAGTTGACGGAGTCCTAGTTTTTCAAGACGATGTACTGATCTTTGCCAAGGATGTTTCCTCACATGACCTCATTTTACACAATGTGTTAGGTTTATTTCAGCAACATGGAGTTGTTTTAAAACTAGAAAAATGTAAATTCTTTTGTACCGAAGTAGAATACTTAGGTCATATTCTGACTCAAGATGGTGTTAAACCTAGACCTGGTCTCCTGGAGGCCATCACCAATGCTTCCACTCCCACTGATAAAACTGGAGTCAAATCTCTTTTGGGGCTTTGTGAATATTATTCAAGATTTATTCCCCATTATGCCACAATAGTCCGCCCCATCAGTAATCTCCTTAAAAAGGGGACTAGATTTGTTTGGAGCAATGAATGCGTTTGGGGAAGTCAAAAATCTCTTAAGAAAAAGTGCTGTACTCAAACCTTTTGACCCCAGTTTACCATGCTGTTTAACCGTTGATGCTAGTCAAGTGGGGTTAGGTGCTACCCTGACACAAGTGGAGGATGGAGTCGAGAAAACTATAGGGTTTGCATCTAGAGTACTGAGGTCACCTGAATTGCAATACTCAGTCATTGAGAAGGAATTGTTGGCCTGCTCATGGGCTATTGAAAAGTTTCGCCCATATGTGTGGGGAAAGCGTCTTTTACTTCAGACTGATCACAAGCCTCTTGTCAATATCTTGGGTGGTAGTCTGAGTAAATGTTGCACTCCCAGAATCATGCAAATGGTTACCAAGTTGTTGCAATATCAATTCGATACCAGACACATTTCTGGGGGTAAGAATGGGAGGGCAGACTTTCTTTCTCGTTTTCCTCCCACAGATTTTCAAGAGGATGAAGTCTCCTTTTCTGACCTCATTGAAGAGGATTGTGAGGATTGTCTGGTGGCAGGTGTGGACATTCCTGAGCTCAAGTTTTGTTCTGAGGATGAATGGAGAGTAGCATTTTCCAATGACTGTATACTCCAAGCTGTGTGTAATCTTGTTAGGAGTGGGTGGCCAAGAGAAAAGGTTCTGCCTCCTTCACTTCAACCATTTTCTAAAATTGAGGACGAGATTTCTTTGGAAGATGGTATTTTGTTGCGTAATGACAAACTTATTCCTCCGCACTCATTCAGGATTGGGATTATTGTTAGAGCTCACGAAGGACATTTGGGTTCCTCTTTCACCAAGCGTCGTATTCGTGACACATTTTGGTGGCCAGGAATGGACTCAGATATTGACGAGTTTGTAATGGATTGGTGTATTTGCAGATCATCAGACAAGTCCCTTAAAATTTCTGTTCCCCCTCTTATGCCTGTTGAGTGTCCTGACCGTCCTTGGGCCAAACTTGGTGTAGTTGTTATGGGACCTTATATGACACTCAATGGTAATTCAAGATTTATTTTGGTTTTGGTTGACTATGCATCCAAGTGGCCTGAGTACAAACTGGTTAGAGAAGCTGACACTAGAAGCATTATTGATTTTTTAAGCGAGGTCTGGTCTGGAGAAGGTTTTCCTGAAATAATTGTTTCAGACAATGGGAAACAGTTCGTCAGTAAGGATTTTGAATCTTTCTTGTCTGTTTCTGGTGTAGAACATATAAAAAGTTCCCTTTATCACCCTCAAGGAAATGGACTTGTTGAAAGGATGAATCGAGTGATTGGGGACTGCGTGAAATGGGCTAAAGCCAGCAACCATGATGTAGTCAAATCCCTTAAGAGCATGATATGGTTCTACAGAACCACGCCACATTCATCCACCAAAGTGTCTCCTTTGAATTGATGAGGGGAAGGAAGCCTAATACTTCCTTTCGTCCAGGGTGGATGTCTAAATGGATTAATGCTGAGTCAAATGTACAAGAATTGATGTTGATTGTTAAAGGTAATGTTTCTTTCACCCAAGCCAAGCAGAAAGAATGTTTTGACACTAGGAAAGGTTCAAAGACCTCTATCCTCAAAGTTGGGGATACGGTTAAGATCAAGAAGTCTATTCATGTTAATAAAGGTGAAAGCAGATTCGGTCCACCTGTCAAGGTAATTAAGATGGTGGGGAATGCTATTCAAGTTGAAGGCGGATTTTGGTGGAACTTAAGCAAGGTTGCCAAAGTTCAATATCCTGCTCAACATGTATCCTCCAAGCATGATAGTAGCTTTTCGCTCGGGACAGAATCTGTCCCAGGGAATGCCAGGAGGAGTTCCCGTAATGTTGTTAAACCTGCTAGGTATAAAGATTACATTTTTTTTAAAAAAATTTTTGTTAGAAGAAGGGAAGGTAATGTAGTAATCCGTTTAGTTAGAAAATGTTACTCTGCTTAATGAACTCTCTTGTTATAGTTTATCTGGTATTGTAATGTATTGGTCCCTTTAAGAATGTTCTCCTGCTGCTTAGTTACTTTGGAATGTACATTGATTATTCTTGAGTTGGTGTCTGTTGGAGCTGGCTGCTCCCAAGCCAGCTCCTCTTCCATGTAACCTTTGAATAAATCTACTCAAGACACCTGCAGTTTCCTGGTTCCTTACTACAGTCTTACTGGAGGTGATTCTAATATATTAAGTATTGCCGAAGAAAATGTAAAAACTAAAAAAGTTTAAATATTCATGACAAGGTCGTGGAAAACCCCGAAATAGAGGCGTCATGCCTGTTGGTTGTCCCCTCACCCAATCAGGACTGCATGAAAAGTGAATCAGTTTAAGAGAACAAAGTCTTCAGGCCAGTATGTTTATTCATTAAATAACTATGAACCTTGTATCCGGGAAAACGGGTACACCATCTGCTCATTGCGCGTATTTTATGAATGGAAAAGTGAGCTAGTAGGCAAACCCCAGAGGGGTGACGTGAACACATTGAATGTTGAATGGGAACAAATCTTTTAGTCATTGGCATCAATTACTTTCGGATTGGTGCAAATCCTGAAATAGGCATACTAGTACGATACAATATATAGGCTGTAAAATGATTCTATGTTCGATATAAAAATTGCATTCAATATAACAAATGGAAAGACAGCCCTTAGGTAGTAATATATATATTTTAAACATGATGTGACATCGTACATTCAGAACAGAATGAACATATATTGATCATAGTGTTGATGATTCGTTATCGATTGGAAAACATTATACACAACAGTTTAGAGAAACTTGTGCAACAATCGACAATTAGCCCGTGCATAGCAGAGAAACTTGTCTCGAGATTCATTCAATCCCTTGTTGTCTGAATCAAGGAGATGTATCCACTTGCATTCACGGAGATTAAGAGTGGCTGTCAGTCCCCACCTCTAGGGTTCGGTAGAATTTTTTCCAAAACCTACCACTTCAAACTGTCAATGGGGTGTTGCATCTCCTTATAGTGTTCTACTAACGGTGCACCCTGTACTTTGCAACGTATTCTTGAACAATGTTGTAGAATTCTAGTCTTGTTCTTCTGTCTGGTTTGGCCCACATATACCTTGCTACAGGGACACCTAATGATGTAAATAGCATCTTTAGTATTGCAGTTAGTGGGGTGTTGTAGAACAAATTGTTTGCCTGCATACCAAAAGTCTTTCTGTTCAATCGTTAAGTCGCATGCTTTACCGCGACCACACCTGAAATGCCCCTGTAATGGTGGTAGCATTAGTTGGGATCGTAAGTCAGGGGATGGTTCGGTCCTAAGGTATGAGCTGAATACATGATCCTTAATGCTTCTACCTCTTTTAAGGCAAAAAGTGGTAAGTTAGTAGTGCCTATCTCGTCAGATATCAGAGACCAATGGTGAGTGATAATTTTTTTGATCTCATTGCTTCTATTGCCAAAAGTGGAAACACAAACTACTCTGTCATTGGTAGTTTGGTTATCCTGTTTGACTTCTAGAAGAGTCTCTCTGTGGCAGTACCAAGCCCTCTTTCTCGATTTCCTCAGAAGACCTCTAGGGTACCCTCGATCTTCTAATCGTGTGATCAGTAAATCTGATTCTTTAAAGAAGTCTGCCCTGTGTGTGCAATTCCTCCGGAGCCTCAAAAACTGGCCATAAAGGAGATTGTCCCATAGGTTTCTAGGGTGGTGACTGGAGTAACCCAATAGTGTGTTGCATTCTAGTGGTTTCCTGAACAGTGTAGTATATAGGGCATTCTCATTATTCTTGATGCTTAAGTCAAGGAAATCTTTTTGATCCTTACTTCATGTCATGGTAAACTGTATGTCTCCTGACATACTGTTTAACCATATACAAAAATTGTCTAGTATGTCCGATTCTCCTGTCCATACCATGAGGACATCGTCAATATATCTTTTCCATAGGGTGATGTTATATATGAATGGATTGTTCAAACTGTAGATATATTTCTCCTCATAACAGTCCATAAAAAGATTAGCTATATCTGGAACAAAGCCAGCTCCCATTGCGACTCCCTTCGTTTAGTAAAGGAAATCAATTTGAAATACGAAAAAAAATTGTCATTGCAATTTCTAGAAGACCGATTATGAAGTCTGTAGGAACAAAATGGGGCCTCTCTCTTCGTTCTAAAACCTCACGAGCTACCTCCAATGCTTCTTCTTGAGGGATACTGGTATAGAGAGAGGCTATGTCTAAAGTTACTAAAAGCTGTTTATTTCTGTCAAATGGAAAATTCCCAATGCAATTCATGACTTCCATAGTATCACGTATGTATGATCTCGTTTTGGGCACCCAAGGTTGCAAAAAAATATCCACATAGTGGCATAAAGTTTCTAAGACAGAGCCGCAGCCTGAAACAATTGGTCTTCCCGGTGGCTTCTCCCTATTCTTGTGAACCTTGGGGAGAGTATAGATGGTGGGAAGGCAAGGCTCTTTTTGTTCAGGTAACCAAATTCTAACTCACTTAGGTAACCCTCTTTAAGTCCATGGGTGGTAAGTTGATGTATCAGCTTAGCCACCTCTTTGGTAGGGTCCCCTTTGGATTTTCTTGTAGTTTTCTGTCACCTGTAGCTGTGTCGTGATTTCTGCTATGTAGTCCTTTCTGTCCTGAACCACAATGGAACCCCCTTTGTCCACTGGCTTAATGACTACATCGTCATTTTTTCTAAGTGATTCTAGACTGTCTTTCTCTTCTTTGGTAATGTTATGCTTGGTATATTTCTTAGTCTCAAACAGTAGTAGAACGTCTCTCATGACCACTTGTTCAAATGCTAGTATTTTACTGGGCATTAGATGCACTGGGGTGTGAACGTAGAAGGAGTGCGCAGAGGTGTTGCAGAAGTTCTACTCTCATGTGAAGGATTGGGATTTTTATGAAAGAAATGTCTCAAACGGATCTTTCCAAAGAAATGGTGCAATTCAATGTTAGTGTTAAAACTATTGGCTGGTGCGGTAGGCACAACACTAAGACCTTTAGATAGTACTGACATTACCATGGAGGACAGATGATGGCTTGATAGATTTCTGTTCCTTTTCGTGTTAGGAAGGAGGATTTTGTCCTGCCACCTAACTATCTGATACGCCCATATTTAGGAATGCCCATTTACGGCCTCCTTTCTTCATACATCTGGGTACAACGCACCCTAGAATTGAGATACTAATTGGAATAATACAGAGGTCGTGGTGATTTTCTACATCACCCTCATGAGTTTTTCTACAAGGTGAGCAACGCCACATTAAATCACCTCTTTTTGTCCCTTTTCACACACTGACGTTAAAACCAATTCCCGTTTTTATACACACAGGCTGTACATTATTGGTTCCTAGTCCTGATGAAGACCCCATGGTGATGTCTATCAGTTACACACAATTACAAAGGGGTCGAAACGTTAACGTTCACTGTACAAGTGTTGTTGCCCAAAAAGACCAATTAAATGTTAAAAATTATATATCACAGGTCTCTTTAGGGCTTTTTCCTCTGTTTAACCAACGCTGCACAATCATTTCATGTTTATGTGTTATATATGTGATATATTTTTGTCAATTTCATATTGTTGATATATGTATCATTATTAAGGCTCCCACTTTCCCGTTTTTACTGATTTTTACAGATAAACACAGACAGAAAACCATTTATTTTCTCATCTGTATTTATTTTTAAATGTGGATAAAAACGGCAATTGGGTGCTTTTTGAGTGATTCTAAAGACACTTTGCCATGACTGCCAACCAAAAACGTGTGGATTGATAAGTAAGGGTTTTAAAAAAGAAAGGAATTTTAGTAAAGAGGATTAAACAGCAGTAGATATGCACAAAGCTGATACAGAAATGCGTATATTTTCATATAAGTGCATTGATTTATCTTCTGCGGGTGTTCATATCAGTGAAACCTGGTAGGCATTCAATCATGACTGCCTATTTATTGGTTAAATAAATGTGGAAATATACCAGTTTCAGCTTTATTTTTCTCACAAAATCCATGATAAATATGGATAAATACAGATAATGTTGACAAAAAATAAATATGGATAAATACAGACGGAATTGTCAAAAAAATAAATATAAAACCGGGAGAACCAAATCATTATTAGTTTTTTGAGTCACTGTTTATGTCACCAGTGTTGTACATATCGTTTGGTATATGTGTACATTGTGTATCAGTCTTGTTGTTTATCATTAATTTCACTAGATATATGCCTTTTTATAATATATCTAAAAACACTTTTGAATTCAGTTGTGTCTCTGTGTGTTCAGTGATGTGTTTTGATGAATCATCGATTGACTGTCCTACCTCTGTGAGGACCCAGTAAGACATAAAGAAATCTCTCTACCGTGGCAGAACCACTGTTCACATAACATATCCGTCCCCAGGTTCTGCATGTAACTGGGTTACCCCATTGCTAATATTGAGAAGATCAAAATGGCACCCTGGGACAACGGCAGCACACAGCTTTAGCCAGGGGAGCACAAACAACAACCAGGGGCCAAGCAGCGGCCATAATCCTAAAGAGGTAGCACAAGCGGATAATTCCTGACTACTATGTGGCCGTTGACCTCCTTGCTGGTTGCAACTGCAATGTGGACAGTGCAGCCTATGGTGGATACGCCGATCCCCTGAACAGTGTTTTCGGGAGCTTCTGACTATCTTCGTCTTCACCCTGGATTTTACCCCAGGAGAACACATGCTCTTATGCCTAGGGCTAAAATTGACGAAACACTGGATTAAGAGGGCTGTGACGGGGGTGGAATACAAAGTTTAAGGACTCACAAAAAAATAGTGTGAGTGGTAAAAGGGCAAATATAGTTGAGAAACAGAGTAATGGCCCTGGAGACCGGATGTGGAGAGGCCTTTTCTGCTAAGGCGGACCCGGAGGAATTAGGTGGTAGACAGTGTCCCGCTTCTAGATGGTCAAATAAAATGTTTAGACAACTTGCACAGAGAGCCTCTAATGAGGATAAGGGGTGTTCCTTGGCACATTCCAGAGGAGTTCCTGTGGGACGAAATGTGTACCGTCTGCTGGACCTGGGTGTGTAGGTGATCCGGTAGGTTGGGATTATTGCGACCAGACTGCCCTTAAGACCCAAAGGAAATACAATGGACGTAAATGGTATAGTGTTGGTCGACATTGCAAAATGGTGAATGGATAGGAAAGATACTATGGCGACCGTTAAATTGGACAGAGTGATGATGAACAATGTGAGACTCCTGTTCTTTCCTGATCTGAACCCAGAGACATTATCTAGGAAGCGTATTTTATGGACATTTTATCAAAAAGATTCACAACAACTCGGTATGTTGCCACCACCAGTTTATGTGACTTATCCTGGGCATGGACAGAGATCCTTTAATTGCTATTAGTGCAAACTTGTGTGCCCCTCCAGGTCACAGAACAAGTGCTGGACCTCACATTACCAGGGAGAACCATTGGGCCTCTGCACACCATAGATTAGAGTGATGACCGGGCCAAACACAAAGTCAGGGCAACAGTTTCACAAGCAGGGTGGCACTCGGTGCATGGTCGTTCACCATGCAGGGGACATTCATGTTCCAGAAGGAGGGATATCATCTATTGTGCACATCTCTCATTCTCTTCTTCAGTTTATTTCTTTTTCACCTTCTTACATAGAAGGCACTGGACACAAAACCCTTCTTTATTGTGAGTAACATATAATAGGTCTGGCATTTTAAACAGCGGGACTGTATGGTATATGTCAGGGTAATTCCATATTTATGCCACCATGCTGAGTGGCGATGATTTTGTAATACAATGATAACACTAAACGATTCCAAAGTTACAAACAATTTTACAGATTGAAGGAAAATTATCTCTAGTCTTCTCTTACTTTTTAGGAATGGCAACAGTACATATAATAATCCTTTTACTCACATCTTCAGGTGGCTAAATGAGAAAATGGAGGATTCAAAACGTGTTTTATCCAGACGTTTGGCACCCAGTGCTGACACAGCCTGTGAAATAAATTAGCAATAGATGTTATCAAAGACTTAAGGTGTTATATTAACGAGGTAATACCACAGACCCCAACGTGTTAGGTTGAGTTTGAAAAGTAGCAAATTTACTCTTTCTTACTTAAGAACGAGAACAAAATATGCAAAATGTATCGAAATTGGGAAGCTTGGTTGGTACGGTCGGCTTTTCAACAGGGCATGTAGCATGTGCTCGGGCTAACAAATCTGCCGGTATTGAACTCCAATTTGGCGACCAGATTGCAAGTCTAAATTAAAAATATTTTTTAAAGTGTTTGAGATTGTGAAAACAAAATGAAAAATAGCAGTTTCTGTAAAAGGTCAAGTGGATGGTATTTAGATTTTTTTTATTTTTGAAAAACTACTTCACCAAAATTTATATAACAGACCTACTTTGTAATCTCAACTTGGAAGATGATTTGTGCATATTTGAGAGGCAAATTTATTTTCTTTTGACAGTTTAAGGAGTTTTGCCCTTTTATAGACGGGGCTCATTTATTGGTACTTGATTTCAAAAACAGTACTAGATTAGGCTGCAGCCAGCTTGCTTTTGCTCCCACAGTTTTATCCACTCGCCAATATCAATGCATTCATCCACCCAGATGTCTGCCCACACACGTCCATTTATCCATCTACCCATTCAACTTCACCATCGACCCTCGTGCGCAGCGACACATCCTTCTATTCTCACATTTTATGACTACATTCACATATCTAGCAGGGCGTGCATGTATGTTGTGTGTCCGAGAATCTGCCCCTGTGAGGCTTTTTCTGAAGATACCAGTAGAATCAAGAATACGGCACTTCCGGTGCCTCCCTGCATCCTGCAAGACGTTCCACTTGGTAAAACCGGTAAAAAATCTGGATGGAACATCGAATGAATTTGGGAATACCACTGTGATCGGAGTGGGACAAGGATTCCAGTGGCAATTTCCCATTTCTTGACGTTTGGTTAGTTTCGCACTCAGGCTACTACAGTTTTCCCATAGAGCACAATTAGTGTAGCGGTAATTTTGGGAGTGGTAATAGCAATGTGGTATTACTTGCAAACCTGAAATGGATATATGTGTATGAGTGCCGGTAATTATGTTGTGTGTGTGTGTGTATCCATGCAACCACATCACAAGGCAACACACAGTCAGTAGAACAAGCACACTTACACATAAGCATCCTCTACTGACTTTGTCAGTGATTGTTTACACAGCAATGACATTTTTGATTATTTTGTGGTTCCTAAAAGGTGCTATCAAAGACCTACAAACGTTTGTGGGCAGAATAATAATTGCTTTATGTAAGCACAGATCCCCTCTGTAATATTCATTTGCTAGATGAGCAGTTCCCGAAAAGAAATGTTAAAAATTCATAACCAGTGAATGACTTCGAGCCTAATGCATTTTGAAAGGAGTCGTCTATTTCCCACTTGGATTATACAAACGACCAGGGAATATTAAACAGTTAAGTGAGATCTGACTTGCGTTTTTCTTTTTTTCCATCTGAGTTATGAATTCAGCAAGAAACAGTGTGAAGAGCGGTCTGCAGCTTGGCTAACTGGCCACTTTGTGACATTTTTAAAAACACCCACAGACCAAAGTAGTTTTAAGAGGTAATATGACTCGAGGACTGGCATTCAGGTTACAGGACCACGTGTCGCTTTTCTCGGGGTTTAGGTGACGTCATATACGGTGCAGAGGCATCAAACTGCTAGATGTTGCCCCTGAAGGGCCCATTATCCAGCACCACCAGAGTCAGCCTTGAAATGTCACATTTCCATCTGATTGTTTTCAGAGAAGTATTGAATTGTCTTTAACTGTGTTGGATTTGGAATTTCCAGGAACGATACATTTATTTGGGTGCAGAGGCCTGCAGTATAGTTTCAAATCAAGGAAGGCCTTTTCATCTTCTCCTTTGACAGGTTTTGCGCATCAAAACGTGCTATATGTAAAGAGGGTGAGACTGGCCTAAATGACAACCTGGTAGTGCCAGACGGATGGGTCTGGCAGGTCAGTTCGTGGGACAGTTGGAAATACGTTAAAGACTTTTTAGCCCATCCTTATGGTTCTCCAAAAATGCCACTAAAACCTCAGTCTCCAATGACTCTGACAACTGTATGCTTTTTGGGAAATGATGACTCAACTACACGCAGCAACTTTAGCAGTGCAGTAAGGGTATTTATTTGGGTGATCCAATATACAGAAATTCACATGCATGGTCGGACTGGGACAGAAAATAGGCCCAGGTACCAAAATAAGAGTGCCCCAATTAGTGAAGTAGACAGTTAAAAAAGGGGCTCGATGTTTGCAGCAGGAGCAGTTCTTACCTTATTAAGAAGACGCGCTGCGTCTTGTTTTGCAAGGTGTGCAAGGCTGCATGGGTCTGGGCTTCTGCAGACAATGTGTGATTTAATAGGGAAATCGACCGTTAAACTGGCCCAGAAGATTATAAACAGGCACAAAACTAGCCAAAAAACTGTCCCACAAACTGACCTGCCAGACCCATCCGTCTAGCACTACCAGGTTGGAGCCCGGGCAGGGGAAGGCAAAGCCGGACCCAATGGAGGCCCGGGCCAAACCCTCCGAAGCGGCGAGTCACCTCCCCTCCCTTGGCCTTTTTCCAAACTGCGCCCATTGACCCTTCACACACACCAATGACAACTTGTTTGGTGCCAAAAAGGTAGCAGTTTATTAACACGTAAACATTTAAACATTTTCCTCTTCCTGGTCATACATAAATTTCCATTTGACTCATTAACTGATTTGCCATCATAGTTCATTTAGTCCGTTTTCGTTTGTTATCTGCTCTCAGACAGATCACTTCCTGGGGAGGGGCCCAATTACCAAGGCCACTGTTGTGTGTGTTAGGCTTCAACTTGCTACCGATTTGGTGGGTGTCCGTCCGGACTCTCCCGGGCCACAAGTGCCGTCCCGCTTGCCTTCAGACCCATCTTGGCCCCTCCCTGCTCCTCCGGGTCCCTGCCGTGTGGCATCCCAAGGACCCCCTGTAAGCACTTCATCTATCCAGCCTGCGGCTGAGTTCTAACCTCTCGCTCCTTTGGTACCCCTGCCATGAGGCATCCCAAGGGCCCTGTGGGAGCCTCCCATCTACTCTGTTTGTGGTAAAATGTCCACTACTGGCTCCCTCAGTGCCCCTGCCGTGAGGCATCCCAAGGACACTGCGTGAGCCTTCCATCTACTTCTAGCAAATTCTCTCCTTTTTCTATCCTTCTAGGTTTTTTACCGCCTCACCTCAAACCCCTGCGGCTGCGACGCCCGCCTTTCTGCCTTTCTCTGGAGTGGGTGGGTGGGATTCCTTTCTCTTTACGCCGGAGGGGGTTGTATGCTCAAGGGGCCTCTCGCCCCTTCTTAACCCCTCCGCGACTTGAAGCCTCTTCCCCTGATTGGGGGAGACCAGACCTAACCTGGGCGACCAATTGCGGTCGCCCTTTTTCCTGGGTTTTCTGCCCGGGGGAGCTTCCGCCTCCGGGCGGCGTTTGGCCCGGGCCTCCATTGGGTCCAGCTTTGCCTTCCCCGGCCCGGTCTCCAACCCCTCCCAAGCGGCGAGTCACCTCCCCTCCCTTGGCCTTTTTCCAAACTGCGCCCATTGATCCTTCACACACACCAATGACAACTTGTTTGGTGCCAAAAAAGGTCGCAGTTTATTAACACGTAAACATTTTCCTCTTCATGGTCATACATAAATTTCCATTTGACTCATTAACTGATTTGCCATCATAGTTCATTTAGTCCGTTTTCGTTTGTTATCTGCTCTCAGACAGATCACTTCCTGGGGAGGGGCCCAATTACCAAGGCCACTGTTGTGTGGGTTAGGCTTCAACTTGCTACCGATTTGGTGGGTGTCCGTCCGGACTCTCCCGGGCCACAAGTGCTGTCCCGCTTGCCTTCAGACTCATCTTGGCCCCTCCCTGCTCCTCCGGGTCCCTGCCGTGTGGCATCCCAAGGACCCCCTGTGAGCACTTCATCTTTCCAGCCTGTGGCTGAGTTCTAACCTCTCACTCCTTTGGTACCCCTGCCGTGAGGCATCCCAAGGGCACTGCGGGAGCCTCCCATCTACTCTGTCTGTGGCTAAATGTCCACTACTGGCTCCCTCAGTGCCCCTGCCGTGAGGCATCCCAAGGACACTGCATGAGCCTTCAGTCTACTTCTAGCAAATTCTCTCCTTTTTCTATCCTTCTAGGTTTTTTACCGCCACGCTACCTATGGTTTATCGATCGGAGGGAGCTCACCCCGCTATGCTCGCCTGCCGTTTATGCGAACTCCCCTTGTTCCAGCCAACCCACAATGTTGAGCCGGAACATGTCCAACCCTACTCCTGTCAGGTGCACACCGTCCTCCGTGTGGTAGCCTGGCGACCTCAAGTTCATGAAGCCGTGCCTTATAAAACCCCAGCCGTTGGCCCTACATATCTTAGTCATTGTACTATTTGGTTTGCGTCTGGATTTCTCCGCCGCCCCCATCTCTATGGCCCCCCTCCAGGACTTCCGCGCTATTTCTTTCCGAGAAGATTATCTCGGCCGGGCGCACCCGCTACGCCACTGCGGCTAGGCCTTCGTGCATTTTTACTAGCAGGCTCCTCCTACCCAATGCGGCCCGGTCGTTGCCTCCTAGGTGGCCTACCACAGTGGTCCCGTTTGCCACCCTTTCCTAATGCGTCCCGCACCGCGGGTAGTAGTTGGTCCCACTTCATGCCCTGTGTGCCCTAGCGAATGCCAGCGTGCCCGCTGCCCTAGCCAGCTTAGCCTCTAGTTCCGTGGAGCCTACTACGTCTAGTGCCCATCTTATTTTTGTAGTGCTGCAAAAACATGGGCCGCATTAGTGCCCTTGCTGATAGTTGTGGGAAATTACAGTGCTTGCTCCTATCAGCGGAATATTGGCGGGTTTTGACCCCGCGAATGCTCACTAATGATTCAGCTCCTCTCGTTAACGGTCATACTTGCACGCTCTGAATTAGATCTAACCCTGCATAGAGACTGCAATACTCCATTTTTAAAACAACTGTATGTTTTTAGCTTACTAGGAAATCGCCGTTTTTATCCTTTCGATTAAATTTTACTGCACTGTTTGAATTTGAAAAGGTTGCATTAGTAAAAGGTGGAATTTGTAAAAGATTTAAACAATTGCTTACTGGCTGATTAGCTGCGTGCTTTTCCTGTTTGCACTCGCACTTTAGTTCTGGGTGGGATTCAGGAGCTTAGAGGTTTGCCTCACTTCCGGGAGTGCTGGAAACACTCAAGGGAAGGGAAGCCGGTCAGCGGTCTAGATGCTGAATACCGGGGGCTGTAAAAGCACGGCCCCTGCGCGAGCTCAGTGATAGCTCCTCTCGTTAACGGTCATACTTGCACGCCTTGAATTAGATCTAACCCTGCATAGAGACTGCAATACTCCGTTTTTAAAACAACTGTATGTTTTTAGCTTACTAGGAAATCGCCGTTTTTAGGTCTCGCCCTGAAGCCAGCGCTTGCGCTGGTCTGGGCGAGACATTTTGTAAGTGGGCTTTTAGAAATGCGACCACTTTTTTTGGGCTTGCCTAGAGCATGCGGGTACGCGCACAGTAACGCGCATTCCTCGCATGCTCCAGGCGCCATATGTCTTTCCTCTCACTTGCTCCTCCCCCTCCCCCACCACAGAGCGCTTCTCGGGGCCGCGCGGCCGTGTCACTTTCACGGCCGTGCGTCACTTGCTCTCCCACTCCTTCCCCCTCCCCCAAAACAGAGCGCGTCTCGCACGGCCGCGCGGCCAATGCTTGTTTCTCCTCCTGTTGTTTTTACAGTGCTCGTAAATTCTTCCTATGTTGCTATATTTATGTTGGCCCATGAATTTTAGTTAAAAGCAACCTTATTTTGTAAGGGGACATAGCTGTCATGAGAGTCCCTGTCAGCCAATCTGTTATATATATTTTGGGGGAAATTGCGCTTAGTATTCTGGGATTTGTCGTTTCGTTTCAGACCTGTAAATCCCAGCAGGCAGACTATTGTTAGGTGGAAGACCAAGACTGGCTGAAGGGGACGACATTAGGGAGCCGGTTAGCAGCCATCCATTTTCCATGTAGGTGTTTTTAATGTTGTAAGTTTTGTTTTAAGAACAGTCCGTTCCCTCAAATTGAAATGCTTCAACCATGTTTGGTGGGGTTTTATTGTTTTGCTTTTGCACAGTGTGAATGTTTTAACGACCGTTTGCTACTCTCGCGTGTTTTTGAAGTGTTACCTGTTCACCAGGGTCGTCCTCCACCTCTTAGTTATTTGGACAAATAACAAACGACAAGGCTGAAATGGAGAGAGAAAAGCACATGTGCTGAGGCTGCTTGAGAGAAGGCGAGAACAGGATGTGGTCGTAAAAGTCTACAGGGTGAACGAGCATTAGAAACGCCATCAGCCCTTGCAGTGCTGCGTTATTTACATCCACAGATAGTTTGGGGTCATTAAGATAGCATGACCATATGGCTCCCTGGCGCCGGGACACCTCGTTTCGTAATGCAGTCTTACCCTGGGAGTTATTTTCTTCGTTCACTGCCCGTGGATTAAAATGGGAGATTCCACAGGTTTGTAAAATGAAAATTCATGTCTGCAAGATGTTCCTGTCACTTGAATCTTTGTAACCCCGTTACACTAGGGTCACTCTCAGCTTGGTCTTCCTGTTACAGAGGTGCCATCAGATGTGATATCGAAAACACGACCCTTTCAGGGCTGCCGTAGGCCTTAATTCTCTCTTCACCACTGAGTCTGTTCTCTATTTCTATGCAGCATATTTATACCTCCAGGCGCTTGCAGTGGAAGAGCGATGGAGGGAGGACACGTGCCATCTTGTATTCTGTCTGCTTCTCTTGAATTTTGTGCTCATCTTAAGATAACCTAGTAGTTTTTTAGGTCTCGGCCTGCACCAGCGCTTGCGCTGGTCTGGCCGAGAGTTTTAGTAAGCGGGTTTTGGAAGTGCAAACCCACTGGCTTTCGGCTGGCGCCCAGCTTGCGTTCACGATAGCGTGCACGCGCGCAGCTGCCATCTGGGTTTCCTATCTCTTCCTCATTTCCTCGTCATGGCTCATTAACTCTCTGGACTCTGATGTTTCAATCGCAGCAGCAGCTCATATTACCAACTGACGGCCCTGGACTACAGTCACATGAAAAACAACAGCGATTAGCATTGAAATGCAAGCTTTTTTTGTCTATTTAGAAATATAGCTTCGGTGGGTTGATTTCACCTTATATCGCTATTTGTTTTATATTGGGAGTCACAGCCTAATTACCAGTATTTTTGTCTCACTCTGTTTTTTTAAAAATATTTATTCGCGCAAAGCACAAAGCTATATTTAAGGTTACCTTTTCCACATCACTTCTTCACTCTATTTAAACTCCACACCCCCACTCTTATTGTCTCTCTCCTTCTCTCTCTCTCCCTCTCTAATTCTCTCTCTACTTAATTAACTCTCCCCTCTCTATCTTTTTTAGCCTTTCATTCTCTCTCACCCCTTTATCTGTTTCTCTTTCAAACTCCTTCATTCACTCTCTCCTCTTCTTTCTCTCTCTCTATCCCGCTCCACTCTTTATTCTATGTACACCCTTTCTCTCTCTTTCTCTCTCACCACCCTCTCTAATTGGGCATTATATCTTCACTCTATCTCTCACTCGGCAACACCACAGCATCACTCAGCATCACCACAGCATCACTCAGCGCAACCACAGCATCAATCAGAGCCAGCACAGCATCAATCAGAGCCAGCACAGCATCACTCAGCACCAACACAACATCTCTCAACGCCATCACAGCATCACTCAACGCCATCACAGCATCCCTCAGTGCAACCACAGCATTACTCAGCACAACCACAGCATCACTTAGCGCCACAACAGCATCACTCAGCGCCACCACAGCATTACTCAGCAGCACCACAACATCACTCCGCGCCACCACAGCATCACTCAGCACCACTATAGCTTCACTCAGCGACACCACATCATCACTCAGGGCCAACACTGCATCACTCAGCACCACCACAGGATGACTCAGCACCACCACAGGATGACTCAGCACCACCACAGCATCGCTCAGCACCACCACATCACTGCTCAGCACTACCACAGCATCGCTCAGCACCACCACAGCATCGCTCAGCACCACCACATCATCGCTCAGCACTACCACAGCATCGCTCAGCACCACCACAGCATCGCTCAGCGCCACCACAGCATCACTGAGCGCCACCACAGCATCACTCAGGGCCACCACAGCATCACTCAGGGCCACCACAGCATCACTCAGGGCCACCACAGCATCACTCAGGGCCACCACAGCATCACTCAGGGCCACCACAGCATCACTCAGGGCCACCACAGCATCACTCAGGGCCAAGACAGCATCACTCAGCACTACCACAGCATCACTCGGCGCCACAACAGCATCACTCGGCGCCACCACAGCATCACTCGGCGCCACCACAGCATCACTCGGCGCCACCACAGCATCACTCGGTGCCACAACAGCATCACTTGGCACCACCACAGCATCACTCGGCACCACCACAGCATCACTCGGCACCACCACAGCATCACTCAGCACCACCACAGCATCACTCAGCGCCACCACAGCATCACTCAGCGCCACCACAGCATCACTCAGCGCCGCAACAGCATCGCTCAGCGCCGCCACAGCATCGCTCAGCACCGCCACAGCATCGCTCAGCACCGCCATAAAGTTCCAACTATCCTTAAAAATCAAACCAACTCCACCTCCTCTCCCATTAGGCAGTGGTTTATGTAACACCTTATAACCAGATGGACATGCCAGCCCCAATTCAACATCTGAGTCGGGGCGTGTCCATGTTTCCGTTAAAAACAGTGCATCCAGGTTGAGGGATTCTACCAGGATATATATCTCCTGGTGATGTTTCACCAGGGATCTAGCGTTAATTAGTTCGCATTTGAGACTATCCACTCTAACTTTCTCCGGGAGTGTTCTCACCTGCATCAAATTAGTGTGAAAGGGAGCAACACCCCTTCGCTCACCTATCCTCAGGAGCTGATCCCTTGTGTATCTATAGCGGGTACTCGCTACGGGTTGTGATCCTAAACCGGCAGTGTGGCTGGCGCTGTGCGTGGCCGGTGCGCGGACTGGCGCAGACGGGCTTGCCTTTGGCGCGCCCGCTGCGTGTGCCCGCACAGCGGCCGTGCTTTTACAGCCCCCGGTATTCAGCATCTAGACCGCTGACCGGCTTCCCTTCCCTTGAGTGTTTTCTGCACTCCCGGAAGTGAGGCAAACCTCTAAGCTCCTGAATCCCACCCAGAACTAAAGTGCGAGTGCAAACAAGAAAAGCAAGCAGCTAATCAGCCAGTAAGCAATTGTTTAAATCTTTTACATATTCCACCTTTTACTAATGCAACCTTTTCAAATTCATACAGTGCAATGAAATTTAATCAAAAGGATAAAAACGGCGATTTCCTAGTAAGCTAAAAACATACAGTTGTTTTAAAAACGGAGTATTGCAGTCTCTATGCAGGGTTAGATCTAATTCAGAGCGTGCAAGTATGACCGTTAATGAGAGGAGCTATCACTGACTGAGCTCGCGCAGGGGCCGTGCTTTTACAGCCCCCGGTATTCAGCATCTAGACCGCTGACCGGCTTCCCTTCCCTTGAGTGTTTCCGGCACTCCCGGAAGTGAGGCAAACCTCTAAGCTCCTGAATCCCACCCAGAACTAAAGTGTGAGTGCAAACAGGAAAAGCACGCAGCTAATCAGCCAGTAAGCAATTGTTTAAATCTTTTACAAATTTCACCTTTTACTAATGCAACCTTTTCAAATTCAAACAGTGCAGTAAAATTTAATCGAAAGGATAACAAGCATTGGCATAGCCAATAGGTCTCGCCTTTGGGGCCTTATAAGTGTTTAGCCAGAGCTATTGACTTTGCCAATGTCTTCAAGCTGTGCTGTAGAGAAGTGTGGCTGCTGTGCAGCATGCTGAAAAGTTATAATAAAAAAGTGTCAGAAGCATTTTTGTTACTTTATATATGACCAAGAAGGCATTATGTAAAACTGAACGACCATATTAAAAAAAGTATTTACAATAAAAAATTTCCTCAGTTTTCTTTTGTTCTTGTAATGCTGGCAACTTGTTTCTGCCTATTGCAATGGTTGTTTAAGCTTTTTTTTTGAGGGGGCATAAACAATCGGTGGGTGAAGGTTGGGAACTAGTACCTGTATTATAACACTAGCAGCGGCCAGACGCTAGGGGAGAATCAACAGATGCCAGATTCCGAGAGCAGGCTGAGGTGGTGCTGAGTGATGCTGAGGTGGTAGTGGTGGTGGTGGTGACTGTTGCGGAGACGATGCTGAGGTGATGCTGAATGATACTCCGGTCTTGCTGAGTGATACTGCTGTGGTGCTGCGCAGACTACCATTGATGAAGCCGAGGGCTTTGAGCTCTTGGGGTTCTCCTTGAAGGATCCTAAGGGGCATCTGCTCACCGGCATTGTATGTTATAGACCCCATGGTCCAGTCAACCCTCAACATCAGACATTTATTGATATTCTCTACAATATGTCCCTTACTCACTCCAGAATGGTTATTCTGGGGGATTTTAATCTTTGGGCTAATGGGAACTTAGGTACGGCGCATAAAGATCTCCTTCAATCTTGTGAGAATTTGAATTTGCAGCAGCTGGTGAAGGAACCTACACATCAGGGTCGCCATATTTTAGATTTAATTTTCTCAGAGGAAAACGTGGCTGAAGTGGAAGCAATTTCTCCTCTTTGTTGGACTGACCACTATCTCATCACTTTTTCAGTGTCTAAACCCAGAAAGAGTAAAGACTCTGCTGCCACGGGTAACTACCGTCAAGGCAGGGAATGGAACAAACTGCCTAATACATCCAAACAATCCCCAGTATTTACTGATAAAAAGGTCTTTGATGTAAATAAATCAGTGGAGGAAAACTATTCGAAATTATGTAATCAGATCACCACGGTCCTTGATCGGATCATTCAGGTGAAAAAACTTAAGAATAAGCATAAGTTATCCGCCCCCTGGTTCAATGAGAAGTTTGAAAATTTAAGGAAGGGCAGTAAACAAGCTGAAAGAAAATGGAGGAAGTGTTATGAGGAAGATGATAAAATAGCCCTGAAGGTAACACTGGGCAATTATAAAGGGAAATCGCTAAAGCGAAAGCTAAGTACTATGCCAACACCATCTTAGAGGCGTACAACTAAACTAGAAGAGTATTTAAAATAGTAAATGATCTGTCTAAGCCTGACTCCTTAAAAAATAAGACCATTGCGACTCAAGATTTATGTGATGGTCTAGCGACTTTTTTCGAGGAGAAAATCACTAAAATAATCAATGGTCTGGCAGTAGATCAGGAACACAAGAGTGGAAGTGAATCCAGAGTGACGATACAGCTGCCAGGCTGTCGGAAGGAGGAAGGGGCAAGTGAGGTCAAGTTAGTAATTTTAGATCATTTTGAAACACCTACAGAGGAAGAATTTTGTAAATTCGCTTTGAGTACTGCATCTGGGTCCCCTATGGACCCCCTCCCTCATAGGGTATGGAAGGAGCATGGTGAGGAGCTCTTCCCACAGCTCCGCCAGATTTGCTGTCAATCCTTGAGCAGTGGTGTAGTCCCTACCTGCTGGAAACAGGCAATTGTGACACCCCTGTTGAAAAAAGCAACACTTGACCCCCAGTGTCCAATCAACTACAGACCCATTTCCCTTCTACCCTACACTGTGAAAATTCTAGAACGCCTGGTTTGCAAAACCCTCTCGCAATTTCTGGAAACTAATCAAAGGCTGGAAGACGTACAATTTGGTTTCCGCCCGGGTCATGGTACGGAGACTGCATTAGTAACAGTCCTGGACGAGCTTAGAATGCGTGCAGACAGAGGTCAGTCGGCTATATTGATCCTACTGGACATGTCTGCCGCGTTCGATACGGTTAATCATAAGATCCTTTTGAGACGGCTTGTGGAAATCGGGGTGGAGGGCATGGCACTGAAATGGTTCCAGTCCTACCTTGGGAATAGGCAGCAAGCAGTGGCCCTTCCTCCTTTTTTATCGAAATTTGGTACCATTCAGCATGGTGTTCCCCAAGGATCGGCAATCAGTCCGATCCTTTTTAATATCTATATGAATCCGTTGATTCCAATAATCAAATCTTATAAAATTAATTTGGTGAACTATGCGGATGACACGCAACTCATTGTGTCCCTAGAGGGGAATCAGTCAATTCCACTCAATTGCTTTCATGAATGTATGCAAAAAACTGCTAGATGGCTCACGGACAATTCCCTGCAGTTTAACGGGGAAAAACAGAAATCCTGTACTGCACGGCCAAGAAAGTTCCTTGTCCGCTCCCTGCTAATTTTTGGCCTTCCCTTCAAATAAACCTCCCACACCTTCTGAGGCAGTGCGCAATCTGGGGGTAGTTTTTGACGACAAGCTGAGTCTAGAAACCCACGTAAACAAAACAGTTGGAACATGCTCCTCCCTTATCAGATCACTGCGGAAAATACTCCCTATGCTACCAATGACAGCCAGGGCATTCGTGGTGAGAAGTGTCATTTTGAGTCGACTGGACTATTGTAATGCTCTGATACTGGGTGCCCCTAATTTTCTGATCATGAAACTTCAAAGAATTCAGACGATAGCTGCAAAGCTAGCCCTAAAGAAGCCACGTGGATCTTCTGCCTCTGTGTCTCTTAAAGAGCTCCACTGGCTTCCAATACCACAGAGAATACAGTTTAAGTCACTATGTATTGTTTTTAAGGCACTGCATGGACTAGGGCCGGCGCCATTGCAGAGAAAATTTGTCTGGTATGCCCCTACAAGAAGTCTTCGATCCTCTGCAGCCCATCTGGTTAGCACACCCAGAATTAGAACCACTAGGTTTGGAGGTAGAGCATTTAGCTGTGCAGCTGCTCGCCTATGGAACAAACTCCCGCCTAATCTTAGGCAAATAGAAGATTTCCTACACTTTAGGAAGAAGCTTAAAACCTGGCTCATCCCAAGGGTGTAATGCGGAACAGTCATCTTCATGGTAATACATGCAAATAGGGAGCTAATGTAACCTCAGTGCCAGGATACCCGTGGGGTAATAGTGCGCTTTATAAGATTGCATTACATTACATTACATTTCCCAGCACCAAGTGGGCTGCCAATGCGAGGCCGTTTTACAACCGGCAGCGTGGCTTTGCCATTATTACCATCTAATGCAGTGATTTCAGCTGCATTCCCCTTATGTAAATTATTCGTGGTCTCCCTGCCTCGCAACTTGGAGGCCACTGGAGCCGGATTTGACATACCCGAAATTTCCGCTTTTTCCACTCTTTAGGTTGATGCTTCAATCCGTCTCTTAAACAGTTATACAGGTGGGAGACAGGTACCTTATATCGCACCCCAACCTAAGCTGAGATCAGACACCCCGCCCCCTCCTTCATGGCTCTTGATGGTGCACATTTTTAGGTTATGCTCCTAATTGCATTCTGTTGGGCTCTTTTAAACTAAATCTCCCTTCATCCATTGAAAACAACCTCTGATCATCGTCAGCTCAATCGCTGGACGTGCTCAGCTTTGATATACACACCTAAGGAAGGCTGTGTGCTTCCCTTAGCAGGACAGCGTCATTGAGATCGTCTGTCGCCTTCGTCTGAAGCCCGGAGCTGACCAAGCATCTACGCAAAGACCCTCCTAGAGCTTCTGTACTTCCAAGAAGTCACATAATGATCCACTCCTACCCGCATGGTCAACTGTGGCTGCCGTGCCAAGATCTAACTGAATGAAACTTGCCCCGTTGGTATGTGTCTGTACTGCCGGTATTTAATGTACCCTCAGCTGCCTGCTGGTACTAAAATTGTCTTTGTGTGAAGTGTCCTCCTTTCGAGGACTGTCAGGTTGCACTTGCCTATATGCCCCATGCAAACTGCAAGGCCGAAAGATGAACATGCTGGCCATGTCTGAATGTTGCTGGGTTCCTTCCCCTGCAGTAGATACTTGTGGGTTATTTAGAGTTTGGTGGAGTGTCCGCATCGCTGGAGAGCGGCACAGGTTCTGCCTGCAAATTGAATGTTTTCGTCCACTTTCTTTAGAGTAGGGGAATGTTGTGTTTATGCCAGCAGACTCTGCAGGTTCTGCTGGTCTGAACCTATGGCACACCATCCTTTGCCTATTTCAGGACAACGCGTACCACAGTGGACGAGATCCATACGTCTGTGGTTGTATTGTGTTGAAGACACGCCTGAGATTTATTCTCAGTAATTCGCGCGGATTTCCCCGCTAAGACTGGATATCCAACCTATGATCTTGTGATTTCAAGTCAACTTGTAAAGGTTCCTACCATCCAGATCCCAGCACTGTTGCATTCTGGCTGTATCTTTGTTTGCTTATATAGCCACTCAGCAACCGCCTTCTTTGCATTTGTATTCGTCGAAGCATTGCATGAGGCATATAACAATGTGACCAGTAATTCATTTCTCCCCGGTCCTCTGTGCTACATATACCCCCACAAACATATCCCGTGGCATTTACTGCTAATAAATGAGAGATCTATTCTGTGGTGGGTCTGGCATATGGCTGCCAGGGTTTCTGAGTGCTTATGCGTGACATTTTCTTAATTTCCGTATAGGCATGAGTAACATTCAATGATTATGAGAGACCCTTTCTCCTATGCTCTTGTGATTTCATGTCAACTTGTAAAGGTTTCTACCATCCAGATCCCAGCCCTGTCTGCATTCTGGCTATATCTTTGTTTGCTTATATAACCACTCAGTAACCGCCTTCCCTGCATTTGTATTCGTCGACACATTGCATGAGGCATATAACAATGTGACAAGTAATTCATTTATCCCAGCCCTCTGCGCTACATATACCTCCACAACTGTATCCCGTAGCGTCTACTGCTAATAAATGAGAGATCTATGCTGTGGTGGGTCTGGCACATAGCTGCCAAGGTTTCTGATTGCTTATGTGTGACATTTTCTTAATTTCAGTGTAATTATGAGTGATATTCAATGCTTATGAGTGACACTTTCTCGCAAGCAACCTCAAGCGATGAAGATGCTGTGGCGGGTCTGGCCTCTAGCTGCCTAGGTGTCTGCTTGCTTATGTGTGACATTTTCTTAATCTTAGTGTAATTATGAGTGACGTTCAATGCTTATGAGTGCTACTTTCACGCAAGGTGAGGGTGTTATTGTTTGTCCTAGGATAATCTCCACTGTTCTAATTCACTGTACCATTAAATTCTAGTTTTATGCAGGCCGTTTAGCAGGACCCCGTACATTATCTGTCGTGTTTGCGTTACACTGTGGAAGAAACAACGTTGGTGGATAATGCGCCATGATGCTGCCCGCATTATGCATTTTTGCGCTTTATTACAAAGACGGTTGTTCCATGCCTTTGGGGACCCCTGGGCAAATGTATTTTATGGGCCCTTGTGCGGAACAGCTTTGGATTTATGAACTAAATTCAGCTCTTTCATGACCTCTTTGACTAGGTCCCTAACCGTGCACAGGAACCCCCTCCAAATTCTAAATGTGTTTACATCCCATATTCAGGGATCGTTATGTGCGTTTTCCATATTGTAGCACAGCAGCAGCTCACTACTATTGCTGCAAATAATCTCTGTGACACCCTCCCCTTTCTCGTATGTGAGGCCCTGTTTTGATCTAAAAGTCACCTTTTCATGTATGTTGCATGAAACGTTAACACACCATTTCTCTGCAAAATGTCTAAGCTGGACTCGCATACACCATGGACATTAAAATAAATGAAAGGAAAACAGTATTTACACAGATTGTTTAAGGAATATGCAAGGTCATTAGGGCAAGACTCTGCAGCACGGAGCTGACTCTGTCAGGGGGGCATGACCGGCTGGGGCCATGGGCCAGAGCCCCTTTGCCCCTGCATTAAAACGTCTCTGTTGAGGATGTTTTGTTTGCTTACTTCACTGATGGCAACCCTGCTTAATGCATTGCTGTCATCCCTGCTGACAATCTGAAACCGGGGGTCACCATTACATCACCATTATCAGTCGCCCGGGATGCTTTTCATTTACCCAAATAGATCCTATAACAGGAAAGGGTGGAGACACCCGAACCAGCGGATGCGAAGGGGGGAACCCCAAACGAACTCGTTTAATTTGGTCGCCCTTATGACGGCAAAAGAACGAATGCTGGGTTCGGTTAGCACAAATCTATAGTGGGGCGCCCAGGCCTACTATAGATTTGTGCTAACCGAACCCAGCATTCGTTCTTTTGGCGTGTGGATATTGCCAAAGCCGTGGGATCCTGATGCTTCTTTTTTCCTCCCTTTCATAAAGAAAGACTCGAGAAATGGCCGCCATGACTGGACTGGGAGTGGGCATGGTAGCTTTTGTGGTGTTTCGGGCCCTAGGCCCACATGATGTGCAAATGACCACACAGACACTCAGCAGTGGGGTACTGGAACTGGCCTAGGGCATGTGCGCCCATCCCCTTTTATTAGCAGGGTCACCTGACTGGTGACACCTGTGATGGGTGGGTGTAAAGTGTGGTTGCAGCATAAGGCTGAAGGCCCTGATCAGACTGGATTGTTACAACATCGATAAAAACACAATGACAGGGTAGTGTTAGAGAGAGCAGCATTTTTGCTTGGTTGTTTGCTGGTAATGCAGCCTTAATGCAGCCCATCTCTTGAAAACACGCTATAAAGCTTTATCAAAAAACCTGATCGGATTTAAGTAGCATTTCACCAAGGGACACGTGTTGAGGAATCCGAGGTGCAATTACAGGCAATGGTAGATGCATATTGTGCCATCCTTGCGCTTTGTCCCCGGCCCCTCCCAGGAGATTGTCTCTCTCTCGCCTCTTTCCCCGCGCCCCTCGCTGTCGCTCATAATAAAATTAAACTGACCTACTCTGTCAAGGCTTAAGAATGTAGGAATCCCGACAAATCGTGCTGGCTCCGTGCATCTTTGTATTAGCGCTGAGGAAGCTGCACTCTGCTGCCCACGCTGCTACTTCTTGTCATGAGTTCAGCTGCGGGAACTTGCGCACGTCTCACGAGTTTTCGGTGCACTCTTCCGCCAGCCATTTATTGATTTCAAACACTTGAAAACAAATAACGCCTGACTTTGCTGCAGGCACTCCGCCCACTCAGCTATCGTACCGCGGAAAGGATATTGTTAAAAGCGAGAGGTATTCAGTGCAGGCAGGTGAGGGGTTTACACAAGATACAATTGCACAACGCGACAGAAAAATTCAGCCGGTTATTCATTACTGCTTTCGCGCCACCCGGTCTGCCCCTGCTTCCGTCCGCCTCGCGGGTTCCGGCCCATGCTTACCGCGCCACTTGATTGTCCTTCCTCTCGGGGGCACTGCTGCCCGCACTGATCCACCGCTTGGTTCGCGACCCGGCCGGCCCTCCTGCCCTGAAACCGGTGTTCCCGGCCATCTTGTTCTGCATATCTGTGCTGGCTCGAGCTGCGCTGTGTGATGGCTGGTTTCAGCCGGCCAGCCGTTCCTTCTGGACGCCGCAAACTTCGCCCACCGCCCTGGAGTCGGCCTTGGGTTCCGCTGTTCCTCAACGCTTGGAGCTCTCTCGGTGCCTTCTTCCCGGAAACTTCTTCCAGCGGCGACAGGTACTATTCCTTTCTCTTAATGCCGGAGGGGGTTGTATGCTCAAGGGGGCCTCACGCCCCCTTCTTAACCCCCTCCGCGACTCGAAGCCTCTTCCTCTGATTGGGGGAGACCAGACCTAACCTGGGGCGACCAATTGCGGTCGCCCCTTCTTCCCGGGCTTGCGCCGGGGGGGGTGAAGGGGGGAGGGAGCTTCCCGCCTCCGGGCCAGTTTAACGGTTGATTTCCCTATTAAATCACACATTGTCTGCAGAAGCCCAGACCCATGCAGCCTTGCACACCTTGCAAAACAAGACTCAGCGCGTCTTCTTAATAAGGTAAGAACTGCTCCTGTTTGCAAACATCGAGCCCCTTTTTTAACTGTCTACTTCACTAATTGGGGCACTCTTATTTTGGTACCTGGGCCTATTTTCTGTCCCAGTCTGACCATGCATGTGAATTTCTGTATATTGGATCACCCAAATAAATACCCTTACTGCACTGCTAAAGTTGCTGCGTGTAATTGAGTCATCATTTCCCAAAAAGCATACAGTTGTCAGAGTCATTGGAGACTGAGGTTTTAGTGGCATTTTTGGAGAACCATAAGGATGGGCTAAAAAGTCTTTAAAGTATTTCCAGCCTGCAAAGGTCTCTGAACACAGCGATCCCAGTTGCAATTTTCTCCCAGAAGCATATTAAACTTGACTGCACTTCTTGGAGAATTTACCCCGTCCTTTTCCTTCAAGATGTTTACCCCGTCCTTTTCCTTCAAGATTTTTACCCCGTCCTTTTCCTTCAAGATTTACTGCCTTTCAATCTCTTCACATGTTTTAGAGGTGCCCATCATTTCCCACGAGGCTGGTGCCAGGTCAGCGTTTAATGGTATGCATATGCTTTAAATGAGATTCAATAGCATTAGCCAGTGGTTGTGCTGAAATGATGCGACGGAAGACACACCGTTAAAATAGCACACACGGCAGAGTTCTGTCTGTCACCTACTTTTCACAGATTCACACTGCTTTATAACAGTACTAGTCTTGGAAAGTACACACCGTGGATAGCCTTGCCCGTGCATTTATTGGAGTCCCAGACAGTGGCGGCTGGTGCAATTTGAAACTGGTGGGGCGTATGCAGAACGAATCAATGTATGCGAGCGAGCGCAGCGAGCGAGCCCGACGGCAATAAGGGCGGTTCGGGGGGGTTCTCCCCCCGTGAAGAAATTTAAAATAAATTGGCATCTTTTTGGTGCGATTTTCAGCACTATTTCTGTGATAAATGGACTAAACATTCAGTTCTTCTAGGCATTCATAAAAGAAAACTCATACATTATTTCAGAGAATTTCTGAGTTGCCAAGCAAGTCTGACTTCTGAAGGGGGCTAGCCTAGGTACTAAGCAAGACTGCTTTGGCTCTACCCTTTCCAATAGAAGACACTAGTTAGCGATGTGAACAAGTTCAATGGACAAACCTGGGGTCTAGGGAGAGTCCCTCTCCTGAGAAAGAAATTTAAAAAGATTGGCAACTGGTGCATTTTAAAGCAAATGAATGCAGCGATAAAGCAAGGCTTATTAAGCAGTGGGAACGTTTAGTCTTGAAATATTAAACACACTGAGCCGAGGCAGTACAGGTACTGACTTCCCTAATGTGACGTAATGCAGCATTCTAACAGCGCCAGCTCTGGACAGCGCCAAATTACAAGATAAGGCCAGAAAAATATTTTTTTAATTAGCTGACAGAGGCTTTCCAACGGCAAAATGCTATTTTGCCTGAAGCATAGAAAATCCTTGCAGCATTCCTATTTTGGGAGCATAAAGTAGCCCTGGAGAATGTTTTAAGACCAACCTTTATTTTACAGAGCAAACAGAGTGAGCAAGCTCTTTTCAGGATGGGATGGGTGGATCACCTTCTAAGACGTTTTTAAATGAACTGAACAAAATAATTTTACAACATAATTTTCCAAATGCAATCGCTGAAACGCAGTGTATTTTCATGAAGTTTTGATGAAAAACACCAAACTATTACATTCTTAAGCATTTGGGACAGTATGCTATGTTATGTTGGCTGCTTGTGAAGCGCTTACCCAGGAGCATTACTTCTATGCAGTGGCGTATCACAAATGTGCCACCAAGAAAATGGTGCAACAATTCTGCACGACTGCTTCACAAGAAATATATTTAATGTTGTGTTCTATTTGGTTTCGAGTTTGCAAACTCGCGATCACTTCCTCATAGTGCTTCGGCCAATATGAGACGATAAACAGACTCCAGATAGAGTAAAGACCGCTTGATTAGGCCAGGCAAGCAGTTGAACTTCTTTAAACATTACATAATATGAAATCCACACCTCATTAATACATTGAACAACGTATTCCCCACTACCGTTAAACTTCCCCCAGACATGCTAAGAACCCCCCAACCAAAACAATTCAAACATTCTATACCACTCTTTTCTTCACACTCACCATCCTTCCAACCGGACCCCCAGCTAGCTCCTATGCGCTCCCTGTGCCAAAGTGCCCCCCAGCAAGGACCCAACCCTTCAGCCTGAGTCCTGTGATTGTCTGCCACCTGTCCTAGTCTGCCACAAAAGAAGTCCAAACCACTGCCTTAAAGCCCTTAACACCACTCCCTACAAAGCGACCACAACCAAAAAGTAACATATTTTACTTCCTTTATTGCTCTATCATACATATTATTTGTCATTCCAGTAAACACCCCTCAAATTACGTACTATACGATGGAGTACTGCAAGAAAAAAACTAGGAACAACATGAAGTGTTAAAACCCATTTTAAAATTACAGAAGAAATCTAAAAGAACACCTTACCTGGCTTGTTTCCTAGCAGAGGCCTGCTATGCTGAAGTGCTATGAGTACAATACAGTTTGATATTCTTAGGTTTGTAAGAACTCTTGTAAATGAGTCCAAGAGGTTCTACATTATGAGATAGGAGGGAATTCAGGTCCCATTATCCACGGAATGGCTATGTTTGCATGTAATATTGTACACTCTTACTTTTTTAATGAAATGTTTACAGTCTGTTGTAATTTATTGAGTGTCTTTTTGTGGTTTGCTTTTTGTGTTTCAATCGGTTTTATTTTATTAAATCGGAAACCTTAATAACAAAAGTAGTTACAGCGTTTAAAGAAATGAGTATGGAGAATGCAATGAACTGTATAATTTGAGGACTAGAGAGGCCAGGGAGAGCATGGAATGAAGGCTCGCATTTTCAAAAGGTTGGTAATAAAGGTTCTCCTTTTGCAGCTCAACAGGGTGTTCTATAGGCAGAAAGAGTCTATTTTAGTTCAGTGAGCTCGGGGTGGTGGTGTTTATCAAAGATAAAGGTATATTGTGTGCTTAGTTTTGGTGTGGGCGCATTTGGCGGGGCTCACTGGCAAGGAGGAGGAGGGAATAGAGAAGTGGAAGGTGAGATAATTGTGCTGGTAGGTAGGTACTTGATGTAAGATTTGGTGTTTAAAGGGGAAGGATTCTGAGGCAGAGCGAAAGGATGGAACCTATATTATACCAGTAAATGACGGCGTCACTAGTTGCTATATTAATGACTCACAGCTCACTGAAAATATGCTGGGGCAGGTGGGCAATTTACCAAAATGTACCTAGATTAAGGTCAATGTAGAGGTACCAACAAGATGACAGTTCCATTCTGAGGCCGAGTTCTGCCGAAAGTCTCATTTTGTGCCTGCAAAATGATTTTAAAGTACAAAGTGCTCTTTGTATACGTCACAATGATTTTATAACTATTTTACTCGCGGGGGGTCGGGTGGGGGCCGGGGAAGATTAAAATATAATAAAAGAAAACTTACCGGTCCGCGCCGCCCGCCTCTGCTCGACTGCTCCTGGGCCGGGATCCCGCGCTCTCCAACAAACAGGAACAGCCACAACGTCACTGCCAGCCCCTCTACTGACGCTGCTCCAGCAGCGCCAGGATTGGTTGAGGGCAGGGATACTCCCTGCCCATTAGGAGACCGGGGGCTGCGGCATGATGCAACCCTCGGTCTCTTAAGGGGAAGGCTAGTGCGCATGTTCGGGCTGATCGTAAAAATGATCAGCCCAAAAACGAACATGCGCACCAGTATTGCTGTGACTGTAGTGCGCTGCTGTCACTCAACTCCCTGAGTGCTGCCGCAGCCCCGCCCCCACCCCCTTCAGCGTCCCTCGTTCTACTTCTCCGACGCTAATTCCAATCAGGAGTCCTGATTGGAATTAACGTCGGAGAAGTAGAACGAAGAATTTGAATGGGGCCGTGGCATTAGTGGGGCAACGCCCCAGCGCCCCAATGGACGCACCGCCACTGGTCCCAGATAAAATGTTTTTTTACATTTAGGGGCATCTTTTTCTTCAGAAACAGGACCATATTTGGGACCTTTGGTTGCAATCTGGCATCTGCTAGTGATGGCACCCTAAGGCAGCATCCTAGTTTTCTTTGATGTAGCGAAGGCCCTGCTCTAAATATTGTAGTGGTGACACTGTCTACATAGTAAGCAAAGCTGTTATTTTAGGTTTCGCCTGCACAGCGCTTGCGCTGAGCTTGTGAAGTCTTTTGGATTAAAAAAAGTCTTAAAAGGGGTACAGACCACCCTTATTTTCCAGTTTTTCGTATACTTGTCACTGTTTTCCTTGCTTGCTGTTGGTGGTAGCATGCTATTTCCTGTTATGTTTGTCTTTCTCTTTGTGTGTTTTGTTATCAGTGGAGATTGAACCAAGAACTCCCTTTAAACTTTTCCTCCTCCTTTTATGGCACTACCTTTTTCTTTGTGATTAAGTGTGTTTGGTGACTGTGCCACCCGAAGGTATTTGAGCGCTTTACATTATCACCAGTTCTTTACACAAGGACACATTCATTTTTGTAGGCATGGGGAAATTAATGGGCAGATGTACAACTGTTTTTTGCAAAATAGGTCTGCCCTATGTACAAACCCTAATTTGTGAGTCAGTAACCTATTACCGACTTGCAAATTAGGGTTTGCGACTCACTATTAGGAAGGGGCGTGCCAACGGCGTCACTTCCTAATAGCGACTTGCACTTCAATGTAGGATTGGTAAACACTCGCAGTTTGCCACTGTTAGAAATGGGGGTCTCTAGTTGGCAGAGGTAGGTACCTTTGTCCAAATAGGGGCCCTTGCTTCTAGTCAGGGTAAGGGGGATACACTTCTAAAATAACCCTTGCTCACCCCCTTGGTAGCTTGGCACAAGCAGACAGGCTTATCTCAGAGGCAGTGTGTAAAGCATTTGTGAACACATACAGTAATACAGCGAAAACACTACAAATGGACACCACACCAGTTTAGAAAAATAAGTAATCTTTATCTATACCAAACCAAGACCAAATGACAAAAATCCACAATACAGTATCAAAAATATCCCTAAAAATAGGTTATACACTCAAATCAAGCTTCTAGCAACAAATAATTTCACCTGGAGTTATTATGACGTCGTGACAGATGAAAATCCCAAAGAACGGCGCCGACCGCGAGGTGCACGGCGTCGGGCCCGGAGTCAAGCAGACCCACAAAGAACAGTACCTTGGGATTAATGAAAGTAAAGACGGTGCACGGCGTCGGGGAGGTGATGCTTCATTGGTGCCTGCGGCGTCGATTCCTTACGACCCCAGGGGAGGTGATGCCTCTGTTCCTTACTGCAGCGCAGGGGAGGTGAGACTTCGGTTCCTTACTGTGTCGGGGAGGTGACGTCATGGATGGCGGTGAGGCGGCGGTTCCTTACGACGGTGCCATGTCGATGAATTCAGGAGTCACCCACGTCGAGGATCGGCTCCACGTTGATGAAGCACCGGCGTAGGTGCTGCGGTGCGTGTCGGGACGTTGCGTCGTGGACGTCACGAGCAGTGTCCTCGGCTCCGGTGCAGGCAGCGGCCTCGCTGATGGCTTCAGAGTCGATGCGGCACGGCGTCAGCAGGCGTCGGGCCTACGGTGCAAGTCGGGGCGGTGCGTCGTGCTCTTCACGAGCGGTGCCCACGGCTTCGGTGCAGGTTACGGCATCGCTCGCCGGCGTCGGTGTTGCAATTTCCTTCTGTGGCAGCTGAAACAGCAGTTCCAGATGCAGAGAGACAGAAGGGATGAAGTCTTTGTGTCCCTGAGACTTCAGAACAGGAGGCAAGCTCAGTTTCAAGCCTTTGGAGATCTTTTCTTCAAGCAGGTGACAAAGCAAACAGCAAAGTCCTTTTTCTCCTTTTCTTGGCAGCAAGCAGCCACTGCAGGCCAACCCCAGACAGCAAACAGCACAGGGGCAGTATTCATCCTCAGCTTATCCGGCTCTTCTCCTTGGCAAAGGTTCCTCTTGATTTTCCAGAAGTGATCTAAAGTTCTGGGTCTGGGCCCCACTATTTATACCACAAAATCCTTTGTTCTCTGAAGGCAGAGAGTGTCTGTACCCAGCCAAAACCAATTCTGTCTTCACTGGTGCAGCTTCCTGGCAGGAGGTGGAGACAGCATTGTTGAAGGCAGACCAGGCCAAAGCAGGTGAAAGAAAATCTCCTCCCCCTACTCTAAATGCAGCCCAGGTCTATTCAGCGCAGCCCTGACTCTTCAGACTTCTGGAGCCACTGCCCCTCTCCAGCCCCTGGCATTCAAAAGCCAGACATGCAATACACAAACCTAGCAGAGGCACACTGGATGGTTAGGCAGGAAAATACCTACTTTCTAAAAGTGGTATTTGCAAACACAGAATGTAAAAATCACCCTCACTAAAAGATGCATTTTAACATTCTGAGTTCAGGCATACTAAACTTTATTTTTCAACCTTGTTCCCAGGGTCAGTTATGTTTCTAAGATGTTATAAACAAACTCCCCATTCTGTCCTATGGGAACAGATAGCCTTGCAATAGTAAAAAACGAAATTGGCAGTATTTCACTATCAGGACATGCCACACACATCAGGGCATGTCCTACCTTTCACACACAATGCACCCTGCCCACAGGGGTACCCTGGGCCTACCTTAGGGGTGACTAATAGGTAGAAAAGGGAAGGTTTGGGGACTGGCAAGTGTGTGCACTTGCCAAGATGATATGGCAGTCCCCGGACTGCACACAGGCTCTGCAATGGCAGACCAGAGTTACATTTTACAGGCTGCTTCTGTGGGTGGCACAATCAGTGCTGCAGCCCACTAGCAGCATTTGATTTACAGGCCCTGGGCACACACAGTCCACTATACTAGGGTCTGACAAGTAAATCAAATAGCCAATCATGGAAACACTAATCCATAACACAATTTACAAAAGGGAGCACTTGCACTTTGGCACTGAACAGCAGTGGCAAAGTGCCCAAAGCATCTAGACCAGCAAAAATGGAGTCCAACACACAGCAAAACACAGGAGGGAAAGGCAAAAAAATGGAAGGGAGACCCACGCCAATGGTGCCAGGTCTAACACGAGTTCCCTCCAGCTGAAATGTGGGGAGAACTAACCACCCTCTTGGGAGTTCTCTTCACTAAGGCGGAAAAATCTGGACAGACCATCAGCATTGGCGTGTTCTGTACCAGGGCGGTGTTCCACCGTAAAGTCCATCCCCTGTAGGGAAATGGACCACCTCAACAGCTTTGGATTCTCACCCCTCATTTGCATCAACCATCTGAGGGGCCTGTGGTCTGTCTGAATGCGGAAGTGAGTCCCAAACAAGTATGGTCTAAGCTTCTTCAGCGCCCAGACCACAGCAAATGCCTCACGCTCAATCGCACTCTACCTCTGTTCCCGTGGAAGTAACCTCCTACTAATGAAGGCTACAGGTTGGTCTAGGCCCCCCTCATTCAGCTATGAGAGCACAGCCCCCACACCATGCTCTGAAGCATCTGTCTGCACAATGAACTCTTCTGAGAAGTTGGGTGCCTTAAGCACGGGCGCTGTGCACATGGCAGATTTCAGGGCATCAAAAGCCTTCTGGCAGGCGTCAGTCCAATTCACTTTCTTGGGCTGCTTCCTGAAAGTGAGCCCTGTCAAGGGGGCAACAATGGTGCCATACCCCGTGACAAATCTCCTGTAATACCCTGTGAGTCCTAAAAAGGCTCTAACCTCTGTCTGGGTCTTGGGTGGTTCTCAAGCCAGAATGGTATCAATCTTGGGCTGTAGGGGCACCACCTGGCCGCTCCCCACCTGGTGTCCCAAGTACACCACTGAACCCTGCCCGATCTGGCACTTGCTTGCCTTGATCGTGAGGCCTGCCCTCTGCAGCGCCTTCAACACTTCGCAGAGGTGGTGCAGAAGTTCCTCCCAAGTAGCACTGAACACTGCAATGTCGTCCAGGTAGGCGGCACTGAAATCCTCCAGCCCAACCAACACCTCGTTGACCAACCTCTGAAAGGTGGCAGGGGCATTCTTCATCCCAAAGGGCATCACCCAGAATTGGTAGTGCCCATCTGGTGTGGAGAATGCTGACCTCTCTCTTGCCCCATCAGTTAAGGCAATCTGCCAGTACCCAGACGTTAAGTCAAACGTACTGAGGTACCGGGCAGCCCCCAACCGATTGATGAGCTCATCAGCTCTGGGGATGGGGTGCGCGTCAGTCCTGGTGACTGAATTGAGCCCTCGGTAGTCCACACGGAACAGGAGTTCTGGCATGGCACCGGGTGCGGCAGCCTTCGGGACCAAGACCACTGGGCTGGCCCAAGGGCTGTTTGAGGGCTCAATCACCCTTAGCACTAACATCTTGGAGACCTCCTCCTTGATGCAAGCTCTGACCCTGTCAGTCACTCTGTAAATCTTATGTTTTACTGGAGGACTGTCCCCAGTGTCCACATCATGGACGCACCACTGAGTGACACCAGGGGTCAGGGAGAACAGATCAGAAAACTGTCCCAACAGTTGGCGGCAGTCCCTCTGCTGTTCAGGAGTCAGGGCGGGAGATAGGTTCACACCGTCCACTGACACATCTTGCTCCTTCGCAGACAGGAGGTCAGGAAGAGGCTCAGTCTCCTCTTCCATTCCAGCATCTGTTGCTAGGAGCATGCCCACTTCGGACCTCTCCAAGTGGGGCTTCAGGCGGTTCATATGCAGGACCCGCAAAGGGTTCCTTGGAGACTGCAAGTCCACCAAGTAGGTGACATTACTCTTGCGCTCCACCACCTCAAATGGTCTGGTCCACTTATCCTGGAGCGCACAAGGCTCCACTGGGGCCATGACCCAAACTTTTTGTCCAGGCTGAAACTCGATCAGAGTGGCATTCTGATCATACCAACGTTTCATTTCCTCCTGGCTGGCTTCCAGATTCGCCTGAGCGAGTTGTCTGAAGCGCTTAGTCTGGTTTCTGAAGGCCAGCATGTAGCTATATACATCCTAGGGAGGTTTACTGGGAGCTTTCTCCCAGCCTTCTTTCACCAGACTCAGAGGTCCTCTTACAGGATGGCCGTACAGCAGCTCAAAGGGACTCAACCCTAAGGACTTCTGTGGTACCTCTCTGTAAGCAAACAGAAGGCATGGTAAGAGGACGTCCCACTTATGCCTCATGGGTTCACCAAGACCCATAATCATGCCCTTCAGGGTCTGGTTGAATCTCTCAACCAGCCCATTGCCTTGGGGGTGGTAAGGAGTGGTGAACGTGTATGTAACACCGCACTCCTGCCACAGGGACTTCATATACTTGAATATGAAGTTGGTACCCCGGTCGGACACCACCTCTCTGGGGAACCCCACATGGGAGAAAATCCCCATCAATGCATGACCCACCACGGGGGCCGTCACCATCCATAGAGGGATGGCTCCCGGGTACCGGGTGGCATGGTCCACCAAGACCAGGATAAACCTGTTGCCCATGGCTGTCTTGGGATCCAGAGGCCCCACAATGTCAATACCCACCCTCTCCAAGGGGGTGCTGACCACAGGGAAAGGTTGGAGAGGAGCCTTACACTTCCTCCCACTCTTACCACTTGCCTGGCAAGTCTGGCAAGACCTACAGTGAGCATCAGAATGCTTGCGCATTTGGAGCCAGTAAAAGTGGGTGACAAGCCTCTCAAAGGTCTTGTCTTGCCCCAAATGCCCTGTCAAAGGCACATCATGAGCCAGACCCAGTAGGAAGGCTCTGAAGCGCTGGGGTACCACCAGCACACGGGCTGACCCAGGCTCAGCAACCTTAGGCTCGCTATACAGGAGACCATTCTCCCAGTATATCCAATGTGATCCGGACTGATCATCTGCTGCCTGGTTTGCAGCCTGTTGCCGCAAACCAATGAGAGAAGGGCACGTCTGCTACTCCTGACAGAACTCCTCCCTGGTGGGCCCTCCTTCTTGCTGCCAATGGGTCAGCTCAGGCAGGTCTCCCAGTTCAGCCACTTGTTCCCCTGTAGGCTCCAGGGCATCCCCCTCCGGGTCTACCTCCTCCTGGACCGTGGGAACTTCGGGGGCTGGTTTCCCACACCCCCTGCCTCTTCTCTTCCCGGCAGGCACCTGGGCCACTCTTTCAGGCTCCAGGTCCTCTTGAATTCCCTTACCGGCTGCCATTGACCGAGTGGTCACACACGCCCACTCAGGCAGACCCAACATCTCCAAATGAGACCTCCGCTCCACCTTCGCCCAAGGGGAGCTCTCCAAATCATTGCCTAGCAGACAGTCAACAGGCATGGCTGGCCTCACAGCTACTATCAAGGTACCTGAGGCCCTCTCCCACTCAAAGGGAACTTGTGCCACTTTGCAGAGGCACTCTCAATTGTCAGCGGCAACTACTGGGTAGAATGTGTTGTGGACCACCTGCTCTTCAGACACCAGCCGACAACTGACAGCTGTCACTCTGGCTCCGGTGTCTCTCAGAGCCTCCACACTATGGCCATTGATGGTCACCCACTGCCTGTACTTTTTAGTGTTATCAGGCAGGTGAGTCCTTGGGACCATCTCACTGTCTCCTAAAGAGACCAGGGACATCTCTGCAGGACCCCACCCACCTTGGGCACCCGACTCCTCCCCCAAGGCTACACTAGCCAGTTCCCCGTGGGTGCTGTGGTAACTGGTTTAGGACACTTAGGATCCCCCCGGAAGTGGCCCACCTGACCACAACTAAAACAGGTCTTGGGACCCCTCTGAACAGGCTTACCTGTCGGGACCCATGGTCTCTTCTCAGTGGGAGGCTGGGAACCCTTACCTTGGTTCCCTTGGGTATTACTTTGGGGCCCTTTTTGGAACTCCTTTTGTTTACCCTTGTCTCCCCCACTCTTCTGCTGGGGACCCTGCCCACCCTTGGCGGAGTCTCCCACAAGACCTTTCTGGACCCTGGTACTGACCCAGCGGTCCGCCTCCTCAGCAAGCTTCCTGGGGTCAGTCAGCTTACTATCAATCAGGTGCTGGCGTAGCTCTGGAAAACAACTACTGGACAAGTGCTCCCATGCAACCAAATCATAGAGCCCCTGTAAATCAGTTACCTTGCTACCTTTCACCCATCCATCCAGTGCTCTGCAAAAATAAGATACATACTCCACCCAAGTACTTGACTCCAGCTTCTTGCAGTTCCTAAATTTCTGCCTATAAAGCTCTGGGGTCAACCCATACCTGGCCATCAAGGCTTACGTCATGGGGGCATAGGACATCTGATCCTCAGTGGGCAAAGCTAGTAGGGTCTCTCTCCCTTCACCTAAGAAGCGGCCCCACAACCCCGCCCCCCAATATCTCTCAGAGACCCGGTGGGACTTCATTGCTATTTCATAGGCCTTAAACCATTGCCCAATGTCCTCATGCTTCATGAAATCTTTGATAACATCTTTAGGAATGTATACTTTTCGTTCCACAGGCACTGATGGTGTGCTGCCACCAGATGGAGTGATCTCTAGGCTCTTCGCTTTCAGCTCCAGCTCCCTTAACACTCTCTCATGCTCCAAAAGCATCGCCTTCTCCTCCATGGCAAATTTCTTGCTCTCCAACTCCAACCTCTTATTCTCTAAGTCACCCTGGCTCCCCAGCTTGAGCTTAGCAAGCTCAATTTCATGCACTCTGCTTCTCTCCCTGTCCTCTAACTCTTCTGGAGACAGACCCCTTGAAGACACACTGCTGCTTTCCCTGGGAGGCACCCTCCTCCAGTTAGGCCCACTAGCCCATCCTGCTGCCCTTCTAAATTCTCCCCCTCCACCATAGGCGCCTCGGTCTGCCCACTGGCATTCCTTGCTTCCAACCAGGCCCTCAGCACCTTTTGGAATTCCTCCTTTCTGGTGAGGCCTTTCATGGAGATTTTACATTTTTTGCAGATGGATTTTAGTTGTGGCACAGTGTATTTATCAACCCTCTCCTCTTCAAATTCAATATCCACAGATGCAAGTGATGCTGCTTTGCTCATGGTGAAAATTGGCAGTTCTCAAGATGCAAAACAAATTCCAAGGAAAAACTCTACAATAATCACTAGTAGTGTACACCAATCACTGTATGTAAGTCACAAATGCAAGTCCAGATCCTCACCGCTGACCACCAATGTTAGAAATGGGGGTCTCTAGTTGGCAGAGGTAGGTACCTTTGTCCAAATAGGGACCCTTGCTTCTAGTCAGGGTAAGGAGGATACACTTCTAACATGCATTTTAACATTCTGAGTTCAGGCATACTAAACTTTATTTTTCTACCTTGTTCCCAGGGTCAGTTATGTTTATAAGATGTTATAAACAAACTCCCCATTCTGTCCTATGGGAACAGATAGCCTTGCAATAGTGAAAAACGGAATTGGCAGTATTTCACTATCAGGACATGCCACACACATCAGGGCACGTCCTACCTTTCTCATACAATGCACCCTGCCCCTAGGGGTACCTTGGGCCTACCTTAGGGGTGACTAATAGGTAGAAAAGGGAAGGTTTGGGGACTGGCAAGTGTGTGCACTTAAACAACAAAAATCTGGCTGTTTAGGGCAACATCCACTCTTTTACATAGGACTGGTATTGGGGGGTGTCCACCTCAACCCAGCAGCTGGACTCAACAATTTCCCAGTCTA
The DNA here is from genome assembly GCA_963921515.1 of Calotriton arnoldi. Classification (NCBI taxonomy): domain Eukaryota; kingdom Metazoa; phylum Chordata; class Amphibia; order Caudata; family Salamandridae; genus Calotriton; species Calotriton arnoldi. The sequence continues at coordinate 1,333,383 of CAWUFW010000868.1, read as the reverse complement.
ATCCAGCCCTAATTACCCAGAATCTCAATTTCACTTAAAATATAACACAGATCACTCCACACATACATACCCTAAACCAAGACAGGTATATCTAGCTCACAGGAAAATGTGTGTGAAGGTGAGAAAGTACCTCACGTCACTACACCAGGGGAGCTACTGGCAGGTTCTCACCAGCTTGCCCACGTTTATCATCATTGGTAACTTTCTCACCTATAGAAAAGAAATTGTGTCTAGTTAAAAATAAAAATAAAGAGGTGAAAACAGTGATAAATGTATCTGAGAAAAGACCCCGTGATATATAAGAGATAGTGTATCTCAAAGTTAAAATTGAGTTAAGACTCACATATATGGCTTGACCCTCTTTAATCAGAATGGTGAGCTTACTCAACAATAAAAACACAGCATGTTGCAGACCAATTCAAAGTAGGCCAACATGTTTCATTGCCTATACTTCGTTGCAGCAATTTCGTCAGGGCTCGAGGTCGGCAATCACCTCACTGGACATCTGACTTTATGCATGGAGTGACTGACAAACAAACAAACAAACAAGACAAGTTGTTTTAATTAAAAACCACCAACCAGTTGCGACATCCTACAAAGCAGGTACTGATATACCAAATCACAGACTGAGTCAGTGACCCAGATACTGTTAATTTAAAAGTATATTTAACAGGTGGCAGCCATGAGCCTTCGTACCAGCTCCCAACATGCCAAAGGGTGTGTACTTTATACAATCAAACCCTTATTTTACAGCACCTCCGTTGCTTTGAATGTACCTGTGAAAATATACGTGCCATCTTATTATATCAAAAAAGGGGTTAACATCAACATCCCGATAATATTTATAAGTTTATGTAACACAATTCCAACACTAATACAACTATTCATTTTGTAATGTCACAATACGGGCACTAGTAGTCTCTCTGCTCAAATCCTTGGTCTATATGCGAAATCCTTTGTTTTTGCAAAACCTATTGCTCTGTCTGGGAGTGAGGCACACATTATCAGTCATTCTTATTAGTATCGCAAATTATTATGCATGTCTCTCCTCTGCCACTTTTACTTCTCTTAGTGATTGATCAATTCTACTGAGAACCGCTAATGACACGCGACACACCTCACGGGTGGTTAAGTGTTAAAACCATTTAAGGAAATACTGCGCCAGTCTGTCTCCGCGTTCCACCTTACTACTTTCAAAAACAGCAAGATTCACGGTCATTTCCAATATGCGGCACTGCTCGCTCCGCGTCCCTGCAAGGGGAATAAGCCTGAGCAAGCGAGCCACAACACGCACTCATACTCTTACCGCGTCCGCGCGTCTCTCGAGCGTTGTCTCGTTTCGGCGTGTGGACGCGGGAAAGATTCTGTCATTAAAAATGCCTCTGCCAGAAGGAACGTGTCACATGACCACCCTCCGGTCCATTCATATTATCAGAAAACACTTACTGTTATGGGCGCCATCTTTAAATTTAAGCCCATTGCATCGCATTGTACTTAAATGCTTCTTCTGCACTTAGAAATACCTTCAAGTGTGCTAATAAACATACTTGCACACTTATAAAGTAATATAACATTTTCCAGAGCACAACTCAATATTTACATGCACTCCCAGGGAAGGGGTCAATGCGGTAAGGGCCATCTGTAAACATCATAATTTGACCTCAAAATGTAAGAGAATAGTATCATTTGTACTGCATTCACTAGTTTGTTTTATGGACATCATATATGAATGCAGATCGTCTCAATCAGAAACGTCAGTGTATATATATAAAGACTAGTTTTCAATGTCTTTCATACTATTTAATATTGGACTCGAATCGCTCCCATTAATCAAGTCAGTTGTTTTTCATATATAAACTACATGAGCCACATTACATTCTGAAAGAGGACGTGTCTCCATGAGTCCATTATGTGAAACATCTGGTCAACAAACCATCACTGATATCCAGATAGCACTACCTTCTTTCAGGGTTGCCTAGAAAAACTTCTAACAACAACTCCCAATTCCCAATTTGATTATCTGCTGATTTTATTCCATTCAATTGAATCGTTCATACCAAGCTGGTCAACCTTCTGGAAAAGATCCAGCGAGCTTCTTTTATAGCGAGTATCTTATCAAGACTGCCTGTCTCACCCACTACTTTTTCCAACACGACCCATTTCAAAGCTCTATGGTCATGCTGTTGTTCACGAAAGTGCTGCACCAATCACGTGGTTAATTTCCCTGATTTTATGGTACTCAGATGTTCTTGAATGCGAACCTTGATCTTAGGTGAGGTTAAACTTATGTTGTGTAGCCCGCATTGACACGTGAGTCTGTATATTACATTAACAGTGTTGCAGTTGCTGAATTTATTCAGGTACCAAGTCTTCCCACTCAGCAACTGCACACTGTTGGTCTTCTCAGTCAAGTCACATACTGAACAACTTCCACAAGGGTAGTGTCCAGATGGAATAGATGTATTCTTAATGCGCTGCACAGGCCGCGTGTGTACCAATTTATCCTTCAAGTTACATGCACGCTTAAACGCGAACCTGGGCTGTGGCATCTTAAACTCAGCCGTGGACAGTAATGACCAGTGTTTTCTTATAGCCTGACGAATTTTTGAAGACAAGGGGTCAAAAGTCAAGACAACTGGCAGGCAATCATTGGTCTAGCTCACATTCCTTTCTAAGAGAGCTTCCCGAGGGGTATTATGGGCTCTCTTACATGCTCTTTTCACCACCCTTTTAGGATAGGCCCTCTGTACCAGTTTATCAGCTAGATTTTCAGATTGCTGCATATATGCACTTGTAGTGGAACAATTCCTGCGGTACTGTAAAACCTGGCCCACAGGAAGATTGTCACGCAAGGCTCTTGGATGGAATGACTGGTAATGCAGTAACGAGTTCCTATCTGTAGGTTTCTGATGCACAGTGGTGCATAATTTATTGTCAACCACTGAAATGTCTAAGTCAAGGTAGACCGCCTGTTGGTTACTCATGGTCCACATAAACTTAAGACATGTATCCAGGCCATTCAGCCACTCCAGGAACTCAAGGAGATAGCTTTCAGAGCCGGACCATATGCACAAGACATCGTCTATATACCTCTTCCAGAGGCTAATATTCCTCTGGAAGGGGTTTGACGGGTGGTGAATGTAGTGTTCCTCAAACTGGACCACATAAATGCAGGCCAGGCTGGGCGCAAAAGTTGCGCCCATAGATGTTCCGGACACTTGTAAAAACAGCTTGTTCTTATAGATGAAATAATTACGTGTCAGAGCCAACTCTATGCACTGTAACACGAATGACTGAGGAGTATCATAAAACCACTCCTGGGCCCCAAGGGCAGGCGCTGCTGCCACCACCGTTGCCTCATGTGGTATACTAGTATACAAAGACTCAATGTCTATGGTTACTAGAAACTGCTGTATAGGATCAAATTCTCGATCGTCAAGAATGTTTAAAACGTCAGTCGTGTCCTGAACATAGGAAGGTTGTTTTAAAACTGCCTCCCTCAAAAAAAGTCGGCAAACTGTGACAAGGGTTCAAGGACAGATGAAATCCCCGACACTATCGGGCGTCCAGGTGGCGGTAGTTGGGCCTTATGGATTTTCGGCAGTATATAAAATGCCGGTGTCCTGGGTTTGGTGTTCATTAAAAAATCTGCCTCCTTATTTGTAATCAATTTTTTATCCTTCGCCTGTGTGACCATAGTCTTAATCAGATCTTGAAGATCGCCGACAGGGTCTCTGGGGAGTGGTTGATAATTTTCACGCACCCCAAGAAGTCTCATGACTTCTGCTTCATAATCAGTTGTGTTCATTATAACTACTGATGTCTCCCAGTCAGGTTTCCGGACCAATCACAGTACCGAATCTGCCTTGATTGAGGTAACTGATAACATCAGAATGGCTCTGGACAATGGTCAGGCGGCACTGCTAGTGCTGCTTGACCTATCGGCGGCGTTTGACGCCATCTCGCACCAGATCCATTGGAGAGACTTCAGGGCATTGGAGTACAGGGGGTGGCACTAAAATGGTTGACAGACTTTCTTACAGATAGAACCCAGACGGCCACATTGGGGACCTATAGATCTAAAACCACTAGAGTTACCAAGGGGGTACTGCAGGGCTCCTGCTTGAGCCCCACTCTCTTTAACATTTATGTTACCCCCTTGGCCAAACTTATGAGGAATTTAGGGTTCAGTCCCATCTCCTACGCGGACGACACCCAGCTCCTCCTCACCTTTGATAAAAACAGACCTGTTAGAACTGGGGGTCTCTAGTTGGCAGAGGTAGGTACCTTTGTCCAAATAGGGACCCTTGCTTCTAGTCAGGGTAAGGGGGTACAATCCTGAAATAACCCCTGCTCACCCCCTTGTTAGCTTGGCACGAGCAGACAGGCTTAGTTCAGAGGCAGTGTGTAAAGCATTTGTGAACACATACAGTAATCCAGTGACAACACTACAAATGGACACCACACAGGTTGTATTATAAAAATAAGTATCTTTTATATAGATTTACCACAAGACCATAAACGACAAAAATAATCCACAATACTGTACTTTAAAGATGGTAGAATTAGCTTGAGTCTCTTAAAATGGAAATGCGACACTGCGTTCAATGTACCTGAGATGCGTAACGCGATACAACAAAAGGTGGTGCAGGGAAGGTGATGCGTAGGTTCCTTACACGCTTCTGTGGTGATGCGACAAGCAGCGCTGTGATGCGACGAAGATCTGGTGCAAAGAAACAAAGTGGCATCTTCTTGAGGTTGCGACAACGAAGGGGTGATGCGTGCACGCCCGACGGCCGTGCGGCGATTTTGATTAATCTTTGGAGCCGCGACAGGCCCTGCGACATGCTTCCCTGGCGATGCGACGGCGTCTAATGCGAGGTCGACGATCTTCTCCTGGGATGCGGGGCACCTCGTGTTGCGATGCGTCGGCGTCTGATGCGAGGTCGATGCTCTGCCCCGGGGATGCGACGGCGTCTGATGCGACGGAGACACTTTTCTCTGGTGCTGCAAGGCGCTTCGAAGGATGCGAGGGTGTCAGCGGCGCGCTTCTTCGGAGATGTGCCGGCGTCTGATGCGACGTCGACACTCTTCTCCGGTGATGCGAGAAGCAGCGGCTGCGGCGACACGCTTCTTCGTCTTGAGTCGCGCTTCCAGCTCCCAGCGACACGCAAGTGTGTCAGAAGGTCCAAATTCACAGCAAGGGAATACAGATGAGCTGGTGGGTGAAGTCTGTTGTCCCTGAGACTTCAGCAGGAGGCAAGCTCTGAAATCAAGCCCTTGGAGATCCTTCACAAGTTGATGAAAGTACACACAAAGTTCCCTTCTCCTTTCTTTGGCAGTCAGGCAACCACTGCAGGCAGATCCCTCTAGCTTAGGGTTAGTCTTCTCCTCAGTTTCTTCTTGGTTCCGCTCCTCAGCAAAGGTTTCTTCTTGTTTCCCAAAAGTGATCTAATTTCCTAGGGGTCTGGGTCCCCTTTTTATACACCTTTTCTCTTTGTTCTCTGAAGGCAGAGAGGCCTTTGCCTAGTCCAAAACCAGTTCTGGTCAGTCCTGGAGCACTTTGTTTACATGACTCCGTCTTTCCTTTCAGAATGTGGAGCAGGGTGCTCAGTCGCCCAGCAGGAGGTGGAGCCAGCATTGTGGAAGGCAGGCACAGCCCTATTCAGACCCAGGTGCAACTCCTCCCTCCACTCTGGATGCAGATCTCTCTATTCAGCCCTGTGCTGAATCACCCTGTCTCCTGGAGCCACCCCCAGCCCCTGTCACTCAAACTCCAGACAAGGAATACACAACCCAGCAGAGGCAGGCTTGGAAGGTTAGGCAAGAAAATACCTACTTTCTAAAAGTGGTATTTTCAATAACAGAATGTTAAAATCAACTTCACTAAAAGATGTATTTTATCATTCTGAGTTCAGGCATACTAAATTCGTTTCTCTACCATGTTCCCTGGGTCATTTAGGATTATAAGGTGTAATAATCAAACTGCCCATTCTGGCCTATGGGGAATAGGTAGCCTTGCAATAGTGAAAAACAAAAATGGCTGTAATTCACTATTAGGACATGCCACACACACCAGGGCATGTCCTACCTTATACTTACAATGCACCCTGCCCTAGGGCCTACTTTAGGGGCGACCAACATGCAGTAAAGGGAAGGTTTAGGGACTGGTAAGTGGGTGCACTCACCAAGTCGACATGGCAGCCCTAGGCTGCACACAGGCTCTGCAATGGCAGGCCTGAGACACACTTTACAAGCTGCTTCTGTGGGTGGCACAACCAGTGCTGCAAGCCCACCAGCAGCATTGGATTTACAAGCCCTGGGCACACTCAGTGCACTGTACTAGGGACTGACAAGTAAACCAATCATGGAGTCACTAATACATAACACAATTTATAAAGAGAGCATATGCACTTTAGCACTGATCAGCAGTGGTAAAGTGCCCAGAGTCATAAAACAGCCAACAACAGGTCAGAAAAAATATAGGAGGAAGGCAAAAAGTTTAGGGATGACCCTGCAAAAAGGGCCAAGTCCAACACAACCCCCTTCCAGCCAAAACGCAGGGGAGACCAATCACTACCCTGATGGGCTTCTCTACTTTGGGCGATAGAACATGGACCCTGGCCGCAACAGTAGGGGCATATTCCAGTTCTACACCAATCTGAACCTATTTGGATCCCTCTGTCCATACTCTCAGGGTCCACCAAGCTAACCCATGGGGAACCCTTCTCCTCACCTGTGGACACCATCTGTGCAGCACCTAACCATAACTTGCTCACAGGTGTGTCCCAACAGACAGACAGCAAGCCACAGTGGCCACTGACAGTGGTCAGGGATGAGACCCAGGCCTTATGCCTCTCAGGGCTCTCAAACCTCTGTGGCGTCAGAGAGCGGGGGGCAGTAGCCCCAGGTGCTTGGCACCCTTTGTCCATTCTCCCTCCTGTCAGGTCAGGTATGACATCGTGGCGCTGACCCACCAGCCCCGGGCTTATACCCGGCGGCTGGACTGGAGACTGGGGTGGGCTTTCCCACACCCGGTCCTCCTCCTTGGGGCTCAGTACCCTCCCACCTCGAGCGGTACCCCCTTCCAGAATTGCAGGGCACCTGTGGCAGGTGTCCTGCACAATTCGCCCACCAGTTCAGGGGTTCTATCCTGCAACTGGGCGTCCAGGTCAGGGGTGACACCCTGAACCTGGTCCTCCAATCTAGGGTCTAAACCCTCCAGTTGAACCGGGGTCAGAGGCGAGGACTCCCTCCCTCTGCACCCCCTTCCAGAGTACTGCCCCCTCCCATCAGGAGCGGTACCCCCAGAAGACAAACCGGTCAGGACACTGTTTACAGTTGTCCCACCCTCCAGGTCAGACAACACCTGAACCTGGCTTCCCAACCCAGGGTCTGTACCCTTAGGCTGGACCTGTGCCTGGCAACCCAGGACTTCCGGGAGGGTACATCAACCCCCCCCCCAAGGGAAACACACTCATCTAGAGTTGTGTAAGAATCTGCCTGGCGCACCAGGACTTCCTGGGGAGCACGCATGCCCCCACCAGAGGGTAACACATCTCTCATGTGTTGTGTGACAGTTTGCCTGGCGCAGATCTCCCGACCCCTGTCTATCTGACAGTGCGTGAAGATCCCCCAGGACAGAAGTGGTGTCACCATGGTCATTCACTGGTGACTCAGCCCTTCTGGCTGGTCCCTGACCCACTGGTTCTTCCACTGGGGACTCTCTCCCCCTCTCACCCCTCACTCTGGACTTCTGCACCCTCCACTTAGGAGTGGCACTGCCAGACACCAGAAACACTGGAGCTCCATTTACAGATGCTCCAGGTTCTCTAGACACTAGGAGATCCTCCTCAACGGCCGGCCCATCAAGACAGCCGAGGCTCCCTACCTGGTGTTCCCTTAAAGAACCATCCAGGCTCTGAGACTGGGTTTTGGGCACCTTGGGACATGCAGCCCCACACTCACTCCTTCTCCTCAGAGACAGGACGTGAGTCCCTACACCCCTCCCACTATCATGTGACCTAGCTGGGCTACACTGAACCTCTCTCACCACTCTGGGTTGGAAGACACCTGAGCCACTCCTCTTAGGGTCACTCCCCAATGCCTCTCCAGACCCTCTGGAATCCACCAAAAGGTCTGCCTCCATTGTGAGCTCCCTGGGGTCAGAGAACTCACTCTCCAATAGGTGTTGGCATAGCTCTGGAAAACAGGGACTTACAATATGCTCTCCCACAATTGGATCACCCAGCCCCCCACAGGGGTTAACCAAACTATCTTTCACCTCACCATCCAGTGCCTCGCACACGTACTCCACACCACTCTCCTGAGATTGGCAAGACAGTATCTGACTGTCTCTGTCATTCAACCCACACTCTTCTGGGTGGTCTTCACACTCACACACCAGGACTTCAACCATGAGGGAACCCCTCTCCCTGCACCTCTCATCTAGAGGCAGTAGAGTGTCCCGCCCACCACTAGGACCATGAACATCTGCGTCAGTTTCCCAATTCTCCTCAGGGACACTGCGCACTACTGGAGCTACCTCATGTCCTTGAGCCTCCTGGTGTATGTTAACCCCCTCCTTCAAGTCAGGCGCCACATCTCTGGGTGTATGTACTGCTCCCTCAGCACTAGATACCCCAATTTTGCTGCCACCATCTGAGCTGGATTCCACCTCCAACTCAGCAAAGCTCACTTCCGGAGCTACACACATTTCTTTTTTCCGGGCTGAGACACTCATGGTCTCAAGCCTCTCGAGCTTCAAATCAAGCTCCCTCATTCTCAACTCATGCTCAAACCGCATCCTCTTTTCCTCTAGGGCCAATTTCCTAGTTTGCAACTCAAATTCTAACTGCCCACTCAACTTGAGCTTGGTCAGCTCCATCTCAGGCATCCTACTCTTCTCTCTGTCCTCCAGCTCTTCCGGGGACAGACCTCTGGCAGAAACACTGCTACCTACGGGGGAAGGTGCTCTCCTCTCCCCTAGACCCACTGGCCCATCCAGCTGCTCATCTGCATTCTCAGCCCCTTTCTCATTCTCAGGGGTATTCCTTGCTTGAACCCAGGCCCTCAGCGCCTTTTGGAACTCATCCTTCTTGGTGATTCCGGTCATAGAAACTTTGAACCTTCTGCAGAAGTGCTTGAGCTGGTTAACGGTGTAGCATTCCAGTTTCTCCTCTTCCCAATCATTATCAACAGATGCCATGGATGCTGTTTTACTCATGGTGATTAAACTTGGCAGTTTTTAGCAAAAATAGAAAGTCCCAGACAAGAATATCTACCAAAGTATGTGGTTGCGTTTTGGTCTGCACTCACTAGGTAGTGTTCACTAATCACTGTACATGAGTCACAAATGCAAGTCCAGAATCCCCACCGCTGACCACCAATGTTAGAACTGGGGGTCTCTAGTTGGCAGAGGTAGGTACCTTTGTCCAAATAGGGACCTTTGCTTCTAGTCAGGGTAAGGGGGTACACTCCTGAAATAACCCCTGCTCACCCACTTGGTAGCTTGGCACGAGCAGACAGGCTTAGTTCAGAGGCAGTGTGTAAAGCATTTGTGAACACATACAGTAATCCAGTGACAACACTACAAATGGACACCACACAGGTTGTATTATAAAAATAAGTATCTTTTATATAGATTTACCACAAGACCATAAACGACAAAAATAATCCACAATACTGTACTTTGAAGATGGTAGAATTAGCTTGAGTCTCTTAAAATGGAAATGCGACACTTTGCATTCAATGTACCTGAGATGCGTAACGCGATACAACAAAAGGTGGTGCAGGGAAGGTGATGCGTAGGTTCCTTACATGCTTCTGTGGCGATGCGACAAGCAGCGCCGTGATGCGACGAAGATCTGGTGCAAAGAAACAAAGTGGCGTCTTCTTGAGGTTGCGACAACGAAGGGGTGATGCGTGCACGCCCGACGGCCGTGCGGCGATTTTGATGAATCTTTGGAGCCGCGACAGGCCCTGCGACACGCTTCCCTGGCGATGCGACGGCGTCTGATGCAAGGTCGACGATCTTCTCCTGGGATGCGGGGCGCCTCGTGTTGCGATGCGTCGGCGTCTGATGCGAGGTCGATGCTCTGCCCCGGGGATGTGACAGCGTCTGATGCGACGGCGACACTTTTCTCCAGTGCTGCGAGGCGCTTCGAAGGATGCGAGGGTGTCAGCGGCGCGCTTCTTCGGGGATGCGCCGGCGTCTGATGCGACGTCGACACTCTTCTCTGGCAATGCAAGAAGCAGCGGCTGCGGCGACACGTTTCTTCGTCTTGAGTCGCGCTTCCAGCTCCCAGCGACACGCAAGTGTGTAAGAAGGTCCAAATTCCTAACAAGGGAATACAGGGGAGCTGGTGGGTGAAGTCTGTTGTCCCTGAGACTTCAGCAGAAGGCAAGCTCTGAAATCAAGCCCTTGGAGATCCTTCACAAGTTGATGAAAGTACTCACAAAGTTCCCTTCTCCTTTCTTTGGCAGTCAGGCAACCACTGCAGGCAGATCCCTCTAGCTTAGGGTTAGTCTTCTCCTCAGTTTCTTCTTGGTTCCGCTCCTCAGCAAAGGTTTCTTCTTGTTTCCCAAAAGTGATCTAATTTCCTAGGGGTCTGGGTCCCCTTTTTATACACCTTTTCTCTTTGTTCTCTGAAGGCAGAGAGGCCTTTGCCTAGTCCAAAACCAGTTCTGGTCAGTCCTGGAGCACTTTGTTTACATGACTCCTTCTTTCTTTCAGAATGTGGGGCTGGGTGCTCAGCCGCCCAGCAGGAGGTGGAGCCAGCATTGTGGAAGGCAGGCACAGCTCTATTCAGACCCAGGTGCAACTCCTCCCTCCACTCTGGATGCAGATCTCTCTATTCAGCCCTGTGCTGACTCACCCTGTCTCCTGGAGCCACCCCCATCCCCTGTCACTCAAACTCCAGACAAGGAATACACAACCCAGCAGAGGCAAGCTTGGAAGGTTAGGCAAGAAAATACCTACTTTCTAAAAGTGGTATTTTCAAACACATAATGTTAAAATCAACTTCACTAAAAGATGTATTTTATCATTCTGAGTTCAGGCATACTAAATTAGTTTCTCTACCATGTTCCCTGGGTCAGTTAGGATTATAAGGTGTAATAATCAAACTGCCCATTCTGGCCTATGGGGAACAGGTAGCCTTGCAATAGTGAAAAACGAAAATGGCTGTAATTCACTATTAGGACATGCCACACACACCAGGGCATGTCCTACCTTATACTTACAATGCACCCTGCCCTAGGGCCTACTTTAGGGGCGACCAACATGCAGTAAAGGGAAGGTTTAGGGACTGGTAAGTGGGTGCACTCACCAAGTCGACATGGCAGCCCTAGGCTGCACACAGGCTCTGCAATGGCAGGCCTGAGAGACACTTTACAAGCTGCTTCTGTGGGTGGCACAACCAGTGCTGCAAGCCCACCAGCAGCATTGGATTTACAAGCCCTGGGCACACTCAGTGCACTGTACTAGGGACTGACAAGTAAACCAATCATCCAATCATGGAGTCACTAATACATAACACAATTTATAAAGAGAGCATATGCACTTTAGCACTGATCAGCAGTGGTAAAGTGCCCAGAGTCATAAAACAGCCAACAACAGGTCAGAATAAATATAGGAGGAAGGCAAAACGTTTAGGGATGACCCTGCAAAAAGGGCCAAGTCCAACAAGACCTGATATACAACTCATCTTTTCGGAGGGCATGAAGACCATTGCTGCCTGGATAAGGACCAACTTCCTCCAACCGAACGCCGAGAAATCGGAGATCATGCTGTTTGGAGGAGCAGCTATAAGCTGGACTCCCAGATGGTGGCCGGAGGAGCCGGGCAAGGCCCCTTCTCCCAAAGAAGTGGTCAAGAATTTAGGAATCAGGATCGACCAGAACCTCACACTCGATGCTCATGCCACTACTACTGCTGGCACCTGCTTCCACACACTCAGCTTACTCAGAAGAGTCTTCCCCCTGTTACCTTCCTCCACTAAAAAACATTGATGCAAGCCCTAGTATTAAGCCGTCTGGACTATTGTAATGCACTGCTAGCCTCGGCAAACGAAGCCTCCTTCAACAAATTACAAGTTGTACAGAACACGGCTGCCCGCCTAGTAGCTAATGCCCCACCCAGAACGGCTTCTATCCCACTTCTTAACAAACTCCACTGGCTCCCTGTGAGAAAGCGGGTGAAATTCAAGATAGGCTGCACTGTTTATAAAGCTCTTAATGGACAGGGACCTTCCTACTTGTCTGCCAAACTTACCAAGTACACCCCCCCACGGCCCCTTCGATCAGGCTCCAAGCTACTCCTTTGCACCCCCAGAATTAAAAAGGCTCGCAAGGGTGGCAAAACATTTACCCATCTTGCCCCTACTTTCTGGAACGATTTGCCCCTTCACTTTCGCGATTGCCAGAGCCTCTCTCAATTCAGGAAGCTTTTAAAAACCTTTCTTTTCTGAGTCCCTTGGGTCTGGCTGCAGAACACCGTCCTAAGCGCAGAGATACCCCTTTGGGGTGATTCAGCGCTATAGAAATTAATAATAATAATAATATTACTGCCCCGCCTTTATCGGCAGACTTTATAGTTATTGCATCATTGTCCTGCAATCTTTTTATTGCCTGCCAGTCATCACGACTCATGTTTCTGAAAGTGCGCTGTCTTTCTGATTGTTCTAGTGCAGTGATATCATCAAGAACCCTTTGCTCAAACACCAATACCTCTGGTCCTACTGATGAACTAGGTGGGCAGAACTGTGAAGGGCGATGTAGATTAGTTGAGAACAGTGAGGGTGGATCAAGCTCCTTCTTTGCAAAGAATTTTTTATCTTAATCTTTCTCATTATCTCATGAAACTCCATTCTACATTTGAACGAATCATGGCGGGGAGTCGGAAAATACCCCAGTCCTTTATTTAAGACCTTCAACTCATTAGATGTCAAGTGGTGGTCAGATAAATTTACCACTATGTTATTTACAACGGGGTCGTGCCTCGACTGCGGGTTATTCGTGGTGAGTAGGTTAGGCGTGACTTGATTCTGAAGTGCATGGCCTCTGCCTCTCTGTCCTTCCCCTCTGTTGCCTCTCTGATTCTGCCCTAAAAAAGAACACAAGAGGGCCCCTAGATCTTCGTTGGACTTTGCTTGAGGATTAAATCTAACCCTGCCTTGATTAGACGACTGTGCAGCTTCTTCCTCCTCGCTAGAGGTATTGTCAAAAGTCCAATTTTGAGGGGATCTTCTCAACTGTTGGCGTCCACCTCTCTGGTAATTGGTGTGTGGTGCCTGTTCGTTCCCTGACTGGTAATATTTATCCTCCACGTATGGAAATGCCCACTCATGAGAATACCTCTCAAGATTTCGTTTAAGGCCTTTTATTTTTTGATTCACCATATAATTTTTGTAATCTGCCAGGTCTCCTTGGATTCGCAATAACTGCTCCTTCGTATCAGTGATGGTTGTGTCCCTTTTTATAGTTTCTTCCAATTCTAAAATCTCTTTCAGCAATTCATCGCTCAATCTCTTGGCTGTGTTTATAATTAAGATTAACCAGCCCCGGGTACACTTATTAGCAATGTAACTCCAGTCTAACCGGAACTGTTTATCTTCTAGAAAAATTCTAGGTTCTATTCTCACCAAGAGACTAGCTGGGGCGGCACCTGCTCGAAGGTATTCCGTCATCAACGCCCCATGTAAGGCCACCCTCACTTGTCGCTTTTTGTATTGCTCAATTTATCCCATTCCTCTCTTGCTGAAGTTGTACTGGTCAGAGAGGAATCCGGAAACAGTGAAGGACCAGATAGTATTGAAGCGATTTGTTCGTCAGAAAACGTTAAGCAATTCCTATCCATCCTCCACTATAAGATCGCCGTAATAATATTATATTCCACAGGCACAAATAAGCACGGATAATGAATACCAGTGTTCTCAAAACCGGCTGTACAAAGAGGACTCCAATCTGCTCTCACGGCTGATCCGCCGTTCACAACTCATTCACAAAAAGGAGCTTTAGAGGGAAAAATTATAGCCAGATCACCCTCCACCCATAAATCACTTAAACAACAAAAATCTGGCTGTTTAGGGCAACATCCACTTTTTTACATAGGACTGGTATTGGGGGGTGTCCACCTCAACCTAGCAGCTCGTCTCAACAATTTCCCAGTCTAATCCAGTCCTAATTACCCAGTATCTCAATTTCACTTAAAATATAAGTCAGATGACTGAACACATACATACCCTAAACCAAGACAGGTATATGTAGCTCACAGGAAAATGTGTGTGAAAGTGAGAAAGTACCTTACGTGCGCTACACCAGGGGAGCTACTGGCAGGTTCTCACCAGCTTGCCCACGTTTATCATCATTGGCAAGTTTCTCACCTATAGAAAAGAAATTGTGTCCAGTTAAAAATAAAGAGGTGAAAACAGTGATAAATGTATCTGAGAAAAGACCCTGTGATATATAAGAGATAGTGTATCTCAAAGTTAAAATTGAGTTAAGACTCACATATATGGCTTGACCCTCTTTAATCAGAATGGTGAGCTTACTCAACAATAAAAACACAGCATGTTGCAGACCAATTCAAAGTAGGCCAACATGTTTCATTGCCTATACTTAATTGCGGAAATTTCGTCAGGGCTCGAGGTCGGCAATCACCTCAATGGACATCTGACTTTATGCATGGAGTAACTGACAAACAAACAAACAAACAAGACAAGTTGTTTTAATTAAAAACCACCAACCAGTTGCGACATCCTACAAAGCAGGTACTGATATACCAAATCACAGACTGAGTCAGTGACCCAGATACTGTTAATTTTAAAGTATATTTACCAGGTGGCAGTCATGGGCCCTCATACCAGCTCCCACCATGCCAAAGGGTGTGTACTTTATACAATCAAACCCTTATTTTACAGCACCTCCGTTGCTTTGAATGTACCTGTGAAAATATACGTGCCATCTTATTATATCAAAAAAGAGGGTTAACATCATCATCCCGATATTATTTATAAGTCTAAGTAACACAATTCCAACACTAATACAACTATTCATTTTGTAATGTCAAAATACGGGCACCAGTAGTCTCTCTGCTCAAACCCTCGTTCTATATGCAAAATCCTTAGTTTTTGCAAAACCTATTGCTCTGTCTGGGAGTGAGGCATACATTATCAGTCATATCTTATTAGTATCGTAAATTATTATGCATGTCTCTCCTCTGCCACTTTTACTTCTCTTAGTGATTGATCAATTCTACTGAGAACCGCTACTGACACGCGACACACCTCACGGGTGGTTAAGTGTTAAAACCATTTAAGGAAATACTGCGCCAGTCTGTCTCCGTGTTCCACCTTACTACTTTCAAAAACAGCAAGATTCACGGTCATTTCCAATATGCGGCACTGCTCGCTCCGCGTCCCTGCAAGGGGAATAAGCCTGAGCAAGCGAGCCACAACACGCACTTATACTCTTACCGCATCCGCGCCTCTCTCGAGCGTTGTCTTGTTCCGGCGTGTGGACGCGGGAAAGATTCTGTCATTAAAAATGCCTCTGCCGGAAGGGACGCGTCACATGACCACCCTCCGGTCCATTCATATTATCAGAAAACACTTACTCTTACGGGCGCCATCTTTAAATGTAAGCCCATTGCATCGCATTATACTTAAATGCTTCTTCTGCACTTAGAAATACCTTCAAGTGTGCTAATAAACATACTCGCACACTTATAAAGTAATATAACATTTTCCAGAGCACAACTCAATATTTACATGCACTCCCAGGGAAGGGGTCAATGCGGTAAGGGCCATCTGTAAACATCATAATTTGAACTCAAAATGTAAGAGAATAGTATCATTTGTACTGCATTCACTAGTTTGTTTTATGGACATCATATATGAATGCAGATCGTCTCAATTCAGAAACGTCAGTGTATATATATAAAGACTAGTTTTCAATGTCTTTCATACTATTTAATATTGGACTCAAATCGCTCCCATTAATCAAGTCAGTTGTTTTTCATGTATAAACCACATGAGCCACATTACATTCTGAAAGAGGACGTGTCTCCATGAGTCCATTATGTGAAACATCTGGTCAACAAACCATCACTGATATCCAGATAGCACTACCTTCTTTCAGGGTTGCCTAGAAAAACTTCTAACAACAACTCCCAATTCCCAATTTGATTATCTGCTGATTTTATTCCATTCAATTGAATCGTTCAGACCAAGCTGGTCAGCCTTCTCGGAAAAGATCCAGCAAGCTTCTTTTATAGCGAGTATCTTATCAAGACTGCCTGTCTCACCCACTACTTTTTCCAACACGACCCATTTCAAAGCTCTATGGTCATGCTGTTGTTCACGAAAGTGCTGCACCAATCGCGTGGTTAATTTCCATGATTTTATGGTACTCAGATGTTCTTGAATGCGAACCTTGATCTTACGTGAGGTTACCTATGTAGTGTAGCCCGCATTGACACGTGAGTCTGTATATTACATTAACAGTGTTGCAGTTGCTGAATTTATTCAGGTACCAAGTCTTCCCACTCAGCAACTGCACACTGCTGGTCTTCTCAGTCAAGTCACATACTGAACAACTCCCACAAGGGTAGTGTCCAGATGGAATAGATGTATTCTTAGGGCCTGATTCACAGAACTAACTTACGTCAAAAACGTAAAGTTAGTACTTTTTGGTATTCACAGAATACACTTACTCATTTTGGTATTCACAGAATGAACTTACTCATTTTGGTATTCACAGAAGTTAGTAGTCCAAACTTTAGGACACCTAAATGCCTTCTGTGAATACCGAAAGTCTTAAAGTTAGGATTTTTCTCAGTTTAGGAGTAGTAAAGTTAGGAGTCCTAACTTTACTACTCCTAAACTGAGAAAATCCTAACTTTAAGACTTTCGGTATTCACAGAAGGCATTTAGGAGTCCTAAAGTTAGGAGACCTAACTTTACTACGAGAAAAATCCTAACTTTAAGACTTTCGGTATTCACAGAAGGCATTTAGGAGTCCTAAAGTTAGGACTACTAACTTCTGTGAATACCGAAATGAGTAAGTTCATTCTGTGAATACCAAAATGATTAAGTGTATTCTGTGAATACCAAAAAGTACTAACTTTACGTTTTTGACGTAAGTTAGTTCTGTGAATCAGGCCCAACATGCGCTGCACAGGCCGCGTGTGTACCAATTTATCCTTCAAGTTACATGCACGCTTAAACGCAAACCGGGGATGTGGCATCTTAAACTCAGCCGTGGACAGTAATGACCAGTGTTTTCTTATAGCCTGACGAATTTTTGAAGACAAGGGGTCAAAAGTCAAGACAACTGGCAGGCAATCATTGGTCTATTTCCCATTCCTTTCTAAGAGAGCTTCCCGAGGGGTATTATGGGCTCTCTTACGTGCCCTATTCACCACCCTTTTAGGATAGGCCCTCTGTACCAGTTTATCAGCTAGATTTTCAGATTGCTGCAAATATGCACTTGTAGTGGAACAATTCCTGCGGTACCGTAAAAACTGGCCCACAGGAAGATTGTCACGCAAGGCTCTTGGATGGAATGACTGGTAATGCAGTAACGAGTTCCTATCTGTAGGTTTCTGATGCACAGTGGTGCATAATTTATTGTCAACCACTGAAATGTCTAAGTCAAGGTAGACCGCCTGTTGGTTACTCATGGTCCACATAAACTTAAGACATGTATCCAGGCCATTCAGCCACTCCAGGAACTCAAGGAGATAGCTTTCAGAGCCGGACCATATGCACAAGACATCATCTATACACCTCTTCCAGAGGCTAATATTCCTCTGGAAGGGGTTTGACGGGTGGTGAATGTAGTGTTCCTCAAACTGGCCCACATAAATGCAGGCCAGGCTGGGCGAAAAAGTTGCGCCCATAGATGTTCCGGACACTTGTAAAAACAGCTTGTTCTTATAGCTGAAATAATTACGTGTCAGAGCCAACTCTATGCACTGTAACACGAATGACTGAGGAGTATCATAAAACCACTCCTGGGCCACAAGGGCACGCGCTGCTGCCACCAGCGTTGCCTCTTGGGGTATACTAGTATACAAAGACTCAATGTCTATGGTTACTAAAAACTGCTGTATAGGATCAAATTCTCGATCGTCAAGAATGTTTAAAAAGTCAGTCATGTCCTGAACATAGGAAGGTTGTTTTAAAACTGCCTCCCTCAAAAAAAAGTCGGCAAACTGTGACAAGGGTTCAAGGACAGATGAAATCCCCAACACTATCGGGCGTCCAGGTGGCGGTCGTTGGGCCTTATGGATTTTCGGCAGTATATAAAATGCCGGTGTCCTGGGTTTGGTGTTCATTAAAAAATCTGCCTCCTTATTTGTAATCCATTTTTTATCCTTCGCCTGTGTGACCATAGTCTTAATCAGATCTTGAAGATCACCGACAGGGTCTCTGGGGAGTGGTTGATAATTTTCACGCGCCCCAAGAAGTCTCATGACTTCTGCTTCATAATCAATTGTGTTCATTATAACTACTGCCCCGCCTTTATCGGCAGACTTTATAGTTGTTGCATCATTGTCCTGCAATCTTTTTATTGCCTGCCAGTCATCACGACTCATGTTTCTGAAAGTGCGCTGTCTTTCTGATTGTTCTAGTGCAGTGATATCATCAAGCACCCTTTGCTCAAACACCAATACCTCTGGTCCTACTGATGAACTAGGTGGGCAGAACTGTGAAGGGCGATGTAGATTAGTTGAGAACAGTGAGGGTGGATCAAGCTCCTTCTTTGCAAAGAATTTTTTTATCTTAATCTTTCTCATTATCTCATGAAACTCCATTCTACATTTGAACGAATCATGGCGGGGAGTCGGAAAATACCCCAGTCCTTTATTTAAGACCTGCAACTCATTAGATGTCAAGTGGTGGTCAGATAAGTTTACCACTATGTTACTTACAACGGGGTCGTGCCTCGACTGCGGGTTATTCGTGGTGAGTAGGTTGGCCATGACTGATCTTGATTCTGACGTGCAGGGCCTCTGCCTCTCTGTCCTCCCCCTCTGTTGCCCCTCTGATTCTGCCCTAAAAACGAACACAAGAGGGCCCCTAGATCTTCGTTGGACTTTGCTTGAGGATTAAATCTAACCCTGCCTTGATTAGATGACTGTGCAGCTTCTTCCTCCTCGCTAGAGGTATTGTCAAAAGTCCAATTTTGAAGGGATCTTCTCACCTGTTGGCGTCCACCTCTCTGGTAATTGGTTTGTGGTGCCTGTTCGTTCCCTGACTGGTAATATTTATCCTCCACATATGGAAATGCCCACTCGTGAGAATACCTCTCAAGATTTCGTTTAAGGCCTTTTATTTTTTGATTCACCATATAATTTTTGTAATCTGCCAGGTCTCCTTGGATTCGCAATAACTGCTCCTTCGTATCAGTGATAATTGTGTCCCTTTTTATAGTTTCTTCCAATTCTAAAATCTCTTTCAGCAATTCATCGCTCAATCTCTTGGCTGTGTTTATAATAAAGATTAACCAGTCCCGGGTACACTTATTAGCAGTGTAACTCCAGTCTAACCGGAACTGTTTATGTTCTAGAAAAATTCTAGGTTCTATTCTCACCAAGAGACTAGCTGGGGCGGCACCTGCTCGAAGGTATTCCGTCATCAACGCCCCATGTAAGGCCACCCTCACTTGTCGCTTTTTTGTATTGCTCAATTTATCCCATTCCTCTCTTGCTGAAGTTGTACTGGTCAGAGAGGAATCCGGAAACAGTGAAGGACCAGATAGTATTGAAGCGATTTGTTCGTCAGAAAACGCTAAGCAATTCCTATCCATCCTCCACTATAAGATCGCCGTAATAATATTATATTCCACAGGCACAAACAAGCACGGATAATGAATACCAGTGTTCTCAAAACCGGCTGTACAAAGAGGACTCCAATTTGGTTGGTGCAGTGTATCAGTTATATTTTTATAAAAGCTCTCACAGCTGATCCGCCGTTCACAACTCATTCACAAAAAGGAGCTTTAGAGGGAAAAATTATAGCCAGATCACCCTCCACCCATAAATCACTTAAACAACAAAAATCTGGCTGTTTAGGGTAACATCCACTTTTTTACATAGGACTGGTATTGGGGGGTGTCCACCTCAACCCAGCAGCTGGTCTCAACAATTTCCCAGTCTAATCCAGTCCTAATTACCCAGTATCTCAATTTCACTTAAAATATAAGTCAGATCACTCAACACATACATACCCTAAACCAAGACAGGTATATGTAGCTCACAGGAAAATGTGTGTGAAAGTGAGAAAGTACCTCGCGTGCGCTACACCAGGGGAGCTACTGGCAGGTTCTCACCAGCTTGCCTGCGTTTATCATCATTGGTACCTTTCTCACCTATAGAAAAGAAATTGTGTCCAGTTAAAAATAAAAATAAAGAGGTGAAAATGTATCTGAGAAAAGACCCCGTGATATATAAGAGATAGTGTATCTCAAAGTTAAAATTGAGTTAAGACTCACATATATGGCTTGACCCTCTTTAATCAGAATGGTGAGCTTACTCAACAATAAAAACACAGCATGTTGCAGACCAATTCAAAGTAGGCCAACATGTTTCATTGCCTGTACTTCGTTGCGGCAATTTCGTGTGTGCACTTGCCAAGTCGACATAGCAGTCCCAGACTTACAATGGCACACACAGGTCCTGGGCACATACAGTGCACTATACTAGGGTCTGACAAGTAAATCAAATAGCCAATCATGGAAACACTAATCCATAACACAATTTACAAAAGGGAGCACTTGCACTTTGGCACTGAACAGCAGTGGCAAAGTGCCCAAAGCATCTAGACCAGCAAAAATGGAGTCCAGCACACAGCAAAACACAGGAGGCAAAGGCAAAAAATGGAAGGGAGACCTACGCCAATGGTGCCAGGTCTAACAGCCAACTACTTCAAGTAGGTGGTAAGCCACTCGTGAACGGGAAGGGGTCCCCAGGGGACCCCTTCCCCTTTGTGACTGGCATTGAAAATTCTTTTTTAAGAGCAGGCAGTGTTCCCACGGAGCACTGCCTACTCTTAAAAAAAGAAACAGTAACGTTTCATTTTTCTTTTTTTAAATGCATCCCGATTTCCTCTAAGGAAAACGGACTGCATGAGAAAAAAAAAAAACTGCTTTATTTAAAAAGCAGTCACAGACATGGTGGTCTGCTGACCCCAGCAGGCCACCATCCCTGGGAGTGCTAGCCATTCCTAATGGGGTCGCAAATTGCACTTGCCTCATTAATATTAATGAGGCAGGCAATTTGCGGCCCGATTAGGAATCGCAAACAGTGTCTGAGACACTGTTGTACATTCCTATTTGCGAGTTGCAAATTGCGAGTTGCAAAATGACGCAATTTGTGACTCGCAGTCGCAAATTGGTAGAGTTGTACATTTGGCCTAAGTGATTTGCCTTGAATCAAGGATGTTAAGCTGACGCCGAAACCCAAACCTGGTTTCCCAGCTCCATAGTCGGAAGCTCTGGCCTTTACACCACATCCTCTCCCAAGAGGAAGCCACATCGTTTCCATAGCCTCTGACTCAGTTCCACATTTTGTGATTATGGGCAAATCACTTAATCTCTCAGTGGCTGCCCGCATTTGCCGTTGGTTGCCTGTCCACCTCCCGCCCGTCGCTGCTTGCCCCCGCTGAACTCCATTGCACAGATTCCACTCCTCCTAAGACTCTGCTTTTTGTGTAGTTTTATATAGCGCCATCACCACCCAATGACAGTGGAGCGCTTTATATTAGCACCAGTTACTTTTTTGTGCAATTTTATATAGTGCCAACAACATCTGAAGGTTTAGGAGCGCTTTATATTAACACTAGTTACTTTTCACGAGGACACAATAAACTTAGGCAAATCCCTTAATCTCCCCATGGCATCCTACATTTGTTGTCCTGCCCATTGCTGCTTGCCCACGCTGAACTCCTGTTGCACAGATCTTCTCTTCCCCTGATCCCCTCCTCCCGACTCTGCTTTTCACATTTGTTTTTTTTGTGCAGTTCGGTGTAATGCCAACACCACCCGAAGCTATTGGATCTCTTTACATAAGCACCAGTTACTTTTTTTGTGCTGTTTTATATAGCGCCAAACACCACCAGAAGGTATTGGAGCGCTTTACATTAGCACCAGTTGTAGGAGAGTAGGATCTGCTTCACATGGGTACCCCCACTTTTTGCTGATGCTTCACTGTTTTTCGACATTAGTCTGGCTGGGGCCCTGCTAATCAGAACCCCAGCCTAGCTGCTTCCTCTCTAAAATGGTTTCCATGTGCCTTAGGCACATCACTGATTGGGATCTGGAGTGCCCTTATAAGTCCCTAGTATATGGTATACTATGTACCAAGGGCATAGGTACCTCAGAGGCCTGCCAGGGGCTGCAGCACGTATTGTGCCACCCCTGGAAGGCCATCCAAACTGACACCACAGGTCTGCTACTGCAGCCTGGGTAAGGTGGTGCATGCACCCCTTACAGTGATATAGGTTACCTATATCACGAAATACATACACACATATAAACCTATAAGTCACTCCTAAGGCAGGCCTTATCAATCCTAAAGGCAGAGTGCATGGTTCCTATGTGAGAGGGTGCCCCTGCATGAGCAGGGCCCCTCTGCAGTGTTCGGAGACCATCTCTGATGCTGTTTGTAGTGCAGCCTGACCATATACTCTTAAGCGCATTATATCCTCGCGGTAAAATGCTAACTTTGGAATGGCTGCACCTAAACATGTCGTGTTTGGTGTCAAACATCTTGGAATACTACCCCCCGCCAATCCTGGCGGTGGGGGTAGCATTCCACCCTTCTAGAGGGAAAGACATGTTAACTCTGACGAGTCCGGTAACTTCTTTCCAGAGCCCTGGCATCACAAAATGGATGCTGCTGCCACAGACACGAGTCTGGCCTCCTGCTGCTGGACGAAACTCCGGCAGGGGAGGCCTGGACAATAGGTTTCCTGTCCCAGGGAGGTGTGACCACCTCCCCAGACAGGATAATGTGTATTGGGGCTGGGCGGGAGCACTTTCGGGTGCTTTGAAGTCCTGCACTGGGGGCACATTTGGTGTCCCTGTGCATACCCCAGTTCAAACCGGATCAGGGGCTTGCAGCCCCTGCTTTAGCGCGAACTGGACAAAGGGAAAGGGGTGTAGTCACCCCTCTGCCCTGACCCACCCATAGGTGGGGCCACAGAGTAGTCCAACCCCTATTTTTAGAATAAAGGTAGGAACCCAGTCCTTAGGACTTTAGATTATACCTGGATGAAACTCTGAAACTGAATCCTGGACCTTCGACGCTCTACGACAAGATTAGAGGACTGAAGAATCTCCCTTGGGGTCAAGGAGTGACTCCCCTGCTTGGCAGGCACCAAAGAAGCATCTGTCCGGTTCGCATTTCTGAAGCTCCCGTCGGACGCCGAAGTCATCGCATCACCAGAGGTGGATTCTCAGACTTCCCCGAGGCTACCCTGAGTCCCCAGCAAAGCTGAGGCCCGTGGCTATCGTGGGTGACTTGAGACCGTGACCCCTGGACACCGAGCACATTTGCAAGTGCATCATCTTCTGGGTCGCCCAAGAAGTCGTGCTTTGGGCTCCGAGTAGCCCTAGCCTCCAGCACCACCTGCACCGAAGATCATTGGCCCCCACTCCACGAGTGTCCTATAAGCCAGATCCACGTGCGGCGTCACGAGGCTCCTTCGCGGTCGCTAGCCTGTTGGCTAGTAGCCCTTAACGAAGGCCAATCCTTTTCTTACTTGGCATCCTGGTTGCTCCAGGCCTGCCCTCACTTACCCTCGCTGGGTGAGTTCCAAAGACCTTGCTGGTCTGCACCATCGACGATCTACATCTTCACCAAGACTTGCCGTTGCCAAGGCTTGTTGGGTCCAATCCGGTCGCCGACACCTCAGCACTCGACAGACATCGTGTACCAGCCCGAATCCTGCTCTTGGTCGCCGACAACGCCTCTTGGACCTCGTGGCTGAAGAGTCAAGACAACCATCAATGCACCTGAAGCACTCGACATCGGTGGGCATCTGTCCATCGCCTTCCTGGTCACTGGCTAGTGACCCAGACTCTGTCCCCTCTGCTTTCAGGTTCTTCAGAACTCCGATCCACCCTTGGATCCACCCGGACACTTTTCTCTTGGCCGCCAGCAGCACTTTGCAGCAGATCGCCATTCGAATCGATGACGAAACCCGACCCCGAAAGGCACCTATGCACCCGGCTTCCCTGGGTGAGGTAACACGAGTACTCTGGTGCTCCCGTGGGTAGAGACTCTTCAAAGTCCTAGATCTCAAAGGGTTTTGTCCTAGTCCTCTTTTAAGTGTCCCTTTCCTCTATTTTCCCGATCCCGACTTTCTCCATAGAAGTTAACGGCGTATCGCGGTTGTGTATTTACACTGCACGCGTCTCCCGTGGGTCCCCTGTGTCACTACCTTGGGTGGTTCCTTGTGGTCCAAGCACTTCTAGAGGCTCTAGGCCTAGTGTCTAGTTCAGTCGTGGTTCGCATACCACTTTATTGGTATATGGTTTGGTACGCCCCTAGGGCCCAAACGTGTATTTGTGCTATTACTGTGAATTAATAACTTATAACTTATGTACTTCGAACTCTAGCCTCATAAAGAGACTAGAGGGGTGTGTTTAGCAATAAATACATATATTTTGAATATATACCTGGTGTGGTGCTCTTTCATTTGATCACTCAAGAGATTATAGACTGGTAAAACAAGCTGCTTTACATTCCTTCAAGACTTAGCCTGAAGGCTGCTCTCCATAGCTACCACTAGGATAGCTTTCAATAAGGTTGTCTGTAACCTATCTCCAATAAGGGGTTGTTTGGACTGGTGCAAGGTGCCCACTATAATTAGTGGACAGCATATACCAGGCCAACTTCTCACATTGGTGTGCAGCGTGTGGGATTCCAGCTTGCTATTGTTTTACCAGATAATCTCAATTGAATTGATCAACTGAAAACCACTAAAGGTACCTAAGGTACATATAATTTAAGCTTAGAATACAGTAAGTTCTACTGAACTTAGAGTTGTGTGTTAAGGGATAGCACAACCCTTTCTACAACTCAAGAGAGTTTAGTAGGCCACACTAGAGTAGGTAGTGCATACACCACACCACACTAGTAATGTCTTTAAGGGCAGGATCCAAAGAATCCTTGCAGGAAGCCATTGAGCTTCCACCCTCCAAGTATGATACACTCCCATTCTTGGAATTGAGAGCTTTATGTAACTTGAGAAAAATAAGGACAGGCCAAAGCCCCACCACCCAACACCTCAAGGAGTTGTTGGTGGCTTATGACCTTAGTAAGCCTGTAGGGACTGAAGGGGTAGGAGCTGAGGGTGGGGCAGGAGAAGAGGAGGACGCCAGGGGTACCAATACCCCCAGCCCCCCTCTGAAACTGGCCAGGAGGGTGACAATGACCCTGACCTGGAAAATCCAATCCCTCCTGTGGATGATGATGAGGATGATCAAGATGATGCCCTCTTTGTCCCCCAGGAAGGATTAAGAGTGTGCCCAGGAAGTCTAGATCTCCTTCTCAGGAGTCTAACCACTCTGGCACCTCTATAGGGAGCTCTGTCTCCTCTCACAGGAGGGAATCCTCTCATGAGAGGAGAACCAGACTGGTCCAGTATGAGGAAACTCAGCTGGAGATCAGAAAAAAGCAATTGGCTTTAGATAGGGAATCCCTAGATCTCCTTAGAGAGAGAAGAAAATTGGGAGTAGAGTCCCATGGTGGCAGCCATGTCCCTAGAGACAGGGAAAGGTCCTATGACCATAGGAACCTGAGCAAGATTGTCCCTCCCTACCAGAGTGGGGATGATATCCACAAATGGATAACTGCATTAGAGAGGGCCTGTAAAGTACAGAAGGTCCCTCAGGAGCAGTGGGCAGCAATCTTGTGGCTCTCCTTTGCTGACAAAGGTAGAGATAAGCTCCTCACTGTTAGAGAGGAGGATGCTGATAATTACAAGGTCTTGAAGAGTGCTCTTATTGATGGGTTTGGCCTAACCACTGAACAGTACAGGTTGAAGTTCAGAGACACCCAAAAGCACAGACTCAAGACTGGGTAGACTATGTGGATTGTTCTGCCAAGGCTCTGGAAGGCTGGTTGATGGGCAGTAAGGTGTGTGACTTCTCAGGATTGTACAATCTGATAATGAGGGAGCAGATTCTTAATAACTGTCAAAATCAGCTGTTGCATCAATACCTGGTAGACTCTGATCTGACCTCTCCCCAAGAATTGGGAAAGAAGGCAGACAAATGGGTCAGAACCAGGGTGAAGCAGAAGGTACAGAACCAAGGTGGGGAAACCAAGAAGCAAGATGCTAAGAACTCTGACAAGGGTGGGGAGAAGGGTAAAGATCAAAAGTCTTCATCAGGCCCCCAAAAATCTTCTTCTGGTGGGGATTCACAGTCTACCAAAGGGAAAGGCCAAAGAAAACCATGGTGCAAGGTCTGTAAGCAAAAGACCCACTGGACCAGTGATTGCACCAAGTCCAAAGACTCCAGTCCAGCACCCACCAATGCCCCTAAGGCACCTGTTCCCCCTAGTACAGTTGGTGGAAGTGCTCCAGCAAAGGGTTTAGTAGGGTTCACCCTGGGAACTGAGTTGGGCTCTAACTTAGTCAGAGAACTGACTCAGGCTGTGTTAGTCTGTGATGGAGGCATGGATGTGACCTCCACTGTGAGTCCCAGTAATCTGGGCAAGTACAGACAACAGCCTTTAATTAATGGACGTGAGGCTTTGGCATTTAGGGACACAGGGGCAAGTGTCACAATGGTGACACAAGACCTTGTGCTACCTGGGCAAGTTATGCTTGGTGAGATGTACCGAGTGACCAATGCTAGCAATGTCAGAACAGACCATACTCTGGCAGTTGTTAACTTCTCCTGGGGAGGGGTAACTGGCCTTAAGAAGGTTGTGGTAAGTGCAAACCTACCAGTCGAATGCTTGCTTGGCAATGACTTAGAGACTTCTGCTTGGGCAGAAGTGGAGCTCAGGACCCATGCAGAAATGCTGGGGATCCCTGCAGATGTGTTTGCTGTGACCAGGTCACAAGCCAAAATGTCTAGCACTGAACAGGCCTTGGATTCTGAAAGAATGGACCAAGTGCCTTCCAAGAGGAGGAGTAGTAGGGTTAAGGCAGTGCCTTCCCCTTGGCTCAGGAGGAAGATCAGTCCCTTGAGGGGGATGATCTCAGCCCTGAAGAAGGAACTGTCCCAGAGGAACTTGAACCTGATCAGGTTGAGTTCTTGGGGACAGGGGGACCTTCTAGGGCAGATCTGAGCCAGGAGCAGCAGAGCTGCCCCTCCCTTGAACCCCTCAGACAGCAAGCTGCTGCTGAGGCTGCTGGGAAAGCTAGTGGTCCCCATACAGTGTATTGGGATGATGGACTCCTGTACTCAGAGAGTAGAGACCCCAAGCCTGGTGCTACCAGGAGGTTGGTAATACCTTTGAAGTTCAGGGGCTTCCTATTGACCCTAGCCCATGATATTCCCTTAGCAGGTCACCTGGGCCAGAACAAGACTTGGGACAGAATTGTCCCTCACTTTCACTGGCCCCACATGTCTGAAGACAGTAAGGAGTTTTGTCGCTCCTGTGTAACCTGCCAAGCCAGTGGCAAAGCAGGTGGCACTACAAAGGCCCCCTGATACCACTACCTTTGGTGGGGGTGCCCTTTGAAAGGGTAGGGATTGACATTGTTGGTCCCATGGATCCCCAAACAGCCTCTGGGCACAGGTTTATCCTGGTGGTAGTGGATCATGCCACCAGGTACCCAGAAGCTATTCCCCTCAGGACCACTACAGCACCTGTGGTGGCAAGGGCCCTCCTGGGAATCTTCTCAAGAGTGGGCTTTCCTAAGGAGGTAGTATCAGACAGGGGTGCTAACTTCATGTCTGGGTACTTAAAAGCAATGTGGAAGGAGTGTGGAGTGACTTATAAGTTCACCACACCCTATCACCCACAATGCAATGGTTTAGTTGAGAGATTCAACAAAACCTTGAAGGGCATGATTAAAGGGCTCCCAGAAAAGCTTAGGCGTAGATGGGACATACTCTTGCCCTGCCTTTTATTCGCATATAGGGAGGTGCCTCAGAAGGGGGTTGATTACAGCCCTTTTGAACTTCTGTTTGGCCACCCTGTGAGGGGTCCACTGTGCTTGGTGAAGGAAGGATGGGAGTTACCTCTCAAGCCCCCAAAGCAAGATATAGTGGACTATGTACTTGGTCTCCGCTCCAGGATGGCTGAGTACATGAAAAAGGCAACCAAAACCTTGAGGCTAGCCAGGAACTTCAGAAGGCCTGGCATGACCAAAGAGCTGTTCTGACTGTTTACCAGCCAGGACAGAAGGTGTGGGTGTTGGAGCCAGTGGCCCCAGCAGCTCTCCAAAATAAATGGAGTGGACCCCACACTATTGTTGAGCAGAAGGGTGAGGTCACTTATTTAGTGGACCTAGGAACACCCAGGAGTCCCCACAGGGTTCTCCATGTCAACAGGTTAAAACCATATGTGGACAGGGCAGACATGGGCTTGCTCATGGCTACTGATGAAGGGCAGGAGGAAGAGAGTGACCCACTCCCTGACCTGCTCTCACAGAACCCTGACGATGGGTCAGTTGATGGTGTAGCCTTGGCAGGCAGCCTCACTACCCAGCAACAAACTGATTGCAGGCAAGTCCTCAATCA
This sequence comes from Calotriton arnoldi, assembly GCA_963921515.1. Lineage (NCBI taxonomy): Eukaryota > Metazoa > Chordata > Amphibia > Caudata > Salamandridae > Calotriton > Calotriton arnoldi. Next base: position 1,304,670 of record CAWUFW010000868.1, on the reverse strand, counting down.
GTTTCGACATATGTTTTCACTGACACCCAGTCAGACCACCTGGTGCACTCATGAAGTGGACACTGGGGACAGTCTGCCTATTAAAAACAAGATTTATAGGCAACCTGACCATGTCAGGGACTGTATCAGGACTGAAGTCCAGAAAATGTTGGAATTGGGAGTTATTGAACCCTCAGATAGCCCTTGGGCTAGTCCAGTAGTCCTTGTACCGAAACCTCACACCAGTGGTGGAAAGAGAGAGATGAGGTTCTGTGTAGACTACAGGGGTCTCAATGCAGTCACTAGGACTGATGCCCATCCAATACCCAGGGCAGATGAGCTCATAGATACTTTGGCCTCTGCCAAATACCTCAGCACATTTGACCTAACAGCTGGCTACTGGCAGATCAGACTAGCTGATACTGCAAAGCCCAAAACAGCATTCTCAACCCCTAGTGGGCATTATCAATTTGTGGTAATGCCCTTTGGTCTGAAGAATGCACCTGCCACTTTCCAGAGGTTGGTGAATACAGTTCTCACAGGACTGGAAGCCTATAGTGCAGCTTATCTAGATGATATTGCTGTCTTTAGCTCCACCTGGGAGGATCACCTGGTCCACCTCAGGAATGTTTTACAGGCCCTGCAAAGGCAGGCCTGACTATCAAGGCCACTAAGTGCCAGATAGGGCAGAGTCAGGTTGTGTACCTGGGCCACCTTGTGGGTGGAGGCCAGGTTCAACCTTTGCAGAGCAAGATCCAGACCATCATGGACTGGACTGCTCCCACTACCCAGACTCAGGTGAGAGCCTTCTTAGGCCTGACTGGGTACTATAGGAGATTTGTCAAGGGGTATGGATCAATAGTGACACCCCTGAATGACTTAACTTCTAAGAAAATGCCCAAAAAGGTTCAGTGGACAGTTAGCTGTCAAAAGGCATTTGATGACCTCAAGCAGGCCATGTGCACTGCTCCAATTCTGCAGAGTCCTGATTACTCCAAAAGTTCATTGTTCAAACAGATGCATCTGAATTGGGGGTAGGGGCTGTACTGTCACAATTGAATGAAGAAGGTCAGGATCAGCCAGTAGCTTTTATTAGCAGAAGGCTGACCCCTAGAGAGAAACGTTGGTCAGCCATAGAGAGGAGGCCTTTGCTGTGGTCTGGGCTCTGAAGAAGTTGAGGCCATACTTGTTTGGTACACACTTCCTGGTTCAGACAGACCATAAGCCCCTCTTATGGCTAAAACAAATGAAGGGTGAAAACCCCAAACTGCTTAGGTGGTCCATTTCCCTACAGGGGATGGACTTTACAGTGGAACATAGGCCTGGGAGTAACCATGCGAATGCAGATGGACTCTCTAGGTATTTCCACTTAGAACATGAAGACTTAACTGGGCAAGGTTAGTTTAATGTCCCTACGTTTGGGGGGGTTGTGTAGGAGAGTAGGATCTGCTTCACATGGGTACCCCCACTTTTTGCTGATGCTTCACTGTTTTTCGACATTAGTCTGGCTGGGGCCCTGCTTATCAGAACCCCAGCCTAGCTGCTTCCTCTCTAAAATGGTTTCCATGTGCCTTAGGCACATCACTGATTGGGATCTGGAGTGCCCTTATAAGTCCCTAGTATATGGTATACTATGTACCAAGGGCATAGGTACCTCAGAGGCCTGCCAGGGGCTGCAGCATGTATTATGCCACCCCTGGAAGGCCATCCAAACTGACACCACAGGTCTGCTACTACAGCCTGGGTAAGGTGGTGCATGCACCCCTTACAGTGATATAGGTTACCTATATCACGAAATACATACACACATATAAACCTATAAGTCACTCCTAAGGCAGGCCTTATCAATCCTAAAGGCAGAGTGCATGGTTCCTATGTGAGAGGGTGCCCCTGCATGAGCAGGGCCCCTCTGCAGCGTTCGGAGACCATCTCTGATGCTGTTTGTAGTGCAGCCTGACCATATACTCTTAAGCGCATTATATCCTCGCGGTAAAATGCTAACTTTGGAATGGCTGCACCTAAACATGTCGTGTTTGGTGTCAAACATCTTGGAATACTACCCCCCGCCAATCCTGGCGGCGGGGGTAGCATTCCACCCTTCTAGAGGGAAAGACATGTTAACTCTGACGAGTCCGGTAACTTCTTTCCAGAGCCCTGGCATCACAAAATGGATGCTGCTGCCACAGACACGAGTCTGGCCTCCTGCTGCTGGACGAAACTCCGGCAGGGGAGGCCTGGACAATAGGTTTCCTGTCCCAGGGAGGTGTGACCACCTCCCCAGACAGGATAATGTGTATTGGGGCTGGGCGGGAGCACTTTCGGGTGCTTTGAAGTCCTGCACTGGGGGCACATTTGGTGTCCCTGTGCATACCCCAGTTCAAACCGGATCAGGGGCTTGCAGCCCCTGCTTTGGCGCAAACTGGACAAAGGGAAAGGGGTGTAGCCACCCCTCTGCCCTGACCCACCCATAGGTGGGGCCACAGAGTAGTCCAACCCCTATTTTTAGAATAAAGGTAGGAACCCAGTCCTTAGGACGTTAGATTATACCTGGACGAAACTCTGAAACTGAATCCTGGACCTTCGACGCTCTACGACAAGATTAGAGGACTGAAGAATCTCCCTTGGGGTCAAGGAGTGACTCCCCTGCTTGGCAGGCACCAAAGAAGCATCTGTCCGGTTCGCATTTCTGAAGCTCCCGTCGGACGCCGAAGTCATCGCATCACCAGAGGTGGATTCTCAGACTTCCCCGAGGCTACCCTGAGTCCCCAGCAAAGCTGAGGCCCGTGGCTATCGTGGGTGACTTGAGACCGTGACCCCTGGACACCGAGCACATTTGCAAGTGCATCATCTTCTGGGTCTCCCAAGAAGTCGTGCTTTGGGCTCCGAGTAGCCCTAGCCTCCAGCACCACCTGCACCGAAGATCATTGGCCCCCACCCACGAGTGTCCTGTAAGCCAGATCCACGTGCGGCGTCACAAGGCTCCTTCGCGGTCGCTAGCCCGTTGGCTAGTAGCCCTTAACGAAGGCCAATCCTTTTCTTACTTGGCATCCTGGTTGCTCCAGGCCTGCCCTCACTTACCCTCGCTGGGTGAGTTCCACAGACCTTGCTGGTCTGCACCATCGACGATCTACATCTTCACCGAGACTTGCCGTTGCCAAGGCTTGTTGGGTCCAATCCGGTCGCCGACACCTCAGCACTCGACAGACATCGTGTACCAGCCCGAATCCTGCTCCTGGTTGCCGACAACGCCTCCTGGACCTCGTGGCTGAAGAGTCAAGACGACCGTCAATGCACCTGAAGCACTCGACATCGGTGGGCATCTGTCCATCGCCTTCCTGGTCACTGGCTAGTGACCCAGACTCTGTCCCCTCTGCTTTCAGGTTCTTCAGAACTCCGATCCACCCTTGGATCCACCCGGACACTTTTCTCTTGGCCGCCAGCAGCACTTTGCAGCAGATCGCCATTCGAATTGACGACGAAACCCGACCCCGAAAGGCACCTATGCACCCGGCTTCCCTGGGTGAGGTAACACGAGTACTCCGGTGCTCCCGTGGGTAGAGACTCTTCAAAGTCCTAGATCTCAAAGGGTTTTGTCCTAGTCCTCTTTTAAGTGTCCCTTTCCTCTATTTTCCCGATCCCGACTTTCTCCATAGAAGTTAACGGCGTATCGCGGTTGTGTATTTACACTGCACGCGTCTCCCGTGGGTCCCCTGTGTCACTACCTTGGGTGGTTCCTTGTGGTCCAAGCACTTCTAGAGGCTCTAGGCCTAGTGTCTAGTTCAGTCGTGGTTCGCATACCACTTTATTGGTATATGGTTTGGTACGCCCCTAGGGCCCAAACGTGTATTTGTGCTTTTACTGTGAATTAATAACTTATAACGTATGTACTTTGAACTCTAGCCTCATAAAGAGACTAGAGGGGTGTGTTTAGCAATAAATACATATATTTTGAATATATACCTGGTGTGGTGCTCTTTCATTTGATCACTCAAGAGATTATAGACTGGTAAAACAAGCTGCTTTACATTCCTTCAAGACTTAGCCTGAAGGCTGCTCTCCATAGCTACCACTAGGATAGCTTTCAATAAGGTTGTCTGTAACCTATCTCCAATAAGGGGTTGTTTGGACTGGTGCAAGGTGCCCACTATAATTAGTGGACAGCATATACCAGGCCAACTTCTCACACCAGTTACTTTACAAAAGGACTCATTAATTTTAATAGGCACGCGGAGAATAAGGGCCAGATGTACGACAGTTTTTTGCGGTTGTAATTGGGAAATTGGCCCGTTTGCGACTGCCAAATAGATCTGTGCAATGTACAAACCCTATTTTGTGAGTCGTAACCTATTACCGACCCGTAAAATAGGGTTTGAGAATCGCTATTAGGAAGGGGCGTGCCAAAGGCGTCCCTTCCTAGTAGCGAGTCGCACTTCTATGTATGACTATTTTGCGACCGCAATTGCAGTCGCAAAACACTCGCACTTTACCACCTATTTCAAAAAGGTGTTAAGCCACTCGCAAAAGGGGTTCCCCAGGGGACCCATTCCCCTTTGTGACTGGCAGCAAAAATATTTTTTAAGAGCAGGCAGTGGTCCCACAGACCACTGCCTACTCTTAAAAAATACAAACAGAAATGTTTCATTTTTCTATTTTAAATGCATCCCGTTTTCCTTTAAGGAAAACGGGCTGCTTTAAAAAAAAAAACTAAAAAAAACTTTATTTAAAAAGCAGTCACAGACATGGTGGTCTGCTGACCCCAGCAGGCCACCATCCCTGTGTATGCTGGCTGTTCCCAATGGAGTAGCAAATTACGACCTGCCTCATGAATATTAATGAGGCAGGTTGTTTGAAAGCTCATTGGGAATCGCAAACAGTGTCTGAGACACTGTTGTACATTCCATTTTGCGAGTCGCAAATTGCAAGTCGCAAAATGACACAATTTGCGACTCGCAAAATGGAAGGGTTGTTCATCTGGCCCCATGTGATTTGCCCAGAGTCAAGGATGTTACGCCGACGCCAAAACTCAAACCTGGTTTCCAAGCTCCATAGTTGGCAGCTCTGTCCCTTACACCACATCCGCTCCCAAGAGCACGCCATATTGTCTTCCCTTGCCTCAGCCTCAGTTCCACATTTTGTGATTATGAGCAAATCACTTAATATCCCCAACATCAACTGTTTCTCACTATCACTTCCACAATTGTTCAGCAAGACCCCGTCAACACTAAACAAGCATTGGCAAAGCCTATAGATATCGGCAATGCCTGAGCTATTGCCTTGTCAATTTGAATGTCTTTTACCCATGTTGTCTAGTAGCAGATCTGCTGTTCAGCATGGCTGAAAGTCATTCAAAAAAGCGCTATGATGCAACCAGCACAGGCCACATCATAGCCCTTTTTTGTGTTAGTACTATAAACTCAAATGGGAGGCTAAAAGACTCTACGTTGGTTCACCATCCTATGATTCTGCGCTTTCAGTGACTTTCAGCCATGCTGAACAGCAGATGTGCTGCTGGACAACATGGCTAAAAGACATTAACATTGACAAGGCTAATAGCTCATTAATTATCGTGACCTATTTGCTTTGCCAATGCTTGTCAGTAAAACAAGTCAGTATCCTCTAACAAAATCTTTGGGTTATGTAAAAAGTTTATAGGCAGTGCCACTTCAAATGTGACTTTGTCAACAAAATTATACCTCTCTCAAAGATGTTTATTAATTACTGGCACATTTCACCTATTAGACCTGGCATCCTTGGCATGGTTTCCGATGTCTTTTTGCCTTTATGACTGTGTGCTGGATTTCGTTTTTGCTGGTTTAGGTGCTCTGGGCACTTTGCCACTGCTCATCAGTGCCTAAGTGCAAGTGCTTCCTGTGTAAATTGTGATTATGATTGGTTATTCCTGATTGGCATATTTGATTTATTGATAAGTCCCTAGTAGTGTGCACTGTGCGTGCTCAGGGCCTGTAAATCAAATGCTACTAGTGGGCCTGCAGCACTGATTGTGCCACCCACACAAGTAGCCTTTCAAATGTGTCTCAGACCTGCCACTGCAGTGTTTCCATGTGCAGTTTTTAAACTGCCATGTCGACCTGGCAAGTGCACCCACTTACCAGGCTCTAACCTTCCTTTTTACTACAAGTAAGGCCCCACAAAGGTAGGCCCAATGTTCCCCCATGGGCAGAGTGCAGTGTATGTGAAAGGTAGGACAGTGTACTGGTGTGTTTTACATGTCCTGATAGTGAAATACTGGCAATTTAGTTCTTCACTATTGAAAGGCTATCTCTCCCATAGGTTATCATTGAAGCTGCCTTGTAGCCTCTTACAAGTGTGACTTTCAATTTGGATGGGATGGAGATTTGGAGTTTGGGTTCCCTGAACTCAGAATTTAACAATACATACTTTAGTGAAGTTGGTTTTTAAATTGTGTGTTTGAAAATGCCACTTTTAGAAAGTGGGCATTTTCTTGTTTAACCATCCTGTGTCTCTGCCTGGCTGTGGAATCAACGTCTGGTTTAGGCTGACAGGATCTGTTTGTGCATTCCCTTTAGACAGTCAGACAAAGGGAGCTGAGGTGTGCCTTGCATATTCTGATGAGTCTTCCTGAGCTAGAGTGGTGGGAGGAGTTTCACTGACACCTGAATAGGCTGTGGCTGCCTTTCACAATGCTGTCTCCACATTCTGTAATGTGCTTGGCCAGGACAGGATATAACTGGTTGTGGTGAGCAAGAGAGACTTTATTTGAGGAGTGCTGACTTCAAAGGCTAAAAATAGTATACGTATTAGGGCTCTGACCCCAGAACATTAGAACACTTCTGGATCAAGAGGAAGCTCCTCCAAGAGCTGTAGAGCTGTGAGGAGAAGTACTGCCCCTTTGCTGAGAATTGCTTTGCTGGGCTGGCCTGCAGTTGCTGCTTCTGCTGGAGAGGACAACGACTGGACTGTGCTGGGTACCTGCATGAGAAGATTATCCATGGGCCTGATGTAGAGCTTGTCTCCTGTTAGGAAGTCTCAGGGACACAAAGACTTCACCTACAGCATTCTGGAACTCCACTGCTGGGAGTTCTGACCTGACTTGTGGTACCAATTCCAGTTCTGGGCCCTTGGAGGTTGTTTTACTGTTCCTGGTGGTGAAAATCCACGCATCGCCCTTCCAGTGTTGTTTTGCTTGCCGCAAAGTGCCACACGGCCGAAAAACACATACATCGCAGAGGTGTACCTGAAAAGATCTACGCAGCGCCTGTTCGCGGCACAAAAAACGTGAGTCCAGAGCGTCGAGTCTCCGAAGTCCGAGACTCCCGCTCCAACTCCGACGCAGGCACTACTGTGCGCCTGGAAGAATCGACTAATCACCTGCCTGGGGCTGCAGAGATCAATGCAGCGCCAGGATCGCCAGCAGCATCGACCCAGCACCTGGATTTTCCACATATCGACCCGTGTGCGCCAAGTTCGACACTCGCAGACCCGAGCCATCCGGAATTCAACACATTGCTTCCCCTTACAATCCGGAGCTGAAGCAACCTTTCTCCTGTGTGCAGTTGAATCAGCGCATCACCTCCTTAAGGACACAGGGATCAACGCATGCCTGTGTTTACCCGCGCCTCGCCCGTCTGTGGCTGCTTTGTTTGGTGAATTTTGACGTATCCTAAGGTACTTTGTGAAAAACACACTCATCCATAGTTTTCTATGGACAGAATTGCTAAAACCTTTTAAAAGTCATATTTTGAGTTGTGTATTTTGGATTTTTGTTGCTTTGGTCTTGTTTGGTTTAGATAAAGATACTTTATTTTTCTAAACTGTTGTGGTGTCTATTTGTAGTGTTTTTACTGTGTTACTACGATTTGGGTACAAAGACTTTACTCATTGCCTCTGAGATAAGCCTGTCTGCTTATGCCAAACTACCAAGGGGTGAGCAGGAGTTATCTCGGTGTGTAACTCCTTTATCCTGACTAGATGGAAGGGTTCCTATTGGACAGGGTGCAAACCTCTGCCAACTAGAGACCCCCATTTCTAACATCACCCTAATCATTTTTTTTCTCTTGGGGGTGTGATTGTTATTTGTTGAGAGTAGCTTGAGGAGAAGGAAGCAAATAATAAAATACCACCTGCCACAGTGAGTAAAAACAAGCATTGACAAAGCCAATAGGTCATTGTCCGTGTCATGGAGCTTTTTTTATTTTTTACTTTAAGTTATATTGCTCAGCAGCTCAACTGCTCTGCAATATGTAAAAAAACATTGACAAAGTCAATAGAATTCGCATAAGCGAAACCTATTGTCTTGGCCAGCGCTTGTTTTTCTATTATTTCAACTCTCCATGCACCACTGAACCATGACATCCTGGCATGTTATCACTACCTGGTGATAATAAAACCACTATGACAACTGAACATAATGAATACTTTAGTGTTGTTTACGGCCCTCTATTGGTCATTGTAAAATACTGTTCACAATGAAAGAATAATCATTCTCTTTCACAGGAAACAATGGACTGATGTTATCTCACGAGTGGGGATCTGTCTATCAACCTGCCTGTTAAAGTTGATGTCCTTTACTATACTGTTCATGATCACTAACTAGTCACGGCCATTATTAAAATATAAGAGCAACAACACACTTGGTGACACTTTAACAAAACCTTAAAATATTTGTATCAGAGTTAGATTTTTACAGCAATAGTTTGATCAGAGAGATATATTCTTTCTCCAGGATTATTGCTAAGCGATTCTTGAAGGGTGTCACAAGGGGTTCTACTTCTCATAGAGAAATGGGATGCGAGCCTACAAGGAGAGTCATTCTTTTATCTCTTAATATGGGTAGAAAGCAAGTCAGCTGTTTGATAAATTGCTTGAATTCACACTTAAGTACGTACGGTGTAATGATATTCAGAGGGCTAGAGGCTAGTATACTGCCTAAAGATATGCCCTATCAGAAATGGTAAGTTGGTGTGTGATGTGGTGAAGTTGTTTCCCTGGAAGGAGTCCTTTTTGAGGACAAGAACCCTCACTCACCCATGTGTGACATGCTTCATCATTGGGTCCCCTCCTCACACCCGGACCTCAAGGTCCTGGTGTGGGCTACAACTCCCAGAGTGGGAGGAGCAGAGGTGTTTTTGATGAGCGATGGAGATAGAGTCAGTGAGGGACAGAGTGCATTTAGAAATGATAATGTGTTGTGTGGGTTAAAACTACTAACATAGGGCCAAAATCTCTTTATTCTGTAGGTCCAAAGGAGTAGAATTAAAAAGAGGACTGGGGTTTTCTAACAAATATTCCCCTCTTGGTGGTCAACATGTTTCTGCCCATCAGTGGGCCCCAGAAGGGGTTCCAGGGCATTCATCAGGACCTTTAATGATTAGTCACTCTGTTAAATGTGCTCATATAAAGCCAAAAATCTAAATAATTATTCTTTATACTGGCCCATCAAGGATCGAAAGAGCCAGGAAGGTGGCCCGAATATGTGGGGCGTCCACCGTCGTTCTGAAGAAATAGAAAGAAAAAGGAGAGAAAACAACAAATAAACATTTCATTCTCACACAATGTTTGTTCAGTTTAACACAATTATGTATATATTGATTTAAACTATTGTCAGTTCCATTTGTCCAAGACTTCATGGTGTGCAGTCAAACATATATATATTCAATAGCACTGATTCATCCTTGCAGACATCTCCTATATTATGTGATGGATACCCTACCTCCTCAAAGAGTCAGTGGTATCCACCCTCAAGCCACTAGGTACATCCAGGAGCACCCCACTGAAAAGGAAATCATAACAAGCAGTAGGACCTGGCGGGTTCTCTGTCGAGTCATTCATGGTATTCATGGCATAAGTTTACCATCACTAGTATGTGAGTACTTAATGACTATCTTCATTGTGATCAAGTGCTCCACCTCGTGTCTAACAAACAAATCTGCTTGGCCGTAGCATTAAGGATGTGTTTCTATCCGCCAGACAGAGAAAATGCTATGCCTATCTGTCAATTGTATCACAAAAGAGAAGTGAATCGATATCAAAAACTGCAGAAATGCCAAGTCTGTGCATGTGTCACCCTGGGGAGGATTTCATAATGGCAAAAACAAGTATGGGCAGTCAAGTGATCTTACATCTACACAAAGGTTGTGTAGCGTTTCAAAGAGAGCGGGACTGTAGCCTTTAAATACACGTTGTCCCTACAATAAAAAATTAAAAAAGACTTGGTTATGTCCCTGATGAACATCAGGAGACGAACATGCAGCGTGTCTCAAGAACAGGGGGTTAACTCTACGGTTGGGGAGCGGGAGCAAAATGTTGCATATATAAGAAACCACTGTGATTTCAAATGTCTCGTGGAAAATTACTGTCCCGAGGTAGCTAAATTAACCTTTGATGTAAGCTCTACCCTGCAGGCGGGTGGAAACACGTATACCATGAGGCTATTGCGCTAGTTACACAGAGAAATGAGAGAGTATCCTGCAAGTCTAATTTTACCAGTCACTGGGTGCCTCAGTCCTTCCTGGTGTCACGGCGAGGGTGAGAACAGCCAGTGTCGACCGCCATTATCAAAGCGGAGGGCGGGATACGCCAGACATGTAGTGCACGTTACAGGCGTCCGCGTGTGGATGATGTGGTACCGTGGCGTCCACGGGTCTATGGGAAAGGCAGTTTCATGGAGAGGAGTCTCTATTCAGTTTCTATTCACAGCAATATGCCTAACGTGGTGGACTGTATCTCGCAGTGACATAATACCAAAACGTGATCATGTAAGAGACACAGTCTCGCCCGCAGACAATTGATAAAGCCACGGTGGCCCTTTCATTGCAAAAGGCAGTTCCTAACAGTAACAGCGTATAGTGCCATTATTGGCAACCTCTCCCCCCCCTTGTCTGAGCATGCAATAAATAAATACACAAGACAACTTTGTAGTGGGAAAATATTGCTGCAGGTTTATTCCATACAGGAGTATGCAATATGTGGGTTATCTTACGGGCGATCCAAGGGCGGGGCAGCTGTGCCAGCCTATGCTGCCCCCGCCCGCCTGGTGAGCCAGCACTGTGGGGCACCCCGTCAGTGCTACCTTAGAGCGATCCTCTTCCGGATCACGTGACACGTTGGTCTGTTCTACTCACGCCCTTTTCAGGGCAGAGCGTAGCAGGGCAAACCCCGGTTGGTCAGGCCCCCAACCGCCCAAAGGACTAACGGGCGCCGTCGCGGTTTTCCCGGAACCTGCCCTGAGGCTCCCGGTCTTTGGCCCTGGCACCCCTACTGTGCCGCGCAGAGGTACCCTTACTGTACCAGTCTGCCGCAGAGGTACCCTTACTGTACCAGTCTGCTTCCAGATCGCCCTGTAACTCCGCCTGCAACACAAAAGGAAAACATTAAAACATTCAGGATACCCTGACCCCCAGCCAGGACGCCGGGTAAGAGGTGGGGCGGGAGACGGCGTGGCTGGGAAAAAGAGGCCGCCAGGAGGGGCAGGGGAGGCATATAAGCCCTCCCACCCTCCCCGGCGCACAGGAAGGACGTCACGGAGGCGCCCAGCCGAGGGCTCGCAGACCCCTCTGAACACTAGAGCGGGTGGGTGGTGCCAAGATGGCACTAAAGGGCCGCCCTGCTGAGGTGGCCCCCTGTGGGGGCCGCGGACAGCCACATAGTGCCATTATTGGCAACCTCTCCCCCCTTGTCTGAGCATGCAATAAATAAATACACAAGACAACTTTGTAGTGGGAAAATATTGCTGCAGGTTTATTCCATACAGGAGTATGCAATATGTGGGTTATCTTACGGGCGATCCAAGGGCGGGGCAGCTGTGCCAACCTATGCTGCCCCCGCCCGCCTGGTGAGCCAGCACTGTGGGGCACCCCGTCAGTGCTACCTTAGACGATCCTCTTCCGGATCACGTGACACGTTGGTCTGTTCTACTCACGCCCTTTTCAGGGCGGAGCGTAGCAGGGCAAACCCCGGTTGGTCAGGCCCCCAACCGCCCAAAGGACTAACGGGGCGCCGTCGCGGTTTTCCCGGAACCTGCCCTGAGGCTCCCGGTCTTTGGCCCTGGCACCCCTACTGTGCCGCGCAGAGGTACCCTTACTGTACCGGTCTGCCGCAGAGGTACCCTTACTGTACCAGTTTGCTTCCAGATCGCCCTGTAACTCCGCCACAGCTCTGGAGGCGGCTCCCGTCGCTGCCAGAGCCCCCACACACAGGTAGTAAAGTCACTTGCAACCCGCGATCTGCAGTGCCTCCTGCAAGTCAAGCAGGAACAGGTCCATCCCCACCGGGGACAGGTGGACCCCATCCTTCTCAAAGTGGATCAGTTCGTGCCTGATGAAACCCAGCCCCCTCTGATCAGTGAACTTACGCATGGCACCATTGACCCTCTTGCGAGAATGTTCCACCGCCTCGCTGGACCTGGCCCCGTGCCACTTCCTGCGAGAGATTATTTCCGACCACCAAAGTTCACATCGCCCCAAGCGTTTGCTGATTTCACCCAAGTCGGACTTCATTGATTGTAATAGTGCCCTCCTTCCCATGGGAATCAGGTCGTTGCCCCCCAGGTGGATCACGAGGATGCTGGGGAGAGGGCCCCCTAGGGCCAGCCTTTGCTCTAGTCTCGAGGTGATGCTGCTCCATCTCATTCCTGGAAAGCCCATCCAGACCAACTGTGTTTGCGTAAACCCCCGCATCCAGTTCCTGCGTCCCGGCCACTGAGCCAGCCTGGCAACGAATGAATGGCCGATCACCCATACTCGGGAACCTGGTGAATAAAACGAACACCATTTTCAAAAACTTGTTTATTATCTCTAAAGTCACACATTGTCACGCTTACTACATCACGGCACACAATTGTAATATTAACATTCTGGGCCTTCAGGGGCGAATGTAGCGCTCGAAGCAGCGCGATTGCCAGCGCCCAACCCTCTTTACTATAATTCCCCTTTTTTTTTATCAGGAGAGTATTTGCCCTCCTATAAGGACATAATATACCCACAGAAGCAAATTTGCCCTTTGTGCCTGTGCTGTTTCTAGAACCTGATCCTGAAGGATATGGGCTCCCGCCGTAGCCTCATGACCCTACGGGTCTGCATTGGGTAAATAGAAACCTTTTTTGCCCGAGAACGCTGCTCTGAATGTGGCTGTCCGCGGCCCCCACAGGGGGCCACCTCAGCAGGGCGGCCCTTTAGTGCCATCTTGGCACCACCCACCCGCTCTAGTGTTCAGAGGGGTCTGCGAGCCCTCGGCTGGGCGCCTCCGTGACGTCCTTCATGTGCGCCGGGGAGGGTGGGAGGGCTTATATGCCTCCCCTGCCCCTCCTGGCGGCCTCTTTCGACGGCGTGGCTGGGAAAAAGAGGCCGCCAGGAGGAGGCAGGGAGGCATATAAGCCCTCCCACCCTCCCGGCGCACAGGAGGACGTCACGGAGGCGCCCAGCCGAGGGCTCGCAGACCCCTCTGAACACTAGAGCGGGTGGGTGGTGCCAAGATGGCACTAAAGGGCCGCCCTGCTGAGGTGGCCCCTGTGAGGGCGCGGACAGCCACATTCAGAGCAGCTTCTCGGGCAAAAAGGTTTCTATTTACCCAATGCAGACCCGTAGAGTCATGAGAGCTACGGCGAGAGCCATATCCTTCAGGATCAGGTTCTAGAAACAGCACAGGCACAAAGGGCAAATTTGCTTCTGTGGGTATATTATGTCCTTATAGGAGGGCAAATACTCTCCTGATAAAAAAAAAGGGGAATTATAGTACTCGTGAGTCGTGTAAAAGGGTTGGTGTGATGCCAGCGCTTGCATGTTAGTTATAGGTGGTCATAGAGGCATAATAGAAAGGAAACTAATAGAGTGTGGGCAATCTAAGCTCTTGAAGTCCATTTATCTTCATATCATGATGATGATAGGGAGCCTTTGTGTGTCAGACACTTGGGCTGTTACATCAAAGAGGTCCGACCTAATTCTACCCTCATATGTCCTATGAAACTTCACTTTATCATGTGCTTCTAAGGAGGCAGTCTAAGGAGCGAAACAAGGGCAAGACAGTTCATCAGTGTCCCAGGCTCGTCCAAGGTATATCGTCATTTAACCCTTGACTATCACTCTTCAACCTGTACACCCAACGTTGTTCTCTATAAAAGAGAACTGACTCCAAAGTTCCCATAGTGGGTGTGTAGTTAGGTTTGTCTAGTATCAGCCAGGTGATAACATTCTCAGTGTGGGCATGCTCCAAAAAATGCCTAGTCAGTTTCGTGTTGTTTTTCTTACACCGCAAGGAGCTGCGGTGTTCAACAATCCTAGTATGGACCTTGTGTGTTGTCATCCCAATGTAGTTTAATCTGCATGGGCATCTCAACAAGTATATTACCCCTTCTGTGTTACAGTTTGTGTGTTTGGGAAGTTCCCATGGTGTCCGTAGACCCAAATCAATCTGTGTTGTCGTTATTGTGTATGGGCATACTGAACATGAACCACATGGGAACTGTCCCCTCACAGGTGGTAGAGACCATAGTGTTTTTTGTCTCAACTGGGTCTGTTCTGTACGTGGTTTCGTGTGGACTACTATGTCTTTAATATTTTTATCTGCGTTTATGTGCAAATAGTGGTTTGTTCAGATTCTTTTCTCCTGTATTCAGTATGGGCCAGTTTTTTGTCACAATTCTCTTGACTGTATTTGTCAGGTGACTGTAAGTCCCTCCACTTACTAGTCTATCGTCACAATGTTTGAGGTGTGTCTCTAGGAGGGCCTCTCTATTGTTAGTTCTGGCCCCCTTGGCTGCTCTGTTGATTAAGTCTTCAGGATATGCTCTTTGAGATAAGTTAGTTCTGAGTGTTATTGCGTGTTGCTTCACATCCAGGCAAAGTCTTCAGATCCTCATGGATGGCTCATGGAAATTCTTCTGGCTCCCAGACAAACGACGCTGTGACGGACCCTTGCTCATGTCAACTGGAGGCTACTGGGTCCTGGGGACTGCTAAGTGGGATGGGGGAGTAAAAAACATGTTAAAAGGGCAGTAGAGTTTGCTTGCCAGGCAGAGTCAGCGCTTCAGAAAGCTCACCTGCACTTGAAGCATATTTTTTGGGACCAGCCTCTGATCTCTGGTGAGGGTTAGACCGGTCTTGCATTCTCAGGACTCCTTGGAGTTTGTGGCAGCCACACAGCATTGACAGAAGCAGCAGCAGTGCAGACCTGCAGAGGTTTAGGAAGCCTCACTGGAGTCCCAGCCATGAGGCACTGGGTATCCCTCAGCTCCATGTTCAAGATGGTCCATGCAGGTCTGTGATGATGATGAAGCACTTGTACAAGCTGGAGTGGGTGTCTAGCATAAATGGCAATTGCTTAGAGTAGCAATCTGGAGTTGCCAAGCAGGGCACCATTGACCAATTCACGATGCCCGCTGGGGGGCCCGCGGGGGGAGATGGGGGCGCTGCTGCACCCGACAATGCGGCCCTCCTGGCAGCAATCAATCATGCAAGGGACACCCTGGATGCCAAGATAGGCGCAGTGGGGTCTGAGGTCTCCTTCCTTCATCAAGATCTCCGCAAAGCAGTGGACCGGATTACTGAGGCTGAAACACGGGTCTCGACGTTGGAGGACACGGTGTCCACTCTCCAAAAAAAAGTGAACAAGCTCACCGTGGTGTCACAGGAGCTGGCCTCCAGAGTGAAAGATGCAGAAGGACGCGCAAGGCGCAACAATCTGCGCTTTGTGGACCTGCGGGAGGGATGTGAGGGTGGCTCAGTGACCACCTTCATCGCCAAATGGCTCACAGATATCTTGCCAAAAGATCTCCTTTCTTTGTCCTTTGTAGTTGAGCGGGCCCACCGAGCCTTGACGCAAAAACCTCCGCCAGGGGCGGCCCCAAGGCCAATCATCGCCAAAATCATGAACTATGCTGACCGCGATGCGATGTTAAGGTATGCCAGAACTCACAAAGATGGCCTCCAGCATGACTCTCACCCCATCATGGTGTTCCCGGATTACACGCGCCAGGTTCAGGAACAGCGCCAATCCTTCACGGCTGCGAAGCGTCGGCTTCGCAAGCTGAACTTGCAATACATGTTGCTATATCCAGCCAGGATGCGGGTGATCTTCAACTCAAAATCCTTTTTCTTTGATACCCCTGAAGCCGTTTTTGCTTGGACTGATGAGCGCCCACAACTGAGACCTACCTCTCCGCCTGTAGTGGACTCGGACTCCTCTCGCAGCTCACGCACTCAACACCCGAGGCGCAATAAATCCAAAAAACGGCGCGGCTCTGGGTCCAGAAGACGATCGGCAAGTCTGGAGCGGCCGCCTTGATGATTCGGAAGTCATGTCTACATCTTAACTGCAATGCTGACTTGGGACTGGTCAATTAAGTAACCTTTTCTTATTAGTCTCCTTTGGGTGGGCGTGGGGTATGGCCACGGGACTGCGAGGCCACAGACTCATTGTGCCCCTTTGTTGTGTATGTTTGCAGGGTGGGAAGGGATCCTTTGGTGTGGGTGCGGGGGGCCCCCCAGTTGGGGGTCTTCTGGGTCACACACCGCGACAGATACTCCTATTTCTTGGCAGTGTCGGGTGGGGGGTGTTTTTTTTTTAAGGGAATGTAGTTTTGTTGTCTTTGTAGTAACATGTTCTTTTTCACAGACAGGTCATGTTCTCCGCCCTTCTTTTGTTGTGATTGTAATCCTAAGGGGTGTTAATGTCAGGTGATGCTACCCCGGTTGGGGATCTAACCGTAGTATCCTGGAACGTCAGGGTCTTCTCAACAAGGTGAAACGGGGTGCAATTTTACGCCAAGCCAAAAGGTATGGGGCCGATATCCTACTATTACAAGAAACCCATTTATTGGGCACTAAGACGCCCTGCCTAGCTCGATTTGGCTTATATCATGTGTACCGCGCTGGGTTCACCCGGGGATCCAGAGGGGTGGCTATTCTAATCCATCGCAGGATCCAATTTCAATACATTACACATCAGGCGGATTTGGGAGGCCGATTCCTCTTCGTCACATGCACACTGTCCGGGGAGCGGGTCACTATAGGCAGTATATATGCGCCCCCTCCTCTAGGGACTACATTTATTGACAAATTAGTAGCAACCTGGGGCGAGGTACATGAGAATTTGACCCTATTGGGGGGCGACTGGAACGACACCATGGGCCCACTGGATCGTCAACGCAACCCAGACAGTGCACCCTTACAGGGCCAAACTAAGCTACATACTCTGGTCAGTACATTGGGGTGGGCTGAGATATGGCGCGAATATCATCCCGCCGAACTTAATTTTACCTATCTTTCCACGGTACATGGCTCACAATCGCGGCTGGACTATTTCTTCGCCCCGCGGATACATCTACACAGATTCTCTCATGTAACTCATATGCCCCGTGGGCTCTCCGACCACTCTCCACTTAGATTAGAGTTCCACACCCTATCCTGTAAACCCCCCTTCCGGTGGCGGGTGTCACCATGGCACCTCCGGGACCCGGCATACCAGGATATGCTTCACACCGCAGTCACTACATACTTGGAGGATAATGGCCCCACGGCTCCCTCTCGGACTCTGCTATGGGAAGCCCTAAAACCGACAGTTCGCGGGATTGAGATTAGTTACCGCACGAATGAGGAGCGGGCGCGACGGGAACAGTTGGAGGCTCTAGAGACACATCAAGCGTCACTGGCATCACAACTTAATATCGATCCTAATTCAATTTTTCGCCGAAACCTGCTGCAGGCGCAGCAGGATCTTCGGCGGCACCTCATGGGCGAAGCAAAGGAGATTTGGGGAGATTTGGGGAGCACCGAATTTATCAATGTGGTGATAGGTCCAGTAAGATGCTCCATAGACTCTGTAGGGCGGATGCATCTCCAGCGGTTGTCCCTGCCGTTCGCGGTACCGACGGGTCCCTCCACACGACACCACAAGGAGTCGCTGCGGAATTCGCTTGGCACTTTACTACCCTCTATACTAGGCACAAACAAATCTCACTGGAGTTGATCGCTGAATTCTTGGTGGATATCCCTCCCCGTCGTCTTCCCGATCATCTCCGGGAGCAACTAGACGCTCCCATTACCACGGAGGAACTCATGGGGGCCCTCAATGCGCTCCATCCCGGTCGCGCTCCCGGACCTAACGGGTTCCCAATGGAATTCCTAAGGCCGAACATGCACACGTTGGGGCCCCATCTATTGGCGACCACCCAGGAGGCTGTGGAGTCTGCCATTCTGCCTAGGGACTGGCGACACGCAGAAATTGTGCTTTTTCACAAGCCAGGCCGACCCCCGGAGGATCCCTCCTCATATCGCCCCATCTCCCTTATAAATTTCGAACCGAAGCTATTGGGGAAGGTGTTAGCTGATCGCCTGCGAAGCTGCATCGGTGAATTGAGGGCTACTCAACATAATATTCGACGGGTACACAATGCCATGGCGGCAGCCCCGACGCTGGGTCGACCGGCCGCTTTGCTTCTTGCCGACATAGATAAGGCGTTCGACTCCCTGAGCTGGGTGTATTTATTCCAGCTCCTCGAGGCGATAAATTTGTGGCCTCGCTTCCTGGCTTATGTGCGTCTGTTGTACACGGAGCTGACGGCGTCGGTCCGAGTTGCGGGACACCATTCACAGCCCTTCTCCATCCAGCGGGGCACTAGACAGGGTTGCCCTCTGTCCCCGTTATTGTTTGCTCTTGCGATAGAGCCCCTGGCGGCGTGGGTTCGGAGTGATCTGGTCCTTCGGGGGTTCGACTGGTCCCAGTCGCGCTCGGACCGTATAGCTTTATATGCGGATGATGTCCTCTTTTTCATGACCGATCCCTGGTACTCGGGTCCCCGTATACTGCAGATCCTCAGGGTCTTTGGGGGTACCTCGGGCCTCCATGCTAACCCCGCCAAATCTATCCTATTCCCGGTGTGCGGGCATCAGGTGCGCGACACCTGGGCATCGCAGCTTTCCCGGGCAAAGGGGGGCTTCAAATATCTTGGTATATATATTTTCCCATGTCCAAAAGTCTCCTGGGCACGCAATATCTCTCCTTTATTGGCTAGCCTTCACAATGAAACCACTGTGTGGTCCTCTCTCTCTCTCTCCCTGTACGGGCGCTCAGCCATTTTTAAAATGGTATCGCTGCCCCGTATTCTATATCGCCTCTAGAATTATCCATATCCCATCCCGCGCAAATGGTTTGCACAAGTGGCAGCCATACAAAATAAATTCATGTGGAACGGCGGGGCGATCAGAGTGGCGCTCCGCACCTGTGCACAATCCACATATTGCGGTGGGATCGCCGCAGCAGATGTGTATGCCTATTATGTAGGGTCCCATGTGATGGTAATAAACGAATGGTGGTATTGCTCCCCCACAGATCCAGCATATTCGGCAGAACACGCGGCTATGGATCAGATCCCGCTCCTCCACTTATTGTACAGCACGATTCGCCTTGATCACCTACCGCCGGCCGGCACAGTGGCGATACAACTCTGGCGGGCTAAGACCCGACAGATGGGCTGGCGGGGACACTTACTCAAATGACTCCCTTGTGGCAGGGCACATATCTTCGTTCCGTACTGACCTTAACGGGGTTCAGAGGGTGGGACCGTGTCGGGATCTCGACCCTTGGCGATGTAATGCGTGGCACCACAATGAAATCCTTTCAACAACTACAGACCGATTTTGATTTACATAAATCACAATTCTATAAGTTCCTTCAGCTCCGACACGCACCTCTACCCCAGATCCACGCATTGGAATCCCTCCCTGAGTTTCAACCCTTAGAGGGACGACTGTTTACAGGAGACCTAGGACCTCACTAGATCAAACAGGTCTATCAGACATTGACGACCCATACACCCACCACACTGGACAAGACAAGGCTTGTATGGCAAGCAGATATACCTGAAATCACCGACGATGACTGGGCCAGCCCTAGGGGTGCAGCGGTGTCCATGCGCTTTCGGCTTATCCAATTTAAGTACCTACACGGCGCATATTACACTAGGGTCCGTCTATGGCGGATGGGCGTTATTCAGTCCCCCATGTGCCTGAGGTGTGATAGGGAGGAGGGGTCATTTTTACACACGGTGTGGAGCTGCTCGGCGTTGCAGCCGTTTTGGCGTCGAATTCGCTCGTGTCTCCATGAGGTGCTATGATGGGATCTCCCACTCGACTTTTCTTGTTGCATTCCACAGAAGATATAGGGGGGAATAGGTATAAGCAGCACCTCTTGTTTTTAGCACTCGCGGTGGCCAAGAGGGATATAACACAAATGTGGAAGGCAACATCGCCCCGACCTTGGGCAAATGGAAAACTGAACTAGACAAATGTATGGGGGCTGAGATTGCTGTTTTTGAGGCCCGAGGATGCCCCGCTAAACACCGCAAAATATGGACTAGATGGGCGGACTATCGGGGTATCGACCTTCCCCCCTTGCCCGAACAGGACCCCTGAAACTGTTTCGTTTTGTATTTATATACTGGTATATCCCCACTGAGAGTTTAAGAATATGTGTATGTATTTGTTTAATGTGGCACACTATGACGATTGCACCGCTTGTACCAATGTGGAGACTGGAACCTGTCTGTACGTTTTTCGTTTATGTCACCTACGTGTTTGGTAGGTGTTGTTATATATCAGAAATATGGTTATTGATACAAATTAAAAGTACATTTCTTTGGTCATGGTGGGGCTGCGACCCCTACATATTGCAAAATAACCTAATAAAATTTGTTATTAAAAAAAAAAAAAAAATGAAATTCAGTTATTCGTAATTTAAAGTTCAAGATCAGGCAATGCAATATTCATAAAAACCGTGGGATTTCTTCAGGTTGATCAGGAGTGGAGCCCAGGTAGCTGCTCTGGAAACTGCAGATCGCTGCTCTAAGTATCAGATAATTACCCGGGGGAAGCGGTAATAGGCTAGGGGCACACAACAAACTACAGAGGGGCATATTTACAACAGAATGGTGATGCGTGGTGTTAAGCAAAAATTGCTAACGCGCCGCTTTACCATTCTGAAAATGCAGGGACGTGCATTATTCACAAGAACTTGGCGCACCCATGGGTTTCCCCTAGCGCTAAATCTAGCTGCTTAGCGCCAACACAGGCACGCTTGCACCATAGTGCAAGGGTGCCTGCGTTGGGGGGAATGATTGTGTATGTGCAGGAAGCTGTTCATAAACAATCCAGAATAGCGATGTGAAACTCCTATGGGTGCTGCATTGTGCAGCACACATAGAAGTTGCAAATCGTCATTTTTATAATGATTGTTTATGTGCAGGAAGGGAGACCTTCCTGCACATGAACAATAATTCATGTTGATTTGCTGTTTGTATGTGTGCTGCACAAAGCAGGACACATAGAAACAGCAAAAACGAGGAGAAATTAATAATTTCTCCTCATTTTGCCAGGTTAAGACCAGGTTTTCCCTGGTCTTAATTTTAGCATTGCCTCCTATTGAGGCCACCCTTGTGAATAGGGGGCAGCATCAAAATCAATGGGTGTTGCGGCAGAACGCCCACCGGAACACCCATTGACCCCCCCCCTTCAAGTTAAGGGGCCGATTACGATGTCGTTAGGAAAACATTCCCACTGAATCGGGTTAGGAATGCTTATCAAATGATTCGTATTCGGGGAGTCCTACCGACCAACAATGTGTCTGGATGCTTACGGACTCGGTTCGGTCGGACTCCCATTGACTTCAATGGGAACCTGTGTTCCGAACGAGAACACAGGCTCCCATTGGAAAAAGGGGTGGTTGGGGAAAACCTTGCAGCCTGTGGCGGGCACCCCATGGTGCCTGCCACACTGTGCTTGGTTGGAAGGGGGGTCCCTTGGGTACACCCACGGGCTCCTTCGGAGGCCTACGGGTGAAGTGGGGCCTGCCAAGGGCCCCCAAAGACTGATTCCCACAGCCGTTTTGTCTAGGTCAAACCGATTCGGAACGGCTGTCTGAATCCGTCATCGTACTCGCTCGTTCGG
The DNA here is from genome assembly GCA_963921515.1 of Calotriton arnoldi. Lineage (NCBI taxonomy): Eukaryota > Metazoa > Chordata > Amphibia > Caudata > Salamandridae > Calotriton > Calotriton arnoldi. The sequence goes on along the minus strand of CAWUFW010000868.1, from coordinate 1,282,777 downwards.
AAACCGTCTCCATTGGGCTGTATGATTCAGCTCCGAATGACTCGGGCTACCTGAATGCTGTTCGGAACCGATTTGGACAGCCTGGATGGCTTCCTTGCATCGTACTCGGTCGTCCGGAAAGGTGACTGATTCAGTAGGAAACAAGGGTTCCGAATCGGAATCGACAATACCGAATCCCATCCGGAGCCCTTCCTAACGACATCGTAATCTGCCCCTAAGTGTAGCGTGAAAGGAGGGCCTTATTTACAAGGCGGTGTTAATCCACGTTAAGCGACTTAACACCACCTTGTAAATAAGGGGAAGGACTTAACGCCACAGAAACGTCACAAAAAGTGACATTCCTGTGGCGCTAAGCCCCTGTAATTATGCCCCATAGTTTCTTAGAGAAATGTAGTAACTGTTGGTTAGAAAGTCGATTGCAATAGAAGGTTGTGCTCTGCTTGGGAATTTCTGCTTTCCTTTCATCCACTGCAATTGCCCAGCAGTAAATTGCAATTCACCGTGAGTGCATTTTATATTTTTGAATCATAACCATTCAGGTGACATGTGGCTGCAGGTGACTGCAATCCCTTTCTGTGAGCATTTTGTGCCCTCTATACACGGTTGATCTGTATTTGGGGGGTCCGCATATATAGAGTGCAAAAGTACTCAAGGTTTGCATTTATGGCAGCTCCCACAACTAAGGATTTTTGGGTGGGAGAAAGTAGAGGAATGATGGTTCTTACTTTAGCAAATTGGTGGTGTCAATTACTATTACCGAGTCTAAGTGTGGAGGGTCATAAAGGAATGGAGGACAATGCTGAGGATCTTTAATATGAAGATAGCTCCAATGGGTTGTGCACATATTTCTGGGATAGGAGTCAGATTGCATCAACCTTTGGTTCCGAAACCATAACCTCTATTTTGTTATTATTTAGCCGTTCCCTGCTCCATTGCTCATCCATGTTTATGATTTCCAATGGATCAATTGAAGTGATTCTGTCCTCCAAAAACTGAAATTGAACTTAATCTAAATAATACTGTACCCTCACCAGATGTCTATCAAAAATAACAAAGCAGCTAATTAGATGTTAAATAAGGTCATGTACAAAGGGAACCCTTGAGGAACCCCACATAATGGGTTGACTTTCTGAGAGAAGCCCATTGAAAATGTTTAAGATTCTTCAAAAGGTTAATATCTAAACCATGTAATTGAGTATGTGTTCATATTGTTTGCTGAGGAGAGTCTATCTAGAGGGTTCAAGTAGTCCATAGCATTGAAAGCTACTGACAAGTCCAGGACAACCAGCAGGCCACCTGCTCCTTCATCAGCAAATTTAAGTATGTCACCCCCAAAAGCTATTTAGGTCAGATGCAGTGCTATTTAAAGGCATAAATTCAGATTGTAAAGGGGAAAGACACTAATTATATTGTAGGTAGGACAGGAGTTGATTAGTGACCGTCTTCCCCAGGATCTTGTCCAAGAGCCGTAACTTTGTAATGGGTTTAAAGATTACAAGAACTCTTGGGTCAAGGTTGTTTTTTTAACAGGAGAAGGAGGATCACTTTTTGGAAGGCTGTTGGGACAGTGCTTGCTGAGACAGGATAATTTATGATCCTAGAAAACCTATTCTCAGAAAAATATTCTCTGAGCAAGCAAATTGGGACTGGATCCATGATAGAATCCATGGGTTTTCAGGCTACTTGGATAAACACAAATTTCCTGAGAAGTGGTAAACCTGTGGGAAAAGGCAGAAGCAGAGTAAGCAGGAATGCCTGCAAAAAGGTCAGGCCATTTAGCAGATGCAGCAAGGCCAATAGATGTTTTTGTGAGGTAAAGATTAACATCCTGGCAGAAGTGGGGAAATGTAGAATCTTCTGCTTAACACATAGGCGGTTTCCCCTGTAGTTTTGCCTTTGCCTTCTGTGTTTTTGCTGTGTGTTTTACTTCGTTTTGCTGGTCTAGATGCTTTGGGCACTTTTCCACTGCTGTTCAGTACCATAGTGCAATTGCTCCCTTTGTCAATTGTTGTTATGGATTGATGTTTCCATAATTGGCTTATTTGGTTTACTGTTAGGTCCCTAGTACAGTGCACTGTGTGTGCCCAGGGACTGTAAACCAAATGCTACTAGTATGCTTGCAGCACTGATTGTGCCACCTACACAAGCAGCCCTGCAACAAGGTCTCAGGCCTGCCACTGTGGTGCCTGTGTGCAGTCTAGTACTGCCAAATCGACCTGGCAAGTGCACCCACTTGCCAGGCCTTCACCTTCCCTTTTCTTACATGTTAGTCACCCCTAAGGTAGGCCCAAGGTACCCCTGTGGGCAGGGTGCAGTGTATGTGAAAGGTAGGACATGCCCTGATGTGTGTGGCATGTCCTGACAGTGAAATACTGTCAATTTCGTTTTTCACTATTGTAAGCCTATCTGTCCCATAGGATAGAATGTGGAGTTTGCCCATAACATCTTATGAGCATTACTGCCCATGGGAACAAGATGGGAAAATAAAGTTCGATATGCCTGAACTCAGAATGTTAGGATGCATCTTTTAGTGAGGGTGATTTTTACATTCTGGGTTTGAAAATACCACTTTTAGAAAGTAGGTATTTTCTTGCCTCACCATCCAGTGTGCCTCTGCTAGGTTGTGAATTGACTGTCTGGCTTTGGAGTGACAGGGGCTGAGGATGTTCAGACAGCCACTTGGGGGGGTTGAGGTGTGTCCTGCCTTTCCAGGGTGAGCCAGGGCTGGGCTTAATAGACCTGGGCTGCATTCAGAGTAGGGGGAGGAGATTTCTTTCACACCTGAATGGGCCTGGTCTGTCAAGGACAATGCTTTCTCCACCTCCTGCCTGAAAGCTGCACCAGAGAGGACAGAACTGGTTTTGTCTGGGCAAAGAGCTTCTCTGTCACAGAGAACAAAGGATTTTGGATTATAAAAAGAGGGGCCCAGACCCCAAACTTTTAGATCACTTCTGGGAATCAAGAGGAACCTTTGCCAAGGAGAAGAGCTGGAGAAACTGAGGAGGAGTACTGCCCCTTTGCTGTTTGCTGTGTGGGGATATCTTGCAGTGGCTGTTTCTGCCAAGGAAAGGGAAAAGGACTTTTCTGTGTGCTGTGTCCCCTGCTTGAGGAAGATCTCCAAGGTCTTGAAGAAGAGCTTGCCTCCTGTTCTGAAGTCTCAGGTACACAAAGACTTCACCCCCAGCTCCCCTGAACTTCCTTGCTGGGAGTTCTGACTTGCCAAGAGGTGCCTGTAACTGTTCTGGGCCTCTGGAGGCTGTTCTGACTGTGGGAGCTGGAAAAGCAACGCAACGACGAGAAGCACAACGCATCCGTACCTGTTTCCGATGCATCGCCGAGGAAACCGACGCAGCGCCTGCCCGCACCTCGAGAAATCTCCGCACGCCGCATTGGACGCACCGATCTCCGAAGTCTGCCAAGCCCTGCTGTGCGGCTGCAAGAACCCACGCATCGTCACAGATCATCACGCATCGAGGCACCAGGTCTGTCGCATCGTTGGACGCAGTAAGAAACCGACGCATCACCTCCCCATGCAGTAAGAAACTGACGCATCACCTCCTCTCCGGTAAGGAACCAACACATCACCTCCCCTGTGCTGCAGTAAGGAACTGACGCATCACCTCCCCCGAAGCCAGGAACCCACACATCACCTTACCTGCGTGTAAGGAACCGATGCATCACCTTCCCTGCGACCCTTTTTGTTTGTGTGCCTGACGCGTCCAAGGTACTTTGTGTGAAAAATGTCGCATCTGCATTTTGCTTTGAATAGAACTATTGCTACCATTTAAAAGTCATATTTTTATTACTGTATTGTGGATTTTTGTCGTTTTGGTCTTGATTTGGTTTAGATAAAGATTACTTATTTTTCTGAACTGGTGTGGTGTCCATTTGTAGTGTTTTCACTGTATTACTGTATGTGCTCACAAATGCTTTACACACTGCCTCTGAGGTAAGCCTCTCTGCTCGTGCCAAGCTACCAAGGGGGTGAGCAGGGGTTATTTTAGAAGTGTATCCCCCTTACCCTGAATAGGAAGAAGGGTCCCTATTTGGTCAAAGGTGCAAACCCATGCCAACTAGAGACCCCCATTTCTAACACCCATGTTTTGTATTGCGGCGGGTCCTGCGCTAAGCAGCACCAGCCGCAAGACAAAACAGACACCCCACACATATCCCTGCACTACGTGGCAGGCACCATGCGGTGCCTACACATGGTGCAGGGATATTAGGTGCCCCCCAGTGCCTATGTCCCTGGCCCAGGGGGTTAGGTCAGCCCGCTACAGGCCCCCGAATCCGTTTCCGCCTGCCGTTTTGCGGCGGGTTGACCGCCGCAGAACGACCAGCAGAAAGGGATATTGTAATCCCTACGGCGGTGCCTGACAGGCACCATCGCCACTCTGGTACTACAGGGAGGTCTGACAGGTTGTTGGATACAGACCGCCTGTTGGGACTGTGGCGGTCAGAGTTTCCGACCGCCACCCGTCCAGAAGCCATTATAATATGGCGGACAGAGATCCCTGTTCCGATGGCGGAGAGACCGCCACCGACAGCCTGTCGGTGGCTGTCTCCACACCATCGTAATCAGGCCCCTTAGTTTTTGTTCTGAAATCATCCTTGAAGTTTTGTTTGGCAATCTTCAGAAATAACTGGACAGGGAAACCTTCACCAGCTTGAACATGTCAAAAATTAAAGTGATAACATTCTGTAAAATGACAAATAAAACCCCATGGTATGGCAAATATTAAGATAGGGACAGTTAAAGAATACACATATCGTAGTTTGGTCCTCTGCTCAGTTCTATCAGTACAAAACATAATTGTTGAAATACTAAAACATATCGAGTCTCCCACTTTTTTGTGGTTAATTCACTCAATATGTGCTCAGGGAGTGATGCAGAGAGATGCGCCAAAATAAAGGCCCTAAAAGACCTAATTAAATCTATGAAATGTCTAGTAAAAATGTTTTTTATTGCAAGAAGGTGATCAGGTAGAAATTTGACTCTTGCTGTCCTTTTATACAACTGCGTTAGTCCTTTAAAGAAGACTAGATATTTAGATCAGATCAAATCTAAGAGGCATTCAAGATAATCTCACCCAGCCAAGATTCAAAGCTCTCGAATTGGCAAGGTGGACAATACTGCTTTGTAGACAGTACAATGCATATAGGGAAAGACTCCTACCAGCAAGTTTAATACTGATCTCCAGATAGGATGCAATTTGTTTTCTGGGGTAGAACGAGAACAAAGAGAATATGTGGGCAACAGTTGAGTTTGGTAAAGAATTTATTTTAACGTTGTTAATAACCAGTAGCATACACTAGCTTTTATGTTAAGGGTGCATTAGCTAGCTACTAGGTTAAGCGTGGAGTCGTCGGTAAATATTACTTTTAACTATGTAAACACAGGATGACACATAATAATCAACATAAGGCCACATCACAGCTATGTGCACATAGTGCTCTTGGGCACATCCAGTTTACAGAAATCCTGTCAGAAGTAGAAAATGTGAAACTCCAGTGACGCAGTGTTCTGCTGCACATTCCCAGAGAGCGACTGACAATGTTTTCTAGTCTGGCACACTATGTGCAAGACTATAATGATCACCGTTGAAAACTCCCCTCACACAGAATCCAGACTTTCCTTAGTGGCCTCAGTCCTCTTGGAAACAGAAGTATGTGTCTTCAGCACTCGGTGCAGATCTCCACAGAGTTTGCATTGTCACCCGCTTAGTCAGCAGGTTTGCAAGGCACCTTCACACCGAACTAGCAAAGCCACGACTGGGACAGGAATGTTCCCTACATTGCAAACGGTGATGTACTCCCGCCTCGAGTGACCGACTGCATGCGAAACTGCTATCCTTACTTCTATTTTCGCCCAGGCATCATACTAATCTAGCATGTGTGCAGAGGCCTAGGCCAGACCCTGACAATGCGAGGTCCAGGAAGGGTCCTGTAACCTGGAGGGGCACACCAACTGTGCTCTTGTGCTGTGGAGTGGACTATAGCATCTGCCCTGGGTATATCGCGTAAAGCAGTGGTGGCAGTGTAGTGTATTTTGTGAATATGTTATGTAACTAGACCTTTTTCTCTATGTCAGTGAGAGCACAGCCTACTGACCCCTCTCATGTAAAGTTCCACTGTTATATGAAACTCAGAACCCTGCACTGAAATCTTATGTGCATGCCGAGAGCATGTGTGTGAAGTACTTGTGTTTTGTGTGGGTCTGAGCATTAGAGTTATTGGGGTCATTTTGGATGTCCCTGAGTTTATCACGGCACAAGCTGGAGAGTGAGGATTGCTTCACCAGACAGTGGGAGCATAGTGCCTTTATTCCTGTGGCTGGATGGTGGAGACTCAGACACCAAAATGAGGAGGACGGAAAAGGGCTACTTTTAGAAATCACTTGAAGCCCTATTTAACAAAGGACTGCTGATTAGTTTTACCTGACCACTGCCTTATGACAGATGGTGAGGGTTGGTATTGCAGTTTCTGTAGTTGTTCAAGGTTAGAAAGTTTCTAGGCAGGTCCTGCCCTTTTGTTTGTTTCTTATTGCTGCTTAAGGAAGGTGATGACTGCCAGGCTCAGTGCATACAGACTTCATTGTGCGCATGTTTTGTGTTACTCGAGCTTGAAGCCAGCCCCATTGTTTCTTGTTGTGAAAAACAGCACTTTGCACAAAGGCTGTGTTTGGAGAGCAGCCTGAAAATTACATTTGAAAGAGAACGAACCCAATACAGTTCTGAAACCTGAAAAAGTGGATCCAAATGCCCTGTCTGAAAATGTGTATAAAAAAGGGGTCCGAATCAACCCACGCTGTTCCAGTTCCTAGTTCTTCATGACCAAGAAAGGGAGTGCTCCACAGAGCACTTGAAGGACTGCTGTGTGACCAGGGCTTGTGTCTGCCTGGCAACCAGTTTCCCAGTGGTCAGGGAACATCACCTCAAGTCTGAACTTTCTGCTGAGGAGCTGAGGGTCTGTCTGGAAGCCCAGAGACCTGCCTGCCTGCTGGAGGAGGAAAGGAGTGTGTCTGGCCCTGCAGGAGTAGAGAATGTTCAGGGGGAAAAGTCAAGCATGGAAATAGCCAGAGAGAGCAAGCGACTGCCACAGAGTGAGCCAGGAGTGACCATTATGCAGAAAGAGTCCCCTTGCCTCCATAACAGGTCGCATCACCATCTGCATCAATGCCTGTTACAAACAAAAACAGTGAGCGAAACTAAATGCACTTTATTCTGCATTGCCTGTACCATTTGATCATCTAAAGTGCAAAACTGGAGCTGTGACCTTTTCCCAACTCCAAACTTTCAGTATGCCAATTTCCAGCATTTAGAAATGTGCAGAGTTAGAGACCAGGGGACAAGTCTGCTGTTATTTTCCCTGAAATCTTAGAACTGCTTAGCAGTAGTTTCCAGCATTTAGAGACTGAATAACAGTATTTCATGTGCTGTTGTCACCTTCCACGTATCATAGATGTTGCTTGACCGCTGTTGTAGTGTTGAGGATCCGTGCTAGGTGCCATTTCCTAAATGATGCTACCCGAGTGTGTGTTCCAAGAACTATAGCTGATGATTGGGAGTTGGATCTCATACAGGATATTTTGTTCACTGTCTTAGCAGCTGATATCAGGTTACATAAATCTGGGTACTGCTTGGCAGTTTGTTCTTGTATTCAGCATACAAGTTTCTGCTGTTTAGTTTCAGGATTCCAGTGTACTGCTTAGCATGTAGTAGTGTGGCACAGATGCCGGAGGAGTTTGTAGAGGCCTGGGTCTACTGTGCTAGGTTTGCACCCATACCTAGTAGATCTACCTGAATACTTAGCACAGTTCAGTCCGGATCATGGCTAACAGCTTTCTCAGCCCCTGACATTCTTGACGCTATCCCACTAGATTATGGGGTTTTGAGACTGGATAGACAGTCTCAAAAGGGAGGGGGCATTGCACTCATCTTTGAACGCACTCTGCCCTGCTCATTTTCTGAAGTTTCCATTGCTGGCTGTGAAACCGTCGTTTTCTCCGTAACTCTGTCCAGTAGCTGCAGGCTAGCAGGTTTCTTGATTTATCGCCCTCCTGGATCAGCCTCACAATTTCTAACAGCATGGACTGATGTCACCCCAGCTTACTCATTACAATACTCAAATTTCTTAATCTTGGGTGACTTCAATCTACATTTTGATTACACCACATGCCCCTTAGGATCCTCCCTTTGGGTGAATCTGGAAGCTGTGCATTAAAATCAACTCCCACACATAAGCATTGCCACATGCTGGACAATTTATTCTCCAATTCCTCAACTGTGAGTATGGCCCCACCTATACCTGTAGTCTGGTCAGACCACTTTTTGCTTCCCTTTCAGATCACCCTATCCTCCTGTACATCCACTATATTAGGCAATCAGCATCGACTCATGCGAAGTGGTCCAGAATCTCTACAGCATCCTTTACAGTAATGCTGGAAGTAAAATGTCCATCTCTAATTAATTATCCAGATACAGCAAACACTCAAGTAGAAAACTGGATTAATGCGGCGCTTGACATCATTGGCCCGTTAACAAACTGCACAGCCACCCAAACCAAACCATCTGCAAAGTGGTTCAATGATGAGCTCCTTCTGCTTAGAAAGAACTGTAAGCGCTTAGAGCGCAAATGGCGCAAGGAATTTAATGATATAACCAAAGCCAATTACGATAAAGCACAAGAGTTTATTACAAACAGATTAAGCTTATTTGTAGCAAATTCCATGCCCACAAGATCGAACAAGCTCAAAACTCATCTTGAGAACTGTTACAGATAGTGAAATATCTAACCTCCTTGGAGCACGTCTCCCCTGCCATAGTGCCTTCAGGGGAGAAGTGCAATGAAATCGCTTATTTTTTTTCAAATAAAGTTGCCAAGATATACAAGACTTTCCCCATAGAAGCTAAAGTAACCCCCTGCCCCCATAGCCAGCTTGAACCCCTTAGTTCCACCAGTAGGCTGTGCAGGATAAACTCCCTGACCATTCCAGAACTGCGCATGCTGGCCTGCAATGTAAAAACAGGCTCCCCACTGGACCCAGCCCCTCCTGCGGTGTTAGAGCGAGGGCTGGAGGCCATTTTATCAAGCATGTGCGACCTACTTAACCAGTCCTTTCAAACAGGTATGCTCCCTCAGAAATTGAAACATGCAATTGTAAAGCCTCTGTTGAAAAAACCCAATCTAGATGCCGGTAAACCAGAACATTTCAGGCCCATCTCCTTGCTGTCTTTCTTTTCCAAAATAGCAGAAAAACATGTCAATCAATAGCTGGTACACTACATAGAGAAAAATGATTTGTTACATGAGACCCAATCTGCCCCAGTGCAGCATCGAATCCGCACTTATGCTTGCCTCGGAATCGTTAAGACTCACTGCGGATGAAGGCAAAACTGGTGTCCTAATTATGCTGGATCTAAGAGCAGCTTTTGATACCGTGACCCCCAACCTTTTAATCAAATGGTTGCGGTCATACGGCATCGTAGGCCTAGCCCTAAGGTGGCTAACCTGTTTTCTCCAGAACCGCATCTATCAGGTGGTCCAAGAGTCATGCTCCTCGGAGTTTGTTACTCTGCAACAAGGGGTCCCACAAGGCTCTACGCTGAGCCCAACACTTGTCAACTTAATATATGCATCCCCTCGCTGATGTGGGTTGAGCGTCATGGCATGAATATTGTGTCCTACGCCGTTGACACTGAACTTATCATCTTCTTATCACAGGTTGATGGAATCTCCACAGCGGGGTTTCGAACTTGCTTGGTTAGCCTGGCAGAATGGATGGATCAGAGCTGCCTTAAATTAAATGCAGCAAAAACGGAAGTTCTCATTGTAGGGAAACAGCCATCCATCTGGTCCACAGCATGGTGGCCAGATGCTGTAGGACCAGTACCAACTCCAAAACCAAAAGTAAAAAATCTTGGACTCTGGTTTGACACCAATCTCACTTTTGATAGCCAGATATCCAAACTTGCTGGCGAATATTGTGGTATTTTGAAAATCTTATACAAGATCATAGGTCTGCTTTCGGAAGCGGCCAGTAAAACTATAGTCCAAGCACTCCTAGTTTCCAAACTTGAGTATTGTAACATATTCTATTTAAGTGCCACCCAAGGCAGACTCAAAATGCTCCAATGAGTACAAAATGCAGCGGTTAGACTACTGCTAAACATCCCGAGGTGCTTTTCTCTGGGACCAGCTCTCACTAGACTGCACTGGCTCCCGATCAGTAAAAGAGTATCTTTCAAAGCACTGTACTTCTGACGTAGAATTCTAAACAGCCATGGCCCTCGTTATCTGCAGACACTCATCAAGCCCTACAAACCCAGCAGGTGTCTCAGGTCCATTGGAGTGAGGTTAGCAGCTGTGCCAAGGGTGAAAAGAGCCCAGATAGGCGGATGCTCTTTTAGCGTCTTGGGCCTTAAACTATGGAATTCTCTTCCACTTGACCTGAGGCTAGAAAGTACCGAACCGACTTTTCAGAAAAAACTTAAAACCTGGCTCTTCAAAGCTTCATTGTCTTCCCCCTTCTCTGTAGACCTAGCAGCTTGAAGTCCCAGCGCGGGGACACTCCGTTTTTGAGTAACCAGGCGCTTTACAAATTCCATAACATAATAGTCATGGACTTTTTTGACCAGCTAGTGCTTTCCTCCTAGTGATTATTTGTGGTGTTGCAGGGGTTGTGCACTATTACTATACCAGAGATTCAATAAGCTAAGACAAATGTTATGGGTTTTCTAATGGATAAAATTTTTTATGAAAAATTCAATCCATTCAGCAGCAACTAGCTCATGAATATGCTTTCTTCATGAAGTATCCCTGCTTACGAAGTAAAGGAAATATCATTCAAGATGAGACCCTCGTCATTTTGGCCATTATATTCACTTACTGCCCGAACGCTGCTCCAATTTAGGAAGGCGTTGAAGACTAACCTCCTTAAAGAACCATACACCATAATGCACTAATTGTCCTCCCAGCTCCCTCTCCTATTACACGTTCACTTTATGCTTGTTGTTGACCATGTGCAGGAATCCAGTGCCTTTTGGCTATGTTCACATTATATTATTTATTATTATTTATTAGTTACATTTGTTAGGCGCACGAATCATTCCTACCATTCATTAATAATATATATATATATATAAATATATATACAAACGTTACAGGGACGTTATAGTTAGGCTGACATTTCACTCATACAAAACCAGAGAAATTCAGCAGTTATAGTTACCTGAGCTAGCTATATCTCATGCCTCATGCCTCAATGCACTGCTTATGACCTCACATATTACATCACTCATGACATGATCAGTGACATCACTGAAGATATCTGAAATGATATCTGAATTGACAGGTTTTCTAAATTCTAATTCCTAACTATAATGTCCCTGTAACTTTTGATTTTATCAGTGAATTCCTACGGCTTTTTAAATGCTAATTCCTTACTATAATGTCCCTGTAAACTTTGGTTTTTACAGTGAATTTCTAAGGTTTTTTCTAATTTTATTTCATAACTATAACATCCTTGTATTTTTTTCTATAATCAGATATTGAATATTACATCTGCATGGTGCACCACTTTTTGTTGTATTTGTCATCTATTTATTTAAAAAGTACATTAATCATCTTATTTCAAGATATATTTGGTTTTCGTGATGACATCGTGATCGTCGAAGACACACAGCGAATACAGCTTGTTTTTGGACAAGGTGTAAAACACATATAAACATAAAGTGTAAGTCTAGCTGTTTAGTAATATATTAATTTAACTTTCCCCTTTGTATTCATTTGTTCAAAAAACTACATCTGCAATGCATTTTTCTTGTTCGCGGCAACACCGGAGGTCATAATGACGTCAGTAGTCGCGAATACAGTTTGTTTTTTGACAAAGTGTTAAATTCATTTATAGACATGTTTTATTTAAAGTTTGAGTCTAGCTGTTTAGTAACATATTCATTTAACTTTCCCCTTTGTATTCATTTGTCAAAAAAAAGACATCAAAAATGCATTTGCCTTGTTCGCGGCGACACCGGAGGTCGCGATGACGTCGGTAGTTGCAAATACACTGCAAATACGTCGTGAAATGACACAACAAAAGCAAACATTCAATAGCCACCACTACATACAAAACTTATAACTGCATAATAGATTATAACCAACTCACTAAACACATTACTATCTAAAAGACCCTATAATAGCATGTATGACTCCCTTAATATCTCTATAACACAGTGTATAACTCTTTCAGTGACACCTGTGACTGAATGCATCACTGTATCAGTAAGGCTCTCATTCACTGTATAAGTATTTAAGTGGATCTATAAGATGGAGCATCAGTCTATCAATGGTTCTGTAACGAACTGCGTGACTGTCTCAATGCATCTATGACTGGGTGCATCAGTGTCTTAATGGGTCTGTGATTGCTTGCATGAGTTTCTCAGTTGATCTGTGACTAGGTGCATGAGTGCCTTTCTGCATTTGTAAGTACGTTTATGATTGTCTGATTGGATTTGCGAGTGGATACATGAGTGTTTAAATGGGTCTATGACTAGGAGTGGTTCTCTGATTGGGTGCGTGGGCCTCTGAGTAGGACTGTGAGTGGGTGCATGAGTCTCTGAGTGTATGAGTGACTGGGAGCATAAGTTTCTGAATGAGTCTCAGTGAATGTGTGAGTGACTGTATGGGTGTGTGAGTGTCTGAGTGGGTCTGTGAGTGGGTGTTTGAGTGTCTGAGTGGACCTGTGAGTGGGTGTATGAGTGTCTCAATGGGTCTGTGAGTGAGAGCATAAGGCTCTGAGTGGGTGAATACATGAGTGTCTGAGTGGGTCTGTGACTGGGAGGGTGAGTTTCTGGGTGAGTCTGTGGTTGGATGTGTGAGTCTTTGAGTGGGTGTATGAGTGTCTGAGTGGATCTGTGAGCGGGTGTATGAGTGTCTCAGTGGGTCTGTCAGTGGGTGTGTGAGTGTCTCAGTGGGTCTTTATATGGGTGTGTGACTCTCCGAGTGAGTCTGTAAGTGTGTGCATGAGTATCTGAGTGGGTCAGTGAGTGGGTGCATGAGTGCCCAGGTGGGTCTGTAAGTGGGTGTAAGATTCTCTAAGTGGGTATGAGACTGTGCGCATAAGTCTATGAGTGGGTCTCTAAGTAGGTGTGTGAGTCTCTGAGTGGGTCTGTACATGGGTTCTTCACTCTACCAGTGAGTCTGTGAGTGGGTGCATGAGTATCTGAATGGGTATGTGACTGGATGTATAAGTGTGTGGGTGGGTATGTGAAAGGGTGTATAAGTGTCTGAGTGAGTATGTGAGTGCGTACAGAAGTCTGTGACAGTGACCGGCGAGTGTGTACAAATATAAATTCATTTTTTAATATTTTCACCAATATTTGCGGTGTTGCCATGATTTTTGCGATGTCCCAGCAATGGTACATGGGGTGGGGCACGCTGGCGGTCATGGCGTCATCGCAAATATTGCGCAAGATTAAAAAAAATCAATTTTGGAAACATAACTTGCATCACTAACACCCCCATTTCTCAAATATGGGGTCAGAGTACCTCCACCCTGACCTCTTATGTTAGCTTTCACAGAAATTTTCAGCCCTGAGAACCGTTCCCAACTTTCTGTTCAGGTTGAGTCCAGCCAATCACAGCATTCCCGGTGACACGCGCATTCGCGATTTACCGCGAAATCGTTGCGAAATATCTACAACCATCGTGAAATCGCCACAAAATATCCATGGCCAGAAATATCACTATATTCAGGCCTGCCAGGTATCACGCATAAGGTGTGACACTACCGCATTTCAGTGTGGTGTTCCGCATCACCGCACTGAAATGCATTGTCACGCATTTTAATGCCACTGTCTCACTCTGCCAGCTGTACCAGCGCTGAAACTGGCTACTCCAGGCTGCTAGCGTGCGCGCGCCGGCGCCTGTGACTTGCCAGCACTCAGGCTCGCTCAGTAAACAGTTAATGTGCTTGTTGGCTGAGTGCAGCGCTTGCTACAATGTTACAATCTTTAGCCCTGCTCTGCTTGGCTGCATTAAAATTCCCGCCCGCGGCGCCGCGCGGGTGTAACACTAGTGACTCGTCACTTCACTGCCCAATACCGACCCTGGGCGGGGCAAGCCCTCAGCAGTGGTTGCCATGTACTGGCTGTGGCTGCGCGGGGGGATGTTGTGATCTCATGTCCTGGAACAGGAAGGAAGTGAGGCCGCTCAGAAGCGGCGGGGGATTCGACTGGAGTTGTGCTGTCCGCGTCCCTCCCAGCATCCGCGGCATAAACTCTGAGTGCGCTCCTGCCTGCGCATATTACCCTGCGTTGGATCCCTGATGGCAGCTCTCTCAGTCAATCATGGCCGTGCATGAGAGAGGCCTCGGGGAGAGCTGCCTGCAGTGCTGTGCAGCCATGACACGTGCGGCTCACCACGGCGGCCGTTCCACTCGCGCTCAGAGAGAGTGAGACACTAGTGCCAGCTGCCAGAGGACTGTGAGACTACACAGAACAAGTAAGTAAATTGGCCAGGCAGCCTGCCTGCTGCCACTGACTTTAGTAGTGTTGTTGTTCATGTTGTTCACTGTCAGAGAGAGTCTCACACACACAGTGCACTGCAGCTAGTCTGTGAATAACCGCGGCGTCCGTTGGATGAGATTGATGCAGACCCAGCCGTGCGTTCATTAGCCCTGGGTCTGTGTGTTACTGGACGGCCGCGCCTGGGACTCACTGGACTGGAGCCAGCCTAGAGGGCTACTATCACTGAAGTGGCCGGCAAACCCGAATTACGGTGGCCTGCGGTGGCTCGCGGCCTAATTGAACCTGCAGCCCCTGCCTTGCAGAGAGACACTGCATTAGTAATTATTGGAGCCGTCATCGCCACACTCCTTGGGACTCTGCGGCCGGCCCCGGCCCAAGTAAGTACCAGCCTCTGTGAGCTTAAGTTAACATAATGAATGACAGCGCGCGATCAGGGAGCTGCAGCCTGCTGGTGTTTGTTAGTACCATAAAGTGACACTGCGGAATGTTTTTAATTTCAATTATCCTGCTGCCTGGGCCCCAGTTGCTTATTTCATATTTCTGCTGGAGTTCTTACAGTACACCAGGCAGAATGGTTGTGAACACTTCTAAGCGCTTCAGTTTCAACCCACACTATTGCTGGATGGATGCACTCACTACCTTTTATGAAAACACTTTAGCTGTTGTCAGGGGAAATGTGCTACGATTTACATTTGCAAGACTGGATTTTCCATGAATGAATCGTTCTGTCTGTATAATGTGTGTTTGTGTGATGTAAAGTGCTCTGACACCCTGCACTGGTATGAGCAGCACTATAGAACAAACGAACTGTTTGTGAGAGAGGGACCAAAAGATATTAGAGTGCTTTAAAAAATGAAATACATGATATAAGGCATATAAATGATACTACACAATGGTGTTCAGCCATTTACGATAGACAAAGAGCATTAAAGTAGAAATTACAGCAGTCACAAATATTGTGTAACAGCAAAGCCATACGTCAATTGCAGCAGTTTTAAGATCTTCATAGAGTTTCTCGTTGCTCAAATGGGTATAATTTCTGATATTTATATGTTTCCTTTGTCTTCACTGCTTGATTTTGCTCGCGAAAATGTGTCACTCATAGTTGTTCAAATGTCACTCATAATTACACTGAAATTATGAAAATGTCACACATAGCAATCTAAAACCTTGGCAGCTATGTATATTGTTCGGCTTTAATTTCACAAAAACTACTGAATGGATTTGCACCAAACAACAAAAAGCACAATCTGCTTAACAAAATCTACCTTTCTGCCAAATTTGGCACAATTCCGTTCAGTGGTTCGGGCTGTAGGTTCCACAACGCGTTCCTATGGAAATTAACATTACAAATGCACTTTTATTTTGCACCCTTTTTTCTCAGTCCGCCCTGCACAGATCATCCACCAAACTTTCTATGACACACAGAACCTACTTTGACAACATTTTGGGGAAAGTTTCATGAAGATTGGTCAAACGACGCCAGAGTTATAGGCAAATCAAAAAATGCTTTTTCTATGGAAACTAGGTCCTAACTAGGGGTGGGCAGAGCTTGTGGAGTTCAGCTACGCGGAATTCCATGGAGGTGCTCAAAAACTCAGAGTTCGCGGAGTTCCGCCTGACCTGGATTATGACTCGAGGAAAGAATAAAGGCTCTCCAATGTTCTCAGTGTGACTTGCTGCAAAAGGCTTCTACCCTTCTGTCTTAGGGATGCCTGTATTACACCGCCTGACCTGTTACGGTGTAACCCGGGTGGTGAGATGATTGAGTTATTGGGCATCAGGTTGAGAGTGAGGCGGCTGATTATTGGTGGACTCTTGGAAGCCAGGTGTGGCTATCAGAAGAGGGCCTGTCCACATATCTGGTGCAACGGAGGCGCAGAGTTTCATCAAAGGGCATCAGCTGTCACTTACCTTGAACACATTGCCGTAGGTTCCGCTGCCCACCTTCAGGACGCGCTCAAAGTCCCACTGTAGGTTCCTCCTGAGTATGACGGCGCTTAGCCGTCCCTGCCCATCCATACTCTGTGCTGCGATACCTCAGCTGGGGAAGACCTAATTAGTGCTCGTGATTCTCACAAAAGCACATGTGATGCAAAGTCTGAAGAATGGTGAAAATAGAAAAGGGGTGGCATATGAGAACGTGATGTATACACTTAGCTGCTATTGGTCAAGCTACCCTCTACCTCATTCAGGATGACGTCACATGCAGTCATATATGTGGGTGGCTCTAACTGGGACTGGGCAGCGCGAAGAGCTTACGTTACGTAGATAGCATCTTTGATTGGTAACTAAGCACCTTGTGTATAGGCTCGTCATCCCAACCTATCCTCACAAAAATTTAAAACTTTCAAAGAACGGTGTGGGCATATAATCAACAGCAATATATCCATGTAGCTAAATAATATGCTCAAAATATAATGGTAAATGCATCATCCATAATGGTTATGGAGTGGACAAGTTGTCGATTTTGTGATGTTTATTAAAGGTATTAAAACTTTCAGTGGCTGCAAGACTTTTTTTTATCACATGGCACTGTTAAAGCGCTATCCCAAAAGGACCGATTTCCTGCGCAGATATACCAGTTATCAGCAGCACTCGTTCTGCAACACACTTGGAGACAGACTTGAATGAGACCTGCCTGTCACAGCGAAATGGTGCGCAGTGCAGCTTTAGTCTGTTTTCGCTTTCTATGTTGCTCGTGCAGTCCGTATGACCAGCGGCTGCCTGTGCTGCTGTCAGAAAGCTCTGCACACGTTTCCTGTGCAGTTTTCAGATGCAGGAGTTGGCAGAGAGCCCAGGGTTGTCCACAGTGCCAAGTAGGTAGTAAATCCGCTCTGCCACACGGCGGAGGCAGAGTTTTTGCCAAACTCCTCACTCCAAGTGGAGCAAGGAGTGACAATAGCTCTGTGAACTCCGCCAGTGGAATGGAGCTCACTGCCCAACCTTAGTCCTAACTATAACTACCTACTGGTGACCGCCAGTAGGTTATATATATATATATATATATTTAGTTTCCGTTTCCCATCCGAACACAAAAGGCGGCTATCCAGGCTGAGTTTTTCATATTCCGATTTATTTTCAGGCACGAGGAACAATCTACACATTTCGGTCGCCCAACGCAACCTTGTTCATGAGAAAAATGTTGCTGGCAGCAATTAATGGACTCAGGGGCTTAATCCCTTTCCCTGAAGGTAAACAAAAATAATATAACATAAGGTGGCAGGGTAGGGATACACTGCCCCCCTAAGCTCCATGGGGCTAAAATGCAAAACGTATTGGCAATTTTTGCCACGATCCAGCAGGACTCCGGGCCGCATTCTTCACTTATAGTCCCTGGGGAGCCCACCACAGTATGAAGGCTGCAGGTATTAAAATCTTTAGGACCTTCAGACCTTGGTTATTTTAAGCTGAATAGTGTCTTGTTTGACAAATATTCCATAGAGTGTTCCATGTTCTTGATTGATCCTTCATAGTACTCTGTGGTGTATTTCTCATGAGAGTTCCATAGTCTGCAAACAGTGTGGTACAGAGTAAGCTCTTTCCATAAAGTAAATACTGTTTACAGTACCCATTTGTCTACTCATATCAACTTTATTTCTCAATGTAGGTTCTGTGACTGTGAGGGGTTTGATACAGATAAAAGCTGCCTGTAGTAGGGCATTCATTTTTTAACAGATGTTGAGTATCTTGGGTAACTTGTCTTGCTCTGAACAGCTGTATACATATTCAACACCATGTGCAATGAGGGTTTCCCATATATCTGTGGTTGGTTGTTAATGTGAGCTCGGCTACCTGTGAAGTGTAGGGTATACGGTTAATGTTGCACATAAAACATGCTTGCTACACCTGAGAGAGTAATGCCATACTAGTTTATAGAGTAATGTGCACCAAAGAAGATTGAATGATCATAAGTGTTGTCAACAGTGATGTCATCAATGATGTCATTGGAAATGTTATCAGTGATGTCATAAATGATGTTTAAGAACACGTCATGAGTGATGTAATATGTGAGGTCATAAGCAGTGTATGGTGGGGGCGCAAATTATAGTTAGCTCTGCTATCTATAACTGGTGAATTTCTGTGTTTTTTTAAGTTCAAGAAGTTAATGTTGTCACTGACATATTCACCTAACTATAACATTACTTTAACCTTTGTTTTTTTTCTGTGAATTTCTAAGCTTTTTTAAAAAGAAAAATCAATAACAGATCTTTTTATCAGACCTTCTTATAATCTTTGGTTTTTCAGTGACAATATATATATATATATATATATATATATATATATATATATATATATATATATATATATATATATATATATATATATATATATATATATATATATATATATATATATATATATATATATATATATATATATATATATATATATATATATATATATAATTTCCAAACCTCTCCTATAACAAAGAGGCAGCAGCACTCCGCAACATTTAATCCTTTAATCAGTCAGCTCAGCAGTCCTAATATATTTCGGTCACCATTGACCTTCTTCAGAGGTAAGCCGATAACATCGCTTGAGGGGCAGAGATAAAACAACAAGTTAGTTAATCACCGATCTTTATAGTAATCGCCCCCTGGTGGGCGCCCAGATGGGTTGAGAGTGCATTCTGGTACTTGCTGTTTTGTGTCCCTCTGATTACAATCCTCCAGTGGACGATGTCAGTTTTTAGTTTAATTTCAGGTAAAGTTGCGTCTTAAACAAGCCCACTTTCAAGGCGAGTAAGATCCATGCTGAAGCCAATCTTCGGCGGCGCCGTTACCCTTCCGCTTTCACGAGCTCCCAACAAGGTTCATTTTCGGGCAAATTCAGCGCTCTTGCTGGTGGTGCTTGCTGACGGCTGAACCACGCCGTGTAACATCATTTCCAAACCTCTCCTATAACAAAGAGGCAGCAGCACTCCACAACATTTAATCCTTTAATCAGTCAGCTCAGCAGTCCTAATATATTTCGGTCACCATTGACCTTCTTCAGAGGTAAGCCGATAACATCGCTTGAGGGGCAGAGATAAAACAACAAGTTAGTTAATCACCGATCTTTATAGTAATCGCCCCATGGTGGGCACCCAGATGGGTTGAGAGTGCATTCTGGTACTTGCTGTTTTGTGTCCCTCTGATTACAATCCTCCAGTGGACGATGTCAGTTTTTAGTTTAATTTCAGGTAAAGTTGCGTCTTAAACAAGCCCACTTTCAAGGCGAGTAAGATCTATGCCGAAGCCAATCTTCGGCGGCGCCGTTACCCTTCCGCTTTCACGAGCTCCCAACAAGGTTCATTTTCGGGCAAATTCAGCGCTCTTGCTGGCGGTGCCTGCTGACGACTGAACCACGCCGTGTAACATCATTTCCAAACCTCTCCTACAACAAAGAGGCAGAAGCACTCCGCAACATTTAATCCTTTAATCAGTCAGCTCAGCAGTCCTAATATATTTCGGTCACCATTGACCTTCTTCAGAGGTAAGCCGATAACATCGCTTGAGGGGCAGAGATAAAACAACAAGTTAGTTAATCACCGATCTTTATAGTAATCGCCCCCTGGTGGGCGCCCAGATGGGTTGAGAGTGCATTCTGGTACTTGCTGTTTTGTGTCCCTCTGATTCCAATCTTCCAGTGGACAATGTCAGTTTTTAGTTTAATTTCAGGTAAAGTTGCGTCTTAAACAAGCCCACTTTCAAGGCGAGTAAGATCCATGCCGAAGCCAAACTTCGGCGGCGCCGTTACCCTTCCACTTTCACGAGCTCCCAACAAGGTTCATTTTCGGGCAAATTCAGCGCTCTTGCTGGTGGTGCTTGCTGACGGCTGAACCACGCCGTGTAACATCATTTCCAAACCTCTCCTACAACAAAGAGGCAGCAGCACTCCGCAACATTTAATCCTTTAATCAGTCAGCTCAGCAGTCCTAATATATTTCGGTCACCATTGACCTTCTTCAGAGGTAAGCCGATAACATCGCTTGAGGGGCAGAGATAAAACAACAAGTTAGTTAATCACCGATCTTTATAGTAATCGCCCCATGGTGGGCACCCAGATGGGTTGAGAGTGCATTCTGGTACTTGCTGTTTTGTGTCCCTCTGATTACAATCCTCCAGTGGACGATGTCAGTTTTTAGTTTAATTTCAGGTAAAGTTGCGTCTTAAACAAGCCCACTTTCAAGGCGAGTAAGATCCATGCCGAAGCCAATCTTCGGCGGCGCCGTTACCCTTCCGCTTTCACAAGCTCCCAACAAGGTTCATTTTCGGGCAAATTCAGCGCTCTTGCTGGCGGTGCCTGCTGACGGCTGAACCACGCCGTGTAACATCATTTCCAAACCTCTCCTACAACAAAGAGGCAGAAGCACTCCGCAACATTTAATCCTTTAATCAGTCAGCTCAGCAGTCCTAATATATTTCGGTCACCATTGACCTTCTTCAGAGGTAAGCCGATAACATCGCTTGAGGGGCAGAGATAAAACAACAAGTTAGTTGATCACCGATCTTTATAGTAATCGCCCCCTGGTGGGCGCCCAGATGGGTTGAGAGTGCATTCAGGTACTTGCTGTTTTGTGTCCCTCTGATTACAATCTTTCAGTGGACAATGTCAGTTTTTAGTTTAATTTCAGGTAAAGTTGCGTCTTAAACAAGCCCACTTTCAAGGCGAGTAAGATCCATGCCGAAGCCAATCTTCGGCGGCGCCGTTACCCTTCCGCTTTCACGAGCTCCCAACAAGGTTCATTTTCGGGCAAATTCAGCGCTCTTGCTGGTGGTGCTTGCTGACGGCTGAACCATGCCGTGTAACATCCTTTCCAAACCTCACCTACAACAAAGAGGCAGCAGCACTCCGCAACATTTAATCCTTTAATCAGTCAGCTCAGCAGTCCTAATATATTTCGGTCACCATTGACCTTCTTCAGAGGTAAGCCGATAACATCGCTTGAGGGGCAGAGATAAAACAACAAGTTAGTTAATCACCGATCTTTATAGTAATCGCCCCCTGGTGGGCGACCTGATGGGTTGAGAGTGCATTCTGGTACTTGCTGTTTTGTGTCCCTCTGATTACAATCCTCCAGTGGACAATGTCAGTTTTTAGTTTAATTTCAGGTAAAGTTGCGTCTTAAACAAGCCCACTTTCAAGGCGAGTAAGATCCATGCCGAAGCCAATCTTCGGCGGCGCCGTTACCCTTCCGCTTTCACGAGCTCCCAACAAGGTTCAATTCTATATACATACACATATATATTTATATAGATACCTATCTATCTATCTATATAAATATATATGGGAAAACGACCTTTACAACGCGGTCAAAACACCGCAATACATTTACATCGCTGTTTTTAAAACGCAAGTCATTACAACGACTTGCACTGGAGGGTGCTCTAGACTAAGGAATAGTGTAATTTACTATTCCAACACCTTCCCTACTGTACGTAGACTGGAGTTGGAATAGTAAATCACACTATTCCTAAGTCCAGCGCTCTCCAGCGCAAGTCGTTGTAACGACTTGCGTTGTAAAAACAGCGATGTAATGTACCGCGATCTAAATGATCGCGTTGTATCATCATACATCCATATATATGTATATCACCTACTTGCGGTCGACGGTAGGTAGTTATATTTATGACCATGTTTCCATTGGAATTTTCCCAAAACAGTGTGCTGATGCTTTTTGTTGTACATGAAAGGTTTTGGGGTATTTCGTCAAGTGGGAGCTGAAAAAAAAGGGGGGGGGCAGAAAAATGTGTGTTTTCCATGCTAATTCCCATAGGAGCTTTAGACACGACTACAGCCTGTCATTTGAGATGTCATCAGTGATGTCAGAGACCATGTCATCAGTGATGTAATCTATGAGGTCATAAGCAGTGCATTGCGGGGGCATACATTATAGTTAGCTCAGCTAACTATAAGTGCTGAATTTCACTGGTCTTGTACGAGAGGAATCTGAGCCTAACTATAACATCCCTGCAACCTTTGATTTGTTCAGTGAATATATATATGTATATATATATATATATATGAGAAAAATGTTTGCACAAAATCCGAAACTGAATCCAACACCATCTGTGGGGACGAATACCCCAACGAATATCCTAACTGACAATGATTTAAATGCGTTATCCACCCTATATCAATTGGAATCGGCACCCGATGGGACAGACAGACAAGATTTGGATAACACAATAGAGCTCCTGAGAGATCTGGGAATAGAGCAAAGAAGCGGAAAAAGCAGCTTCAAAGCAAAATCAAGATTTATCCCGAAAGGACCATTCGATGCAGTGAATTGCTTTCATGAAACAGTGATTAAGGATTTGGATAAACTCAGGATGACTGGGAATCGATCAGCAAAGAGAAACAAAAAGAAATTTAATTTAAATATGGAGGAATAATTGACTATTACTACATTACAAAAAGATCAGAGTATAGTCATTAAGCCTTCAGATAAAGGGGGAAACATTGTTATACTCAGAAAAGAGCAGTACCAAGAAGAAGCCTATAGATTACTAGGAGATCCAGAGAACTATGCAAAAACCTCCAGGACAGTGTACAACACCAGCATTGTAGATTTTAAGTCTATGTAAAAACTTGGCGAGACGAAGGAATCCTGTCAGAAGATGAATATGGATTCATAAAAGTGGACTATCCTGTGATACCAACATTTTATTACTTGCGTAAAGTCCATAAGAAGAACAAGGAGAGGCCACCAGGCCACCCAATCGTATCATCCAAAGGAAGTGTCCTTGAAAAGGCGTCAATCTATGGTGACTCGTTCCTCTCTCCAATAGTAAGAGACCTTAGCTTATTCATACAGGACACCACTGATTTAATTAGTTTAATACAAGATATTCAATGGGAGGCAGACTTCATCTTGATTACTATGGATATTGCAAGTCTATACACCTGCATTGATCATGACAAAGGACTGACGGCATTGGAATATTTTCTAAAGAGAAGACCATTGAAGTTCATGGAACATAACCAAATGTTATTACAAATGACTTCCTTTTGCCTGAGAAATAATATCTTCTTATTTGCAGGTGATTTATACTGGCAAAAACAAGGGACGGCAATGGGCACGTGCTTCACCCCCAGCTACGCAAACATGTTCGTGGGCTGGTGGGAGAAGCATGTGGCCTGGGCCGAACACAATGAGAAATGGGTAGAAAAGATCGCACTATGGTCAAGATACATAGACGATTTGTTTATTGTATGGCGTGGCACGCGGGTTGAAGCAGAGGAATATGTCACAGACCTCAATAAGAATGAACTCAATTTGAAATTTACCTGTGAAATGAGCATGACAGAAGTACCCTTTTTTAGATCTGACAGTGTTTGTTAACAATGATAGACTGTGTACAAAGTTATTTAGAAAGCCAACTGCTGGCAACACAGTTTTACACGCAGGAAGCCAACACCCTAAGTGTTTGATTAATAGCATACCCTATAGGGAGATTTTAGGATGAAATTGTTCACTGGAATCTGACTTTGAAGAAACAGAGAGAGAGAGACCATGTCCAGATTTAGGGACAGACGATTTCCTCCCGCGGTATTGAAAAATGACAGCGAGAAAACAAAGAAAAAGAGCAGGCAAGAACTCCTAACATATGGGGGAGGGAAAAAGTCAAGGCAGATGGTGGCAAACACAAAAGAGAATCCGAGGTTAATACTAAGTTTCTCTTCAGAATCTAGACAGATTCGAGAAATATTCGAAAAGAATTGGGGAATCCTACAATCAGATCACACACTGGAAAAAGAGATACTGGACAGGCCAGATATAACCTACAGAAAATTGTATCCTTGAAAGATATATTGGTCCATAGCCACTTTCAGGAGAAGACAAGCAAAAACATTGGGGTAACAAGATTCTTTCCTTGCACCAAATGCAAGGCGTGCAGGGGGAGAGTCAAAGTAAAAGATTTTGAGATACTGAGAAGGAAGGAAAGTAAGAAAATCACCACACTGCTCAATTGTAACTCTGATTTCGTAATCTATTGTCTGGTTTGCTCATGTGGCAAAAGATATGTTGGGAGCACAGTACATCAGGCCAAAAAGAGGGTCTTAGAACATGTGAGAGCCATCATTAACCGGGATAACACCTAACCTGTGGCAAGACACTTTGCAAAAGTACAAGAGAGCAGAGGAGACAAGCTGAGATTTTTCTGCATTGACCAGGTACAACACAAAGAGAGAGGAGGAGACAGAGTGAGAGCTTTGAGACAAATGGAATCCAGATATATAGTTGATCTCAGAACCAGGATTCCGACAAGGTTGGACACTGAGGAGGAATTGTGGATCCATGTGGGACAATAAGAGTAAATAGCCTTCAGGATAGAAGTTGTGCATCATGTCATTTAGACATCAGTAGACTTCCGCATTAGAAAAATTCTAGTGCCATTTATTATTATTATTATTATCATCAATTTTTTGCCTATTTATTTTTATTTTTTTATTATTATATCTAGTTTTGTTTTGTTAATTGCACTATTTCTTGAGATGCACTTCAGCACTTTGTGTTCACTTGTATTTGGTGAGTTATGAAACAAACTGTCTGCTGCAAAAACAATAATTCTTTTTAACATTATCCATCGGAGGACTCAAATATGCATAGACAGAAGAAGCCTATAAAATGCCATGTCCACTGATATTAAACATCCGGTATAGACCATCTTAGAAAAGAAGGAAAGAAACATTGAAAGGATAGGATAAAATGTTGTCTGTAAGCCCATTTAGGGCATAATAAGTGAGAGGGAATAAGAAGTCATTTTGGCAAAATTATGGGTAACCATAAGCTAGATCCCTGAATAATATGTACTAGATATACCCTATTTGGGATATAGGAATAAATAAAGGACACAATTGCAACTGGGTCACACCAAATGAGAAGGAGCTACATGAATGAGTGGGCACATAAGATTATTGTGTTGTATTCATCAAGATGCATATCCAATTAACTAGTATACTAAAGAGAAAAATAGGAGATTGCGATCATATTTTGTATTTCATGGATTAATTGAGATGTCATAAAAATTAATTTAGATTGCCAAGTGTGACATCAGAAATAAAATGGAGATGCAAATGATTTTTTATGAAGTGTTAAGTAATGAAACATATCACATGCAATACACTTCCTGCAGTTACAAAATGGCCACCGTGCTTTTCTATTTTTGTAAGAATGAGTTGAGATACCAGTCCTCTGTTTCATGTTTATCCTTTCACGATTCACGGAGCCCGATACGTCACAGGTGTATTTAAATCATTCAGACACAATGATATGCTGACATTGACAAAGGCCAGGGAGCCAAAACGCGTTTGTCAGCTAAGGTTACACGTGAAAAAATGAAATAAACATTAAGATAAAGAAGCCCGGAGTGCCCAAGTGCCCAGCGTCTTTTTGGGAAAAGGAAGTGTTTCACGAGTCCGTCCTCACGTGCTGTGAGCACCCGCTGTGCCGAAAGTGGTAGCCGTAGACAGAAGTTTGGAACAATATATATATATATGTGTGTGTGTGTGTATATATATATATGTATGTATATATACACGTATGAATATCTATCTATCTATCTATATATATTCACTGAAAAAACCATAGGTTTTAGGGACAGTTATAGTTAGTTGGACATTCACTCGTACAAAACCCGTGAAATTCCCCGTTATAGTTAGTTCAGCTAACTATAACTCGCGCCCCGCAATGCACTGCTGATGACGTCACATATTACATCACTCATGACATGGTCAGTGACATCACTGATGACATCACTGATGACATCTCAAAATGACATCACTGATGACATCATGCAGTGACTGTGTTTCTGTAAAGTTTAAATATTTTTAATATATATAGGAAAAGACGTATTGAAGAATGAGTGGGTGTATAAGTGTCTGTATGGATGATTTAGTAGGTGCGTGACTGACTCTATAAGTGAGTGATTTAACGTATCTTACTGAATGCATGGGTTAGTGACTAAACTGGGTGAATGTCTGTATCCGACTGTCTGTTGCTGTGTAAGTGGCTGTTTGTGTTTGTGAATAGCTACATGAGTGTCTATATGAGTTATTGAATGGTTGTCTGAGTATCTGTATGGGTGCCTGAGTGTTTGTGTGGGAGGGGTGTGTGCGACTCTGTGCATAGATGTGTGAGTGGGTGATTCACTGGGTGGATGGTTTCAAGAGTGCATCTGTGATAGACTGTATGGGTGGGTAAGTGTGTGTAAGAGTGTGTTAGTGAGTGAATGTATGTCCCAGTGGTACATGTGTGACTAACTACATATGTGAAAGGCAGTATATATGTGTGTTGGAGTATATAAATAGCTATAAGCGAGAGTGAGTGATTGTGATAGTGGCTGTATGGATGAGTGTGTGCTTGTATCAGTGATTGTATAAGAGCGTAACAATGTGCTAGTATTTGTATGATTAAGTGAGCTGGTGTGTGTATAACTGTATAGGTGAGTAAATGGCAGTGTGTTTAATTATTTGCATGACTGACTAGGTGTGTGAGTACCTCTATGGATGAGTGGCGGTGTTTGAGTGTCTATATAGGAGTAAGAGTGCATATGATAGTCCTGTACTGAGTGACCATAAGTATGAGTGACTGTACGGGTGAGTGAGTGGATGTGTGTGTGTAGACCTAAGAATCAGTGAGTGGGTATGTAGTTATTGGTGTTGGAGTGTCTATGGTTTTGCGAATGGCAGTCTGTAATTTAGAGTGGGTGTATCAAAGGTTATATTAGGGTGTGAGGAGGTGCATCAGATTATCACGTGGATGATGTCATCAGTGATGTCATCAGTGATGTCATTTGAGATGTCATCAGTGATGTCATCAGTGATGTCACTGACCATGTCATGAGTGATGTAATATGTGACGTCATCAGCAGTGCATTATGGGGCGCGAGTTATAGTTAGCTGAACTAACTATAACGGGGAATTTCACGGGTTTTGTACGAGTGAAATGTCCAACTAACTATAACTGTCCCTAAAACCTATGGTTTTTTCAGTGAATTTCAAAGGTTTTTAAATGCTAATTTCTAACTATAACGTGCCTAAAACCTATGGTTTTTTCAGTGAATTTCAAAGGTTTTTTAAATGCTAATTTCTAACTATAACGCCCCTAAAACCTATGGTTTTTTCAGTGAATTTCAAAGGTTTTGTAAATGACAATTTTTAAAACTATTTATTTTTAGATATTTTATTTATTAAATTACATTGTAATTACATTATACATTACATTACAAAATATACTTTCTCAGAATGAATTACTTTAGTTTAAATACTTTGCAAATAGGCAATAGAGTTTTAAGTACACTAGTTACAGTTGTTGCAATGGGCAACACAATTTCAAACACAATGCAACATTGAGCTCAATGCGAATTTCTAGTTAAATGCAATTAGTTACTTTATGGATTACTTTTCTAACCACAGGACTGGATCCTAGATTCAGTCCTGGGACATCTCCTGTAAACAGTTGAGTAAAAGCGTTTTGGTTACAGTAGTGATTTTTAAGGAATATTATTGTATTTTAAAAGTTGACACTTAGAAACTTTTTCACATAGAATCACCAATGTTATCCTATGGGAGGAAATTCACTTAGCAGGTAAGTAGTGTTATCGTTACTTTTTCTTACTCAGTGTTGGATCCTGGATCCAGCACTGGTGCATCTCCTGTAAACAGTTGAAAGAATGCGTTTAAGTCAAACAGGCGATTTTTAAGGAATATTTGTAGTTTGTGAAAATCGACACTTTGAAACTTTTCTGCTGAAAACCAGACAATGGATTCCTATGGAAGGAAATATAAGTTACTGGTAAGTACGGTTAGAATTACTTTTCAGGGTCAGTGCTGGGCTAAAAGATGCAGCACTGGGTTCTCTCCTGATAACAGGTGAGTAAATCGGAATTCGTAGTTCGGTTGATTTTAGAGGAATATTATAAAGTTCCAAAACTCCACACTTAGAAGAATTTCCAAGTGAAACCAGTCAATGTTAGCCTATAGAAGGAAATTCAAGTTGCTGGTAAGTACGGTTAAAATTACTTTTCAGGATCAGTACTGGGCTGAAAGATGCAGCACTGAGGTCTCTCCTGATAACAGGTGAGTAAATTGGAATCCGTATATTTCGGCTGATTTTAGAGGAATATTATAAAGTTCCAAAACTGCACACTTAGAAGAATTTCCAAGTGAAACCAGTCAATGTTAGCCTATGGAAGGAAATTCAAGTTACTGGTAAGTACGGTTAGAATTACATTTCAGGATCAGTACTGGGCTGAAAGATGCAGCACTGAGGTCTCTCCTGATAACAGGTGAGTAAATCGGAATTCGTATTTCGGCTGATTTTAGAGGAATATTTGTATGTTTCAAAAATCGACACTTAGAAACTTTTTCAGCAAAAAGCAGGCAATGATATCCTATGGAAGGAAATTCAAGTTACTGGTAAGTACGGTTAAAATTACTTTTCAGGATCAGTACTGGGCTGAAAGATGCAGCACTGAGGTCTCTCCTGATAACAGGTGAGTAAATCGGAATTCGTAGTTCGGCTGATTTTAGAGGAATATTTGCACAATGGTGAAGGAAGGGGTGGGGCCTGAGGTGACATGTCTGCAAACACGCACTGTGGCGCATTTGAGTTGGAGAATTAATTCCTCCTCAATCCCGAGGGTCCCTAGGGGCCAACTGGCCCACCAGATACCTCCAGTATGCGCCAGAGAGCTGCGTTGCAGAGAGGTGTTCAGAGGCCACGCCCCTTTTACAACACTCTGCAACGCAGCTCCGTGGCGCTTACTGGAGGTACCTGGTGGGCTAGTTGGCCCCCAGGGACCCTCAGGATTGAAGGGGATTTAATTCCCCATCTTAAAACGCGCCATGGGGCCTGTTTGCACACATGTCACCTGAAGCCCCGCCCTCCCTTCACCACTGTGCAAACGCGCCCTGTGGTGCGTTTTAAGTTGGGGATTAAGTCCCTTGAATCCTGAGGGTCTCTGGGGTCCAACCTATCCCACCAGGTACCTCCAGTAAGCGCCACAGAGCTGCGTTGCAGAGAGGTGTAAAAAGGGGCGTGGCCTCTGTACACCTCTCTGCAACGCAGCCCCCTGGCGCATACTGGAGGTTCCTGGTGGGCTAGTTGGCCCCCAGGGACCCTCAGGATTGAAGGGGATTTAATTCCCCATCTTAAAACGCGCCACAGGGCCTGTTTGCACACATGTCACCTGAAGCCCCGCCCCCTCCCTTCACCACTGTGCAAACGCACCCTGTGGCGCGTTTTAAGTTGGGGATTAAGTCCCTTGAATCCTGAGGGTCCCTGGGGTCCAACTATCCCACCAGGTACCTCCAGTAAGCGCCACAGAGCTGCGTTGCAGAGAGGTGTAAAAAGGGGCGTGGCCTCTGTACACCTCTCTGCAATGCAGCCCCCTGGCGCATACTGGAGGTTCCTGGTGGGCTAGTTGGCCCCCAGGGACCCCCAGTATTGAAGGGGAATTCGTTCCCCCTCTGCAAACGCGCCAGGGGGTGCGTTTGCAGAGTGGTAAAGGAAGGGGGCGGGGCCTGCGGCACCATCGTTTTTTTATTTTTTTTTTATTTTTTTTTCCTCGAAGGGGGGCTGTGTGGCCCCCCTTCCTTTTTCCTTTTTTTGGGCCCTGGGGACCCCATCCCCCAGGGCCTTACCCCTTTTTTTAAACAAAAAAACGGGAAGTGGGCCGCGTGGCCCCCCTCCCATGGCCGATTCCGGCCCCGGGGACCCCATCCCCCGGGGCATGGCCACTCTTTGTATTATTTTTAAGGAGGGGGCTGCGTGGCCCCCTCCCTCAGGCCTCCTTTTGCCCCGGGGACCCCATCCCCCGGGGCAGGCCTTTATTTTTCTTTTTTTTGTTTGTAATTATTTTTTGGGGGGGAGGGGGACCGCGTGGCCCCCCTCCCGGGCCACTACTTGCCCCGGGGACCCCATCCCCCGGGGCTGGCCCTCTCCGTTGGGGACCGTGGGGGTCCCCAATCCCCCACCGTCCCGGCATTGCTTTTCCACATGGGAGCTGCTGACATGCAGCTCCCCATGTGGAAAGCAATCTGCTTTGCTTCATTGAGCGAGAGCAGGTTTCCCTGCTCTCCTTCAATGAAGCAAAGCAGTTTGCAATGGCAGGACGGAGCTGCGAGGCTCCCGTCCTGCCATTGCAACTACAGTGTCCCGGGGGTAGGCACCCGGGACACTGCAGGAGCCGGCTCTGGGGGTGGCGGTCCCCAGGGCCACCACAGGCTCCAGGAGGGGGCGCGCGGCCCCCTCCCATGTCTTAAAGCCCCGGGAGGTGGTGATCCTCGGGGCTCGGAGTCCGTTACGGACCCCCGCATTTACATTATTAGTGCCCCGGGAGGTGGCGGTCCTCGGGCGTGTGGGGGCTCGAGCCCCCCACACAGGAACTGTTTTTAAAATAAAAAAAAAAAGAAGCCCCGGGGAGGTGGTGGTCCCGAGTGCCCTCCCGCAACATTTTTATTAGAAAGCCCCGGGGGGTGGCAGTCCCGGGCTTGGGGCCTTAGAGGCCCCCATTAACTATAAACCCACCCTCGCATGCCCCCGGGACTTGGGCCACCCGGGGCAAATAACATCGAGCGCGGGAGACCGCGCTCGATGTTTTACGGCAGGATTCGCGCACCCTGAGCGCATCCCGCCGATTTTTTTTTTTAAATGCTTTTTCTGCCCAGAGGTCCTTGTGGGACCCCTGAGCAGACCTAGGGGTCAGGGTGTTTCTACCCTGCCCCCTTTGTGCGTTCTGCGCACTTGTTTCTTCTGGGTTTTTTTCAATCGGCAGGATCAGCGCACCCTGAGCGCATCCTGCCGATTTAAAAAAAAAAAAAATGCTTTTCTGCCCAGGGGTCCTTGTGGGACCCCTGAGCAGACCTAGGGGGTCAGGTGTTTCTACCCTGCCCCCTTTTGCGCTTTGCACACTTGTTTCTGTCCCTCGGTTCTACCGAGGACAAAATGGCTGCCAACACTTCCTGATTTGGAGTGTTGACAGCCACTTGACAGCCAATTAGCATGCAGCTCGTGGTCGGGAGGGTACGCGGACCCTACTCGCCCATAGATATATATGTGACTTTACTTTTGATTTTCTCAGGAACTACTGAACGGATTTACACCATTTAACAAAAAGGGTTCTTTCTGAACCAAGAACTACCTCTTTGCCAAATTTGGTGTAATTCCGTTCAGCAGTTCGGGCTGTAGCCGTGTCTAAAGTTTCCTATGGGAAAATGAATGGGGAAAACACGTTTTGGGACCCCCTTTTTCTCGGCCCCCGCTTGACGAATCACCCTGAGACTTTCAGGGTAGGAGCGGACCGGAGCGGGCCATAAAGTTTGAAAATTACGCGAAGATTCGTCAACCGACGCAAGAGTTATTTCAAATAGAATGTCGCGGATTTCCTATGGAAAATAGGTCCTAACTATAACTATCTACTGGCGACCGCCAGTAGATAATACATATATATATATATATATATATATATATATATATATATATATATATATTCATGAGTGAAATCTGAGCCTAACTATAACGTCCCTGTAACTTTTGGTTTGTTCAGTGAATATATATGTGCTAGGTAGCACAAATTATGTTCTCTGGAAATAGAAGGAAAATTTGAAAGTGGCCAATGTTCTTGGCTCGATCAACTACAAGACCGCTTAAAAGCACATTGAGAAAAAGTACAAATCATCATTTCTACATTGATCTTTGGCTCTCTTAATTCCCATTTTACTTCACATCGATGTTGAGTTGTATTGTATTTTAGCATTTATACAGTACTTCATACCCGGTTGAGGGGTGCCAAAGTGCATTATAGGTCACAGTGGGAGAGTGTATGGATGGCAAATTGTTGTATTTTATGTGATCCCATGTGGGAAGCATTTAGAATTTTTGACATTTAACAAGAGTGACCAAAGATGTGTTTTTATCTTATCTTGGGGTTAAACAAGCAGAATGATAGGGAAGGAGGTGTGAGAGATAGGCCTTCAAATTATATTTTAATTAGTTGGTAGGTATAATTTAATCTGAAGGTTAGATTTTATAATTCGTAGCTTTGTTATGTTTGAGTTCAAACCCCATGCTGACTGCAGCTGTTAGGTCAACTACTCTTTACAGCTGTGCTAGTCTAAGAGGAGGACTGATGGATGGAGGAGGAAAGGAGATAGAGCAACCTGCATTGGTTGTGGTATAGGTAGTCCATTTGGAGTGGGGTGGGGTAGCATTCATATTAAACTATATAGGTATC
The DNA here is from genome assembly GCA_963921515.1 of Calotriton arnoldi. Taxonomy (NCBI): domain Eukaryota; kingdom Metazoa; phylum Chordata; class Amphibia; order Caudata; family Salamandridae; genus Calotriton; species Calotriton arnoldi. Next base: position 1,250,025 of record CAWUFW010000868.1, on the reverse strand, counting down.
TCTATAGCACCTACCTTAGCCAGAGGGGCAGCTGGTTACTCCATGTGTGTATGCACCAAAAAGGGGGTAATGAGAAAAGGGCAAGTAATCCATATGGAAAGATATGCAAGGCAGAGATGCTGTCAAGTACGTTTAATGATGCCAAATGGGCAAGAATGGACGTTGGTGAGATGAAAAACAGAAGTTGGTGATGTGAGAAGTAAAATGTACATGTGAACAAAGAAGTGTAAGCATGATCAAGGTTGGTAACCTACAGAAAATACACAATCCTTAAAGGCTCAAATTTTACCTACTAGACTAAAGGAAGGCAACATGATCAGGAGGGTTTCGCACCACAAAACCCTCTCATAGCCCTGAAGGCTCCCAATGGCAGATAAACACCAGAAAGGTGACCCTATGTGGGCCATGGATCAGACCCTAGCCAAACGTCAAACTTGCATATGTAGCATGAGAGGCGAAATGTTTGGTAGGTTATTGCCCTGACAAAACAAGAAGGAATCACCTCACCCTGTGCTACCATTCTGTCTGCATCAATCCATGTGAGCCCAGTACTTTTTCTTAGATCCCAGATACATTGCTCTTTCTACACTACATCAGCAGGTATCCTTTGAACTTCTAGAATTTCCTCCCAGTGAACATACACTTTTGCTATTAATAGTGAATGACATTTCAGGGAGAAAAAGAGACATTGTGGTGAAAGGAGACATATCCTGCTCCCATTGTTTTAGCTAAGACAGCAGCACAACATTGATTGGTAAGCCTCACTTTGTTCAGCCTTGTTAATGCTCTTCTTTGACCTGTGAGCCTTGTGAAAATCTACTTTTCTATATGTCTCCACAAATTCACTTTAATTTATATCTCCTTTGTCTGGCCCCTTCCAACTCTCAATGCTCCCTCCATTAACACTGCTGTCACCATCAGTAGCAAATGGCTGGATGATCTCTCCATCTGTAAAGTATGTTGATTGAGTTTACTGTACACGGCAACACGTTCCTACCTGGCAAAGAGGAGCCTTGCCCTCCTTGTTCATCCAAGCACACCTGTAGGAACTTTGTAAGAAAATATCAAATGATCTCTACTACTTCAAGGCTGGTTGCAATGTCTCAAGCTAGCTTTCCTGGTTGCTGTTCACTTGGCTCCATCCTGCATACCCTTAACATTGCAGAGATTTGATATGAGCCTGCTAATGTAAGCTTTTTAAGGTTGATGACCCTATCATGCCCTTCCAACTAGTAACTTCTCAAAACCTTTACCTTTGGCTAAAATGACTTGGTGGTGAGGGTGTTAGTTGGTGCACTCCGCTGGACACTGCAGCTCAAATAGGCCTTTGGGTTGAGTACCCTTTGCCTCCTTTGTTCATTCAATAACTCTGACCTTAGGGCCCGGTAGGAACTTTTTAAGGACAAATCGAACTGCCCTGAGTGCAGTGTCTTGGGCAAGCTTTTCTGATTCCTGTGCACTCACTCCCATCCTGGTAACCCTTGCTATTGCAGAGAAATCACCCACAACATCTATTTATTGGCATTTTAAGGTTGAAGGCCCTGCCGGTAGTGACTTTGCACACCTTTAACAGTGACCACAAATATATAGTTGTCAGAGTGTTAATTTGTGAAATCTCATAGACTTTGAACCTCAAGTCAGACCTGGCTGAGAGGATCTCTTTCCTACATTTTTCATTCAAGAACTCTGGTCATGGGGCCCTGCTGAACTTCTTGGGAAAGAATCCGTATACCCCTTACTACTTCCTGGGTGGCCACAATGCCTCTGACCAGACTTGCTCATTCCTGTCATTTGTTTCCTGGATCCTGCCGATCCTTACCACAGCAGAGCTACTATTACAACCTGCTTTTATTGGAATTTTATGGTCAAAGACTATGATGATCACTGCCATCTAGTAATCTACACATTCTTAACTTATACTAGGGAATTGCTATCTTGGTGGCAAGGGTGTTAGGTTGTGCTGAGCCATCTCGGTCCTCTTCTCTGGCTCTCCTCCCAGCATGCACTGAGGCACAGTCTCCCCAATCAATCCTGGCACTGCTCTCAAAAGAATGAGAGCAGCGCCAGGATTTGTCTGAGCACCGTGGTTTGCCACTCAGATTGTGCCGAGGAGCCTGTGATGTTTCTCCAACACAGCTGGGTTGGAGAAACCTAAGTGTGCTTGTGTATTTGGCCAGCCTAAGATGGCCGCCCAAACAGACTTGCGCACTTACAGTGCGCCTACCACTCCCCTCTGCTATGCCCGGCCCCACCCCTCCGTACACTACTGGCATCAGCTTAGTCAGTTAGCGGTCATTTTATTTTTCATTTGACCACTGACTGACTGACCAGTGGGGTGATGCTCCTCCGCCATTACGGAGGAGCCGCCCCTGGTAGGGTGGATTGTCATTGAGTGGGATAGAGTAGAGTGTCGTGGAGTGGCGTAGAATGGTGTAGAGTCGTAGAGTGGAGTAGAGTAGAGTTGAGTCATCAAACGCAGTGGAGTGTTGTAGAGGTGAGTGGCATAGAGTAGAGTAGACTGACATAGAGTGAAGTGGAGTAGAGGGAAGTGGTGTATAGTGACACAGAGTAGAGTAGGGTGTCGCAGAGTGGAATAGAGAGTTATAGAGTGGAGTAGAGTGTCATAGAGTGAAGTGCTGTAGAGTGTCTTGCAGTGCAGTGGAGTAGAGTGGAGTGGAGTAGAGTGCAGTAAAGCAGAATGTCATAGAGTGGAGTGGCATGGGGGGATGGCCTGCAGCCGATGGGAACGGATGCAAGCTGAGGATCTCCGACCGCCGCTTCCCAGTAAATAATAATCCTGACCCCCGGACTTGCTGGAGGGACCCTGCAGCGCAGGCCGAGGGACGCCTAACAATGCCCACGAGTCGGCACGGGGCCGAATTGCCTGAAACATTGCCATTTGAGGCAAATCCAGAAATTACAGGACTGGCGAGTGCAGCGACAAGATGGTGGCCACCCCGTGAGTGCCGCGGAGACCTCCCAGCAAGGGACCGACGGAGAGACCACCACCCCCAGCTGTGGTATTCAACCTGCCCTGAAGGCCGCGTGGGGACATAGCGTTAACGGAGGGGCGCCTGTTGCTTGCCGACTGCTGATGGGTTCGAGTGTCCGGAGAAGCGCAGCTGCAAAATGGCGCCCTAGTGCGGTTACCCTGCTGGCTTGGTGATACTCGGCACCGGAGCGAATCCGACCCCGCGTGCGGCGGCGAACATTACAGGTAATGGCGCGGGGCTGGTGGTCCTGCACGGCGACGGGACAGCGTGAGTGGACTCACCTACCCCTTACAATTGCTGACAAGTAGCGCCTGGCAGGAGCGGCGGTGGAGTGCCAGTGCGGAGGGGGGCTCGGTGCCACTGGAGCGCGCCATTGGCGGCTGGGCGCTGCTCTAAGGTGGAGTCCGCCATGCTCCTGTGTAGAAACTGTATGTTGCTCTCCTGCATAGCGCTGCGGATGGATGTAGCTGCTCCCCGCTAACTGCGCTGGACTTCCTACGACGAGGTGATCCAAAAGCGCGGCAGGGTCCGAAAGATCGACTGGCTGGTAGAGACGAGGAAGGGGTCACCGGGGGTCCCGCCTGTGCAGTGAACTGCGCACCAAACTGAGCCCTGAGATCCCGCAGGCGTGGGTGAGTGACGAGGGGGTCGATTGTTCCCTACCGGTGCCTTCCCCCCGGCGGCTCCCTGTGCGCCCTGGCACCGCGGGAGGCCCCGGCCCGGTGGACTAGACGGGGCGGCCCCTGCCTCACAGAAGGCCTAATATCACGACATCCAGATTGCCTGGCACTAGTGGAGAGGCGACTTGGACTGGAGACGACGCTGGATGCTGCTAAAGGTGGGGTGCCCCATACACTGATGACCTGACCCCTCTGGGCCCCTTGGCGAGAAGTTGGTTGAGCACCGGGGAGGGTGCCGAGCGGCGGCAGCGACTATCCACAGGCGCAAGCCTACAAATTCCTGAGGGGCTGTCTCACCCAGCGCTGAATAAGGGAGTTGGTGGCCTGTCAGATTCTCAAGCGGAGACAGGGTCAATTGGTGGTGGAGGGAGTGGCAGTCCCCCGCCCGTGCGGCAAAGTTCCAGAACCAGGTGCGTCTGCGGAGCGTACTCCTCCTGGAAAGGGAACGGGCCAAGAGGTACTGGTGGGCCTGCATCACAGCATCCCTGACATTGCTGAGTTGCGCAGACGAGTACCCCAGGGGGGTTGTTGGAGACTGGGGGCCTCCCGCTGGCTCGTTACCACCTAGCGGTTCACCGAGAGGGCCTTAATTAACCTGCACAAAATGGCCTTCGCCATTGTAGCACGAGCCTGTGGCTGCCAGAAAAGACGCCATTGGTGGCTCTACCGAGATGGGGAGAACACAGAAGAAAAGAGGTTTCGCTGCCCTCAGCATGGATGCCCCGGGTGCCCAGACGGATGATGAGGATGAAGTCCTGGAGACAGGTTGTGCCTTGACCCCCTGGAAACTCACATTGACAGACATCATGCAGGCGATTACAGCCTCCAGGGAGGTACTGGAGGAGAAGATCGACGCTATCGGCACAGATCTAACCCTGCTAAAGGATGAACACCGCAAATTCAAGGACAGGGTGTCCATTAAAGAAAAAGAACTAGGAGGCCTTCCGGAGAAAGTTCATGGGCTGCAACGCTCTCTCGCAGACCTTGAAACTAAAGTAAAAGTGCTGGAAATGCGGGCTGAAGACAGTGAGGGACGGTCCCGCAGGAACAATATTCGCGTCATTGGAGTGCCTGAAAAAAAGGAAGGGGCTAGTATGGTGAGCTTCTTGGAAGACTGGCTCCGAGAGGAGGTAACTCCGGAAGGGTTATCTCCCTTCTATGCGCTGGAATGTGCGCACAGAGTCCCGGCTAGGCCACCAAAACCGGGGGCTCCTCCGAGGCCAATACTGGCACGCCTGTTGCACTTTCGGGACAGGGATCACATTTTGCAGAGAGCTCGCCAAAAACAAGATCTACAAATTGATAACAATGCCATAATGATCTTCCCCGACTTTACAAGAGAGGCACAGTGAAACAGAGCGTCCTTCACAGCTGTTAAAGCAAAGCTACGACAATTGCACTTGCCCTACGCAATGTTATTCCCTGCACGGCTCCGGGTGGCGGACCCTGCGTGAACCCGCTTTTTCCACACACCACAAGAGGCATGGGACTGGCTCGAAACGCGCAGTTCGGTGCCCCGCCGTGCCTCCGCTCCGAGCTCTCCGCAGCTGAGCCCACGCAGCTCTAAACCTGGATCCAATGCGCCATCGCCCAGAGAACTTAGCCTGGAACGCCGCAAAGTACTGCAAGCCGTGGCGACGCACAGTCAAAAAAGTCCCAGCCCTACTTCGAGTAGGAGTAACCGCCGCACAGGACGTTAAGAAATTTCTCCAGACCACAGCGACAATGACAGCCTAGGGGCGAACTTACCTCAGGTCACACCCCAAACTGCAGACGATCTCATGTGATGACTGCACCACGGTGACAGGCACAGAAGGTCCCAGTGGCAAGACACATCTCTGACTTTGGTGGAATCCTCACAGGCCTGAGTATATTCCACACTGAACTCCTGGCCTCAGCCAGCAGATCTGGGGGTTATTGTATTGTTGGGTCTGATCCATGGGCTTGGGAGGCGGTGAAGCGGAGACCTAGAACCGAGACTGTAAGTTGTCCACCCCTGCAACTGTCATTGGATGATGGTACGTTCTAGCACTGTTTGGATGGGGGCTAGTTCTCCGGTACGTGTCCTGGGGAGGGGGAGTTGGGGGTGTTCTTTAGGTTGGGGAATGTTAAGGGGAACCAGGCGTGTCAGGAGGGGAGGATTTTTTAATGAGGGCAAGCACATACTACAACAATGGGACCCCCACTAGGTTTGAAATGCATCTCGTGGAATGTGAGGGGTATGCACTCAATGGTACAACATCATAAAATTCACTCCTATTTGGTCCGCAGAGGTATTCAGATAGCATTACTTCAGGAAACCCATATATTAGCAAAGGAAGGCTCGGCATTGCAACGTCGCTGGAGGTGCCAAGCCTTTTACACCACTTACTCTGCCTTTGCACGGGGGTTTTTAATATGGATAAGGGCGGGTACCCCATTCCAGTGCACACATCAGTTTATCGACCCAGAGGGCAGATATGTGGTAGTGACCGGGAAGCTGGATGGCAGGGACCTTGTGCTAGGGAGTATCTACGCGCCCAATTCGGACCAACCAGCCTTTTTCTCCCATCTATCTAGGAAACTGGCGACTGTCCTCACGGGCTCGATCTTACTGGGGGGTGACTTCAATTGCACATCAGATGTCTTTCTTGACCGTTCCCACCCCCCACTACCTGATGCCCCTGCACACAAACTAGCAGAAGTGCGCTGTCGCTGGCAACAGAAATGGGGCTTGATAGACTCCTGGAGGGCGCAACACCCTGCGACCCGGGATTACTCCTTTTTCTCAGCGCTGAACGAACTCCATGTCAGACTGGATGCCATATTGTGCTCCCCTGATGTCCACGAGGGGATTTGTTGCAACGAATACCTCACTCGGATGCTATCTGATCACAATCCCGTACTAGCAAGTTTGCAATGGTCCCGTGCGCGACCCAAGATCCCCACCTGACGCCTGCGCCCCGAGGCTTTAGAAGACCAAGCTTTTCAGGCCGCTATAGGGTCAGCTATTACTAACTACTTCCACAATAACGTTGGCACTGCCACATCCTCTCTAGTGGAATGGGACACATGTAAAGCAGTCATTAGGGGGCGGTGCATCTCAGAAATGATGGGAGTTAGGAAAGCGATCCTTCAGGACATGGAGAGAGATGACCGGCATCTGAGAGACCTAGAAAAAGAGTGGCCTGAGAATCCGGACAAACATAAGGAGCTATTAGAAGCCAGAGAGGCAGTAGCAATGCAAGTAGTGCGGCTACGCTGCTTCGACTACAAGAAATACATAACCCGCGCACACTCGGAAAGGGACAAGTCGGGAGCCCTATTAGCTTGGTTAGCCAACCCGGCCAGACAAGGCTCAGTGATCTTGGAGCTTAGAGACCAGTGTGGGGTAGCACGATATGATCAGCAGGTAATCAATGATCTGTTCCTAGCCTACTACACTGACCTTAACCGAAGTCAGTTGGCCCCAGCGGAGGAGGAACTACATGAGTGACGTAGACTTACCAACTCTAGACGAGGTCACAGCAGACTCACTAGGGCGGGCAATCGAGATAAGAGAGGTGCGGGGAGCTATCAAGAGTATGGCCTGCAACAAAACTCCAGGCACGGATGGCCTCCCAATTGAATTCTACCTAGCATACATTGATATACTGGCTCCCAGGCTAGTACAGTTATATAATGATGCTAAGCGAGTTGGCCAACTGCCCATGTCTACTAGAGAGGCGCTTATCATACCGTTGCTCAAACCGGGCAAACAGGCATGGGATAAAACCACATATCGCCCCTTATCCATGCTTAATTTAGACTACAAAATACTAAATAAGATTTTGGCCACCCGCTTGCTCCCCTATATGACTGCCCTGATACACAAAGATCAATCCGGGTTTATCCCCACCAGAAACACAGCGCTTAATGTTCGGCGCCTTCTGAGAGTCCTAGAAGCGGACTCTTATAACACTGACACGGCGGCGGTCTTCGCCGTTGACATAGAAAAAGCATTTGACAGCCTGGAATGGCCTTACCTGTATCACGTAATACAGAAAATGGGGCTGGGTACTGACTTCGTGAGCTGGACAGCTCTCCTGTATTCTGACTCAACTGCCAGAACTAAAACCGGTGGACTCATTTCAGATGCCTGCAGCGTGGGAAGGGGGACACGTCAGGGGTGCCTCCTTTCCCCCCTGCTATTCGCCCTGGCAGTGGAGCCACTAGCAGCACGAGCCAGATTGGGGCGAGCTTACCAGGGGCTCAATGTCCATGAGCAGATTCATTACATAGCGCTGTATGTCAATGACCTGTTGCTCTTTCTGGCTGATTCGGGAGCGGAGCTAGTAGGAGCAAAGAACCTGCTCCAGGCTCTCAGCAGAGTCGTGGGACTGAAAGTGAATTGGACAAAGTCTTGCCTGTTTCCCGTGAAAAGGGGCAGAATAGGCCCACAAGAAACAGAGGGGGTGGCCTGGGAAGACAGGTGCCTGGCATACCTGGGCACGCAAATCTACCATAACCAAGACGACATTCTGGAGGGTAACATAGGAAAGGCCATCATGGGGACGAAAAGTAACTTTGATTTCTGGGGCTCCTTGCCGCTATCGGTTGCGGGCCGTGTGGCACTGCTTAAAATGGTCACCCTTCCGTGGCTGCTATACTACTTCGGGACTTTGCCGATTTGGATCCCAACAAAGTACTTTGTCCAGCTCCGATCGATGATCACAGGATTCATTTGGGGCACGGGCAGACGTAGAGTAGTGCTTGCTACTCTTCTGCAACCAAGAGCAGAGGGTGGCCTAGCGGTCCCAGACTACGAGACCTATTATTTAGCAGCGCAATTTCAATGGCTTATGCAATGGGTGGCAAACAGTACCAGGGGGGCAGAAGAACGGAGAGAAGAGTTTGGGTCCCTACAGCTACTATCCCGCATCATCCTGCGACTACCTGTCAGGACCACAAACCTCACCACAGAGCTCAGCACGGCACGAAAGTGCTTGAACAGATACCTGCGGAGGGCTAAAATTAGACGCCCTTATGCACCGGAAATCCCATTGCTTATGTGTAGGGCCTTACCGCATGGGGGTAACTGGCAGCGGTTGGGGATCTGGGCGGAACAAGGGTTGGCCAGCATAGGAGACCTGTACGAGGAGGGAGCCATGATCCCTTTCAATGACCTACAAGCCCGTTATGACTTACCCAGGGGGGACTTTCTGCTGTATACACCCCTTACTGCGGCTATTAGGAAGCACTGGGGGGAGGGTCTCAATGAACCAAAGGCATCTCTGGGTTGCCAGTACGTGGTAATGGCAGCAGGTACATACGAAGCAGTGACAAGCCTATACAGGCGCATGTCGTCGGAAGCTTTACTTCCCCTGACTGCCTTGAAGCTCAAGTGGGAGACAGATGTAGGGGAGGATATCCCAGAGAAGGCTTGGGGGGAGCTGGTGGAGAGAGCCTGGAAGAGCACCCGGAATGCAAGGTTCCAGTTAGTACACTTCTATACCTTACACAGAGTATATCTTACCCCGGAAAAGCTCAATAAGTATTTCCCAACCCACTCAGCAGCTTGTCCGCGTTGCAATGCAGAAGATGCAGATTTTAAACACATGCTTTGGGGCTGCCCGTTCCTAGACAGCTACTGGGAGGAGTTAACGAGGATGCTGACCGATGTCACGGATAGGGAGATAGAGCCGACCCTGAAACACTGCATTTACACTGGTTCCCTTACACGTCCAAGAACAAAATCACAAGTAAGTTCCTAGATCTGGGTCTACTCCTGGCCAAGAGAAATATCACCATGCATTGGACAGCAAAGCAGGGTCCAAGCATAGCAAGGTGGAAAGCAGAGCTGCTTAAATGGGCCGAATGTGAAGGGGTGATTAGGCTGCAGTTAGCAAAACGAATAGGGAGTGAGAAGGCAATAGAAGCGGCGCGAGCCTGGGAAGCGCTGGTTGTAGCACTCAAATCCCCCGAAGACAGAGACAAAGATACCTCCATAGAAGACCCCGCAGCGGACACAGGTTAATCTGAAGACAGAGGCAGGACTCTGAGGGCCTGGAGCCTCACTATTAGAGAAGGCATTGGGTTACCTAGCTGGGATGAGATCCCCTACAGCGATACCTCAATCAATGTGGCCACCCTACTTGGCATGTAGGCACACCACGCATTAACGACCTGGACTTAAGTGACACGCCTGGGGGGAGGGAATGGAGGGGGGTATTTGGGGGATGGGTGGTTGCAGCGGGAGCTGAATACGAATACATATGCAAACCTGAGAATGTTTATCGTGCTAATCCAACATGTTGAACGGACTGTTACTCTGTCTGTTATGTGCCGCCTTACTTGTATCTTAAGTAGTTGATTGTAACATGGCCGTTTGACAGGGTCGTAGAATAACGGCCTCATGCATTTTGTATGAAATTCAATAAAATGTGTTAAAAAAAAAGAAAATAGAGTGCAGTGGCATAAAGAATCGTAGAATGGAGTGGCAGAGAGGGGCGTGACATAGAGTGGAGTAAAGTAGAGTGTCGCAGAGTGGAAGGGCTTAGAGTGAAGGGGCGTAGAGCTGAGTGGTGTAGAATGGAAAAATGCGTCATAGAGTTGAGTGGTGTAGAGTGGAGTAAAGTGTCACAGAGTGGAGTGGCATAGAGTGGAGTAAAGTAGCATGGAGGGGCATAGAGTGGAGTGACTTAGAGTGGAGTGTCACAGTGTGTAGTGTTATAGAATGTCCTAGCGTGAAGTGGCATACAGTGGTGTAGAGTGGAGTGGAGTGGAGTGTCGTGGAGTAGGGTGTCGTAGAGTGTTGTGTCGTGGAGTAGAATGGAGTGGCTTAGAGTGGAGTGGATTAGAGTGAAGGGGTAAAGAGTGTAGTAGAGTGGTGTAGAGTGGTGTGGTGTAAAGTGGAGTGGCATAGTGTGGACTATGCATGGTGTGGTAGTACACTGCCATTACAGACAACGCATTTTCAATTGAAATGACCATTACATTTGCACATACAGTTTTACTGATAAAACTATACAGCTCACAATGATAATGTGTTGAAATGGCATCATCTAATGTACTGATTTTTCTTGATTGTATTAAGATATTTGTTTCCAACACACTTCCAAATTACAAAAAAAGTCCTTCATCTATGCTTCCTAATTCTGATATATTATGAAATATTTTCAGAATTCATTTACAGACATTTAAATGATTGTCACATAAATCCTCTCACTTCGAAGTCAGAGAAAGAAAAGTAAACACCAAGCTCCCTCAGAAGACAGAGCCTGACATTTGACCTCTGCCTTTGAATGCAAATATGACACAATAAGAAAACAATGCAAAGACCTGTTTACAGAAATCGAGGACTCATGGAAGAATACATGGAGCGATGGTGAAGAAGCTTTGCTCCACAGGACGGACAAACGCATTCTGGACAGCCTAAAGCAAATAAAGCTAGCAAATAGAAAGCCAGAAAATGTGAGTAACGAACCGCAAAGCCAATGGTAAACAATGGGCGGAACGCATTCTCAGGGAAGCTCTCAGAATGCCCAGAAGAAGTATTTTCGCAACCAGACAGCTGGACTGTCTTGCAGTCTTCGACCAAAAAATAGAGCCCACGCATAGCACAAGCCTTCATCATAATAAAAGGAGCAGAAAGTTGCAGCCTGGAGAACATTATAGTCTCAACCTCCAAGGAAAGTTGAGTAAGTCCTTCCAAATGTTTTCTTCACCATGCGACATTTGCAAACCTTTTTTTTATTTATTATGCTTTTACTCATTTTAATGAAGACATATCAAATGGAAATGTTCTTGTTCGCCCAGCAACTGACGTCAGTTATGGCAAATCAAATCACAATGGGCCCAATGTGTACACAAAATGATTGTGTTTACAAGTTTGAATTTAAATAATTTTAGATACAAATTAATTTATTTTTTTCGGTTTGCCTTTAGAATGTGTATACATCGTTCTTTTTAGAACTGAATCTTCACTTGAAAGCCTTTTCCTTGGCTAATATGTAGATTATCGTTCTTAACGAGAACAAATAAAGCAAATTACATTACAGCGCCTCTGGGCCCAGCTCGTACTCACGGTGGAATTGCACATGACGCTGATGGAAGTGGGAGGCAACGGTTTCCAAATGTGTAATGACGAGGCTGTAAATTAAAAGTCACTTATAGCTCCCGAAGGAGCAAGCGCTTCTCGCCTCCTGACATCAAGCAGGTTCTACTAAAGGCCAATTACAGGCAGCCATTTACAGGCTGCCAGCAAATTAATCAGCGGCGTGATACAATCAGCAGGTCAAGTTGTTTGTACATATCTAATAATATCAGCCGTCTGCTGGACAAGAAAGAATCGGACTGTTTTTAAAGAGCTGTCAATCTGCCGTGACTAAATACCGCCACAATAGTGTAAATAGAGCCAGTGCAACAGGCAAGGTACAAGTATACCGAACCTGCTTTTATTATTAAAATGAGGTGCCAAATCTTGATGTGAATAAAGAAAGCATCATCAAAAATAAAATAATTGATGTGAGAAATTTCACTTTTTTGTTATTCACCAATATTTTCCAAAGAACCAGAAAAATACATATATAATGGACCTTATTAGTGAATATTGTGGGATCGGCTCTCTACCGTGTATTGCGTTTGCCAACCAGTATATGATGGTAAAATAAACAGTACAGTTTGGTTCATGTTTCTTTGTGGCTGGATTCTAGTAAATGTTCATGCTGTTGTGCGATGCATATAGTGGCTGTGCTGACTGAACCTGGATTCTTACTCCTACAAAGTAAAAAATATATTTTTTTCACAATCAAAAGTAACGATTTGTAACAGGGGACACGAATTGTGTAAAAGAAAAATACCCGAAAAACGTATAGAATATAATTGCAAAATGTAAAAGAATAGGAAAGGAGGGAGTAAAGAAGAGAAGTTAGAAAACGGCAGAGGATAGAATGAGATGGAATCAGGATTGCAACTGAAACAAACAGTGGCAATATCAGTAGGGCTCTGCAATAAAACCTACTGCCTTAGCCAATGCTTTTTTAGAAAACGCATTCAAAGATGGCCACAGCAAATGAGCACATATCCACAGCTGCCAACTTTGAATTCATTTACTACAAATTGAAGAAACCTTATTCAAAGATGCCTGCATTGAGGAATGCACAACCACGACAGTCATCTTTGAATGCATTTTTAATATCAATTGTTCTTGAGAAATGGCGGGAAAAGAGGGCTGACCCTCACCAAAATGGAAGATCTTCACTTAGTGTGATTCCAGTGTTTACAGCGGTATTCATTTACTAAAAGCAGCCCCGTCCGGCCGGACAAGTACGATGCGCTTCCCGTACGCGCCGAACCCGTCGCTACGCACGGCACGTCAAAGCATCCGGGAGAGGTGCACACAAGCTCCGATTCGCGCCAGAACACGATCCACGGCTACGAGACGAACACGCAAGCGACGAGGACGAGGCGAAGCAACGACAAAGACGAACGAGACGAACCAACAATGAATCCCATCGTTCCGATCCTACCAATATTCTACATCTACTACCGGAACAGGCACGGACGCGTACGGCGCAGAAGGTAGGTCAGACACCAACCACAAACACAAACTACACGTACCCGACATATCACACACACACAGAGGGATGCAGAAATTACTTACTCCAGAAACAGCAGCACCATAGGGGCGGGATGCCCATCACCAATGCCACATATACACATAGGGGCCCGGATGCCTGTCACTACTACCACCTCTACCCATGGGGGTGCCAGCTGCCTACCACTACTACCACCTCTACCCATGGGGGTGCCAGGTGCCTACCACTACTACCACCCTTACCCAGGGGGTGCCAGATGCCCACCACTACTACCACCTCTACCCATGGGGGTGCCAGGTGCCTACCACTACTACCACCTCTACCCATAGGGGTGCCAGGTGCCTACCACTACTACCACCCTTACCCAGGGGGTGCCAGGTGCCTACCACTACTACCACCTCTACCCATGGGGGTGCCAGGTGCCTACCACTACTACCACCTCTACCCATAGGGGTGCCAGCTGCCTACCACTACTACCACCTCTACCCATGGGGTGCCAGGTGCATACCACTACTACCACCCTTACCCAGGGGGTGCCAGGTGCCTACCACTACTGCCACCACTACCCAGGGGTGCCAGATGCCCACCACTACTACCACCTCTACCCAGGGGGTGCCAGGTGCCTACCACTACTACCACCTCTACCCATGGGGGTGCCAGGTGCCTACCACTACTACCACCTCTACCCATGGGGGTGCCAAGTGCCTACCACTACTACCACCTCTACCCATGGGGGGCTGGATGCCTGTCACTACTACCACCCTTACCCAGGGGGTGCCAGGTGCCTACCACTACTGCCACCTCTACCCATGGGGGTGCCAGGTGCCTACCACTACTACCACCTCTACCCATGGGGGGATGGATGCCTGTCACTACTACCACCTCTACCCATGGGGGGCTGGATGCCTACCACCACCTACACCCCCACTCACAGGATGGCAAATACATGCCACAAGAAGCACACACCAGCAGAAAGAATGCAACACAAAGACATCCCCCCAACACCATGACAAGCGTGTGTAGACTGTGTCAAATGCCTACAACACTGAACAGGACTGTGGACATACAATGTGACCCCCTATCACAAGTGCCACACATAAATGTGTGTGGCACCCACAATGCAAGCAGGCCATGACCATTGTGGCAATGGGGTCCAAACCCCCATCATCACAGTGCCCAAAATGTAAGTGTGGGGTCCATAGCTGAAGCACATATTGAACATTGTGGCAATGGGGTCCAAACCCCCATCATCACAGTGACCAAAATGTAAGTGTGGGGTCCATAGCTGAAGCACATATTGAACATTGTGGCAATGGGGTCCAAACCCCCATCATCACAGTGACCAAAATGTGAGTGTGGGGTCCATAGCTGAAGCACATATTGAACATTGTGGCAATGGGGTCCAAACCCCCATCATCACAGTGACCAAAATGTGAGTGTGGGGTCCATAGCTGAAGCACATATTGAACATTGTGGCAATGGGGTCCAAACCCCCATCATCACAGTGACCAAAATGTGAGTGTGGGGTCCATAGCTGAAGCACATATTGAACATTGTGGCAATGGGGTCCAAACCCCCATCATCACACTGACCAAAATGTATGTGTTGACAAAGAATAAGCTGCAACTGCCAAACTGCATGGATGATTCCTGGTCACAGAACAACAAACACATCAGTGGCAAAGTAGTGCTTGTGTCCCATAGCAACATAGAATGGGGGAGGCAAACAGTGCAGTGCAAACAAGACATACCTTTGGCCATGTGCAGACAAACATCACCCATGGGGGCTGACACTGTCAACATTCATCAATGACACAATGACAGAAGTGACCATCAGAATGCAGACCCACATATTTGCACCAATGGGCACACAAATTCAGATACCCAGTGGAGACTGTAGAAGGGAGGTGAACAGATACCATACCATGGCATCAATGGGACACACACACAATGATCATTGTGCTGACTGATGACCTAGGAGTCCCAGGGACAGCAGGGCAAACACACCAAACAACATACAGCCAATGGCACACCTAAGATATGCCAATGCAGTGGTGCCGATGCACATACACAAACAGGCAGGCCCACACTGCACATCAAACACAACAGGTGAGGGGGATACCAGTGTCCCCAGGCAACCACACAACACATGAGGAGGCCTGAATACCAATTACACAGATGTGCATACAGTGCCACACAAAGGTAACTCATGGATCCAAATCCCCTATGTGGGCAATCAGGCATTGTCAGATGAGAGGGAGCACAAATCACACATGTCACACAAGCATGTAGGAACAGCAACTGACACAGCAAGACACACAGACACCACAGCACCACACCCAGGGCCCCCACAATGTGGTGACCCTGGGCTGCATTACAATCCCACTGTGATGACAAAGCTAGATGTCGTTCACACTGTGAACCACAGTCATGTGTCCTGAGCAACAAACTACCATCACACCTACACAAGCACAAATCAATCAGCACGGCCTGTCAGCCAAGGCCAACATGGAGGCAGGGGTGTAGCCGGGCAACAACTCTCATCTGCACACACTCAACACCACACACCTCGACCTCCAACAATGTGCAGCAGTGAAGCTCACATGCACTGGTGACATTGTACATGCACCCATGACAATCCCAGGGGTGGTGGTGGGAACCAAGGTGCAGAAACACATCACACATGGCCACTCAACCAGACTCCTGAATGTCTGACACACTGCACACTACGCTGTACATGGACATGACGGCAATACCACACCAACCAATGGGATCCCAGCCACAGTCACACACCTATGAAGAAGCCAAGGTCACCCACAAAGAACACACATAGACAACTACCAACATTGCAGCCCTGAGGAGTGCCAGCAGTCACACACACAACGTGTCACAACCAATGAAAGCTAACACAAATCAGAAATCACATGACAGGTGTAAACAACAAGTGCAAAGGGGAATCCTGACTGTGACACATCAGCGTCTGCCCACAAACTCAGCCCTGACCACAAACACACCTATGGGTGACACCCTGATGACCAGTAATGTGCCATGCACCCACATCACAGAGAACCCAGGGAGAACACTTTGGGGGAACATAGCTCAACTCAGCAAGCATCACAAACAGGAACATCACTAGGGATCCCAGCATGCACAGCAACATGGAAGTGAACACACACACATGCTCATACAACACACACCTTGGTCGCACGAGATGTCACAGGAGTACACACTGCCATGAGGGGAATCCACTCCTGTGTGAGGAAAGCTGTGCCATATGTCGCATCAGTAGGGCTCCATCATGTCAGCAGAACACTTGGTCACACAGTCAACAATTAGCACCAAATGAAGGCTCCCGTCACATCAGCCTGGTCATGGGAATGTCAACGAAATCAACAGCACAGATCCAACACACATGTATAGCAAGTTGCACTGACAACACAGATGAGTCCTTCCCCAATGATGCCCAAACCTGCATGTCCAGTGGAGATGGCCACACGGTCAGGGAACTAGACTAATTGAACAATGGCAAACACAACAGATGTGCAGGGGTGGAACCCACAGATGTGACATTGCTAATGTAAGTAGGAAATCGCATTGCAAAATATTGAAAACATGACACCCTCAGATGCTGCTAAGGATGACATGGATACACCACAGGATAGGACACTGTCCCCCGGAAACACATGGGTTCCTGCACAGTAACACTTCATTTTCATGAGTCCAAATATCACCCTCACTGCAGCAAGGGCATGGTTAGCGTCATCAACATCATGTACATCAGAAGTAAAAGCACTAGAGAACAGAAAGTTGCTTTATTCAGCATGTGGGTTCAAAACTTGGAAGAACTGTAAGGTATCAACAAAGGCCAATGGCCAGTCCATCAAGGAAGTCTATACAGGGTGACAGTGGCAGATGTCACCCTACGCATGCCTGCACTGATCACAACCGGGGACAATCCCCTAGGAGGGGCATACGGGGGGCAGGCCAGGCACCGCAGGGACAGGATCAGGGCTCACCAGGAGGAGGCAGGGAAGGGGTGGTGGGTGCTGGAGACCCACTGACAACTGCAGTGGAGGTGTCTGACATGGTGTGTGCCGGCACAACTGGGGGGCATGACTCAGATGTTGTGGGTGCCGGCACAACTGCAGTGGACCCTGCAGATGGAGTGGACAGGTCCGCCACTGCAGCGCCCAAGTCAGACAGGGTGATAGTGGACTCCACTGCAGTGCCCACCTCCAGGGGAGGAGAATGGGGATCAGGTAAGGTGGGCAGGACAGAGGGGGAGGACACCCTCACCACATCAGTGGTACAGACAAGCGCAGCGGGGGTGTGGGGCCGGAAGAGCAAGTGGCAGGGGGAGAAGGCCTGACCCATCTGGGGATGGTGTATCTGTGGGTGGGGGAACCTGGGGCAGGGTGTCGTGGGGGCCTGAGGGATGGAGGAAGGAGACTTGGTGCCTGAGCTGCAGGGCGGCGGTGGGGTCTTGCTCTTCCGGGACCGGGGGGACTTGCGGGTGGGGGCCTCAGTCGGTCTGCGCCTGGGGGATGGTGTCCGGGGGCCAGGGGCACTCCGCTCCGTGTGGGTGGGCTTCCTCTTCCCCCTGAATGCTGGATCAGCTGGATCGGAGGGGAAGAGGCCAAGGTCACAGAGGAAGAGCGGCTGTGTCTTTGGGGTTGCAGGTGAGGCAAGGGAGGGGTCTTTGGAGGGAGAGGCAACTGAGGACTGCGCAGTGCTTGTGGATGCGTGTGTTTGTGCCTGTGCCCCATCCCCTGTGAGTGTGGTTGCAGTCCCCTGACGGTGCGTGCGTGTGCATCTTGTTTGTGGCGTGTGTGTCCGTGTGCTGCATGTGTCTGTGCTGGTGTGTGCCTGTGCCAGTGTGTGTCTGCTTGGGACGGGTAAGGTGCTGGGGAGTGTGGATGAGGCAGAGGCAGGAGGGGTGAGGGACTGTCGGAGGAGGGACACTGCTGCCGTCAGGGAGGAGTCCATGGACCTATTG
This sequence comes from Calotriton arnoldi, assembly GCA_963921515.1. Classification (NCBI taxonomy): domain Eukaryota; kingdom Metazoa; phylum Chordata; class Amphibia; order Caudata; family Salamandridae; genus Calotriton; species Calotriton arnoldi. The sequence continues at coordinate 1,231,800 of CAWUFW010000868.1, read as the reverse complement.
CCCCTCTGTAGGTCAGACATGCCCGATGAGATGCCCTCCATGAATGACACCAGCTGAGTCAACAGACTGGTGTGTGCATGGAGGACACTCAGCATCGCTGTCTGTCCTACATGGAGCTGGCGGAGGAGGTACACAGACTCCTCACTCAGGGCAGCAGGGGACACAGACACGCTCCCGAACATGGGAGCCTCCACGGACCTCGGGAATGGGAGCCGACGGGAGGGCGGTGGTGGTGGTGGTGGTGGCGGGGACAGCAACACTAGCTGGGGAGTGGTGGCTGCTGACACCCGCCTCCATAAGGGAGTCATCATCCGAGTTGCTCTGGTCCTCAGCTGAGGTGGATGGTGCTGAGGACTCCTCGGTGTGGCTCCCCTCGCCCTCCGTGCCACTGGGTCCCTACGACCACTCCTCGGCTGCTGACCCAGTCTGGCTCTGCGGCTCCTCCTGGTCCGTGGAGCTGTCCCCTCCTGTGGCCGTGGATGTATCTGCAATCAATAGGGAAACAGACAGACATCAGTCACCTGCACCGAACGCACACACCACAGTAAGTCCAGCACATTACAGAGCAAGCCCTGGCATCCTTAGTTGAACATTGCTAAAACTGCACAAACAGAACAGGAGAAGTCAATTGTCAGTCTGATGGTCAACCATGGCACTCACATCCCACCTGGCCTTGCACCCATCTGTCTGGTGTCTGTTGGATGGCAATACCCCAGTGTGGACACATGCACCACCTACACAGTATTTGGACAGTGCAGAGAACCCGGTGAAGCATGTGGACATGCACACATCACAACTCTTGCCACTGAGTCAGTGCAGGTGTCCGGATGAAAGGGATGCCCAGAGTCAAATAGGAAATGCATGTGATGCATACCAGCGACAGACACCATGATGCACCCATGTCCTGATAGCCATTGCCACAATGGTGTGCATGTAGCACATGTCACTCCCCTGCAGGATCACTAATAGGAAGTCACATGCCATGGCACAGCCATGCCTGCTAAGTCATACATCACTGTCTCCAGTCACATGGGCAGGACAACAACACTCTGCACTGTGTCACAATAGTAGATCATGGGGAATGCAAGTCCTGGAGCTGAACAAGTGCACATGTACATCCCCCACACACCACATCATCTGTACCCTCATCTGTCCAGGTCATACCCATTGGACATATGGGAGACCTGTAACACTACCCTCTGCACCTGAGCACATCACAATCTGCTGTGAATGGGAAACAGCTGCCTGAACCTCATATTCACATACCCCAGTCTGCACGGTCAGGTGATCAAACACCTATGTGTCACACATGTATCATCTCCTATGGTCACATCTCCGGTGGCATGCGGAGCCCCAACCGAGGAACACCCCAGCAGACCTGACAACGAAGCCACAGCACACTGACACAGAGGCAGACACCTGAGGGGACAAATCACTGAGCAAAACGGGTCAGCTGATACACGGCAGTGGGAGTACAGAGTGTATTGTATGGCCTGGAGTAGGCATGACTGTCCTGTCCCACATGAATGAGGGATGAGCCCTGGACAGTAGGCAGCTGGCTAAGTATGTGTGACACACGTAATATACACACTCCTGGGGCACAAACATTGTTCCCACCCGCAGCATGGGTGTGTGCCAGATACCCCAGGCACATGTGGTGGATCAGCTCAGCAATTGGGCCACATATCAAAGTGACACGCAGAACACATGTCAGAACACAGGCAATGTGTAAGCAATGGACCCACCCATGATACCCACCACAGAGTCAGGGAAACAGATGCTGTCCCCCACCTTGAGTCAAGCAAACTGCAAGGACACAGTACCCAAGTGACACAATACCCTGACTGTAAGGGCCACACCTGGGTATCAGCTGAGGAGTGGGCAGTGCACAATAGAGGGACATGGGTCCTGGACCACATGACTGATGTACTGTGGAAGTTTAACCAGGCCAGAGGAGGGCACATAGCATGGCAGACATATTTCACAATGCAGACATGGACTCACCCCCTCCTTGCTGCTCTCTGGCCTTCAGCTGCCCATCCAGATCAGGGAAGACCACCGCCAGGATCCTCAGCATGTGGGGGGTCAGGGTCCGGTGTCCGCCCCTCCTGCGAGGAGGCGACAGCTTCAGCTGGACCCGTGCGATCCTCCGGGTCCAGCCCCGAAGGTCCTGCCACCTCTTCTGGCAGTTGCGGATCCGGCGCTTGTAGACCCCCACGGATCTCATTGCCCGGACGATGGTCAGCCATATCTTCTGCTTCTGGTGGGCATCAACCTGTGAGGATGACAAGTTGAGAATGCCATAACTACACGTGCAACATAACCGTGCATTACAAAGTTGGATATACATGTCTCAATCACAGGGGCATATGATGTACACAGGCAGTGCAACGATGGCCATGGACAGTATGCCAGCAGTTACTACATGGTATCATTGCCTGGGCATTAAAACCTTGTTTAAATGCACTGTCACTGCACTATACCTGTCCAGTGCATGTTACTACACACTATGGGGGGTGACAACTACTCAGTGAGCCTGCTAGCCAGTGGTGTGCAGACTGTTAGCCTTGCTAGTCAGACAACATGCACATTTAGAAAGGCAGTGGACAGAACACTCACCTGCTCCCCTGCTCCCCTGCTGTCCCATACAGCTTGCTGTACTGTGGAAGGAGGCCATCCAGCAGGGCCTGGTTCTCCTCAGTGCTGAAGGCTGGGGCTCTTTCCACAGTACGTGCCATTGCAGGGTCCAGAGGGTGCAGAAACAGCAGCAGTGTAGTGGCAGATGTCGTCCTGGAGCATGTAGTGCAGGCAAGTGAGCTCTCAGGGGAACAGCCAGCATTATATGTGTGCTGCAGAGGCAGATACTGTCCCATGTGTCCAAAGTGATAGGTCCAAGTCGTTTGCATCATCTGAATCTGGCCAATCCATGGAATTGCACCACTTACAAACGCCCCCAGCATCCTTCAAATGTTCAACTTCATGACACCCATGAAATTGCAACATTGTTGTGGGTGACCAACTGAATTTACAGCATCAGACTCGTTCAAATTTTGAAAACGTGTCCGTTGCCAGGCCAGGCCATAGCCAATGGGTGCGCACCGATCGGACCATTGCTGTTCAACGCGTACATAGGATACAACGCGTACCCGCACACATTGAATGCAATGGGCTGGCCGGGAACACCGATCGGACCATTGCTTTTCAACGCGTACATGGGATACAACGCGTACCCGCACACATTGAATGCAATGGGCCGGCCGGGAACACCGATCGGACCATTGCTGTTCAACGCGTACATAGGATACAACGCGTACCCGCACACATTGAATGCAATGGGCCGGCCGGGAACACCGATCGGACCATTGCTGTTCAACGCGTACATAGGATACAACGCGTACCCGCACACATTGAATGCAATGGGCCGGCCGGGAACACCGATCGGACCATTGCTGTTCAACGCGTACATGGGATACAACGCGTACCCGCACACATTGAATGCAATGGGCCGGCCGGGAACACCGATCGGACCATTGCTGTTCAACGCGTACATAGGATACAACGCGTACCCGCACACATTGAATGCAATGGGCCGGCCGGGAACACCGATCGGACCATTGCTGTACAACGCGTATTGCCAATACAACGCGTACCAGCGCACATTGAATGAAATGGCCAATGTGTGCGCACTGATCGGTCCATTGCTGTCCAACGCGTATTGCCAATACAACGCGTACCAGCGCACATTGAATGCAATGGCCAATGTGTGCGCACTGATCGGTCCATTGCTGTCCAACGCGTATTGCGGGTACAACGCGTACCAGCGCACATTGAATGCAATGGCCAATGTGTGCGCACTGATCGGTCCATTGCTGTACAACGCGTATTGCCAATACAACGCGTACCAGCGCACATTGAATGAAATGGCCAATGTGTGCGCACTGATCGGTCCATTGCTGTCCAACGCGTATTGCCAATACAACGCGTACCAGCGCACATTGAATGCAATGGCCAATGTGTGCGCACTGATCGGTCCATTGCTGTCCAACGCGTATTGCGGGTACAACGCGTACCAGCGCACATTAAATGCAATGGCCAATGTGTGCGCACTGATCGGTCCATTGCTGTCCAACGCATCACTGTACAAGTCACTGGCATATGTCACCATGCCTGTCACAGGTGAACATATGCCAGCCACATATACTTCCCAGGGAGTGAGGGGCACACCTACAACACCACAGCCTGTCCAAACTGTATCCTAGGGCATGTAAGGCTGCATTACCTATTCCGTGTATGGGGGTGAACATGTTGTTCTGTGGGTGTCACTTGGGGGCAGCCACCCCCAGGCTGGGCACGTGTTTATGGGGACAGAATCCTTGGTGTTTCGTGTACATGACCACTGTGATGTGCAACTGTTCATATCTGAGCATGTGGCATGGTCACAGTTCACGGTGGTGTATGTGTATGTCATGTCACATACCCCCTGAGTCCCATGTGGGACGTTATGTTCAACCCAGGGTGACCTATTGGCACAATGGTGATGGTCCTCCACAGTCTGTGTGCATGTTGTGTTTACAATGTCTCTGATTTCATGTGCACAATGGGAGGCAGTCTCCACATCCACGTTGTTTGTGCATGGACTTTGATGTTGTGCGTGTGTGTCTCACAGACGTCCATGTCTGTCCTGCCGAGGCAACAGGGACCACTACCTGTGGGGCTCATGGTTGTTTTGCTGTGGTGTATACATGATACACCATGTCATGCCAGTGTCCATGTGGCAATACAGGGTCCCTGGGAATCTACCGGTCGTTGAGCTGTGATGCCTGGGGCACATCAGTCCTCACATGTCACTGTGGGGTGTGTTTGTTATTTGGCAGCAGGAGATGGGAACTGGGACACGGCCTCATGGTATCCAATGGCACGACCTGGGACTTATTGATGCCACTCGTTGAACTGTGATGTTAGATATTGGCCATGTATGTGCCATACATATCCGTACGTAACTGCACACATCATGTACTTGTGCCTCATTATGATGTATCATGTGATGTTGAGTGTGTTCAATGCCACATATGTGGGGTGACTGACAATCTTGCTTTCTTCACCTATGCACTGCAGGGCACCAGCTGTCCATAGACCATTCCCTAACCTGGCAACGATGGTGGAACGTGACAGCATCCGACGGTACCGCTTCACCAGGCAGCTGATTGAGGATTTGGCAGTGCGCTTGGCACCACATTTGCAACCTGGCCGTCCGTACCCTACAGCGCTGACCCCCAAGGTGAAGGTGATGGCAGCCCTACACTTCTTTGCCACCGGTACCTTTCAACACACTCTGGCGACTGCTGGTGGGATGTCACAGACCATGTTCAGCCGTGTGCTCCGGGATGTTTTGGAGGCTATGTTGATATACCTGAACCAGTACATCTATTTCCCTAGACTCCAACGACTCACTGGCGTGAAGAGTGACTTCTATGCCCTGGGGAGGATGCCGCATGTCATTGGCTCCATTGATGGGACACATGTGGCTTTGGTACCACCACAGGCCCAAGAGCAGGCCTAGCGTAACCGCAAACACTACCACTCGGTCAATGCACTGGTGGTCTGTCTTGCAGATATGAGCATCACACACGTGTGTGCCCATTTCCCTGGTTCTGCACACGATGCCTACGTGATGAGGAGTAGTCGCATCCCGAGGATGATGGCACAGATGCGGAACCAGCGTGCCTGGCTTGTTGGTGTGTACTGACTTTGTACCATTGTGTGTGTTCTGCTATGTAGTGTTCCACCCTCTTTTCCAACTCTGCTAATGTGCAATTGTCTGTATGTAGGTGACTCCGGATACCCCAACATGCCGTGGTTGCTGACGCCCCTCAGGAACCCTGTGACACCAGCCCAGGTGCGCTACAATGAGGCACATGGTCGGACCAGGAGAGTGATTGAGCGGACATTTGGTCTCCTGAAGAGCCGCTTCCGCTGCCTCGACAAGACAGGAGGGTCCCTCCCATATGCCCCAGCAAAGGTGTGCAAGATTATCATCGTCTGCTGCATGCTCCACAACCTGGCAGTGTGGAAGGAGTTGCCTCTCATCCTGGATGACGATGACCAACGTCCGCCACCTGTGGAGGATCCTGGCCTGGACCATGATGCCAGTGATGATGATGATGATGTTGAGGGTGATGTCCGCACACAGCTCATCACCAACTTCTTCAGCTGAATGTGAGTATCCAGAGATGTCATGTCAATGATGTGAGTTTGCATGATATGTGTTGGTGGTGCTCTGGTGCTGTTTGAGTGTGTCCATGGGCTACATGTCTGTATGCGTGTAGCGATGTGTCCTTGCAGGTAGTCTGTACTCCCCAACAGTGTTGACATGCTAACTTGGTTCTGGGTGGGTATCTTGTAACATGTATTGTGCATGAGTATTGCAGTTCTGTCCTGTTCTTCAGTACTTTTGACTGTGTGTCATTTCTGTCCTTCACAGGGTACTTTCAGAGTCGTTTGGTCAACTGTGATCCCCAACACCGTGATTCGACTTCCCGGGTGGTAGCTGTTGTGTCCCTACAGGTGATGTGCACCACACCCATGGACTTCCTTCCTTCTACACTTGTTGACTGTGTGCCCGCTGCCAGGTGGGATTACCTTGCATCTGTGGTGGTTACAACATGTTGCAAATGTGTAATAAACCTGTGCTTCACTTTGTGATGTGCGTTGTCTGTGGTCACACATCTGACTGACATTTGCTTACTGCACCAGTGGGCTAGTTAACACAGACTGTGAATAGGTGTTGGGTCTGTGCAATGCAACGTATTTCCTGGCAACATCAGTGTAGGCGATGAGTCAGATGTCCATGGTGTGTATGTGTTGTGTAGCCCTGGTGGTGTGCCTCCCCCATATGTGTGACGTCGCCATGACTCACATGCCGGTGTTGTACTTGCTGTAGCAGTTAGCATGCACAGTGTCATTTCCCCGATCATCATCGCAACTTCTGAGACAACATAGGAATCACAACAGAGGCAAGTATGGTGTATAAGTGAGTTTATTGACATACATGTGTGAGTATAGTGCACAGGTTGTTGGGTGCTGTAAATTGTGATTGTGATCCAAAGTTCCTAGATAATTTGGAAGTCCTGGTAGCAGAAATGTCCAGAGTAAAGTCCACAGTAATCAGAGACATTGGTCCAACTTGAGCTCCCCATGTCATGTGGGAGAGTTGTGTTGCAGTCAACAGGGTGAACAGTTTGCACACAAAGGTTGTTCTCCAGAACAGGTTTTGGCTTCCTGGGGGTTGCACATGGCCATCGGCCTCTCACTTGCCCCTCCTCGGACGGCCCCTCTTCTTTGGGGGGGACCCTCAAGTGCAGGCTGCTGCGGTGCAGGGGACTCTCCGCCAGAGTCATCCGCCCTCCCTGTGGCAGTTGCAGTTGTTTCAGCACCAGATGTTGTGGGCACATAGGGAGGTGTTGACTGATTGCTGCTCATCTGGCGGAGGCATTGTAATATGTCCCTATGCACCGCCGTCATCTCTTGCAGTGTGTCCCACTTGGACTCCACGCGGGACATGTGTGAGTCCAAGCGGGCATGATGGGCAGCCTGCTGCTGTTTAATGTCCCTGAGGAGCCCCACTACCTGGCTGAACTCTCCGGTGCTGGACTGGTACGAATCGGCTATGCGTGCCAGTTGTGGGTCATCATGCAGTCCAGACCCCTCTGTGAGCAGCGACCTATGTCTCCCACCCCTCCACCACCACCCCTGGCGACACGTGCAGTACCTGAGGTGGCAGGCACAGGTGACCCTGGGCCACCTTGTGGGTTGTTGGTGGTGGTGGTGTCCATGGCCCCACGTTGGTCCAGGGTCCCTGTGCTGGTGGTGGTGCTGCTCCTTGGTCTGTCCATGTCGGCAGGGGTGGTATGTGTGTTGACAGTCGTTGGAGGGGTGGGTGCAGGGGTGCAGCTGGTGGTCCTGCTGGTGCTGCATGATGACTTGCTCCGGAGGTGCCAGGTAAGTCTTCTTCATCCGAGGAGGGCAGAGGCTGTTCCACACCAGTGAGCTCCGTATCCTCTTGAGCCTGGGACGAGGACTCCTCAGCATCTGCTGCTGTGTCCCCATCATCACCTGTTTTTGGGAGACACACACAATGTATGTTATGTTTCTGCAGGCATCAATGGTTGACACACCTGACAGTTGTGACTGTGCCTCTGGATGCGGGCCTGTACATTGCATTGTCCTAAGTTGTCACAGTCAGGGGTTGATATTGGTGTAGCACATTGTCCTGCATTATTTGGGCATTTCTATGTGAATGTTGGGGTGTGTACATGGTCTGCATTGGTTGTATTTGGTTGTCATCCGCTCCTCCTTCCCACCCAGCCAGATATTCCACCATGGAAGGTGCTTCCATTGCAGGCAGTGCAAGTTGTCTTTCAGAATGTCAGTCAGTGGTGTCCTGCTGTTGGTTGGTGCACAGTTGCCAGCAGGGCCTTGTGCTCCCCACAGCAGTAGCCAGTGTCAGCCATCTTGTGAGTCCTTTTCCACTCCCTGTGATGTGAGCATGGTTGAGAGTGGTGTTGATGGGCCAATTGTGAGGGTGAGCAATATCTGTGCCTACAACTCCCATCATGCTATTGGCTACACTGACTTGCCCAGCATACACATATTTCCTTCCTTTTGACTCTGCTTCCCTGTGGGGTGGGCTGCCTGTGCTGCCAGGATGGCTGGGAGTGTTGTCCGGGCAGTTGTTTGGCTAAATGTCCCAGGAGTGTCCCTGTGCTTCACACAGCATGACCCAGGGTGGTGGTTCTTTGTGGGATCTTGAGTTAGGGTGTGAGGCATTGCATTCCGCCAGATGTGTTCTGTGGAGTTTGTGTTGAGGGGGGGTGTGAGGGGAGGTGCTTGTGACTATGGTCAGTGCTGTGAGTCCTCCTTCCCACCCAGCCAGATGTCCCACCATGGACCGTGCTTCCATTGCAGGGAGTGCAAGTTGTCTTTCAGGATGTCAGTCAGTGGTGTCCTGCTGTTGGTTAGTGCACAGTTGCCAGCAGGGCCTTGTGCTCCCCACAGCAGTAGCCAGTGTCAGCCATCTTGTGAGTCCTTTTCCACTCCCTGTGATGTGAGCATGATTGAGAGTGGTGTTGATGGGCCAATTGTGAGGGTGAGCAATATCTGTGCCTACAACTCCCATCATGCTATTGCCTCCACCCCCCTTCCCAGCATGCCCATACTTCCTTCCTTCCTTTTGACTCTGCTTCCCTGTGGGGTGGGCTGCCTGTGCTGCCAGGATGGCTGGGAGAGTTGTCCGGGCAGTTGTTTGGATAAATGTCCCTGTGCTTCACACAGCATGACCCAGGGTGGTGGTTCTTTGTGGGATCTTGAGTTAGGATGTGAGGCATTGCATTCCGCCAGGTGTGTTCTGTGGAGTTTGTGTTGAGGGGGGTTGTGAGGGGAGGTGCTTGTGACTATGGTCAGTGCTGTGAGTCCTCCTTCCCACCCAGCCAGATGTCCCACCATGGACCGTGCTTCCATTGCAGGGAGTGCAAGTTGTCTTTCAGGATGTCAGTCAGTGGTGTCCTGCTGTTGGTTGGTGCACAGTTGCCAGCAGGGCCTTGTGCTCCCCACAGCAGTAGCCAGTGTCAGCCATCTTATGAGTCCTTTTCCACTCCCTGTGATGTGAGCATGGTTGAGAGTGGTGTTGATGGGCCAATTGTGAGGGTGAGCAATATCTGTGCCTACAACTCCCATCATGCTATTGCCTCCACCCCCTTCCCAGCATGCCCATACTTCCTTCCTTTTGACTCTGCTTCCCTGTGGGGTGGGCTGCCTGTGCTGCCAGGATGGCTGGGAGTGTTGTCCGGGCAGTTGTTTGGCTAAATGTCCCAGGAGTGTCCCTGTGCTTCACACAGCATGACCCAGGGTGGTGGTTCTTTGTGGGATCTTGAGTTAGGGTGTGAGGCATTGCATTCCGCCAGGTGTTTTCTGTGGAGTTTGTGTTGAGGGGGGTGTGAGGGGAGGTGCTTGTGACTATGGTCAGTGCTGTGAGTCCTCCTTCTCACCCAGCCAGATGTCCCACCATGGACCGTGCTTCCATTGCAGGGAGTGCAAGTTGTCTTTCAGGATGTCAGTCAGTGGTGTCCTGCTGTTGGTTGTTGCACAGTTGCCAGCAGGGCCTTGTGCTCCCCACAGCAGTAGCCAGTGTCAGCCATCTTGTGAGTCCTTTTCCACTCCCTGTGATGTGAGCATGGTTGAGAGTGGTGTTGATGGGCCAATTGTGAGGGTGAGCAATATCTGTGCCTACAACTCCCATCATGCTATTGGCTACACTGACTTGCCCAGCATACACATATTTCCTTTCTTTCAGTGGGCTTAACTGTGTGCTGGTGTTGTAGTGGTGGCTACTTGTCTGGATGTGTTTGTCAGTTATATTTGTGCCACTGCCTAGCTGTAGTTGTAGTTGTGTTTGTACATGTGATGACACAGTTAAATGTCACTTTGTGATGGCATGTGTTGTGTTTCTCTGAGTGACATACACATTTTGGGATGATTCTGTTCTGGTTGCTGTGTATTTGCTAAGAGTGCATTGTTTGACTCTCCCCTTGACAGTGATGTGTGTGTGTAGTCGCAGAATATTGTGTACATTTGTTGTGTACTCACCAGGCTCTGGGATGTTTTCTAGTCCATAGACGCTCACTGGTGGTAGGATGGCCCGCACCTTCTCCTCCCAGGGCCTGAGGTATACTGGCTTGGCAGGAGGGCCACTGCCGGTGTGTTGGCTCAAGATGTAGTCCTTCTTCAGCAGCTCCTTCACCCTCCTGCGCACGTCATACCACCTGTTCTGGATGTCTGTCTTTGTGCGCAAACATGGTGATTGTGCGTCCACCCTGTCGACGATCCTCTCCCACATCTTTGTTTTCTGTGACATGGGTGTCTGTTGGACCAGTGTACCGAAGAGCTGTGGCTCTACCCTGAGGATCTCATCTACCAGGACTTCCAATTCACTATCTAGGAACTTGTGATTCTTCTTTGGGGGCATGGTGATGGGTGGTGATGGTGAGTGATGTGTGTGTTGGTGTGCAGGTGAAGGTGTGTGAGTGTGTGTTTTGCTAGGTGTATGTGAGGTTTCTATTTCTTGTGGTGCTGATGGTGTGTGGCTTGTGTGATGGATGAGCTGTGGGTGTGTGGTTGCTGTCTGTTGAGTGCTGGCAGGTATTTTGAATTTGCAAAGGATCATGGTAGGGATTTGGGTCCTTTATATGGGTGGAGTTGTGGGTGTGTCTTTGTTCCCTGCCCCTCCCCCCAGTATTTATTGGCTTTGTAATTGCTTGTTTGGCCTTTTTTGTGTATTTTCCCTTTGTACTTTTCGTGCATGTAGGAGAGGTTCTTGTGACCGAGTCGGACCTTGCAGTTGTCTCGTACGGGCTTGTCCGTTTCGTTCACGCTGTGTTTGTGCTGTTTTCTATGCTGCGTACGCGTCGGTCGCGGTGTTTTGGGTTGCTTCGGCTCGCAGTTTTGTATGCGTGTCGGTCGTACGGCTTGTCCTACGTGCGACTCGGTCGTGTTTTCCACGCCTTGCATCGTACTTGGCGGGTGGGAGTCCGCGGGTACGTCTCGTTCGGTATTGTTCCGAGTGCGAGTCGGTCGGTTCGAATCGCGTGTTTTTCCGGCCGGATTGCTGTTTTCCGCGCGGCTCGGTCGTTCGGCTTGTGTTCCGTATGAGTCGGTCGGGTTTTGCTCGCTTCTCATCGTACTTGGCGGGTCGGGCTGCACCGGTACGTGTAGGTCGGAATGTATTCCGGCTCCGAGTCGGTCGGTACGTTTTCCGGCCGGAATCGGAATCGGCCCCTATGTAGTATGCCCACAAGCCGAAATATGCAAATGAGGGAATACTAGTTCTACTCAACTACCCTCCAAATACATGATGAACACTTCAATTGATTGCTAAAAGAAGACTAGTAGTATTCTGGAAGAATAGTATTTGAAGCTTAGTAGTATTCTGTTAGGGTTTATTTGCAGCTCTTGTGCTAGTTCAAGAGCAAAATGAAGGCTAGTCTCATTGATTGTGACCACTGTTTGAAGACTAGTGGTATTCTTTGTGAGCAATATCTGAATACTAACGGCAATGATTGTGAAGACTCAAGTAAGACTAGCAGAATTTAAAGTGAATGTTAATTGAACACTATTGTGCTATTTCAAGAGCAAAATTAAGGCTCGTCTCATTTATTGTGACCGCTAATTGAAGATTAGTGGTATCTTTGTGAGCAATATCTGAAGACTAATGGCAATGACTGTCAAGAGTTAAGTAAGACTATAGCAGAATTCAAATTGAATGTTAATTGAACACAAGTCGCATTAATTCTGATTAATTTATAGCAATTTTATTCATTTGGTTGCTTGCACAAGGCTTCTTTTAATGATGGCTTTTGGACTAAATTTTATGTGTTACATATCTTGGGAGTCAATGATTCTAATATGCCTGTTACAAACTCATTAGTCATGCATTTAGTAAGCATTTTATAATTGTGGTATGTGAGAAGACCAGAGCAAGAGATCGTAGGAGAAGAACAAAGCAAAGGAGCCAACCCAGACATACACAGGATTGTACCAGGAGACCCCTCCTCCTGCAAGTAGAGAGCCAGTTGAATTGTTGAGACCCTGACTGAATTCCCACTTGGTCCATGACAAGACAGGATCACCACCGTTTGTTTTCAGGTTACCCAAAATGAGAAATTGTGCAAAATTCAATTAGTTGTCAGATAAAAAAGTAATTGTTCTAACTCCTCCTGTGTTGATTGTCCACCAGACTCCATTAATGTTAGAACTTATAAAAACAATTCACTAAACACGTTTGTACAAGGCGTTTATGGCATTGACTTGTACATTTTTTTTAAAGGAAATGCAGTTGGACACAAAAGTGTGTGATATGACATTTCAATGATATTTGCCTATGGAAGAGCTATTGTGTTTTAGCCATGTTGTGCACTAGCTAGTGGTGTGGAGTGTTGCAGTGTGGAATTGCGAAGAGTGGAATAGAGTGTTGTAGAATGGAGTGGCAGATAGTGTCATGTATTGGAGTGACAGAGTGGAGTTGCGTGGAGTGGCGTACAGTGGAGTGGCATAGAGCAGAGTTACTAATCTGTTGCTGCATAGTGGAAGTCCTTTTGTGAAGGTTGATGGGTCACCTTGCTGTAGCCTATTGCTGTATTTGAGTTTTAAAGTAGTACTAATGGAGTAAAACCTTCGCTAAGCCAGTGTCAACAATAAAAATGCCACAATAATAAATGCAAAAATATGTCACAAAATGTGCTGCATTCGTCTACAAAATTTGCCTTTTCTTACCACATAATTTAGTCAACTATGCCCCATGATTTGGTCCTCTTCAGCTGCATAATTCCAGTGGCCCCTACATAGATTGACAATTTCTTGAGATAATGGAAATACAGTTGCCTGTTGATTATCAAATATTTACCAGCAGCAGCGAATAAGAAGAAAAATGTTTAGTGGTGAGGTTTGTTACTAGGATGTGTTGTGAGTGGGTGATGGTATAGTGAGCAAGAAGCACAGTGGCTTTGAGTAGGGTCTGGCAAAACTGAGAGGGATATTGAGTGGTTTTGTTAATGACTGCAGATTAGTACTTCAACTGGCCTACAATGCAGTAGGCGTTTCTTCTTATTTTTTTTTTTAAGGGTCTGCATTTGGTAAACAGAAACTTATTTCCGAGATATGCAGGTGAGGAGTACAAAGGGAAAGTGCCAGAGAATTAGGTGTTTTGGGTTATGTGGTCAAAGTTGCTGCTACTCACTTGGTTTTAAAATATGAGTTTCACTTACCTTTTAGCAACCAATCTTACCTTGAAATGTTCTTATTTTTCAGACCAGTAGCAGGGCAATCTGACGAACAGCTGTAATAATTGACAAAGAGATATAAGTGATTTACTAATGTAAAAAAGTATTTTGTAAATAGGCACATAACATTGTGAATTCAACTTCTTAAGCATAAACTGAGACAGAATGTGTGGTTGAGTTTCACTAACCATACACCATATTATGGCATATTGAGTGGTGAATATCATAAATTTATTACACAGTCACCACAGTTTAGTTCTAGTTTGGCCAGAGTTTCCATAGGAAAAACATTTTTTCCTTTCTTTAATAGCCTTGGTACCGTTTCATTAAAAACATTTATAAAAAAACAATCACTTTGGCTTCATCATGGAAAGTTATGCAGAAATTATACCAAAATTGATCAGCAAAATGTTAGAACTTTATAGAGAAAACCTGCTTTTGGTTATTTGTTGTAAAACTGTTCAGCCATTTTTGAGAAATTAGCATCAAAATGGAGATCATGATGAGCTGGTCTCTTGTCTTCGTGGACTAATGCATCCACTGTAGGAGTCTATACATGACCTCACTGCAACGGGTTCAAATCCCAATCCACTCAGCCTTTTATCCTGAGGTTGATAAAATGAGTACCATTGAGTTGGGTAACAATAAACATCTATTAATCAGCAACAAGATACCTTTTCGCTGAACGTGTGCATTACAAATGTACATGTTATGTTAGGGTAAACACCAGTTAAAACTTAAAAATAACAACCATTGGTGCCAGATAATCTGCGATTGGCCCATTCAAAGTGGAAGGGTGGACCCTGATTGGCTGGCCACAAAAATGAGAATGTTGGGTCAGCCATCTCAATCCTCTAGTCCTGAAGGGGGAAAAAAACATGAAAGGCCACATAGGGGTCAGGATAGGCATGCCTTTGCGACACCCCACTTTAATTCAAAACAGGTAAAAACAGAAAATAAGAAGATTGGGTCGCAGGTACCCCGGTATCAGTGCCTGGTACTAGGGTACCCAGCACAGTAGCCACTGTGGTACCAATAAAACATTAAAAAATAAAATACAAAACCCTACGGCCAATCACCACTTTGCACATGTGAAAGACAGGCACCATCATATCATGGAAGCCAACAACAGGACAGGAATTCCTACCATTATACCCAACCCAGCATTTTACCAGAGGTAGCCAACATATCATGCGTGCTCACATATGGCCAAGAATGACCCTTTTTGTGACTGGGCCAAAGTTTTCCAAAGGTTAGGTATCATGCAATGGTTGCCTAGTTGCCAAGGAACCATTATCTGAGGGTCATTATCTGAGGGTCAGCATATCACCAGTGTTGGCAATGGGAGCAACACTACTCCCTCAGGCACTCACAGAGCCTTAACTGTTTTTCTAGATTACCTTTTACTGCTGTCACAACGCCAAATGGTGCTCCAGGCAGCCTTGCTTTTCCCCTCACGTAGACAGCAGCAGTTCCCCGATTAGTTCTCCTGAGAGAAGTGGACGTGAGTCCTTTGGGTAGACTGCAGGAGACAACTGGGAGAGAATGACACGGCCTGGGGGGGGGTTTGAAACAGGAGAGCATGAGAGCAGCAAGCAGGAGTGGGAGTGCATGGATAACTGGACACTGCAGTGGTGAGAGACCTTGTTATGTGAAAACTGTAGGTGTGAATGAAAGCATGAGTGACTCCACACCCGTGTAAACATTTACAATCTTTCTGATAGGACCATCAGGAAGAATGAAGTAAATGAGAATGCTAGCAGCTGAGGGACATATGAGTTAGCATACACAAATCTTTTATTGGTTCATCTATTTAAACTCAATAATATTTGGTGTTAGAACTTTCTATGTAGAAGCCTCTACTCCAGTGGTGGCTGCTTTCAATAGAAAGTGGTAGGGCAGCGGATATTTGAAAAAAGGACTTACCTGCCGCTGTCCAGCTTCTTCCACGAGCGCAGTCCAGCTCCCAGACTGCACACCCAATCCCGAAGCTGCTCTCATGCTATTACCCAGCATGACAGCATCACCAGGATTGGCCTGAGCGGACTGGTTTAACGCTCACTAAGGCATACGAGTCTGTGGCTTTTCTCTACCTGGAAATACAACACAGCTGGGTTAGAGAAATGTAAGTGTGCATGTTGGTTTGGCCATCCTAGGTTGGCCGGCCAAACCAACAAGCGAACTAACAGTGCCCACCACTCCTCCTCCCTGCTATTGTCCCTAGAGGATGGCCCTGCCGTGGAGTCGGCCCCCTGCCTAAGCAATTTTTATGATTTGAAACTCTAACCAATAGACAAAAATATAGAAACAAGTATACACCAAATAAATGCTAAAATATTGAAAAAAAATTATTTAATTCATAATATAGAAAAGGTTTTCAACATTTAAATTTTGCTTATTTATTTGTAAACGCTTTATTAATCTTAATACTTTTTAATTTTGTAAAACAGCCCTGGACCCCCTGGGTAGGCTTTCTGGGCCACAGATTAAGAACCAATGTGCTAGATAACTTCCTGTGAACAGGCAACCGAATGCATTGTGGGTGCTGTGGTCTAGGCTCACTTCACATTAATAAGGACAGGGAAGGGCTACCCGTCATCATAGAGCGGTCTGTAGATGCGACTGGCAGTACCAGATGACGTCACGGTGCCCTCAGGGTTGGCCTCTGATAGCGTTTAACATCGTGCACATCTTTACTTCTGACAGCGAAGTTTTGAGAGGGTGGCATTGTAGCGCAAACGTTGTGGCACATGGCATAGTGGATGAGAATGCTTCTTTACGGCCCTCCCAAAGAAAAAATGCTAGAGTCGGGCCTGGTACATGGTCAGTCTGGATGAGGAGCTGGGGTACACGGACAGGCTCAGTGAGGAGCTGGTACACGGACAGGCTGGGTGAGGAGCTGGCGCACATGGACAGGCTCGATGAGGAGCTGGGGCATACAGACAGGCTGGAGGTGGAGCTGGGGTACAAGGACAGGCTGGAGGTGGAGCTGGGGTACACAGACAGCCTAGAGGTGGAGCTGGGGTACACTGACAGGCTGGAGGTGGAGCAGGGGTACACTGACAGGCTGGAGGTGGAGCAGGGGTACACAGACAGGCTATGTGAGTAGCTGGGGTACACGGACAGGCTAGGGTGGAGCTTGGGCACACGGACAGGCTGGGTGAGGAGGTGGGCACACGGACAGGCTGGGTGAGGAGGTGGGCACACGGGCAGGCTGGGTGAGGAGCTGGGACACGCGGCCATGCTGGGTGAGAAAGTGGGGCACACGGACAGGCTGGGTGAGGAGCTGTGACACGTGGACACTTAAATGTAGGGGCAGAGAAGGGGCACCGAGGTTGGAAGAGGAGCTGTGGCACGTGGGCAGACCAGTGAAGGAGCTGGGCAGCCAGACTAGAGGAACAGCTGTGCCCTCAGACTTAGTGAAGAGCTGTGGTGCATGCCCAGACTGGAAGAGCCGCTTGATGCGCGAGGACAGAGGCATGGACTAGACAAGGAGCTATGAGAGATGGGCAGACTGAGGGAGGGGCTGTGCCAGATGGGCAGACGGGGTGAGGAGCGAGGGCACAAAGGCACACTGGGTGAGTTAGGCCGCATGGACGAGCCTGCACCCGACAGAAGACGTTCTGTTTTGGCACCCTCGAGCCTGCCTCTTTGACAGCAGTAGCACCTTGAAAAGTGCCGCCTATCAGTGTCACTTAACACACAGAGCACTGTTACATTGAATACGCATATACAAAATAATGGCTAATGCAACAAAAGATAACAACACGATGTTTAATTGTGAGTGCGATCCAAAACGTTTCCTGGCACTTGGATTTCTGTCACACGGTGAGACACACACAAGGAATCAAAAAGATTCACAATATTGGGGACCTCAACTAAATACACAATGACTGAAAAACGTTGCTATAAGCTTGACCAACATTTCGTCACAAAAAATGTTTATGCAGGAGCTCAAATTAATGACAATCAAGCGCTTGGTGCAGTTAGTAATAGCAGATAGATGTTCATTTAAAAGAAAAGTCGGACAGTTTTGCATAACACTGAAAACGCAATCACACTTTAAAAACATGCACGTTTTAAAAAGTGCAAAAGTACTTCTTGTGAGGTCAGCTCATTTTCCCGGGCCTCATACTGGCTACGCAGAATAATCATCTGATGACAACAGGAAACAAGCATTTGCAATGCAATCGGTCTCGCATTTGAAAGTTTTAGTTATTGGCATTGTAAATGATATTGTTTTTATATATGTTTAGTTGTTTGTAGTGCAGTGGATGTATGTTGTTTGTAGTGGAATTATGTGGTTTGAACCTGGATTGTTAGTTGCTGAATTGTGTGGGGTTGAATTGTGTAGTGTATTTGTGTATTGTAAATATGTTGTATGGTGAATAGATAGGGGTGAGAGCTATAGAATAGATTGAAAGTAAGAATGAGAGGGATACGTAGTTTGTGTATGAAGTGGTGAATGAAGTGCAGATAAAGTAGTATAAACAGTGTGTGAGAAAGAGAGATAGAAGGGGAGAGAATATTATAGACGTATAAAGAGGCTGTGGTTGTGTATGTAGAACATAGTGAAAGAAGAGGAGGCGAATGCGTGTTTGTTGTTATTTTTTGAAAAGTTATGGTATTGAAAGTGTGCCGAAAGATATGAAGTGAATTAATATGATAAATGCTGGATTAGTGTGTGAAAGTGAGACAGTGGTGTGAGAGAGAACGAGATAGAGAGAGTTGTGGGACGGTGATTTCGGGGGAGGTGTGAGGTTGAGCTATACCCAGTACGAGGATGTAAAGGTTCGGTCCACCTCAAGTGTCACAAAACTCTGCCCATCATTGGTGCCTTTGGCATGCCTTGGCATGTTTTAGGAGAAAGTTGTGTGTGCTGTAGTTAGTCCTATTCAGTTATGAGGGTATCAAATTAAATATATTATTTTGGTAGTGGATTATTACATCAAGTAGACAGAAGAGGAAGTTAAAGAACAGATCACGGATACAAGCACTGAGAGACACTGAGAATGAATTCTGGTGTCCAAAGAAAGATAGGAGACACAAGTGAAAATAATGCAAAGTTTTCTGAACCACGTCACATAGTGATGGATTTCAGAATCAGGTTCACTGCCAGCTGAGGCTGTTTTGCCTGATATTTACCTGATGGTATTATTCATAAGGATTAAATTTAATAGTAGTTCCTGTTCTGGTTAGATGGCAACTTAAATAAAGACAAAAGCGTAGCAGGCGGTGTCCTGTTGGAACCCATATGGGAAAGTAAATGAAACGCACCTGCTGCTTGAAATGCTTTGCATTCCACGCGTGAAGTGAATGTAGTCAGGTGCCATGGTATGTGCACATAATTACAGCATGGCACGCATCTGTAGATGCAATGCGCACAGATGAAATAACAGTAAAAAGCGGAAATGCAATTTATTTAAAAAGAAAGGTGTGGCGGTATGCTGGGTGAAATAAATAATTAAATACCGCTCAGTTGTACCTATTAGGTGAATGAATTGTTATGTCATCTGTGCGCATTGCATCTACAGATGCATGCCATGCTGTAACTATGTGCACATACCATGGCACCTAATTACATTCACTTCCCGGGTGGAATGCAAAGCTTTTAGAGCACCTCGTGAGTTTCATTTACTTTCCCGTTTGGGTTGCAACAGTACACCGCCTGCTTCTGCCCGTGCTACACGCCCAGCGGCCGTATAGGTAGAACCAGTGCAATTTGTTGTTGCAGTACGCATGCATACGTCAAGCAAACAGGAAACGAGGCACCCACTAAGAGAACACATTCCCGGTGGGCCGGACTGCTCTATCAAGGTACTGGTCATCGTAGAATTGTCATCCAAGTGTATGTATGTTTGCCTTTCCCAAGTGAAGAATGTAATTTGATGCCGCAGCACGCCTATATAAACAGAGCATGACGTATACCCACAGCAGCAATTCACATGCAGAAACGAATAAAAACAAGCATTTAGCAACGCAATCTATAACATATCACAAAAAGAGAGGGAAAACAATACTTAGATGTGTCCTAATTGTTGTAAATTCCATGCACCTGAACTTAAAAATGACTCATAGTGATATTTGCCTGTGTTAATCTAAAAGGACGATTTTGTGGAGGTCTCACTCCAGCAGTAGAAAAAGACACCGGAATCGTCATGTGATGCAAAATTAAACAAACACGAACAAAAAGCATACGGGCGCCTTATTAAATAAGTAACTAAAAGGCCACGGCATCGCTGCTGGATGATGTTTGGGAGGTGGGAGTTTTTGGTTTTTTTTGCAGGCAAGCATTACGGGTGCCTTATTAATTAAATAATGAAATAACA
Organism: Calotriton arnoldi; assembly: GCA_963921515.1. Taxonomy (NCBI): domain Eukaryota; kingdom Metazoa; phylum Chordata; class Amphibia; order Caudata; family Salamandridae; genus Calotriton; species Calotriton arnoldi. The sequence continues at coordinate 1,211,642 of CAWUFW010000868.1, read as the reverse complement.
GGGCACGGCAAATACTGCTCGATGCTATTTGGGAGGTGGGAGGGGTGTTCTTCATTATTTAGTATGCACATTTAAAAAACAAGCACTTGCACAGCATCATACAGGCGTTTGGGGCAGGCAGACACAGATGCTGAGACTTGGAGAGTGATACGAGGAACGGGGCCTTTTGATATTAGGACAAACATGCAGTGGGACAGGGAGACAGGCGTACTTTGACAGGGGGACACGACCACTGGGACAGTGAGACACGTGTACTTTGGCAGGGAGAACACTTGGAATCGAAGACAAGATCATTGCCACTGGCGCTCAGAGACACGAACATTGGGACAGGGAGACAGAAACACGACCACTGGGACAGGGAGACACGCTCATGCACACTGGGACAGGGAGACACGATTGCGACCACTGGGACAGGGAGACACGTGTACTTTGGCAGGGAGAACACTGGGAATGGAAGACAAGATCATTGCCACTGGAGCTCAGAGACACGAACAGTAGTAATGGAGACCCCGAGCCCACCGACCCCCGAGATTTACGCTTGTAATAGTGTCAACTGACACGCACAGAAGTAAGTTACACGCACCCTTCTGCTCCTCCGTAGTGCACCGACATGGAGATCCTCCAGCTGCTGCGGGTGGTGGTGAACACGGATCATGTGACACACCAGCTGGGTCCATCCAGGGAGGGACGGGAACCAGGCAAGGATGGATGTCCAGGAAAACTACAGCGCCACACCGACACAGAAGAAGGACTAGCTGGCACAAAGGAGGCGCCCTGCCGCTGACAAAGGAGGAGATACGCGTCTCAGCTGCTCACAGCACTTTGGAATGGATAGCACACTGTTGTCAATAGCTGGGACAGCAACACGAGGAGTTCCACGGCTGGGATCCTTGATAAGTGTGGTGGGGATCGGCCGATGGGGTGTCTGTGACTTTCCCCTCCAAAGTTACTGTATACGCCCCCTCCTCCCCTAAAACTACAATAATAAAGCAAAGTGAACCAACCGCCTTAGAACAGCAGGATGGGCGTGTCCCCGCCCCAGAACTCTCTTGCTCTGCCAGGGTACCTCTCCGAAGCTGCCGTGACTTGCTCATCCTGAATATGCAACGCAGCCAACGAATGGGCCTGTGATTCCCCTTCAACTCTCCACGATCACTGGTACCGCCGCCGCTGGGAGCTTCAAATTAAATGACAATGCGCATGCGCGCAATGACATGCATGCGCACCAAAAAACGCCAGAATAGTATTGAAGACAAAGTGCAGAATGCGGTTACGTAGCATGATGGGCATGCGCACACACGCGGTGGGGAGCGCTTATACACGGGAAGCTGGAAACGACGGAACACCGGCCAGGAACAAAGCACGTCATCGCGTGCACGCCAGAAGAAAGTGACGCCTCTGAGTGGCTAAAGCTGTTGCATGCTAGGGAATAATATTTTGTCAGCCGGATGTTTAGGCGGGTGTTGTCGGGGTTGGAACGCAATGATGTCTTGTCTGCACGAGCGGACTCCCAGGTTGTTCTACCCATGCTTTAGCCTGGTTTAATGCTCATCCAACGTATGCTCATGCGCCTGCTTTTATTTTCACAATGGCAGAGTCTTTTTGCGGAAATAGAAAGCACCACAGGCGGATGCCGATATGCTGCAAAGGTAATGCAGCTTTTGAAGCATAAAGGCTAAAAATAGAATCATGGGAAGTATTTCCTACATGTTTCTCGAGCAATAACAATCGGGGTGGACGTAACTCGGGACATCCAATTCCCATCTCTCCGAAAAGACCCGACCCTCGGCAATGTTCTCTGCAAGGCGGAATCCTACCTCCAGCTAGCCCACATAAATGATTGCATTAAAGCGCCGCATTTTAAAGAAAGGCGGGCTCCCGCCTTCCAAACAAAAGCGCGGCACTTGCAGAGTACCCCAAAGTGGAGGAGAGGCGGGAAATCACACCCACCTCACTTCCACGTCTCACCCGCACCCCCACCAAACAAAATACCATCGAAACGGAGCAATTTTCTTCTTTCCCTCAGCCCGATCCATGTGCACACACTCCGGTGCAGCAGCACATTAGTCTTCTCACTCGGCCGACGGCCACAGAACAACTCGGCTTCCGCTTCCGTTCCAGCCAGTGTTAGGAACGGCTGCGGCATGGTAGCCTGGATCCTACCAAAACGAGCCCAAAGGTGGCCCATATAGTGCTACTCCGAGGCAGGAGGGGCTGGGGCTATTCATGCAGCCAGGAACTCCCGCCTGCCTCCCAAATTGAACAGCCTAAGTCCACATCAGAATCAGGGTGCAAAGGCTCTGCACAATTATGTTAAAATATCCCAAAAATTTTATTCAATGAGTCCAATATTTTATATAGCTTATTTATCTGCAAATGGCGAGTACGTCTGTCCCTAAAATGCCAAGCAAGTATTATAACATGAAAAAAACAAGTACCTAGAATAATACAAACCGTGTTAAAGGAAGCTTTGGTGCTGTAGTGTCGCGCTCTAGTGGTCGCGCGTAGGCGCGATGACGTAGAGCGGGGCCGCCATTTTGGGGCGAGATTAGCGCCCGAGATCGGAGCGGCACGGACGTGTTTCCCGGCGCTCTTCTGCAGTATTGATTAAGTGAATAAATTAAGCCAAACTAACCATAGTGTGGGGTATCATTGTGAAGGTAGAAAGCAGAGCTTTACAGTGGCGACGAGACTGGGGAAAAAAAAAAAAAAAAAAAACGATCCACAGCAGTTACAGTAACGAGGATACAAGGACCCACCGAAGTACTAAAAAAGACCAGAGTACGAAGACCACGGACGCAGGGGCGTGGCATAGCAGGAGAGCGTGGCAGAGGACGGCACCACCGCGAGTCAGCACCTACGGAACAGGTAGTGGCAATCTAGTGAGAGCGCACGGACACACATAGGAGGGTAGAAAAAAAAACTACAAGGGTGCAGGAAGCCACCCCTTCGGACCCTATCAGACATCCAGGGCCCTGGCGGAGGCGGTGCAGCACAGCGACGGGGGAGCCTCAGGGCCCCATCAAGACCACACACCTCCCAGAAGCACGGGCACACCGGGCAGTCCAAGAGGAAACGTAGAGGGACCGGACAGAAACGCCGCAATGTGCGCGCAGGCGTCTTCACTCACGACGCCTATACCCTTCCTACCGAAACCAGGCGAACCACTGATGAAATGGGAAGATTGGAGGGAGTACTTCATGAACTACCTGGAGGCCATAGAAGACGAAAGTGGAGAGGCATTCCCCAGCAAAAGGAAGAAAAGGATATTACTCCACAACTTGGGCCCAGAAGGAATCAGAGTCTTTCAGAACCTGGTCCCCACGCAACGGAAGGTCGCAGACGACGATGTATTCCAACACGCGATTGAGGACCTAAACAACCATTACAGACCAGCAGTGTGCACGTCCATTGACAGATACAACTTCCAACAGAGGAAACAAGCGGGAGAAGAGTCCATAGATGACTACGTGGCAGCGTTGAAGAAGTTAGCAATCACATGCAAATTTGGCGCCTTGCACGACGAATTTATCAAAGACCAGATCGTCATGCACACGAAGAACACAGCGATCCAAGACAAATTGTGGAGTTAACGGGGACGCCACACTGAAGGACGTCATTGCCATGGTGAAAGAGGCGGAGCTATCGAAGAGATGTGCAGAGGCAGCGAAAAAAGAAAGTACAGAGCGGACCATGGTCAATAGAGTCACGGAATCAGAACTGCCGGATAAAGGAAAAGGATGGCGGCGGAAGGGAGAGCCCAGAGCAGATGGACTCCACGATCCACACAGGCACAGAAATCGAACAAGGAGGGCACCACCACGTGCTATAGGTGCGGCAGTCCATCCCACGCGGCATATGACAAGCGATGTCCAGCCTTCCGAGCCAAGTGTATGTACTGCGGAATTGTCGGACACTATGAAAAAGTGTGTCGCCGCAAGGTGAAGCGGTCAACAGTCAAGTACGTAGCACATGACGAGGGAGGCGAAGAAGGAGAAGAAGAGGAAGATAATGTGTTGTGCATCGAAGGACAAGTTCTAGGCATTGAAGGTAGTCGCTCCAAGAAACCACAATGCGACATGGTCGTGGGAGGTGTTCAGATCAAGATGGTGGCGGACTCCGGCTCTCCATATACCATCATACAAAGGACAGTGTGGAGCGAGAACTTCAAACCCAGCCTGGGGTCACACCTCGAACCCCCAGACATACGTCCGGTCACATTCACAGGGGAACCCATCCCGATGGTGGGATATCGAGTCCTGAGATTTGAGTTCAAGGGTCGCAGCGCGGAGTGCAAATTATATGTGGCGGAAAAAGGACCTTCTGTCCTGGGATGGATGGACCAGGGCGAGTTGGGCATACAATTGAACCCACGGGGGACACGCAAGTCCTGATGACCAGCGCAGACAACCAATCAAACTTCGAAAAGATGAAAAGCGAATTCCCCACAGTATTTGGAGGCAGAGTGGGTAAACTAACGAAATTCACACATAGAATTGAACTCAAGGAAAACGCCAAACCAGTATCCCACAAGGTGAGGAACATACCGCTAGCAGTCAGGGAAGCAGTGCAACATGAGCTACAAAGATTGGAAGAAGAAGGGATCATCGAACCAATTAACATTTCGGAATGGTTGGCCCCATTGGTGGTAGCGAGGAAACCCAACGGCAAAGTTCGGCTGTGCGTGGACCTGCGCGAATTGAACAAATGCATAGTAGTGGAAAAATTCCCATTACCCAGAATAGACGAAATGCTGGCAAAGACGAAAGGTATAAAATGGTTTTCCACCGTAGATCTTGCCTCAGCATATCATCAAATAGCACTGCACAGCACGAGCCGGAAACTTACATCCTTCATTACACCATTTGGATGCTACCAATTCCGCAGGATGCCGTTCGGCCTGGCATCAGCAGCGGCGGTATTCCAAAAGCTGATGCACAAACTATTCAAGGACATAGAAGGAGTACAATACTTCCAAGACGACATCTTGGTAATGGGCAAAGACCAAGCTGACCACAACACAAAGCTAGCAACGGTGTTACAAATCTTGGAAAGGAATGGCCTGACAGCTGAATGGGAGAAGTGCAGACTAGGAATGGCGTCGGTCACATACTTGGGTCATGAGATTAGTGACCAAGGCATCACACCCAAACACGCCAATGTCAAAGCAATATGCGAAGCACCTGCACCGACAAGCAAGGAAGAAGTGAGATCATTCTTAGGGATGGCCGAATATTACAGCAAATTTGTGCAACACTTCGCCACCAAGACACATCACCTGCGACTACTGGTACGAGACAAAACTGCCTTTCAGTGGACAGAGGGAGCGCAAGCAGAGTTTCAGAAAATCAAGGAGGATATCAGCAGGGCGGTCCCCCTGCAAGGATATGATCCGCAGGGAGAATCTATTTTGACCACAGACGCGAGCGACAAAGGCCTAGGGGCAGTTCTCATGCAGGAAAGGAAGAACGGAGAGCTAGCGACCATCAGCTTTGTGTCAAGAACATTGTCACCAACAGAACAGAAGTTCAGCGTGATAGAAAAAGAGATGCTGGCTGTGGTATGGGCCATGTCGAAATTCCGCCAATTCCTATGGGGCACAAGATTCCAACTCAGAACGGACCACAAACCCCTTGTCAAAGTACTAACGTCCTGCGGGCACGCAAGTGCCACACCCCGCATCGCAAAAATGACCCTGAAGTTGTTAGACTACAGGTATGATGTGGAATACATCCCAGGAGCCAAGAACAAAGTGGCGGATTACCTCAGTCGAGCCTCAGCCATGGAGGACGCTCCTGCAAGGACGGACGAGGACGAGGTCAGAGTGGCATTCACGGAAGATCATGAAAATTTGATAAGTGGGCAGGAATGGAAGCAAGCCTATGAAAGGGACATGGACCTCGAAGACATCAAGGTATTCATACTACAAGGGTGGCCAGAGAAAAGGCACCTGAAAGCGGAACAAAGGAAATTCTTCGAAGTGAGGGAGGAGCTATCCGTAGGAGACCAAGGAACATTCCTGTTTAGAGGGAGAGAGTAGTTCCCCCGGGTCGTTGGTACCACATCTTCTAGCAGTGTTGCACGAAGGGCACTTGGGCATCGTAAAACGAAGTTGAGAACCAAACAGATGTACTGGTGGCCCGCAATGGATAGTCAAATCGAGAAGCATGTTAGAGAGTGTGATCAGTGCCAAAGAGCGGACAAATCACAAACGTTACTACGCCCGTCGCTAGGGAAGTTTGACAACCCAGCCAACCCTTGGGAGGAATTGTCAATAGACATTCTCGGTCCGGTGTTGGAAGCGGAGGGACCCAAAAATATGTGGTGGTTCTCATTGATCGGTATTCCAAGTGGCCCGAACTGGACATACAGGAGGTGATGGACACAGAGACAGTGCTGAAGTTTCTCACAGCTACCTTCCTCAGAGAGGGCATTCCTCGTTCCATCTTGAGCGACAACGGACCTCAATTCACATCTGATAAGTGGAACCGGTACATGGAACGAAATGGCATCCAAATCAAGCACACATCGGTCTACCATCCGGCGGGGAATGGTCTTGCCGAAAGGTTTAATCGAGTAATAATGGGATCCATCCAATCAGCCATAGGAGTGGGGAAGGACTGGGAAAAGGAGGTGAGAAGTATGCTGTGGGCCTACCGAATCACACCGACAGGCACAGGATACAGTCCGTTCCAAATCCTAAGGGGACGTGAACCGTTCACTAAGGACAAACTAGCGTGGAAAGAAAAGACGGTCACGAGCAAATGGTCCCCGGCAGTTGTGCACCACAACTTAGAGAGAGCCCAGAGAACATACACAGAACAGTACAATAAGAGACGCAACGTGAAAGGAAAGTCCCTGGAAGGAGGGGAATGGGTCAGAGTCAAACTTGCCCAGTTAAGGAGGAAAGGAGACAGCAAATACAGCTTGCCCATGAAAGTTGAACAGGTGTACAACAGAGCAGCCTTACTAAGTGACGGGAACGTCTGGTCGCAAGATCGCATGTCCAAGTGCAACAAGATACTACAGTGGGACAGAGAGGAAAGATCAAGAACACAAGAGAAACCTATTTCACCTGCAGGAAACACAGCCCCAGGAGAAGATGAGAAGGACCTAGGGGTAGAAGGTAATAGGGTGGAGCAGGACAAGGAAGATAATCTAATAACAGAGGAAGGGCAGGAGGACAAAAGCAGGACTCTGGAGAGAGAGAGCCCTAAAGGACGCGGAGAGACACTGGCAAGCCGAGCAGAGGGAAAGGGAGACGTATCCACCTCCACTCCGGTAAGACGCACACGGGCAGGAAGACTTGTGGTAAGGCCAGCCAAATACAGAGACTATGATTTGGGAGAAGTGAAGTAACTTTAGGCCGAGAGACTCTGGGACTATCTTCAAAGACATTTTTTTATTGTTTGTGTGTTTGGTAAAGAAGGGAGATATGTAGTGTCGCGCTCTAGTGGTCGCGCGTAGGCGCGATGACGTAGAGCGCGGCCGCCATTTTGGGGGGAGATTAGCGCCCGAGATCGGAGCGGCACGGACGTGTTTCCCGGCGCTCTTCTGCAGTATTGATTAAGTGAATAAATTAAGCCAAACCAACCATAGTGTGGGGTATCATTGTGAAGGTAGAAAGCAGAGCTTTACAGGTGCCTTACTTATCAGGAACAAAAAACGCACAAAGCAGTTCGATACCGTCTATAATGCACTTTCAAACAAGCATTGAAAATGCAATCGGTCTCGTATTTGTTTGTGATAGAGCCCGGACTTCAAGTGGGATTGAAAAACTGGGGTGGGGAGGGGGGTCTCTCATAGGGGCGTGGTCGATGTAATTAAGGTCGTGGCTTAAAACACTTAAGCGAAAACTCTGTACTTAGCATAGTGTGCTGCTCCACTGGTGATTTGCTGCGTCTGTCCATTCATCCAGATATATAACACAACAAGTAACTTTACACCCACAACAAGCCAGAACTATTGGCTTTGTCAATGGCTGTAAACTGCATATGATAAATCAGCAACAACTATGACTTTGTTGTATATAATATTGAATATGCTTCCGATCTTGTGGGCGAGGTTGTGGTGTAAGTCTAGAGCTGCTAACTTTAGAGCTGAGAAAGCAGCTTTGCGCCTGACTTTGGCTCAACATCCTGTGATTCAAAACATGAAAATGTCCTGGTGTAATGTAAGTGGTGCTCATATGAAGCACTCTAAGTTTGCGTTATATAAAACTGAAAAATGAGTCTCTTTGAAGTGTCATCAAAAGCAGTGATGGATGGTACTATTGCAGAGCTAAGTTTTTTTTACCCAGAGGGTAAAAATGGAGAGCCCGATAGGGACCCGTCTCGGCACCTGCTTTTAAGAACTGCTGGTGCTGAGCACCTGCAGGTCCCGGCTCACTTAAAGCCCTGGTTAGAGCTATTATAAATGGCAATGTCTTTTACCTATGTGTTATGGAATGAGGAGTAAAGCAGAGTGGCGCCGAGTGGAGTGGAGTGAAGCAGAGTGGTATGGAGTAAAGCAGAGTAAAGTGGAGTAAAGCAGAGTGGAGTAAAGCAGAGTGGCGTTGAGGGGAAATAGCCATCACATCGCATGCATTACAACGCATGCGATTACAACGCGGTCGTTACAACAACCGCGTTGTTACATCGCAGTACCATTACAATGCAAGTCGTTACAACTACTTGCTCTAGGTTGAGTGGAGTAGAGTAAAGCAGAGTGGCATGGAGTAAAGCAGAGTGGTGTTGATTGGAGTGGAGTAAAGCAGAGTGGCGTTGAGTGGAGTAAAGCAGAGTGGAGTGGAGTTGTGTGGAGTAAAGCAGACTGGACCACAACACTACCCTAAACCCTAAAACACTACCCCCAGCACAACCCTCCCCCGACCCCCAGTCCGGTCTCCACACTCAAACACTACCCTGCACGACCCCCCAGCACTACCCTAAACCCTAAAACACTACACTACACTACACAAACACCACAACACTACCCTAAACCCTAAAACACTACCCCAGCATGACCCTCCCCCGACCCCCAGTCCGGTCCTTACACTCAAACACTACTCTGCACGACCCCCCAGCACTACCCTAAACCCTAAACCACTACCCTACACTACACAAACACCACAACACTACCATAAACCCTAAAACACTACCCCCAGCACGACCCTCCCCCGACCCCCAGTCCGGTCCCCACACTCAAACACTACCCTGCACGACCCCCCCAGCACTACCCTAAACCCTAAAACACTACCCTACGCTACACAAACACCACAACACTACCCTAAACCCTAAAACACTACCCCCAGCACGACCCTTCCCGACCCCCAGTCCGGTCCCCGCACTCAAACACTACCCTGCACGACCCCCAGCACTACCCTAAACCCTAAAACACTACCCTACACTACACAAACACCACAACACTACCCTAAACCCTAAAACACTACCCCCAGCACGACCCCCCGACCCCCAGTCCGGTCCCTACACTCAAACAATACCCTGCACGACCCCCCAGCACTACCCTAAACCCTAAACCACTACCCTACACTACACAAACACCACAACACTACCCTAAACCCTAAAACACTACCCCCAGCACGACCATCCCCCGACCCCCAGTCCGGTCCCCACACTCAAACACTACCCTGCACGACCCCCCAGCACTACCCTAAACCCTAAAACACTACCCTACACTACACAAACACCACAACACTACCCTAAACCCTAAAACACTACCCCCAGCACGACCCTTCCCAACCCCCAGTCCGGTCCCCACACTCAAACACTACCCTGCACGACCCCCCAGCACTACCCTAAACCCTAAATCACTACCCTACACTACACAAACACCACAACACTACGCTAAACCCTAAAACACTACCCCCAGCACGACCCTCCCCAGACCTCCAGTCCGGTCCCCACACTCAAACACTACCCTGCACGACCCCCGAGCACTACCCTAAAACCTAAAACACTACCCTACACTACACAAACACCACAACACTACCCTAAACCCTAAAACACTACCCTACACTACACAAACACCACAATAGTATAATAAATAAGGCATAAAAATAGTATAATAAATAAGGCACCGATCTACCATTCAGCGTGCAGCTTGAATAGAATGTTAATAGTAGTCTGGGTAAAGTCCAGTAGTATTCAAATTGTTTGTATTCACTAAATGTTCTGCATTGTAAATGAAGACTATGCGTTTACAAATAATTATGTGCTTAGTATTCTGTTAGTATTCAAGAAGTACAAATCACATATCAGTAGTCTTCATGCACTAGCCTTCCCAAAAAGAACACTATTGAATACTAAAATTGGCATAAAATAGTCTTCGAATGCTATAAAAAGACAGGTTAACCACTAAATGTAGTATTCAACTTCGGTAAGGGGAGTTTACAGGTGATATGGCACCATTGAATCTTCTTAATTGATTAAAAGGTGACCCATCAACTCTTTTCTCAGAGCTGGAGAAGAGCAGAGAGAAGACATGCTCATCTTTTCCTTGACAGAACAGAATTGACAGAGATCACGTACGTCAACACAACGCAATACCTTTGATCACATGAAGGATTTCAGATTGCTTGGGAATTAACTGAATTATAGTTTCAAATGGGCACCATCATAGTTGTATGTACTTACCACTGAGGTTTAATTTCTGTGAAATGTGTATCTCTGCCAGAATGGAAAAGTGTATATATATTTCTCCAAGAAGGGTCTACATATCTGCAGCAGCCACGTAACTACTCGTGAGGAATGGCCGACGAATGATGCTGGAGCTTCCAGGGGATATGGCACACCTGAATGGTTGGAAGTAATTAAAACAGGAAACCATTGGCTCTGTGATCACAGCAAGAGAAAAGAAGAGAGGACATGCTTGTCTTTTCCCTGACAGTCAGAACAGGAGTGACTGAGATTGCTTAAGTCAACACAGTGCTTTTATTCCAATGAAGAATTTGAGATTGAGAACTGAGAATTAACAGTAGAACAACTTAAACTGGGGGTGCCTGCTATGTTCATATTTGTAAGTGCTACCCGTTGAGTTTTAATTTCTGGGAAATTTACATTTCTGCCTGATGGAAATGTGCATATGTATTTCTCCAAGAAGAGCTCACGTGTTAGCAGTAGTAGGCGCACAACTGCTTAACTACATCATGGTGTAACGTTCCAGAAGGAGGTGAGTTTTCGGCTCTTTCATAAATTGGAGCTGGATTGGGGCAGTTCTGATGGATACGTTGATGTTGTTCCAGCTTCTGCATTCATAGATGGAGAAGCCCTTGTGCTCTTTCTTTTTTGCACTTCTTCATCTCCCGTCTGATGATTTCCTGGCTATGGGTGGGCTGAGAGCTATTCGAGATGTTGATCTTGTCAGCCAGGTAAGCAGGGGTACCGGTGGAGATGGCTTTGTAGATGAGATGACACAGTTCGTTTTGACGATAGCGTAGCCGGTAAGCCTAGCCTGTGGTGTTTCAACAGGGTGGCCTGATGTCATAGTTCTTTAGGCCCTTTATGAAACATTATGTAGCATGGAGGATGCCCTTAAAGGGGGGGATCAGAATGGAGTCAGGGTGGTCAGTGGCTGTATGTAGATGATACAGCAGCTTTAAATTAGACATAGGCTGACACGGGGAGCAAGCGAAGTTTGGGCTGATGTTTTCAAATATTCCTTGGCCGGTCATCAGACGGGTTGCAGCATGGAAGTACTACAAAAATGGTGCCTGTGGCGCTGATTGGTGCATTGATCTATGCCAGATTCTTGAACACAAAAACATCATGGTACAAAAATACTGTTGACAGAATATGACTGCCAAAATAAATTAAGTATATATAGGTAACTATAGAGTTCCTATTTTTAATTCTACATCTATGTGCCTTGAAGATTATTGTGCACATATGTGTGGAGTTAAGGATAGTAAATCTATTATTACATCTTCGTCTTTAGTTTATGCGTATTCATACCTAATGCAGATGCAGTTGCACACTGATACAGGCACCCTGCTTCCATTTCAATAATGTAAATAATACACATTGTTTTCTTCACTCAAGCCCCGTGGAAAAGGTAATATAGCTCCACTTCATCCTAAGTTACTGCTGCCTTACAATGGGACGCAGATATGGTATATCTCGGTATATGCGATTGTTAGAGAATGTTGAAACTGTTCCTGCCAAGAAAGTTGTATGGAAGATGTACTGTCTTTGCCCTAGAAGGCCTGGCAGCTAACGAAATTGTGAACCTCCCTTTTATCATCTAGTCCAGCTGTTTGCCAAATAGACTAGGCCCCAAAGTGGTAGCCAGTTTTGTAGGACTGCCCTTGAGTAAATCTATTGATCTATATCTGCTGCTTTGCTGCCTAGGAAGTCCCTCTATCTAGAGATAGAGGGACTGATTTAGGTATAAGCGGACGGCCCCTGGCTCTGCCATGGGCACGGAGAGGCCACCTACCTAATTTATAAATGACCGCCAAGCAGGCGGCCATTTATAAAGGCATTTGCAGGAACAGCTGTCACAGTGGTTCCTGTCAATGCATTTTACTGTTTGCTGCAGGGCTGTGTCAGAAGGACGCAGCCCTGCAGCAAACAGTATTCTTTTTTTCTTTTCAAAAAGAAATTCTAAAACGAGACCTTCTTTTTGAAAAGAAAAAAATGCTCTCCTCGCCATGGGAGGCTTCTCCCATGGCGGGTGGAGCAATAGAATGGTTTCACTGTTCCTTAGTGCCAGGTCATATCTGGCGGTAAGAAACAGTAAAAAATGACTACATGTCCGCCCATCCATATTGAGTGGGCGGACATGTAGCCATTTCTCTGATGGCCCTTACTCCCCAGGGCTGTCGGAGAAGTTTGGTCACAGAGGAGACATAGTAGTCTCTGCTATGGGTAAACTTAGGGTCCACCCGCAATTAAATTTGGCAGGTGGACCACTATATGGGCGAGGAGTGAACTCCATCGCCATTGCGACGGATTACCCTCTCCCGCAATATATAAATCAGTCCCAGAGTTCTGATCCCATGAAATCTAAAGCACAACAGCAGTGAACCTACTGCTCTATAGAGATCAGTAATTCCATGCAATCAACACCATCCATTAATACATTCCCAGAGACTGTAAGCATTTGAGCAGGGACTGTGAAATACACATTGCATATGCTCTTGCTCTCAGCACCATTTTGGCATCAATGTAACAATTTACAGGGTTGCTTTGCTCCGTTTATTAATTAAGTCTGTGGAGAGATGTCTTCCATCACCAAGAGCTTGTCTGCTGGGGTAGATAACAAAATGCACACTTGTGAGGCCCCAGTAAAATCCATATACTCTCTACTCAAAGGCAAAGAAAAGGAACTAGAAGAAGGTTTACCAACAGAAAGAAACAGATAATTCCAAGACACGAGCAGCATTGTGGCCTCCATCACTGTCTTAATCTGGTGCCCATAGTGTATGGATCTCCTGCTTGTACTGAACCAGGACTGAGGAGAAGGGGAGGATGGTGATTGGAAATTTCTCCTCATGGTTTTTGCTGCATGCTGGTTCTTCTCATAGTCTTTCTCCAATGTTTTTTTCATTTACTCCTGATCATCATTAGTTTCTTTCTTTCTCTTTCTTTTCTACTTCTTTGTACCAAGCCCTTATAGAGGGGACAGATTGAGGGTGTTACAACTTTTCTGATACGCTTATCATCCTGGACCTTTTTAGAAGCAATTATGGGCTCATGTCATGTATTAATATCTTCATTTCCCTTTAGTTAGCTTATCACTGGAGTCCATTAAATTCTCTTCCTTTCTGATCTTGCACTCCATTTCTCTAGTTCAATAATATTACACACCTCCCTCTTCCATTCCTGTAAAGTTGGTGCACTTTTCTCCATCCATCTCTTACATATTTCTCTTCTTGTCAATAGTATTAGATAAAATAAGATGTTTCTCTTCTGTATATAATTTTTTGGTCTTACAGGATCACTATTTCCAAAACGAAATATAATCATTTGGGGGCTTACCTCTATTTCTTTTTCACATATTTTGGTTAATTCAACATTTATTTTATTCCAGAAGATTCGGAGGCCTGGGCATTCCACAAACATGTGCAAACCATCTACCTCTGGGGTTTCACATTTCTTACAAGTGTATATCGGGTTCTTCACAAGTTTTGTTAATTTCACAGGGGTTACCGAAATTCTGTGAAATATAAAAAAATGGTTCTTTTTCAGACTAGCAGTGACTTTGTAGTATAAAGCATTATAGATACTTGTAATAAATCCATCACTAGGCTCGGCAAGCTTCTGTCCCATATTCCATATGGTGGAGCCATTTTACTTTCCTCCGCCAAAAGCAGTGAGGTATGCCACTTCGAAACTTCTTTTTTCTTAGGGGTCAAGTCTTGTACTTCTCCTTCTGTTTCAAGTGAATCTTGTTTAGCATTTCTGGATCGAAATCCAGGATCTTATTTGTGCATTAAATCCTGAAAGCTTTCCCATTGTTTCTCCTGCTAACTCTTCCCATTTAATCAGACCATCTTCATTTGTCAGATCCCCCATTGGAGTATTTCTGCTTCCATTAGTGACTTTGAAAGTTGGTCTTGCACACACTCCGGCGTTCCTGGTGATGACCATAGTGGTGTCAACCTGCTGTAGTACTGTAGTCCCCATTTGTTTCTAGATGATAAACCATACCCTGGCCACTGCCCTCAGCGTTTTTATATTAATTTAAATACTTTGGTGCACCAAATTTGGGTAAGAAGCGTCCTTGCTGGTAAATCTCCTTAGTCATTACCCGGCACATTAGCCCCCTACTTGATTGGACTAGTGCCCCTAATAAAACAGGTCTTGACTACAGTTCTTGAATTGAAAGGCTAGCCAATAAAGGTTAATATATGGTAATTGTAAACCTCCGTTTGACAATTTTCTTCTCAACGTTTTCCATGCTAAGCTATACCCTTTAGATACCCATATAAAAATATTTTTTTGAATTTCTTTTCTGTCAAAATCCAGTTGGATACTATTTAACAAAAAGTTAGTTTTGGCAGAATACACATCTTGATTATGTTTACCTTCCCAAAGATAATTAAATGTAGATTTCGCCATTTTCTTAATAGTATATTTATCTCTTTTGATGCTCTGGATAGATTTTTCACAGCAAGCTACCCAAATTTTATTGATTAGTAATTCCCAGATATCTCATCTTTTTGCAGCTTCCTTTCTTCCCAATTTAATGCTCCTGAATAAGGGCCAAACGGACTCTCCTTACCTCAGTAATGGGTATGACCTTTTCTTGTTTGGAGGTGTCTGTAACTGTGTCAACTGCATATAATGTAAGTGTCCATTCGTTGCCTAGGCAAAAGAAAGACTTAATCTCTTTATGTTCTTCTATTAATTTTGCAAATGGTTCAATATATAAATAAAATAAAATCGGGGATAATGGGCATCCCTGATACGTTCCTCTTTGGATTCTTATGTTTCTCAGTTAAGTTTTGATTGACTAGCACTTTAGCGCATGGTTAATTATAAAGGGATTTCATTACTTGAATGAAGTGAAGGCATTCAAAGCTTTCTAGACATTTCCACAGATACAGTCAATTAACTCTGTTGAATGCCATGGTGGCTCCTAATGTTATTGCACCCAATGGTACTTCATATTTTTCTGCTAGATTTCTTATACTCAGCAATATATGTGTGATATCCTGTAGCTACCTACCGGGTATAAAAAAAATCTTCCTGATCCTCATGAATTAGTCCCCCATAATACCTGACATGCTCATAGGCATTAAATTAATGAAAACTTTGTAGCCAGAGTTCAGAAAACAATTCATATTTATGAGTTGCATTTTTAAAAATTCTTGCTGTGTTTCAATATCAGGGTTATTACAGCCTCCTGTCAACTTTAAAGGATCTCTTCTGGATTTACCTATTTTAATATACTATTAAATAGCTTTCTCTAAACTGGCAAGATTTCTTTCCCTAAGTCCATATTTATCTCTCCCAGAGTTCCACCCGGTCCTGAGGCTCTTCCACTTTTTATATTCTTTATTGGTCTATTAATTTAGTTGTCCAAGAGCTCTCTTAGTACATTTCTCAACATCTCTTCCTCTAACAGGT
This sequence comes from Calotriton arnoldi, assembly GCA_963921515.1. NCBI lineage: Eukaryota > Metazoa > Chordata > Amphibia > Caudata > Salamandridae > Calotriton > Calotriton arnoldi. Next base: position 1,195,569 of record CAWUFW010000868.1, on the reverse strand, counting down.
GGAGCTTTAAGCCAATTATCGATTTCCCCCTCTTCCACTCTTAACATTCTTTTTATTTCCTCATACACAATTCTGTAAAACTCCTGAAAAACCTTTCCTATTCCTGTCATGTTAGTAACCTTATTTCAATCTTCTACATTCTGGATGCAGTTAATGTGATTTTTCACTCTCTCCGTTTTAGTTTTCCATACTAGTACTGTACGTCTTTTCTCATCATACTCATAATATATTTGTTGCTTGTCGCCCATCTTGCTTTATTTAAGTCACTGATCTCAAATTTCTCTATAGCTTTTTCTAGCCCTTTCTAGATCCTTTTCTTGCATCCCATCTTTCTACAATAGTTTCAGCTAGCTATACCACCTTTTCTAACTCTCCCATTCATTTCACATTCATATGTTTCTTAATTTGAACTCTTCATTCTTTTGCCTTCTTCATTATCACTCCCTCAAGAACGCTTTTTATGTATCCCATACTATCTTTAACTTAACACTTCCCAAATTATGATAAAAGATTAAATTCCTATGGTCCTTATTTGCTCCCTCGTTTCTTAACAGGCAATGATCCATTGCCCACCTAGTTCTCGTTCTTTGAGTTAGGACTTATAGCTCCAGCCATACAGCAGAGTGATCCGAGATAAGTGGAGGTATGTGTTTTATATCTGGCATTGTATCTTTCAACATATCATCTATAACCCATGATTCTATTCATGAGAAGTTCCCATTTTTTTGCTATGAAACGAATATTCCCTCTGTGCCTCTATGTGTGCTCTTCAAATGTCGCAGAAACCCAAATCTTGCATAATATCCCTCATGCATTTCAATACCTTTGGAAAATTCATAGGTGGGCTCTAAGTAGATCTGTCTAAATCATTATCTAACATGGTATTAAAATCTCCCTTTAAAATTACTGGGCGGGAAAATTCCAACAAATTACTTAAAAGACTCTCTAAAGGGTCTGGATTGTCTAGATTGAACTCATAATAGCCCATACAGACTAGCCATAAGTTATTAAATTTTATTTTCACTATCACCCATCTCCCTAGTTTATCTACCTTTGTGTCTAAAACTTCAATTTTTGTTTGTTACCTTACTGTAATTGCAACTCTTTTAGAGTAACATAGCAAATCTGTGCTTATAACAACCTGCCCCCACCGTTCCTGTGCAAAGATGTTCTTACGTTCTATACTAGTCAAACGTGTTTCTTGTAAAACTATTTTATGCACTGATGTTCTTAAAAATTCCAGTGCCCTCTCTTGTTTTATTTTGCCCCTCAACCCATTTAAATTCCTTGTTATTAAACTTAATGTCTCATCTCCTCCTCTATCCATTCATTATCATTGGGCACAAGTCTGTACCACAATGTCCAAGGCTAATGGACTAAAAATAATTTTTTTCTTCCTCTATGCGCCCCACCAAATGTGTTCCCCTCACTCACCTCCCTTCCCTAAGAAAGCCTCCCTTTTCTATTAGCATTCTTTATATTGCCCCAAGAGTTACTTCCTATTCCATCTGTATCTCAGCTTTATTTCCTAGGACTGTTACCCTTCAATGTACTTTCATGTCCTGTTTCCTTACAGACTGTTCTTTATTGATTGTTATAATTCATCCGCGTCCCTTACTTCTTTCATGTTGTACATTAAATTGTCCCACATTATCCTTAACATAGCTGGGAACCTCATCCATACTTTTGTACCTAATCTCTTCAGCCCTTCCATTCTTTGACCTAGTGACCATTATCTTTCTTCCACAACCTGACATATGTCTGATCTTATCTTAATCGTATAGTCCTGATATGTGGGGTCTTTAAATCTTGAGGGCTGCCGTCAATACTGTTTCCTTCACAGAAAATGACAGAAAATTCACTATTATCTTTCTTGTTTTTTTCTGCTGGTATTTAGTTTAAATAGGTTATGGTATATGCTCCATATTTCTTGCTCCCACTTAATCTCTTTATTATCTTGAAAGATGCCCTCCATAGTCAGATTTATCACATAGGCTTTGAGGTCTACACCTTCTACTTCTTCTGGGACAACAATTATCTTCAGATTATTCCTTCTTGAGGGATTTTCCAGCCAATCGAGGGTCTCAGCCACTTCCTTATCCCGTACTTTTAAGTTTAAAATTTCTTCTGCATTACTCTCTACTTCTGCAATAACTTTGTGTATTGCTTCCTCATGTTTTGCTATCCTTGACACTATTCCTTCTAAGTTCTTTTCCAAAGTGGAACAAGTTTATTTAATTGTATGTTGGAACCATTTCTAATTTCTACTGCTAGCTTTTTTATTATTTCTCCAAGCACTCAATCTGCCTCCTGGAAGTTCCCCTCCTCTGGTGTTACTTCATACCATTCATGTCTCACTTCCTGATTCCTGTCGTGCCCTATGACATCATCTGCAGGCAATACCTGGAATCTATTGATGTAGTTTTTTTTGGTTTGGTTTCTAGGTTCTCTGAGCAGAATCTATGTGCGCTGCTTTTCCACCCTTTACCACTCCATTGTCTCCAACTGAAATGGCCAGCATTGAAATACCCTCCTCTTGATTGTGGTGCACTCGTACGGTTGTCTCAACTACACTGCTCTCTTTTCTTATCATGCCACCCTACCAGAGTACGTCCTTTTATTATCCTTTCTTTCCAAAATGCGAGTTCAATGGGCCTCATTCTTTACTCTTTAGCTCTCTCTGGTGTTTACTTTTCTTTCCCTCTAGATCTCTATATTTTTTATTTTCTGTTGATGGCGTAGTTTCAGATCCTTTCACCTGAGCTTTTTATTATGGGTTGAGATATACTGCTCTGACCCCACTTGGTTGACCTGTTTAATGTGACTCCTGTTGTTGTCTGATTCCCTACACTTCCCCACTCAAACACCTTCAATCCATTCTCTATTCTCCCTTGGGCACTTTCACTTATTTTGCCTTTGTCTCCCTGTAAACAGCCTTCCTGTTGTGTCGCAAAATGGCAAGCATAAAGAAAATGATTAAGCACAGAAAGCGAGGACAGCAATGATTCAAAGGCCATCAGTGGCGGCTGGTGACTTTCCAAAGTGGTCCGGCTACTTAATACTATTATACAAACAACAGCATGCTTAAATGTATTGCAGAGGTTTTCGGGGCACATTCTATTTAAAGGTACATTCTATTGAAATAGAATGTACTGCGATCACCTCTGCAATACAAATTTAATATGGCACACTTCTGTAAAGTAAAATAAACGCATTCTAACCTTCAGTAAACTTGATCCTCCTGCCTCGCACAACCTAGAAAAGATGTGCATACTGGGAAATAATGTGTGAAGATAGCGTTGTCTTCAATGGTATCAACGTCCCCACTAGGCACTCCTTTAGGTAAGTTTCTTCTAACTATTATTCCTTTGTCATCTAATTTTAAACCAAGCAGCCAATGGTTAAATCTCTCGATTCATTTATTTTAGATCATGTTCCCCGTGTTACGAAATCATACGGGTAAACAAGAATCATGATTCATTGAATTCAGCTGATAGATCCCAATGCATTTCGGGACAGCGCCCTTCATCAGGGGAACTTTTCTGAAAGTTGGCAAAAGTAGCATTAATCAATGATGCAAGAAATGCGAAAACCACAACATTGTCGATGCATTTGAATTTGTAAATGAAAGCGAAAACGTAAAAAAGAAAATCCATGACATGTATGGAGACCATAAATGTGTGGGATAAGTTGAGATAATTTGAAAAAATACACAAAAAAGTATGGGAACATGCAGAAAAATAAGCGAAAAGTGCCCTTGTGAAACATAAAATGATTACGAAACGCGTTTGTGAAACGCAACTGAAAACCGGAAAGATCCAAGCAGTCAAGCACAAATATCATGAGTGCAGTAGTGTTATAGAAAGCTCAGCGTGCATTAATCTCTGTGCCAATAAAGTTAAAATCAATCGAGGCGAACTAGCCTCCGGATTGTCTTATGATATTCTACGCGCACACTCAAAAGTAACTTTAACCAAAAAGAGTCATCAAACCCCGTCTAGGAATCCAGCATGCGTGGTGTCCCGAGCACATGTGCGTGAATACTGGTGTCAATAAAGTTCAAGTAACCTACGAGTTACACCGTACTTCGTAAGTGATTGAATTTGCGGAAAAAACTAAAATCGAAAGGGGTGTAATAGAGTCGTGAAACCGCGTACTTCAACCTGACATACATTGTAGCCCCCCAAAAAAAGAAGAATGTACCATGTGGCGAGATTTGTGTCCTTGTGTCCATGCACGAAAATTCAGCAAAGTGATATTGAGCATGCTACTTTGATGTAGAAATAAAAAAAGGTGAAGCGAAGAAAGTGAAGAAAGTTCGTGTGTGTGAATATGACAGCCTAATAAGGGTTAAAGATACCACCATTTTGAAGTGTTACAACTGGATATGGAGCACACCATGGAATAGTCAGAAGAATGCTGTGTAAAGTGCATTCTCCAGAGTGCAAAAAAGAACATTCAACCATTATGAAAGGATGAACGGAGTACATTGAAATAACCGTATGCCAACAATGTTATTTTGAAAAAAGAAGAAATTTAGAAAAGAAACAATTCTACAGGTACATCAGCAAAGCACAGTATCCAATTACAAATAACAGCTGAAGTCCAACCGCTCAATGAGGTCTTTTGGATTGCAAGCATCCAATTTGTTTATCCAAAACAGTTCGCGTTGTAACAACCATTTTTTGTTGTCTCTCCCTTCCTTCACTGGAACGGTTTCTAAAACTAGAAACCTCAGTTGGCTGACATTGTGTTTCTGTTTTGTAAAGTGTACGGCAACAGGTGATTTTTCATAGTGATTGCGTATATCGCTCTTGTGTTCAGTTAATCAGATTTTTATTTTACGCTCCGTTTTTCCCACATACACAAGACCACATGGGCATTTAAGCATGTACACAACATTTTTGGAATCACAGGTTGATGTGGTGTAGAGCTTTATCGAAGTACCTTTTGTGGGATGTGTCATGGTGTCTCATGTGATTATATTGTTGCAGTGACCGCAGTTTAGACACGGAGTGGTCCCCTTGTATACCTTGTTGATAGATTTCAATTTGTACCATAGGCCAGTGTTTTAGCACAATTGTCTTGATTTGATAATTCTCTGTTGAGTATTTGGAAACAAAAGCAGGTCTTTCAAGGGTGTTTGCAGTTTTCTGCTTGGTTAGCAACTGTTTTCTGTCTTTATTTTTTGCTCTTTCAACAGCTTTTCAATAATGTTGTTGGGATATTTTCTTTCTTGGCATTTTTTGACCATTTTTTGCTGTTGATTTCATAATTTTCATCTTTGGATATATAGTCCATACTGGGAAATGGCATCCTAGCCAATACAAGCACTGCTGTCATGCTGCTTTTAATACCAAACAGCATAAAAGCAGTGCCAGGATAGGCTGGGTCAGGGAGGCACAACGCTCCATTGGAGACCGATGGGGCTGTGTCTCTGCTCTTCCAGCTTCTAGTAGTGTTCATTAAGGAAGCCTGAACTGCACATGTGAGATTGGTCTTATGAAAAACACCGGACAATCTCACATGCGCATTTCACTCAACACAGCCTCTCATTCAATCCTCGCCAGGAGAGAGAGCTCCTCAGCCCCCCCCACCCTAAAGAAATGAACAAATGGGTGTACGGAGTCTGCCTGGGGTGTAGTGGCTCGCAGCAGGGGGTCAACACCCCAATGTTCTAATGGATGAGCTGCCCCTGAAGGCCATGAAAATAAAACTCTATGCCTGGGCGAGCGAAGTTAGAACAATTTATACACCTGCCTTTTTTAAATCAAAGCACATGGCTATCGAAAGATGCAAAGTAAGGTTACAGCCATGACCCGTTACATTTGTTGGACGTCCGTGGGATCAAACTATGAATACACCCTGGCTCATTGTGTACCAGGATGCATACACTGTGACTAGATGCACAAAACTATAACTATACATACATGTTTTTTTTTAAAAATATCCTGTCATGATTGCACATTTGATACACTTGAGAACTGTATCATCAACTTACCTTGGCCCGATTCACAAAAAAAATTGGAGAAATACAGATGGACGGCTTTGCCTCCACCCCAATATATTTTTCCTACTTTTTCTATTTACAAAAATCTCCAGGAGTATGTCTGGAAAGCTGTGCCATGCACATGCTGGAAAGGACATGTGGGCTCCTATTCCATCTTTATGAAGTTCTTGTAGAGAACTCCAAACAACAGGAATAGGATCCTCTGTGCAAATGCAAATTTTTCCTTTTTTCTCTCCACATGGGTAATATCTTCCCTGTGAAAAATAATTTCCTCCTACATCCCCAGCAAATTTGTTTTCCTACTCACCCTGGAAGGGGAGTTATGCCGGCCCTTGGTAACAGTAAATTTGCAACCCTTTCTGAGGTGGAAATGGGATGGATCAGAGTTTGGGAATCCCTTTGTGAATTCCTGACAGTCTTAAGATGCTGAATATGGAGGCAGTCCTATAACTTGTTCCACGGGTCTGGAATCACCATCACAAAAAATACCAAAAGACATCTCATTTATGTGAGCATCTTTAAAAGTCTTTGTAACTAAGGATCTCACTCGCTAAACAACAAATGTGAATAATTTATCACCAGTTGCTCAGGACTACTTCCATACACCAACGCTTGGCCTTCCACCCTCAGACAGGCTAGAAGAATCTCTGAATCTAAGGACATTCCCCATGGTAAGAGACTAACCTTAAATATATCCCCAACTGACCATAATAATGGGAACATAATGGTCCAATCCTCAGACAATGCACTGACCCAATTTGTTCTACGCTTCAAGAACCTCTTTCAAACTCAGATAAAAGAACTCTCACTGTGACTCTCCCCGATGACCTCAACTGCATTATATCCACTTCTCCATGACAGCTTGTGCCCTCTATTTGACGGCCACTGAAAATACTAACTTATACTCCCTCGCCTCTCCTTGCTTCAGAGTCCAACATTTCCAAGGATGCGTGACCCCTCTCTCTAACCAGTGGCATTCTTGACCTTTCCCTGTATCCACTCTACTTCTTCAGCAGTACCCCCTCCCACTTCACCCCTCTTCCCCCCCCATCCTTAACTCAAAACAGTACCTACTCCCTGGAAGTTCCACACGATCAACCTCACACACATGAACCCTACTCTCACCCCTCACAATTCCCCTGTGTTACTCCGCTCAATGGTCACACTACAAATTGAGGATATACTCATACCTCTCCACTCCAAGCTTCAATCCAACTTGCACTCTTGAGCAATAGCTTCTTCATCTTTGAACTCAGAGCATTCTCCCTCCTACATACCAGAACACATACCCAAACTGGGGGCCACAGACCCAACCACACTACCTCTCTCATGAAATCCACCCCTCCACACCAACAGCGATCCTCATGTCAGCAGAGCCTCGCACAATCTCTCTGACATTTTCCATCAATCGCAGCTAAAGATCCTTTATAAGCGGATGGGCCTGAGAATGCCTCGTGCTAGCATGGTTCAAATCATACCCCTCAATCCACTCCCAACATGTGAAAGTGGCTAAAAACATATTGATCCCTCTTCACTTGAACAAGGCCCCTCCCAAGGCTCCATCCTCTCACCCACCCTTTTCAATCTGTACATGGAGCCACTCTAAGCGCAGTACTCAACTCCGCAGCACAGTTAGTATCAGGCGCCAACAAATGAGATCCATACTGATCATCCTCAATTGGCTTCCGATCAAAACCAGAAGCCAATTCAAGCTAGTCTGTATTATTTACAAGACCTTACACTGTGGAACTCCAAACTACATTGCCTATAAACGTATTGTTTCAGGAGAATACAAAACACTTAGAAGTGTGAAAGCCCTTTGTCTTGAAACACCTCTGCTAAAAAAATCCTTCACACTGAACCAATTCTTCTCAGGCAATGCTCATAAGATCTGGAACTCCACACCAACCCCTCTCATGTTGAAAGAACTCAAACTCTGTTTGCTCAGTATTTCTAGTCATGAACTGCTGATATATAAACACTCAACATGGCTGAAGAACAACCCATGAAGAATGTAAATACGTATCTAAGGTTTTGCTGGACCATCCTCCAATTGAAGTGGCCTGTCAACCTGTCTACTCCCCAATCCTTCAAAAATGGACTAACCCAGTTCCTGCCCTCCCCTGTCCCCGGCCCTGTGTCCTTGCACATGCTATCTCTCCTTATAAATATCTCCCATCGGGATAAATATCTTCTAAATGTCCATTTTTTCTTTTTTTTTATAATTCTGATGCATGAACTTCTCGTTCCAGACAATTCGCATCCTTCTCCGTTTATGGATACATACGCCTTGTTTAATTAATGTAAAGCCCTCTTATACCCATCTGGGTATAGTTTGCAGTACAAAAAACAGCGAATTAATAAATAGATAAATACATCGTAAAAGTATGTTTGCAACTGAAATTGCCTTCGTGATTTGGGCCCTTATTTTTATGTAGCACTTTTCTGTACACAAATGGATAAAATTGCACATTTGTATAGATACTGCATTGTGAGGCCATTCTTGTTATTCATATGTTTATTGTTTTCTAGTAGTAAACCAGAAGGAACCATTGTTTCTTTCACATATTTATAGAACCCAGTTTCCTCTAAATCAGGGGTACTCGCAAACATTTGCCCAGGGGCCGCAAAGTACGATCTGTGATGAGACCGAGGGCTGCACTGATGCCAGCAGGGTGGTGGTAGGGGTCTGGGAATGTGTAAAGAGCTCTAAAAAAATGTTAAATAAATGGGAATGCATTTATTTGCAGGTTAATAAATGCTTGCTCGTTTATTTAACATTTGTTTCTGAATATTAGTGCTAGCAACTAAACAGCAGCTCGTGCTGCTGTTCACCAGGGGGGCCCGCATGTAAAGGTCAAGAGGGCCGCAAGCGGCCCCCAGGCCGTACTTTTGAGTATCACTGCTCTAAATATAAGGTTACCCATTGTTTTGTTATCTACAGGGCTGACAGGCCTTCTTTTCCGCCTGGCATTTCTCTGGTGGGCTGGAGCCTTGGAGGCTGGATTTGAAAGCCCAGGGCCTCTCCTGGTGCCTTGGTCACTTTTCCCAGCTCTCTAGGTTAAGTGTTGTAGGGCCTGAGAGGCTTAAAAAGACAGAGAAAGAGAGGCGGAAGGACTGGGACGCTAGCGACAAAGCAACCATATAGGGAGAAGAGTGGGACGAGAGAAGGAGAGAGCGAGAACCAATGGATGGAAAGAGAGGGATTGCACGAGGAGACCAAGGGGAGCAGGGTTGGTTTGAGCATTTTTGGCGGGCTACTTTTCGGTCCCTAGTCTGTCCCTGGTTATCTATTTAAAGGTAAAACAGTACGTTCTCGCTTTGTGGCTGAATAGGTTTGCCTTTAGCCTCATGCAATCTAAGACGCAATAAATGCTGTTTTATTTCTTCTCACAAGCATGTCTGATGTGTGATTTCCCTGGGTGGCTTTGTTCCGAGCCATCGGTGATAAATATGAGAAATATAAAAAAGCAATGGGTGGAATGCTTGAATTAATCTCACGCAATGGTAATCACTTGCACCGCATTTTAGTCCATCATGTTTTTGCTGACTGCCACTCTAGACCAGGGCCAGCCTGATATTTTACAAACGCCAAATAAGCTTTACCAATATTGTGTTTTTGACAATAACATTTTTTTATCTCTTCCAGGGCTAATGCATCAATGAAATCCTCCTGGATCAGTGTGTGAAAGATATGCTTTGCTGTTGGGAAAAGGAGTGCATCATGTTCCCAGAGGAGAGGAGTGGAGGTGTGAGGGTGAACAAGAGAAGCTAACAGATTATTGGAAACACGGTTTAAAGGCTGTAACATGCTACGGAGCTCGCGCAGGTATTTCATTATAAATGTCTGATCCATACCACACGCCTGCTGAAAGAGCACCATGGATTTTCTCCTGATGTTTCCATTTATTCTCAGACACTGCATTTATTTCACCTGCCAAAAGCTGCGGGTGGAGGAAATTTATTTCATGTATTGCGATGCAAGTGGGTTTGTAAACGTTTTCAAGAGGCCTTTCTTATTCTGTACTTGGGGGTGAATTGAAATGGCGTGTTTGTGTCCTCAGAAAGTCACTTATTTATAGTGTATGTTCTATTTGGATTATCTGAAAATCAAAATGGTGTCTGAAAGTGCAGTTGTGGACATTCCCAGGAAGAATCATTTGTGGTCATAGACGTCGATTCACCAAAATGACAGGGGCAACGTAAGTGACATCATATGCCGTTCGTCTGCAATGACATCACAGGAAGTGACATCATATGACCTTTCATGGCTGCCTCTTCATAGCCTCTATCACCTGTCTCCCACTTCTACCCTACACCCTCATCCATCTCTTTCTCCCCTGCCTCTGTCTCTATATCATCTCCCTACTTCTCCCCATCTCCCTCACCTCACAACACTTGCTGTTTCTTTCTCAACTGTCTATTTATCACGTCTTTATTATCTATCTCACCTTTTTTCTTATTTGACTCATTAGATCCCCTCTTTCACCTCTCTCCCCTCTTTCTTTGTGTTATCTCTCACACCAGTCTGCCTCTTTATCACCTCTCATGCCTCCCCTTCTCTAGCTCTTTGAATTGTCTCTGTATGATCTGCCCGCTATCTTTTTCTTTGCTGTCTCTCTCAGCCATCCATCTCCAACACTTCTTTCTCTCACCTGTCTCACCCTCTCTTTCTGTCACTTCTATTGTCTCTTAATCATCTGTTATTATAGCCTGTGTATTATCCTCACCTTGCTCAATCTCCCTTTCAGTTGTTGATGTCTATTGCTATCACAATTGGTCTTCTCTTTGTCTGTCAGCTGTCTCTTTACTATCTCTCTTGCACATACAAACACACACAGATACCTGTCTTTGTCTTAAGAAATGGGGGTCTCCAGTTGGCAATAGTTTGCACCTTTGTCCAAGTAGGGACCCTTGCTTCTAGTCAGGGTAAGGGAGTTACACCCTTAGACAACCCCTGCTCACCCCCTTGGTAGCTTGGCACGAGCAGGCCAGCTTATCTCAGAGGCAGTGTGTAAAGCATTGGTGCACACATACAGTAATACAGTGAAAACACTACAAATGGACACCACACCAGTTTAGAAAAATAAGTAATATTTATCTAAACCAAACAAGACCAAAACGACAAAAATCCAACATACAATAATCAAAAATATGCACTTTGCACGAATAACCTTAAAAGTGCAGTTCCTTAAAGTCGGTAGTTCCGTCCGGTGCTACCGCAGTGCTGAAAACAACCAAATCCAACAGTTTTGGTCGACCGCGTCGGTGTGGACTGGCGTCGGTGTCAGAAGCCTTGTAAAGAGTACCTTTGGTTCTGCCCGACCGCATCTGTGCGGGCCGGTTGCGCCAGCTATCGCTGTTACAGTGTGAAGTGGAGCGGTGCGGTGTGCGGTGCCATCAGGTCGCGGTGCAGGCAGCGGGTCGGTGACAGTCGTCCAGCAGTGTCGGTGAGACCGGGGAGGTGGTGCGAAGTGGGGCGGTGCTCGTTGCGGTGCTGAGAGGTCACGGTGCAGGCGGTGGTGCCGGTTGATGGGAGCTGGAGTCTGTGGGTCGCGGCTGCAGTATGGGACGGGACGGTGCTTCGTGTAGCTTACGAGCGTTGCCCCCGACCACGGTGCAGACCATGGCGGAGATGTCAGCTGGCAACGGCTGCTTTGGTGAGACCAGGGAGGTGGAGTGAAGGGAGGCGGTGCGGAGTGCGGTGCCCACAGGACGCGGTGCAAGCAGAGGCTCGGTGGCGGCGGCGGTTCGTGGCATCAGTGAGACCAGGGTTGCGGTGCAAAGTGCGGCGGTGCCCTCTGCAGTGCCTTCAGGTCACAAAACCGCCAGCGGTCTTAGTGGCGGCGTCTGGCTGTGGTTTCCCTCTGTGGCAACTGAGATACGAAGTCCCAGAGGTGGTACCAAGAGAAAGGTGAAGTCTTTAATGTTCCCAAGACTTCTTGAACAGGGTGCAAGCACTACCTCAAGCCCTCAGAGAAACTCAAATAAAGAAGTTGCAGAAAGTTCAGTCCAGTCCTTTCTCTGCCCAAGACAGAAGCAGCTACTTCAGGCCAACAGAGCAAAGCACACAGCAAAGTGGTAGCCTCTCCTCACAGCTTCTCCAGCTCTTCTTCTTGGCAGGTTCCTTGATCCAAGCGAGTTCTGGGGTCTGGGCCCCAATATTTATACCACATTTCCCTTTGTTCTATTGTGGCAGAGAGTGTCTGTGCTCAGTCCAAACCAGTTCTGTCCTCCCTGGCCCAGCTTCCTGGCAGGAGGTGGAGACAGCATTGTCCAAAGCAGACCAGGCCTATTCAGGTGCAAGGAAATCTCCTCCCGCTACTCTAAATGCAGCCCAGGTCTATTCAGCCCAGCCCTGACTCATCCAGGAAAGGCAGGACACACCTCAACCCCTCCAGTGGCTGTCTGAAGAGAATGCACATCCCCAGCCCCTGTCACTCCAAAGCCAGACAGTCAACCCACAACCCAGCAGAGGCACATTGGATGGCTAAGGAAGAAAACACCCACTTTCTAAAAGTGGTATTTTCAAACACACAATATAGAAATTAGCTTTACTAAAAGATGCATTTTTATATTCTGAGTTCAGGCATACTAACCTCCAACATTGTACCTTGTCCCAATGGGAAGTTATACTTATAAGATGTTATTAATAAACTCCCATTCTATCCTATGGTACAGATAGCCTTTCCATAGTAAAAAACGAAATACACTGTATTTCACTATCAGGACAGGTCACTCATACCAGTACATGTCCTACCTTTCACATACACTGCACCCTGCCCACAGGGGTACCTTGGGCCTACCTTAGGGGTGACTAACATGTAATGAAAGGGAAGGTTAGGGCCTGGCAAGTGGGTGCACTTAAAAACCACAAAAAGAGAGGCAAGGGAGTGAGCCTTCTCTGACTCCCCTCATGAAAGCATCTAAACTCACAGAAAGAGAAGGACTAAAAAAATGCCATGGCAGAAACCATGCCATTATTCACTTTATCCGTGCCTCTATCCTAGATAAGTAGTCAAAAGGGTTAGAGTAGAGGAATAGAAGGGGAAATCAATAGATTTTTTAATACTGCCCTCACCCACTATATAGTGACATGCTACATCATAGGGCCGCTAACAACGCCCAGGTGCAGACAAGCACACTGGGCGGAGTGCTGATTTATTTTCTTCTACGCTCTGGGTAGAATATCTCCTTTAATTTGTTAATGAGTTCAGTATGCATCCCCGTGACCTCTGCTAGTTAAACAATTGTACCTTCCTCCGTAATAACTTAGTTCGGGTCCATTAGGGAACAACTCATTAGTTCACAAAGGGCTGCCATCGTATCAGGGGATTGCTGCATTGCCGGCTAACGTATTCTTCTCCTGCTAGTAGTAAGTGTTAGCCTGTTGTATAACGGTGTGCTTGCTGGATGTCCAGCTCCCACTACTGATACCGCAAGGTCCAGGGCCTGTCAGACAGCATCACCATTGGTGTCATCCAGGGGCTCGAATTGGCAGTTAAAATAGCCCCCTATGGCCAAATAAGCACTGTCTATAACAACTGAGAGATGAGATGCCAGTTGTTCCACAGTCAGGGATTCGTGACCTATTCTTGTGGGTCTAGAAGAGACATTAACCAATGCTATTTTGACACCTGGGGCAAAAGTGAGTAAAACACGCAAGATATCATTGGAGGGAAACATTTTCCTCTTGGCCATACATCCCAGGTGTGTGCCCACCCAAGTGGTGAGTCCACCAGACGGTCTACCCTCCCACTAGTTATGGCGGCCATTGAGAAGGCCGCAGAACCCGGCACAGTGTGTCCTCCCTAGACCATGTTTCCTGGAAGAGGCATAGATCAAACTGGTCTACAAAGGACCCCCAGTCAGTGGAATCGAGTTTGTTCTTTAGGCCAGCAACATTCAGATAATACCCTCAGGGATGTTGGTGTTTCCTGGGCACCCAAAATTGCTACGTTGGAGGCATTACTATGGGGCGATATCTCCCTCTGCAGCTCTAAAGCTCCCCTCTCTCCTGAATCTGGATGTGTGCTCCTGTTACCCGGGGCATCTATTCCTGGACTTGGACTGTCTATCTTCGCTAGCCTACTGCCCAATTCCGACTCCAAAGGGGTAATTGTGCGTTGCATGATTTGAGATCCTATATGGGACTTGTTCGTTGGCCCTTCACTCCCCCCTTCCTTGTTTGTATGAGCATTGGAAGGCTCGACCTGTAACTCCACTCCTCCTTCCCGCAGCCCATAGGCACACTGTGCAATGCACTGCCATTGGTCATGGCTTGTCCCCTCCATTGGTCCCCCCTCAGAAATTTTCACTGGGTCTGGGATATAATAGTCAGAGAGTCCACCCACCCCATCCAGAACCCCATATCTATTTGTTAATGGTAAAGTAAAGAACAGGGGCCTGGGTGTCTGGTATGGGTGTCTACTTTACCGTTGAGTTGGATTTAGTATTACTATTTTGTTCCCTAGTTAGTTGGACATGCAGTGGTTTGTTGAAATAGCCAAGTGCGACGGGCTTGATTGCTGTACCCAAATCCTGTTTGAGAGGGTCCGGTGGCAAGAGGCTACAGACAGTCTTTGGGTTTCTAAAATGAATCACAACACAATCCCCTTACCTATCTTTAGGTCTATTTCCTACCCAATTGACCCTGTGAGTCATGAGGATCTCCTCTGCTCTGTCATATGGGAGCTGCCTATACCTAGCTAACCAATACAGGCATTTGTTGGTTAGTTCGTTCTAGGTTTCTCTCTGGCTTTTTTTATTTGGGGGACCCCTGTGAGGACAACAACGTAAGGACATGAGGCAGGGGGTAAGTTAAGGGTGGGGAAAGTTGCCATGTCAGCTTTCCCAGGCTCAATCCCTTCCCCCCCCCCCTGTAACCCTAACCAAGCTCCTAGGCATACAATTGCTCAAGTGGGCTCCATTAGAATAGTCCTCCCTTCCTAGCGTACCCCCACAATCATTATTGCTGGTGCTGCCTTCTTGGGCACATGAGTTGATGATCTTTTATGGTTCAGTGAATAGGGGGAAGCGGTCTGACAGATGGCGTCAATTCCCTTTACTGTGGCCCAAGAAGAACTGTTGTAAATTTTATCCTGTAACTTATCGCAGAATTCTGTCACTCTGTCCAGGTGAGCTACCAGGGTGGAGAGTTCTTCCCTCAAGATGAGTTTGAACTGCTCCCTTATGTCCGTTAATAGGTTTATTGCCCATATGGGGTATTTATTACTATCTTGTGATCAATCGATGGTGCTGGAGTCTGTGTTATCTAGACAAGTAGAGTTATCAGGCGCTCCAACATTCGGCTTCCTGCGTTTGGCCGCACCTCGTATAGTTTTTTAACATCTTGTCAGGCATAGAGAGGCATGCGGTCCACCACTAGTCCCACCCCCTGTCTGCAGTTGCTCTTTGGGAGCGGCTCTGATTTTATCATTGTCACCTTGTTGGATGGAGGGAGAGTTGGACTGATAACAAGAGATAGCTGGAAGAGGCACCAGACCTAAAGAGGAGCGCAGAGGATCAGGAGTTAAAGATAGCCGCTGCCGCCTTTCTGTTAGTTCTATTTCGGTGGCTACAACCCCTATAGCTCTCTGCAACATTCGGTCGATTGACGTTGGTGGCAGGGATGAAGCTAGAGTCTGTACATGTAACTTTTCTTGGCAGGCCCGCTTCCCTATGATTTCTTAGTTGTTAGCAGACCAGCAGGGGACACCCCGGTTTGTATATTTTTGCAGGAGCAGCAGTAAAAGCAAAAAAGGCAAAGTAAAGCAGACAGTGCCACACCACTGACCAAATTGTTCTCTCACCACTAAGATGGGCAGCTGTTCGGGATCCCCGGAAGGCCAGGATGAAGATGGCAGTTGAAAGAGCTGTGGCCCAGCCCAGCCTTGTCCGGCCGCGGTGGACAGGCCCACTCTTGGTCTTCGCCGGGGCAACGGGAAGGCTTCGCGTCTGATGAAGGTGCCTCTGGGCGCTGACGGAAGTGGGGCGGCTCTCCCAACTGCTTGGGCTGCTGAGGCCTGTGGTCCTGCCACCAACAGTTTATTGATAGGTTTTCCTCCAACAAGGGTGCAAGTAAAAAGCAGTTGGAGGATGGGTTCTTGAGATTATGGATTATGGATTCTCCACTTTGATCCTTTTCACGATCAATTTGGTGCTTTTTTACTCAGACGGTTATTCTTTTCTAAGTCTTGGGTCACCCCTTTGCTCAGTCTCAATGTCTCATGACCCTTCTTCCACTTTAAATCTCAAGGCCTGCTTGACTTTCTCTAACCGAATCAGTTAGTCGCTGTTGGAAATGGCCCTTTTTGCAGGGTTATCCCCAAACTTTTTGCCTTTTCCTCCTATTTTTTCCTGACCTGTGATTGTTGGCTTTAGGACTCTGGGCACTTTACTAATGCTAATC
Source organism: Calotriton arnoldi (assembly GCA_963921515.1). Lineage (NCBI taxonomy): Eukaryota > Metazoa > Chordata > Amphibia > Caudata > Salamandridae > Calotriton > Calotriton arnoldi. The sequence goes on along the minus strand of CAWUFW010000868.1, from coordinate 1,179,148 downwards.
AGTGCTAAAGTGCATATGCTCTCTGTGTAAATTGTTATTGTGATTGGATATCCATGATTAGCATATTTGATTTACCAGTCGGTCCCTAGCAAAGTGCACTGAGTGTGCCAGGGCTGGTAAATCAAATGCTACTAGTGGGCCTGCAGCACTGATTGTGCCACCCACATGAGTAGCCCTGAAAATATGTCTCAGGCCTGCCACCGCAGTGGCTGTGCGCAGTTTGTTAACTGCCATGTCGACTTGGCAAGTGCACCCACTTGCCGGGCCCTACCCTTCCCTTCTCTTACACATTGGACACCCGTATGGTAGGCCCAAGGTACCCCCCTGGGCAGGGTGCAGTGTAGGTGAAAGGTAGGACATGTACTGGTGTGTGTAACATGTCCTGATAGTGAAATACTGTCAATTACGTTTTTCACTATTGAAAGGCTATCTTGCCCCATAGGACAGAATGAGGAATGCTTTGTAACATTTACAAGCATATCTTCCCTTTGGGATAAGATAGAAAAATGGAGTTTGGTATCCCTGAACTCAGGATTTAATAACACATATTTTAGTAAAGATGGTTTTTAAATTGTGTGTTTGAAAATCCTACTTTTCGAAAGTGGCTATTTTCTTGTTCAACCATCCTGTGCGCCTCTGCCTGTTTGTGGATTGACTGTCTGGCTTTGGAGTGACAGGGACTGGGGAGATGCAGTGGCTCCAGGAGTCTGGTGAGTCAGCACTAGGCTGAATAGGCCTGATCTGCATTTGGAGTGGTGGGAGGAGAAGCACCTGTACCTGAATAGGGCTGTACCTGCATTCCACAATGCTGGCTCCGCCCCCCTGTGGTGTGTCTGGAACCAAGGCTCACACTGACAATGGATGTTGTTGTGCACTTGCAGAGTGTCCCCCAGAACTGGTTTGAACTGGGTTCAGAGCCCCTTGCACAAAGAGAATAAAGACATTTTGGGGTATAATTATTAGACCTGAAACCCCTGAACTTTAGATCATTCCTGGAATTCAAGAGGAACCTTTGCCAAGGAGAAGAGCTGAAGAGACTGAGGAGAAGTACTGCCCTTGCTGTGTGTCTGGGGTTGTTGCTGTTTCTGCCAAGGAAAGGAGAAGGACTTTGCTGTGTGCTGTGTCCCCTGCTTTAAGGAGATCTCCAAGGGCCTGAAGTGTGCTGGCCTCCTGTTCTGAAGTCTCAGGGACACAAAGACTTCACCCCCAGATCCCCTGAACTCTGCTGCTGTGAGTTCAGACCTGCCAAGAGGTGCCTCTGCCAGTTTGGGCCTCTGGAGGTTGTTTCCTCTGTTTGGGAGCTGGAAGCAAGAAGAAACTCAAAGAACTACAAGAATCGACGCATCGAGGGATTGCGGCTGAAGAGGACCGACGCAGCGCCGCTCGACGCCGCCGCATCGATCGCCGCCACATCCTGGATTTCCACGCCTCGTACCTGTGCGGCAAGTTCTTCCGACGCATCAACCGCGGACCGGTACCGTCACGAAGAATCGACGCATCACTCCCCGTACAGACTGGATTCGACGTAACCCTTCCTCTGCGTGCAGCAGGACTGTCGCATCGCCTCCCCAAGGTCTCAGGAGTGTTGCATCTCTTTGTTTTCCGACTCTACGGCTGTTTAGCTTGTAAACTTTGACGCAGCAACAGGTACTTTGGTGAAAAGTCACGCATGCATAGTTTCTATAGTACAAGTTCTTGAAACCTTTTTAAAGTCATATTTTTAACTGTGTATGTTGGATTTTTCTCGTTTTGGTCTTGTTTAGTTTAGATAAAGATATTTTATTTTTCTAAACTGGTGTGGTGTCCTTTTGTGTTGTTTTCACTGTGTTACTGTGTGTTGGTACAAATACTTCACACATAGCCTTTGGGATAAGCCTGTCTGCTCGTGCCAAGCTACTGAGGGTGTGAGCAGCGGTTATCTAAAGTGTGTATCCCCTTTACCCTGACTAGAAGCAAGGGTCCCTATTTGGACAAAGGTACCTACCTCTGCCAACTAGAGACCCGCATTTCTAACAATCGCTCTCTTAAAGTTTCTTAAAGTCATCAACTACTCTCCCAACACCTCTTCCTGTTGAGGTTCCTCCCAGGCTCACTGCCCGGTAACCGCAGTTAATTTTCGAGTTCACAGCCAGAGGCAAGCTAGGTGGTGCACTGGCGTCAAGGAAAATGCCTCTCTTCCCTCAACGGCTGAAGCGTTTTCCCGCTGTGTTCACTGGGCCAATGTTGTATCAATAATCAGCGCTCCCGCTATGCGGAACGCTGAGCTGATGCTGCGCTGGGCCCCTTCCTCACCAGTTTTCAACAGGAACCGCAGGACCGATGCGATTGCACCCCTTGGCCGTGCCGGGTTCTCCGATTACACGGCAGGAGCACAGGCATTTAAGCCGGCTGCCGCACATTGAATATTTTTAATGCTAAAGCAAGTTACTGCTTTTGGAATACTGTTGTATTATTGAAACCAACCCTACTCCGACTCGCATTTACTTTGGCCTTTGGCCAGAGGTTAGCAGGGGGCAAGTCTGGGGTCGCGGCTATGACCCCTGGTGACACCTCAATGACAGTCCATGCAGTGGAAATATGGTTAATTTTCACACAGATATAACATTATGGATATTCGTAAACAATTGCATTGCAGAGGCACATCTGCATTTCCAAAATCACATCTGATAGATGCAGCTGTGTTGAAGCAAGTTTGAGAAAATGCACCAGTAATACTATTTACTCAGAACTTTTGTATGTGAAGGTAAATATTTTCTTGTAAAATAATTTTCTTTCAAGAGGAAATTAAAATATATTTTTAAAATGTTTCAACTTTCCTAACCTAATTCATGAGTGACAATCCTCTGCAATGCAGACTCCACAGAGGCATTTTTATGAAAACAAGCCTAGACTAGGCATTCAAATTAATAGGGTGCATTTGGGGCTGTCTAAAACGTTGCTACTTTCCGTAGTGTGACTCCAAGTGCACTGCCTTGCCGGTTTCAGACAATTTGTGTACCTTCTAATTTGACCTCATGTTTATCGAAAAATAGAAATGTTTTCAATACTATGGATAAGTCTGCGCTATACAAATACTAAATACATGCATATATTAATGTTCAAGTCCATTGCAACCAAGAGTACAATTAATTAAAAGCTCCATCAAAATATATGCCACAAGTGTGCCACAAAATATTAGACACATTTGAAACTATGGTACTCAAGGAGTAGGCCAAAATTATGACTGGAAAACGAAGAACAACTTGATCATCAATGTGTAAGCAACTCTGGAGAGCAAAAAACTCTCTCATAACTTTTAAAGTAGTGGGCAAAGGTGGTGCTTTGCTCGACAAGGATGCCGCATTCTTTAAGAAAAGCAAAGAATATACGTAATAGATTCTAATGAGTAATCCAAACTAGCAGCAGATCCCACAATGGCGCTTTTTAACAACTTGACCCGAGCTAAAATCATAGGATAGTTAAAGGATGGCACTAGAAGGTATCACACCCAATTTTTTTCCATAATGTCCACAGATCTGTTTGATTCGAAAGATACACAAGATGTGACCATTATTCTCTTTTTTTTTTTTTATAGTTTGTTAGTTTATTTTCTTCACACCCATTTTCACTAGTTTGGTTCAAAACATGAAAATCTGGGAATATACATTAATGAATTCCTGCTAGGAATGATAAAAAATAAGGGTCATATTTGAAAGACACAATTAACTTTCTAAGCATTTTGACAAGAGTACACCTGTCAGGAGAGGGTGACGTTTGGCTTTAAACCTTGGATGTGAAAGCTCTGTACCCCTCTATGCTGCATGAATAGAATGGTTGTTATTTAGGAATCAAATCTTAGGATCCAAACCAACACTTCTTTTATAATTACTTCACGTCATACTGTAAGACTTTTACTTTGAAATTTGTGACACATTTTACCTCCTATCAATAGAATCTCAATGGCTCTGCAGTGGCACCATGCTCTACAAATCTGTTTATAGCCAATTACTAGAATGACACAGCTACTCCAACAACTAATGAATTAAAGGCGTGGGCTTACACAAAAGATTTATTGATGCTATTTTCAGCACATATAGAAGTGCTGAACTAATTTTCAAACTTAAATATATTTATTACAACAGTAAAACAATCAAATTGGCTTTACGTTAAATGTTAAAAAAAGAGGTTGAAATTTCTGGTTGTCAAAATTATTATTACAAGCCGGAGAATACGAACAACAGTGGTTACCAAATCTATCACTGCAAATTTTCCCCTCCTATACAGTAGTTTTCACCTTTATTACAACTCATAAGAGCAACAAGGATAGTAACTAATTCAACAGGATATCCCACACATGAAGAACTACTGTGTAATACATTACCTGAAAGGGAATGCCCTGAAACAACTCGGAATGCTGTCAATACTAAGCTAGCTAAAAAAAGTAGGGATGAACTTCTTTAAATCAAAGGATGACATCCCATGAATTGCCCAATATTTATGCCCAGATCGTCCACACAAAGGACAAGAATGTAAAGAAAAAACATCCCCAAGCACTGGCTTATGTTACTGTCGTGTAGCTCCTATAAAAAGTATATAGGATCTGCGCGTTTAGACAAAATACACTGTAGGATTGGTGTCTGACTGATTCCGGACACCCCCACCAGGTATGTTGGCTTTTTGTACCAACTAGCTCACAGTGCCACTAGAATCTCCTCTTACCAAGGAGAGAATAGTTCTTGGCAACCATTGAACATGACAACCCTGATCCCTCAGTACTGCGGAAACAATATACTACTTTTCGCTCAGTCACTCGTGCTTACTTAGTCTGTCTCAGAGAGATACACGGAATAAACAGGCTGGGCGTTTTGAATAAGCATTTATTGAACAGTTCTTATTCTGGTGTAGAATAGATGAGCTGCAACAACTGTTAGACAGTATAAGATATAAATGATTAGCAGTACTATAAAGGTGAATGGATGGTATAGCTCTACCATCTTACAATAGTCATGAATAAACACGAGTATATGAAACACATGATAAAAAGATGCGTACTCCTACGATGCTTCCCTAACTAGATGTATCTACACGTACCTAGCATGTGTGTAGGTGTTAAGCCAAGAATCCCTCTAGGATCTAGTCAACCCCATTACCTGAAGTGAGAGACTGTGGGACCCCATCCTGGTCTAGAGTTGGACACCCCGCGAGGGATGTTAGACCACTGCGAGCTGGAGTATCTGCATGCAGGAATCTCAGCGTCTCTGGTCAGTGTGTCGGCCGGGAAGTCTCGGTCTCCTCTACCTTATCTTAGCAAGATGTGATGTATACATACCCATAGGTCTCCCCAGGGGTCCTACCTCGCTGTATTACTGTGTCGGCCTAAGGATGACATCGGGCATGAACTTTATACATAGATATTATACAGGAGATGGTCGTCCTGTTGTGCTTCCAAAAATCCTCATGCATAATGTATGAGATTTCGAACTAGGGAAAAACCCGTGTTCTGAATGCAGTGTCGTATCTAGGTAAAAGGTCAGTCCCTGTAAACCGTTATAAGTGTAATGTAGGGAAGAATATAGGTGAAGGGTAATGAAGTTACCGGGGCCTATATTATGGTACCTATATGGAATATAACATTACAATTAGAGTCTGACTTGAAGAATATTTTCAAGGACAAACCTATATTCGCATACCAAAGGAACATGAAAGAAAGTGTGTGTGGAAAATACAAAAGCTGGAAAGAAGTTTGAATTAAGGCTAAAACGTGTTTAAATAATACTTTGTGAGTCACAGAGTTTACCAACAAGTAGAGCCACCAACACCAGTTCCCCTCCAGGTCATAATATACATCCCGGACCTTGCAGTGTCAGGGACAGACCTAGGTTTCCACGAAGGATGGCAAAATGCAAATTTATACTTTGTGACAGACGTTTTTTAATATTGATCACATGACTAAATTCTTTGTCTTGCCTCGAAGACGGGCACATCTGGGGAACAGGGTTAGCATTAGCAGGAACACATGGTTGTTACGAGTTATTACAGACAAGCATCGAAATCTAACCCATAGTGTAAGTGTGGAGATTGAAATGCAATCATTAAAAACAATTAAATCATGCAACAGTACGAGGACAAGTAGCAGAGATTAAAAGAAAACTCAACTTGTGACACATTTAACATTATTTACTTACTAAAACGACCTTGTGGGAAAATGTATATTGAAAAGACTGAGCAAAAAAGTAAAGACTAGGCTGAATGAATGTGTGAGTAACATTAGAACCGTAAGTGAAAAACACAAGGCTGTGATGTACCCCAAAAAACTGGGTCACAATGCAAGTCAACTTGAGCTTCAAATCATTGAAAAGGTTCTGAGAGAACCAGGACAAGACAACAATTTAATAGTCCTTGAGAGGGAGCTACTTTGGATAAAAAACCACTTAACAGTCAATGGTAAAATAGATAATCTGTCCTCTTTGGTTCAGCCTGTTTCGCGCACTTAAATGATTTCAGTTCAGTTCATAATCTGAAAAAACTTCAAAAAATTATTTTATAGTGTAAGCCTCAGTACTTCTTGCGGAAGGTATGGTTTGCTTGGCTCACCTGAAAGGGCTTAAAAAACAAGGTGATGGATGGAATGCTTAAATTAATCTCAGCCACTGGCAATTGTTCTGGGCCACATCCCAATACTAGGATTTTGCCCACCATGCCATCTCAGTTTAGACACAGCCACAGCAAATCAGTCTTGACCATGCTCCAATGGAAACAGTCCAGCCTTAGCTGCCAGGCTAGGTGCTCCCTGGGGTGGCATGATGTGCAAAATAATGACGGACTGAGATGCGAACCTAAGTGAATACCATTTGCTTAGAGTAATTCAAGTTTTCATCCATCACTTTTTTGTATACTTAAGCTTATCGTCCTAAGTGGGACGGGTATGCCCAAACTTGGGTCCCGTTCTGGGGGAAGCAGATCCTAGGTTGCTTGTGTTCTAATTCAGATAGGGCCTGGCAATTCAGGCTGGACTGTTGCCTTTGGAGCAGGGTCAAGACTAATTTTCAGGGGGCAGGTATTATTGCCCGTATTTTTCTTTTTTGGTGGACAACATTCAAACCTCCTCTCTCCTTATCAGCATACCAGACCTTTAACTCTCTGCAGGTTTGTACAGCTATAGCTCAGGTCCGAGGTGCAGCATCTGTCCTGCAGAGATTGGGTCCTCCCTCCCATCTGAATCAGAAAACATGCTTTGAAGAATTTTGAATGAAATGAGAACGGGTGTACTTTCTCTGATACTGAGCCCAGTCAAGATCTCTGTTATTCAACAGAACTTTTCTCAAAGGAAAATAGTTTTTTACACAAATATCCTTAGTGCCTGCAGTCAGAATCACTAGATATTGATGCTACTGTGATCAATCAACTAAATCAATAACCATCTACATCGTGAATGACCTCTGTCTTATGGCGGATGGTAGCATGTTGGAACCATTACTTCACTTGCATTTTCAGTGTCCTTCCACACTGTACACCATGCCATACTGATCTCCAGACTACATTTATAAAATATGTTGTTTTTGCGCTCAATAAGATCATTCAAGTCGGGAGAACATAGCCTGTAAAATATAACCTCTTGATTTGTCTGCTCGAAAGCTGAGGGTTGGTTTCCAACAATGGTCAGGACTATCACCTCTTCTTTAATCATTTATAGCAATAGTAGATATTTCTGCATGTCCATGATGATACATTCTTAATGCTTAAACTGCAGCATGCCAGTCTCTTTGAAAGCAACTTGATGGTGATCGAACAATGGACAAGTGCAGCTGACCTAATATAAATCAGCCAAAGACAGATATAATTTTGGTTGGGTTATCTCTAGACTTAAGGGGATCTGGCCAACAGCGCAGGCTGCTCCTTACAGCTAGTCTGCCTAGGGTGCTGGATAGATAAAAAGTTCTCTTACACTCCCCATCTGACAAGGTGAAGTCAGGTTGTGTAATTATTAGCCATTAAGAAGATCTTCACATTGCTTTAAGACCTACACTGGGCCAAAGTGATATTGACAAAAGCTATGCCAAGGCTGCGCTTTGCAAATAAAGCTCTGCTCAGAAGTACTTGGCAGAGGTTCTTAAGTTTAAAATAGGACATTAGGAAGAGCCAACTCAATGTGGGGCAAGGAAGCTCGAAAGTATCTAAGCGTCGAAGAACACCATGTACTTGAAAAATGCATTAAAACATCCCGGTTTGCATAGTCGTTTATAGCATCTGCAGTCTAACTGGTTTTGGAAACCATAGGGTTTTTGCTCTAACTGGTTTATCAGCATCAAGGGGTACAGTTGAGGGTGGATGCTTACTTTGTAAGAAATGAATCATAGCATAGCATTGGTATGCATGGAATTTATGAGATCATGCAGTCTTCCTCAGTGCTCCTAATATTGATCTGACTCCCTTCCAAGATGGCAAATATTTTACTGTTCCACCATGTAAACAAGAGTCAGAGTCCAGGGGAACTATGATCAGGGAAGACCCAGGCAAGCATCAGATGTCCTACTATTCAAATTTGGTGCTCTTTAATAAATATTTTCTCTGTTCTTAAGAGGTTCTAGGATACTATTACAAACAGGCCTTAGCACTCTGTGCTCTCCCCCGCAGAAGACTGCACTCCAGAAAAAAATATGATATGGAAGGCACAATTAGAGGGCCCCACATCTCTAAAACCTTATGTCAGAGCTCAGTTGTTCCTTTCAATGCCGTACACTCAGAGTGCTACATCGTTTAACCGCGACCATTGCATCTCCACGATCAGAGGCCATGATTATGTCAATGATCTCTTTGGAAGTACTTCCACAATAACAGCTTGACAAAAACGTGCTATTGGATGTACAATTACACACAACCTGTTTTCCAATTTCTTTGTGAATGTTCTGGGGACTCTTACCAACGAGCATCTTCTCAAATAGGTGTCACAATCGTGTAGAGTTTTTTTCATCTTAATTTGTACAAACACTTGTAAAATTACAATAAGGTCTACTGCAGAAACCTGCCTCTAAAACCTATTTTTAAGAAACCTTGTCAGAGAGACCCAAGATGCTCTGTTTCTGATAACTGAGCAAAATAAAGTACAGGGGAACAGCCCAATATATAGTGCTCCCATTAGTACCAGCTGACAGCCAACGAAAAGCTTGAAGGCCCCAATCCTTTACTTTTCTTCCCTTTTTTAAACTTAAATACCCAAAAGTGAAATATTGGAAAAGAGATAAGAACCCTTGTCCTCCAGGGTGAAGTAGGGGAACTAAACCATTTGGCCATAATAGATGGTGTTTTGAAAGAGAAATACGACCTATACTGATGATGGCGCTCAGATTTCACCTATAGATTTAGGCATTACTAAATGACAAAAACTGCTTTGAGTTTCAGACACAAACTGCATTTTAAAATGGCACACAGACTTTTGGTGCATGAAAAATGAAATGCTCAGATGCTTTCAGTCTAATGACTCATGTAAAACCATGTTCAATTAATTAATTCATGGTTGATTTGAATGTGTTTTGTTTAGATTTGACTTCACTATAGAATGTACATTTAATTTGGAAAATGTGTTTTAAACTTTCAAAGTAGTATATATTTGTGCTGAATTAACACGCATTTTACAGTGTAGAAAAGCTGAAATACACAGCTCGTGATTTAGTTTGCTTTGGAAGGCTCACTGTCCGGCCTTGAGATAAGAATGGAATGGTTCTTTCCTCCCAGTTTCTGTCTGGGGCTTACTTTTTATCAGTAGGCAGTTGTTTAGACAATGCTTTATTCACTTCTTAACGTAGAATGAAACTGCAAAGCACACATTTTTCTTCTTGATTATTATAATATGTATTCTCTGTTTCCACATAATTAATACTTTTCTGTTGGAGAAAATATAATTGTTTTCAGGATGTTAGGAAATGAAGTCATTTAGCACACGATTCAAATGTGTTACAAGAACTCGCCTGATTGATGACGTGTCCAGTCAGCCCATGGGGTGTCGATGTTTTCTGAAACTCCAATTGGACAAACTACGAAGACCAAGTCACATGTGTTTTTGTTAGAAATATTGGTTGCTAGTTGAGAGGTGGGGCCTTTTCCTTACTTTTTTAGCAGGACGCTTGCAGAACACACATCTTTTTTTGAGTTCTGCAGAAGAGAGGAGGGGCTCATTGGGCAGCTTCTGTGGGAGACACAGAGAGGCAGACAGAGACGAACAGAGCGAGGAGAGAGAATCAGCTGAGAGAATGAGGGCAGATTTAGATGCTAAAACCCTAAGTTTTATGCTTTGACTAACTGGCTTTGTAAAGACTTATTTGTCCTATGCATTTATTTCTCTTTATGGGATACTTTTGCCAACTATTAATTATTGATTTAGCTTTGCAAAACTCACCCTTGCATTATATTTCTTAAAAACTCTTTAAGAGTTCTGACTGACATTTATGCCTCATCTTCCATTAGAAATAGGGATTTCTTCCTTTATGGGGTGCTTTGTATACAATCTATAATATGTTCTGTATTCATTCTATTTTGTCCTATTTTTCAATTCTGTACCCTGATTGATATTTGACTAATGAATAAAGAAACTTAAATTTGATTAGAAAATAAAACCCTTTAAAACTACTCACAACTCTCATTATTGCCTAAAATATTTATTTGCATTTGATTTTTTCATGTTTATGCAAAGTCTCCTTATGGTGATAACACGGTGGCAAAGGTCCATCCCCTTAAGCGGAAAACAAGAGGTAATGATATTTTGCATTGAGAAATTACCGTGAAATTTCCACTCCATCACTGACATACTCAAAAGAACCGAAAGATGGCTTCAACCCAGGACATGGAAACAGAAAAACAGGCACCCAATATTCTGCCGTGTCCCTGCACATAAAAGAAACTGAGGTGACAAAAGAGGTTACAGACCCTGCACTCCAAGGACTAACTTCCTGGGGACTGTCCGCTACTTCCAGGAAATGATCACAAGTGGATCAGATCCCACGGAGTGCTTCGCAATACCGCACACTGTTCTCTTGATGGCCTTTACCCAGGATGCAGCATGGGAAGAGAATGTGATTAATGGCATTCTGGTCTTCTGTCTAAGAAAGGAATCAATATCAGCGGGGTGTGCTCTGCTATAGCGAAGAAGCGTCACCCTCCCCCCCCAGCAGCCTCAAAAGGAAAATAAAAAATGATAATAAAACGTGTTAATTATTTTATTTTTGCTCTTGGAGCAAAGGCTTGGGGGTGGAGACATTGCGGAGAAGGAGCATTCACAGGCGTAGCAGTGGGCACTGTTATCAGTGCGCATGACGGTTTGACTGGCTGTCTCAGGCCGGCCAAACCATCATGCGCACTAAAGATGTCTCCAACCCAAGCTGCGTTGCCGGGTTGCAGTCAGCAGGCACAGGCTGCCAGTCTCCCTGGGAGCGTAAATCGAGGGCGCTCAGGCCAATCCTGACACTGCTCTCATTACATGCAGGGGAGTCTGGGAGTCTGTACTGCCTGCAGTGGAACCTGAAGATCGGAAGAGCAGCAATGTGGCAGGTAAGTTCTTATTTGTATTTTTTATTTTTTTTATGTTTGTCGTCCTCCGTTGTCCCTCCCGCCCCCCGCCCCCTGCCCCGCCTCTCTACCCTGACACCAGCCACTACTGATCAACATTATAATATTGACCTAATCTGATGAAGCAGAGTGACCCATCAATGCGATACTCTCCGTGGACCAGGCCCCCAAAAACAGTTGACGCTGATAGGGTGCAGCTTGATTTGACCTCTATGTAGAACACTGCTCATTCTCCACACTCGCCATGAGGCAAAGCCTTTCAAACATCGAAATATTGAAAAAGTGACCCTTACAATAAATTCCCTCACAATACTTACCACTGGACCCTTAATTATGAAAAAAGGGAAAGGAATACTGAACACAAAACTGAAGAGGCCCGCTCATTCAATACACAAACCTAACTGCTAGAAGCCAAATTTATCAACGAGTTGTGGCACCCTTGTGTCACAAAACAGGGTGCAAGAGCGACGCCACTCATAAGTTAGATTTATCAAACCACACAAGTCCCCCCTTGCGAGGCCCTGAGTGGCTTGATAAATCTATAGTAAAGCAATGCAGCACAAATCGCTGCGTTGTGTTACTCTGCCCCAGGGAGGCGTTCCATGTGTGCTGCGTGGTTGTTCCCACGCAACACCCATGGATTTTGCCGCTTTCCCAGATTTACCAATACTGGTAGAACTGGGAATGCATCGAAATGCTATGCATCCCCAGGGGAGGCGTAACGAGGAGAAATATCTTTATTTCTCCTCGTTATTTCCTCTTTCTATATGTGCTACATTCTGCAGTACACGTAGAACGAGGAAAATGCCTCAGGGGATTGTTTTTGTGTAGGAATATGTCTCTTCCTGTACCAAAACTATCCTGCCTACAATGAAGGCACCACTGCACCATCGTGCAAGGGTGCCTGCATTGGCGCTAGGCAGCAGATTGTGCGCCAGCACTGGGAAAAGACAGGAATGCGCTGTAGTAAGTTAAATACGATGCATTCCTGCTCTTTCCCTATCACGCAGCACAGCAGGGTGGCTTACTGCGCTGCACAACATTTTGGTACATATGCCCCTAGATCTACAGGACCAGCTAGATCCGCCAAAACAACACCGTGCGAGGAGCACGCTGGGAAGCAGGATGTCAGGAAGGCCCTGCCCTCACTCAAGGTTCCAGATGAAAGGTGGAGCTAGGTCAGGGAAGGGCATGGAGGAGAGGATGGTTTGCTACGATCTACAGTCTGAAAAAGTTGTTCTGGTTTCACTGAAGGAACACTTCTGATGAACAGCGACACATAAACTGAGCAGTGTTTCATGTCCTCACATCTATTTCTGCAGGACTGGAGACTCGGGCATAAAAGCCTGTAGTAAGCTATTTTTGCTTTGTTAGCAAACACATCTTCAAGCCACTGTTAGCTGTGAACCTCACTGCACAAAGTCTGCTGTGGTTTGTCTGTCACTGTATATGCAGCATGTGACAGTGCTTCCTACGTTGAGACATTTCTTCGCTTTAGAGGGAATGTTAGTTATGGATGAGTTAAAGAGTGTCATGATATATTTAGAGAGGGATTGCATGAGTCGGATAATCTAGCCACAACTGATGGATGCATTTTGGAATCAGGGTAAGTAGACATCATTAGCAGCAGAGCGCAGATGGAATCTAATATCGGGAGCGCTCCATAGGTGACAGGAAGAAAATGATGAAGATCCTGAATCACTGGAACATTATTACTCTGGGCCGAGAGAGACAGCATCGTTCAGCCTAGAAACTGAATAACAATATGATGGTTAATATATCGGCCTCCTAATAAGGAGCCGCTCTATAAAAGTGGATGTAAGGATGACATTAGCAATTTTGATCCAAGGGAAACGTGTATCGAAAGATGGCACATTGGACTATATTCATACAAAGGAGACGAAAAGACACTGGGCAGGTAACTCATGCCATTTTCGGAATTACCGAAATATACTGCATTCTTACTGATAATATAGGACTGTGATGGAGCAGAGAAAATAATTTTTTTAACCCCTAACAAATTTTATAAATAATTAATAAAATGTTCGTTTAAATGTATTAATCAACACTGTACGTGAGGGAAGGGTAACACGCAAGTATATGGGCTGAATAATCTATTAACGAATGTTTGTGTGTCTAATTATAACATAAAAATAATTGCGTACTAAATTAATAATAAATGCATGATTTGTGCTTCATAGAATATAAACGTGTCGTTGCAAAAACAATAGTGATGGTAAGTAAGGAACAGCTTAAATGTTGCTTTCTGCTAGGTAATAACTAATTGGGGTACGTAGATGACGGGAGGGAAACGAAAAGGCTATGTTTCTCTATTTTAATTATGTTTTGTTTATTTCAAAATAGTGTTTCTAAGTATAAACGAGTGGCGATATAAAATGGCTGCCGGTTAATGAAGTGCGCATGTGCGGGGAAACGCGTAACAAGGGAGAAAAAGTTGGAGAAAAGCTAACCACGTGATGAGGCTGAGAGGCTAGGATGCAAGAATGGTCAAGGCTGATGTGACCTAATTGAACTGATAGTGTGCCGTGGTGATCAGCAAGGAACCGTGGGAAACCGTTTTAAGAGAAAGGACAATGCCTGCAGAGTTCTCGAATGTATCGAAAGAAGTTACAAATGTACTGATCGAAGCGGATGGAAACATGTCTTGAACTGTGAGAAAGGAAATGATCATATACATTCCAAAGAACAAGTTGGATCCGGGAGAACTTGATTAAGAATGAATAGATGAAATGAATGGACCAATGAAAGAAAAGCGTGTTATTAATGTTGCAACAATTAGTTAGCAAAGTTAGAATTAGGGTATAAGAGGGCCTACTCTTAGTGGGAGGGGGACACAGTCGGAGTTGGAGAGTCGCAGTCAGAGTCGGTGTTGGAGTTGGTGGCTTCCAGTGCTTGGTGGTCCAGATCGATCCATTTACTGAGCGGGAGATGCTGAAAGACTGTTAGATGAGACGGGTTGCAGGTAGCTGATGCTGACGAGCTGAAGTTTCTGTTGCTGTCTTATTTTTCCAGTTGAGTATGAGAATCAAGATATTTTTAATTCGTAAACTTAGGTTAGAAATCCTTAGGCTAAATTAGGGAAGATAGGCAGGTAATTAGGGTTTTTGCTTCATGACAAAATTTCCTTTCTGCAATAAAATTGATTTTGTTTAATAAATATTTGAATTAATAATGAATGAATAATTGAATAAAAAGTCTAAATTCTTTCTCATGCTTTAAAATTATATAAAATTTAAGATTCTTAATCAAACGACTCAGTGGTTATTTTACTAAATGATTGTGACACTAGTAATTGGTTATTGTGATTTAGCTGGTCTTAATCACTACAAATTAATTTCTTACTAGATGATCCATCGACAAAACAATGAGCAGGAATATCTTAAGAAATAACTAAGAAAGCGATAGGTTAAGGTAATAAGGTATCCCGGCTCTTTCCAGCGGTACATAAATGGTGTTTTCCATTTAGTTCTTATGCTTCTCCTAGGAGTATAGAATTTCGTAAAGGTGTAAAGGAAATCCAGGTGTGTGTGTGTGTGTGTGTGTGATAGGCGATGTTTATGGGCCCCATCGTCATGTGGATGTGAGAAAATATAAGACGCCCCTGGATGACCGATAAGTGACCTAGGAGGAAAATAGTTTTTATTGTACGCGCTGCATCAGATTTCTTGGTAGCAGAGTTATGGTTTCTATAGATTAGTTTAGTGATTATTGATTATTGATTATTGATTATTTTTTGATGACTAACACTACATGTTGAGTCGTGTTATGTTATATGTGAGTTTTCACGCTTCTGGGATGTAGGAAGTGGAACACGTGTGGCAAGAGAAGTCACATGGAATTTGGTACATGGTCTGAATTCATTTTGGTAATAACACAGGTTGTGTTATGTTAGGGATTTTCTGTACGAAAGGTGTGTAACTGAGATAGCAAATCACGTTTTCTTGTGAAACTTTGGCCTTAATTCTCAGGAGCCTAGTCTCCACATGTGTCTTATCCCCAGAGAAACGAGTTAATTGTTTGCTTGAAAGAAGGGTAAGGTAGAGGGAAGTGCTACTTTATCGGCGAGAGTTAATAATTCTGTGGTAGGGTAGAGGTAAGCGCTGCCTACTGGAAATACAGGATTCCTGTGTAAAAGGATAAAGCTGTCACTTTTGTTTAGCGAATCAGGCTATGGAATTGTTTTAATTGTTGTAACTAACGAAGAAAACAGTGAAAAGAAAATTGCTGATAATTGTTGTAAAGGAGGGGTAAAAGAGCAGGAGTGACATCGACAGTGCCGCGCTAGGATTTGATAGTGCGCTAGTCACGTGAACACAGAGTCAGGAGTGACGTAGAAAAGTGCCGCGCTAGGATTGGTTGGTCCGCGGACGAAGGGAATCGTTCTGATTGGTGCGTTAGTGTGAGTCGCGCTGTAATTGGTTGAAGTTCCGTACACGGAACAGTGTTGGTTTGAAGAGAAAAACCAATCGAAAACATGCCGTATTACGAGTATGAAAGGGAGAGAACGTCATGGACGACAAAAATAAAGAATTTCTTTAAGAAAGACAAAAAGGTTGTGACTAGAGAGGGACAAGTAATTCCTCCGCCGAAATCAGCAGCTTCACTTTGATGCTGAAATATGGATATCATACATGCATATGGTTGGAAAATTGGGCAAATTATACGAAGAATGATGGTGCATTAGCTTTCCCTGAGAATGGTTCATTTAGTGTAGCGGTTTTGCGAAATTTGCGAGAAAAGATGACAAATCTAGAACCTAGACCTAGACCGACACAGTTTGAAGCATTGACGGAATGGGAGGATGAGATGTATGAGTGAGAGAGATTCAGAGGTTTAAGAGATCATGAGTTTATGCCTGGAAGAATGTGGGGAATAAATCATGAGGATAGAATAAAACGATGGAGATGTGCTAACATGACAGGAGGTTTGTTTCCGGCTTTTACCGTAGAGGAAGAGACTAAGAGAAAGCGTACTGAGAAAAAGAAACATATGGAGAGGGAGAAATATATGCATGAGAGCGAAACGGATGATGAATTGCTGGAAGATATTTTAAATAGAAATCCACCTCCGTATCAGCAGAGTTCTACAGTGGTGACACCAAATGCGCCGCTAATAGAGACTGTGCGAAATAAAAGTCCGGTAAAAAGAATTGAAATAAATAGGTCATAAGATCAAATAAGAGCTTCACAAAATGAAGGAATAGAAAGTGACAATGCAAGCGAATTAGCAAGGACAACAAAAGAACTAACTGAGAAAATTAGGGAATTAACGAAAAACATGGAAGCTGTGACTGTACCTGTGACAATAGGTCCAGTAATACCAGTTTTTGAGAATCAGAAAATTGATGAACGATCTTTAGTGATTCCTATGAGTTCACAATTTCAGAGAGAAAAAGAAAGGATGGAACCAAGTGCAAGTACAAGTAATTTGGCTAGTACTTACAGACCAAGTCCACCTACAAATTTGACTGTGAATGAGTGCAATGGTAGGAAAATGCATATGGTAACAGAATCTGCAACAGAGAGTCCTGAAAAGAGTGGTAATTGGATAGAACTAAATAATACACCCATAGGTCCGACACCTGATGAGTTAAATGAGTGGATGAAGGCATTTAAAATGAAAGAACCAGAAGAAAAACCATTAGATGTAATTAGGTTAAAAATTGACATGGAAGAATTAATTCTAGGAACGATTGGTACAGAAAAGATAAAAATTACCAGGATGATGAAATAATGTTTCTGTGCAAAAGTATTACATGGAGAGCAAAGAATTTACATGACAAACTAGAAGAGGTAGCCAGTGAAATTGGAATAGATTTTGCGAAAGTGAAAACATTGCAGAAACCCTACAGAGTTGACTTTTGTGAAAAAGATATTGAAAACTTGAACACGGCAGGAAGGCTGACACAGATAAAAGAGTTAATTGTGTTACTGAGAAAATGGGGTGATGTGGACAGATGGAAAGTTAGATGGACAAAAAGAATGAGAAAACTACAGACAAAGCTTCTTTGGCTTTTATGATAACTGAAAAAGAACCTGTTGCCAGAGAATACCCCATGAGAGAAACTCCAGGTGGTAGTTATGTGCATGTTCCCTGGACTAGGCAGGATATACTGTCATTTACAAATGAATTTCCAAAGCTGAGAGAGAAACCAGTTGAATGGTACCGACAAGTAGAGAGGTTTGTAAAGGTTTCAAAAGTGTTGTGGATAGATTTAGATGGATTATTTGACATAGTGGTACCAACTGATTTGTGGTCAGAGTGTAAAATTACAGTTGACTGGCCAACTACAGAATATCCAAGAGATCCTAAGACAGGAGCTCCAGGTCCTGAGGTGATGAGGCAGTACGATAATGTGATTACCTTTTTGAAAAATAAGATTCCTCCTAAAGAAACAGATTGGGTGAAAATTGATAGAACTACACAGGAAAGTAAAGAGTCTGTACATGCATATTATGAAAGGTTGTTGTTGGTGTTCAAGCAGTATAGTGGATATGAGGAATTAAGTGAAAAAGATATGAGTCATTTCGTATACAGATTTGTGTTTGGGTTGAAACCAGAGATTAGTGAAATGATTAAACAGCATATGATTAATTGGCAGAATGGCACGGTAGACGAGGTACTGAGGTATGCTAAGTATTGCAGTGATGATATTAAGAGTAGGCAGCGTAAATTGAAAGAGAAGGCAATGTGGGCACAGGTGAAAGTGGCAGAAAAACAAGAAGCTCAATTGGATAATAATAGTGGGAATGAAACAGGACAGAATAAATCGCGACCTAACATAGGTAAAGGGAAAGGTCAAGTGAGTCTAGAGGAGGCAAAGAAGAAATGGCCCTGTCATAATTGCGGAAAATTAGGGCATTGGAGAAACGAGTGTAAGTTCCCACCTAAACCTAATCCGGAAAATCAATCATTAACTCCACAGGTGCAGAATGAGGTAGTTGTTCAACAAGGTCAGGTGCCACAACCACCACTTCCCAACACTGTTAACCAGCAAAGATACAGTACAGAAACAGGATTCTACGGAGGAGAGCAGGTAACACAGTTGCCGCGAGCAGCTAACATTTCTCAGTATTGGTTGCGACAGAGTGAGGATGAGGCGGATGAAAGCTCATGACGGTGCCTAGGAGAGGGAAAAGAGTGCGTACTTGGCGCAACTCTAGGGGTAGATCAGTCTGGTCCCTTTGTGGATGGAGAAGTGAATGGTGCAAATGTAACATTCCTTGTCGATACTGGAGCTACCCGTTCTACTGTTAGATCAGTGGAAATTCCAAACCTTCTCTCTCAGGTGAATACATCCAAGTAGTAGGAGTAGCAAATCAACAGATTAAAACACCACTTACTGAATTAGTGGAAGTAAAAATTGGTTCTTTTAGCAAAATGCATAGATTTGTTGTGTGCGATTGTAGTCCTGTAAATCTTTTAGGTCGTGACCTTTTGTGCAAAATGAATTGCACAATTTATTGTACACCAGATGGAATTGGATTTCAGACCCCAGATGAAGATGTATTGTATAAAGTAACTTTGATGAATCAGGAACCTGAAATGAATGGTTTGTTTCCTGCATTTGATGCAGAAAAACTTCCAGAAGAACTAAAAATTGCAGTGAAAGAAAATGTGTGGGATTTTACAGGAGAAGATATTGGATTAATGAAAGAAGTTGATCCCGTAAAAGTAACAGTAAAAGAAGGAACAACTTACCCAAATACGCCACAGTATAAATTAACTCCAGAAATAATTGAAGGAATAACTCCTGTAATAAATAAAATGATCGAACAGGGAATTCTAAAAGAAATAATGAGCAGTCCATGTAATTCACCTATTATGGGACTGAAAAAGCCAAACAGAACATATAGAATAGTACAGGATTTGAGAAAGATCAACAAAATAGTTGTGCCTTGTTGTCCAATAGTGCCAAACCCTGCAGTAATTCTATATCAAATTCCACACGAAGCTGAGTGGTACACGGTGATAGATTTGTGTCACGCATTTTCTCTATTCCTTTGCATCCAGATAGCCAGCCATTATTTGCGTTCCGGTTCGGAGAGCGTATTTTGGCATGGTGCCGAATTCCTCAGGGGTATACAGAAAGCCCTTCGATTTTTAATCAGATTTTAAAGAAATCTTTGGAAGATTTGAAAATGCCAGAAAAGTCAGTGATGGTGCAGTATATCGATGACCTGTTGGTGGCATCGAAAACAAAAGAAGCATGTGTAAGTGATACAATTGCTTTACTGAACCATCTAGAGAAAAGAGGACATAAAGTGTCCCCTTCAAAATTGCAATTTTGCCAAAAGAAGTTCAATATTTAGGGCATAAAATTGAGAAAGGAGTGCGAAAGATAGCGACAGAAAGAGTAAGAATGATTCAAGGAATGAGAGCACCAATGACGCAAAGAGAGGTAAGAATGTTTCTGGGAATGGTTGGATATTGCCGACAATGGATAAGTGGTTTCTCCTTGATTGCTAAACCATTACAAAAACTGACCAAGAAGGATGTAAGAGACCCTTTTGAGTTAAATAACGAAGAAATGAAATCTTTCAAAGAGTTGAAAAAGAAATTGTGTGAGGCCCCTGCTTTAGGAATGCCTGATTATGAAAAGGATTTTGAATTGTACTGCAGTGAAAGAGATGGATGTGCGTTTTCAGTACTGGTACAAAAACATGGAACGATGAAGAGACCAATTGCTTATTTTTCAGCTGTTTTAGATCCTATAGCAAAAGCGCTGCCTGGATGTCTGAAAGCTGTTGCTGCTACTTGTGTAAGTCTGGAACAAAGTGAAGGTATAGTGATGGGGTATCCACTGAGAGTATATGTTCCCCATTCAGTAGAAATTCTTTTGACAAGAACAAAAACACAGTACATGACACATAGTCGGCTGACTAAGTACGAAAAAGTAATCTTGAGTGCAGAAAATGTGACCATAGATAGATGTATGAATGTGAATCCTTCGACATCATTGCCAGATGAAGAGAGTATAATTGAACAAGACGAAGTAGATCATGATTGTCTGAATGTGCTGGAATATTGCACAAAACCAAGAGCTGACATAAAAGATGAGCCTTTAAAGGAATCGGATTATGTCATGTTTGTGGATGGCTCATGCTTGAGAACGAAAGAAGGAGTTTTAAGCGCAGCTTACGCAGTGTGCACAGTGGCAACTGTGATGGAAGCGTCTTGTCTGAAAGGAATAAGGTCTGCCCAAGTTGCGGAACTGATTGCTTTGATTCAAGCATGTAAGTTGGGAAGAAATATGCGAGTTACGATTGTGACCGATAGCCAGTATGGTTTCGGTATTGTGCATGACTTCGGTCAGATTTGACGTCTGCAGGAACACCTATCAGAAATTGAGATTTTGTTAAGAAACTGCTTGAGGCGATACAGCTGCCTAAGCAGATAGCTGTAGTGAAATGCAAGGCACATAAGAAAAACGAAGATTACATAGCTGTTGGTAATAACTACGCGGACGAGATTGCCAGATATTGTGCAGAGAACATGGTATCCCTAAACAAGAATAGAGAAAGGGAGCATATCTCTTCTCCTTTGCATTTTACTAACACTGTCGAGACATGGGATGAGGTGAGACAGTTACAGGAAGCTGCAAATGATGAGGAAAAAGATTACTGGATAAAAGCAGGATGTAGAAGACAAGAAAACAATGGTGTGTGGGTATACAGAGATGAAAGACCAGTTATGCCTGATAGCATGATTGCAGACATGGCACGGATGTACCATGGACAAGCTCATATTGGGAGAGATGCAATGATCAGACTTTTAGACAAACCTGGTATAACCCAAAATTCAGAGCCATAGCTGAAAGTCTTTGTCAAAGATGTCTTATTTGTCAACAGTTTAATCCAGGAAGAAAGACACTAGTGAGTCTAGGAACAATAGGACGAGAAGGAGGTCCGTTCACTAGAATGCAATTAGACTTCATCGAAATGCCCCCTTGTAACAGACTAAAATATGTTCTAGTGGTCGTCTGTTTGTTTTCTCGTTGGGTGGAGGCATACCCCACTAGAAGGAATGATGGAACAATGGTAGCAAAACTTATGCTGCGGGAGTTCATTCCAAGGTATGGTTTTCCAGTCACGGTTGAGACAGATAGAGGAACACATTTTCAAAATGAGTTGATCAAATTGATTTGTGAAGCATTGAGTATTAAACAAAAACTACATTGTGCATACAGACCAGAGGCTTCTGGGGTAGTAGAGCAAATTAATGGAACAATTAAGAACAGATTAGGAAAAATGTGTCAAGCTACAGGACTCAAATGGCCAGATGCACTGCCCCTTGTTCTGATGACCATCAGAAGCATCTCTGAAAAGAAAACTGGACTTAGTCCTCATGAGGTGATCATGGGACGAGCAATGAGACAAGCACAAGTACCTGTCAACAAGTTATTGACTATAACTGATGATCTAGTACTGGATTATTGCAAAGGACTGGCTGATGTGGTGCGTTCTGTGTTTCATCAGGTTGGACCGGATGCGACCACTCTTGAAAGAAAACCAGCCCACGACTTGAATCCAGGAGACTGGGTCCGCATAAAAATCCACAGGAGAAGAAACTGTCTAGTTCCTCGCTGGGACGAGCCACGACAGGTAATCCTAGTGACAACAACTGCAGTAAAGTGTGCAGGAGTGAAGAACTGGGTCCATGCCAGCCACACAATCAGAGTTCAAGAACCTACTGATCGACATGTGAGTCGACGTCTGGAAGTGTGGGATAAGAGTTTAACGACTGTGACAACAGGAATAAGAGAAAGGTTGCCAGAACTTGAAGATCGACCTGAAAGTCGACATCTGGAAACCCCAACTGCAAGCACCTCTAGAGAGGAAGAGGAAGAAGAAGAAGAAGAAGGAAGAATTTCAGAAATTCCAGAACCTGAAGATCGACCTGTAAGTCGACATCTGGAAATATCTGACACAAGTTCAGGATCTGATGATTCAGTTGCAAACTGTGAAGAATTTCGAAGGAGAACTTGGGGATATAAACCAATTGGAGAAGAAAATGAACAAGAAAATGATCTAGATGAGCAACCAAGTACAAGTTATGGTGGAAATCCTTCAAAAGTAATATTAATAGACAAAGTAGGGAAAGAGATAAATAAAAAGTTAGAAAATCGAGAAGAACCCCGAGGAGCAATAGGGATAGATAGTGAAACAAAAGAACAGGGAAATTTAGAAATAGAGAGTGAGGAAAATACCAATTCGGAAGAACACAGAGGAGGGACAGTAATAAGGGAACACAAGAAGGAGAAAACAGATCCACCAGTAAGAGAAGATGAGATCATAAGCTTCAAAATAAGAGACAATAGTGAAAAAGTTGAAACAGAATCTGAAGAAAGTGGAGAAGAAGAGAAAACAAAAACTGAATCAAGAAAAAGAAACTGGAAATCAGAAAGAGAAGAAAAAGAAGGTGAAGCCAAAAGGCCAAGAAAAGGAGATAATTGGCCCAGCAACTATATAAGAAAATTGAGATATAGAATAATCAGAACAGGAGAAAAAAGTGCTGAACAAGTGAATGAGATAACAAGTCAAAAGGAACAAGAAAAGCCAAGTGGAAAACGACTGCAAAAGTCTAAAAGAACAAAGAAAGTGAATGCAAAGTACAAGTCACCTGAGTGGCTGTACATCGCACTGACGGATTACAAAGAAGAAGGAAACACTCACGAGAACCCGAGACTAAGAAATCGAATGGGTAAAGGTGAGATGCAACAAACCTGAAGTGAAGACTTATAGTGCTTCTGCCGGACGTGACAATTTTACTGGATATGACAAATCACCGGATGTGACAACGAAAGAATTCTGGAGAGAATTAAAAGAAAGTACCAAGCAAAGACTTTTGAAAGCAGAGTGGCATCTAAGTCATTTCTGAGGTGTAGTGACACAATTTTCTGAAACTTAATAAAAAGATAAAAGCAAAATGGAAAATACTAGGGATAGAAGAGATAAATGTGAGTTTGTAAAAAGATGGTGTAAAATGTGCTGCTTTTGTACAGGATTATTAATGACAGTATGGATAGTTTTAGCAATCACAATTCCTATTAGTTTAGCTGTAATAGAAGCAAAGAATGATACTAAACCAGAAAAAGAAACTAATATTAAAGAACCAGTTATTTTAAGAAGTAGTGCAGAATTACAGAAGGATAAGTCAGTAACAGACTTTTCAAAAAATGTTTTTACAAAATTGTTGTATGAGTATGTAGAGACAATGGATGTGAGAGATTGTTATGTTTGTATGCAGTTACCTGCATCAGTGTCAGAAGGTGTGACTTATCATCACCTACCTCTAACTTATGGAATAACCTGTAGTGTAATAGCAAGTTTATTTTATAAAACTGGTAGATTAGAGTTTTATTATACTGATATAGATAAGATTTTTGCGAATGTTCCTGTAGTACCAGAACTTAACAAAGTAAAACAAGCAAAAGTTTTAGGAGAATTCTTTTTAGAACATAGAAAATTAACCTTAGAAGAAATAACTAAAAACAACCTTACCTGTGAATTAAAGAAAGAAGAAAAGGTATTTTTAGAAATGGTTGAAGAAAGAAGAATTAAATTTCAAAGAGAAGCAATAAAAGAGGAAGGAACACATCTATCGACGTTTGAGGAAGGAAATCATGAAGGGAAAAAGATAAATGCAGAAATGACATTAGATTGGCCGCAAACAGGAAAGTTGTGTATTAGGAGAAATAAGACAGTCTATGACAATTACTTTGTAGGTTCCAGTATCTGCCATGACAATTATCAAATTTTGGGAGGTTGGAGATTCAAAGGTGGAAAAGATCCAATATTTCCAGGTATCTATTATATTTGTGGGAATAGAGCTTATTAAAGGTTACCGGACCATTGGTATGGAACTTGCTATGTAGGCCTGGTCTTTCCAAAAATCTTTCATATGGACAGAGAAGAAAAAGGAACATACAAGATGATTAATAGCTTTACACGTAGAAAGAGGGAAAGTTTTTCAGAAATTGTAGGTGATATTTTTGGAGCATTAATACCAGCAGTGGGAATATCTTTGAATGCATTTAAAATTCGGAAGTTATCCACAGTAGTAGATCGTTTGTCTACAGATACTGCAGGAGGGTTCTTGATGGTAAATACCGAAATGGTTGCCATGAGAGCTATGGTGATGCAAAATCGGCTTGCCCTTGATATTCTTTTGGCAAAAGAGGGTGGAGTCTGTGGAATGCTGAAAGTCCAACATTGTTGCACTTACATTCCTGATAAAAGTGAAAATATACAAAAGTATATTACAAATATTACAAATTTGCACAAAGAACTAGTTCCACTGGAGGTTGAAAGTGTCTTGGGAAAACTTGGTAGAGGGTTTTCTTCCATAGAAAATTGGTTAACCAGAATGAGTAGACTAATGATAGGGAAAGTTATAATAATAGCAACTGTAGCAATATTGTTAGCCATGGTGTTGAAAATTGTAATAACGTGTATAAAAAGAAAAGTAAGACAAAATAAGATAAAAGAAATAACAGAATAATGAAAGAGAGAGAGAGAGAAATGGGTGAAATTGAGTTAGAGAAAATGAAAGAAAGCATGTATAAAGAGACAAGAAGACAAGATGAAATGGAAACAGATGTGTAACTAACAAAAAGCAAAAGGATGAAAGACATATGCTGCCTGAAAAAGAAGTATAACTTGGGTTTTATGTGGTGATTTAAAAATCACCAAAGGGGGAGTTGATGGAGCAGAGAAAATAATTTTTTAACCCCTAACAAATTTTATAAATAATTAATAAAATGTTCGTTTAAATGTATTAATCAACACTGTACGTGAGGGAAGGGTAACACGCAAGTATATGGGCTGAATAATCTATTAACGAATGTTTGTGTGTCTAATTATAACATAAAAATAATTGCGTACTAAATTAATAATAAATGCATGATTTGTGCTTCATAGAATATAAACGTGTCGTTGCAAAAACAATAGTGATGGTAAGTAAGGAACAGCTTAAATGTTGCTTTCTGCTAGGTAATAACTAATTGGGGTACGTAGATGACGGGAGGGAAACGAAAAGGCTATGTTTCTCTATTTTAATTATGTTTTGTTTATTTCAAAATAGTGCTTCTAAGTATAAACGAGTGGCGATATAAAATGGCTGCCGGTTAATGAAGTGCGCATGTGCGGGGAAACGCGTAACAAGGGAGAAAAAGTTGGAGAAAAGCTAACCACGTGATGAGGCTGAGAGGCTAGGATGCAAGAATGGTCAAGGCTGATGTGACCTAATTGAACTGATAGTGTGCCGTGGTGATCAGCAAGGAACCGTGGGAAACCGTTTTAAGAGAAAGGACAATGCCTGCAGAGTTCTCAAATGTATCGAAAGAAGTTACAAATGTACTGATCGAAGCGGATGGAAACATGTCTTGAACTGTGAGAAAGGAAATGATCATATACATTCCAAAGAACAAGTTGGATCCGGGAGAACTTGATTAAGAATAAATAGATGAAATGAATGGACCAATGAAAGAAAAGCGTGTTATTAATGTTGCAACAATTAGTTAGCAAAGTTAGAATTAGGGTATAAGAGGGCCTACTCTTAGTGGGAGGGGGACACAGTAGGAGTTGGAGAGTCGCAGTCAGAGTCGGTGTTGGAGTTGGTTGTTTCCCGTACTTGGTGGTCCCGATCGATCCATTTACTGAGTGGGAGATCCAGAAAGACTGTTAGATGAGACGGGTTGCAGGTAGCTGATGCTGACGAGCTGAAGTTTCTGTTGCTGTCTTATTTTTCCAGTTGAGTATGAGAATCAAGATATTTTTAATTCGTAAACTTAGGTTAGAAATCCTTAGGCTAAATTAGGGAAGCTAGGCAGGTAATTAGGGTTTTTGCTTCATGACAAAATTTCCTTTCTGCAATAAAATTGATTTTGTTTAATAAATATTTGAATTAATAATGAATGAATAATTGAATAAAAAGTCTAAATTCTTTCTCATGCTTTAAAATTATATAAAATTTAAGATTCTTAATCAAACGACTCAGTGGTTATTTTACTAAATGATTGTGACACTAGTAATTGGTTATTGTGATTTAGCTGGTCTTAATCACTACAAATTAATTTCTTACTAGATGATCCATCAACAAAACAATGAGCAGGAATATCTTAAGAAATAACTAAGAAAGCGATAGGTTAAGGTAATAAGGTATCCCGGCTCTTTCCAGCGGTACATAAATGGTGTTTTCCATTTAGTTCTTATGCTTCTCCTAGGAGTATAGAATTTCGTAAAGGTGTAAAGGAAATCCAGGTAGGTGTGTGTGTGTGTGATAGGCGATGTTTATGGGCCCCATCGTCATGTGGATGTGAGAAAATATAAGACGCCCCTGGATGACCGATAAGTGACCTAGGAGGAAAATAGTTTTTATTGTACGTGCTGCATCAACTGTCTTAGCCACCAGTCTCAGAGGAGGATGCTGTCTACTGTCTGCACACTATCTTGTGGAGTTACCGGGTCCAGCTCCCAAGGCAAAGTCTGATCAAGGCTCAGACCTTCCAGCTGTGTTTAAATATTTAGCAGTGTTGTATTGGGCAGGTCTGTTTCTGATAATGCACACTGGCAGGAGCGGCCGAGAGGTTACCTGCTCCTTGCAAGGCCTCTAGAGGTCATTTTGAAGTATTTACAACGTCAGTAATTGGTTCTGAGTTTGAGTCGTGCCTTAAGGTCTCTGGGCATGGCAACCAGTACTCTAAGACAGCACGCAGTTCACTTGGTGTTCCGAAATGCAGGCATCTTCTAATGCGGAGTTCTGGATCAAGAGACCAGGAACTTGTGTGTGGGGCATTATAAAAAGCTCTCTGAGGAAGTTAGTGGGCGCGTGGTCTGACAACGAGAGAGGCTGATTTTTATATACATAGAAGTTTGACAATATGGAAACTGCAGGCCCAGTGTTGTGGCTTAAATCTCACGAGGCTGAGTGACATTGAAACTATCAATTCTCAATGCAATTCTTTCTGTGTAGATTTGATATGTGTCCGGTTGTCAGATCTTTAAGGTAACTGAAGAGGTGTGTCTTTGTCGATGAGTCCTATGTAGAAACTGTTTATTGCCTTTTTTGGAAGGTTGGTAGACAATAATGCAAATGATAGAGTGCTAATCTGTGCCTGTGGTGGTAAGTGGTGAGTACCAATGCTTATTTCTGGGTACCAGGACTTAATTTTCACGATTAAATTGTTCCCCCTGAGCAAGAGACAGAAAAGAAAAAATTGGAGAAAGGAAGAAGAGAAAAAGAAAACAAGGGAAACTATTACAAAGGTAGCAACTAGCAATGAAAAACAACCTGCAAAAGTGAGAGAAAGAGAAAGTTGAGAGCAGTGGAAGAAAGAGGTTTGAGGTGGAACCATCACTGGGGTGCGTCGGTATTCAACAATGCCAGCTCTCTGTAACACATTCGGCAAGCTCCTAAAAAAACAGTGGCCCCTGCACCTTTTTTTTTTAAACAAATTAAGCGTACTGAGACGTGTTGCTGGTGGCATATACTCTTAGGTACCATCCATAACTTTCTCAAGCGCCTATCTCATCCTCTGCTTTTGTCTTGTTTCTTGCTCAAAACTTAAATCATGTAAAATTTGGGCATGTTTGAGCAGTTCACCTTGCTATCGGGGTGATGCTGAACCCACAGAGAGGTTCCAGTGCCAGCCGTTGGGATACTGAAGCCCTCGTGAGTTTCTGCAGGGTGTGCCCTATGTGGGCCCAGGTTTTTATGGCATCTCGGTCACGGCATACCTGGCCTATGCTCTTTTGTATGTTTGGGTCCATGAGGTGTGATGAGGTGAGTTGGTGCCTGTCACACCAATGTCTTTGGCCCTACAGCTGTGGTTGGAGGAGAGGAATGGGTTACCCTTTTATTTACTAGTATCCTACTTATGTCATGAGCTAGATTTGGGAAGAGTGCTGGGCTAGTAGTGAATACAGGATATTTCTAGGAGGGGGAGCAGATTCCCTTGTACTTGGCTCATGTGTTTGAGTACCATTATTTTTTGGACTAAGGTCGTGGTCTTCGTTTTCTTGCAGCATCATTATGCCATTGTTACAGATGTTGCTTGTGTGCAGCGTGAAAGGGCCATGCCCATAAGTTCTGGACCTATTCTAGATTCACAATCCGGTGGTTCTTTTTAGCAGCATGTAAGCGTAGAGGGGAGAAAATTAGTTATTATTACCAATCAATTCATCCAGAATTTTTCTGGACACATAGTAACCTCAGACAACTATGAAAGGTTAGTTAATTTATTACAAAGCCAAAAATAACTGAACATAAAGACACCTCAAGATGAGAGTGTGGAAATACATCGGAATCAGCATAAAGCCAAATCTGGTTTTCCAGTTAGGACGATGTAGCATAAACAGAACTATTAATTCAAGAAACAGAATGCAGAGGATCAAAAAGCATGAGTCCAAATTTTCCTGCATCGAGGGTTGATGAATATAAAGCATTAATCTATCCCTACTCTAACACTAACATGACATCCCTACCTAAGCATCTTCAGAAAAAGAATAAAAGGTGTCAGCATGTGAAGTCTTCCTAAGAATTCTCTCCGCCATCGGTGGGTCAGATATCATAAAGCTATCGAGACAGAGCTTGATCTCAGATGCCCTCTCTCCGAAGGTAGAAGAAGTGGGCACTTTTCCTACTCTCAACAACATAATATTATGGGTAACTTTCCCAAGATCCTTTGCAAGTCACACCATCTCATCTGGGTACTGTCCTAAAGGTAGTTTTCCACGGGACACCGGTGCTCTTCTTCTCACAGCAGCTTGTCCTTGGTTCCAGGCCTTCTCCTGTGCGAAACACTACGACCTTCCTTTAACAACTCAAACCATACGATGTAACTTTTTCTCTCCTTGCCTGACTAGTAAAACAAAGACATTATTCTAGCTAACAAAACGGTTCTTTCACCTGCAACACAAACGTGCGAAAGAACAAATTCCACAACACACATGAAATTCAACTGTTCATTCTAAAGCGAGAGCTTCCAGGGAAAATGTATTTCAGGCCTTCCAGATTCAGCTAACATAAGAGAATGGCATGTGAGCTTTGCGAATTTGCATAGAAAATAAGGCACATTCAATCGATATGTTTACCTACATGTAAACAACATAATTAATAAACACATTTAATAAATGAATGATTGTCAGTTGCACAACACGAGCTCTTCACGTTAATGTTTTCTGCTAGTTACATTCACTTTCTACGTTAATTCTCCATGTTTCTTTTCAATGGCCTAAACACTTCAAGTTTCAGGTTAATACATCTCACTCTTTGACATTTCATGTTAAAATGACAAAAGATTATATGCGGGCGCGCTCTACACGTGTGATTATGATGCACCCCTACAAATTAAATGTGGTTTCCACTACATCAAGGGCATCACAGAAGCGATCACTAGCTGGTACTAATAACTGTGCCCCCATCTATGCCACCTTGGTTGTGGTCACTTCTGGATTATTAGCTCTCCTTGCAGGCACATCTAGCCAAGCATACCTGAGTAACATGGTACATCATTCACATATTGGTGGGAATTCGTTCTACCAGCGTATTTGGTCAGACCAAACTTGATATTGGTTAGTCTAGCCATCAATAGTATTCTTCCATACGGGAGAAGAAAATGATGATCTTATGTTCAGAATGAATGTTTTCGATGTTCGTACCTCAGGTGCCCACATTGACACACCGCTTCACAGGCGGCAATGTCAAGTTTATTCATGTGTCTTTAATTGAAAATGGATGGAAATGCAGAGCCGTCTCCAATTTAAACTGACGTGCTTATGTTTGCATCTATGTGCTAGAGATTTTACACATAAAAAATGTAATTACATTCCTCCTCCACCATGAATGAGTTGTTATCCTTATTCACCTAAAACACAAGCTTTGGATATATTCCCAAAAACATGATTTACTTATATCATTTATATGAAATAGTTCTGAAAGAATGAGTTATACACTTACAACGAAGCACATGTGAGTTGTCCAAATATAAAATTATCAACATTTACTTCAAGAACCAAATCATTAATCATAATCCCCAGAATCGATGTGAATGTGGTCTAACAGACATTTTTCAAATCATTCAAATTTGCCTTACCTTTATACATTGTACAATTTACCCCAAGGGTCACCGCAAATGTCAAAATGTGTTCAATTCCACTCAAATGATGAAAAATGCAGATTGCATTCATGCGAATGTCTTTAATGGTCTCTGTGTCTGGGGACCGTGCAGACAGGCAGGATGCCACCAAGACTGCGCCGTGGAGTAAACAACAACGGGTCATCATGGAATCATTCAGAAAAACATGTTTACATTCCTCTTAAAGATGCCCTCGCACTAGTTAATGATGCAAAGCGCGTATTTCATTATTAATTAAATCAGCACACATCGTCAGTATGAGATTCAAACCTTTACATTTAAATGTAATAAACCATCAGATGGAGATGATCAGTGCTCGTGTGATCACACAGAGCACATTTTGTGCAGTGAGTGGAGCAACTATAAGGCAGGAAGGAAAAGGAATAGCATAATACAAGGGTAATCAATTCTGCAAACACAGGATTCCTACTAGACACAGGTTTGTCTGGTCCAAATACCCCATGTGTCAATGGCGTGTCAACCCAAAAATGACCCTTTGTGGAATAAAATAATACAAAAGGCTACTGAAAAGACACTTGGGGTGAAGGGAGGAAAGTGAGCTACAAGGTCAAAAAACATTTGCATGTATCCAGGTCACAAAATTGGCTGTTTTAAGAAATGAAATCTGGGCTGTTCATCTCTACACAGAATAATCAATAGATTCCCCATTTAATCAGCATGAATCAAAAAAGAGCTGCATGCAGAGTGCCTAAGCAGAGGAGGAAAAGTACTTACTGGGAAGGAAATAGCCGTAAGGGTGGAAGGTGGGTCATAAGGATTCCATAAACTACTAAAAGAGTGAATAAAGTAATTTAGAAACTTCGAATGTAATGGATATACTGTATTTAACTCCATACACATAGGTGCTTACAGGGGCAGCAAGTAGCACTCCTGCTAAAAATCAGGGTGTAAGTAGAGTCCGACAAACAGTGCAAAAAAGTAAAATAATCAATTACTGGAATGCAGCCAATTTCAAAAGTAATGGTGTGTTTAAGTATAATGTATGCTGAAATGCTTACCTACAGAAGGGAAATACATTTCCAAAGTAAAGAGAACAGACACTGCAACCATTAGGGTTCTGAAGCAATTAATTATCTGGGCGCTCAAGAGCGCTCTGTGAATACAATCAAAATGGCGTCTGTGCAGGAAGGACTTGTGAGGCAAAAACACAGTAAGGGCCCTAATGTCTGAGAAACTGCAGTACTTGCAGCACAATTGGGCAGTGTTTATAAATAAACATCAGCAAAGGCAATAGGTCTGGCATTGGCTCCTGACTTCTGCCTTTGCTAATGTTTGTGAGTGGGTTTAGTAAGGCCTACAAGGAGACCACGTTTTGTGTGAAAGTGCACATTGTGCAAGAGCAGAATTCCATCACTCATAGAGTGTTAAGCGAATAAGACAATGAGAGAGTGCCTCTAAGTATCCTAGAGTGGTAGCTGGAGTATTCAAAGACCTTATTTCTCTCCAGGGGTTCCTTGTAAAGGTGATGCCTAACTGCCCCTATATAGGATCAATTGTCAAGTCCTGAAAACCAATAGAGATATTACTGTTGTAGGTAAATTTCAAATCTTGATAAGTTTAATCATTCAAAAAAATCTTGAAAGGTCTGTTAGTCTGGCTAGGGGTTTGCACCATATGTGTTCTTGGGAAGAAACTACTCAAGGTGATTTGCACACACACTTATGTGGTACCTAATAACCATGTATGACTGTAGGCCCTCATTAGTAGCTCCTCCCCAATGTTATATTATAGAATTTTGTAGACATTCACCAACAGTTTCATGATATTAAATG
This sequence comes from Calotriton arnoldi, assembly GCA_963921515.1. Classification (NCBI taxonomy): domain Eukaryota; kingdom Metazoa; phylum Chordata; class Amphibia; order Caudata; family Salamandridae; genus Calotriton; species Calotriton arnoldi. The sequence goes on along the minus strand of CAWUFW010000868.1, from coordinate 1,146,658 downwards.
ATAAGAGTGGAGAATAGTGAGATTGGGATAATGCTTTTTGCAACAGCTAAGTCTTAAGAAGGCGCCTAAAGGCAGAGTTGGAATATTCACATCTGAGGTCCCGATTCACCAAGGTAAAGTGAGACGAAAGTCTAACTTTAAGACTTTCGGTATTCACAAAGGGCATTTATTACTCGTAAATGCCCTTTGTGAATACTGAAAGTCGTAAAGTTAGACTTTCACCTCACTTTACCTTTGTAAAGCGGGCCCATTGTGTATAGGGAAACGATTTCAAAGTTTCGATACGCAGAACACAAACTGGAGTCCACCACTTGTTTACTTATAGAAGAACAACTAGTAGATTCACATTAGATGAGTGAAGAGATCTGTTAGGGCATTATTTCTGAAGATAAGATTCAATAAATGCAGAGGACATTACATTATAAATGGCAAAGCCAAGCAAAGAGATTTGAAGAAAAGCTGCTGTTTAATGGGTCGCCGACATAGGTGAGCAAGAAGTACACTGGCATGCAAAACAGGAAGCTCACAAAAGGAGCTGTGCTGTCGAAGTTTGTATAATCTGTAATCTTTGAAGCAAATATTAAGGTAGATCTAAACTTACATACTTCGTGAAGGAAAGTAGGATCTGCTTTAATGGTTACCCCCATTTTTTGCCTGGTGTTAAGCTGTTTCTGACTAGTCTGACTGGGATCCTGCTAATCAGAACCCCAGTCTCTGTGCTTTTTCCCCTAAATTGGTTATGGTGAGCACTTAGGTACATCCCAAATTGTCTACTGATATATCCTTAAAAGTCCCTAGTATATAGTACTGAGGTAGCCAGGGCATAGGTACACCAGGGGTCCCCCATGGGCTGAAGCATGTATTATGCTGCCCCTGGGAGACAACACAAACTGTGACGACAGGCCTGCCGCTGCAGCCTGTGTAAGCTGGCGCTAGCACCACTTACGAGAGATATAGATTTCCCTATATCTGAGGTCATTGTACTTAAAACCTATAAGTCACCCCTAAAGCAGGCCTTTCAATCCTGAAGGCAGGGTGCTCGGTTCTAAGTGGAAGGGTGCCCCTGCATGAGCAGGACACCCCTACAACCTTCAGAGTCCATTCTCCAGGGTTGTAAGTGCATCAGCCATTACGATATATACAGTGGCCATGCGTCATTACGCAATGGCTAACTCTAAACTGGCTGTAATGAACCCTGTCATGTTTGGTATCAAACATGTTGGAATCATACGCCCACACCGTGCACTGTAAAGCTCCTCCAGGAGGCCCTCTGTGCTCCCGGTACCAGTCTTCCAGAACCGGACAGCAAGCTAGGGCTGCTGCCGACCAGAGACATGTTTCTGCCCTCCTGCTGCTGAGCCAAGCTCGAGCAGGGGAAGGCAGATCAATTGATATCCTGTCACAGGGAGGTGTGACCACCTCCCAGACAGGGTTTAGTGTATTGGGGCAGGGTGGGGGTGCTTGCCAGCGCCACTGGGACTGCTTGCAGGGCACATTTGTTGCCCTCCTTGCATAGTCCAGTTCAAACCAGTTCAGGGAGCCTTTGGCTCCCGCTCTGGCGCAAAACTGGACAAAGGACATGGGAGTATCCTCCCCACTGTCCGACCCCTCACCTGGGAAGAAATCTTGAATCGTCCCAACCCTTTCCTTAGGGTACTTAAGGACTTACCTGTGGGTGGGTCCCTAGATTCGTCGTGGAACAAGATTCATTACAAGACACCACTTCATCTTCGACCATCTGGGCACTCTGGACTTCGCTGGACCTTGCTCTGGGTTCCGAGACTGCAACTGGGAAGACTCCTGCTGCTCCTGGTCTCGTCATCCAGCATGTCTGCTGTAACGTCTGTGCCTGTGCTCCATACAGGAACCCTCCAAGGCCTGTGGACAGCCAAGACACGTCAAGGAATCTCCCTTGAAGTGAAGGAGTCACTTCCCTGCATCTGCAGGTATCGCAATGAAGCTGACCGGTCTGCTGATCCTGGGCTCACATGGACTCCAAAAGGCTCAGCAACACAGGTGGGGGTTCTTCACATCTCTTGAGGCCTGCCCTGTCCTCTCACCAAGTTTGAGGGCATTATCCCTCGTTGGAGCCGCAGGAACCAAACCCCTGTGCACTGCTTTGGCTTGCCATTGCAAAGGCTTGTTGGCTTCCTTCCTCCAAGATCTTTCGGCTCCAAGTTGCCCCAATGCCCAGCGTCTCCTGTGGCCAAGATCTTCATCCTCACCACATTGCTTGCACCGTGGGCTTGTATCTTTGGTGAGCTGCTCAAGGTCCTCTTGCGACTCAAGTGCCTCCAGCCTGTGGGTCCTCTTGAGGGTCTTCTTTGATTTCAGCAGACTCCCCTGATTGCCCAGGGCCTGCTATGGCTCCCCTACTTGTGGTGAGTTACCTGGACCTTGCTGGTCCCGACACTGCACCTTTTTTGCTTTCTGCGCTGGTTGCATTTGCCAAAGCTTGTTGGTACTCCCGACGGACACCGAACCCTCAGCTCTCAACATTCGACGTGGGACAGCTTGTGAATGGCTCCTGGTCTTCCACAGCATCACCTGGTCCGCACAGCTGTAGCTCCAAGATCACGGTCAGCTCTCCTGCAACACCCGACATCAGTGGCCATTCGTCTTCCGTGCCTCCTGGTCACTCCTGAGTGGTACATGAAACAGAAACAGGCAGTGGTGGATACAAGGGTCGCACCTCAAAAGTACTGTATGTACGGACTTACAAAATGTATTTAAATAGTAACCTCACAAAAAAGAGTAGAGTTGGTGCCACTCAGGGTAAAACACCCCACTACCTAAGGTGTTGAAAACAGAAGAAACAGCCGTAACTCGTGAAATGTTACAAACAGAGAAACCCTGGCACTCGAAATGTTACAGATTGTATTAATGACAGTAATCTGTCAGTCTGACCCAAAGAACAAAGAAGAAGAAAAACTTCTCTTAACACAGGAAACACGGGAAATGCATTTCTCTAGACATTCATTAATTTATTTTGTAAATGACAAAGTACCAAACGTATTTTTTAATTTTTTTTAATTTTGTTTATAAAGTTTTGTATAGCGCGAACGTGACCCTAATGGGTATCAGAACGCTTTACATGACAGGGACTAGTGTAACATTTTGTCTGACAAAAACACACAAACCAGGTAATACATGCGTGAAGAATCAAACAAATCATAAAGTATAATAGTATAACACAGATTCTTCTAGAATAAAGACAGTAATAGGAGGCGATAATCCCCTTGGGAGTTTGCTGACTATACATTATCAGTGAGATCGGGATATTGTCTTAAGGTAAAAACTTGTTTAGTAGAAAAGATTTGTCTTCTTTCTTGAAGGAGGAGGTAGCGGATATTAGGCGAACATCCGGCGGTAGAGAGTTCCATATCTAGGGTGCAATAACCGAGAATGCTCTGGCACCCGTTTTCTTTTTGTGAGTACGTTGGGGTTTCAGTAGCAAGGTGAGCGCGCTTCGTGAATTTCTGATGCCCCCTGATTTTTCTAGTTTTTGAGCCAGGTAGCTGGGGGTATTGAAGTGTAACACCTTATGCGTCATGCAGGCAATTTTCAGCTGGATCCTTGCCTCATATGGTAGCCAGTTTAATGATTTTAGATCCAGTGAGATTTGTGTGTTTCTTTTTGTTCCAAGGACAAGTCTGGCTGCCACGTTGAGGGATGCTCTTAGAGGGGCCAGTTTGTATCGAGGTAGGCCACATAGTGTGGCACTACCATAATCCAGTCTGGGTAATACTAGGGCTTGAACCGTTTGTTTTAGGTCTTCTTGTGGTAGATAGGGTTTGAGTTTCCGCAGAATGCTTAGTTGATGATTCGCTCCTTTAGTGGATGCTTTGATGTGATCCTGCATATTTAGGTGTTTATCCAATGTGATACCTAGTGATCTAGCAGAGTCTATGATGTGGGGCGAGCATTTGAGGGCTGTAAGATGTTTCAGCCAAAGATCAATGTTTGGGCTGTGTTTCGGTGGGGAGATGAGAAGAAATTCGGTTTTGGCAGCGTTGAGTTTGAGATGGTTAACCGTGAGCCACAGGTGTGCGTTTTGTAAGATGGAGTTGAGGGATATGATGTCCTCTGGGGAGGCGATTTTGAGATACAGCTGAGTGTCATCAGCGTACATGTGGTATTGGATATTGGAAGATTTTAGGAGGTCAGCCAGTGGTTCAAGGAATAGGTTAAATAGAATGGGAGAAAGAGCAGAGCCTTGAGGAACGCCAAGCGTGATCGCATGGGACTTAGACAGCGATTGATTCATTTTGACTCTTAGGGATCTGTTTTGAAGGAAGGAGGCAAACCATTGAATTATGACCCCTGATAGGCCCATCCTTTGTTCCAGTAAGTTCCATAAATTATCATGTTTGATGGTATCAAAGGCAGCCGATAAATCAAGCAATATCAGAAGGCATGGTTCATTTTGATCCAGCATTTTTAGTATGTCATCCACTATATGAGTAAGTGCAGATTCGGTGCTGTGATCTTGACGGAATCCTGATTGGTGTTGGTCGAGGAGTTTATATTTGATTATGTGATTGCATAGTTGACTCGGAACACATTTTTCTAAGAGCTTTGCCAGGGTAGAGATGTTGGAGATGGGTCGGTAGTTGTTAGGATCAGAGCAGTCTGCCATAGGTTTTTTTAAAATGGGAGTTATTTGTCCTACTTTTAGGCAGTCAGGGATAGTGCCTTGATGTAGTGAGCCATTTACAATCTTGGTCCATAGAGAGATAACACATAATTTGATTTCCTTTAGTATGCGAGGAGGTAGCGGGTCCGTGAAGTGGTTAGATGGGTTTAAGGAGGAGAGAATGTTGTACATGTCATGCTCATTGATTTGGTAGAAGGTGTTCCAGGAGGCATTGTTTTTTGAGGGGGGCCAGGGTGTTTCATCCCTTTCCGTGATCTGGGAGGTATACGAGAAATTGCATGAGGTAGTTGGTAGTAGTTCCTTTTCTAGTTGAAGTTCTGTCTCTATCTTTGAAGTTTTTTCTTTGAAGAAGGTGGCCATTTCTTCGCAGTTTGGCAGGGGCTGGTTCCGGAGACTGCTGCGTTATATGTGTTACGTGATTGCTGCTTGACTATTTCGAATAGTTTTTTGGCCTATTTCTGGCTTGGTCAAGCTGTATTCTAAAGAAATTAGCTTTCTCTTGTCTTATTCTTCTATTGTAAGTATTCCTAGTTGTTCTTAGGCGTTTTAGCAAGTCTAGAGATGGCGAGGATCTCCAATCTCTTTCTGCTGTTCTAAGATTACGTCTTTCAGTGTTCAAGCTGTCGTTGAACCATGGTTTTGAATTTTTATTTGATATGTTTTTCTGTTGAAGAGGCGGATGGAGTCCATGACTTTCAATATGGAAGTGTTGTAGTAGTCAGTGAGCTCATTGACATCCTCCATGTTGGTCTGTGGGATCAAGGTATTATTGCATAGGGTAGCTAGCTCATTTTGGTTTATATTACGAAGGTCCCTTTTCCATTGTTTTATTTTCTTTGGTTGTACATGCTTAGGGTTCGCCTTTAGATTGATGAGGAAGGTGATGCGATAATGGTCTGTCCAATCACATGGGCTAATAGATTCTAGGGAAATTGTGTCGGTTTTTGAGATAATAAGGTCCAGGGTCTCCCCCTTGTTATGTGTTGGCCTGTTGCAAATTTGGGATAACTCATGGTTTAATAGAAAGGATTTTAGGTTATTCACTGAGTGGTCGTTGTGGTCATTCCAGTGTTGATTGAAGTCCCCCAGGAAGATCTGGGGTCCTTGCGTATTGTCATTCATTGTGATGATTTCAATGACTTGTTCAATGAATAAAGAGTTATCACCCGGGGGGTGATATAGGGCATGTATGTTACAAATGGATTTATTGTTGCATGCAATGTTGATGCTTAGATATTCACATGTCGTGACCACTATTGTTTCCAATTGGCGTACTGATAGTGTATTGTGGTAGATACAAGCTATACCACCCCCTATTTTTTCCGGTCTATCAAATCGAAAGATCATGTGACTAGGTGGTACTAGTAGATCTATGATGGGATGAGATGTGTTGTTTAACCATGTTTCCGTGAGGATAACTATGTCGAATTTGTGTAAGAGTATGAGGTCATAGATATTTGCTGTGTGCTTATTAGCTGATCTGCAATTGAGGAGCATGCACTTCAGCTGCTTATTATTATGAGGATAGATCATCTGTGAAAAGGAGACGCTCTTGAGGTTATTCTTGTTTATTCTGTTGAGGTTGAGGCTCGGTTCTTTGGAAGGATTCGCTTGGATGGTTTGTATTTGGTTTTTATCAGAACTGTTGGTATTCTTTACGGTCTGATAAGAGAGGAGGAGTTCATAGATCTCCTTGCTCGACAACTCATGATTAGCTTTCTTTGGGCGAGAGGCATCACTAGGGTAACGTGTAGATCTGGATCTTAGATTGGCTGTGTGTGGAACATGGAATGTGGGGGTGTCTGTGCTGGAATCAGTTCTGTTTATCATGTTGTTATTTGAACTTTGAGAGAGCTGCATATCAGATGTGATGGTCATGAGCCACTGAAGGTCCTCCTTGAGATGTTTTAGGGGATGATCAATCTCGTTGAATCTCCTTACCCAGTAGAGATAGCTGTGGGATGTGTTGGAAGGTTGGGGAGCTGGATGATGTTATGAGGGATGTCAATTTGGGAGGGAGGGTCCTTGTTATTAGCTGGACTGTTTTGAAATGTATGTGTAAGAGGAGGATTGGAGGTGAAGGGAGGTAGTGTAATAAGGGTGGAAGTGAGAGGGTTAGATAATCTGGGCGATTTAAGATTGGTTTGTTTAGGAGATATGGGTTTGTGGATATTATTGTTCCCTGTATGAGTGCTCGCTGAGTGAGTGTCTCAGGGCTCTCATTGGTACGCTCTGAGGGGTCAAGGGAGGGCGAGTGTCGGAGAGGACGTCCCATGGATTCGGGTGTTAAGTTAATTTTTATATTGGTAGGGGGAGCAGCAGAGTTGGGTTGCCTGCTCCTGGTATGGCTCTTAATCTCCACTTGTGGGGATGGATCTGTAGTGAGATTGGTGGTAGCGGGTGTGGTTAGGCAATCGCATGCGACCGGAAGAGGGTTGATTGAGCTTGTAGTAGCAGTGTGCGAGAAGGAGGAGGTGGGAGTTTCATCGCGATCATTAGGGTAGTTTTGGGTGTGAAGAGTGGACTTGTTGTAAACCCCTTTTTTTAGGATAGGGAAGATTGCCAATTAAGGCTAGATTTTCAGTTGTGGCCTGTATTAGTATAATCCCATTATTATATATGGATATGGTAGCATTTGCCTTGCAGAAGGGAGAGGGAGCGACCGCTATTCTCAGTCCGTGGGGTGTTTTTTTGGTGTCTGTGACACTTAACATGGTGAAAAAAATAGTTCTCCATTGTGCTCTTCTTTTTATGTGGAATATAAGGTCATTAGTTCGGGTTCCCTTGGTGCTGCAGAAGTAATGGTCTGAGATAAGAGTTTCTGGGTGGGATTTGAGTAATTGGTGTTTGAATTTTTTTGATGCATTTTTGGAAAGATTGGAGGGATATTTAATAGAGAAGGCATTAGAGCCCGCTGGTTCCATTATTTAAAGCAGGGAGGTACCTCCTGTGGTATGTATCAGAAACCCCTTCTACCGTTGTGGGTAAATGAGGGAGTACGTTCGTTGTATAGATCAGATTATTTGTGTTAAGGCTTTTGTTAGTGTTAATTATGGTATATTGGTGATACAGTATTCTTCTTCTCCCGAGCTTAATCCAAGATGTCTAGTAGGAGGGAGAGTTGTCTGTCAGTGTTGAATGTGCCTTTTTAAGATGGCCGCTGTTTTAGTAGGGATTTTTTTTAGTAGCAGTCCTCTTTTTGTTTTTATGGAGGGATGTAATCTTTTTTTTCATTTCAGGTTGTAGGAGGGCGCCATCTTATGTGAATATGCTGCTCAGTATAATGCCACGTTAAAATGGTGGTAAGATTGTTTATTTGGGCATCACAATCCTCGTGTGTGAATGGGAAGACAGTCTCTTAATTTCACATCCCGATTTTTCCAGACTTATTTCCCTTTTTGCTACTTTTTTCCTCCCATTCTTGCCTAATATGTCGTGTAAGTGATCCAAACTGGTGCAGATGCCCAGGTCGAAATAACCGTAAATAACACTTTCAAATCATAACCTGAGAGGATCGTATTTCATGAGCTGTGTGTGAAACGTATTCTTAGAAGAATGAAAGATAAATAGTACGGCTTCTGGGGCGCTATGATAAGTCCCTCCTTTTCTGCCGAGCTCTGTTGAAAACCGTCTCCTTCCGTCGCGATAGTCGGATCTAGGGACTTATCATAGCGCCCCAGAAGCCGTACTATTTATCTTTCATTCTACTAAGAATACGTTTCACACACAGCTCATGAAATACGATCCTCTCAGGTTATGATTGAAAGTGTTATTTACGGAAACTGAAGATGACCTAGATACTACCAATAGAGTGAGCATCCAGCTGAGCCAACTTGTATGCTGATTTCACAGATTTATAATTTTTACGTCTTTCGTGCCGTCCTACTTCTCCGAACAAATTGTACATTATTGAGCCTTGAGAAACGGTGGTGACGAAACGCGTGTTGGCTGTTTTTCATGCTCTGTACAACAAGGACTGGACTACTATCTCCATCACTGTAGAGAATTTTATGTGACTGTATTAACAAGACTGAAAAGTTCTAGTCCTTGCAACTTCTTGTATTAAGTTTGTTACTTTGTCATTTACAAAATAAATTAATGAATGTCTAGAGAAATGCATTTCCCGTGTTTCCTGTGTTAAGAGAAGTTTTTCTTCTTCTTTGTTCTTTGGGTCAGACTGACAGATTACTGTCATTAATACAATCTGTAACATTTCGAGTGCCAGGGTTTCTCTGTTTGTAACACTCCTAAGTGGTATAGACTCTGTCCCCTCTGCTTGCAGGTACTTCTCATCCTGAATCCACCTTTGGGTTCCACCGGACACTCTCATCTTCTCCAGCAGCGGCATCTTCCTAAAGTCCTCCATTGAGTTCGACGGCGGTTTCCGACGCCACTTCACACATATGCACCCGGCTTCCCTGGTGTAGGTATCCTGGTTCCTAGGGAATCCACGAGTGGGTGGCTCTCCAACCTTCTGTCTTCCACGGGGTTTCTTCAGGGTCCACTGGGAAGGGTCCTTCTTCTTTAAAATTGCAACCGCGACTTACCTATTGACTTGAATTGAGCACACAGTTGTGTTCCTACTCTGCACACGGCCTCGGTGGTTCCTGGGTACTTACCTTGGGTGGTTCTTTGGGTCCCTAGCACTTCTACATCTTCTGGGTATAGTCTTGAATTGGGTCGTGATTTGCATACCACTATTTCAGTATATGGTTTGGTCTCCCACTGGCGACCACTGTGTATCCGTGCTACTTACCTGTTTTATTTGCAAAGTATTGTGTGCATTGTGTATATCTCCGGACAGGAGATATGTGTATGTGTTAGTGAGTGTCTTTTAATAAATACATATTTTTATAAATACACTGTGTGGTTCTTTTTCACTTAATCTATATCAATAAGATTACGCTCTGGTAAAACAAGCTGCTTTACACTCCTTCTGGACTAAGCCTGAAGGCTGCTCTCCACAGCTACCTCTTAGAGAGCTTTCTAAGGATGTCTAAGACCACTAAAATCACCATAAGGGTTGTCTGGATTGGTGCAAGGTGCCCACTTACATAAGTGTGCACCATATACTAAGCCAGCTTCTCACACTTGGTGTAGGACTTGGCCTTTTTGGCTAAAGTTCCCTAAAACTTTTTGCTTTCCCCCTAGACCATTTTCCTGACATAGAGTGCCAATTTAGATGCTTTGGGTACTTTGCCACTGCTGATCAGTGTCAAAGTACAGTAGTTCCCTGTGTAAAGTGTAATGGTAATTGGTTGGCCATGATTGGTATGTTTGCCTTACTAGTAAAGTCCCTAGTGATGTGCACTGTGTGTGCCAGGGCTAGTAATGCAAGGGCGCGCGGAGAAGGGAACTCAGGCCTACAGTGTAGGGCCTGTGTGCAGTTTGCTAAGTTAGCATGTGTCCTGACAAGTACAGCTACTTGTCAGGCCTTACTTTCCCTTTTACATGCACCGTGGGCACCCCTGTGGTAGGTCCCAGGTAACCACTGGGCAGGGTGCCGTGTAAGTAAAAGGCAGGACATATACTGAGGTGCGTGTTATGTCCTGACAGTGAAAAACACTCCATTTCGTTTTTCACTGGTGAAAGGCCATTCTGCCCATAGGACAGAATGGGGGAGGCTGGGTATTGTATTTGTTAGCCTAGTTTCCCATAAGTTTAGAATGGAGAAGTGAAGTTTGGTATGAATGAACTCACAGCGTCATAACCCATCTTTCTATGAAAGTGGTTTTGTCACTGTGTGTTCAGAAGCCGCTCTTTTAGAAAGTGGCTGAGTTTTGTGCTTTAAGCTTTTCTGTGTGTCTCTGTTGAATGTGGATTGACTGTCTGGATCTGAGAGGGGAGGGGGTGAGATGGTGCCAGGCTGACCTGCAGCTGGAGAGTATGCGAGGAGAAGCCCGGGGAGGTGAAGAGGCCTGGGTTGCGGCTATAAAACAATTGACCCATCTCCTGCTGAGTGATTAAGGATCCAGACCCCCAGTATCAAAGGGAGAAAGGTGACACTGGGAGGGAGACACCTAGAACTGATTTAGGCAGGGGTCAGGGACCCCTGAGCACAACGAACTTCAAAGACATTTAGGGGTATATCTATGAGAGCTGAAACCCCTGAACGTTGGAATGAAACAGAAATGGATTGAGACTGAAAAGGCTTTGACCCATTCTGTGGTCAAGAGGAACCTCTGCTAAAGAAGGAGCAACTGAAGAGACTGCTGGGGGAGACCAATCCTTGCTTCGTGATCTGGGGCTGGTCTGCAGTTTGCTGTTCTAACTAAGGGAGAGACTGTTGGGACTGTGCTTGGAGGCGCTGGGTCCCCCTGCTTGAAGAAGACTGTGCTTTGTGCTGTGTCTTGTAACCCCAAGGGCCCGAGGTGAGCTGGCTCCCTGTTTAGAAACACAGGAACATAAAAGTTTCCGGAGACATTTCAAGGAATGCAGTGGGCGCGCGTTGTGGCAGCTTGAGACCCTCAGAAGGTGTGCCCTGTGATCTTGGACACATGGAGGAGAAGCGAGACTCGGACGCTCTGGGTGCGTGTTGTGGAGCACAGGAGGCGTTGGTGAAGAGCACCTGGTGAATGTGTGCATCGACGGAGGAGTGAGTCTCGGACGCGCAGGGTGCATGTCGTGGTGCACATGAGGCATCGGTGAGGGGCGCCTGGTGAAGGGTGCAACGGAGGTGAAGCGAGACTCGGACGCGCAGGGTGCGTGTCGGGGTGCACTGCAGGCGCTGGTGAAGAGGGCCTGGTGAGCGGGTGCATCGGAGGTGAAGAGAGTCTCGGACGCACTGGGTGCGTGTCGTGGTGCACTGGAGGCATCTGCGGGGAGAGCCTGGTCAACGCGTGCATCAGAAGTGGAGTGAGTCTCGGACGCGCAGGGTGCATGTCGGAGTTCACCGAGGCGTTGATGAAGAGCGCCTGGTGATCGAGTGCACCGGAGGAGAAGCGAGGCTCGGACACGGTGAGCGTGTCGAGCTGCGGCCGGAGGCGTTGGTGAGGAGCTCCTGTATATCTGGGCACCGGAATTGGAGTAAGTCTCAGTGAAGCAGTGTGCGTGCTTTGGTGCAACCTGGGACTGTGGAGGTAATCGGCTGATCATCGTGTGCACTGGAAGAAAGTGAGTCTCTGCAGCGTGGTCTGCGTGTCTTGGTTCCAACTGAGACCGCATAAAGGAGTGCTGGTTGAACGTGCACTCGGAGTCGACGTGAAGTCCCATCAGCGTTGTGTGCGTGGCTTCGTGCCAGAAGAGACCCGGAGGGTGCGGTGCTGAACGTGCACCTGGAGTAACGTAATCTCAGGGGCGTGGGGTACGTGTGCCCTTCGGCTGCCTGAGACCTTCCTAACAGTCGCGGCCCGGACCGGCAGCCCGGAGGAGCTGAGCTGTCAGGCCGAGCCGCTGAGGCCCATTAAGAAGTTCTGCACGAAAGGCCTAGTTCATTGAAGGAGGAGAGGAGAGTGGGGTTGCGGCCCCCAGGTAACGTGGATCACTGCCTGAGCGGGGTGCGGGCTCGGAGTGATACTCTCTCGGCCTCTCAGTCCTTCGGACGACGTGAGCCTTTGCTTCGGCTCAGATTGGGGCCAGTACTGACCAAGGAGTGGTGGTACTGGGGCCCGAGTGGGAAGCTGTACTGTATTTCATCGTGAATACGTGTGGGGGGCAACTGTTATCGAAGAGGCTGACTGTCGTAATACACATTGCCAATATTGCTACTAACGAACTGCCGGACTGTCTTATGACGCCTGACATTATTTCCGCCTAACGAAGTACACGATTGTAGCGCTACGCATTGCATTATTTCTCCCTTGCAAAGTACAGGATTGTAGCGGCCCGCATTGCATTATTTCGTCATTGCAACGTACATGATTGTAGCTACGCATTGCATTATTCCTTCATTGCGCAGTACATGATTGTAGCGGTACGCATTGCATAATTTCTCCCATTGCAGGTACCGGAGTGTATCGTTACGCATTGTATTATTTCTCCTGTGCCCAGCACAGGATTGTATCGTTAAGCAGAGCACTATTGTTTGTCCATTGCAACGTGTGTGATTCTAGCATTACGACCAGCATAGCGTTTGGAAAGCGGTGGTTGGGATTTGAACCTACCAACCAGCCGGAACGAATATTACCCTTTATTATATGTTGGCTTTTGTAACGTGTGGTCTGATCGTATATCTTTCTATATAAAGTTTATACTCGTTTTTATCAAACTCGTGTGGAGTCCATTTGTGGTGTCACCAGGTGGTTGCTGTGGGCGTGGTTGCACACACTCTACACTCGTGCCTTCGAGATAGGCCTGGCTGCTCTTGCCAAGCTACTAAGGGGGTGAGCAGGGCTATCTCAAACGGTGTCCTTACTTGGCCTAACGTTGAGTGGGGAGTCCCGGGTCGCGCATTTGTGACAGTGACGCGTGACGGGGACTCCGGCTTCCAACATTTGGCGGCAGAGCGGTGGGATACGATCCTAACGTAATTCAAACGCGTGTGTGCAAAACCACTCACAGTAATTGGTGTACATCATAAATTGATCGCAGACCACGGCGCAACAACATATTGTTTTGAATTGTTGGTTCTATTGTTGAGAAACCTTTAAACCACACGTCATGTCTCAGGAGGGGAGCCAGATAGCCGGTGAGGCTGGGGCTGCAGAATTAGAGTTTAACATTGAGGCATTGTTGACCTACAAGGTTGATCAGTTGAGGAAATTCTGCAGAGCTTTGGGTTGTCCCATGAAGGGAAGCGCCAAGAAGGAGGAGCTGCAAGTGGCCTTGAGGGCCTGGTGGGAAGCCAAAGAGGCTCAGGAGGCGGGTGATGTTGAGGTGGATGAGGATGACCCAGGGAATGGATTTGGTCCACAGGATTTGCCAGTGGAGGGACCAGCTGCAGGGGCTGGTAGTAGCCATTCAGGGAGGAGTTTTTCACCAGAGGAGTTGGAGGAAAACCAAAGGGTCAGACTGCATGAGTTGGAGGTGTTAAAACTTAAAACTCAAGCAGAGGAGAGCAGGAGCGCTCTCGCGTTGGAAGAGAAACGGATTCTCTTCGTTCATGAGTTAAGCATGAGGGAACTGGACATTAAGGGTAAACAAGTAGAGTCCAGTTCGTATGGTGGCATCGTACAGCCAGTCCCAAGTGCAGAGGAGTACAAGAGTGCACTGGAAGATTGGGGGGTGGTTAGCATGTTAAATGATTTGGAGGGGTTGTCCAGTTTGGCCCCAGGGAAGCCGAGGCTCAGAAATTATTTTCCAGGATTGCGCCACCCCGGGTTAAGGTGTGGGCTCCTTGATTCCCGGGAACCTGCACGAGAACCGGACCCCTGGTCATGGGTCCAGGGGCCTGAAGAGGCCCCAGAGAGGGAAGAAGGGCTAAGTGGCGCAAGGAGATCCAAGAGTAGTGAGGAGGGGTTGCTGGCTAGCCCCTTGTCTCAAAGAAGGGGGAGGGAGAGTAAGCAGCACCCCCAGGGATCAGCAGCACCACCCAGGAAACTGGGGGGGGCTGTAGGGGAGCCCCCGGGTGGAGGCCTAGTGCCTACTTGCCAGAGGTGTGAGGTAGGACACCTAGCGTCAGGAGGGCGTGGGGAGTCTGTAGTCAGAGCTCCTGCCGTCCTGAAGTTTGTGGGTGCCATATCTAAGTGGCAGGCCCAGAAAAATAAATGGAAGGTTAAAAGAGGGTTGTGTTCCCCCGAGGGAACACCAGAGGGACAGTGTCCAGCCAGTGGGGCTGGGTCCGTATGACTGGAGGTAGTATCCTGACCGATGGGCCTTCCCAGGGTACCACTTCAGGGGGGGGGTTGGCATGGGACCAGCACCCCTGGAGGGGTCCCCCAGGCTGGGAGGGATTCATGGAACAGCATTGTTGGCTCAGGGAGTAGTGATCAAGAAGATTCCCTGGGGTCAGGAAGGCGTGGAACAGGAGGGTGTCCCTGTGGTAGAGGGCCAGTGTCCTGGTTCTATCGCCCGAAGTAGGGAAGTCCATCAAGGTAATGATTGGTCTACCCTGGCTTTTGGCTGGGAGGGGGTTGTGTAGGACTTGGCCTTTTTGGCTAAAGTTCCCTAAAACTTTTTGCTTTCCCCCTAGACCATTTTCCTGACATAGAGTGCCAATTTAGATGCTTTGGCTACTTTGCCACTGCTGATCAGTGTCAAAGTACAGTAGTTCCCTGTGTAAAGTGTAATGGTAATTGGTTGGCCATGATTGGTATGTTTGCCTTACTAGTAAAGTCCCTAGTGATGTGCACTATGTGTGCCAGGGCTAGTAATGCAAGGACGCGCGGAGAAGGGTACTCAGGCCTACAGTGTAGGGCCTGCGCGCAGTTTGCTAAGTTAGCATGTGTCCTAACAAGTACAGCTACTTGTCAGGCCTTACTTTCCCTTTTACATGCACCGTGGGCACCCCTGTGGTAGGTCCCAGGTAACCCCTGGGCAAGGTGCTGTGTAAGTAAAAGGCATCACATATACTGAGGTGTGTGTTATGTCCTGACAGTGAAAAACACTCCATTTCGTTTTTCACTCGTGAAAGGCCATTCTGCCCATAGGACAGAATGGGGAGGCTGGGTATTGTGTTTGTTAGCCTAGTTTCTCATAAGTTTAGAATGGAGAAGTGAACTTTGGTATGTATGAACTCACAGCGTCATAACCCATCTTTCTATGAAAGTGGTTTTGTCACTGTGTGTTCAGAAGCCGCTCTTTTAGAAAGTGGCTGAGTTTTGTGCTTTAAGCTTTTCTGTGTGTCTCTGTTGAATGTGGATTGACTGTCTGGATCTGAGAGGGGAGGGGGTGAGATGGCACCAGGCTGACCTGCAGCTGGAGAGTATGCGAGGAGAAGCCCGGGGAGGTGAAGAGGCCTGGGTTGCGGCTATAAAACAATTGACCCATCTCCTGCTGAGTGATTAAGGATCCAGACCCCCAGTATCAAAGGGAGAAAGGTGACACTGGGAGGGAGACACCCAGAACTGATTTGGGCAGGGGTCAGGGACCCCTGAGCACAACGAACTTCAAAGACATTTAGGGGTATATCTATGAGAGCTGAAACCCCTGAACATTGGAATGAAACAGAAATGGATTGAGACTGAAAAGGCTTGGACCCATTCTGTGGTCAAGAGGAACCTCTGCTAAAGAAGGAGCAACTGAAGAGACTGCTGGGGGAGACCAATCCTTGCTTCATGATCTGGGGCTGGTCTGCAGTTTGCTGTTCTAACTAAGGGAGAGGCTGTTGGGACTGTACTTGGAGGCGCTGGGTCCCCCTGCTTGAAGATGACTATGCTTTGTGGTGTGTCTTGTAACCCCAAGGGCTCGAGGTGAGCTGGCTCCCTGTTTGGAAACACAGGAACATAAAAGTTTCCGGAGACGTTTCAAGCAACGCGGTGGGCGCATGTTGTGGCAGCTTGAGACCCTCAGAAGGTGTGCCCTGTGATCTTGGACACACGGAGGAGAAGCGACACTCGGACGCGCTGGGTGCATGTCGTGGTGCACAGGAGGCGTTGGTGAAGAGCGCCTGGTGAACGTGTGCATCGACAGAGGAGTGAGTCTCGGACGCGCAGGGTGCGTGTCGTGGTGCACAGGAGGCGTCGGTGAGGGGCGCCTGGTGAAGTGTGCACCGGAGGTGAAGCGAGACTCCGACGCGCAGGGTGTGTGTCGGGGTGCACCCCAGGCGCTGGTGAAGAGGGCCTGGTGAGCGGGTGCATCGGAGGTGAAGAGAGTCTCGGACGCGCTGGGTGCGAGTCGTGGTGCACTGGAGGTGTCGGCGAGGAGCGCCTGGTCAGCGCGTGCATCAGAAGTGGAGTGAGTCTCGGACGCACAGGGTGCTTGTCGGGGTGCACTGAGGCGTTGGTGAAGAGCGCCTGGTGATCGAGTGCACCGGAGGAGAAGCGAGGCTCGGACACGGTGAGCGTGTCGAGATGCGTCCGGAGGCGTTGGTGAGGAGCGCCTGGATATCGGGGCACCGGAATTGGAGTAAGTCTCAGTGAAGCAGTGTGCGTGCTTTGGTGCAACCTGGGACTGTGGAGGTGATCGGCTGACCATCGTGTGCACCGGAAGAAAGTGAGTCTCTGCAGCGTGGTGTGTGTGTCTTGGTGCCAACTGAGACCGCAGAAAGGATTGCTGGTTGAACGTGCACTCGGAGTCGACGTGAAGTCCCATCAGCGTTGTGTGCATGGCTTTGTGCCAGAAGAGACCCGGAGGGTGCGTTGGTGAACGTGCACCGGGAGTAAAGTAATCTCAGGGGCGTGGGGTACGTGTGCCCTGCGGCCGCCTGAGACCTTCCTAACAGTCGCGGCCCAGACCGGCAGCCACGGAGGAGCTGAGCTGCCAGGCCGAGCCACTGAGGCCCATTGAGAAGTTCTGCACGAAAGGCCTAGTTCATTGAAGGAGGAGAGGAGTGTGGGGTCGCGCCCCCCAGGTAACGTGGATCACTGCCTGGGCGGGGTGCGGGCTCGGCGGGAGACTCTCTCGGCCTCTCAGTCCTTCGGACGATGTGAGCCTTTGCTTCGGCTCAGATTGGGGCCCGTACTGACCAAGGAGTGGTGGTACTGGGGCCCGAGTGGGAAGCTGTACTGTATTTCATCGTGAATACGTGTGGGGGGCAACTGTTATCGAAGAGGCTGAATGTCGTAATACACATTGCCAATATTGCTGCTAACGAACTGCCGGACTGTCTTATGACGCCTGACATTATTTCCGCCTAACGAAGTACACGATTGTAGCGCTACACATTGCATTATTTCTCCCTTGCAAAGTACAGGATTATAGCGGCCCGCATTGCATTATTTCGTCATTGCAATGTACATGATTGTAGCTACGCATTGCATTATTCCTTAATTGCAAAGTACATGATTGTGGCAGCGCGCATTGCATTGTTTCTTCATTGCAAAGTACGTGATTGGGGTGTGACGCATTGCATTATTTCTTCATTGCGCAGTACATGATTGTAGCGGTACGCATTGCATAATTTCTCCCATTCCAGGTACCTGAGTGTATCGTTACGCATTGTATTATTTCTCCTGTGCCCAGCACAGGATTGTATCGTTAAGCAGAGCACTATTGTTTGTCCATTGCAACGTGAGTGATTCTAGCATTACGACCAGCATAGCGTTTGGAAAGCGGTGGTTGGGATTTGAACCTACCAACCAGCCGGAACGAATATTACCCTTTATTATAGGTTGGCTTTTGTAACGTGTGGTCTGATCGTATATCCTTCTATATAAAGTTTATACTCGTTTTTATCAAACTCGTGTGGAGTCCATTTGTGGTGTCACCAGGGGGTTGCTGTGGGCGTGGTTGCACACAGTGTACACTCGTGCCTTATAGATAGCCCTGGCTGCTCGTGCCAAGCTACTAAGGGGGTGAGCAGGGCTATCTCAAACGGTGTCCTTACTTGGCCTAACGTTGAGTGGGGAGTCCCGGGTCGCGCATTTGTGACAGAGACGCGTGACGGGGACTCTGGCTTCCAACATTTGGCATCAGAACGGTGTGATACGATCCTAACGTAATTCAAACGCGTGTGTGCAAAACCACTCACAGTAATTGGTGTACATCATAAATTGATCGCAGACCAGGATGCAACAACATATTATTTTGAATTGTTGGATCTATTGTTGAGAAACCTCTAAACCACACCTCATGTCTCAGGAGGGGAGCCAGATAGCCGGTGAGGCTGGGGCTGCAGAATTAGAGTTTAACATTGAGGCATTGTTGACCTACAAGGTTGATCAGTTGAGGAAATTCTGCGGAGCTTTGGGATGTCCCATGAAGCGTAGCGCCAAGAAGGAGGAGCTGCAAGTGGCCTTGAGGGCCTGGTGGGAAGCCAAAGGGGCTCAGGAGACAGGTTATGTTGAGGTGGATGAGGATGACCCAGGGAATGGATTTGGTCCACAGGATTTGCCAGTGGAGGGACCAGCCGCAGGGGCTGGTAGTAGCCATTCAGAGAGGAGTTTTTCACCAGAGGAGTTGGAGGAAAACCAAAGGGTCAGACTGCATGAGTTGGAGGTGTTAAAACTTAAAACGCAAGCAGAGGAGAGCAGGAGTGCTCTCGCGTTGGAAGAGAAACGGATTCTCTTCGCTCATGAGTTAAGCATGAGGGTACTGGACATTAAGGGTAAACAAGTAGAGTCCAGTTCGTATGGTGGCAGCGTACAGCCAGTGCCAAGTGCAGAGGAGTACAAGAGTGCACTGGAAGATTGGGGGGTGGTTAGCATGTTAAATGATTTGGAGGGGTTGTCCAGTTTGGCCCCAGTGGAGCCTAGGCTCAGACATTATTTTCCAGGATTGCGCCACCCCGGGTTAAGGTGTGGGCTCCTTGATTCCCGGGAACCTGCATGAGAACCGGACCCTTGGTCATGGGTCCAGGGGCCTGAAGAGGCCCCAGAGAGGGAAGAAGGGCCAAGTGGCGCAAGGAGATCCCAGAGTAGTGAGGAGGGGTTGCTGGCTAGCCCCTTGTCTCAAAGAAGGGGGAGGAAGAGTAAGCAGCACCCCCAGGGATCAGCAGCACCACCCAGGAAACTCGGGGGGGCCTTAGGGGAGCCCCCGGATGGAGGCCTAGTGACTACTTGCCAGAGGTGTGAGGAAGGACACCTAGCGTCAGGAGGGCGTGGGGAGTCTGTAGCCAGAGCTCCTGCCGTCCTGATGTTTGTGGGTGCCATTCCTAAGTGGCAGGCCCAGAAAAATAAATGGAAGGTTAAAAGAGGGTTGTGTTCCCCCGGGGGAATACCAGAGGGACATTGTCCAGCCAGTGCGGCTGGGTCTCCTAGAAATGACCAGGGTGAACCCGCTTTTAACCTGGAGGGCAGGATGACTGGAGGTAGTATCCTGACCGATGGGCCTTCCCAGGGTACCACTCCAGGGGGGGGGTTGGCATGGGACCAGCACCCCTGGAGGGGTCCCCCAGGCTGGGAGGGATCCATGGAACAGCATTGTTGGCTCAGGGAGTAGTGATCAAGAAGACCCCCTGGGGTCAGGAAGGCGTGGAACAGGAGGGTGTCCCTGTGGTAGAGGGCCTGCGTCCTGGTTTTATCGCCCGAAGCAGGGAAGTCCATCAAGGTAATGATTGGTCTACCCTGGCTTTTGGCTGGGAGGGGGTTGTGTAGGACTTGGCCTTTTTGGCTAAAGTTCCCTAAAACTTTTTGCTTTCCCCCTACACCATTTTCTTGACATAGAGTGCCAATTTAGATGCTTTGGGTACTTTGCCACTGCTTATCAGTGTCAAAGTACAGTAGTTCCCTGTGTAAAGTGTAATGGTAATTGGTTGGCCATGAGTGGTATGTTTGCCTTACTAGTAAAGTCCCTAGTGATGTGCACTGTGTGCGCCAGGGCTAGTAATACAAGGGCGCGCGGAGAAGGGAACTCAGGCCTACAGTGTAGGGCCTGCGCGCAGTTTGCTAAGTTAGCATGTCTCCTGACAAGTACGGCTACTTGTCATGCCTTACTTTCCCTTTTACATGCACCGTGGGCACCCCTGTGGTAGGTCCCAGGTAACCCCTGGGCAGGGTGCTGTGTAAGTAAAAGGCAGGACATATACTGAGGTGTGTGTTATGTGCTGACAGTGAAAAACACTCCATTTCGTTTTTCACTGGTGAAAGGCCATTCTGCCCATAGGACAGAATGGGGGTGGCTGGGTATTGTGTTTGTTAGCCTAGTTTCCCATAAGTTTAGAATGGAGAAGTGAAGTTTGGTATGTATAAACTCACAGCGTCATAACCCAACTTTCTATGAAAGTGGTTTTGTCACTGTGTGTTCAGAAGCCGCTCTTTTAGAAAGTGGCTGAGTTTTGTGCTTTAAGCTTTTCTGTGTGTCTCTGTTGAATGTTGATTGACTGTCTGGATCTGAGAGGGGAGGGGGTGAGATGGCACCAGGCTGACCTGCAGCTGGAGAGTATGCGAGGAGAAGCCCGGGGAGGTGAAGAGGCCTGGGTTGCGGCTATAAAACAATTGACCCATCTCCTGGTGAGTGATTAAGGATCCAGAACCCCAGTATCAAAGGGAGAAAGGTGACACTGGGAGGGAGACACCCAGAACTGATTTAGGCAGGGGTCAGGGACCCCTTAACACAACGAACTTCAAAGACATTTAGGGGTATATCTATGAGAGCTGAACCCCTGAACGTTGGAATGAAACAGAAATGGATTGAGACTGAAAAGGCTTGGACCCATTCTGTGGTCAAGAGGAACCTCTGCTAAAGAAGGAGCAACTGAAGAGACTGCTGGGGGAGACCAATCCTTGCCTCTTGATCTGGGGCTGGTCTGCAGTTTGCTGTTCTAACTAAGGGAGAGGCTGTTGGGACTGTGCTTGGAGGCGCTGGGTCCCCCTGCTTGAAGAAGACTGTGCTTTGTGCTGTGTCTTGTAACCCCAAGGGCCCGAGGTGAGCTGGCTCCCTGTTTGGAAACACAGGAACATAAAAGTTTCCGGGAACGTTTCAAGCAACGCGGTGGGCGCGTGTTGTGGCAGCTTGAGACCCTCAGAAGGTGTGCCCTGTGATCTTGGACACACGGAGGAGAAGCGAGACTCGGACGCGTTGGGTGCGTGTCGTGGTGCACAGGAGGCGTTGGTGAAGTGTGTCTGGTGAACGTGTGCATCGACGGAGGAGTGAGTCTCGGACGCGCAGGGTGCGTGTTGTGGTGCACAGGAGGCGTCGGTGAGGGGCGCCTGGTGAAGTGTGCACCGGAGGTGAAGCGAGACTCGGACGCGCAGGGTGCGTGTCGGGGTGCACCGCAGGTGCTGGTGAAGAGGGCCTGGTGAGCGGGTGCATCGGAGGTGAAGAGAGTCTCGGACATGCTGGGTGCGTGTCATGGTGCACTGGAGGCGTCGGCGAGGAGCGCCTGGTCAACGCGTGTATCAGAAGTGGAGTGAGTCTCGGACGCGCAGGGTGCGTGTCGGGGTGCACCGAGGCGTTGGTGAAGAGCGCCTGGTGATCGAGTGCACCGGAAGAGAAGCGAGGCTCGGACACGGTGAGCGTGTCGAGGTGAGGCCGGAGGCATTGGTGAGGAGCGCCTGGATATCGGGGCACCGGAATTGGAGTAAGTCTCAGTGAAGCAGTGTACGTGTTTTGGTGCAACCTTAGGACTGTGGAGGTGATCGGCTGATCATCGTGTGCACCGGAAGAAAGTGAGTCTCTGCAGCGTGGTGTGCGTGTCTTGGTGCCAACTGAGACCGCAGAAAGGAGTGCTGGTTGAACGTGCACTCGGAGTCGACGTGAAGTCCCATCAGTGTTGTGTGCGTGGCTTCGTGCCAGAAGAGACCCGGAGGGTGCGGTGGTGAACGTGCACCCGGAGTAACGTAATCTCAGGGGCATGGGGTAAGTGTGCCCTGCGGCCGCCTGAGACCTTCCTAACAGTTGCGGCCCGTACCGGCAGCCCCGGAGGAGCTGAGCTGCCAGGCCGAGCCGCTGAGGCCCATTGAGAAGTTCTGCACGAAAGGCTTAGTTCATTGAAGGAGGAGAGGAGAGTGGGGTCGCGGCCCCCAGGTAACGTGGATCACTGCCTGGGCGGGGTGCGGGCTCGGAGGGACACTCTCTCGGCCTCTCAGTCCTTCAGACGACGTGAGCCTTTGCTTCGGTTCAGATTGGGGCCCGTACTGACCAAGGAGGGGTGGTACTGGGGCCCGAGTGGGAAGCTGTACTGTATTTCATCGTGAATACGTGTGGGGGGCAACTGTTATCGAAGAGGCTGAATGTCGTAATACACATTGCCAATATTGCTGCTAACGAACTGCCGGACTGTCTTATGACGCCTGACATTGTTTCCGCCTAACGAAGTACACAATTGTAGCGCTACGCATTGCATTATTTCTCCATTGCAAAGTACAGGATTGTAGCGGCCCGCATTGCATTATTTCGTCATTGCAACATACATGATTGTAGCTACGCATTGCATTATTCCTTAATTGCAAAGTACATGATTGTGGCGGCGCGCATTGCATTGTTTCTTCATTGCAAAGTACGTGATTGGGGTGTGACGCATTGCATTATTTCTTCATTGCGCAGTACATGATTCTAGCGGTACGCATTGCATAATTTCTCCCATTGCAAGTACCGGAGTGTATAGTTACGCATTGTATTATTTCTCCTGTGCCCAGCACAGGGTTGTATCGTTAAGCAGAGCACTATTGTTTGTCCATTGCAACGTGTGTGATTCTAGCATTATGACCAGCATAGCGTTTGGAAAGCGGTGGTTGGGATTTGAACCTACCAACCAGCCGGAACGAATATTACCCTTTATTATATGTTGGCTTTTGTAACGTGTGGTCTGATCGTATATCTTTCTATATAAAGTTTATACTCGTTTTTATCAAACTCGTGTGGAGTCCATTTGTGGTGTCACCAGGTGGTTGCTGTGGGCGTGGTTGCACACACTCTACACTCGTGCCTTCGAGATAGGCCTGGCTGCTCGTGCCAAGCTACTAAGGGGGTGAGCAGGGCTATCTCAAACGGTGTCCTTACTTGGCCTAACGTTGAGTGGGGAGTCCCGGGTCGCGCATTTATGACAGTGAAGCGTGACGGGGACTCCGGCTTCCAACACTTGGCATAATCAGAGAGCGGATAAGAGCTTAAATAATCACTTGCTTGGCTTCAGGAGATAAAAATGAAGTAACTTTCCTTAGAAGACTTAGGTGGTAGGAGCAGATGGAAACCACAGCAGATGCCTGCCTTGTTAGTGAAAGTTTATTTCAATTTTGAGTCCTGGGCTCTTTACTGACTCTGATGGGACAGACAGAACACCCAACTCTTGAGACCAATAGGAGTCAAGCCAGAGGTCAAGTTGACTGTTAAGAATCATTACTTCAGGTTTGTCAGCATTTACTTAAATTTTTTTGCTACCCATCCATTGCCATATGAATGTTTTTATCGGCTGAAACTTATTGTGAGAGGCAGCATTATTATCCAGATATAACATCAGGTGGGTGTCATGCGTGTATATAAATTATCTGACAATCATCTCACCAATAGCGTTGGTAAATGGGCTATTATAGATGTTGAACCTGATGAGCCCTGGTGTAAGCCACATTTAATGTAAGGATTTTGGGCCCTAAATGAGTCAAGTTTAGCTGCTTGGTGCTTCCAGAAATAAAAGAAGCAGTCATTGTAAGGTAATTCCATCAATACCAGCTGCCTTGGTACAATCCAACACAATCCAACAGAATGGTATGATCGACTGTGTCAAAGGCGGTGGACACATTTAGTAATATCAGACCATTTACATAGCCAGAGTCTAACTCATATCTGAGGCCATGAAGAATGGCTAGCATAACTGACTCAGTATTTTGAACAAGACGAAATCATGCGTGATAACAATTTAACAAATTGTTGTCACTCAGACGAAAGCTGATTTGCATAGTGTTGCAAAGTCATCCTTGTGCCCTGTACACCCCCCATTTTTTTGCATATATGTACTGGTGGTAACTGACTCTGACTGTCCCTGGGCTCTGCCTAACCAGGCCCAGGGTCAGTGCTATGCTGAAAAGACACATAGAATACAGTGAAAACACCTACATACACTAGGGTACACTATGGTTAATGTACCCCTATGATTGGCATGACCTCCCCTATAAGGCCCTTTTACATAATAGGGCAGGGGGATCAAAACTACCTTTAAGTCTCTAGTATATAATAGGGCATGGCAGTTTAGAGGCCAGCGCCCTTTCTGCACTTGCATGTGTGCACTGCTGAGGCCTGAGGGCAGTTTAAAAGCAGCCCTGTTTTGCAGGACTGCTTATAAAATGCAAATTATGCCCAAACTCGACTTTGGTGTTTGGGGCACTTAAAAACTAATAAACTACAATGTTTGGGCATATTAGGTATCCCCAGGGTCTCCCCTAGGTGTCCCAGGGGTGGGGGGTCAGGTATTTATAAGGAGGACCCTTATAAAATGAGTTTTATATGCCCTGGGCTTAGTGAAATTGCACATTTCACTCCCCACATTGTAGTGAAGTGCTTCCCAAAATTGACTTTTGTGCTAGGAGCGCTGTGGAGTTAGGATCTGCAATATTTGTACATATTCAGAACCCCTAAATTCTTCCCTAGATGTTCCAGAGGTGGGAAGTCCTGTTGATATAAGCAGGGTCCTTATAAAGCATGTTGTATTAGCCCTGGTGTTGGAGAAATTGCCCTGTTCATTTTTTCCATTGCAGATCCCCAGCCCTATAGGTTAACATGGCAAGATGTTATTGATTAGTAACTGAAAACAGGGAAGCCATAAAAATATAATTCAAGAACTCAGTAGAATGGTATTGATAAATCCAACAATATGCTATTGTTGAATGAATCCTAAAATGTACAGACACAAAGTTATAAGACTTTCTTGTGTGTGAGCCAAAATTCAGCCTTCTAGTGCTCTGACCTGATTGGCCAGAGTTAAGGGGATTAGCCAGGTTGCCATGAAGAGGTGATAAATGACACCTGGGGTTAGGGAGTTCTTCTTTGAGGAGAAGGTGCTGGAATGCCAGAGCCAGGGGGAGGGGTAGTAAATAATGTTCTTCAAAGGAAGGAGGGAACAGGCAGGAGAAACCAGTTTCATTTACGCCTCTACCTTCTGCCCCCAGCCAGATGGCAGGCTTAGAGAAGGAATTTGCAGATGCAAAAGGGAGGAAAATTTTGTAGATGAGCCATCCTGTAGGCTGGTTTAGTTAGCTCTTTTCTCTCTGCTGGAAAATCAGCCGTATTGAATTTTGAAGAAATGGTGCTCTCTGGGAGCCTTTAGTGCCACACTTTGGAGGATATGGTCATACTCTGGGGTGTTGCCCTGCACCTCATTGGACAGGTGTGCACTCCTGCTTGACCCAGAGAACTTGGAATAAGTATCTGAGAGGGGCAGAGCCTACCAGATCTGCTACTTGAAGCTTAAGGAAGAAGAAGGGTCCATGCTGGAAGTCTAATTTGCACCAACCAGGCCCTGCACTCTGACTGACTGCGCCTGCTGCACAATCTGAAACTACAGACCTGTAGATCAAACCTGCTTCGAAAGGACTAAAGAGTGGACTCCCTGCAAGCTACAAGTTAACAGAGCTCACCTGGACCATCACCACCAAGAATCCCCAACCTGGAGTATTACCAGTGGATTTGTAAGGGTTTTGTCCAAGTAGATTGTGAAAATTGAAGTCCCAAACTTTCAAAGACCATCTTGGAGCTTCCAGAACCTTGGAGTAAGTTTTGGACACTTTGGGACCCTTTAAGGAACTTCAGGAGGAAGTTCCAGAAGTTTGAAGAAGTTTGGAGCAACTTTGGAAAAATGCTCCATAAGCGGACCGACTCAACCTGGCAGCCAAGCCGTCGACCCCCAACCACGAGCCAGCCTGGCGTCCAGGTTTGTCCTGCTGAAAAGCTCCAGAGGTCTGGCTTCCAGAGTTTGACCGGGAGTTGGCTGAAACCCAGGCCGGCGAATCCTCACGAATCCGGCCTGATGAAGAGCATTGAGGGACCACGCAAGAAAAAGCTCTGTAAAAGTTTCTAAGTCCGAACGTAGAAAAGGTGACCAGGACCAACTGCGAGAGTCAAGCTGCCCACCTTCAACCGCATGCTGGCCTGGATCTCTGGTTCGTTCCTTTGGAAAGCTCCGGAGGTCGGACTTCCACAAGTTTGACCAGGAGTTCGTCACAAGGCAAGCCGGCGAACCCTCACCAAATCCGGACTGGCTGAGAGCTTCGAGGGGCCCCGGGAAGAAAAGCTCCAGAAAAGTTTCTAAGTCAGAAGGTAAAAACTTTGACCGAGACCTACCGCGAGTCTAGCACAACCAGATGTCCTAATAGGCGCTATAGGTTTCTATGTGCTATATAGTGATAAATCCTTAAAAATTCACATCTCAGGTTCCCTACATTGGATTTTTTGTTTTGGTTTCATTTTAAAGATACAAATAGTTCCTATATTTATAAATTGGTGTTGGATTTTTATTCCATGTTATTTCTTAATTATTTACTGAATTTGTGTGTTTGAATGCTTTACATACCTGTCTTTGAAGTTAAGCCTGCCTGCTCGCAGCCAAGCTACCAAGGGTTGAGCATGGGAATAATTTTCTAAGACCTATACTGAGCCCTATATTGTGTCAGCTGTCTTATTGCCAGTGGTAGACCTATGTTTACCACTACTAATAACCCACTTTCCAACACATAGTGACATGATTTACTACAATCCTAGAACTGGAAAGTAATAGGGAAATAGGGAGATAGTTTTTAGGGTGAGTTTGGTCAGCATCTACTTTCTTTAATAGTGAAATAATCGCAACAACCTTAAATGCAGAAGGTGCAAGACAAAGAACACACACAAATATGGCACTGAGAAATGACACCAAACCATTGCCAGCCGCTCCGCACAGGTGGACTACTTACATGAAACAAACAATGACTCGAACATTAAAAGCAGACTATTTTTTCGAGCGACCTGCTTATGGGTAGTGGGAACAAAAACTAAAGGGAAACTGACTTTTTCCAATCAAAATAATTTTAATATTTAGCACAGTAATAGCAAATCCTACTGTTTAGTTCATCTGCAAGCACACAGAGGCCCTGATTACGAGTAATGCAGATTAATGTGCAGGGATACCAGGTGGCTGGAAATAATGTTTCTGGCTGGTATCACATAAATCCGTGTGTTACGAGTTAATCAGAATGGCGAATAACTGTGCGGCCTTGTTTTTTATGTGTCCAATTCCTGCACAGAATTTCCAATTCCCTGTGGATTACCAGTTACATTTACCTCAGGCTCTGGGTATGGATGGTGGCAGTGGGAAGGGGACAATGAGGCATGGCAGGGAAGAGCATTACATACTCTCCCTCTCCCCTTGCCACAAGAGGAGGCTGGGAAGGGGCCGAGCAGCACTCACAGCCTGAGCCTCAAGCAATTTTGCCAACTGATTTTCAGGCTATTAAAATTGGGTCTGATATTCCTGCACCTGGAAAATTCAAGTGCAGGAACACTATGTCAGTTTAATTGGGGAGAGCAGTATGCCACCGTGCTCTGGCCAACTTGAATTGGTGATAGAGGCATCTGGCAAAGGGAAAGACAAAAAACCTGCAATCACCTGCTCTCTACACAAACATTAGTGCAGAGCTAGTAAAAGTACACTAAACATATGCTTTGCTACTTCTTTGGTTAACATGAAGCGGGAAATGTTTGTAAACACAATTAGCATTAATATTGAATGGTTATAGCAAATGCTGCAGTAAAGTGTCTCTGAAGCACAAATGTGTGACTGCTATTTCTAAGCACGCATTATTATGAGGTATGTGACGTTACTACCTGATCAGTGAAAAGCGGTAAATGAAAGCAGAGACTGGATCAGCAACCTTGTCACTGAAGTGGTCCATGAGGCAGAGTTCACGAACCCCAACTTATCTCCAAAGGTCTTCGAAGCCTGCCCTGAGGGTCCATGAACCCTTGCAAGAGCTTCGAAACAAATGTTGGACTCTTAGGTCAGTGAACCTTAGCACAGGGCACACAAACACAGACACACAGACACACACAGACACAAACACACACACACAAACACACACACGCACACACACTTACACACACATACACTCACACATACACACACACACATGGATTTGTGAGCCTCGTTGGCCCTCCCACAAGTTTTATGGATCAAAAGAAAAAGAACAGAAAAAAAGAAAAAGTTAGACCAGCATCTGCTGTGGTCACTGTAAACCATGGGTACTCACAAACTTTCTCTCGGGGGCCAAATTTACAGCGTGGTTTGTGGCCGAGGGCCGCACCGGTGGGGGCGGGGTCATTGGGGAGGGGGCGGGGCTAGAGCAAAACAAAACTGTGACCATGAGGTGGAACACAGGCCCCTGCAGCGGACGCCTTCGTCCACTGAGCCACCGGACCCGGCATACACATCTCTCTCTCTCTCCCTCTCTCTGTCTCCCTCTCTCTGTCTCCCTCCCTCTCTCTCTCTGTCTCCCTCCCTCTCTCTATCTCTCTCTCTCTCTCTCCCTCTCTCTCTCTCTCTCCTCTCTCTCTCTCTCCCTCCCTCTCTCTCTCTGTCTCCCTCCCTCTGTCTCCCTCCCTGTCTCCCTCCCTCTGTCTCCCTCCCTCTGTCTCCCTCCATCTGTCTCCCTCCATCTGTCTCCCTCCTCCCTCTGCCTGTCGCCCTCCTCCCTCTGTGTGTCTCCCTCTGCCTGTCTCCCTCCCTCTGTCTCCCTCTGTCTGTCGCCCTCTGTCTCCCTCTCTGTCTCCCTCTGTCTCCCTCCCTCTGTCTCCCTCTCTGTCTCCCTCTGTCTCCCTCCCTCTCTCTCCCTCTCTGTCTCCCTCTCTGTCTCCCTCTGTCTGACTCCCTCTGTCTGTCTCTCTCTGTCTCCCTCTCTCTCGGTCTCCCTCCCTCTGTCTCTCCCTCTGTCTCTCTGTCTCCCTCTCTCTGTCTCTATGTCTCCCTCTCTCTGTCTCCCTCTCTGTCTGTCTCCCTCTCTCTCTGTCTCCCTCTCTCTCTCTCTCTCTCTCTCTCTCCCTCCCCCTCTCTCTCTGTCTCCCTCTCTCTCTCTCTGTCTCCCTCCCTCTCTCCCTCTCTCTCTCTCTGTCTCCCTCCCTCTCTCTGTCTCCCTCTCTCTGTCTCCCTCTCTCTGTCTCCCTCCCTCTGTCTCTCCCTCTGTCTCTCCCTCTGTCTCTCTCTGTTTCCCTCTCTCTCTGTCTCCCTCTCTCTCTGTCTCCCTCTCTCTCTGTCTCCCTCCCTCTCTCTGTCTCCCTCCCTCTCTCTGTCTCCCTCTGTCTCCCTCCCTCTCTCTCCCTCTCTGTCTCCCTCTGTCTCCCTCCCTCTGTCTCCCTCTCTCTGTCTCCCTCTCTCTGTCTCCCTCCCTCTGTCTCCCTCCCTCTGTCTCTCCCTCTGTCTCTCCCTCTGTCTCTCTCTCTCTCTCTCTCTGTCTCCCTCTGTCTGTCTCCCTCTGTCTGTCTCCCTCTGTCTCCCTCTCTCTGTCTCCCTCTCTCTGTCTCCCTCTGTCTCCCTCTCTCTCTGTCTCCCTCTCTCTCTCTGTCTCCCTCTCTGTCTGTCTCCCTCTCTGTCTGTCTCCCTCTCTCTCCGTCTCCCTCTCTCTCTGTCTCCCTCTCTCTGTGTCTCCCTCTCTCTCTGTCTCCCTCTCTGTCTCCCTCTCTCTCTGTCTCCCTCTCTGCCTGTCTCCCTCTCTGTTTGTCTCCCTCTCTGTCTCCCTCCCGCTCTCTCTGTCTCCCTCCCTCCCTCTCTCTCTGTCTCCCTCCCTCCCTCTCTCCCTCTTCCTCTCTCTCTCTCTCTCTCTCCCTCCCTCTCTCCCTCCCTCCCTCCCTCCCTCAGTCTCTCCCTCCATCCCTCCCTCTCTCCCTCCCTCCCTCCCTCCATCCCTCCCTCCCTCCCTCTGTCTCCCTCCCTGTCTCCCTCCATCTGTCTCCCTCCATCTGTCTCCCTCCATCTGTCTCCCTCCATCTTCTCCCTCCATCTCTCTCCCTCCCTCTGTCTCCCTCCTCCCTCTGCCTGTCACCCTCCTCCCTCTGTCTGTCTCCCTCCCTCTGTCTCCCTCTGTCTCTCTCGGTCTCCCTCCCTCTGTCTCTCCCTCTGTCTCGCTCTCTCTGTCTCTCTCTCCGTCTCTCTCTGTTTCCCTCTCTCTGTCTCCCTCTCTCTGTCTCCCTCTGTCTCCCTCCCTCTGTCTCCCCCTCTCTCTGTCTCCCTCTCTCTCTGTCTCCCTCTCTCTCTGTCTCCCTCCCAGGCCTGAGCTCCCTGGCCTTGGCTCAACTCTCTGACTACAGGCTGGCAGGAAACATCACATCACAGGCTCTTAACGCACACCTCACCCGGCTCTCACTCCCTGCTGCCCTCTGTCACCCTCTGCCATCTCACCCGGCTCTCACTCCCTGCTGCCCTCCGTCACCTCACCCGGCTCTCACTCCATGCCCTCTGTCACCTTACCCGGCTCTCACTCCCTGCTGCCCTCCGTCACCTCACCCAGCTCTCACTCCCTGCTGCCCCCCGGCTCTCACTCCCTGCTGCCCTCCGTCACCTCACCCGGCTCTCACTCCCTGCTGCCCTCTGTCACCTCACCCGGCTCTCACTCCCTGCAACCCTCTGTCACCTTGCCCGGCTCTCACTTCCTGCAACCCTCTGTCACCTCATCCGACTCTCACTCCCTGCTGCCCTCCGTCACCCTCTGCCATGTCACCCGGCTCTCACTCCCAGCTGCCCTCCGTCACCTCACCCGGCTCTCACTCGCTGCTGCCCTCTGTCACCCTCTGCCATCTCACCCGGCTCTCACTCCCTGCTGCCCTCCATCACCTCACCCGGCTCTCACTCCCTGCTGCCCCCCGGCTCTCACTCCCTGCTGCCCTCCGTCACCTCACCCGGCTCTCACTCGCTGCTGCCCTCTGTCACCCTCTGCCATCTCACCCGGCTCTCACTCCCTGCTGCCCTCCGTCACCTCATCCGGCTCTCACTCCCTGCCCTCAGTCACCTTACCCGGCTCTCACTCCCTGCTGCCCTCCGTCACCTCACCCGGCTCTCACTCCCTACTGCCCTATGTCACCTCACCCGGCTCTCACTCCCTGCCCTCTGTCTCCTCACCCGGCTCTCACTCCCTGCCCTCTGTCACCCTCTGTCACCTTACCCGGCTCTCACTCCCTGCTGCCCTCCGTCACCTCACCCGGCTCTCACTCCCTGCTGCCCTCTGTCACCTCACCCGGCTCTCACTCCCTACTGCCCTCTGTCACCTCACCCGGCTCTCACTCCCTGCCACCCTCTGTCACCTTACCCGGCTCTCACTCCCTGCAACCCTCTGTCACCTCATCCGGCTCTCACTCCCTGCTGCCCTCCGTCACCCTCTGCCATCTCACCCGGCTCTCACTCCCTGCTGCCCTCCGTCACCTCACCCGGCTCTCACTCCCTGCTGCGCTCTGTCACCCTCAGCCGTCTCACCCGGCTCTCACTCCCTGCTGCCCTCTGTCACCTCACCCGGCTCTCACTCCCTGCCCTCTGTCACCCTCCGTCACCTCACCCGGCTCTCACTCCCTGCCCTCTGTCACCTCACCCGGCTCTCACTCCCTGCCCTCTGTCACCTCACCCGGCTCTCACTCCCTGCAACCCTCTGTCACCTCACCCGGCTCTCACTCCCTGCTGCCCTCTGTCACCTCACCCGGCTCTCACTCCCTGCAACCCTCTGTCACCTCACCCGGCTCTCACTCCCTGCTGCCCTCTGTCACCCTCTGCCATCTCACCCGGCTCTCACTCCCTGCTGCCCTCCGTCACCTCATCCGGCTCTCACTCCCTGCTGCCCTCCGTCACCTCACCCGGCTCTCACTCCCTGCTGCCCTCTGTAACCCTCTGCCATCTCACCCGGCTCTCACTCCCTGCTGCCCTCTGTAACCCTCTGCCATCTCACCCGGCTCTCACTCCCTGCTGCCCTCCGTCACCTCACCCGGCTCTCACTCCCTGCTGCCCTCCGTTACCTCACCCGGCTCTCACACCCTGCTGTCCTCTATCATTCTCTGTCACCTCACCCCGCGTGTGTGGCAGCCCAGGCTGAGACAGCTTCCCGGGCACACACACAGCCGCACCCGAGTACTTCACAGGTCTTTAAAAGACCATTTGCATGATAACGAGGCTTTGTTGTATTTCACCTCTTCTTAGCGCCCCTGCAGCTCCACTCGGACTATTGCTGGAATCGCCCGGCCCCCATAAATCAGAGTCTGTGTTTGCTGACACACTGTAAAAAAAAACAAAAAACACAGGTACGATGTCTGCAAGGTCCGCGGGCCGCCAAGGAAGGCTTGCCGGGCCGCTGGCGGCCCGCGGGCCGTACTATGAGTACCCGTGCTGTAAACTGTGTGCAATGGGGGTGGTCCGCACAATCAACATTAGGTGCAGGCCTGACCCTGTGGCCAGCCCAAGCTGCACATGACTTTCAGCCTTTGGCTGTGCGCAGCAGGGCTTGGCCAACCATGATGGGATGGCGTCCTGTAACCAAGCCCTGCTGCGTATGTCTGAAGAATGTGTGCAGCACGAGTCGGCTGCTTGTGGTGGATTGGATACATTGTTTGGCCTTTGGCCAGGTCCTGCAGCCAACCTCCACTGTGCTTGGCCAAAGTCGTGCTCAGCTTGGGTTGACTGCGTAGCCAGGTTTGGCGCTATACCAAACTCACCTAATTATATGCAAATTGAATTGTCAAATAAAGACCTATACTTATGTGGTAACCCATTTGCAAAAAGGGAAGGGGTCTCCATGGGCCTCTGTGAATTAAAAAAATAATGTTCGGTGGGTAGTAGGCAATGGTGCACGGGACCATTGCCAACTCTCAAACAAACTTTTTTTTAAAAGAGTTAACTTTTTTAAAACACAGTCCCATCTGCTTCATAAAAAATGTAATGCTTAAAAAAAAGTTCACTTTATTGAAATCAGTCACAGACATGGTGGCCTGCCAACCCTTGCAAGCCCTCATCTCTGTGATTATACCTAATCAGATTAAGTTTAAATTTGCAATATACCTAATGAATATAAATTAGGTTGATCGGATTGTGACTTAATCTGAGTCTGCCTTTTATGAACCAACCTAATTGTACTGTTGTAAATATCTTATCTGTTATCCTTCAAGTGATTTCCTATTGTTGGTGCAATCCTCTTCCCTTTTCTCCACTCCTTACCTGTGGTACATTATTCCTGCTCCAAGAAGTGATAGTTGACAGGTGGGAAATGTGGAGGGCACTATGGTCACAACATGTGTGCTGGTGGTTGTTGCATCTATGGTGAATAAAATAGTTAAACTTTCAAGTGTCCTTCATTATTAATCTTTAATTTTTTTAACACTGTTGACAGGCTGTTTCTAGGCCGTGCACGGAGAAGCCAACTTCATCTTCACCCTTTTCCAATCACATTATCTGTGTCTTGTCAGACGACACCATCTGTGAAGAACCTGATGTACTTGTTACATTTCGAGGCCACCAAGACTGAGAAGCCTTGCTTACTTTTGACTGAGAGGTCCCTGTTCTCATCAATGTCTCTGTGATGGGCTTCCGAATCTGCCCTCCTCCAGGCACTGTTGATTGACGGAGGAGCAAACTCATCCTAGTCAAGCTATCGAATCCACCACCCTTCAGGCATTTTGACGGGTGAAGGAGGTGGATCCTTGTCGTAATATGGAAACTGCCCACCTCCAGACATTTTAACAGGCAGCAGAGGCAGAACATACTGGTGATGTATAACCCTTCCTATTGCTATCACATCTCAAAAATGAGAAATCCGCCCTCCAATTGGCATGTACTGCCAGTGGGAGTGAACAAGAGCTTAGTTTAATTCATTTTAACTCTCTGTCAACTTCAGTCATCATTCTCTAAATTTTCTGTGCATTATATCTCAAGGCTGGCTGTTTATGGTTCGCTGACAAAATACTTTAATTACTTATCTTTCAATTAGGAACAATTTCTGGCCAATCACACTGTCTAATTCTTGAGACCACCTCATGGTGCCATCCGTCTCTACATTCTTGGTGGTATGCACACATTGTGAGCATTCATCTATTCTCAAATTGTACATTGTACATTGGCATACACACAATAAGTGTGCTACTCTTTTCAACGGTGATACACACACCATCTTTTTTAGACTGTACTTAGCAACACAGTACTGCATAATATATTATTATATTGTTACCTATACCATATGTAAAGTGGTCTATTTTTAATTATTAAACTTACTAGAATACTCGGTTAACTATTTGGGTGCATCTGTCTATTTATAGCACTTATACCTACTTATAGGTATAGGATCCTTATGCTGGAATAAGGATTCTATACCTCTTGTTGGTATAATGTTAATGCACATTAGTTTTAAAGAGAAATCGACAATGGGTGGAGTCACCAGAAAGATCTAGGGATTAAATTAAATCCCAATGCAGAAGATCCTGTTCTATTAATCGATAGATATGTTTTAGTGGTGAGGTTATATGCAATGGGTTTACTAATGTCTGTGCCAATCAGCTAGTCCTGTTGAAAAACTTCCAACATAAAATTAATCTTAACAGATTGTGCTGTTCCAATGTTTCGTAAGGTGCTCTCTATTTTCCTTCTCAAGAGAGAACCTGGAAGAGGAACTAGGTAGATGTACTAAAAAGATGTAATAGAATCCACTGATTTTTCAGAGTGACCCTCTCCTGTGGTGATTGCCAGCCAGGCAGGTGAGAAAAAGACTAGAATTTGTGTGGACCTTGGAATTAGATTTTATAGGTAGTGGAAATCCCTTTCCATAATCCATGGGATCTTTACTATGGTGGAGAGATCTTCATGCTTCAGTGTTATTGATCTATTTCAGCACATCACCAAGTTGAACTTCTTCCTGATTCACACCATCTTGCCGTTAGGCACTTGTAGATTCAAGCATATGCCGTTTGGGTTAGCCTCAGGGGCTTCTACTTTTTAAAAGATTGTGCAACATATTCTTAAAAGTACAAGCAAAGTACTTTGATTCAAGAATGATATTTTAACTCATTGAAAAGATATCATGGGGCATGTGCTGTGTAGATTGATGAATGATTAACAGTAAAGAAAGAGAAATTCCAGATTGCCGTAGGATGAGCATCGTATCTGGATTACACCTTCTCTAAGGAGGTTGTCCAACCCAAAAACAACTTGGTAGAAGTAGTATAAAAACCCCTGAGCTGAAAAGCAAGGAGGAATTGAAATTATTTTTAGGTATGGTTGAATTTTTCTCCAATTTGTGATTTTTTTTGCATCTATTATCTTCCCTTTAATGGTCCTTGTGAAAAATAATATTGATTTTCCCTGGGCAGACATGTGCCAAAAAGTTATATGGAAAGCTCCATCCTTAGGTTCTTTGAAGTTGGGAAAAAAAACATTTCTCACCACTGATGCCTGCATCACAGGAATTGTAGCTACAGGGTCGAAAAAAGTGAAGGATCTGGAAAATGTAGTTGATTTTGATTCCCAATTTTCAAAAGGTCCAAAATGTGACTATTCCATGGTGGAGACAGTGGTCTTGGCCTGCTTGTGGGCTGTTAGACACTTTGCTTTTTCTTATGAGGCTCATCATTTGTTATTTGTACAGCCACAAGCCCTTGGTGAGTCCTTTCAGTTCCAGAGGTATTGACAGATCTTCCCCTGTATAGTCAGATGATGTTATGATTCCATAGTTCTGCCTCTGGGGGAGTGCCGTACATGGACCATCTGCAGCCTGGAAATCACCGTTAAGACTCATCCAAAGTCCCTCTCTAACTCCTGCCTGGTTTCCATTTCAATCTTGTATGTAATTGAAAACTTACATTTGCTTCCATGAACTTCAGGTTCCATACTGCAATGCCAAATAACAATAAGATCTGGAATCTGCTGTCCATTGCTTAATATGGGAGTAATCCTGCTGTTTCTCTCCACTGAATTCTCTCTTCCAGACCCTGTGAGAGACTGGAACTTGCACACACCTGTGACCAGTCTTGTGCAGCCCAGTCACGTGACTCCACCCTAGGCTTGCTGCTGCCTGGAACTGCTTATAAGCTGCCATTTGCTGAAGCTCCTTGTTCGTGCATTGAAGTTTGTTCCTCTGTGTAGCAGACCTCTTGTTGCTTGCCTTCCAGTCCAGTTCCTGCCTTTGCTTCAGCCACAGTCTGTGTCCTGTTCCTGTGCAGCCTGCTACAGATTTTCCCAGCCCTGCTTTGCTTTTGTTCAACTCCCTTGTCTTCTTTTTTTCTAAACTTTGGTGCAGCCCCTGAGCTGCTCTCTTTCTAATTGTTTCTAGCTTGTTCCTTCTGTTCCTGCTATTTTTCCTTTACTTATTCCTTTTGCTTCTATCATAGTCTTGTATTTTCTCCTCAGTCTTCTAGCTTTTGCCCTTAGTTTATGTTCCCTTTCTCAATTAATCTTATGCAGTGTCTAGTTTCCTTGAAGTTCCAATCTCTTGCTTGTTACAGTTCCTAGAATCCTTGTGCTTGACTTGCCTGTTTGTTCTACAGTTTTTCCATGAATACCTTGCTCCTGACTATTTGCCACAGCTCTTAGGTTCCTTTGGAGTGCTTGTTCTGTCTTTTCCTCTGGGGCTTTTGTGTCTGGTAAGTGTATTCCCTTGTACAGGAATTTTTCTTAGGAATTGCCAGTTGGTCTCCAGCTGGACCCATAAGGGCTTGTCTCCTGTATATAAGTACAACCCTTGTTTGTGCTCTAGGGTACAGAGACAGAATCACTTCTGCTGCCTCCTTTCTATGGGGTGTGCAGGGTGATTATCTATAAGAGTAATCTGCACAGAGGCATTGACATTCCCTCTTGCTGTGGAAAGTTTCGAGTCCTACCTGTGTACCCCTAGTGGTAACCTAGAGTGTAGGTCCATTATTGGTCTGTTGGTTCACACAAAGGTTGCTTGCCTTCTCTATCCTGTTCCTGTCCTTTACTCTGTATCTGTTCTTTCCTGGTGTATGCTTTTGTCTGCTCCTCCGCTTCGGTACACTACATTCATAGGGAGCTAGTCCTTGACCTTGAGGGGTGCTCCGCCCGGAGTTCCTGAGACGGTGGTTGGGTTTGGAGCATACAATTTAATTTTAGAATGTCTACCTCATCCAAAAGATGTAGCTACAAACTGTTTGTTCAGACTTACCTTAGCCCATTCCCAAGACAAAGTATTGGAGGAAACTGGCACTGACACTGTTCTCCAAATTGACTTGACAGGGATGGATCAGGAGGAATGAGTTGCTGTTAAAATAAATGATACCAATCAGAGTGTATTAGAGAAATTATTTTGAATGGATGGCCTCATTTAACTTCTCTCAACTAAGAAGTCAAGAAATACTAAGAAGTTAGAAATGAACTTAGTACATTGGATGGCAGACTAAGTAGAGGGGACAAGTTCGTTCCTCCCCAACCACTGTGGAACAAGATATTTATTTGACTTAACACATACAGGTCATTTAGGTAGAAGCCTTCCCAAAAATAGACGAGCTCAGTACTGGTGACTAAGTATGGATGCCATAATAGGGCAAAGGGTTAAACTTTGTCTAAGTTGTGCCAACAGTGACAAATCCATTGTTGTTTGTAAACCACCACTGAGTCCGATAGATGTCCCAATAGACCATGTGTCGAGGTTGTCATAGACATTTTTGGAACTGTTTGTGTGACGAATATAGAAGGAAAATACATTCTTACTCTGATTGATTCTTATTCAAATTGGGTGATTCAAAAGATTGTGTGCCAAATAAACAGAGGGGCATATTATCAAGGGCTTTATCGCCGCTTTAGCGGCACTTTTTGCCGCTTTAGCGGCAATATTTTTAACGCCCTATTAGCAAGCTGTCGCTAACAGGCGTTAGCGACAGCTTTCAGGCGATAGCGGCCGGGTTTACATCGCCTTGCATGTCAGCGATAATTATCGCTAATGACATGCAAGGTAGGCGTTCTCACTAAAAGCGACTGTAAACAGTCGCTAACACAACTAACCCCTATTAACAAGGCAGGCGAAGCGATAAAATAAATCGCGCTAAGCGCGTTTATCGCTAGATTTTAACACCTGCTACTGAGGATGACTTACCTGTTTAAGGTATAGGAGGTGGATTGTCAGGCTGAATCCATCCTTGCGTTAATGCGAGAATATCGCTGCTTTTCCAGCAATATTCTCACATTTTGCCGCTATCGCTGGAAATTTTATCGCTATGGAGATAACCCTTGTTAATAGGGTGTTATCTCAGCGATATTATCCAGCGATAGGCGGCGTTAACAGAATTCGCGCTAAGCGCGGTTAGCGATAAATATCGCTATTCCTTGATAATATGCCCCCTTGAGCTAATGGGTTGGTCGTGAGAATAAACCTCATGATTAAAGCCTGTCTCCAAATGTCCAGAGTCATTGGAGTTTAACTAAATGATGCCTTAATGAAAATGATTTGGGCGTATTGCACCACACCACATTCCGTAACTGGTGCGTTTCTTTTTGTCCCACTAAAAATAGACTCCCAGGCACCAAGTTTTTGCCCACTTGGTCGTTCGGAAATAAACATGTGCAGGTTCATAGGAAAAAGAATCAAGATTAAAATGTTAAAATACAGCATCAGTATAAAATGGTCTACAATAAGAAGCTGGGCGTAAACGCAGGACTGTGGAACATTGGTGGATACGTGTGGGTTAAGCGCAGGTAGGCACATGACGATACTAGTTCAAAATGTTGTCATCTCATGAAAATCACAAAAGAGTTTCGTTATTTTTTTTAACTTGAAAATTGTAAACAATGGACCATGGATAGACGTTGTCATGTGTCCAGCCCACATAACCACAAGAGTGGCAATTTGTTGCCCACCAGGGACCGTATTACGCATTTTCATTGTTTGCACCCTGCACACCTTTTAAATGGCACGCTGGACGCAAACAATGAAAATGCGCCCTATTACAATGAATGCGCTGCCCCGGGCAGCCACGAACTCGCACTGCCATAGGGGCAACGCATTCATGTGAAAACACGGAGAGGCTGCTTGCAGCCGGTCTGTGTTTTCACAGTGCAGGCGACAACCCGCCTGCACTTTTCAAGGGGATTAGAGATCCCCCTGCAGGCAGGTGCAGTCAGTGACTTCACCCGCCTGCAAGGGGATGTCTGGGAGTCCATAGGACCCTCTTCCCCCCCTCCAGAGGGCTGCTCTCAGAGGGTGCACTCACAGTACGCCACCTAGAAAGTAGCGCACTTGAGTGCGCCCTCTAAGAGCTTCTTTGCCTCTGCACCTGCGTCTGTAATATGGAGCAGGCGCAGAGGCAAATTAATTGCCTCATTTTCATGGGGGCAGAGGCAAATTAATTCCCTCATTTGCATGGGGCACGCCCCTATGCAAATGAGAGAACGCGCTCTGAAGGTAGCGCTGGCGCTTTAAGTGTGCCAGCACTATCAGTATTACTGAAGGGGATGCACAAGCATCTGCGCCCCCTTCTGTAATACCAAAGTACCCCGGGGGAGCGCAAAGTGGGCACAAACGCCTGTTGCCCCCTCTAGGGCACTTACTGTAATACGGCCCCAGAAAGCACCCCGTTTCTGAAAACTTTGACGTTAATGTCAAACAAAGAAAGATGATTATAGTTCCTTACTTGTGTAAGGGCTATCTAAAAAAAACTTACACCATTTTACTGTGCATCTTTTCCTTGAGAAACCTACATCTTATTAAGTATTGTTTCTCCTAATTTTACCATGGATGAAGATGTGTTGTAGCTATCTCATCTGAAATCCTCAATATCTATCAAGTGATTTTCCATTGCTGGTACAATCCTTCTCCCCCCTTTCCCTTCCTTAACTGTGGTACATTCCATCCTGCTCCTCGAAGTGACAGTTGGTTGACAGGTGGTAAATGCAGTGGGCACCAGGGGCACAACGTGCGATTCGATGATGGTTCCTTTGATGTTGAATAAAATAGTTCAACTTTCCAGTGCCCATCATTATTACTCTTTAATTCAATTAACAAGTGCACAGGTTGGTTCATAAAAATATTTAGTGGTCCCAAAAATACTGGTCACAGATCGCGACTAGTGTTTTGCAACCAATAAAATGTATGGCTCGCCCGATATTTTTTATGACATATACCTTCAAGGTACAAGAATGTGGAGTTAAGAACTGTAAATCTATACATGCCTAAACATAGCTATCTGTTTATATATAATATAAATTATATATAATTTTTGGGGTAGTCGATATTCTGCATATGAAATTTTTGAAGGATGATATTGATCTTCTGACATATATCTGCTGTATCTGGAAACAGCAACATATACATTCGTGCATTGGTTGGGGGTGTTTGGGCTCTGCCCCATCTCCTCCATGTAATGACGTATTCAGACAAGGAAGAGAGAAGGTTCTCTTTATTGATTTGAAATAATGCACACATAGCTGATGACATTTATCCTACAGCGAGACACATTAGTGCATTGTGGGTTTTTCACACACGTTCTGCCCATGAAAGAACCTTTTGCAGCACGTGGCCTCTCTAGGGGCACCCGTAAAAGAAAGAAACGTGATCATAAAACAGCGCTCCAGTCCAAAGAAAGAAAAACAAGCATTGGCATAGCCAATAGGTCTCGCCTTTGGGACCTTATAAGTGGTTAGTCATGCAGCACATTATCCTGGGTGCTGTCCCGCCATGGATTAAGCATTATCAGGCGTATCTGCACCACTTTTGCACCTTGTGCAGAAGGGAGGGAGAGTGAAGCCCGCCAGGGAGAGAATGAGAGAGAGAGGGGAGACAGAGCACCACTGCCAGTCAGGTTAATCATCCCCACTTTAATTAGCTGTTCAGCTCAGACATAAAACACTTGTCTTTGAATGATCTGTCAGTGGGCTCGACTGTACCAAAGGTGAAAACCGAATATTAAACAACAAAAAAGCTCTTGGTGTGTTCTGTCATAGCAAGGTTTTCATGTCAGAAACTTGCAATCCGCCCCAAAAAAGTACATATATTGCAGAATGCAAAGAAAAAGCCTGCACTGATTGAGACCTGCTCATAGACCCGTGGAACACGAGAGTTCTGTTATCTCTATGCCATTTATAGGTTTTAAAACCAGAGAAATCCTACTACTTATTGGCCGTAGAATGCTGGCAGGTTTGTTTATTTGGTAGGGATGGCTCGTACGCTACAGCTTCTTTTCAGCAACTGACCAACTCCATGTTGACTGTGCAGGATCGCCCTTAACTCTGCTCCGCTGTTCCTTTCACAATATCTGTTCTCGTGGCGGGCTGTTTAAGTATTTATATAATGTATGCGGCAAATTCAAAAGCATATGGGTGTTTATTTGCTCATCTGAGCAATTTATCAAATGCAAAAAGCGCGGTCCTCAAGATTGAGGGGCGTCCCCCACTTGCAATCAGAACACTGTATTCAAATAAACACTTTCTTTGTCAATAAAGTTTTTTTACACAATTCACATTATTTGTGGTGTTCAGTGATGCTTTAAAATTTCATAATTCCTTCATTATGATCATTGTTTTCTTATCTCATACTTCTTTTATATTTGTATATACAACAGCCCAATGCATTTCGGGCAATGGCCCTTCATCAGGGGAAAAATCACTGTTAAAATTAGAGGAAACGTAAGGTCAGTGTAACAATATGATAACACTTAATAATAACATACTGTACAAACAATCAAATACCTGCTGTGAGTGTGGTTTACATGCCACTTATACCAGGAAATTTGTGCCATGACAATGTTTCATGCTGGTGTTCCCATAAATTCATGATGTGACTTTCATGCTTCAATAACATAAATTCTTTGTGGGTGCATAATCAATGAGAATCAAGGTAAATCAACGATCGTGATTGAAATTCCATACTGTCGAATGTTGTTCCAATAAATACATGCTTCAAAAAATGTTGGATTGAACCGACGCCGTGATGTGGTGGAAAAATAAACACCGTAGTCTCAAGTGTAACTAGATACATGCTGAAAATACGTGCGTGTTTAAATCAAGTTGAAGCCCAAAGTAAAACGAAAGAATCACAGATATACCATGCGTGCAATTGCATGTATAAGTTAAAAAAAATGCTTACATGACCCAGCACGTATGCGGGATACTGTTTAAATGCAATCTTTCTTCACAGTGAACACGAACGGCTGTACATAAAAACAACAAGATATCCTGAGTAACAACGGTGCTGGGAAAATAAACTAAAACAAGCATTTGCAATGCAATCGGTCTCTCCTTTGGGACCTTATAAGTATTTAGCCATGCACCATATTATCCTTCCTTCTTCAGCGTCAGTTTGGATCGTTTAAGCAACAGAAAATCAGTAAAAGTGTTGCACAACACGATGCACACAAAGGAGGGCCAAGCAAGCATATAAGCAGATATCCACAATGCTTGGTAATAAAACGAGGCGGGAGTGAGTAGGGGGCGGGAGATTCAAGATCAAGGAGTGCCGAAGTGGAGGGTAGAACAAGGATGGGGGAATGACTAGGGTAATAGCAGGGAAGGAAGGCTTGGGACGAGTGAGGGCAAGAGCTGTGAGAGGGGATGTCTGGAGGAAGAGGGAGGGGC
The DNA here is from genome assembly GCA_963921515.1 of Calotriton arnoldi. Lineage (NCBI taxonomy): Eukaryota > Metazoa > Chordata > Amphibia > Caudata > Salamandridae > Calotriton > Calotriton arnoldi. The sequence goes on along the minus strand of CAWUFW010000868.1, from coordinate 1,104,095 downwards.
GGGAGCTGTGCCTGGGGTCCCGAAACCGCTCGGCTTCCTGAGAGAGTGTTATTGTTTGTTATGGAATTGTGTAGCTTGGAATTGTGTGGTGTGGAGTGGATGTGTGGAGTGGATGTGTGGAGTGAATTATGTGGCATGGTGTGCAGTGGGATTATGTGGATAGTAATTATGTGGTTTTGAGTGTAGTTGAATTATATGGAGTGTGATTGAGTTTCATGGAGTGTAAACATGGCTTTAAGTGGGCCGGGTCTCACTGGTGCTGAGCACAGGCAGTTTTTTAAAGGGGGCCTCGAAATGCATTTAAGTTTTGCACGTGATGTGATATAAGCTTAGAAGGTTTAATATCGTAGAGAGAGAGCTCAAAAGCAGAGCACTTCTTTTTCTTCAAGTTCCTCAGCTCTTTTCAGCCTTGGCACGGTTCCTAGTTAAAATCTGGATGTGGATGGCACAATTGAGTGCCACTCACCATTTTGTCTGTGTTCTGAAAGATGGAACGACAGCAAACCTTAGATGCGCTGGTACAGTATCACGTGACTCGATCCGAATGTAAATTATCCTCAGTTCCCCTGCACTGGGGCATTCCACAGTTTCCCATGGCTCTTTTATATTTTCAGAACTCAATGCCTGTCCAGGAAGACATAGCAAGAGCCATCCATTGTTACTGGGAGTGAACAGCCAATCAGCGAGGCATAAACACCAATGTACCAAAATATCTTGGCCTCTTTGCACCGTCTTGGCTTGGTTTGACGTTCAGGAAAGCAAGAGTATTCCCAGATTGGTGAGGTGGTCAGACCCTGGGCAGCTTGTAGTAGTCTATACCCTAAAGAATAACCATTGTCTGTGTCTGCAGAAGTGAGGCTGGATGCTGCACGAGGAATCTGCCAATATGGTTAAAATAATGCACGCCACCTATAACGAGGTGATCGCACAACTCCCAAGCGTCCCATGCCACACGAGTCCCTGCTTTGTAGTGAATAGAAGCTCATAATTTTATACAAAATGCTTTCATCTGAATGCTCTCGCAGTAGCAAGAATTTCAAATCAAGCGAACAACTGTGAAGTTCAATGTCCTTACAATAGACAAGTACATTTTAACATGTTCCTAAATATTTACAGTTACAAGTAGTTGTTTCTGTAAGATCCATACGAAGACACACAGAGATTCACATTCAGGTAGAAGCAGGGAGGCTAGCACTCCCATGTCCACTGAACCCTTCAATTGACCCCTGCTGGACTCCTGAACTCGACCAGCACATCCTTTGCCTCCCCCATTCTACCACACAGTCAGGATGTTCATTCAAACGCTGCGTGACTTTTCCACACAAGAAAAGACTAGAACAAAAAATAGGCCCTAAGCAGAGAGAGGGAAAAAAACACGCAGGAGTAATGTGTGAATAAAAGACAAAACAAAAAGGTAGGAAATAGTGAGGGAGAGTACCAGTGTTGGGAACAGAGAACCCAAAATCAAAATCTGGAGAACATAAGCATGACCTGGCCATGAGGTTAATGCGTAATTAGTTGTGGGGCTCTATGCCCAAGCTTCTCTGACTGACACATGGATAAAACAAGCATTGGTAAAGCCAATAGGTCTGATCATGGCAATATGATGCAATGGTTCATTTTTTACTGCAGAGACATGCAACAAAAATATAAAGAAGAAAAAATATAAAAAATGCCAATATCTAAACTTGCCAGTCATGTGCTTGCAATAAAAATATTAAACTGTAAAAATTAACCATTACATATGGGTGCTTAAAATCAAATAGGTGTACTTTTTAGTTTTAATGTACAAAACAGGAATATACGATTCTTGTTGGTACAAAGAAAAGGTGCATGGGTTTGATTTATTGTAATCTGAAGACAGTTTAAACACTCGAGACGAAACAAATAGAAAACGGATCAAGAATGGAAAGAAAACGCAATAGCAGAGTAAAGTATGACCCAACAATTCCTGGAATTTGATTGCAATTCTTTTTAAGCGGATGTCTGTCTGTGATAAAGCTAAATACTCACTCACAGTGCAAAAGAGTCAGTGGCCGAATTTAGGCTGACCCACTGCCCCTACAATTTGTATTACATGAGACTGGTAAAAAAACTGTCTCTATGCCAGACCTAAAACATAGGACCGTACGTACAGTGCAGCGTTCATAGTGTCACCTGCATATGACCGCATCCTCAAATGTGCTAGAGCTAAGTTCAAAACAGAGGCAGCGCTTTATTAGAATGTTACCTCCAGCTTCCCTCCCCAGCCCCCACCCTCTCCTCCAGAACAGGTCCTCAGTGGTGGATATTATTTGCAGCAACAAAAAAAAAGTGTGAGGGACCAATAGTTCATACAACACAAAAGCGAAATAACTGAAAAATGAACTGTGTTACTCAGTTACTGCATTTGTCAGTCACGTGGGCAGCCTTGGGTACATGTGAATTTATTTTAAAGTACTGCACGTCTGAATAAAATAAAAAGAACCATATTATTATTCCGTCATATGGAAACCTCGTTTACGTCCTAGTCTTTCATTTCACGCAAGAGCGCACTCTGGGACTTGTAGTCAAATGAACCCGCTGGCCTGCCTCATATGAAAACCATGAATTGAAAGGTGGGTACGAGACCCGAAATGTTATGTCTTCCTGACATGGAGTCACGTGGTACCCCCCCAAATGACTCGTGACAGCACATCAAGAGTACAGCACGCTTCACACATTACTATTAGCCCGGAAAGCCGTGCTCGATTTTAAGCAATGCGTGTGCTGGTTACCTTTAAAGTACTTTTTGCTTAGTAAAGTGACAGAACTTTAAAAACTGAAGCTTAGGGTGTAGTCAAGTACACAATCCAAATACACATGCTGTATGATAAAGTGAAACTGTACAGTGCATAACGTACAACACCATGAAGTAAGTACAGGACTATTTAGTAGTACTTTGCAGTGTGCACTGCAGAGTATATGCAGGGTGTTGGTAATGTGAAGCAAATCGAGCACTCAGGCGAAAACTGATGTGACGTATTCAATATAGCGCACAGTAGAAATGTATAGTTCAGTGAAGCGCAGAGTACACGCAAAGGGTAAAGCTGTGTGAAACGCTTTGTTTCTGCGGAACAACGCATGACGCTAGTGCAATAAAGTGTACACAATCCTGTCTAAGTGGCGAGTTTCATGAAGCGGATCACACAAGTGTATAGTAATATTTCGCAGTCTACAAGAGCTGATCAGATGCCGTCGTGTAGTGGAACTAATAGTTAAGTGAGCTAGGGATGCGCGTGCAGTCACGCAGCGGAGTTAAGAGTATAGTGTAAACGGTATGCAACTGCGTATAGTTTCGAATAGTAAAATACAGGTATGTCCTGTTGTGGCGTGTAGAGCAGAACACAAGCTGGTGCACAAACTAGTGAAGTACATCAAATCAAGAGTGGTCTAAAATGAAGAGTGTGCAGTGCACTCCGATGTACCGTGCAGCTGTGGGTGGGAGACTGGAGTGTGATAATGCTGGGCACGGACAGTAGCTTCTCTTCCTCCCCCCTCCCCCCTCCTCCCTCCTCCCTCCTCCCTCCTACCTCTGCCGCTCGGATTGGGATCTTCGGTCTGAGCTCGGCTGTCTCCCTCCCACACATAAGAGGCTGGGCGTGGGCGACAGGCAGCAGCCTGGAATACCGAGCCCGGCACTCGCACGCGCACCGGGGAGAGGGAGGGGGTGAAGGTGGGCAGGGCAGGCTACCAAAGGGAGGGAGAGCGGTGAGAGACTAGAGGCGGAAGTGAAGCATTTGCATGCTTGTATTGCGCATGTGTTATAGAGTCAGGCAAAAAAAAGCTGTCAGCAGCGCGACATCAAAAAAGAGTGCAATCAACCAGCCAATCCCACAACAAACAAGCATTTCTTAATGCAATAGGACTCGTATTTACGAGAGTCCTATTGCATTGGAAACGGGAGGGTGGGGGTCCAGGAAGGCACGAACGGGAGTGGGGGGAGGGTGAGGGGGGGAGCAAAAAAGTCACAGACTGCGGGAGGGGGTGGGGGGGAACACAGGGCAAAAATTGTTTTAGAGTAAAGGGGCCAATAGCCAGGGAAGGATATAAATGACAATATGGCCGTCAGGAGGTGGGACTAAGAAGTCGAAAACAAATCAAAAGGCAGCATTTATGAGTAAAGCCAATCAAAAATATGGCTGGAAAGAGGGCGGAGCTTCCCCCCACAATAGTGTATACTGCATGTCTCGCAAAGCGAACAGCGCGTTGCGCTGCAACGCTATGCGAGACCTAAAGACAGACTCCCGGAAATAAATTTGACTATTCAGTTGGAAATAATGTATCTTTATTGCTGTTGCAGCCTGATAATCATACACCAATCAAGACCTTTTCAGATGAACATCCTTGCAGAAGAACATGCCTGTTTGTTTAATGCTGTCTTATTTAAAGACAATTTCTGCATAGTACGCTTGAGAAATGCGGTAACCGTTTCTATAAAGACATTTCCCCACATGAGAGATGGCATGCCATTTGGAACTGCAGAAATCATGATGGACCCAGGAAAATTGCAAAGGGCATTCAATCATTTATTTATACCCTCGCCTGAAGCCATACCAATAACACAAAGAAATAAAACAGCACCGAATAATTATTTACATCTGTCATGTGCCATTGAGTTAACTGTCAGGCTGCCTCTATGCTGAAAGCAAACATGCTTTAAGCATAGATTAATGTATTAGTGCTCTGCGTTAGGAATAGGCTCATGAACATTTACATTTTAAATTAGTTAGTATTTCAAATGGAACATCCCATTGATCTCCTCGTGCACTAAAGTTCTTTCTTTGTAAAAGAAATGGATCCACTTTTAAAGGCTAGAGGCAAAATACTTTTTGAATATGCAAGTGCCATAAATTTACTATGTTACAAGGACTGGTTTTAGCCTCTGTGCTGCACCTAGGGTGGGCCATATTTTTTTCTAACATAGCCGTTTTATTCAAAACAAAGTGCATTGCAACTGTAAAATGTAATGTTGGGAATATGAGTCTCATGTACAAAACACTTTTGCACTCGCAAAACCTGCAAATCACAAAAAACAAGGGGGACTTATTTACGGGAAAGTAACGCAGCACGATGCCGCAAGCCATTTGGCTGCGCCATGCTGCGTTACTTTCAGAGCAGAGGGATGAGTCATATTTACAACAATATGACGACGGATCCCTGTACTCGCCATCCGGGCTGGCGCACAGTTGACTGCCATGTGCCAATGCAGGCACCCTTACACCAGGGTGCAACGGTGCCTGCGTTGCGGGGATGATTGTTTTTGTGCAGGAAGGTACAAAACGATGAGAAATAAACGTATTTCTCCTTGTTGCGCCTCCTAACACCTTCCCTGGGGAGGCGTAGGATTCTCACGCATTCCCAGGTTTATGAAACCTTGTAAATCTGGGAATGCAACAGAATGCAACAGAACCCATGGGTGTTGTGGGAACACCCAAAGCAGCACCCATGGAACACCCCTTTCATGCAAAGTGCTGCGTGAAAAGGAGACGTATTTACAAGGACATGAAAATCCACCCAGGGTGGCTTTACGTGTCCTTGTAAATATGGAGCACCAAATTGCGCCACCGGTGCATCACAAAAAGTGACACACCGGCGGCGCTAGGGGCTTGTAAATATGCCCCAGGGTTTGCAATCAAAAGGCTTATTTTGCTATATAAATAACTCCGTTTACAAGTGGAAAACTTTTACCGACTCACAAAACAGATTTTGCGGCCCATTATGAATCGACAATGTGGAGGGCACAGGAAAGAGGCATTGCTTCCTATTTGGTAGCTTTAATGGTATGCAGCATTGCTTTGTGACCGCATTCGCCTCACAAAATGCTGGAGAGAATGTAGTAGATCCCAGTAGATGAGTGAGTTGCCTTCAAACTACTGTGTCATAAGGGGTCACTTAGAACTTAGTGGAGCAGGGGCTGTGCACAAATTGGTGAGATTTCTACACCACTAAACCTGCGATAACTCTGGGCCACATGTTCAAAAGGTTTTAGCGGTCGCAAACGGAGAATCGGGTCGTTAGTGACTGCTAAATAGCCTTTTGACATGTACTAACCCTATTTTGCGATTCAATAACCTACCACCGACTCACAAAAAAAGTATGCAAGTCGGTATTAAGAAGGGGCTTGTCAAGGACGTCCCTTCCTAATAGCGAGTCGCAGGGGGATGTATGAATGTTTTACAACTGGAATGCGGTTGCATAACACTTGCAGTTTAATACCTACTTCAAGTAGATGATAAGCCAGTTGCAAATGGGAAGAGGTCTCCAGGGGACCCCTTCCCCTTTGTGAATTATTGTGAAAACGTTTTAAAAGCAGGCAGTGGTTTTTATTGATTACCAATGGGTCGCAAATTGCGACCTACCTCATGTATATTGATGAGGTAGGTCAATTGTGACCCCATTAAGAATCACTAAATGTGTCTGAGACACATTAGTACATCACATTTTGCGACTTCCTAATTGCGAGTTCCAAAAAGTCACAATTAGGAACTCGCAAAATGAAGTGGTCGTACATGTGGCCCTCAGTCCCTTGAGGAGTTGGGAAACTGTCAGATTCTCAACTGTGGCGTGTCAGCTTGCTTCCCTGTTGTAAAGCTATGACCCGATAGATCATTTCCTTATGGTTTGATGATGATGCTCAGAGTGTGTCACAACAGTAGACTACTTCTATTTACACACTTGGTCCTCTTACAAGTGCTCAGATGCAAGTCACACTTAAGGCACCTCTGTAGTTCACAATACCAGGTGGCCTGTTAATTCTGGGAGTGTGGAATAAACAGGAATTATAAATCCTAAAATTACCCTCTGAAACGACGAGTTACCGGGTTAATCTGTAATTCCAGGTTGAATTGCTCAGGAATTTTGAGAAATCTTCAGGGTGAAATGACAGGCATGCGGTGTACCCATGGACTTGTGATTTCCAATAGGTTTGCTAACAGTATAAGCCAGTGTTTCCCAAACTGTGGGTCGGTCGTGAGCCAATTTTTGGTGAGTCCCAAAATTGAAAGCAATAAATAATGATGCCTTTAAATTTTGTATTTATCTTGCCACATTTGGTGTGCTTCAAAGACAGAGTTACAATATCATGCTATGTCTTCTGCTGTTTAGTTTCTTAACATAAGGACTGATGATGACAAACTCCTCTCACTTTGCAGTCAGAGAAAGGAAAGTGAATTATATGACAATCTTGCTGGGGTACATGAACTGTGAAAGGAAAGGCTATAGGATGTATTTTTTTCTGTAATACACGACAAAATGTAAATACTTTTAAGTGAACTGTACACGTTCAGTAGTTAGGAAAGCAAAAATGAATCACTTTTTTTGTAATTCTGAGGTGTGATGAAAGCAAAGATTTTAAAAGGATCAGAACAAATCAAGACACCTTACTTGGATCATACACAAATAATAAATATGCAGTAAACCCCATTTCCACACATTATCATTTGTGTGCAATATTGTTTGATCAGTAAAACTGTATGTCTGCACAATATTAGTGACCATTTCAATGGAAAATGTGCCCTCTGTAAATGACAATGCGCTACCACACTATGCTTTAGTTACATTAAAAAATCGCCCTACTCATGTCCATTAGCTAAATGGGTTGCAAAAGTTTGTCAAGTTAGTCGTGGTACTAAAAGGTCTCAGAAGCACTGGTATAAACAGCCCCATGGGAATTCTAATGCACTCATAATGAAGCTCTGTGTTCATTGCAGGCCTCGAGTTCTCCCGTGACATATTTACAGGGCTGATCACACTGAGCTTGTGATGACTGCAAGCCCACAGGAAGCATGAAAAAAGGTGAGTTTTTGCACTTGCCATTTCTATCCCAATTCCACATGCAGAACTTCTAGAGTGCTGTCCGTTTAACTGCCTGAGTGGTGTGATGATGGGTTTCCAAAGCCTGCTGTAGATTTCTATAGAGACTGGCTATGATGGCATGAGTAACTTGAAGAGGGTGCATATGGGCATGTTGTACCGAAACCTGTACATACCAACACACTGACATTTGTTGGTGCACAGGCTTTTCAGAACATTTCCCTCACCACCACCCATGAGCCCATGTGCGGCAGTTCAGTGAGCTAGACTATTTTTCTAAATGGCCTTTTAGGCAGTGTCGCCCTCCCCCTCCGCTGCCAGCACCGCTAAAGGTGAAAAATAAAATAGTAATAAAATAATGTATTACCATTGTATTTTTTCCCTTTCCCCAGCCCGAGCCGGGTTAGGGGCCGTGGACACTGCAGCTGACTGGCAACAGGGAAGTGGTGCTCACTCAACCAGTTCACACTGAGCATGTCACTTTGGCCGGCTGTCTTGCGATGGCCAGCCTGACATGCGCAGTGTAAACCTCTCCACCCAGCTGTCTAAAACAACTAGGTGAAGAGCAGACAAGGGCCCTCAGGGCCTACAGGAGCATCGAGGCAGCCCGCTCCCGCCAATCCTGCCGCTGCTCTCATACTGCTGACATTATCAGCAGCATGATAGAGCGTTCAGATTATATGGAGAACTGCTGCAGCCTGCAGACCAGACCAGCGCCGAGGGACAGAAGCAGGAGGAACGGACCGGATACAAGCCAATGCATGCAGTGGATGAGTACATTTTTATTTTTTTATTCCTAGGCCTAAGACTCGCACTGCCTTCAGCCTCAATGCCAGAGTTCTCAGCCATGGTTCGTATGTCTTCAAAATATTTTAATGAATATTATAATAGGAGATTGACAACACAAAAAATAGCACTGAACTAGGTACACAAGATCATTCAAAATATTAACAATGGAATAACAGTACCTATATACAGGGATTAAATAACGTCTGTAATATATAGGAAATAGGAATGGTAACGCAAGATTAAAAGAAAAAAGAGAGGATTATAGATTATGATTCATGTAAAAACTAAGAATAGAGCTACTAATAATAACCATAAAAAACCTTATAAATATGTAAGTAAATAGAACAATTGAATAAAGAGGAATTAATAAAAAATGGGTAAATATATAGTGATCAATTGGTTTCCAAAATCTATGATATACAGAATTATTGTGGTTAACACCAGATAAAGATAGACTACCACCTCTTCTAGTAGCCATGGTTCGTTATAAACTCTGTTTATAGCGAGCTATGACTGACAGTTTTGGCATTGACCAGGCATTGCTGGTTTGTGATTGCCCACCCGATATTTCGAGTGCCAGCTGCCACTGCTTTTGGGACGCCTTTACCGAGTTGAGCTTAAAGGCAGAACTGTTTGAAGCAGTTTAGAGACACAGTGGCACAGGTTCAGCTTCCACTTCCGCCACCAAGTGGGAGCAAAATTCTTAGAGCTGAAAAAGGCAGGGCGATTAGTTCAAAGTGACGCAGGAAAAAGTAGGCATAGCTATGTCATGTGTCCAGTCCATCGATAGTGTCTGTCAAGGAAGAGGTTTGAGTAGAGTGAGACTTGCTCTCAGGCACACTGGCACCCATCTGTGGGAAGCAGAAAACAGAATTGTTTCTTTGAATCCACGTTTTTCCATGATGCCTTCTTAGACTATTGTGTCTTGTACACCAAGTTTAAGAAACAGATATTAAAGAGTGTGCGGACATATTGATCTTTGTCTTATTATAAGTTACCTTCTCAAAGACCCTAAAATATTCTCGTACAAAACTGCATACTCATGAAAGGTTTGATAGAAAAGAAAATGCAAACTAACTTTGAAAGAAAAATCCTTCTGTCCAACCCAAGTGTAGATTCTTACAAGTCTACAGAATTTCATATAAATCTTTTATCAAAATTTCCTGTTTGGAAACACCTTCTACTTCTTATGAGGCAGGGTGTATCCACCTTCTCTGGTAGTTGGCCAGCAGAACACACATGCCAGTGGCGAATTAGCATTCTGTTCCTGGCTCTCCAGCAGTCTTCTCGGCTGGTGGGCATTTAGCACCCCACTCTTCAGCCTTCTTCTCTCATGGCTAAGGTCAGGACTCTGTTTGGCCTACACAGCTTTATCTCTGGTTTCCTCTGTTCTCCTATAGGTTAGCTCAGCTGGTGCTAGAAACACCAGCCAATTCTACAATCAAGTTGCTCTGTTCTTATCTTTGTCTTCTTGGCTAAACCCATCCAGGACTGGCCCAGAGTAGCTGTGCACGTAGAGTGGCTCTGCCTAATCTTTTCACCCCAGAGTTATGTCAGGATCCTGTTGAGCAGACATGCTGAAAGCCCCTGCCATGCCTTGTTGTAGTCTGAATCTAGGTAAAACAGGGAAAGGGAGTGAGAAACACTGGGCTGGGGCTCACTCATGAATTAATTCAACACAGCCTGAGGGGAGGGCAGGGAAATCTCAGTGTTGGAGGAATGGTGCATCACTGAACCAGTTGTAGGGTAAACAGCAGACTACAGGTAAGTATCCGGTTACAGTCCAGAGTGAACTATTTAAACATATAAGTGATTTAAGCTTACTGGTTGTGGCAGCAGATATTGCTATGATGAGCAGTAGGAGACGAAAGCTGAAAGGAACCCTAACTCAAGGGAACCAAAAAGAGAAAAAAATAAGCCTATGAAACAAGTAAACTGGTGCCAATTGGTATGAAGTGGAGAGCCACAACAACTAACGACAAGTTGGCAGGTGTGGACTCCACGGCAGAATGGCCTTAAATACTGGCTGTATCACCTGTGCTTCAGTAACCAGCAAGGTGAGTGTTTAAGTGTATCAGTCAGTCAGTGATCTAGAGTTCAGTCTCTTCAGTCTTCAAGATCTTCAGCCCTGTCTAGGCTTACCCTTGATCGCCTGTCTGCACTGAGCATGAATGCTAACAAAGTGTTGTGCCCTGAGTGGACTGGGTTTGCATTATCCCTAGATGAGGCTGCAAGATGTTGCCACCCACTATTCTAAATCTCTAATTGCCTTTCTTCTGAATAGGTTACACGACAATAGAGTTTTGCTTCTCTGTCCAGTGGTCTAAACAATGATAAATGACTGCTGAAAATCTGCTCCTTCTCAGAGAAAATGCAAATAAATTCTTTCTCAGAAAGCCTCTGATTTTCTATAATTCAGGAAGAAATGCAGGATTAATTTCTACCAGAATTATCCATCTAATGGATGGATGATTTATGCATCTTAGCTTTGGTGTACCTCAACAATGCCATTTTAGTAGATGTTAGGACAGTAGAGGTGAGCCATGGTACTGCATAGTCTAAAATATTTTGTGACTGTAACGCATTTGCAATAAATCATTGAAAATCAAAAGTCAGGAAATTTGGGAGGGATGATAAAAATATGATAAAAATATTGCCAGAGTAATCGGTACCATTAATTTGGAAGCTGTTATATCTTGTTAAAAATGAGGACTGTTAGTGGACACAAAATAAAATGGAAAGAATTATGGTCATAAAGAAAGAAAAAAACAGTTTATGTGATGGGGCCTTGAACAGCTTCATTGAACAATGTGTGAGTTGGGGGTTATTCAGTGGCTCCGTACATAATGGCATTTCAGGGAAAGACCAGAACTCACCTACTGAGTCAATATGGGTAATTTACTCAAACCTAAAAAAGCATTGGCACTATCTAAAGGTACACGATGCACTGTTGACTTAAGCATCCATTGGATTTCTCTTGAACTCAGTATGCAGACACCAATTCAAAGGACTGAACAACGGCGTTTTATATCTGTAACTGTTTGCCTTCAAGCAGCAGTTAATATGAGGAACTATATGCTAGGGACTAGAACATTTTAGTGGAAAGGGGATTAAGTTTAGTTTTTTTTACATGACGTTTATACACAATTAGATGTATGTGATATTTGCAAATAAAAATAAGCTTCATATTGAATTGTCAATTAAAAAATATGATGGATATAACATTTGAGTTGAGGCAGGGTGTTTTAAATTATGTATTGTGCATCACTTCACATGTTATCACAGCGTGAAGGGATAAAGTATGATTTTCAATTTAAAGATTTATATTTTAGAAGTTCTGGTTCCTCTTAAGCGACTGCGATAAATTCCCTTCCTCACATTTGACGATGATTTCACAGTCACTTGGCAGACCCCACTCTGTATAGGTTTCAACCCATCCTCTGTAGGCCTTTAAAAAGATAGAGGGTTAACTTGTAATACCAAAGGCAACCTGGACATATTTGGAATTTTATACAATGCAAATGAATTGTCTAGTTTCATTTTTAAACAAATTTGTACATTTAATAGCAATCGCACAATTTGCTATAAAAGAGACTGTCTGGGCGACAGGAAAAGAGGGTTTCTCGCAGTTGGGAGACCACAGTTACTGCCTTGGGGACAACTAATGGGAAAAAGAATTGGCGGCCGTCGCAAACTGCACCTAACGGCCATGTATTAGAATAAGGGAAGAGGACAGTGTAGTGGCTCACATACTGCACAAGAACTTCTCACACCACTTTCAATCCATTGCAAGAAACTGTCCCGTCCCATTGCTCTCAAGCCTACTGTCCACACATCTCTTCTATGCTCCTCTGCTTGCTCTGACTTTGTGAACAGAGCAGGGTAAAGAAGGAGAATCAGGCTCGGTGTCTCCTGTGGCAGTTGTTGTCTGTGACAGAAGGCATCTGCAAACTGGAAATCTAGCTATCCTGGCGAGCCTTTGGTGTCTGGGAAAAAAGAGCTAATGATGTACGCCTAATAAGTGAGGGCCCATGAAGAGAGGCGTACAGGGAGTCTTTCTTTGTTTCCCTCAACAGCCCTCAGTAGCACTAAAGGATACAGAACAGCAGGCAGCCAGGATCTTCTCCTTGTGGCTGCATCAGCAGCAGGGAGGCCGTGAGAAAAGCAGTGGCACCTCAAGATGCAGCAGAATGTCCCCTCACTCATGCAGGGAAGTGCAGCTAGCTGTATTTGCTGTCCACAGCTTTTTTAGAAAGACTTATTTATCTTTAGGAGTTTTGTAATGCTCTGGACATGTCTTCTCACTACTACAGATCAGCACACTGAAGAAGGTGGGCCCCTCGTGGAGGAGTGGGAACCGCCCTCTATGTGAAAGGAGTTGGCAGGAGACCGGGACCAACATGCAGCATGCAAGTGACATGGGTGCCCCGGCCACTCGGTCGCTTCATTGCCGGCCCATGCACAGAGGCAGATTACATTTCGCTCTGCGCAAGAAGATGGAGCATGCAGCAGCAACTGTGCCTCAAATGAGGGGGAGGTACTGGAGGCGGTGGAAAGCCTCTGAAAAGATAGCAGTGGGGCCCCCACTGTGTGGGAGCAGGGCAGAAGGCCCACTGGGAGAGCCCGCTGCAGTAGTGGCACGCATGATGCCATCCAAAAGCGGCTGTTACCAAATGGGTGGGTGGGGGGGGCGGGGGTCAGAGAGCCGAGGGGGGAAGTCGGGAGGGAATTAAAAATAATAAAGAAGAAAAAAGAAAAGAAAACTTGCCCGGAAGTCACGGTCGTCACGGTCTTCTCCACCAGGAAGCACCCAGCCTCCCAGAATCCCTTGACCAATCACAATGCTGCCTAAAGCTGCATTGTGATTGGTCTGAGCGCCGTGGTTCGATGCTCAGACAGGGTGGGGCTTGCAGGCTGGGCATGCAGCAGCATTGTGATTGGTCTGAGCGCCGTGGTTCGACGCTCAGACAGGGAGGGGCTTGCAGGCTGGGCATGTTCTCCACTAAGGCTGTATAATACAGCCTGTGAAGAACATGCACAGTACGCATGACGGTTTGCCCGGCTGAGACGGCCGGCCAAACCTTCATGCACACTTTAGGTGCAGCCACCACTCTGCCTCCGGCCTCGACGTCAGGGGAGGCGGGCCCTGCCCTATCAGTGGGAATGCACCGCAGTGCAACTAAAATAGTAAAAATATCATGATAATAACGGACGGCCGTTATTATCATTTTATTTTTACTTTTCACTGCTTTAAAGCAGTGGGGCGACGCTCCTCCGCCTTAGCGGAGGAGCCTCCCCTGAAGGAGGCAAAGTGGTGGACCTTCCTGGACTGGCAGAGGGCGCTTGGGGGCCAATATTGGCTGCAGGTTGGGCCCCAACAGAAAAGGGCCATGGTCTTCTGCAGGAGGCCCTGGAGGAACACAGGGAAAGAAGGCAGCAGTTGGAGAACAGGGTCCCCAAGAGACAAGGAAGAGACCCACAGGCTGCATGGAGGGGCAAGAGTGGGCCCAAAGGAGGTGCTAATTGGTGAGGCCCCTGAACTCATGAAGCTGGACTCGACACCGGCAGAGGTCAGAAGACCGTGTTGGCGGGTGAAAGCTGCACGTGCAGAGCAGGCACCTCCAAGAGATGGCATCAGAGGTGTGTCCAGAATCGATTTAGATGGGGGGATACTGACAGAGTGGATACAATAGGATACACGTCCTGTTACAATGTTTCATAGGGCAAGGACTGTAGGAAAGTAGTATCTGCTTCTTATGGTTACCCCCACTTTTTGCTGATGACACAATGTTTTTGGACTAGTCTGACTGGGATCCTGCTATCCAGGACCCCAGTCTATCTGCTTTCTCCCTTAAATTGCTATGTATGTACTTTAGGTACACTCCAGATTGGATACTGGGGTACCCTTATCAGTCCCTAGTATATGGTACACCATGTACCCAGGGCATAGGTACCCCAGAGGCCTCCCATGGACTGAAGCATGTATTATGCCACCCCTGAGAGGCCACTCAAATTGACACGACCAGCCTGCTACCGCAGACTGTGTAAGCTGGTGCTTGCACCTCTTACTTAAGATATAGGTTCACTATATCTATCTAAATCACTACACTTACAAACCTATCAGTCACCCCTACGGCACACCTTATCAATCCTGAAGGCAGGGTGCTGGGTTTTACGTGAGAGGGTGCCCCTGCATGAGCAGAGCCCCTCTGCAGCCTTCGGAGACCATTTTCCGGGGTTGTCTGTGATGCAGCCAGACATATATGTTTAAGTGCATTATAACCTCGCTGTAAATGCTAACTTTAAAACAGCTGCTTAGAAACATGTCGTGTTTGGTGTCAAACACCTTGGAATCATACCTCCCACACCAGTAACTGGTGTGGGAGGTATGATTCCACCCTTCTAGAACCACTACTGTGGGTCACCGGTCTACCCGGTACCAGCTTTCACGACCTGGGCAGCACAAAATGGATGCTGCCAGCCACAGACACGCTTCTGCCCTCCTGCTGCTGAGCCAAGCTCGCGCAGAGGAAGGCATGACAATAGGTATCCTGTCACAGAGAGGTGTGACCACCTCCCAGACAGGGTTTAGTGTATTGGGGCTGGGTGGGTGCACTCTGAGAGTGCCAGAAAGTCTGCACTGGGGGCACATTTGGTGTCCCTGTGCATAGTCCAGCTCAAACCAGTTCTGGGAGCCATTGGCTCCTGCTCTGGCGCAAAACTGGACAAAGAACATGGGTGTAGCCACTCCTCTGTCCTGCCCCTCCCCTAGGAGGGTCCACAGAATCTTTCCAACCCCTTCCCATGGGTATAAAGTGGGCAACCTGAGTACAGGACTTTAGATTTTACCTGGACAAGATTCTGCTAAAAAGAAACCAAGTACTTCGACTGCTTGCACGACGCTGGACGACTGAAGAATCTCCCTTGGAGTAAAGGAGTTACTCCCCTGCAAAAGCAGGCACCTAAACACATCTGACCAGTTTGCTTCTCCCAAGCTCCTGAGGACTCTGAAGATTTCAGCAACACAAGAGGTGAGTTCCCGAAGGTGCTTGAGGTCGATCTGCCCTCTCAGTGATTCTGAGACCAGTATCTCTCGTGGGGACTGTGCAACCCGAACCCCTGTGCACCGCGTACATTTGCAGTTACATATGCTTAGTGACAATGCCCGAGCTTGTGCATTGGACTCCGTGTAGTCCCGATCCCGAGCAGTATTTGCACTGAAGATTCTTGTCCTCCACTTCACGAGTGTCCTGTGGGCTGGTACTTTGTAAACTTGCTTGAGGTCTCCTTGCAATCCCTGGTCCATTGGCCTGTGGGTCCTGGCGAGGGTCACCTTGTTAATTCTTGGGCTTACCTGGTTGCTCCAGACGTGCCCTGACTCTCCGTTGCTTGGAGAGTCCCCTGGACCTTGCTGGTCCTCACCGTAACCTTTTTCCTCTGACCTCGTGGGTTGCAGTTGCCAAGGCTTGTTGGTGCGCCAGCCGGACATCAACCCCTCAGCTCTCGACATCCTTTGTGGGACAATTCACCTCCGGACTTTGGTTGTCCTTGACGCCTCCTGGTCCCAGTGGCTGCAGAGTCAAACAACCCTTCACTCCTGAAGCACTCGACATCGGTGGGCATTCGACTACCGAGCCCCTAGTCACCTGAAGTGACCCAGACTCTGTCCCATCTGCTTTCAGGTTCCTCTCACCTCGAATCCAGGCTGGGATTCCACCGGACACTCTTCGCCCTCCTGGCAGCAGGACTTCTTTGCACTCCTCCATTGAAAACGACGAAGGTTTCCGACACCACTTGACCCCTATGCACCCGGCTCCTCTGGGATAGGTAACACGGGTACTTCGGTACTCACTGGTGGGTTGGCCTTAGAACCTCCTATGTTCCAAAGGGTTTGCTCGAAGTCCTCTTAGAAGTGTCCTTAACTTGTAAATTTGCAACTGCAGCTTTCCCATAGAGTTGCACGGAACACGCAGTTGTATTCCCACACTGCACCTGTCCTCCATGGGCTCCCTGTGTCACTCCTCTGGGTGGTTCCTTGGGGTCCCAGCGATTCTACATGCTCTAGGCACTGTGTCTAGTCAAGTCGTGATTGTTATACCATTTTTTTAGTATATGGTTTGGTCTCCCCCTGGAGCCCGCTGTGTATTTTGCTACTTACGAATGTTCTATCGTTACAGTATTGTGTGCTTTATGTTCTAATCTCATGTAGAGATTAGTAGAGAGTGTTATATTAATAAATACATATTTTTATATAACTACTGTGTGGTTCTCCTTTCATTTGGTCATTCAGGAGGTGATATTCTGGTAAAACAAGCTGCTTTACATTCCTTCAAGATTAAGCCTGAAGGCTGCTCTCCACAGCTACCACTAGGATAGCTTTCTAAAGGTTATCTTTGACCTCATACATCATAAGGGTCGTGTGGCCTGGTACAAGGTGCCCACTTTAACTAGTGGATAGCATATACCAACCCACCTTCTCACATTGGTGTGCAGCGGTTGGGATTCAAGCTTGCTATTGTTTTACCAGATAAATCTCATTGAGTGACTAACTGAAAACCACTAAGTATTAGGCACATATAATACATCAAGATTAGAATAAGTAAGTTCTACTGAACTTGGAGTTGGGTAAGCCAAGGGTCTAGCACACCCTTTCTCCAACTAAAGAGAGTTTAGTCTTCACTAGGTTAGGTAGGTGCCTACACCACACAACACTAGTATGTCTTCTAGAGAAGAAGCCAGTGGCTCTCTGCCAACTAGATACAATGGCATCTCATTCCCAGAAATGAGAGCCATGTGTGCATCTAGGAAGCTGAAGACAGGGAGAACAGCAAACACCCAACGTCTCATTGAGATTTTGCTCTTAGATGACCTTAGGAAGACCCCAGGGTCTGATGAGGTAGATAGAGTGGGTGGGGCAGGGAATGAGGAAAGGGCAGGAAGTGAAACCTTCTTTGACCTGGACTCAAACCCTAACCAGGAGAATCAATATGATTCTAACCTGGACAACCAAGATCTTCCTTCAGGTGGGGGAGAAGGCCCCAGTGGTCCTCTCTTTACCCCACCAGGAAGAGTACAGGCTTTACCTAGAAGATCCAGAACTCCCTCTGTGGAGTATAATCACTCAGGTACTTCTGTAGGGACTTCCATATCAAATAAGAGGGATTCCTCTTATGATAGACAGTGCCAATTTCTGGAGCTGGAGAGAGTCAAGCTCAGGCTCAAGAAAGAGCAAATTGGCCCTAGACACGGAATCCCTAGAGCTCCAAAGAGCAACAAGAAGATTGGGACTAGAGTCCCATGGTGGCAGCAACAATGTCTCTAGAACTAGAGAGTATTCTCATGATCATAGGAACCGGAACAAGATAGTCCCTCCCTATCAGAGTTAACCGTGGGCAATGAACTCCGCTCCGCCAGCGGAGGTTGCGGAGATTTGTTAACTACGCATTACATTGAAAACACGGAATTCATGCAATAATTCCGACTCCGCCACGTAGCAGAGTTAGCTACTGCACCCACAACCGTTTGATAAAACAACTTTAACTTTACATGTTAAAAAGCATATAACCAATTCACAAAAGTGAACTTTGAAAAATACCAGGCAATGAGAGAGGTGATGATTTTGGGGTCACCCCTAACCTAGGGGGAGGGCAAGCAGATGCCTTGAACACAAAGAGCATATCATGCTGAACGATTCAGTAGTGGTCCCATCCTCCTAGGACCACCCCAAGCAAAGTAATGGGCAAAAATACAATGCCAACCAAAGGCCCAGCAAAGCATTATGGGGCGAGATTCTAGAGTGGCAGGCCTTATCAATCCTGAAGGCAGGTTGCTGGGTTTTACGTGAGAGGGTGCCCCTGCATGAGCAGAGCCCCTCTGCAGCCTTCGGAGACCATTCTCCGGGGTTGTCTGTGATGCAGCCAGACATATATGTTTATGTGCATTATAACCTCGCGGTAAATGCTAACTTTAAAACGGCTGCTTAGAAACATGTTGTGTTTGGTGTCAAAAACCTTGGAATCATACCTCCACACCAGTAACTGGTGTGGGAGTTATGATTCCACCCTTCTAGAACCACTACTGTGGGTCACTGGTCTACCCGGTACCAGCTTTCACGACCTGGGCAGCACAAAATGGATGCTGCCAGCCACAGACACGCTTCTGCCCTCCTGCTGCTGAGCCAAGCTCGCGCAGAGGAAGTCATGACAATAGGTATCCTGTCACAGACAGGTGTGACCACCTCCCAGACAGGGTTTAGTGTATTGGGGCTGAGTGGGTGCACTCTGAGAGTGCCAGAAAGTCTGCACTGGGGGCACATTTGGTGTCCCTGTGCATAGTCCAGCTGAAACCAGTTCTGGGAGCCATTGGCTCCTGCTCTGGTGCGAAACTGGACAAAGGACATGGTGTAGCCACCCCTCTGTCCTGCCCCTCCCCTTGGAGGGTCCACAGAATCTTTCCAACCCCCTCCCTTGGGTATAAAGTGGGCAACCTGACTACAGGACTTTAGATTTTACCTGGACAAGATTCTGCTAAGAAGAAACCAAGTACTTCGACTGCTTGCACGACGCTGGATGACTGAAGAATCTCCCTTGGAGTAAAGGAGTTACTCCCCTGCAAAAGCAGGCACCTAAACGCATCTGACCGGTTTGCTTCTCCCAAGCTCCTGAGGACTCCGAAGATTTCAGCAACACAGGAGGTGGGTTCCAGAAGGTCCTTGAGGTCGATCTGCCCTCTCAGCGATTCTGAGACCAGTATCCCTCGTGGGGACCGTGCAACCCGAACCCCTGTGCACCGCGTACATTTGCAGTTGCATATGTTTAGGGACAATTCCCGAGCTTGTGCATTGGACTCCGTGTAGTCCCGATCCCGAGCAGTATTTGCACTGAAGATTTCCACCCTCCACTCCACGAGTGTCCTGTGGGCTGGTACTTTGCAAACTTGCTTGAGGTCTCCTCGCGATCCCTGGTCCAATGGCCTGTGGGTCCTGGCAAGAGTCACCTTGTTAATTCTTGGGCTTACCTGGTTGCTCCAGACGTGCCCTGACTCTCCATTGCTTGGAGAGTCCCCTGGACCTTGCTGGTCCTCACCGAAACCTGTTTCCTCTGACCATGTAGGTTGCAGTTGCCAAGGTTTGTTGGTGCGCCAGCCGGACATCAACCCATCAGCTCTCGACATCCTTTGTGGAACAGCTCACCTCAGGACTTTGGACGTCCTCGACATCTCCTGGTCCCCGTGGCTGCAGAGTCAAACAACCCTTCTTCACTCCTGAAGCACTCGACATCGGTGGGCATTCGACTACCGAGCCCCTGGTCACCTGAAGTGACCCAGACTCTGTCCCCTCTGCTTTCAGGTTCTTCTCACCTCGAATCCAGGCTGGGATTCCACAGGACACTCTTCGCCCTCCTGGCAGCAGGACTTCTTTGCACTCCTCCATTGAAAACGACGAAGGTTTCCGACACCACTTGACCCCTATGTACCCAGCTCCTCTGGGATAGGTAACACGGGTACTTCGGTACTCACTGGTGGGTTGGCCTTAGAACCTCCTATGTTCCAAAGGGTTTGCTTGAAGTCCTCTTAGAAGTTTCCTTAACTTGTAAATTTGCAACCGCGACTTTCCCATAGAGGTGCACGGAACACGCAGTCGTGTTACCACACTGCACCCGTCCTCCGTGGGCTCCCTGTGTCACTCCTCTGGGTGGTTCCGTGGGGTCCCAGCGATTCTACGTGCTCTAGGCACTGTGTCTAGTCAAGTCGTGATTGTTGTACCATTTTTTTAGTATATGGTTCGGTCTCCCCCTGGAGCCCGCTGTGTATTTTGCTACTTACGAATGTTCTATCGTTATAGTATTGTGTGCTTTATGTTCTAATCTCGTGTAGAGATTAGTAGAGAGTGTTATATTAATAAATACATATTTTTATATAACTACTCTGTGGTTCTCCTTTCATTTGGTCATTCAGGAGGTGATATTCTGGTAAAACAAGCTTTTTTACATTCCTTCATGATTAAGCCTGAAGGCTGCTCTCCACAGCTACCACTGGGATAGCTTTCTAAAGGTTATCTTTGACCTCATACATCATAAGGGTCGTGTGGCCTGGTACAAGGTGCCCACTTTAACTAGTGGCCAGCATATACCAACCCACCTTCTCACAAGACCCACACAGCAATGGCAGAGACAAAGGTAACACAAAGGGGCCAGTGGGAAAGGGGCAGAACTTCAATAATAGAGAAGATGAGCCTGTGGCTGAAAAGGCATCCAACAAGGGCAGCAGCAGAGGCCCTGGAGAACAGTTTCACAGAAGGCTTTAGTATTCCATATCATGCGCTGGGCAGACCAATTAAAATCCATAAGGTGATGGAGGTGGTGGTGCACGGAAAACGTCAGAAAGATACAGGCAGATAGGATTGCAGACCTGTTCAGGGACATGCCACTGCCAAACTTAATGATTTCCCCACTAGGAATTGTTCCAAAGAAAGTACCTGGAGAATTCAGGTTAATACACCACCTGTCTTGGTCTGTAGGAGATTCATTGAAGGACTTCATTGCAAAAGAGGACTGTATAGTACAGTACCTGGATAATGTGGTGGGGCTAGTTAGATATTGAGGAAGCAAGGTTGAATTGGAAAAGGCTAACAACCTGTTGGCGTTCTGCCTACTGCCAGTACTCCCAGTGGATTTTCTCTCACTAGGGATACAATTTGAGGGAGCCTATTATATACACAAAGCCATGCCCATGGGCTGTTCTGTGGCTTGTTCAGCTTTCAAATGTTTCAGTACATTCTTTAAATGGATGGTGAGGTTGTTGCTTGAGTCCAAACAAGTGACTCATTACCTGGATGACTCCCTCTTTGTAGGAAGATCAGGAGACCAGGGAGAGTGCACGAGACTCATGACAGTTATGCAACAAGTGATGGGGACCAGGAATGCCACTGGCAGAGGAGAGGATAGAGACCCTTGCCACCACGATGACTTTCTGGGAGATCAAGCTTGATTCAGTAGCGATGCTTTCCATACTGCCAGTGCAGAAGGTAGCGACCCTGGGGAGGTATTAGGGAGACTGACATGCGAGCTCCAGAAGCTAGAATAGCTACTAGGCCACTTGAACTTTGCCTGTAGTGTGGTAGCACTAGGGAGGGTGTTCTGTAGAGACATGGCTCTAGCCTTGAAGGCACATCTTAGCCACATCCAAGGGGAAATATAAATAAAGGACATGAGAGTTTGGATGTGATTTCTTGACAATTATATTAGAGTGACAACATGGATTGTCCCGCACCTGTATGAATGGGTTGTCAGAATATTCTCAAACACCTCAGGTGCTGGTGGATTCGGACTTTATTGGAATGGATTGTCTTGAGGTGGAAAGCTGACTAGAAGACACGTCAACATGGCATCTTTTTCTGGAACTTATTCCAGTATTTCTGGCAGTGGTGCTGTGGAGATGTGAGCTTGCCAACAGGTGTATGACTTTCATGATTGATCATGAGGCGGTGGTAAGTGTGATTAATAAGATGACAGAATTTGATCGCTGGTTGCTGAGATTGCTGAGAGAGTTGATGTTGAGGTGTGCTTGAATGTGTTGTTCTGAGCTAAGCAAATTCCTGGATTGGGAAATTAACTGCTGGATGCTTTGTCTTGATTCCTGTGGTTGAGGGTTATGGTTTGGTGCTGAATTCAGATCGGTTGAGGGAGAAGGTGCCAGAGGAACTTTGGGTGCTTGGCAAATGAGTGCAGGGAGTTTGGCTGGAGGTTTGCTGGTAGAATTGATTAGGATTTCCTATCTCAAACACACAAAATGTGATTGGAGGAATGCTTGCAATAAGTCTAACCACTGGCAATCCCATGGGGTAGCATTTCAACCCAGAGCTCGTTTGCCCATCAAGCCACCTCAGATTAGGCACAGGCTTATGCAAATCAATCTTGTTCCTGCTCCAATAGGATTAGCCAAGCCTCAACTACCAAACCAGGTCCTCTCTGAATAAAAGCAACCCAAGACTGGTTTCAACCTAATTGGACCTCTTCAGTTGGGTGTATCTTGGTTCTATTGGCACAGGGATCAATGGACCTATGTCTGGGCATACTCTTCGCCACTTAGGGTGTTATATCATATTCATTGCTTTCTGTTATAAACTGCTGTATGTGATATATTTGTATCCATTTTTATTATGCACATAACATGTACATGTGATACTCTATTTGGTGCCACTGATTAGAAGGGAACTGTGAGAAGCATGTTTTTGCACTTTGTATTTACTTTTCGCTGACTCGTGTACCTTTTGCAGACATCTTTATGTCTGTGCAGAATTAGACAGTTGAAGGACTGAGTGAGTGAAACAGGCAAAGAGTGGGGGTTGAAGGGCAGGAGATCAAAAAGGCTTGGGGCGGGACTATCTTGCATTTTTCTGCATGCTTTTATACCACATTATTCTTTTATTAGGTCGAGCCCAGAGCCAGCGTGCAAGTGCTGCTCTGGGGTTGATCTGTGGTAGTAGAGTACGGGGGAGAAGCCACGCCCACTCCCCCTCCCACTTTTTCATTGACTTGTGTCTTTGTCCTTTCTAAATGCTGCCTTCCGATTGGTTTATAGGCTGTTAGTCCCTCCTTATGACGGCCATGTCGTCATTTGTATCCCTCCATGGCTACTGGCCCCTTTACTTCGTGTTGCATGAGCACTATTTTCTTCCCGTGCCCCCCTCCCACTGTTCGTGCCTTCTCTCCCGCCCCCCCACTCCCATTGTTCGTGCCTTCTCGCCTCCCTGCCCCCCGCCCGCACTCCCGTTTGCAATCCAATAGGTCTCGCGTAAATGCGAGTCCTATTGCATTGCAAATGCTTGTTTAATGCACTTCGGCCATTGCTTACATTAGTTACTGCCGGTGAGGCAGGACCCGCCCCTCCTAAGGTCTGCTTCCAAGCATTTTCATTGATGCGGTTTTCCCATCTGCTGTCTGGGGTGTGCACCATGTCTCAGGTACTAATGCTATAATAAACGTTATATATACAGTGGGCCCGATTCACAAAAGTAATCTGAGACAAAATCCTAACTTTACAACTTTCGGTATTCATAAAGGGCATTTACTAGTAGTAAAGTTAGGATTTTGTCTTCATTTTGTCTTAAGTTTTGTTCTTAAGACAAAATCCTGATTAAGTTTAACTTAAGTTTAACTTAAGACCAAAACTTAAGACAAAAACCTAACTTTACTACTACTAAATGCCTTTTGTGAATACCGAAAGTCGTAAAGTTAGGATTTTGTCTCAGATTAATTTTGTGAATCAGGCTCAGTGCTCTGTGGCACATCAGAACTAAGTTGCATCGGTGTTAAATTCCAAAATATTTTTCTTTTCCATTCCAGCTGGTTTTACTGAAGCTAATTGTATATCAGTCTTACAACGGTACAGGGAGATCGTCGTTAGAGCTGACTTCTAGCATGCTGCTGTAACAAGACAAGTCTGTTGTGAACGCGTTTTGAAATGTAGCGGAAGCAGTTTGTCCCCGTTTGCTTCCTGTACCCGGGGAAAGATGGCGGTGCAGGACAGTGATGCCGAAGAGGAGGACTTCGTTATGTATGGAAAACCTCTTGAGCCTCTGGAAGAAGGTAATTCCCACTCAATCAATCAATCATGGAATTGTAAGCGCGCTACTCACCCGTGTGTGTCTCAAGGTGCTGAGGGGGGGAAGGGGTCTGCAGATCTGTTTAGCCGAAGAGCCAGGTCTTGAGGGTCTTCCTGAAGGTGTTCAGGGAGGGGGCGCGTCTGATGTCTGCCGGTAGCTCGTTCCAGGTCTTGGCTGCAATGTGAGAGAAGGATCTTCCGCCTGCTCTGGCTCTGTGGATGCGCGGGATTTCGGCCAGTGCGAGGTTGGAAGATCGGAGGTTTCTTTTGGGTACGTGGAAGTTGATTCTGTTGTTGAGGTATTTGGGTCCATTGTTGTGTAGGCATTTGTAGGCGTGAGTGAGGATTTTGAAAGTGACTCTTTTCTCCACAGGGAGGCAGTGGAGACTTCGTAGGTGTTGGCTGATGTGTTCGTGTCAGGGGATGCCAAGGACGAGTCTGGCGGCGGTGTTCTGTATTGTCTGGAGTTTGCGGAGTAGGGACTTGTTGATGCCGGCGTAGAGTGCGTTTCCATAGTCCAGTCTGCTGGTGATGAGTGCGTGGGTGACTGTCTTCCTTGACTCAGGGGGGATCCACTTGAAGGTATTGCGGAGGATGCGGAGGGTGTTGAAGCAGCTGGAGGTGACGGCGTTGACCTGTCTGTTCATGGTGAGTGATGAGTCGAGTATGATGCCGAGGTTCTTGGCGTGGTCTGACGGGGTAGGTGGGCTTCCGAGGGCGGTCGGCCACCAGGTGCTGTCCCATGCAGAAGGGGTGGTACCGAGGATGAGGACTTCTGTCTTGTCAGGCAGCTGTTGGTCATCCAGACTGTGACGTCTTGCATTCCTTTCTGGAAGCTGAGTTTGGCAGTGGTGGGGTCTTTGGTGAGGGAGAGGATGAGCTGGGTGTCGTCGGCGTAGGATACGATGTTGAGGCCGTGTTGTCGGACGATGGCTGCGAGGGGGGCCATGTAGATTTTGAAGAGGGTGGGGCTCAGTGATGAACCCTGTGGGACTCCGCAGGTGATTTTCGTGGGGTCGGAGAGGAAGGGTGGGAGTCTAATCCTTTGGCTACTTCCGGGGAGGAATGATCGGATCCAGTCCAGGGCTGTTCCTTGTATGCCTGCGTCGTGTAGTCTGGCGACTAGTGTGCGGTGGGAGACGGTGTCGAAGGCCGCTGATAGGTCGAGTAGGATGAGGGCTGCGGAGTGGCCTTGGTCCAGGAGGGTGCGGATGTTGTCTGTGGCGGCGAGTAGGGCGGTCTCTGTGCTGTGGTTGCTTCGGAATCCGGATTGGGACAGGTCGAGGACGGCGTTCTCTTCAATGAATCGTGTCAGTTTCCTGTTGACTGTTTTCTCTGCAACTTTGGCTGCGAAGGGGAGGAGCGAGATGGGCCGATAGTTCTTGAGGTCGGTGGGGTCAGCTGTGGGCTTCCAGTTGTCTGGGAAGGTGCCTGTTTTGAAGGTGGTGTTGATGGTGCGTTGTAGTTCGGGTGCGATGCCGGCAGCGGCTCTGTGGTAGATGTGAGGGTGGCAGGGGTCGGTGTGGGCCCCCGAGTGGATGCTTTTCATGGTCGAGGCGGTGTCTTCGGCCGTGATCGGTGTCCAGTTGGAGATGGTGGGCTGGCTGGTGTTTCTGGGGGGCGGGGGCCGTCTGTGGCGCCTGCTGGTTGGTCGATGAAGTTGTCGTAGAGGTTTTTGATCTTGAGGTGGAAATAGGTTCCAAGCTTGTCGCAGAGGTCTTGGGATGGGGTGATGTCTGTGGCTTCGCTGTGTGGGTTGGTGAATTCTTGAATGACACTGAAAAGTTCCTTGGAGTTGGGCAGGATTTTGTTGTGGATGAAGTTCCTCTTGGTGGCTCTGATCTGGTTGTGGTAGTCCGTCATGGCGTCCTTGTAGGTGGTGTGGTTTTCGGTTGTCTTGGTGTTTCTCCAGTTCTTCTCCAGGCGTCTGCAGGTGCGTCTGGCTTCTTGGAGAGCGGTGGTGAACCAGGTGGCTTTCCTGGGGCGTTGTCTGTCGGGGTTGCGTAGCAGGGCGAGCTCGTCTGCGCAGTTGGAGATCCAGGTGTGGAGTTCTCTGGCTGCGTCATTTGCGTCGGGTGCCCAGGTGTGGTTGTCTCGGGTGAGGGTGGAGTTAAGTTGCTTGTCTGTAACCTTGCTCCAGTTCCTTCGAGGTGGGCGTGGGGCTGGTTTGGGTGCCTTGGGTTTGTTGATGGCAAAGTGTACGCAGTGGTGGTTGGTCCATTAGGGCTGCGTTGTGTGGCTGAATTGGACGCTGTTTCCTGCCGCGAAGATGGGGTCGAGGGTGTGTTCTGCTCTGTGGGTCGGTGTGTTGACGAGTTGTTTAAGTCCGATGCTGGCGAGGTTGTCACGAAGGATAGTGGAGTTGGGGTTGCTGGGGTTGTCGAGGGGGAAGTTCAGGTCTCCAATGAGTATGTAGTTTGTTAAGGCGATGGCGTGGGGTGCGATGAAGTCGGTGATGGTGGTGGCGAAGGGTGTTCGGGGGCCGGGGGTCTGTAGATGAGGGTTCCTCGGAGTGTGGCTTTGGGGGTGGTCTGGATCTGGAAGTGCAGGTGTTCGGCGGAGGGGAAGGTTTCGCTGGAGGTGGTGAGGCGGAGGGTGCTCTTGTGGGCGATGGCGAGGCCCCCTCCTGGGTGGTTGGGGCGGTCTTTCCTCTGGATCTTGTATCCATCTGGGATGGCGGTGCTGATGTCGGGGGCAGAGGATGCGTTGGTCCAGGTCTCTGTGAAGGAGGCGATGTCGGGCTAGAGAGAGTCGAGTAGGTTCCAGATTTCCATGGCGTGTTTGTGTACAGAGCGTACGTTAAGGAGGATGCATTTTAGGGTGTCGCCGGTGCTGGCATCGGTGGTGTTGGAGGCTGGGGTGGCGGTGAGGGTCTGGCGGCAGTGGAGGCAGGAGAACTGGCCGTGGGTCGTGTTCGGTGAGGCCTGTTGGCATTCTCTAAGTCTTCCAGGGTTGAGTGCGAGGAGGGTGGTGGTGTCGTAGCGATGGGTAGTGGGAGGTCCAGGGTTTCTGGTGCTGGCCGCGGTCGGGTCGCGGACGGGCGCAGATGGGCTTGCCTTTGGCGCGCCAGCGGCGCGCCCGCTGCGAGTGTCCGCTGCGCGACCGCGCAGCGGCCGCCATTAAATAGGGGAGGTGGGAGGGAGGAGAGGCTGGGAGGCGGGAGTGGGGGAATTCCGGGGGGGGAATTCCGGAGCCGAGGGGCCCCAGGGGCAGCAGCGGCGAAAGGCGAAAGGAACAGGCAGGCACGAGAAAATAAAAACAGTGGTGGAATTAGAGCAGGACACAGATGGGCACAATAACAGTGGCACAACAGGGAAAAATTAAGAAAAGAAAAACGGCTGAGAAAGGTTACGGTGGTTGCAGGCAGTCTGGTCCCACTTGGAGCGGGCAGCAGGCGCAGGAGCCGGCAGCAGCCTCGAACCTCCCAAGGAGGAGGTCGGGGTCTGGAGGCAAGAGATGGCACAGCGGAGCTGCGGGGAGAGAGTGGACTTAGACCGAGGGTCGGAGGTCTTACTCGTGCTCCCCCGCAGCGGCCGCCATTAAGCAGGGGAGGTGGGAGGGAGGAGAGGCTGGGAGGCGGGAGTGGGGGAATTCCGGGGGGGAATTCCAGGGGGGAGGGGCCGCAGGGGCAGCAGCGGCGAAAGGCGAAAGGAACAGGCAGGCACGAGAAAATAAAAACAGTGGTGGAATTAGAGCAAGACACAGATGGGCACAATAACAGCGGCACAACAGGGAAAAATTAAGAAAAAAAAAACGGCTGAGAAAGGTTACAGTGGTTGCAGGCAGTCTGGTCCCAGTTGGAGCGGGCAGCAGGCGCAGGAGCGGGCAGCAGCCTCGAACCTCCCGAGGAGGAGGTTGGGGTCTGGAGGCAAGAGACGGCACAGCGGAGCTGCGGGGAGAGAGTGGACCTAGACCAAGGGTCCACTCTCTGGATGATCATTTTATTTCCCTCCCTGGGATGCGGGCATTTGTCCTAGCGAGTGCTGTGAGGCAGTCTGCCTGACATTAATGTTTACGCACGTGACTGTAATACGGAGCAGTAGTCTCACTGCCCTGTACTTTGTGGTGTTGACGCACTGAGTACAGCTGGTGGCTTTCAAAATGTAAACAGCCATAGAGTACACTTTTTTCAGGTCTACGTGCGAGTAGCTCACCGAGTACTTGTTTAAAG
This sequence comes from Calotriton arnoldi, assembly GCA_963921515.1. NCBI lineage: Eukaryota > Metazoa > Chordata > Amphibia > Caudata > Salamandridae > Calotriton > Calotriton arnoldi. The sequence continues at coordinate 1,075,699 of CAWUFW010000868.1, read as the reverse complement.
CTTGCATACCAGAACACAAAGAAAAAACTGGAGTGGGATAACCACCCACGCATGAACCTGGGAATATTTAGATCTCACAAACGTAAGCAGAGATATCAACACGGGCAGACGTGTACGTGCAGGGACAGCTTTGAGGTGGTTGGCCATGTGACAGGGGGTTGAGGCATTTAGCCATATATTTACTGAGCGCTTCGAGATGAGCGGCGCATCAGCACGATAAACCAGCATTTGCAATGCAATAGGTCTCGCATTCACACGAGTTTGAGCTATTGCCATTGTAAATGACAATGCCTTTTATTTATGTTTTGGGTTTTAAAACATAAATAAAAGGCATTGTCATTTACAATACTAATAGCTTAAACTCTCGCAAATGCGAGACCTATTACATTGCAATAAAGGGCCATCTCGACCGCTTGTTTATTTTGCTGTACGGCACGCTTTAACAATAGTGGCTGCACGCCTTGTTTCTGCAAGGGCTGCAGTCTCCGCTTCTGCATCCTTGAGTCCTCCTTCACTTGAAAAGTGCAACATCTCCACAGCCCTTCTCTGCCACTGCGACCCGCTGCATACCCTCACTGTCTAGCTGCATGAATTCAATCACGCCGGCCGCCGTCTCAGGGTTGCCATATTGTATATGCTTTGTCTGTGCCTGACTGCTCTCCTCATCACTTGTGGGGCTTCACTTGAATCTGCCAGTCACCGCCACATGCCACATGCCACACGCCCTCACTGCCTCCAGTGGTGTTATCAAGTGAGCACTGGGCGATGATAAGGGCTCCAACCATACTTTGTGAATTCCATTTCCGGGGTCAGCCCTCTAAACTATACTGTAGCACCCGGTGTTTTCCACTATGCTGTCTCGATGTGCAACCCAGTTGGTACATGTGCCTCCCTCCTCAAAGGTGACTTAATTGTATTTTATTCACAACCAAACACATTAGCGCCACTTTACAGAGTTTGCCAGTGAAGCACTACTTTCGTTTTCTCTTCTTTCCTTAAACAACAATGATCACTTTTTCTGCTCTGCTGCTGCCCCTCCTTCCTCTCTCTTTCCTCCTCTCCCTCTTATTCACTCTCTCCGTCTCACTCCTCCTCACTTGCTGAAGACTATTACTTCAACAAATGGCTCTTACCCGTTCTTTCCTCTCCTTTCCTTTATTTGTTCCCTGTGAAATGGATCCAATCCCCCCACCCCCCGAAAAACACTTTGGGGCCGATTCACAGAACTAATCTGAGACAAAATCCTAAACTTACTACTTTTGGTATTCACAGAAGACATTTAGTAGTAGTAAAGTTAGGAATTTGTCTTAAATTAGCATTTTGTCTTAAATTAGGATTTTGTCTTAAGTTAGGATTTTGTCTTAAGTTAGGATTTTGTCTTAAGTTAAACTTAAGTTTGTCTTAAGTTTTGGTCTTAAGACAAAATCCTAAATTAAGATAAAATCCTAATTTAAGAGTAAATCTAATTTAAGACAAAATCCTAACTTTACTACTACTAAATGCCTTCTGTGAATACCGAAAGTAGTAAGTTTAGGATTTTGCCTCAGATTAGTTCTGTGAATCGGCCCTTTGACAGTAAATGTCGTCTTTTTCACACATTTTTCTATTCGAAAGTGCAGCCTCTGGGCGAAGAGAAAAAAATAAGGTTAAAAATACTAAAAATAACAAGCATTTGTAATGCAATAGGTCTTGCATTACTGAAAGTTTGAGCTATTGGCATTGCAAATAATAGTGCAATGCCAATAGCTCAAACTTTCAGTAATGCGAGACCTATTGCATTGCAAATGCTTGTCTATAAAGGTCTACACATTTCCCTGTGCATCAATGGGATGTTAGAAGGAAATGTGGGAAGGAAGTAGGGTTTGCAGGCATATGGTAAAGAAAGTGTAAGATGGAAGGACTGGAAGAGAAGGTACTGGCCTATTTACCATGCAAATTTACTTCCAAGGTGTAGGACCAAAGGATGGTGTGCCATTTCAGTACACATTATGGAGTGAGTAAAAGGACAGGAGAAAGGAAACAGGTAACGAAAACGAATACGAATACAATGACAGTCTTATGAAGGGGGAGTGTAGGCAAAAAATGCAGGGTTCAGAGTGTTAGTGGGAGCTAGTAGGGATGAGGGGAGTGGGTTAGACAATTTGTGAGTGGGGCAGTTGGGAGATAAAAAAGAAAGAAGAGGGAAAGAAGTAGAGGAGGAGGGAGCAAAGAAGAAATAATGGAAGCAAGGACAAGAACAGAAGCAGCCATTAAAAATGACAAACAATATTTGAAGGGAACAATTTGTGGTTTAGCTGGGGGTGATTTATGTGAACCTTCTAAAGTCCTTTGGTGCATTTTGGGGTTTTGCACGAGTTGCAGGAGAGGTAAAAGGGCCACAGCCCAACATCTCTCTAAAATCAAGCTTTCAAGACAACCGTTATTAAGTCGTGACGATTTTATGAATGCAGTTGTAAGAAACTGAATTCCATAGACCGAATTATACATCACTGCTTCCTGCCATCTGCTTATCTGGGGTGCTGGTGCCCTTTGAAAAGGTGATGCAATGGCTTTACCAGGGCGTAGCTATCATTAGTGCAGGAGGTGCAGTGGCATTTGGGCCCAGCGCCCTTCGAAACACACTGAACCCTGATAATTGTTGTAATTTACCACCACTACTGCAGTCAAAGGGGCCATTTTCCATACCTCCTCCTATGTCACCGGGTTTTACCCCGATCATTCCAGCTGTTAAACCGGTTCTTCCCCCTTTGTGGTTCAATGACACCTTAACCAAGACCAGCACAAGTTTACTATCACTAAGAGGCAATTTCTTAGGATCTTCAGTGCACTATGCGCCTCTCGATGCTGCTCTCAGCATTCACTCTCCTCAGTGCCACCCTCCATACCCAAGGCCTTGCTGGATATCTCCAGTGGTCAGGTGGTGAGTGCAGCACTCCTCCTCCGGGTACCATGAACCACTGCTCCCCCCTCTCTGGCCCTCCTAATACATGCATCCTTTGCTTCACTCAAGTTGCTGAGCTCATGATACCAAAGTGGTTCCCTGTGAGAGCCCATGACACTAGCATGACCAAACAAAAGCATCTCTGACATCTCGCTCTTACCATTCTAAGGACTGCACCTCCATTCTAAACCACATCATTAGATGGGATTGGTGACACCTTAAACACTTAAAGAGGTACATGAACAATCCAAAAACTGTAGGAAGTAGATTTTAGAGGTTTGCTGGGGTAAGAGCGCCCAATTCCTTACCGAAAGCAGTCCTGGCAAAAAAGTGAAAACCAGCCCTGCTCCCTTCATGTCTCTTTCTTTCCCATCTCCTTCTTTCCAGTCTCTTTCTCTTTTTGCCCGCTGTGCCTACTGCCATAATTGCTGGAGACAGAGGCAGCAGTGAATCACCTTCAAAATCGGCGTCCAATGGCTCCAGCCCCCTTGGGAAATGCCCAGGGGCGTAACTTAGTCAGTAAGACTTAAAGGGTGTGAACTTCAGATTTTCCCACAATCACGCTGTCCTATCATGTTAATTATTACATGAGAAGCAGGGCATGAGGGTGGCTTAAGGGTCAATGGAAAGGGAATGGAGTGCATATTGTGAGGGGGACTTAAAACACAGTATTTTGCAAAATACCCGTTTTTAAGACCTTCAAAGCAGAAGAGTGTGTGGGTTTTTGTCTGAGTGTATATTTAAAAATCCCAGGTGAAATCCGACAGACACCTGACAGACACCTTACCATACCCGACTGAGAGCTCCTGTACCCAACTATGTACTAAATGATACATTTATTAGGGGGGTGTAACACCCCAAACACTCACCCTGAAACTACGCCCCTGGAAATGCCCAGTGGAATAAATGGCCAATCCTTCCCTTGTCTACTGTAAGTCTCAATTTATGAACGAAAAGTACACCAAACCCCAACTGTTCTTGCTTGATTGGGCCAAGCCTATTTCAGCAGCTTTTCCAAATGTTATTTCAAAACGCAACGTTGCTTGTTCTAACCACTTTAGAGGGATGAAAGGAGGAATCGGTCCTGCCAGACTTGAAGCCTGGTGGTCAGTGAACAGGCAATACTTGAGTGTCTGTGGACACCTTTCTGAGTCACTTTGCTATTGGACATCTTTCCGATTGAAAACAACAGCCGAGTAGCCCATCTAGACAACCAGGAAAGCATAGAACATAGATTGTGGTCATCTACAGTGCTTAATTTCAGCCAGTGGTTTCCGGTGCTACGCACCACACTTAATTGTCAACACCAGTGCCGGTGACAGTCTGCCACAAAGTGGCACTGTCTGGCTAATTTAGAGATGACCACAACAACAGTTAATTATTAATTTACTATACATTGAAAATGACTATTACCTGCAGCCCAGCCATTCTTATAGCTATGGGAGCCTGGAATAGTCTGAATTGTCACACCTGTAGAGTGTGATGGTTAAGTAGCTGTGTTGTTACTATCATCGGCAGCATGGTAGGGGCAATATGTGGTGCAAGCTGCAGTGGCCTCCTGACAAGAGCCCTGGCACTTATTTATTTTTTCACAAATTAAGCACTGGGTCATCATTGACACTGAAAGTTGCTCCCGTTGAAATAACCGGAAGTGTCATGATCTTTATTATGACTGCAGCGAACGATGAGGTGGCGGTCAAAGCACCGACATGATTGGATAATAACGTCTGTCCTCTTTTGTGGTGCCCGAGGCTGCGCTCTTAATCCAAAGACTTCGGCAGTGACTCACCGGCTGCCTTGCGCGTGCCTCTTTCAGCCCCCCGTCTCGAATCTCACATTGCAGTTACCTATATCATGTCAACAGTGAGCTCTTTTATACGCCGCAGCAGAACATGAATGAAAGAAAACCTATTTATTGTGCCGCAAGCAGACGGCGTGAGTTAGAGTGGCAGGCGCCCTGATTTTGTGTGACAGAGCAGTAATGGATACATGAAAGCACCGACCCGACTCAGCTCGTACATGGTTCGAATTACTTCAATTTAATTCCTCGCCAAAAGGAGACACGTTTAGTTAGCAAAATTAATCAGCAGCGGCTCAGCTCTGATGATGAAATGTAAAATGATGCAGAGTACTGCTTGAAAAACAGTGCACATCTCTGAAAAAGCGCAGTGTTGACATTCAAGCTGTGCTCAGATTGTTCAAAGCGAGCCTAGTGTCCATCATGCGCAGAGTTTCTCCTTCGAGGCGCTGTGCACTGTTCACAGGTAGTTGTACGGCCTTCCACCGGTCTTTATAGCGAAAAAACAGATTCACATTTACACTCCCACAAGATACGTAGCCCCCCGCACCTCCGGATTGGGGCAGAAAATAGACCTGGGCACCAAAATAAAAGTGCCCCCATTAGCCAATCAAAGAGCTATTAGAGTGGCACGCGTTTGCAAATAGGAGACGTTTTGAGCTTAAGACATGCTGTATTACTGTTTTGCAAAATATTGCTGACTGCATGCCATTGTGCTTGCTGAAGACAATATTTATGGTAATATCAGCGAAATCAATAGTAAAAGCCGGGGCAACAAACTACAAAACAGGCCCAAACGCTGTCAGATCAACCCGTCTGACACTGCCAGACTGCCATGTATGCCAATCCGACCCCCATTGACCCCTTGCTCCTTCTGCTATTGAAAAGTCCAAAATTCAAGCAAGACCGTCTGGGTGGCAGAACTTTCTCTGTCCTGGTGGCTACCTTCCAGAACTCTCTCTATTAAAGTCACCAATCTATGTTTCAACTGTGGATCTTACTTCCATAAGTCCTCTAAGAGTGACCCAGTGGCGGCTCCTCGGTTAAGGCGGAGGAACATCGCCCCACTTCTTTAAGGCAGTGCAATACAAAAAATAAATAAAATGATAATAACTTCTGTTATTATCATTTTATTTTTTGTACTCCAGTTCCACCAGGTTAGGGCGGGGCGGGCTGGGGTCCAGTGACGTCGGGGAGGACGAGTGGCTGGTGCTGCACCAAAAGTGCTCATGACTGTTTGGCCGGCCATCTCGGGCCGGCCAAACACTCATCTGCACTTTGCATGTTCTCCACTCAGGCTGCATTACAGCCTGGGTTGAGAACATGCTAAGGCTCCCTTTCCTTCTCTGAGCACCGAACCACGGCACTCAGACCAATTACAACGCTACTATCAACAGCGTCGTGATTGGTCAGGGGAGTCTGGAAGCCTGGTTGCTTCCTGTTCCTGGGAGGAGAGGCGGTGGCTGGCGACGGCGACCAGCAGGTAAGTTTTCTTTTTTTTGATTTCCTAACCCCCCACCTTTCCCCGCCACCGTCCCCTACCAGCCGCCACTGTCTAAGACCTATCTGTTTGTGGCAGCTTATAATTAGGCGGTTAGACTTATTGCAAGTAGTCCTCTCATCACATTTTGTATGTTTGATGTCTTCTCATTACCATTCAGTAGAAACCCAGACACCAATGATATCTGAATGTGAAATTGCCCTGTGAGGTCCAGGCCAGGGACCCTGAAAATTATATTAGCAAGCAACAAACCCCCATAATCCTTCCATCTTTACAATATTTTGCTCCTTTGAATACCTATTAATGAAATAATATTTAGTGTACAGCATTTTATACTGTACATCTGCCACTTATAAGTGCTTGAAATAATTGGTGTTATTATTACAGAATTTAATGAAACTCACTGTACTGACCTCGTAAAGATAGAAGGTTGAGTTGGCTTAGTACACATCTAAATGGACGTCCTGATTATCACAAAAGCAGTCAACAATGAACACGTAGCTTACTGATCCACAGAGCCGGCTTTAGCACTAGTGGTGCCCGGTACAACAATATGTTTTGGGGCCCCCCATGACCTCCTCCTTGGATTCCCTCACTACCACCCAGCAAAAGTGCCCCTCATATCTCCATTGCCCCTCTCTCAAATACATTTAATTTGTTTTATTGCGCTGGTAAAGGCTGACTTTACTAATCCACTCAGCTATCCACACAGAATACAGATCTGTTCTGTGCAGCAGGCATATTAACCCTCTGAGCTACTTTATGGCGAGTCAAAACTGCCACTAGACAAAACTCCAATCCCTCTCTCTAGCAGGAACCTTAATCAGCAGAGTTATCTTGACATTTTTATTGCTGCTTGAAAACTGGAGGCACAAGGAACTCTGCAGCAGGTACTTTAAATGGTAAATTATTGCTAAACACAGGGCCCCCATTGAGGTCAGTGCCCCCCTCTCAAGATCAGTCCACAGTGCGGCCGCACTGGTAGCACCACCCTAAAGCCGGCCTTGCTGATCCATCTTGCTGGCATGCCCCACAAGCCAACAATCTCCTTTGCTTGCACCTTGATATACTACCTGCTTTAAAAAAATACCTATTTTCCTGGAACCTCCCAAAATCTTCACCAAAACATCTTCCTTATATCAAACAGGATTTTCTTTTTAGGTGGTGTTGGAAATGGCCCTTTTTGCAGAGCTACCCCAAACATTATGCCTTCTTCCTCCTCCTTTTTGTGACTTCGTTTTTGCTGGTTTTAAGCATCTGTGCATTTTTTCATTGCTGACCAGTGCCAAAGTGCATGTGCTCTGTGTCTACAATGTAATGGCCTTTGGTTTCTCCATGATTGGCATATTTGATTTACTTATAAGTCCCTAGTACAGTGCACTACATATGCCCAGAGCCTGTAAATCAAATGCTACTAGTGGGCCTGCAGCACCGATTGTGCCACCCACATGAGTAGCCCTTCAAACAGGTCTCAGACCTGCCACTGCAGAGCCTGTGTGTGCAGTTGTAACTGCCATTTCGACCTGGCAAGTTCACCTACTTGCCAGGCCCAACCCTTCAAGATAGGCCCTGGGTAGCCCAATGGACAGGGTGCAGTATATTTAAAAGGTAAGACATGTACTTTTGAGTTTTACATGTCCTGGTAGTGCAAAACTGCTAAATTAGTTTTCTCTACAGCAAGGCCTATCTCTCCCATTAATTAGCATTGGAGCTGCCGTGTAATACTTTACAAGTGTAACTTCCAATTTGGGAAAAGATAGGAAGGGTAGGTTTGGTGTCTATGGACTCACAATTTAAAAACAGATCTTTTTCTGAAGTTGGTTTTTAAATTGCAGGACTGAAAATGCCACTTTTAGAAAGTTGGCCTTTTCTTACTTTAGCCATTATGTGTCTGCCTGCCTCTGGAATACATGTCTGGGTTGGGTGACAGCTAGGTTTTGTGCAGTCCCTCTAGACAGTCAGACACAAAGGGAGCTGTGGTGAACCCTGCATATCCTGATGACCCATCACCAGGCTGATGGATCTTCCTGAGCTCGAGTGAGAGGGATCAGCTGACACTTGCACCTGAATAGGAATGAATAGAGTTGCATACCCCCTTTTAAGAGTGTCTGGAGCCAGGGCAAGGAAGGGCAGGGTTTTGTGCACTACAAAGACCTTTCTTTGAAGTCTCCCTACTTCAAAGGCTAAAATGGGTATAAGTACTGGACGTCTGACACCATATACTCAGAACACTTCTGGACTCAGGACATTCTGACAGGAAGAAGAGCTGTTGTGCTGCCAGGAGAGTCTGCCGCTTTGATACTTGCTTTGCTGTGTTGGCCTGCTGCATGCGTATTCTTGCCTGGGAGTGAGAGGACTGGACTTTACTCTCTACATCTTGCATCTCTAAAGGTTTTCCAAGGGCTTGATTGGGCTTGCCTCCTGTTTCTGAAGTCTCAGGGATATCAAAGACCTCACCTGCATCTTCCTAACAGCACCCGGGCTTCTCTGCTGTGAGTCCTGCTCTGCCAAGCGGTGCTAAATCCAGTCCTGGGCCCTTGGAAGTGAGAGGTTGGTGCTGCAACCCAAGAAACCAACGCATCGACACCCAAGGGCGGTTCACAATCAGCTAATTCCCTGTGTAATCGACGCATTGTCACTGCCTGCTCAGAAGCCGTGGATGGTGCTCACCAAGTGCGCGACACAATGACCTCGACTTACAACGCAGCTCTGTCTTCGCTGACAAAGCACCTCTGAATCACAGCTGCTGCATGAGTCGCTGTCAATGCATCGCCGATGTCTGAGATGCCCCGTCCCCGACTCATCCCGGCCTTGCATGACTTCTAACTGACTTATCGCCTTCAACCATGCGGGTTAACATTGAAGTCTCGGAACCGACGCACAACGCTCTTGACATCGACCCATCAACGACTTTGCCTGACTTTAGAACCAACGCTTCGTCTGCGACAGTGAAGCATAACCTTCGTATTTCAACTCAGCGTCCCTGAGCATTGACACATCCTAGGTACTATCAGCAGGTCTGTGTGACTCCTGTATCCAGCCCGCGGTCGGACTGATTCACATTGGTTTTTCCCCGCTCAAGCGCAACCTAATAGCCCAGTTGGAGCTATTGATTTCTAAGCACTACATTTTGATTTACTCTTGCAAAATTCATATCTTGACCTCTATATATTGGATTTTTTTCGTTTTGGTCTTGCTTTTCTCAGATAAATATTGGCCTCTGTATACACAGGGGATATACCCAACAAAAATATGCAAGTTATGCCTCTCCTGAAAAACATAACGCATGCTTTGACAACATGGACAATAAGAGGCATATCTCTGTCACCCCCTACCTCACCACAACATTTGAAACTGTGGTAACTGTTCAATTATTTCCACAGTTCGTGATCAATAACCTGGTAAATGACTTACAGTCTGGATTCTTCCCTCACAATATGACAGAAAAAAACAGTTGTGTATCAAAGGAAAGTTTTTTGCAAGCTACAATGTAATCCAATTGTGTGCAATGCTGTTAGTGAGCTTCGGAAAGACATTTAATGCTATCAATCACGAAAACCCCAAAATACGTTCTGATCACCTGTCAACATTCACTGGTGCATGAAGATTGCCTTTGCCTAGTAAACTTGCTCCCTGAATAGCTCTAACCTGCAAGCCAAAATCAGTCTTACCTCTCTGAATACACTATAAACACTTGATTCCTCAAAGCATCACCGTTCGTTCGCTTTCAAACCCTCTTTAATGTCAACATATCCGCACTCAATGCCATCTGGAAAGCTCACCAAGCTCACTTGATGCATGTGAGGAGGTATCTGGGGAACAACATCAAGTAGCTTACTGTTATGAAAGTTATGGGCCCTTGTAGAGAGCACAGCTCACCCAGGAGGGTATTCTGGTGCTGAATATGTGAATTACGTAGTGCAAACCAGGACTGTGAGTTAGGTGAAGAGCCATGTCTACAGTTTCTTGTGAAATTTAAGAACTGAGGAGGTGGCTGTGATGTATACAGGTAGTTAATTCCAGGATTTGGGGGATGAGGTAGGGAAAGGCACAAACGCCGGATCTAGTTCTGTGTATGTAGGGGACTTTTGTGACCAGGAACTGAGGAGAGATGTCTGGTAGGTTTGTGGAAGTTGATGTTATTGTTGAGGTAGCTGGATTCGATATTGTGCAAGACTTTGTGTGTGTGTTTGTGTGTGTGTGTGCATGAGGAGTTTGAAGAGTGCCCGTTTGTGGACTGGGAGCCAGTGGAGATCTTTGAGGTGAGGGTGATGTGGGTGTGGGTGGGTAATCTGAGTGTAAGTCCGGCTGCTCAGTTCTGTATGGTCTGCAGTCTTCTGGTCAGTTGTGTGTTTATTCCTACATAGTGTGTTGACTGGCCACCATGTGGAATCTCATAGCAAGGTGTCTTTGCCGAAGATGACTACTTCGATCTTGTCTGTGTTCAGCTTAAGGCAGTTGGTTTTCATCTATCTGGCCACTTTAGACATGCATGCAGAGAAGTTGGTCCGGGTGTTTGGTGTATTGGCAGAGAGGGTGAGGATGAGCTGGGTGTCATCTGCATAGGATATGACGTTAATTCAGTGGGCACAGATGATGCTGGTGAGTGGTGTCATATAAGGGTATAACATTGTGGGTGAGCAAGGATCCTTGTGGTACTCTGTACAGGAGGTTGGCTGAGGCCAAGGTGAAAGGAGTCAGGCTCACTGACTGAGTGCAACCTATAAGTCAGGAGCAAAGCCACTGGAGCGCAGGTCCTTGAATGCCAGCACTGTCCAGGTCCACACTTAGATGACATGATAAGAAATCTCAATTGTTTAGTATTATTTTCAAAGTTGGATTTGTAAAAAGGTTATCACCAATTGGAAATAGATAAACAATCACAATATGTAACTACATTTTCTATGCATTTTTAGATATAAATGACTAAACTTTGGAATATGTTCAGCTGTTTAAATTTTCCATGAGGCAATAAAAAATATCATCAGACCAGCAAAAAGCTGCATGAATTACAGTGTTCACATTTTGGTTTTGGGAAGAATCAACAAGAACATGTTCATGCACTAATGGAAGTATGCAAGCTATTAAGAGAAGCTGGTCTCACCTTGAAGGCTGAAAGATGTGACATTGATAAAAAAGAATTAACATTTTATTGACATATTTTTTCCATATCCAAATCCAACCAAAGTATCATCATTGGTGAATACATCACATCCTAAATATGTATCCGAATTATGTTCCTTTTTGGGAATGGCACGTTACTGCTCACAGTACATAAAAGATTATGCTACTACAATTGCACCTTTATGTGAATTGACAAAGAAAGGAAGAACAATTCATTAGGATGAAGAATGTGGAGAATCTTTCAGAAAAATCTAAATCAATATATCTTCTGCAGAGCATTTAGCCTATTGGAATCCAATGTTATGTACATAATTAATGGTAGATGCAAGTCCAGTAGGATTAGGAGTGATATTTGTGCATCATAAACCTGGAAAAGAAACAAGACTTGCTGTTTCACATGCTAGTCGAAGCATATCTGACTTTGAAAAGAAATACTCTCAGCTACAGAAAAGGAGTGTCGGTGTAGCTTGGGCATGTGAATACTACCATAATTCTTTGGATGGCACACCATTTGTGGTGATTACAGATCATCAAGCATTATTGTTGATACTTGGTAATCCAAAGGCTAAGATGCCCTCACGTATAGAAAGGTGGGGAATGAGGTTAATGGAGTATGGCTTCAAAGTTATTCATAAATCGGGGAAGGAGTATAATCCCACAGATTATTTCTCCAGACATTCAGCTGCTGTCAATTATAATCAGATGTCTATGGCAGAGGGGTACATATGCTTTGTAATCAAGACTGCTGTTGCAGAACGAATTTCAGACAAGGAAATAACAGAAGCTTCTGAAAATGATCAAACAATAAAGGAAGTGAAAAGACTACCTGAAATTGATAGATGGAGGCATGTGAATGACACAATATGTTATCCTTCAGGTGTTACTAAAAAGAACATGATTGCTTTGAAGAATGTAAATGAAGAACTTGCAATTATGCCATTTCGCATTTTATTACGAGGAACAAAAATAGTAAATCCCCGAGTGCTGCAGAGATGTGTGATCAACATTGGCCATGCGAGTCATAGAGGTATATCTGCAACAAAAAAATTGTACGTGAGAAAATGTGGTTTCCAAATATGGACAATCGAGTGGAGGAAGCTGTGCTAGCATGTCATTTGTGCCAGTGCACGGCAAAACAACTCTGGCAGCAGATTTCTTTGGGCCTTTGGATTCTGGACAATACTTATTTGTTGTTATAGATGAATATCCTAGGTTTCCCATAGTTAATTAGGTAACATCACTATCTGCCTCTGCCATACTGCCGATTTTGGATGACTTTTTTTCTACATAAGGAATCCCAGACATTTTAAAAACTGATAATGGCCCACCACTTAAAAGAGAAGAATTTAGGAAATGTACGAGTTACATGGGGATAACTCACAAGAAGGTAACTCCGTATTGGCCTTAAGCAAATGGGGTTAGAAAAAGATTTATGAGTACAATAAAAAAAACAGTTCAGAGAGCTAAATTAAAATAAGTAACATTGAATCAAGCACTGTGTCAAGTATTGAGAGATTATAGAAATACTCCTCATGGTTCAACAGGGAAATGTCCATCAGAACTTAAGTTTGGTCAAACTAGAAAAAGTCGTTGAAAGGATGAGGAAACTTGGTCTGGGAATTCAAATCTCTTTATTTGCAACGAGAGATGTCCAGAGTAAACGACCGGCCAGGGCGACAGCAAAGTACAACTGCTGTTCTGACCATTCCACATGCCACCATTCTAGTATGGAACAATGGTAATGGTGGCATGTGCTTACATTCAAAGATAAACACTGAAACTTAAAGATACATAGACTTAATATAAAGATACACAGAATCCAACACATCTTCCCCTTAACCAAAAAAATAAATACCATGACACAAACATCTTGTAAGAAGAACAAGAGTGCATTTGAAACTAAAAGATGTCAACACGTTAGGATTTTACATAATCCTTTAACAAAATGGGCGGTTTTCGTTCCCTTGCAGCAATTCTGGAACTGGGTTCACCATGAATGGAACTGGGCACACTGTGAGAGGAGGAATCCAAACAAGGATCGCCAGGCAAACTCTGTTTAGATAATCTTTCTATATTCCACCATTTACCATCACATAGTTTAACAGATCTATTCCTTATGGCTGTGATTTGCATGGGACGTGAAAACTTAGAATGACCCTTAGCAATAAAACCAGGAAGTCTCACTTTGACCCAGTCACATACTTTGAAAACAACTTGTTTCCTTCCTTTAGTTGGTTCATTAGTAACATACTTGCTTTGGGCTTTGAGACAATCAGCCTTCACTAAGTCGCGATCAACCTTGGGAACATTTAGATCACACATCCAAGGTCTAACCAACTTAGAGGAGGCTGATCTGCCCTTTAATAATGTAAAGGGAGAAACTTTAGTAACAGCATTGGATGTAGTTCGCAAAGCCCACAGTAAATTAGACAGCTCTTTCCTCCAGTTTAAACCATTAACCACGGACAACTGAGTACTATCCTTTATGACCCTGTTGCAGCGTTCCACCAAACCATTACTGCGGGGGTGATGTAAGGAAGTGGTAATGTGTTTGATACCCCAATGAGACAGAAACTCTTGAAATTCTTTGGACACAAATTGCACTGCATTATAAGTGACTAGTTCGACTGGGGCGCCTTCCCTTAAGAACAAAGACTGGAGAAAACTTACAACCTCCTCAGTGGTCGCAGACTTCACAAATTTTACTTCAGGCCATCTGGAACCGTAGTCTACCAACACCAAACCGTACCTGCTCCTTTCATCCAACACAAACATAGGACCTATAATATCTAAGGCTAACTTGACCCAAGGTTTGTCAGGAATGGGAATAGCTTCAATGGGACTGGGAAAAGTGATTTGAGTCTTGTCACTGGTGGCACATGAAATACAATCTCTTACAAAATGTTCGACAGAATGATCCATACCAGGCCACCAGAATACTTCTCTAAGTCTTCTCTTCATCGCTCTCATACCTGTATGGCCCTCATGAGCAAGCACCAAAACCTTATTCTGCAGAGACACAGGCACTACCAAAAATCCACTCTCTTGAGAATACCAGATTGTAGATTCAATTCAGGGAAACGTGTTTAAATGAAGCTACTTCCTCGAGCTTGGGCAGCCAACCTTTACCTAACATAGTAATTACCTCTTGTAACAAGATATCTTGCTGAACAGCAGACTTCCACTCTTCTTCCAAGATGCAGGTAAAATTAGAGTCCATTAAAGAAGCAACAACACAAAATTCTTCCTCCCCTTGTTCACATGATTGTTCATTGACTAGAGGAAGTCTGGACAAACAGTCCGCAAAAATGTTCTTAACACCAGGAATGTATTCTAAATGAAAATGAAACTCCATCAACCTATAGTGCCACTTGGCAATGCGGGGTGTGGCATTACCAGCTCCTTTAGTCATGAACAAATTAACCAGGGGCTTGTGGTCCATGTGAATGGTAAATTCAGAGACCCATAAGTATTGTCTAAAGTGATCCACAACCCACCAACAGGCTAAAGCTTCACGCTCCACAACAGAATAAGTGGACTCCGCACCACTTAAGGTGCGTGAGGCAAAGGCCACTACCTCCTCCTTCCCTTCTCTTATTTGTAGAAGAACAGCACCTAAACCGTACTGACTAGCATCAGTGACTACAATGGATTTGTCACGTGTGTCAAAAGGTTGCAAGGAAATAGCATTACTCAATTCTAATTTTATGGATTGGAATTATTTCTCTAAATCAGATGACCAAACAAAATGTTGGTTTTTCTTCATGAGTAATCTCAAATTATGTGTTTTGCTACTACAGTTAGGAATGAACCTGGCGTAAAATTCTAACATGCCAAAAAATGATCGAAGTTGATCTTTGTTCTGTGGAGTGGGAAAGCATTTTATAGCAAAGACCAAATCTTCCTTAGGATCCACTCCTTTAGCTGATAGCTTGTAACCAAGGTAATTTACTTCTTTAACGACAAATTTGCATTTCTCTGCTTTTAAGGTTGCGCCACGGTAAGTTAAAATGGATAACACAATAGCTAAAGTCTTGTCATGAGACTCTATGGGGCAGATACAAGAAAGTGACGCATCTGTATAGATGCGTCACTTTCCCAGCGCCACCCTCAGAAACCCTTGCGCCACCATAGATGCACCGTATTTACAATACGGCGCACTATGGCGCAAGGATTGACAGATGCGTCAGAAATTCTGACACATCTGTTGGCGGAAAAGTCGCGCATTGCTGGAGTCGTGTCGCAAGCACGACGCAACTCCAGCAATGCGTGTTGAGGCCTATTCCCACTACACTGTGTCACTACTTACGCCTGCTTCAAGCAGGCGTAAGGTTTTGACGCAGTGGCGTCCTAAACAGTGGCAGCTGGTGACATTTGAAAGTGGGGGGGCATAAAAGTTTTGGATGAGTGGTTCCTGAACAAATCTTCCTCTGTGATCTCTCCTCCGGCATCAAAACATATCCTAAGAGCCTACAAATGAACTATTTTTATTTCTTTGCTTTGGACGTATGGATAAGGACCACATGTTTTTGCACTGTAATGTGTTTTTATATCACAGTGTGTGATGTGCAAGCATTGAGCACTTTCCTTTCACTTATTTTCGATGAGAATATTGCAGCCTTATGATCTTAAAAGAAAACGTTTTATTTACATTCATTGTATATCAAGTACTCTGCGGATGATTAGTTGAAGGGACCATTGTTCTTTTTAACAAGACCAATACAGAGGTAAGCCATCTTTAGCTACATGCCAAGAATATAGCACAACATCTTAAGACTTAACAAGTTTACACCTTCACTCCAACAATTCAGCAGAGAACTATATTTATATATATATATATATTGTCAAAGAGCATAGAATGTGTCGGCAACAGGTGCTCCCTCGACTATCTAGGTCACGTTCACATGACTTCATCTCTCCTCTGTCAAGGCATTTGTACAAGATCCTGCATCCTCTCTTGCTTTAGTGCACAGCACTCCATTGTATTTCAGCAAGGTTTCCACCCTATACATTGCATTACATACATTAAATACCAGGGCTTCCGAATACCAAGACTGCCCAGTCATGATTATAACTCATGCTCATCTTCCAGTACCCCACACTTTGTCTCTTTACCATTTGCAAATGCTTTTTTCATCCATGTTTTCTCCCTTTGTCACTTCTTTCCTACCTTACTTTTCTCTCCCTCCTTCCTTCTTTACAGCCTTTCTCTCTCTACCTCTGGATCAAAGTATGACAAGGAAACATAAATGCTGGTGCCCACAAACTGCAACCTAAGGACAGGGCTGGACTGCAGAACCAAAAGCAGCCCTCGCAAAAATGTTCAAACCAGTCCACTCACCTCCTTGCACAGTTTCTCTCTTCCCATTCCTTCTCTGGCTCTTCTTCTCTCTTATCTCTCTTTCTCCATCTCTGATCGCTTTCTCTCCACCTTGCCCTTCCTTCCCTCTCTCTCTCTCTCTCCTGAAGCCTCCCGTGCCTGCTCCAATTACCCTCGGGAGGTGGGGAAAGTGACAGCTGCACCAGGAGCACCCCCCTGCCTTAAAATTTGGGCTCCAGGGTCTTCAGCCAGCCCGGGGAGAAAGACTGGTTCCGCTTTTCACTGTAGCAATGTCTGCTCTGAGGCAGAAAATGGGACGCTACAAAAAAAAACTGAGAAACAGCAGTGAAAAGGACATCAAAGAAAATGTTTCCCATTTGCAAACGATCTAATAAGGGCCAAAGAAAAAAGACGTAATCTGATCACACTTTTTCTGATATCTCTTTTTCAGCAAAGGTAGAAAATCATAGGTAAACCTTTGTTACGTAAGCACTGTGCTAACAAGTCAGAGAGTCCAATCTATGGTGAGACAGCCAGATCAAATATAACACGACTTACACATTATTTCTACTTTCTTCCGTCACTTCTATGTTATATCAACCTACATCTCATCCTGCGTTTCTCTTGCTCGACTTTATTAGACATTCAGCCCTGTTCTTTGATGTTATGCGTCACAGAACTGAAGGTGTCCTTTCGTGTACCACAACTTATCGTGTTACTTGCAGAATAGTGAACATAACCTGTAGTTCACGAGGCTTTCCAAAGTGCCGTTATGGATGATTGTAGTTTGCACAATTTTGCTCAGTTTTTGGGGAATTTCTCGAGAATAGGGCTACCCGTCCCGAAAACTGAATCTGTCAGCCCCTTCGCTATGCTCCATATGCCCTCACCTTCTTCCCCCCACATCCTATTTTCAGGAGGATCCGAATCTACAGTGTTGCACGAATTTGTACCTTTTCGGACTCCGACATGTGGGCATGAAACGCTTCCCCAAGAAGTAAACTCAGTCTGAAACGCGGTCCATCAATGTGACGCATCATTTTTTCCATCTGTTTTTAAATAAATGGGCAGCGTTCCCAACAGTAGTTCGTGCGCTCATTCCGCCCACATTAGCCTACTCTTTCGCTCCCTCCATCCCAGTCGCGGCCGGCATGACGGGCGGGTGGGTGGAAATGGGGTCGTCGTGGGGGGGAGGGGAGGGGTTTAATTAAAGGAAAATATTAACTAAAACTTACCGTCCGCTTCTGGGTCCCGAGTCCGACTCCGCCGTCCACCATTTTCCAATTCCGACCTGCAGCCCTCGTCATCTGCAGACCTCGTCATCTAGGAAAGGCAGCCCCTCCCCTTTGCCAATCACAACGCTGAGGCGCTTCGGAGAGCGCCCCAGCCGGGCCATTTTCTCTGTAGGCTGCTGCATGCAGAGTGGGCGATCCTGCTCGAGGGCAGGGGAGTGGCTTGCCCACTGTTATGGGTATTGACTGTTTGGTCGGCCCCAGGGCCGGCCCAAACAGTCAATACCCATAACAGTGGGCAACCACTCCCCTGCCCTCGAGCAGGCCGCCTACCCAACCAGGCACTTCTGCTTTCTCGCCGTGCGAAAGGCAGAAACATAAAATGGTAGTTATTACCATTTATGTTTCTGCCTTCTCGCCCGGTCGAGCAGCAGTGAGCGACGCCCCACGCCCCAATGGGGGAGCCGCCACTGGTCCTAAAAGTGTCGTAGTGAAATCTTGTAGATTTCACTGCGTCACTTTACGAGGCCTTCCTGCGTGGGAACGCCCACTCTGCATACATTATACCTGGCCGCAGGTATAATGTGACGCAGAGCTTTACAACGTGACGCATCTCCCTAGATGCGTCACGTTGTAAATAGGGCGCATTTTTTACGCTGCCGATGCGTCACAAAAGTGACGCAAACAGCAGCGAACAAGGAAGAGACAAGTCAGGAGAGGAGGGGAAAACCAAAGAAAACGAGACGCCATATGGGAGAGGACAACGGCGATCCAAGCGCAACAAGTAATGGGTGAGCAAAACAATGACAATTTATTCATTATTAACATTTCCTCACACCACATTACCCCTGCAGAACGCTCAGTCCTTGAATTGTGCCTTTCTTTCTGCCCCACTGCCAATTTTAACTTTCCTAGAACTCGTATTGATATCTACTTATTTATCAGGAAACTGAAGCTTCTTAAGGTGCACACATTAAGGAATGGCAGAGCTATCACTCAAGGGGGTGGGCAATCTGACTCTGGGGGTGGGGATACTAACCCACTGACAATGTCCGATATTGAATTGCTTGCTGCTCTCAGAGAGATTGAACAGGGAAGTCAGGACTGGGTCACAGACCGTGACCTACTTGAGAACATGGGTATTGCGGTGGACCGCAAATCCAGGAATGATTTCAAACCCAAATCTAGATACAACCCTGTGACCCTACATGATGGCATCGACACATATCATGAGACCATCCTCTCTGACCTCGTGGCACTTTGGCAAACGCAAAAGAATCCTTTTGCCAGTAACTTGACACCAGCCCAGAAGCTGGGCTTGCAATCTCTCCAACGGGCTGATACATTTGTCATCAAGCCCTCAGACAAGGGGGCAATGTTGTCCTCTGGGATCTCAATAAATACAGGGCTGAAGCAAAGAGGCAGTTAGAGTACTCGGGAGCTATCTGAGATCTAACCAGTCGGAATACAATGAAACTATCAAACAATATCACCAACTACTTGAGGCATGGCACGACAAAGGAACTCTGAGACGCAATGAGTTCCAATTCCTCATGACCAAGAAACCGATGGCCCCTGTCTTCTATATGCTCCCGAAAGTGCATAAGAGCATCACTGAACCACCGGGCAGACCGATCATTGCGGCCAACCAGAGTCTGCTTGAGAATTCCTCTATCTATCTTGACTACTTTCTCTGTAATTATGTGTTCAATTTGCCCTCATATTGTAGGGACACCATGGATTTTCTCTCCAAGATACAGGGCATTCCATGGAAAGATACATACCTAATGGCCACTATAGATGTGGTGTCTTTGTACACCTGCATAGAGCATGACCAGGGCCTTGAATCTTGTAAATACTTCTTCAGGGATAGACCACTTTCCATGTGTGATCACACTATGTTGCTGCTAGACATGTTGAGTTTTTGCTTACATAATAATTGTTTTCTCTTTGATGATACCTGGTATAAGCAATACACAGGTACTGCCATGGGGAGTTGCTTCGCCCCCAGCTACGCCTGTATCTTTATGGGGTGGTGGGAGGCAGAGCAACTCTGGCACCAGGGCAATGACCATTACATGGACAACCTTATCCTGTGGACCCGCTACATTGACGACATTTTTCTGATATGGGATGGTCCACAGGATTCGCTTCAGAACTTTATTGCAGGGTTGTCTGTAAATGAACTCAATTTAGCAGAACCAGGCCAACTCCACTAACAATTTCATGGAGAAAATGGAGGCACCCACGACCCAAGAACTTTAGTACTCAAAGGACAAAGTGCCCCAGAGTCTCCAACTTCCTGTTCCTGTCCAGCAAGCTCCTCCCAGTGCTTTGTCCATCTCCTGGTCACTTTTCATTTGGATTTGGAGCTGGAAGGATCACTCTGTGTCTGCTGCATATACCATTGGATTTAAGGACTTTGTATTTGAGATTTCACAACCCATCCACTGCGAAGGAGGTCGGAGGAGGGGGCCAAGTCCATTACGAGCCGGGAGACCATCACGGGAGCGGGAGTGTGCTGGACTACACTTCCCCGACTCCCTTGCTGCACCTGTCATCGCCCCAGCGCCAGGAGGCGCCTACAAAGCCCCAGCGTGACCCCCGCTGCGTGGGAAGCCCATCCACTGCGAAGGAGGTCGGAGGAGGGGGCCAAGTCCATTACGAGCCGGGAGATCATCACGGGAGCGGGAGTGTGCTGGATTACACTTCCCAGACTCCCTTGCTGCACCTGTCATCGCCCCAGCGCCAGGAGGCGCCTACAAAGCCCCAGCGTGACACCCGCAGCGTGGGAAGCCCATCCACTGCGAAGGAGGTCGGAGGAGGGGCCAAGTCCATTACGAGCCGGGAGATCATCACGGGAGCGGGAGTGTGCTGGACTACACTTCCCAGACTCCTTGCTGCACCTGTCATCGCCCCAGCGCCAGGAGGCGCCTACAAAGCCCCAGCGTGACACCCGCAGCGCGGGACGCGCGCGGGCAGCGCCCGGACGAAGCCCGGACCAAGGGCGGACCCGTCTGTGCCCGTCCGGGTCCGTTAGAGGCCGGGCTGGGCCACCCTACTAAGTCCCCTAGAGCGGGTGTGATCTGGGCCCGAGGACTACCTGTCTAAGTAAGTCTGTTGATTTGCATGTGTATAATTAAAGAATAATAATGCCTAAAAGAAAGGTGCGCCATGCAGCTAACATAGCAAATGCACCAGGTCAAACGTCATTGTTGAGCTTTCTCTCCGGGGCAATGGGGGCTATCGAAGAACAGATTAATTCGGTAGAGGAGTCTCTATCTAAACGAGGACGGGGCTGTGCGCCAATTCCCCCAAATGAGAACCATACAATACAGGGCGCCCCTAATGGTTGCATTTTAGAAATCTCGGACCACATACGTGAGAGTGATGCGAATGACTCAACAGAGGACTCACGACCCCCTCCCAAGCGTAGTAAGAATCCAGGAAACTCGGAGGGATCCCAACTACAGAAAAGGGTAGGGCAAACCCCGGTGAAGCAGCAAAAAAATACACAAAGTAAGAAAAGGAAAACCCCGGGCAAACAGCTATTATTAAAACCATTTACACGTAAAAACACTGTTATCAGTAAAAAACATACAAGTGTGGCCCAAATGGAGGCCCAAACATTGGCGTTGGAAAATATACTCAAAAGTATAGATGCAATGCACACTTACATGGTGGGAGCCTTGGAAAAACTGTCTGAGAGAGTTGCAAACCTGGAGGGACCCTTAATGGGGAAAAGCAACGATAACAAAAAACTGACCACTCAGACAGGTCCACATTTAAGTGGGCCTATTGGCATGGGTCAAACATCTACTCTGATTACACCAGTGGATGACACTACTACTAGACCCCCATCACACAGACCTATGTCAGGTATGGTAGAATCAAACATTAAAAAAGACAAAATAGGCTTATGGCAGATAATGTTATTTCTGAAAATAGCTTGGGGACAACTCCCGGTAGCTTAAGGCATGATCAAAACCACCCATCCCATAATCGACTTGACTTGCCTCCGGCAGCCACGCCGTATGTGGTAATTCTGGCCAACGTCCCTACCCTCTCGACATCAGAACATGAATCTTGGAGTGAACTTCGCAATAAGTCACTCCATTGGCTGGGAAACCATACCGGTTTTCGTGATGTATTATTTAAAAACTTTAAAATGGCAAGAAGAGTTGCTTGGTTGGGTAAAGAACGTAAAGTACTCCGGGGAGATTGTATAGCCCTGACGTTTAGTGACCCTATGTTAGTCCGTGCTATCTTAACTAAGGTAGGGAATGCCTCCTATGATCATAACGAAATTAATGTATTGCCGTTAGGAGCTTTTTATCTACCACACCCATTCATAGACAGGCCTGATTTTAGTAAATCTGCAGGGGATTCCCATATACAATCCTTAACCCGAGGAAACATCTCACTCCGTAATCGTTTTGAACCACTAACCTCGTTGGAGGAATTAGATTGACTAACTCAAAGTTTAGATCTATCACCTCAGAGGGAGACCCTATGCACATTAGGGTACACAACACCTGCATTCAAGATGAAAAAGTTAGAGGCAATTCATCCCACAAAGAAAATAACAGGGAGTTGGGGATCACAATTGTAGACTCACCTAATAATCAAAGTAGTGATGATAAAGGGTTTAATAAATACCCCATATCAGGCCTGGATGGGTCTGGTGAAGGAGAGTTGACTGACCCAAATACCAATGGAAAGTGTAAATTACTATCCTGGAATATCGCAGGAATTGCAGCTAAAGTAACTGACCCCCAGTGGTTATCATTAATAGATGATTATGCTATAATCTGCCTCCAAGAAACGTGGGCCCATAGGGATATACATATAAATGGCTTCCGAACTTTTAATATCCCAGCAACCACAACTAAACAGGGGCGAAATAAAGGGGCTTATGCATTTATGTTGCAAATGTGGCTGGGGTTCATAATGTGAAAAATGTACATGATAGTGAGTTTTACCAGATATTGAAAATGAATCTGGGAAGGGAAAAGGATGTTGTGCTGATACATTTTTATAATAACATCCCTAAAGCACTGTTGAAGAATGTCCTTACCGATCTATCCCGATCTTTAAAAAATACCGAAGGAAAAATGTTGGAGGACATGCCTATCATATGGGTTGGTGATTTTAATTGTTATTTGTGTAAGCATAGTGAACAGGGCATATGTGGTCTGGGTCACGATAAGAAAGACACACCTCCACACTTTGCCCATACAAGCACTGGGGATTTATTAAATGAAACAGTTTTTCAATTTGATCTAGGGTATGCAAACGATCTGTGTTCACCCCTATACCCTTTCTTCCGACTTTTAATGGCAGGGGTTGTAATTCAACCATCGATTTTGTGTTATTATCCAAGAGGTATTCGGGCAATGTAATCACTTGTAACACCCTTGATATTTTAATGAGTGACCACTATCCAATTTCCTTAAATCTTTCAGTAAGAGGTATGGCGAAAAGAACCAAAAGGAATGTATTATATAATTCTGATATCCATCTTGCCAGTACCAATGGGTATACTCTAAAGTGGGCAAAGGTAGATTCCGGAGCATTCCTTCAACGATTAATCAAAAAACTTCAAAGGAAATAGATATATGTCTTTCTCAGGACAGGGATGATGAGGAAATTTTTTATGCCTTTCTTAAAATTACAGATGAGGTTCGGAATTTATTAACAAGGAAAAAGCATGACACAGTGCGTAATACTCAGGGCTGGTTCGATAAAGAATGTACGAAGATGCATACTCTTCTGAAAAATACACTGACCAGTAACCCTAGATGTGATGAAAAAGTAAGACAGGCTAGAACCCTATATCGACTAGCCCTTAGGAAACGAAAAGCACATTTAAAAGGGAAGCATGGGAGGCTTTACATCAGGCCTGTATAAATAAAGATAATATCGGTTTTTGGAAAGCGGTCAATGCTCCTTTCTTTATGGAGAGAGAGACTGATATTATAGATATGGCTATTACAGGAGACAAGTGGGTAGAATTTTTTATGGGGCTTTATAATGATGAGCCTGCCACCACAATCTCTACGAAAGATAACAACGATTGTGGACCCTTTCCCATAGATATTGATATCTCTCTTGAGGAGGTTATCAGAGCAATAAAGGAAAGTGCCTCAGGGAAAGCACCGGGCCCGGACGGTGTCCCGGTGGATATCTATAAATCCAACATCGATTTGTGGGCCCCACTTTTAAGAAATGTGCTTAACAGCTGTAATCACTATAGGTTTATACCTACTTGGACTGATGCTAATGTGATTCCCATATTTTAAAAGGGGGATAGAAATGAACCCAGCTGCTATCGCCCTATCTCCTTATTGGATGCTTTTATGAAACTTGCAGGGAGAGTGATTTTAAATAAGTTACAGGTATGGGTGGAAGATATGCGAGTCTTATCAAAGTTTCAATACGGTTTCCATGTAGGGTTAGGCACAACTGAACAGGGACTTAATCTATCATTAATTATAGACAAGTACACAAAAGCTAAACAGGGTAAACTTTACCTAACGTTTGTGGACCTAAGTTCCGCCTTCGACTGTGTTAGACACAACAAATTGTGGAGTATCCTGGAAGAACTAAAGGTTGACCTACCGCTGTTAACCTTTATCAAGGAGTTGTACAGGGAGGCTGGGGCAAGGGTCCGATATGGGAAACACGGGGAGTGCTCAACAAAGTTCTCCATAAGGAAAGGAGTGAGGCAGGGATGTATACTTGCCCCTCTCCTTTTCTCACTCTATATTAATAGTTTAGGACAATATCTGAGCGGATATCAATGTGACTACCCCATTATAAAGGGAACCCCTGTCCCCATCCTATTGTACGCGGATGACGCGGTAATAATGGCACGGACGCAATTAGGGTTACAGAGGTCTGTTAGCCTCTTTGTCGCTTACATGAAAGACAGGGGCCTAAGGGTAAATACCACTAAAACATACACCATGAGTTGTGGTACAAACAAAAAAAAGGTATGTGACATTTTTATTGATAGCAAAAAAGTGGAAAGTACGAATACTTTTTCATACTTAGGCATAAACTTCGACAGAAAGGGTTCATGGAAAACAGCCATGAAGGCTAGAAAACTGAATTTCTCAAGAGCCATAGGAGCAGTTGTTAACTTTGCCAAGAAATTAGGTGGTAGACCTGTCCCAGAGTTGCTGGCAATTTACAAATCTAAATGTATTACAACAGGGACATATGGAGCAGGCATTTGGGGCATTGAGGAAGTAGAACAAATTCAATGTCTTGAAAACACTTTTGTCCGTTACTTGCTAGCTGTCCCCAGTACTACTGCCACTTTTAGCTGTCATAGGGGACTTGGCCTTCCTTATATTTCTGATACTATTAAAACTAATCCTTTACTGCTATGGCATAAGGTTTGGGTATCAGAGGAGACTGGTTTTAATAGAGACGTAATTTTAGATTGCCTTAAATTAGACAGGGTGGCTAAGATCCCATGGATTAATTATATAAAAGACTTGCATATGAAATTGGCCACCCAGAATATTTTGAGTCCCCAAGTTCCATGGAAATGGTAACAAGAAAAGCATTAAAAGATATCTGCCTGAGTCATTTAGAGAATAAGCGTTGGCTAGTGGAGAGGGAGAAAAATTCAGTTATGGATAACCACCTGATGATAACATGCATAGGCCTACAACCTTACTTGGCATTGGTACAGAGTAGCTACTGTCGCATGCTTTTGGCTCGTTTTCGCTGTGGGTCTTTTTAGACTGGTCACGTTTCCTGAAAAAATGATTGGTCGAGTAGGTCGCCCATTTGCCCATGTGACGATAAATCAATTCAAACAACTCTGCACTGTACTTTATTCTGCAAGTATTATGTTACACCAAGAAAAAAGTTTCTAATTCCTACTCTTAGAAGCTGGGGCCTAAGACAATGTAGAACAGCCTTTTAAGGTTACAATTGCTGGAAAACGAACAAATCATTATGATTACTTCCTTGTTTTTAAAGGCTGTTATTAAGTACCGAAATACAATGTGAACTATCCATAAAAATGGTGTGTATATATATGAATTATCTATCTGGCCCCTGTAATGTTATATAATATGTAACAGAATAAGATTATGATGTTTTTCTCGAATTAAGTAATAACACCGCGAGAAGTTTTCCATGCCTGTTTTTAATAACTTGTGTTTTTATGACTTTTTAAACTAAACCTTAGAGATCCTTTGCAGTTTTTGTACATTATGCATTACTACAATTTTTTTAACCTATCTTGCCTGCACTTTACAATGAAATTATGGAAAAACTTGGTCATGTTTTTTAATAAGTGTATATAATATCGAAGTTACCTTCTTGGATTCTGTTTTATAATACCTCTTGTATAATCTGTTTTTATCCTATCATCTCTTTTAATGTGTATGTTGAATTTTTTTTATGCTATAATATGCTTTTATGGTTGTAAACTAGTACACCGAATAAAGCTTTATTTGATTTGAACTCAATTTGAAATTCACAAGTAAGATCCACAGCACTAGCGTTGAATTTCTTGATGTCTTGGTAGAGGTCAGGGACGATTGTGTACATACCAGCTTGTTTAGAAAAGCCACTGCTGGGAACAGTGTCTTGCATGCACGGAGCCACCACCCAGATGGCTTAAAGAGGAGTATCCCTTATGGTGAGCTCCTGCGAGCAAAGCGCAATTGTAGCTCCACGGAGAGTTATACTAGAGAGGAACTCAACATGTTTGGTAGATTCAGAGCACGCGGTTATTCCGGGAAAACCATAAGAATAGCCACTGAGAAGGCAGCAGGTAGAGACAGAGATAGTCTCCTGGTCCCCAAAAATCAGAAAGGAAACAAACAGGAGGTTAGATTCATCACGACCTTGTCGGCGGCTTCACAGGCACTGCGCAGTATAGTCAGCAAACATTGGCACCTAGTCAGGCAGGATGTGGTCATTGGCAAACTGGTCAGCCCCAAACCGCACATCACATTTCGCAAATGTAAGTCATTGCGGGACATGCTTGTACGCAGCCATCTTACACCAAAAGGTAATAGTTCTGGCTCCTGGCTTAAGGAACTCGCAGGCTTCCACAAATGCGGCCGTTGCAAGGCGTGCAGCAATAGTCGCAATGTGAGAAGCTACCATTTGCCGGTGGGCAGAGATGAAAAGATATCGTCATTCATCAACTGTAATACTGAATTTGTTGTGTATGTCCTTGTCTGTGTCTGTGGTTTGCGCTATGTAGGTAGCACCATCTTTCCCGTGAAGAAGCGGATTTTAGAGCATCTGCGCGCAGTGAAGAATAGAGATCTGACTTACACGGTGGCTAAGCATTGCGTGTTGGAACATACTGACATCTCTGATATTAGCTCAAAGCTCTCCTATTTTGGCATTGACAGGGTTCCGGTTCATCCCAGAGGAGGGGACCGTGAGAGAAAGCTCCGGCGACTGGAATCGGAATATATCATCCGCCTTCAGAGCAAGATCCCCGGTGGTTTGAACCGAGAGGAAGATCTTCATGTCCACCTAGGATAGCTGCATGACCACCTGAGATACTTCCTGAAAACCCACCCCAAAAACCCCCTCCCCCTCACCTGGATCACGTAACATTTGTCATCCATCTGCATATTACAGTTCCATCTGAACTTTAAGCGTATTGCTGTACTGTCACTCTTGTTCAAGCGGCTGCTTGAATTAGTGGTGTCTTGCTTTTTACGCTCCCTCTTTTTCTCCTTTTTAGCACCTAGGGTGGGGTATCACTAGTGTTTAGCAATAGTGTGTAATCTTTTAGTTTATTTCTTTTTTATATATTTTTTCTGCAACTCGTCTTCATCATATCCCTTGCCTGTTCATTATAGGTTTTTAAGTGGGAATGGGTTACTTCCTAACCTGGATGGGGAGTTGGCACCTTAGCTCAGTAGGGTCACTTGACATAGTACACCCAGTAGGATCCTATAGGGCAATTGGATGTAGGACCACTTGGTCTGTCCACCATTTGTATCACCACTGTATTCCCCCCTTTTTTGACCTACATGGATATAACTTGGGAACAGGGTAGATCAACTTTGAGCTGATGTTTGAACTCAAGCACACTGGTGCAATGAGATGCCACTTTTTATAATGCCCATCCATTATTATATCTAAGACATGTTGTTTCACGTGATTTATGTGTTTTTTTACCTATCATGCATTCACTTGCTATTTTTCACATGTGTTTGTAAAACGTGAATTTTAGACTATCTTTTATCATATCAGACCTTTAACAGAGTGTTTTGTTTATCTTTATATATTTATGTTTCTATGACATGCTAAACATTTAAATACAGCTACTTCCTGGGCAGGAAGTGACTTTGATAAAGACCGTGAGGTTGAAACGCGTCAGCAAATAAAATTTTCTCTTCAAACGAATCCTGAGTGCGTCTTTATCTTCCGTTGCACAACTGAAGGACATTGCAGATATATATATATATATATATATATATTTTTTCCTCACGTTCTCCGCCTTCTCAACGCCGCTCCCAACACAGCGGATGCCTCGGTGACCGGTGGCGGTCCCGTGCCACACATCCAGGGAACCGTCAAGAAGACAATACCGGGCACTCACGGGCTAGTTAACACAAAGGCCAGGAGGCCGGAACGCGTGTGTCAGTTTATTGTGGTTGCACTGGCTCATGCAATAAATAAATTTATTTAACTAGCCCGTGAGTGCCCGGTATTGTCTTCTTGACGGTTCCTTGGATATATATATATATAATTTTGTTATTTGGTTTAGTTAGCATTTGTTTTCTTTAGTATTTTGAAATGTTAACAAAAAATATCAAATGTTGGTTTCATATTGGCTTCATTACATGACTTATATCCAATTGCCTGACTTTAAAATGGCTGCTCCCATTAAATTGTATTGGGGAACTGCTGAAAAGCCTGATCTGAAGGCTTAAGGTAGTCGCTGCCTCCATGTTCTCCCGATAGCTCAAGCTTGCCGAGGAGATACTACTTAACTGGAGGGAAATCACTATTTATCTTCCTTTCAAACGCTCCTAATTGCTTAAATAGGCATGTACTCCATTGCCTTTTCACTGCGCTGACAGCGCTCACCTTCCTTTCTTTATGTGTGGCGATGCTGAAAATAGGCAATTTTTGTCATGACGCTGGGAGTCAGCTGTTTTCCTTCTTACGGAATGCTCTTCTTTTCCTCCTCTTCCTTCTCGCCAAATTGTAACATCCAGATACTACACTAAATCACAGATATTTTTCAGGTATGTTCTTTATTTCTGCATATCCTTGCCCTCCAACTGAAACAACCAACCAACTTCAGAAGCCTGCATATATAAAGAAACATTCTATTCCCAGTGCTTGTGTCCTAATCATTAAAGGTGACATATTGCAAAATCACAAGTGAGGCTAGGGTGAATGCGTAGGAGGTGATCCAGGAGATGAAGTTGGAGATGGGTCTGGGAAGGTTGTTGAGGTGTTGCGATTGGCTGTGTAGGAGCTCCATGGACCAGGATTCTTATGAGATCTTGGTCTATTCTCATTATAAAGATTTGGCAATGTATTCCTGTGGTGGTGTTGGATTGGTATGCTGAAGTGGACGAGAGCACTGTCGGACCAGGTGATGTGATGGCTGGTTATGATGGGGTACAGTAGATGTCCAGTGTCATGAGTAGGGCTGCCATTCGCTAGGTGAGTCTGAGGTTCATCAGTTCTTCCAGGACGTTGATTGTGCTGGGGTCCTCCAGGTTAGAGTTGAGGTGGGTGAGGAAGATTAATGCACTGGAGTCTCATATCGGTGGGGGGAGGGCAACAAAATCCTTTGATTGTTCTTACAAAGTTGACTTGTGGTCCTTGGGCTGTCAGTAGACAAAGGTGTCACTCAGGGTGTAGTTCACAGTGATGTGAAGTTTGAAAGCCAGGTGCTCCATGTTCCTATTGGTGCTTACAGAGGTGGTGGAGCATTTGACATGCTATTTGAAGATGATGGCAAGTCCTCCTCCCAGGTCTGTTATTCATGTCCTGTCTTATGATCTTATATCTGGGGTGGATACCCAATGTCAGAAGATGACTTGGGAGTCAGCCAGGTTTCAGTCAGGAAGAACAGGTACGGAGAGTGGTTGTGCAGCACGTCCCAGATTTCGGTGGTGTGCTTTGTGAGGGAGTGGCTGTTGAGGAGGAGGTAGGACTAGGAAGAGTGCGGGCTGTAGTGTCCTGTGAGTTAGCAATAACAGAACCCTTTGGCTCCTGATGTACTCCATAGAACTGTGACATAATGTTAGAGCGTAGTGAAGTGAATATAGGTTTAGAACGGTGAGTTTGCAGTTACAGGCAGACGAATAAAGACGCGTAATGCCAAGCTTCGTGTGTAGCATAGTCAATGACGGGTGCCCAGGCTGGGGAGGACACTGAAAGTAACATTAAGATCGACAGTGCTCTCCAGGAGAGGTTGCTGTGGCCCAGGAAAGTGCTTGTGCGTGCCACGTGTGCCTCAGTTGAAGTGCAGAATCGACGTTTGGTGTATGTGAAGTCAAAGCGCAACTCCAGCCAGTGTAAAGGATTTGAAGATAATGAAAGCTTCACTGAGAAGTCTACAAATCATTGGCCAAGAACCTGCTGGTAAGGCTGTAAAGAGAGGTACCACGCTACTATGCAATCTAATGCTATACATCATACGGAGTGATAATGTTAAAGGCGAACACTACCAGGTTTTGAAAGAGCAACAAATAGCGACAGCAAATTGCAAGATAATGCTGCAATCAGAAGTGCTGTGAGGCAGAGATAAACCAGGTGTCAGACAGTACAAATAGACGCCTAAAAGCAAAGTGAATCAGATACAATGAACGGTCATTTGCTTACCAGAACCTATTAAAGAGAGTCATCATACCACAGCGTTGGGTGAAGTGGCCCAAGAAGAAGTGCCCGGGATTGTGCTTATGGAGCCATCCATACACAAAGTGGCACACCACCAAAGCTGCCAGGTGGTGTCTCAGAACAACTCCAAGGTCTGCAGAAAGTTACATACCGTCAAATCAAAGAAGCCTTGAATCTCAAGTACAATCCAATGCTGAATGTAGATTACGAAAAGTACATTTTCAATAAAGAATGACAGAAAGATGGTGAAACCATCAACAAATTTGTTGAGAGACTGAATATTCTCATTCGGTTCAATGAATTTAATGATGAGAAAGCTATACGTCTCAGAGTTACTGATGGATGCCTATCAGATTGATTCAGACGATGAATGCTGAGAAAAAGCTTTAGTCTGGAGCGAGTTCTCATGGCTGCCAGAGCTGGAGTGCGCTGATCGACAAGCTGCTGACATGGAGGCAGGATGTGCCAAGAGTGAGGCAGTCATGAACATAAAAAGTAAGCAAAAGTACAAGGCTGAAGGACACAGAGTGATGTCTCCACGGAAAAAGAAGTTGTGCTTCAGATGTGGGATTGCATTTTCACACAAAGGTAAATTTCCCACCATTGGACAGATTTGAAAAGGCCATGGGGAATGAGAATCATTTTGTAACAGTTTGCAAGGCAAAGGAAAAGTACGTTTGTCATGGCTTGAAGCCATAATGGCCGCCCAAACGTTCCAGAAGCGACGTTCGACACATGCCCACAAGGCCAAGTGACAACACCAATTGAGGCAAATCGACACAGAACGAAGCCGATCATCATCTAAATCATCGTCAAAAAGTTCTTCAGTAACAATATCAAGTGAAAGTTAAGAAGATGGTTGTGCCATGTCGCTGTTTACCTCAGAAAAAAATGTGTGCAATTTGGACTGGCTGCATTTGAAGAAAAATACAAGTCAAAGAAAAAGTTGACATGAAAAAGGCGCCAAAGTCATCCAACATTGTCCGAAGATTACACTAAAAGTAAACGGTTGCTCAATACCTTTTATTATCAACAGTGGTGTGTTGATAAATATTATGCCGGAGGAGAAATACAATGAACTATCTCCATTGCCACGACTTACGCCATCAAAATCAAACAAGCTATCGAGAACGCAACTGAACTTTGATCCAAAGCTTCATACAGAGGTTGTTGTTGATGCTAGCCCTGTCGGGTTAGACGCAATACTTGCACAGCACAGCGGACACCCAAATGCTCAAAGGCATATTGTGGCATATGCAAGCAGAAGTTTGTCCCAAACTGAACGTGCTTATTCACAACCTGAGAAAGAAAGTTTAGCAGACTTTTCCACGTATTCTTATATGGAAAGCTTTTTTACGCTTGTGACAGATCAACAAACATTGTTGACAATTTTCTGCAATCCATGGGTCAAGATGCCTCGTCACATTGAACGTTGGAGTATATGAGTACAAGAATACAACCACATAATCAAAGACAGCTGAAGCCTACATAAATTTCATTTTGTTGGAACAAATTGTCACTGCCACGAGTCAAGACAGTGACATGTTAAAACTAAAGACATTATTACACATGATTCTTGAAACCAGCACACTCGACCTCTTACCAGTGACTGTGAATCTCATAACTTGAAAAATGTCAAAGATGAACTGTCCGTTACTCAAGAAGGCATTATCCTGAGAGGTTCAAGAATTGTTATTCTGGAAAGCCTGCGACAACAGATAATTGAAGTGGCCCATGAAGGACATAGTGAAATCGTTGCCACAAAACGAGCTCTCCGAGACCGAGTCTGGTTTCCTCATCTGGATGAGAGACTTGAAAGGGAATTGAAGGCCTGTCATCTGTGAATCTGCATATCATCAAAAACCACTCAACACACCTTAAACATGTCAGATTTGCCAAAGCATGCATGGGAAAGAATTGCTGTTGACTTCTTTGGTCCTCTTGACAATGAACATCACCGGATGGTGACTGTTGATGAATACTCCTGTTTTGCATTGACAGAAGATCTCTCATCTATTACTCAAGAAGGAGTCATCAAGAGATTAGATGGGATCTTCGCGATATGGGGTGTTCCTGCGATCCTAATATCTGACAATAGCCCACCTTTCAAAAGTCGAGAATTCAGAGACTTTCTCAGTCATCTCAATGTGAAGCATCAGAGGAGCACACCTCTTTGGCCACAGGCCAATGGCCTTGTTGAGAATTTCATGAGTATCCTTAAGAGGGCTGTTCAGAGTGTTGTATTGGAAAAGCTAAACCTTAAAACTGTCTTGAATTCTAAACTTTGAGCTTACCATTCGACCCCTAACTTGACCACAGGTGTAGGCCTTGCAGCCTTGAAGTTCAAGAGAGCCATAATGACCAAGTTACCTCAATGGACCAACAGAACATCAAATATTGAGGAAGAAACCCGTATAAAAGACATGGATTGTTAAGGAAAATGAAGGCCTATGCAGACAAGTGCCGACATTCAAAAGATGTTACTTTCACTAAAGGAGATCGAGTGCTTGTCTGTCAGTGTAGAAAATGAAAATATGATTCTGCCTTCTAAGCTGAGCCATTTCATGCTGCGACCAGCAAAGGACACATGGTGACTGCCCAATGTCCTGGGGAGTCCATCACGCGAGATTCCTCGCATTTATGACATGTGGCTCATCGCTCGTCAGGCACTGATGTCAATGTAGAGACTGGGTCTGAAAGGATAATTGAAAACTCCTGACTGCTTTGTTCCTACATCACCAATGCAGATCATGGACACTTTTATTGCCTGACCCTAGTTTCCAAAGACGCGATCAGGATGTATGATCAGAGCGCCACAAAGTCCCATTGAAGAGCTATGAGCTATGATTGCATATATATTTGTAAAATTTTTTTTTTTTAAATTGTATTTAGCAGAGGGGGAGTTGTAGTGCTGTGTGAGTTAGCAATGACGGAACTCTTTTGGCTCCTGATGGACTTCACAGAGCTGTGACATAGGTGTTGAGCACAGTGAGTGAATGCAGGTTTAGAATGTTTAGTTTGCAGTAACACGCAGACGAATAAAGGCGTGTAATACCAAGCTCCATGTGTGGTGTAGTCAATGCCCAGGCTGGGAAGGGTGCTACAGAGGTGGGGAGTAGGAAGTTGGGTGTGCATGGTCACGTGTGTAATGTATGTTGGGTGGGGTAGCTGCAAGGCCGGTGTGACAAGTGTATGTAGAGGTGTAGGAGAAGTGTCAAGTGGAGCAGCAAAACGCATCTTCGGTGTCGGCTGGTGAGGATCAGCAGCAGTGTTGGAAAGTGAGTCCAGGGTTCAGGGCGATGAGGGTAACAGTGGAGTAGTGTCGGGGGCAGTGGGCAGGAGGAGGACTATGGGTCATGGCGCTTGCTGCGAGCAGGGCACGGATGGGTGCCACAGACTTCCCTTTTGTGTGCCTTTCGCACGCCAGCTGCATACTTCTTCTGCATGTCCACGCTACATCTGCCAATAAATATGATCGGGAGGAGCTTAGGGGGTGGTGGGTGGAGTTTAGCAAGTGGCGGGGAGCAGGCGCTGTTTGAGAGAGGAGGAGGGAAAAAACCCCACAGGAGGAGAAGGGCAAGAAGGGGAGCAAAAGTGTGGGAAAAGAATGAAGAAGGAGGATGTAAAGGGGAAGAAGCACCGCCATGAAAAGTGTGGCAGCGAGGAAGCTTGTTACATGCTTGCCGGGGCCGCGGTGGCCCCACCAAGCATACTGCAGCCTCAAGACCACTGCATCACCGCCAGGGATCTCAGATCCTTGGCGTTTGCGGTGGTCCCAGGGAGGCCTGACCGCCCTGGTCGTAATAGGGCAGTTGGAAGCCCACCACCACCGTGCCCCCGCAAGTCTTGCGGTCCGTGGGCCGCCAGACCCGTAATGAGGCCCTTAGGCTTAACACAGAGGAGTGCAAGACGTCTGAAAATTAAGCCTAGGTGGTAAAATCTGCTCCACCGGCGGAGTTTGCGGAGTTTTGCTACTCAGCACTCCGCTTGAATTGCAAAGTTTGGAAAAAATCTCCGCTGATTGCCGGCGGAGTGGAGTTTACCAGTGCATGCCACCCTCGGCCCTCACCCCTAATCTTCTTGAGCCACCTTTGAGCTCATCTGACGCCAGGAGCAGGTACTTGGTGGGGGTAATGATGTAGCCTAGACCTGAGGGAAACTGTGAGGTCACGGGAGCGAAGGGGTGATTGCCTCACACACAAAACATCCTGCCTAACTTAAATGGCTTTACTGTTGTTGGCATTCACTCAGCAGAGAGGCAGTCACTGAATGAGTCCGTACGAGAAGTCGGACGGCCTCCACTTCTGCCACGTACTTCTACTTCTAATGCTTTACTGTGCTGCTCACGTCCCATATTCACACACCTACTCTAAGGCCCTTGGGTTAAGTAATTATTTTATTGTCCACGTTGAGATGCCCATGTGCAATACAAGAAACAACGCGCAAATCTAGGTACCCGCTGTCCGAAAGCCTGCAAGCAAAGGGTGCATACTGCCAGCCTCTACCCCCACGTGATAAAAGCGAAAGACAACTAATGAGGAGTCCGAGTCCTCTTCCACAATCGTAAGCAGGTTTGAAGCACAATTCTGGACTGAGTGGAAGAAGGCACTTGTGGGCAAAGTTAGAAGCGGACTTTGTAGGGCAGGTGAGAATAAAGCACGGGTGGGCGATTTAAAAGGCAGACACTGTGGACAGTGTAAGAAACGTACTTTGGGACACTGGTGTGTGTCAGAAGCAGTAAACGGTAGGCAGCAAGATCTAGTCAGTGGTGACAGTGAGAAGCAGACACTCGTGGGCAGTGTGAGGAGCAGGCAGTGATGGGCAGTTGTAGGGCCAGGCAGAGAAGATCGGTGTAGCGTGACGTGTGATGAGACAGTGGTGGGCGATGTGTGGAACAGACATTGGTTAACAATGGTAGGAGCAGATGTTTGCAGATATACTCTTTATTTGATTCAGTGTCTTCCCCCCTTGTGCAGTGTGCTTTAATGCTTTTCCAGTCACATTTTCTGCTCAACTTAGAAAGTGTTTGTTTCATTGCTGGACTCCCTAGATCGCCAGTAATGATAGTCAGTTGACTGAAACAGCTGACACTGTTAAGATTCTTCCTGCAGAGGGGCGTGGATTGGCACTCTATAATGGAAATCGCTCTTCACTGCACGCAGCAAGCAACGTGTGAAAGCCTGTTCTGCTTTGTGAGATTGCAAAATGATTATGGCATTCTATGCGGTGATGCTCTAAAGCCATTTTTTGTTAGCCAGCAATTTCATCATTTTGTCATGTCAACCAATCAGAATGGCTGAAATAATTTGTTGCTGCGCCATGATTTGACGAAATCAAACATGCACCATCTATGGGAGAAATGTTTCATTTATCAATAAGTCAGAGCACTAGAACGTTCGCTGCTCACCCCTAATTTTGAGGCATAAAGTGCACCTCTAAATAGAACATGGTAAAGGCACTTAACCCCTGGAGAAGCGTCACAAATTTCCCTACCTGCTACCATGGACTCTCGTGGTAGCGGCTCGCTGCAAGTGAGCCAGTATTTAAAGTGTGCCTGGAACCGGCCAAAGCGACACAAGGTAGTGACGTGGCATGAGGAGGTCACACAATGTGCGGGTACCATCTTGGGTGTGTCCCGCCAGGGATAGGCTTTGTCTAGACTGTTGCCTATGTCGGCTCAGGCACGCCCCCTTTCATTCTCACAACAAAGCTGAATTCTGAAAACTTCCGCCAGTACACTGAAGACAGACCGGACGTACGGCAGGATTTCCTGTTGCCGTTATTGCAGAGCGTCATAGCTATCGGCCAGACACAGGTTCACTGTCTCTCAATAAATAGGTAAGGGGCCCCTTACCTATAGGAGGATGACTCAGCGGGACCAGAAACCATTATTGTTCGGTATTCTTCTTTACTCTGTGCTGACGAAAACAAAGCGTTTTCTTTACTTTTCTTTCTTTTCTCCATGACCCGACAGGTCAACGCCGTCGCCTCCAGCTGCTTCAACACCCTCCAAATCCTCCAAAAGACCTTCAAGTGGATCCCCCCCGAATCAAGGAAGGCCGTCACCCACGCACTCATAACCAGCAGACTGGACTACCGAAACGCCCTCTACGCCGGGATCAACAAGTCTCTGCTCCGCAAGCTCCAGACCATACAGAACACCGGAGCCAGACTCGTCCTCGACATTCCTCGACACGAGCACACCACCCAACACCTACGGAACCTCCAGTGGCTCCCAATTGCGTAGAGAGTCACTTTCAAGATACTCACCCACGCCTACAAATGCATCCACAACACCGGACCCCAATACCTCAAAGAGAGAATCTCCTTCCACGTACCCAAGAGAAACCTCCGATCCGCCAACCTCGCCCTCGCCGAAATCCCGTGCATCCGCAGAGCCAGAACAGGTGGAAGAACCTTCTCCTACATCGCAGCCAAGACCTGGAACGAGCTCCCGCTCCACATCAGATGCGCCCCCTCCCTGAACATCTTCAGGAAGACGCTCAAGACCTGGCTCTTCGACTGAACGAAGCTGCTTACCCCCCCGCCCCCCAACCCAGCGCCTTGAGACCCTCACAGGTGAGTAGCGCGCTTACAATTCCCATGATTGATTGATTGATTGAGTGATTAAATGAAATGTATCCGGCTGGCATGGAATTGCAAAGTGGCATCTAGTGTTTACTTCAAACTACAGTGTATGACTTTGTGTTGAATTTTTTATACCATGGTAAATCTGATTCGGCATAATTTAACCATCGCACAAATGGGCGGGTGGAGCAGCTCCGTCTGCCCGCGGAACTCCACGTAGCGGGCAGGATTTTTTTGCCGCTACACAGAGTTACGCGTAGCAGAACTCTGTGAGCTCCGCCCAGGGTTACTGAAAATACACATGATGGTCAATAAATGAGACACATGACTCAAGAAGGAGATCCACACCAATTTATAAAAATAGCAAGTATCTTTATACATGTTTATAATAAACAATGAAGCTCCCTCACGACCTATATTTCTTTTATCATAAATACTAAATCTAGTATGGGTTAAACATTCATATAGACAAAAACATCATCAATACAAATCCATTGTTATATTCAAACTTTGTTATTTATTTTTCTTAATTTAATATTCATGATTACCTTTCTAATGACATTTACATCAAAGTTAGTTAGTTGTCTTTTTTAAAAAAAGGTACATATTTGCTTTTATATATTTCTCTTTTTATACATTGTTGTACATGAACCAATGCACTATAGGCATATACAATTTAAATACGACACTATGCTCTGGACCCCTGAAGTGAATCAAATATGCAAAAAAAACAAAATTGTCAATCTCAATCAGTCAAACCAAACAAACTCACACATAACCCGAACACACATACACATCTGGGTCAGAGGGAGACATAGATATTCAAGGTCTCCACGACCAAGTTGGATGGACGTTTTCAACAAGGTCTGTTCAAACAAGGTAGACGAGCGTTTCGGTGGGGTATAACAGATGTAAAACCACCTTCCTCAGGACCTTCCCAAATAGTATGGACTCACACAACAACAAGGGGTACCTAGAGAGTATAAACAATATATTTTTAGTAACCCATACAATGTATGTTAATATAAAATTGATTGGCCCAGAATCTTATAACATAAGAAAAATGGGTTAGATTGCCAATATTACAACAAAGACCAGATAGTAAAAAACCAAGACTTGAAATTATTGACCAGGGAAGACTCTTTAATATTAAGAGTCTGAATGTGAGGTCCACGAATGTGAGGTCCACGAATGTGAGGTCCACGAATGTGAGGTCCACGAATCTTCCCATACTCACTGTGGGAAGTGTCATGTAGAAAAGAAGAAAAAAAAAAAAAAAGTCAACCACGCCACCACGATATAGTGAGCCAAAAGTGAAAGAGAGTGATTCACAGGATGCAAAAGATAAAAAATTGTACATGTCATGCTGTGAGACCTCAGTGAACTCATTACCTAGAAAAGGCCATTGTATGTCCAAATAGTGACTTACTGACTAAGTACCAGCTCCTAGTGTGTGAATAGTGGAAATAGCTGAAATACTTACAGTTAGTACTGATATAAGGATTGCTCTCCAATAGATATCAAGTTAAAAAGCTGGGCTGGTAAGTTGTATGTGGAATGTAAGACGACTGTAATGCTTTCAAATACAGCGCTTGTCCACCTGAGCGAACTATTGTAGTGAATAAAGCAAACAAAGAAAAAGGTTTTTTTTTATGATTTAGGAAACTGCAAAATATATGAAGGTCAGGATCAAGTTGTTTAACTATCCATAGACCTTAGCCGTATAAAATTAAGTTAAAAAGGCATACAGTGTATGTCAAAAAGTCGTGCACTTAAACCTAGGGTACTGCTGGGCAGGGAGTGATTTACCAGTCTCATAAGGGATATCAAGACAAGAGTCGCATAAAGGATACAGATAACCTGGCACAGACGAGAACATGTTAATACTGTACATGATATTCCTCATGTCCATTACTTTCCGTCTTTTAGTTGGAGATCTCCTGTGAGCCCTGTTCACTATATTGACTCTGTACTTGAGGGTTATATTTATACAGAGTTCCTGTTTTTCACCTTCTCTTACAATAGGGATATAATACAAGTTGTTGCAGAAGTATGTAACAATATACATCAAGGGAAACCCTACATATTGCGAGATTGATTCTATTCCTTGGAGACATTATACCTACATCGACGCTACATTTGAATAGCACAGGTGTGTATGTCCTCCTACACATTTATCTGTGCTCAAATTGGCCATATTATAAACGAACTGAGCCCATCATCAACAGAACTTCTATCTTTTGTGGATAATACGCTTCTATTTACTTACAGGAAACATATGCTGACAGCTAAATGATCATGTCTGAGGCACAGTAAAGACCATATAGAACATAAGTAAACAGGAGTGTGCCCGGTAAGGTCTATGGATAGTTAAACAACTTGATCCTGACCTTTATATATTTTGCAGTTTCCTAAATCATAAAAAAAACTTTTTCTCTGTTTGCTTTATTCACAACAATAGTTCGCTCAGGTGGACAAGTGCTGTATTTGAAAGCATTACAGTCGTCTTACATTCCACATACAACTTACCAGCCCAGCTTTTTAACTTGTTATCTATTGGAGAGCAATCCTTATATCAGTACTAACTGTAAGTATTTCAGCTATTTCCACTAGTCACACACTAGGAGTTGGTACTTAGTCAGTAAGTCACTATTTGGACATACAATGGCCTGTTCTAGGTAATGAGTTCACAGAGGTTTCACAGCATGACATGTACAGTTTTTTATCTTTTGCATCCTGTGAATCACTCTCTTTCACTTTTGGCTCACTATATCGTGGTGGCGTGGTTAACTTTTTTCTTCTTTTCTACATGGAACTTCCCACAGTGAGTATAGGAAGATTTGTGGACCTCACATTCGTGGACCTCACATTCAGACTCTTTATATTAAAGAGTCTTCCTTGGTCAATAATTTCAAGTCTTGGCTTTTTACTATCTGGTCTTTGTTGTAATATTGGGAATCTAACCCATTTTTCTTCTGTTATAAGATTCTGGTCCAATCAATTTTATATTTACATACATTGTATGGGTTACTAAAAATATATTGTTTATACTCTCTAGGTACCCCTTGTTGTTGTGTAAGTCCATACTATTTGGGAAGGTCCTGAGGAAGGTGGTTTTACATCTGTTATACCCCACCGAAACGCGCGTCGACCTTGTTTGAACAGACCTTGTTGAACACGTCCATCCAACTTGGTCGTGGAGACCTTGAATATCTATGTCTCCCTCTGACCCAGATGTGTATGTGTGTTCGGGTTATGTGTGAATTTGTTTGGTTTGACTGAGTGAGATTGACAATTTTGTTTTTTTTGTATATTTGATTCACTTCAGGGGTCCAGAGCATAGTGTCGTATTTAAATTGTATATGCCTATAATGCATTGGTTCATGTACAACATTGCATAAAAAGAAAAATTTATAAAAAGCAAATATGTACCTTTTTTAAAAAAGACAAATAACTAACTTTGATGTAAATGTCATTAGAAAGGTAATCATGAATATTACATTAAGAAAAATAAATAACAAAGTTTGAATATAACAATGGATTTGTATTGATGATGTTTTTGTCTATATGAATGTTTAACCAATACTAGATTTAGCCTTTATGATAAAAGAAATATAGGTCGTGAGGGAGCTTCATTGTTTATTATATTTATTGCTGTTTCCCCTTTTCTCCCTGACCTCTACTTTTTCTCAGAGGGGGCTTGTGAGAAGTTGGCCTGGTATATGCTGTCCACTAGTTATAGTGGGCACCTTGCACCAGTCCAAACAGCCCCTTAGAGGTGATAGGTGAAAGACAACCTTTATTGAAAGCTATCCTAGTGGTAGCTATGGAGAGCAGCCTTCAGGCTAAGTCTTGAAGGAGTGTAAAGCTGTTTGCTTTACCAGTCTATAATCTCATGAATGACCAAATGAAAGGAGAACCACACCAGGTATATATATAAAATATATGTATTTATTACTAAACACTACCCACTAGTCTCTTTATGAGGCTAGAGGTCAAAGCACACAAGTTACAAGCATTTAATCAACAGTAAATAGCACAGTAAACGATAGGCTCCAGGGGAGACCAAACCATATACTAAGTAAGTGGTATAAGAACCACAACTTGACTAGACACAAGGCCTAGAGCCTGTAGAATCGCTGGGACCCCAAGGAACCACCCAAGGTAGTGACACAGGGGACCCACGGAGGACGTGTGCAGTGTGAGAACACAGCCGCGGGACTCCGTTAGCTTCTATGGGGAAAGTCGCGGTTAGAGTTTTAAAGTTAAAGGACACTTAGAAATGGACTAGGACCAAACCCTCTTGGACTTAGATAGTTCTAGGGTCAACACCCACGGGAGCATCGGAGTACTCATGTTACCTCACCCAGGGAAGCCGGGTGCATAGGTGTCAAATGGTGTCGGGTCGCGTCGTCGTTTTCAATGGCGGCTTGCAGAGAAGTGCTGCTGCCGGGAAGATGCGAAGTGTCCGAAGAGATCCAAGCCTGGATCAAAGATGTGCAGGACCTGAAAGCAGAGGGGACAGAGTCTGGGTCACTTGCCAGTGACCAGGGGCAAGATAGTCAAATGCCCACCGATGTCGGGTGTTTCAGGTGCAAAGAGGTGAAGCTTGACTCTTCAGCCACGAGGACCAGGAGGCGTCGACGACAACCAGGAGCTGGATTCGAGCTATCCCACAAAGGATGTCGAGTGCTGCAGCATCGGTGCCCAGATTGGACACAACAAGCCTTGGCAAAAGCAACCCACGCAGGAAGAGAAAAGATGCTTCGGTGCGAACCAGCAAGGTCCTGCGGACTCCCCAAGCAATGGAGAGTCAGGGCACGTCTGGAGCAACCAGGAAAGCCCAATCAAAGTAAAGTTACCCTTCTCATGGACCACAAGTTGACGGACAAGGGATCGCAAAGGGACCTCAAGTGGAATCACAAAATGGCAGCCCACGGGTCACTCGGAGTAGGTAGGCCAGCAATCTTCAGTGGATTCACTGCTTGGGGT
The DNA here is from genome assembly GCA_963921515.1 of Calotriton arnoldi. Lineage (NCBI taxonomy): Eukaryota > Metazoa > Chordata > Amphibia > Caudata > Salamandridae > Calotriton > Calotriton arnoldi. The sequence goes on along the minus strand of CAWUFW010000868.1, from coordinate 1,033,345 downwards.
CAGGGCTACAAGTAACCCAAAGCACAGTCTCAAGGATTGACGAGAAGCATATGCACTTGCAAATGTGCACAGTGTCCAGGGGTTCCGGTTCCACGGTACCCACGAGGGCTATGGGTCTCAGCTTTGCTGAGGACTTGGGTCAGCCTCTGGGAAGTCTGGAAACCCACCTCCTGGGTTGCAAAGTCTTTGGCATCCGGCAGGAGCTTCGGAAATGCAGACCAGTCAGATGTGTCTTTGGTGCCTGCCAAGCAGGGGAGTAACTCCTTTACTCCAAGGGAGATTCTTCAGTCATCTGGCGTTGAACAGATCGTCAAAGGTCCAGGATTCAGTTTCAGAGTTTCGTCCAGGGATATCTAAAGTCCTGTTGCCAGGGGTTCCTTTCTTATACCCAAGGAAGGGGTTGGACATACTCTGGGGACCCACCTATGGGAGGGTCAGGAAAGAGGGGTGGCTACACCCATTTCCTTTGTCCAGTTTCGCGCCAGAGCAGGGGCTGGTAGCCCCTGCAACCGGTTTGAACTGGGCTATGCACAGGGACACCAAATGTGCCCCCAGTGCTGGACTTCAAAGCACTCTGAGAGTGCACCCACCCAGCCCCAATACACTAAAGCCTGTCTGGGAGGTGGTAACACCTCCCTGTGACAGGAAACCTATTGTCCAGGCCTCCCCTGCCGGAGTTTCGGTCAGCAGCAGGAGGCCAGACTCGTATCTGTGGCTGCAGCATCCATTTTGTGATGCCAGGGCTCTGTTAGCTGGTACCGGGTATACCGGTGCTGTCATGTCTCTCCCTCTAGAAGGGTGGGATCATACTCCCACACCAGTTACTGGTGTGGGAGGTATGATTCCAAGGTGTTTGACACCAAACACAACATGTTTCCGTCCAGCCATCCCAAAGTTAGCATTTACCGCTAGGTTATAATGCACTTAAGAGTATATGGTCAGGCTGCCTCACAGACAACCCCGGAGGATAGATTCCGAAGGCTGCAGAGGGGCTCTGCTCATGCATGGGCACCCTCTCACACAAAACCAAGCACCCTGCCTTCAGGATTGATAAGGCCTGCCAAAGGGGTGACTGATAGGTTTATATGTGCAGTGATAGGGTGAGATATAGTGAACCTATATCTCAGTAAGGGGTGCATGCACCACCTTACTCAGGCTGCTGTAGCAGTCCTGTGGTGTCATTTTGGAAGGCTGCCCAGGGGTGGCATAATACATGATTCAGCCCCTGTTAGGCCTCTGGGGTACCTATGCCCTGGGTACTTAGTATACCATATACTAGGGACTTATAAGGGCACCCCAGAATCCAATCTGTGGTGTACCTAAGGTACAGGGAATCAATTTAGAGAGGAAGCAGCTAGGCTGGGGTCCTGGATAGCAGGGCCCCAGCCAGACTAAAGTCGAAAAACAGTGAAACATCAGCAAAAAGTGGGGGTAACCATAAGAAGCAGATCCTACTCTCCTACAGGGCTCCCTTTTTGCATTAGTCTTTATACATGTTCAGGCATCAGAAAAAAATTGTTCATCTAAGTACGTTTTTAAAGAGAAATACTTTCAGTTAAAAAGGTCAATAGTGCAATTTCGGACTTCTGCAATGTTAACCTATAGGAGAGAAGTCATATGTGGAGTACTAGTTCTTGTCAGAGACTTACAGAACCAGTGCCATGGGTCAGAGGTGAGTACAGGGTAAGATCCAAGACAGCACAAACAGGTCACCTCCACCAGCATTAGGGCAGCCGGGTGCAGTGGTGCTAACAGCGGCGAGTGCCCAATGCAAAGCAATGGGAATCCGTCCAGTCACAAAGAGGCTGAAGGAGGGGACTGAGAGGCCAGTCCGGTGAAACCAATGAGTAGCTTTAGTTCTTGTGATGTTGGGGGACGAGGGCACCTTTGGTCCTCTTCTCCTCGGGACGGGATGTCTGGGTGCAGAGGGTCTTTGGGGTGTCGGGTTTCTCCATCCGGCAACAATTGCGAATGAGGGGGCCTGCCAAAGGTGGCTGCAAGTGACGTTGGGGAGTTCACGAGGAGTCACTCCGCAGTGGACTCGGTACCTTGAGGGCTTTGGGACCATACTAACACCGTTGGCCCACCGTTGGCCCACATGTGCTGGGCGGGCTTGGGTGCAGTGGTGCTTGGCAACAACGGGTTTTGGCAGAGCTGGAGTTTTCCTGGTCCTTTTTTGCTGTATGCAGGATGCCGGGGACAGTTCAGCTGTCCCTCTCGAGGTCTTGGTTCCTGGGCGAAGGCTGGCAGGTCTCCCAGGTTCTAGGGGCTCAGCAGCTGCAGGACAAGTCGACTTTTGGTGCAATAGGTGAAGTCAGCAGGCAGGCCTTTAGCGTTGGATCTTCTGTTCTTGCTGTGTGACTCTTTTCGTCCATCTTCTTTCATCAGGTCGTCAGGATCTCCTCGTCTGGTGCCAGGGGCTCCCCTAAATACTCAAGGGGAGGGTAGGGTAGTAGCTAATGGGCTATTGACCCTTGGGGTCACTGCGCCCCTACATGACCACTTTCTTTTGGCAGCCTTGAATGTGTTTAGTGAGGGGTCCCTTAGGGTGGCACAATTCATGCTGCAGCCCTTAGGGACCCTCTTTAGTACTTCAGGCCCTAGGTTCCTGAGGTACCATTTACTAGGGACTTACAGAGAAGGCTAAAGGTATTGTCAATTGGGGTAAACAATTGTACAGTTTTAGGGAAAGAACACTGGTACTGGGGACCTGGTTAGCAGGCAACAACTACACTTTAGTCAAAGTTGCATCAAATACCAGGCAAAAAGGGGGGGAACTGCAACAAAACCTCAGTTTCCTACAAGTGTAAGGAAGGAACTTTCAAGGGCTGACCTCCAGACCAATTGAGCTCACTACTATTAGTAGCCATAGGTACATTTTGGACTTCTAACCCAAAAGAGTCAAGAATATGGCTGGTTCCCGCTGCCTTTAAAGTCTCAGCAATGCCCAGAATCTTGTTCCCAAAAAAGTCAGAAAGTTGAGATCAAAGATTCAGAGAGGCTCTCAGGGGCACAATTTCCATCTAGCGACAAGTCATCAAGATACTATGGGTCTTATTTAGAGTTTGGCAAACCAGCAACGATTCTGCCCCGCCTAAATCATGGTTCTCCAATCTAAATCTATAGTCAGGGGAATGCCAGGTTTGCACTAGCAGATCCTCCACTGGCTCTGACAGTGTAAACCTGTGAGCTGGGACTGCTGTGGCTGTCTTTATAGCACAGGGATCCCGCTAAGTGGAGGGGGGGGGCGAGTTTAAATATGGTGGATGGTGTCCCACTTTGGTGATGCAGGAATGACTCAGATACTGTCCACCATGGTCTAAATGTCCCTGTAAAGTTCCATTCCTGGGATTTAATTTGACACCATAATGTGTTCTGGAACTTGTAGTAAGGCGTTGCTTCCTTTGATCTGATTGAACTCACATACCTGTTAACAATGAGTTGTAATAGAAAGTCCTAGCTATAAAATCATGGACCCTAATGACGTGGTGCTAGTTTGTTACCCTAACAGCAGTACTCATCAGATGAGACACGACCTGGAGGGCACCTTAAGGAACTAATATAGGTCGCCTACTTTCACGACTTTTCAGATACTTAGAAAGCATAAGATGCATGTACTACGGATTTAAAGAATCTTGTTCATGCACTTACAGTCTATAAACAGGTCGGCATATGAAAGAAAAGCACAGGAACTGACCGTGTAAATCCTGCAGAGGTCCTGACTCAACTTCTCCGCAGCAATTTACCCAGCCATTGCAGCACCTTGCACCACACTGCCCCTCTTCAACATACTGGCCCGGGTTTACCAATGGTTTGCGCTGCTGCTCGATTGATGTAGTGCTGCAATGCGGCACAAACAACAGTGACGGATCAACTTTCAAGGTCAAAAACTACTTTGCACTGAAAGTTTACCCTCATTCCTTGCCCAAACCTCTTTTCGCCACCTCTAAGTTCATGTATGCAAAAGGGTGTGTGTGGAGCAGGCTGCCACAGAAACCTTAGGATTTGATGCACTTTGCCCCAGGTCTGGCGCTAGGGCAGCTCCCCAGGGCCCCACGCTCAGCTCACCAACATGGAGTCTTGTGCCAGTGTTCCCCCTGACCTGGGTCTTGCACCTATGCTCCAGCACTGTGAGGCCCAGGGGAGGGGCACTTCTCTCCTGTCCCTCGCAGGCATATGTAGAACTGCCAGGAATGGGGGAAGGCCCTTCGGAAGGAAAAGCAACTCTCACTCATCCATTGATGAGCTGTGAAACAGAACAGAATGGGACAGAAAACCAGCCAGGTGGCAACCCTTGATGCAAACTACCTAGAATGAGGAATGAAACCCATTTTTTTGCAGTTTTGTGAAGCGCAAACTCGACCCGTAGGTATTGCTGTGCTTTACATGAGAACTGGTTACATTATACAAAGTCACATTATTTTTTTTTAGGCACAGGGAAATTTAGGGCTTTATTACGAGTATGGCAGTCCACAGGACCGCCGTACTCATGGTGGCCTGCTGTATTATGAGTGTTGTTGTCGGACCGCCACGAGACCACCGGCTCTGCTAGAATTAAGGATCCCGCTACGCCAGTGGTCTGGAAATGGGCAGGAATATGCTGCCAGTGCCGCTGCGGAGCCGCCGAGCATATTCCAACTTTAATTTCCACCGCCCTTTTCATGAAAATGCTGGCAGACATGGAAGTAAGGGGGCCCTGGGCCCCATGCTGTTTCTGAGCCTGGAGGTGCTTGTTGTGCCCCCCTGGAATTGCACCCCCGTTTCTGCACATTATGGCATGCGCGACATGGTACATGCCACACTGTAAGAAGCTGGCTCTGTATATACTATACCAAAGGAAGGTATAGTGTGCACAGAACCCGGTGGATCCACAGAGGTATAGCAGAGACTAAAGTAGATAATACCTTTCTCTCTTTTGTGGTAGTGTTGTTGAGCAGTCAGGCTTATCAGGAGGGTAGTGTTAAGCATTTGTTGTACACACTCAGGCAAGAAATAATGTCACCCAATCAAAGACTGAATCCAAACCAATTGTTTGTATAAAAAGTTATTTTGTTGTTTTATTTCTAGAATCAAGATTTACTTAGTAGCAGGTAAGTTAAACCCTTCATACAATGTGACTCTTCAAAATACTGTGAACACAATAGGAACATTCAGATTATTTTTTCAATTGAGAAAACGATTTGTAAACTGTTCAAAAATGCTTGTAATTACGTTTTGATTACTTTTAGATTACTGTTCTACTTTGGTATTAAACACACTCCTAACACAGTTTAAGCAACACAGGACATTTGTAAGCAGGTTAACTCTTGTGAAGCTAATAGGTTATTTTTTGTGCAGTAAAAGACAGTTCAACACAAGAATTTTCGGAGAAAACCCACCATTCAGTCCTATGGAGAAAATGAAGTGTTAAGTTTGCAGGTGAGTAAAACGGTTTTGGGATTGGAGTTTTGGGAGGTAGAACCAGGGTTCCCTAAGGTTCAGGTTGGCACTCAAGGGGCACCACCAGCGGTACTAGGGCGGATGGGTGCAGAGTGCAGGGTGCAAAGGTTAGCCATTGGGGCTAATGGGCACCTTGGTTGGGGAGTACTCACGGGCAGGCCACTCTGTCTCAGGGACAAGCTCCTACGGTTAAGATCAGGGCAAAGGGGGTCCCAGGTTAGCACCAAGTCCACAACACTAGCGGAACAGGGGCGGCCGGGTGCAGGGTGCTCAGTTGGTGTCGGGAGCCCAATGCGTTTCAAATGAGGATGTCGGGCATGAGAAAAGACTGCAGGCTGAAGCCAGCAGACTGGAAAGGGGATCAATGACTGGAGGGTGAATTTGAAGAGTTGCTGGACACAGTCAGTCGGGAACCTCAGGATTCAGGAGCTGCAGGGGTGTCTTTCCTTGTCGGGTTCTTCTCACCGGTTTCATTTGCAGTTGGTTGGGACAGTGGTGTAACAAAACTTGAGGGGGCCAGCCCTTCAAAGTACATGGAGGAGGTCCACCTCTGAACTCTCTCAGGCCAGAGAACTGTCCTGAGGGGGCCCTCTGGAGCTCAGGCCCCCCTGCACTGCAGGGACTGCAGGGACCTTCGTTACAACACTGGGGTGGGTCCCTTCAGGATGAGGCTGAAGGCGTCAAAGAGAAGGTTGGTGGAGGTAGTCCAACACTGGCACACAGGTCAAGATTGCCAGGGGGACCTCGCTGGGGTTTTGGGCCACTTGAACTTGAGGCATGGGCTTCAGGTGCAGAGTGATGAGGAGTCACGGATCTGACTGGATCTGGAGTCCTGGCTCGGGTTGTTGTTAGACAAATCGGGTGTCCACAGGAGATAAGAGTTGTTTGGGAAGGCAGGGCAGGTCCCCGGGTTTCTTGGATGCTGCTGGATGCAGGACACGCCAGGGTTCAGTTCACAGAGGTTCAGAGAAGGAGACAGGCCGGTAGGGCTTGGACCAAAGCAGCTGTCGTCGTCCTCCTCTTCTGCAGCACGGCTCTTCGGCCCTTCTTCTTGTCACATTGAATCTGAAGAGGCAAGGTTCAGGGATGCCCCTAAATACTAGATTTAGGGGTGTTACGGGGTGTGCAGGTTGGGACCAATGGGCCCCTTCCCTGGGGTGTCTACACCCCCTAGTATGTCACCCTCCAGTGGGAGGGGGGCATTAGCCTCTTCCTGATTGGAGGGGTCCCCCCATCTACAAGGTGGTGGTGACTGACGTGCACTTCACCTCGCCTCCCCCTTCTGAGGGGTGGGGTTGGCAAAGTTGGGTACACCTCCCTTCCTGGCTAGGCTTTCCTGACGGTGGGTGCCAGTTGCTGACAGCAGCAAAAGACGGGGGGTTGCTAACAAAGGCATCAGGCCTTTGAAGCTCCCTCTTAGAGGACCCTGCCCATCCTGGGAAGGAGGCGAGACACCTCTGCCCAGGGTGTGCTTTGTTACCGGACCCGGAGAAATGAGGGCTCTCTACCCAGGGGTCCAGAAACCTGTCTGGTGGTGGCAGATGGCTGGGAGCCAGTCAGAAACTACACCAGAGTTGGCCGTTTTTCAGGGGGCATCACTAAGATGCCCTCTGTGTGCATTTTACATTAAATCCAACACTGGCATCAGCGTGGGTGGGAAGTTTGATACCAAACTTTCCAGACTTCAGTAAAGCCATCATGGAGCTGTGGAGTTTGTGTTGACAAACTAACAGCACATGTATTCAAAATGGCGCCACTGTACTTACAATGGCTGTGAATGGCACAGGCACTGTAGGGGTATATTGCTCATGCAGCTATGCCCTCACCTGTGCTATGGTACACCCTGCCTTTAGGACTGGAAGGCCTGCTAAAGGGTAGACTTACCCATGCCACAGGCAGTGTTGGTGGGCATGGCACACAGGGGTGTGTGCCATGTTGACTCTTCAGTTTGGTCTGCACCAAAACAACCAGTCTGCAATGGCAGGGTGGGGGTGTTAAGATGAGGTGTCTCTGATGGTGGCATAATACATGCTGCAGCCCTCAGAGGCCCTCTCTAGTCACAAAGCCCTTGGTATCGGGGGTATCTTTTACAAGGGACTTACAGAGGTGTGCCAATTGTGGGTAACAAAGGTACAGTTTTGGGGAAGAACACAGGTGCTGGGGCCTAGTTAGAAGGATCCCAGCACACACTCAGTCAAGTTGGGATCAGGTATCCGGCAAAAAGTTAGGGGGTAACCATGGAAAAAGGGGCACTTTCCTACACACACTGTGCAGGAACGTGCTGCAACTGCTGTCACTGCGGCGGTCTGCTGTTAAGGCTCTCCTATGAGTGAGTCTAACAGACAACTGCTGTGAGACCGCCGCAGCACTGCACACCTGCCAAGGATTACAATTGTAATCAGGCATGCGGGCACACTACGGGCTTGGCGGTCCTCCTGTCGGCCCATTGGTGGCGGGCCAACAGGAGGACTGCCAAACTCGTAATAAGGTCCTAAGTGATTTGCCCAGAATCGCAGGACTTGAGCTGATGCCAAGACTGGATCCTGGTTCCCCAGTTATAAAGTAGGCAGCTCTAGCCGTAATGTCACATCCTGGTTAGACGGAGGGTGGCAGTCAGAAGCCACATGAAAGCTCAGCTCTTTTTGAACGTGTGGTTCAAACTGGACCTTGAGCTGAGCCAGAGCTAGGGAGAATGCCTTTGGTGTCTGTTTCTCACATTAAGCCTGTTTCAAAGTGCTGCTGTATTGTCAGATCAGTGGACAAGGCACAGGGAGAGTATTATGTGCCCAGGATCAAACAGTTTGTTGGTAGATTTAGGACTGCAGTACACTGCTACTTGGCATAGAGGCCATATATTTAACAATGTACTGCATTTAGGTGACTATTACATATGACTTGGCACCTTCCTTCTGTCAGGAAATATTCAGTACATTTTTAAAAATCTTGGTGACTAGCAGTTTTATATTGAATCAAATACTCCAAATCTTATCAAAAAGGAAGCAGTAGAGCAATAAGCAGGGCCACTGGAATTATGTTCCAGGGGAGGGTCAAATTATACGGCAAGGCATAATTCAGTGATAGTATTGCTTCAGTATATTATCATTTTAGAACTTGTTAACACTGCCTGGTCATTGGTTGCACTTAATTAGTACCAGTTTAACATTCAAATTTAGCAATAAGCAACAGAAAGGTAACCAGTCTAGCTTTGCAAAGAAGGCAAGCTTTGGCTGCGTGGCAACACGTGTCGTGGTGTTATCAGGAACATTTGAACCATTTGATTTGATCATTAATTAATAATTAATTTTAAATTAATACTAATTATTTAATTGATAATTACTTATGTAAGTTGTGTAATTAATTTATTTTTTAAGTTATATTTTAGGTGGGGTTGTGCGGTTTGTAGGGGTACAGGGTGGAAAGTAAATTAATTATAATTAATTAATAATTAATGATAATTAATAATAATTATTTAATTGATCATTATGTAAATTGTGTAATTAAGATATTTTTAAGTCCTATTTCAGGTGTGGATTGTTGGGTTTGTGGGGGTAAAGGGTAGGAAGTTAATTAAATATAATTAATTAATTACTTATTAGTTCATTATTATTAATTGTTTGGGGGCACAACATGTGGCCCCATGGTCACTTAGCAGTTGCCCATGGGGGATGGGGGCCCTACTGCGGATCCCCCAAAGTCCCTTTCAGACAGCCTTTTCGTGGTAGTGGGACCGCCATAAAAAGGTTGTCGGAATCTGACATCCTAATCCCTAAAGCGGAGCCTCCATAGGCTCCATTGTAGGGATTAGACTCTGACGTCCGTTCCAATGGGCTCCTTGAGCCTGTTGGAGGAGGTGGTCTTTCCCCCGCCTAAATCGCCCCGACCGCCGGTATCGTAATTCAGCGGTCAGACCGATACCCTGGATGTTGGGCGGACCGCCACTGACGGCCTGTCAGTAGCAGTACGCCCGACATCGCAATCGGGCCCATAGTGTGGTGTTCTAATTAAATTAATAATTTTTGTTGTAATTGATATTATTAAACATTGTAATAATTATGTAATTTGTTTAATTTTTGTAAAAATGTAGATATATCATTTTTACGTTTAAATATTTATATTTTTGTTCTTTAATAGAGTTGTTAAAATATGTTATTTGTTTGAAATGAACTACTCTCTATTGTTGCACCGACGAGTGGGAATAGTCCAACGCTTTCCCTACTGTTGTACTGACTGAAGTGGGAATAGTCAATTTTACTCCTGCTGAGTCCAACGCTTTCCCTACTGTTCCACTGACTGCAGTGGGAATAGTAAATTTTACCCCTCAAGAGTTCAACGCTTTCCCTACTGTTGCACAGGCTGGAGTGAAATAGTAAATTGTACCCCTCCTGAGTCCAACGCTTTCCCTACGGTTACACAGACTGGAGTGGGAATAGTTAATTTTAACGCTCCTGAGTTTGACGCTTTCTCTACTGTTGTATAAACTGGAGTGGGAATAGTAATTTTTACCCCTTCTGAGTCCACCGCATTCCCTACTGTTGTACTGACTGAAGTGGGAATATTAAATTTTACTCCTGCTGAGTCCAACGCTTTCCCTACTGTTCCACCGACTGCAGTGGGAACAGTACATTTTATCCCTCATGAGTCCAATGCTTTCCCTACAGTCGCACAGACTGGAGTGGGAATAGTAAATTTTACCCCTCCCGAGTTCAACCCTTACCCTACTGTTGCACTGACTGGCGGGGGAATACTAAATGTTACCCCTCCCGAGTCCAATGCTTTCTCCACTGTTTCACCCACTGGAGTGTGAATAATAAATTTTACACCTTATGAGTCCAACGCTTTGCCTACTGTTGCACATATTGGAGTGTGAATAGTAAATTTTACTGCTCCTGAGTCTAACGCTTTCCCTACGGTTGCACAGACTGGATTGGGAATAGTGAACTTTACCCCTCCAGAGTCTAATGCTTTCCCTACTGTTGCACAGATTGGAGTGGGAATAGTACATTGTACCACTCTTGAGTCCAACGCTTTCCCTACTGTTGCACAGACTGGAGTGGGAATAGTAAGTTTTACCCCTCCTGAGTTTGACGCCTTCTCTACTGTTGTATAAACTGGAGTGGGAATAGTATTTTTATGATTTATAGAGTAAATTAAAAAAATTTTTTTTTAAATATATATTATTATTATGTGTTTGTGTATTTAATTTTATATATAAATGTATGTCATTTTTAAGATATTTTCAGTAAAACATATTTTTATATATTGTTTACTTTTTATGTATAATTAAATTGGAAATATTTGACATTTTTTTGCAGTTTATTTGTTGTACTTTTTATTTTAATTTTTTATGTGTAAGTAAATATATACCTAAATATATATGCCACCAATCAAACAAATATTATATATATATATATATATATATATATATATATATATATATATATATATATATATATATATATATATATATATATATATATCCTTCCGTACAACACACAATTCCGCGCGCTCTCAGAAAAGGAGGACTCTGTGGTCGTAGTGTCCACTGCTGTGTTTATTCACAACGCGTTTCGCTTTCCCTGAAAGCTTGATCACGTGAACCGTGCAACCAATGTGGGCAACAATTATAGAGAGTCGATGGCAATGAAAATAAACAACGGACATACATATGAGTAGCGGCAGCCATCTTGGAATGGTTAGAAACTGAATAATACATTCCTATTGTACTACACACATGGATTGTAGAAGTATCAGACAGTAATTGTAAAATACAAATAACAAAACGATGTGCCCAGTCAGTAGCAACAGAGATCGAAATAAGACATGCTAATGATTAGCAACAAATTACACAACTAAGTGAGACATTTATAGATAGTCAAATAAAGTTACAAGTGAAATGGGTTACTCCGCACACGGTCTTCTAAAATGTAAAGCGGCTGCGACTAAAGTACCTCTATGGGGAACTGCTGAGGGCTAAAAGGAATTGTAACACTGATGAAACCTACCAGCTGGAAAGCAACAACATTGTAAAGCGCTTTAGAGAGAGAGGTTATCCCAAATGGGTGCTGAAGAGAGCATGTGAGAGAGCGGGGCTGGTAGACAGAACATCGACTATTTCAGATGAGCCAGAGAATCATGACACTGAGGACAACAAGTCGAGAATGATCATGACATTCAGTTCTGATGCCTGTAACATCAAACGGATTGTGACCAGAAATTGGGATATCCTTAAAAGTGATAATGTCATTGGTGACATTATCCCTGATAGACCCAGTATTACATACAAGAGAGGCAGGAATATCAGGGACATGTTAGTTCATAGTGACATCACCACCTATCCGCAAAGACAACAACATGGTCTCAAGGGTTTCTACCCGTGTGGCCACTGCAAGGCATGCAACAACAGTAAGTTTCACAAACAGGTTGTGTACAACGGTGTCAGCAAGGAACTTACTCAATTCCTCACGTGTAGCTCCACGTTTGTGATATATGCCATAGAATGCACTTGCAAACTTTGGTACATAGGGAGTACCACATGTATGGCCAAAAAGCGCATCTTAGAGCATGGTAGGGCCATCACCAACTTTGACCCCAAATACCCTGTGGCACGCCATTTTAGGGAAAAACATTTCTCCAATACCAGAGAGATGAGTTATCTCATCTTGGAACAGATAGTGAAACATCCTAGAGGTGGCAACAGGGTTTTGCATCTGAGACAAAGGGAGTCTAGGTACATCATAGACTTCCAAACCAAGAACCCGGGAGGATTGAACCAAGAGGAAGAACTCTCAATACACTTGAAAGAACAATAGTGGTCATGAAACATTGCGGGGTGTGTCTTATTCGCACAATTGTTAGTTGTTCCGCCTCTCATAAAATTTGATCATTCGGTTTTTTCCCCTCCCTTCTCTTCCCTTTCCTCCCCCCCCCCCTTTTTCTCCCCCCTTTTTCCTCCATTCTCTCTCGCATAGATTTATGTTCTCCTCATTTCTTGTATATACACATTGTTTCCCATGATTTCCGTTAATCTCTGATCTTTCTTCCATAACAATGACCATTTAAGCATTGGAATTTTGAGCAAGTTTTATGAATGTAAGGTTTTGAGTAGATGTTATATTATGTCAATATTACAGGACAGATGATCCTGGTTTTAATCACTTTGTTCTTTTGTTTCGTTCACAGGAGGAAAGGAAGGGGCCCATTCACCAGTATTCACCAGCACGGGCCACCTACCCTTTTTTCTCTTCATGAGCACATTGTCACATTGAAGTATGTCGGTAACGTTTTTTTGAGTTTATGGCTATGTTGGTGTTCCATTTGGGCCTGCATACATGTGTGAGACGGACATTGGGCACTTGCCCATTTGCACATAGGAGAACTGCTTTTGATGTTGTTGTATTACACCTACAACAAGTATGATACAGAAGGGCACATATGTTTTCTACTCAGCTGTTGTTTTGAAAGCACATATATATATATTTTTCTGAGTCCTCCACGTGTCTGTATGCTCACGCGCTACATAGGTGAGCACAGGCACAGCCATTCTGCATTGTAGAAAACTGCGTGTTGAGTAGGGTAGTGTGTTCACAACTTTGTAACTTTATTGACATTGTACGATGACACTGCTTGACCGACTTGAGTGTTGTCTATTTGGACGATGACTTTTCCCATTTGGGGATCTATCTCACTGTAGACACTTTCTTGATACCAATTTTGACACTGGTCAAGCATAGGCAAAAGGTCTGGGGCGGACATCTTCATGTTAACGCACATATCGTACATCTGATACCTTTTCAGCAGTAGGTTTTACAGACACGGTTGTATATATATTTTACAGCTGATAGAGAGATGCATCAAGGATTATTTTGATTAGAGGTACTTTAGTCGCAGCCGCTTTACATTTTAGAAGACCGTGTGCGGAGTAACCCATTTCACTTGTAACTTTATTTGACTATCTATAAATGTCTCACTTAGTTGTGTAATTTGTTGCTAATCATTAGCATGTCTTATTTCGATCTCTGATGCTACTGACTGGGCACATCGTTTTGTTATTTGTATTTTACAATTACTGTCTGATACTTCTACAATCCATGTGTGTAGTACAATAGGAATGTATTATTCAGTTTCTAACCATTCCAAGATGGCTGCCGCTACTCATATGTATGTCCGTTGTTTATTTTCATTGCCATCGACTCTCTATAATTGTTGCCCACATTGGTTGCACGGTTCACGTGATCAAGCTTTCAGGAAAGCGAAACGCGTTGTGAATAAACACAGCAGTGGACACTACGACCACAGAGTCCTCCTTTTCTGAGAGCGCGGAATTGTGTGTTGTACGGAAGGATTAAGACAGCTGGTGTGCTCCGCCGGCGTGCGCGCCACTCTCCAAGGGTCCCATGTAGTCCAGAAGGAGTGTGTTCATGTTTGATATATATATATATATATATATATATATATATATATATCCATCAACAAAAGGTTTCCCTGCTTGAGAATGCCAACGCAGTGAGAGGTATATCCATTCTTTATTGCAGGTAAGCAAAAACAGCGCGTTACTCCTCCAAGTCACAAAAGCACCAAACATGTTTCGGGCCAACTGCCCTTGATCACTGGCATCAACACAAAGCCCCAAAGCCCCACAGCTGCTCATATTTAATGTCATTGACTCCACCCTAAAAAAACAGTGCATTCTACTATGGGGAATACAGTTCTTTGACACAGAACCGGCTGCTACCACTATGGAGAAGAATCCCACTATGGTAATGGACTCCTTTGCCCAGAATGCACTGTTTTTTGAGGGTGGAGTCAATGACATTAAATATGAGCAGCTGTGGGGCTTTGTGTTGCAACACAGTCCCTTCTGATTTTCATAGCCGCCATCTTTGAGTGTATGTTCCTTTTCTTAACATCCCATTGTGTTGTATTATTCAAGGTGGTCACACTTTAACGTAAACTTCCATTACGTAATGGGAAAGAAGACCATACCTCGCTGATCGCACTGTACCACTGTGCAGTTTGTTTTGGAGCCTCAAAGTTTGTTTTGCAAACCATTTCGTCAGCCGGTTTCCTGCCATTTAGATATCCTGTGCCTGAGAACGCCGGTTATAGTAACCCGCGCTCTTCCATGTGGTCATGTTCCAACTAATTGTTGGCAGATACATAATTTCTTTGGCCGCGGCGGTTCGGGCAGAGCACATTTCATGTTCCAACAATTGCCACACATACTGCCAAACTCCTTACGTGATGGGTGCCTCCTTCGTGCAAGTGACATGCACGCATAAAATAGTCCAACAACAAGGTCCCTCTTTCAGGAACACACACGGAGCACTCATGGGTTTAGGAGTCCTTTATTGCACCCAGCATGACGCGTTTCATCTGCCACGACTTTTTCACATGCTGTTCGGTGAACAAGGAGATCTGTGGCATCTCAGTGTATTAAAAAGCCTCATTAGGCTCCTCCTGCACAGTGTTCAGCAAAGAAGGACTGCACTTGCAACACAGTCCCTTCTGATTTTCATAGCCGCCATCTTTGAGTGTATGTTCCTTTTCTTAACGTCCCATTGTGTTGTATTATTCAAGCTGGTCACACTTTAACGTAAACTTCCATTATGTAATGGGAAAGAAGACCATACCTCGCTGATCACACTGTACCACTGTGCAGTTTGTTTTGGAGCCTCAATGTTTGTTTTGCAAACCCTTTCGTCAGCCGCTTTCCTGCCATTTAGATATCCTGTGCCTGAGATCGCCGGTTATAGTAATCCGCGCTCTTCCACGTGGTCATGTTAAACTAATTGTTGGCAGATACATCATTTCTTTGGCTGCGGCGGTTCCGGCAGAGCACATTTCATGTTCCAACAATTGACACACATACTGCCGAACTCCTTACGTGACAGGTGCCTCCTTCATGCAAGTGGCATGCACGCATAAAATAGTCCAACAACAAGGTCCCTCTTTCAGGAACACACACGGAGCACTCATGGGTTTAGGAGTCCTTTATTGCACCCAGCATGACGCGTTTCATCTGCCACGACGTTTTCAAATGCTGTTCGGTGAACAAGGAGATCTGTGGCATCCCAGTGTATTTAAAAGCCTCATTAGGCTCCTCCTGCACAGTGTTCAGCAAAGAAGGTCTGCACTTGCAACACAGTCCCTTCTGATTTTCATAGCCACCATCTTTGAGTGTATGTTCCTTTTCTTAACGTCCCATTGTGGTGTATTATTCAAGGTGGTCACACTTTAACGTAAACTTACATTACGTAATGGGAAAGAAGACCATACCACGCTGATCGCACTGTACCACTGTGCAGTTTGTTTTGGAGCCTCAATGTTTGTTTTGCAAACCCTTTCGTCAGCCGGTTTCCTGCCATTTAGATATCCTAAGCAAACACAAGGAGATGATGGACGGAGCGCTGAAACTTTTCAGACACTCACCCCCAGTCACAGATCTGGGTTGAATCCATCATCGTTCTTTAGCTCACTTCGCCACCCCAGTTCAGACACAGATATATGCAAATCGGTCTTGACCCTGTGCCTCATGGGAACAGTCCAGCCCGAACTGCCATGCCATGTCTTCCCTGGACCGGAAACAAGCATCCTGGGGCCGGTTTCGGGCTAACAGCCCTCATCAGCCAGGCTAGCTTGAATCCAGTGGCAAAGTGGGCAAGGGACCCACGTCTGGGCATACCCTGCCAACTTAGGGCGAACAAAGCAAACACAAGGCGATGATGGACGGAGCACTGAAACTTTTCAGACACTCACCCCCAGTCACAGATCTGGGTTGAATCCATCATCGTTCTTTAGCTCACTTCGCGACCCCAGTTCAGACACAGCTATATGCAAATCAGTCTTGACCCTGTGCCTCATGGGAACAGTCCAGCCCGAACTGCCAAGCCATGTCTTCCCTGGACCGGAAACAAGCATCCTGGGACCGTGTTTCGGGCTTACAGCCCTCATCAGCCAGGCTAGCTTGAATCCAGTGGCAAAGTGAGCAAGGGACCCACGTCTGGGCATACCCTGCCAACTTAGGGCGAACAAAGCAAACACAAGGAGATGATGGACGGAGCGCTGAAACTTTTCAGACACTCACCCCCAGTCACAGATCTGGGTTGAATCCATCATCGTTCTTTAGCTCACTTCGCCACCCCAGTTCAGACACAGCTATATGCAAATCAGACTTGACCCTGTGCCTCATGGGAACAGTCCAGCCCGAACTGCCAAGCCATGTCTTCCCTGGAATGGAAACATCCTGTGCCTGAGAACGCCGGTTATAGTAATCCACGCTTGTCCATGTGGTCATGTTCCTAATAATTGTTGGCAGATACATCATTTCTTTGGCCGCGGCGGTGATCCAGCGGTATACCAATAACAGATACTCTACTACCATGTACTCACCTGGGCCCATAAACACACACAACTGAGTAGACCGCTGGTTTAGTTAGAGTTTCATATTTCAGGATTAGTTATTTCATATTCCTAACTAACCTTTTCACTGATCAAAAAGTTCTTTCCTCAGGTCGATGGACCATTAGTTGAACTAGTTGATGGTGATAATTAACATAACTCTTATCTATTCTTTATTTAGAATAAAATGATCACAGACTCAGGAAGTTTTAAAATCTTTATCTAAATTAAATGCATGTGAACCACTTCAAAATATAGAGCAGTCACCATCTTTCTAAGGAGAGAAAATTCAATTGGTTAAACATCAAACATATACTTCGGACTCATACAATGACTGATGCTCAGAAAGGGAGAGGACAGAGAGAAAAGAACATCTACAAATAACGTGAAGTTATAGTTACCAAGAATGGTGTGAAGGACCAACCCCATGGCTAAAGGGCTGGTAAGGGTCCCCCGGGATAGGTCAGGAGACAAAGACTTCAGGACAGGATTCAGGACAGGATAGTTGACCTCTCTAGAATACAGACGATTGCACCGCACCCCTCTCTGACACTCTCTTCCTCCTCGAGATTCTTCCGCGATCTTCTGATCTAACCCAATTAAGTTAGGATTGAAAGTTCTGCTTCAGGTTCTGCATTAGGGTCTTCATCAGCATCTCACAGCATCTCTCCCAGCAACAGCATCTCTGACTCACAGCATCTCGACAGCCCGACTTCCTTCATCCACGAACTAACTAGCTAACTAAAGCTACCTTAATTATACCTTTGTTTCTTCATGTTCCACCCACTAAAGTTTCAATATCGTAAAAATACGAAATATGATTGGTCAGGCAAGGGGGAAGCTCCATCACACCATGCTTACATGTCATCAAAATCAGTTCAACTATTGTTCGCAAACCCATCCCTTAATTTTTATTCATGTATTGAGTTCCCATACATATCCACATTTTATTTGGCAACATTATTATAACTTTATGAATCAGAGTCTTCTTCGCTGAACTTTTCACCATCCGTTCCCAGGGCACATCATCTGCGACCTTGGCTCCTGTTCAACACTCCAAGTCATCATTCCAGGTTATTTTTCAGTGGACATGTGCAGTCTCTTCATCGCTCAACTTAATTTAGTTATGCGTGAGAGGCCCAAATGCGCACTAATAATAAAGTCAGAAAGACAAATATTAATTTCACAAAATAAATGGTCACACTGTATACCTCCCACCTCTACTCTATTACCCTTTTCTTATTAATACTTTTTCTGCATTAGCATTAGTAAAATAGCTTGTTTTCGTTTCAGCTAAGCAGATGCCATGCACGCGAGTCTTCAAGACTCCATTTTAGTGTCTTCTGCTCATGCGCTAGAATTTCCCTCCAAGCATTACCTCGTCATACTACGTAGATGCAGTTGACGCATGCGCACAACAGTTTTTCCCCGTTTAAAGCGGTATTAGTCCGTCTTCATTGTTATCCGCATTACTACACACATAAGCAAGCTTCACTAACCCGCGTGTTCATGTGGTGCGTATTAGTTATTCACAACCTTATTAATAACTTGTTAATGAGTTAAACGAGTGGATTGCCTCCGAGGAAGTCTCTTTCTTAAGAGACCTTGCTCCATCAATCCCCTCTCTGATGGCATTTTGAGCCATCACAAAATTACCTATCCCTTCCCAGATGCCAACTTTAGCATATCTCGGTTTCTCTTTCTTGCATTTGATCTATGTCAGCCTCTCCTTTTCCTTTCATATTTTTCATCTTTTTATAAATCTTTCCTTATCTCTCTTCCAGCTTAATTTCTTCATATTCCCTCTTTCGTTTCTTTCCTTTCCCTTCTCTTTCTAAATGTATTCTTCTTTTCCCTCTGCTTCTGCAACATTTACATGTGATCATTACTATCATTACTATTGTCATTATCACAACTACTGGTAATATTATTTGACCTAAAAAACTCTTTCGAAAATTAGTAAACCATTTCCCTATTGATGTTATACTCTTTGTTAGGTTTTCCCATACACTGTCAACCTCCAGTTGGGTCAAGTCATTATGCATTCTTGTAATATTTCCAATATACCCTTTAATTTCCTTACTTTTGTCCGGAATGTAAGTGCAGCAATGTTGAATTTTCAACATACCACCGACTCCACCCTCTTTTGCCAATAGAATATCGAGAGCAAGACGATTTTGTAAAACCATAGATCTTATTGCAACCATCTCTGTATTAATCATTAAGAATCCTCCGGCAGTATCTGTAGAAAGACGATCAACTATTGTTGACAATTTGCAAATTTTACGTGAATTGAGAATGACTCCAACTGAGGGTATCAATGCACTAAATATATCCCCTACTATTTCAGAAAAACTAGCTCTTCTTCTTCGTGTTAGTCCATTAGATAATTTATTGATTCCATTGATTCTGTCCACATGGTAGATTTTTGGAAAAACTATTCCAAAATAGCAGCTCCCATACCATCTTGCAGGTAACCTATAATAGGCATTATTCCCGCATACATAATAAACTCCTGGAAATACAGGATCGGTTCCCCCTTTTAGTCCCCATCCTCCTAAAATTAAGAAGTTGTGTTCACATTCACTGGAACCAATAAAATTGTTATTATATTCTGTCTTAAACCTATGGAGGCAGAATTTTCCCTTTTTCACAAAGTCTAGGGACATCGCAGCATGAGCTTCGCCTTTTGCATAAATTCCCTCTTTCTCAGCCCATGGAGGTACATGGGATTTCTGTTCAGCAGCTTTCTCTGTTAAATCATGTCTCCTTTCTTCTACTAAATTCACAAACTCTTTTTCTTCTTCACGTAATATACATGTTAGGTTATCCTTGTGTGCTTGAGCTATGTCTATCGAACTCATTGTTAAAAAGAATTCACCCATGAACTGTGCATTTTTACTACTAAATACTGGATTCATATTATTTCTTATAGGTAAATCTGGAAACAGTACATCTAAATTTGAATAAAAATACTGAAGTTTCCTGTTACGTAAAATAAACTTGATAAAACACTACATGATACACCATATGTTAAAGGTATAGGGTGATAAGTCACTCCTTCTGATACTGATGAGGGTAATTTCATACAAACATAACAATTACTAATCTCCATTGTATTAATGTACTGAAATAACAATTTAGTAAACACATTTAAAGATGAATCATTGTCTGATTCATTATGATAGTTTATCTCATCTTCTACCCCTATTTCTATTTTAGTTCCCTTTATTCTATCTACTTTCTCATTAGTAATTGTACTATTCTTGTTACTTGTTTCCATTAACAAAGGTACTCCTATTGTTAGAAATATCCATACTAATACTATTAATAAAATACTACATAAGCAAAATCTTAAACATTTTCTTTTTAAACTTTGTTTTGGTCTTTCAGTGTCTTCAACTTCTGCCATTTTAATCTGAGAAAATTTCTTTTCTCTTTTTCTTTCTTTGTATACATTTTTCTTAAAATCCAGTCTTTTATTTTAAGGAGGTCTTAATTTGTTTTCATCAATCTGTGTAACATGAACTCTTTCTGATTCTTCACGTAAATCTAAGTCTTCAAATTCTTCTCGTATAATATAGGTCCATTCAGGGGCTTTGTATTTTCTGTTCAGAATTCTCAATCTTGGGCTTCTTCGTGTAGGTTTTACTAAGGTTTGTTTAGATTGCGTCTGGCTCGAAACTTCATTTACTTGCTCTGGTTTCTTTTCTGATTTTCTTAGGTAATATTTTAGTGTCTTCACTCCTTTTGGCCAATTATCTCCTTTTCTAACTCTTTTGACCTGAACTACACTTTCACCTTCTCCGTCTTCTTCTAATGTTCTCTTATTTTCACTTAATCTGGGCACAATCTGTTCTTGTTCTTCTTCCCTTTCTAATTGTCTTCGTTCTGTATTTTCTGTATTTGGATCTTCCTCTACCTGCACCTGTTCAGGTCTTATTATAGTTTGTTCTTCTTCTGCCTGAACTTGTTCTTCTAGATCTATCTGATCCTGTTCAGGCCTTACTTCAACTTGTTCTTCTTCTGCCCGAACTTGTTCTTCTTCTTCTATCTTTCCCTGCTCAGGTTTCTGAATAGCTTTGTTTATTTCTACCTGAGTGTGTTCTTCTTTCCCTGTCTTTTCCTTTCTACTTTCCTGTCTGTTTAATTCAGTTGTTCTTCTTGTTTCGACAACAGCATCAGATATTTCAATCACTGGTATCCACTCTTCCTGACTTGTACTTGGCTGTTCGTCATATAGTTGTCTTTCAGAATCTATTACTCTTGATTCTTCACCTTCACAACTTTCAACTTCTGACGTCTCAGCTTGTTCAGTCAGTGGCTGCTCTTGTTGTTCAGATGGGCTCGGAACTCTTCTGGTATGACTAGCATGAATCCAATTGGGTAAACCTGCACACTTCACTGCTGTGGTAGTGACTAGTATGACTTGGTGTGGTTTATCCCACCTGTGTGCCAGACACGACTTCCTTGCATGTTTCTTCACTAACACCCAGTCTCCAGGATTCAAATCATGCGCTTGGTCTGGCTGCCTTTCAACTGCGTCTTCTCCAACCTGATGAGAGACAGAACGCACCATTTCAGCCAATCCTTTGCAATAGTTCAATACCAGATCATCAGTTATATTCATCAATTTATTTCCAGGAATAAATGCTTGTCTCATTGCCCTTCCCATGAGTACCTCATGTGGACTCAATCCTGTTTTTCTGTCAGGAACACTTCTGAGACCCATCAGTACAAGAGGCAATGCATCTGGCCATTTCAGCATTGTGGATGCACACACCTTCCCTAATCTTGATTTGATTGTGCCATTAAGTTGTTCAACTATTCCAGAAGCCTCTGGACGATAAGCACAGTGCAGTTTTTGTTCAATGTTAAATGCAGCACAGATTAATCGAATTATCTCATTGTTAAAATGAGGTCCTCTATCTGATTCCAAAGTGACTGGAAAACCGAAACGAGGTATCAACTCCCTCAATAGTAGTTTAGCAACTGTGAGACTGTCATTCCTTCTAGTGGGGTATGCCTCTACCCATCTCGAGAACAGGCACACTATGACAAGTACATACTTCAGTCCATTGCAAGGAGGCAACTCAATGAAGTCTAACTGCAGTCTGGTGAAGGGTCCTTCTGCCTTTCCAATCTTTCCCCAACTAACCACTGTCTTTCTGCCTGGATTCTGCTGCTGACAGATTAAGCATCTTTGGCAAAGGCTCTCTGGGACTACCCTAAACTTTGGATTGTACCAACTCTGTCTAAATAATCTAATCATCGAATCCCTGCCAATGTGTGTTGTCCCATGGTATACTCTTGCCATTTGAGAGAGTAGACAATCTGGCATGACTGGTCTGCCATCTAAGTATACCCACACTTCATCTTCTGTCCTTTTTGTACAACCTGATTTTATCCAGATTTCCTTTTCTTTTTCCTCAACCTCTTCCTGTAACTGTCTGACCTCATCCCATGTTTCTGGAACTGAGAAAAACATAAGTTGGCAGCTGGTTTCACCCGTTTCAATTTTTCTGTTAATTGACATTGTATCGAGCAATTTGGTCTGCATACCTATTACCAGCCATCACATAGTCATTTTCTGACTGATGTGCAGCGCATTGAACAACTGCTACTTCTTTTGGCAATTGTAATGCTTCCAACAAATCTTTCACATTTTTACTATTTCTGATAGGAGATCCTGAAGAAGTCAGAAATCCCCTCTGCATCCAGAGTTGGCCAAAGTCGTGCACAACCCCGAAACCATATTGACTGTCCGTAAATATGGTTATTCTCCAATTTTTCCCCTTTTTGCATGCCTTTGTTAAGGCCACCAATTCGGCTACTTGTGCAGACTTGACTCCCGGTAAACAGGATGCTTCAATGACCCCCGTTATCTTACATTCAGCATATGCAGCACTTAACTCTCCTCCTTCTTTTCTCAGACATGACCCATCCACGAATAATTCGTGATCAGCTTCCTTCAATGGTGATTCCTTTATGTCTGGGCGGGGCTTAGTACACAATTCAGTAACATCCAGACAATCATGATCAGTTTCATCTTTCACTTCTTCACAACATGGATCTGGCAATAATGTGGCAGGATTCATTATTGTACATCTTATCACTGTCACATTTTCTGCTCCCAAAATCGCTCTTTCATACTTAGTCAGCCGACTAGGAGTGAGATGTTGTGTTCGCGTTCTTGTCAAAAGAATCTCAACTGAGTGTGGAACATAGACTTTTACAGAATGTCCCATCACAATTGACTCACTTTGCTCCAGACTCATACAGGTAGCAGCTACTGCTTTTAAGCAGCCAGGTAATACTGAAGCCACTGGATCCAAGGTGGCAGAGAAGTATGCCACTGGACGTCGGCTCAATCCATGTCTCTGTGTTAAAACTGAAAGTGCACAATTTTCTCTCTCACAACAAAACAGCGCAAATTCTTTTGAATAATCAGGCATGCCCAAAGCAGGGGCCTCACATAGACAATTTCGTAGTTTCACAAAGGCTTCCAAACATTCATCATTCCAATCAATTGGATCTTTCGCTCTTTTCCGAGTTAATTGTATCAATGGCTTTGCTAGCAGGGAGAAGCTATTTATCCACTGCCTACAGTACCCAACCACTCCCAGAAACATTCTCATCTCCTTTTGTGTCTGAGGTAGCTGCATTTCTTTGATTATTTTTATTCGTTCCGGTGTCACTTTTCTAACTCCTCTTTCTATTTTATGCCCTAAATATCTAACTTCTTGTTGACAGAACTGTAATTTTTCTGGAGACACCTTGTGTCCTCCTTCGGCCAAATGGTTGAGTAATGCAATTGTGTCAGTGACACAATCTTCTCGTGTTTTTGATGCCACTAATAGGTCATCAATGTACTGAACCAGAACTGATTTCCTGGGCATAATTAATGACTCCAGACACTTTTTCAGTATCTGATTGAAAATTGAGGGACTCTCTGTGTACCCTTGAGGAACTCGTCACCATGCCAAAATACGATCCTCAAACCGGAAGGTGAAGAGATACTGGCTGTCTGGGTGCAAAGGAATAGAAAAGAATGCTTGGCACAAATCAATTACTGTAAACCAGCCTGCATTCCAGGGTATCTGATAAAGGATCACTGCTGGATTTGGCACTACTGGGCAACAAGGCACTACAATTTTGTTGATCTTTCTCAAATCCTGCACTATCCTGTATTTTCCACTAGGCTTTTTAAGTCCCATTATTGGCGAATTACAAGGACTACCCATTATCTCTTTTAAAATGCCTTGTTTAATCATTCGGTCAATTTCTGGAGCAACTCCTGCTTTCACTTGTGGACTCATTTTGTACTGTCGTGTGTTTGGATAAACTGCACCTTCTTTCACCGTCACTTTAACTGGATCTACATTTGACATCAGCCCAATATTTTTTCCTGTAAAATCCCACACCTCTGGATTCACTGTGGTTCTCAATTCTTCCGGCAATTCACTTTCAGTTATCAATGAAAACATCTCATCTACTTCTGTACCTTGCTTAGCTAGCATCATTTTATATATAACATCTTCATCAGGGGTTTGGAAAATGACACCATCTGGTGTACAGTAGATCGTGCAATTCATTTTGCACAGTAGATCTCTTCCAGATTTACTGGACTGGAATCGCAAACTACAAACCGATGCATATCTTTAAAATTTCCGATATGTACCTCCGTTGGTTTTGTGATTGGGGTTCTAATCTGTTGATTCGATACTCCTACAACTTGGATAGATTCTCCCGAGAGGGGTAGGTTTGGGATGTCTGCTGTTCTTACAGTAGACCGGGTAGCACCAGTATCCAATAGAAAAGTGATGTCATTACCTTCAACTTTCCCATCAACAAATGGACCTGACTGGTCTACCGGCAAGGATGCGCCAAGCACGCACTCCTCTTCCTCCCCCCTCAGGCACCGTCATTGCATAAAGTCCATTTCGCCATCATTGTTCTGTAAAAAATATTGTGTAACCACAGAATTTTTCTTACCACTTTCTCTGTGAAATCCGGTGTCTGCACTATATTTTTGGGAGTTCACAAAGTTTGGCATAGGAGCCGGAGGCACCTGATACTGTGGAGTAACTACCTGCTGCGGCTGATTCATAAGTACTCCATTCTGCATCTGTGGATTTAAATTTTGGTTTGGCCCATTATTATTCTGAATACTCTTACACTCGTTCTTCCAATGTCCAAGCTTTCCGCACCCATGACAAGGAAATTTCTTCTTCGCTTCCTCTCTATTCATTCGTCCTCTTACTTTACCACCATTTGCCGCTTGATAATTCTGACTCTGCTCTTTCACCTTATTATCAGTCTGGGTATTTAATTTACTCTCCTGCTGTTCTGCAAATTTTACTTGTGCCCACATCATTTTCTCTTTTAGTTTTCTACGCCTTGCCTCAATGTCATCTCCACAATACTTGGCATATTTCAAAATTTCGTCAATCGTTTTACTTTGCCAACACAACATGTGCTGCTGAATCATCTGACTAATCTCCGGTTTCAGACCATACACAAACCGATACACAAAATGTCCCATATCCTTATCACCAATGTTCTCAAAACCACTATACTGCTTAAACACTTGTAGTAACCGCTCATAATATGCATGTATGGACTCATTTGGCTCTTGAGTTGTTCTATCTATCTTTACCCAGTCTGTTTCTTTATGAGGGATTTTCCCTTTCAGGAAAGTAATTACTTGGTGATATTTCTTCATCACCTCCTCTGAGGGTGCTCCTGTCTTTGAGTCTCTAGCATACTCCTCATTTGGCCAATCAACTGTGATCTTACACTCTGTCCATAAGTCAGCAGGTACCACAATATCAAACAAACCATCCAGATCCTTCAACAAAACCTTTGAAACCTTCACAAATCTTTTCACCTGTTTATACCATTCGACTGGTTTCTCTCTCAATCTGGGGAAATCATTCGTAAATGACAAAATATCCTGTCTACTCCAAGGGACATGAACATATCCACCACCAGGAACTTCTCTCATTGGACACAATTTCTCAATCTTATTTGATTCTCTCACTGGAAATGCAGATGATGCTTCTCTTGCTTGTACTTCCTCTTTCTTTCTTATCCACCTAATTCTCCATTTGTCAATGTCTCCCCATTTTCGCAAAATATTCATCAACTCTTTTATTTGTAGTCTCTTACCAGAAGCATTTACACTTTCTAAATCTTTATCAGTAAAATCTACTCGATATGGTTTCTGCAATAATTTAGATTTCCCTATATCTATTCCAATCTCTGAGGCAACTTCTGTTAATTTCTCATGAAATACTCTTGCTCTTCTGGTTATACTCTTACCTAAGAATAACAACTCCTCATCATTATAAACGTTCAACCTTTCTATGCCCACATTGCCAGTTATCATTCCTTCTAAATCTACTTTCAATCTACTGATATATAGAATTTTTGGTTGTGGGTTTTGATTATCTATTTCCTGTGCCCACTCTCTAAATCTTCAGGAGTAACTGCTGTTGAACCTCCAGTTCCTATAGGAACCAAAGATCTCTTTTCTCTCAAATTTGCAGGTATGACTCTCTTCGAAGTTTCAGTTAAATGTTCTTTATTTGGGAGATCCATTAGTGAAATAACTGATTCACTTTCACTGGCCTGATCATCTGTAATTATTACTTCTTTTCTAGGACTATTTAACGGAATTGTCACAGTTTGAGGTTTCTGGCAAGTCTTTTTATCTCCATATAATGGGATTACAGGACCAATAGTCACTGGTACTGTCAAAGCTTCGGCATTCAAATTTAATTGGCTTACTTTCTGAACTAATTCTTCCCTTTTTTATTTAATGCTTCTCTCTCATTATCCTGCAACACCCTATTAAATGACACATCATGTAAAATTTGTGGGGTTAAAGGCATTCCTATCACTGGTGCACTTGGGGTAACCTTACTAGGTTCTTCTTGGTACGGTAGAGGGTTTTTAATCAAAACGTCCTCTAATAGTTCATCATCTGATTCGCCATATCCTGTCGTATTCATGTGTTTCGTTTTTTCTTTACATTTTCCTCCTAACTGTTTTTCAGTCATTATTACTGGATATAAACCCTCGGTCACCACAGCTCTTCTCCAGCGCTTCATTTGATCTCTACTTGACTCATACGGATATCTAGGTAAAAATCCTCTAAATCTCCGACCACTTCTGAATTTTTCACAATCAAATGCCTCAATTTCCCATTTTTCCAAAGCTTCATACTGTGTCATTCTAGGATTTGGTTCTAACATATTCATTCTATCTCTCAAATTCTGAAGTATCTTTAAATTAAAAGTACCATGCTCCGGAAAAGCCAAAACACCATCACCTTTAGTATACTCTACCCAATTTTCCAACCATACACACGTGTGATATCCTTTCGCCATCATCATAAATGAAGCAGGTGTTTTCAGTAGGGGTGGGCGGAATTTGCATAGTCGCGCTACGCAAAGTTCCGCGAAACGGCAAAAAATCTCCGCGAGCACGCGGAATTCCGCGTGCACGCGAAATTTCTTGTTCCGCCCGTTGTAACTTTGCCACCGCGCCGAAAGGCGCTGGGGTCCCTTGAGTGAGCTGAGTGAGCTGTCCATCATCGTGGGTAAAGAGCGGGAAGACGTTGCATACCGCTAGTGTGTGTGGGCGGGGCCAAATGGGCGGGGTTTCTAGACCAGTTCACATGCCTCTTGTTTAAAGGGTCAGAGCAGGGTCTCAGGGGCAGATGAGGAGAAGGAACCGCCTGGTCACAGGAACTACACGAGGATTGCGCTCGAGAAAATCAAGGATGCAAAGACCTCCATCAGGGATTACAGCTAGCTTTTCAGGATGGAAATGGGGAGAAGGCACATCTGCTTAACCACGACCACGCTCACGAATTCTACATGAGGATTGCGCTCGAGAAAATGAAGGATGCAAAGAGCACTTTCTACTGGCTAATCAGTAAGTGCTACCTCGAGGGGTAAATGTATAGTGCTTTTCCTACACTACAGCTGCGTAAAGTGCCAGAAGAGTTGTCTCCAGTGACCATGTGTGTCTGTAACTTTGCCACAGCGCCGAAAGGCGCCTGGGTCCCTTGAGTGAGCTGTCCATCAAAGTGGGTAAAGGGCGGGAAGACTTTGCATACCGCTAGTGTGTGTGGGGCAGGGCCAAACGGGCAGGGCTTCTATGCGAGTTCACATGCCTCTTGTTTATAAAAGGTCAGAGACCGATCAGAGCAGCAGATGAGGAGAAAGAACCTCCTGGTCACAGGAACTACACGGGGATTTGGCTCGAGAAAGTCATGGATTCAAAGACCTCCATCACGCATCACAGCTAATGTTTGACGGTAGATATGGGGAGAAAGCACACCTGCCCAGCCTCGACCGAGCTCACAAATTTTTTGGGCTGATTAATGTGTTACCGAATGTGAGCTTCAACTCGGGCACCTGTTTTATTTATATCTGTAAGTGCTTCCTGTTGAGGTTTAATTTTTGTGACAGGAGCATCATGCCAGAATGAATCCTGCCCTGCATATTTATCCAAGAAGATGCCACGGTTTTGTGCAATACCTCTACTGTACTCACCATCACCATGCCCACCAATTCCGTTCCGCTGCGGATCGCGGAATTTTCGGCAATTCCACGTTCCACGCGGAATGCGGAATTGCCAAAATTTAGCAAATTCCGCGAGCGGAACGGAATTTGCCGCCCACCCCTAGTGTTTTGGGTGGCGGAATAGGAATTCCCTCTCTAGTCATTACAGGCTTGTATTTCTTAAAGAAATGTTAAATTTTCTTCATTAACGTCATTTTCTTTGGTCTTCCGAACATTTCAGACGGTCGATATAGAAAAGAGTCTTCCGTATATCTTCTAGCTCTATTACCTACGTCTCGTCCTATGTCAGCACGACTCACACCCGCAGTCAAATCAGGATTCAACATACATTCTTTTTCGACCAATCCTAGCGTGGCTTCTATCTATCAACCAATCAGACTCAGGCTCACGCTCGTGGTCTGACCAATGCCGGCGCGGCCTTTTATGATGTCAGTATTGCTCCTTACTAGTGACTCCTCCTTTACAATCTGCTTCTGTCTCACGCCCGCTGTTTCAACCAATCCCAGCGTGGCTCTCTGCGACTGACCCTCCCTTCACAAGGTAATACAAAAACGTATTTCTTAATACTTTTCATTAAATTCTTTGTTAATAACAACATAAAAACATTCGCTACTCTGTCTGTTCCACTAAACAAAAGGATAGATTTCAACTTATTCTTGAGTTTCAAGATTACTCTTCTTCTACTGCGAGTAAAACCCCTGTTTACTCTTCATTCAAGCTCAGGAGAACCTGTTACTTCTTCAGTGTCACCCGTATTGGGAAATGAGACCAAAGTTTCACCAGCGAACCCCTTTTGTTATCATTCGCACTCTACTTTTATACGAAATAGTCCCTAGTTTAACACTGCCAGCCCTACGTAGCTTCTCAGTATTATTCCAACAGACGAGTAACCTCACTGCAGTGTGGCTTCTGACACCACCCGCTATTCATTTTCCTGGGATTCTTAGACAACATAAAACAAGACGCTAACTCTTTTTGTTAAACATAAATCAATAATCAATAATCAATATTTATCACCAAACTAGTCAATAATAACCATAACTCTGCTACCAGAAAACTGATCCAGTGGTATACCAATAACAGATACTCTACTACCATGTACTCACCTGGGCCCATAAACACACACAACTGAGTAGACCGCTGGTTTAGTTAAAGTTTCATATTACAGGATTAGTTATTTCATATTCTTAACTAACCTTTTCACTGATCAAAAAGTTCTTTCCTCAGGTCGATGGACCATTAGTTGAACTAGTTGATGGTGATAATTAACATAACTCTTATCTATTCTTTATTTAGAATGAAATGATCACAGACTCAGGAAATGTTAAAATCTTTATCTAAATTAAATGCATGTGAACCATTTCAAAATACAGTGCAGTCACCATCTTTCTTAGGAGAGAAAATTCAATTGGTTAAACATCAAACATATACTTCGGACTAATACAATGACTAATGCTCAGAAAGGGAGACGACAGAGAGAAAAGAACATCTACAAATAACGTGAAGTTATAGTTACCAAGAATGGTGTGAAGGACCAACGCCCTGGCCAAAGGGCTGGTAAGGGTCCCCCGGGATAGGTCAGGAGACAAAGACTTCAGGACAGGATTCAGGACAGGATAGTTGACCTCTCTAGAATACCGACGATTGTGCCGCAACCCTCTCTGACACTCTCTTCCTCCTCGAGATTCTTCCGCGATCTTCTGATCTAACCCAATTAAGTTAGGATAGAAAGTTCTGCTTCAGGTTCTGCATTCGGTTCTTCATCAGCATCTCACAGCATCTCTCCCAGCAACAGCATCTCTGACTCACAGCATCTCGACAGCCCGACTTCCTTCATCCACAAACTAACTAGCTAACTAAAGCTACCTTAATTATACCTTCGTTTCTTCATGTTCCACCCACTAAAGTTTCAATATCGTAAAAATACGAAATATGATTGGTCAGGCAAGGGGGGAAGCTCCATCACACCATGCTTACATGTCATCAAAATCAGTTCAACTATTGTTTTGTTTTGTTTTTTAACACTTTATTTTCCATTTTTCAAATACAAAGATATTATACATATGAAGTCGTTCACCAACATTTCAGTATACATTGTCAACCACATTTCTGTCAGTGATTATCCTAATTGGCAATCCTCAAGATAAATACCAGGCAACATCAAACTACAACATTCACAGTCTGACGTGCAAAGATAAGGAGAACAATAGAAGGATCCCGGTGGAAAACCCATTCCCTATCAGGAGCAGCCGTACTCGTAGTCCACACCTGTTAGACAAGTGTACATAGCAATGTCACACAATATCAATAAGGCACTATAACAGAACCATTTGCGAGTCATCTCTATCCCACACCTTCTGGGACAAAGCCTTTTTCCACTTGTGAATTTGAGTCTTGGCGCTGCTTCTCAATGTATAATCGATATGGGCCCCATATATCTTTGGGGCGGGATGTGCTGGGCATAACACTTGCGTATACTTCACTATTGACATTGCAGTACGCCAGACTATGCAGCCAGCTCTGGACAGTTGGGGCTGACTTGCGCCCCCAATGGATGGCCACTTCTCGCTTTGCCAACAAAAGGCCCAGTGATGCAAATCGCCGAATCTTTTAGGGAAGTTTACTGTATAACCCAGCAAGGCTACTTCAGGGGTTGGAATCAGAGAAAGATTAGTCATTTTCCCTAGCGTGTAATGTATGCCTTCCCAATAGCGTTGCAGTTTCGGACACGTCCAGGTAAGATGTGCAAAATCGGCATGGGGGCCGAGCATTTGCGACAGTTGTGTGGTTTGGAGGGGTCTATCTTATGTGCCAATGTCGGGGTGAAATACGTACGGCGTAAGAATTTAAAGTGTATGAGTTTGTGTCTGCTGTTGAGTGAGATGTCACGTGTAACCGCACAACAGTCAGCCCATTGCTTATCCGTAATTGTCGTGCCCAAGTCCACTTCCCATGCCCTACGGATCTTACTGTCATCAACCGGTTTCAGTGCCGCACATGCTTTGTATAGTTTTGAAGTGAGATGTATGTTGTCTGCGTTTTCTATCACCATAGTGAGGGGGGAAGGAGGTGGGCTCAACTGGAAAAGTTGGGAAAGTAGAGCGTAGGGCGGAGCGGATGCGGCCCATGACGAACCTATCCATTATGGTGCTTGTTTGGAACCGGACGTCTTCCATTAGGGAAAATATGTGGCCATCTGGATAGAGGTCTCCTATCCGTGAGATTTCAAATTTGGCTAGTGTGCGCTGGACCAATCGTTCCTCTGTGATTGGAATCAAACGGGGGTTCACGATGGGCAGGGCCGACGAGTAAAGTATGGCTGTACCCATGGCTCGGCAGAGTTTCTTCCATGCCCAGCTCGTTGAGGAAACAGTTTGGATATCCACTGGGTCTCTAGAGAACCCCACTGGTAGAATGGCCGAAAGCTGGCCAGGCAAAACGAGATCGGACTCCGGCCGTAAATATGGGATTCGAGCGTCAGGGTGATACCATGAATAGGCATAGCTACATTGGGCAACCAAATAGTACAATTGGAGATCAGGAACATTATATCCCCCTCTTTCATAAGGTAGCGTGAGGACAGCCCATCGGACTCGCGCGGGTTTCCCACCCCAAATCAATCTAGATAATAGAGTACGCACTGTTTGAAAAAAGCCATTAGTAAGAGGAATGGGTATATTATTAAAAAGATACAAGAATCTGGGGAGCACTACCATTTTTAGAATCGACACTCGACCCGCAAGTGATAAAGGGAGTCTCAGCCATCTTTCTATTTGAGTTGTGAGTGCGTTGACTGCTCGTCCATAATTCAGACGTAGGATTTGGGCGGTGTCTAAGTGAATATGGATTCCTAAATATTTAACTGAGTCTGCACACCATTCTAAAGGAAATTCACAATCCCATTTTTGAGTAGAGGCTGTCAGCGGAAATATGATGGATTTATGCCAATTTATGCCCAGTCCCGAGAAGCGACCGAAGCGGAGGATTTCTCTGATTAGTTCATGCAAATTAGTGTGAGGGTGTCTAACATAGAGGATCGTGTCGTCGGCATACAAGGAAACCAGGAGGGGGCCAGTGTTGAATTGTAGGCCCCTGTGTAAGTGACGCTCCTGAAAGTGACGTATCAAGGGGTCCATAGCCAGAATGAATAATAATGGGGACAGTGGGCAGCCCTGTCTGGTTCCACGGGATAAAGAGAAAGGACTCGAGAGTGTACCGTTGAGACGCAGCCGAGCGGTTGGTTTGTTGTATAATAGTGTGGTCGTAGCAATGAAACCCAAGGGCATACCCATGCGCTTCATCACCGATAGAAAGAAAGGCCATTCTAAGGAATCGAAGGCCTTCTCCGTGTCGAGAAGAATGGCGGCTGCTGGAGTGTTTGGGTTTATCCGATGGATAACCGAAAAAGTGTTCTAAGGTTCAGCGAGGTGGAGCGATGTGGTACAAAACCGGATTGAGCCGGTGAGATGATGAATTCCATCAGTTGGGACAATCGATTGGAGATAACTTTAGCTAGGATTTTGTAATCTAAGTTGAGGAGGGACAGCGGTCGGTATGAACCGCAGTGTGCGGGGTCCTTACCGGGTTTGGGAAGGAGAATTATGACTGCCTCTCTAAAGGTGGGGGGCAGAATTTGTGACTCCAATGCCTCTGCATATACCTCTATGAGCTTCGGAGCTAATAGCTCTTTGTATTCTTTGTAAAAATCGCCGGAAAATCCGTCGAGCCCAGGTGCCGATGAGCCACGAATGGTCTCAATGGCCAACAAGACATCCGCAACCGAGATGGGCTCCGCCAAAAATCCTGCATGTGTTTCTCAAGGTACACTAAGGCTATCTCATCTAGATAACCTTCTTGGGCTGTATAGTCGCTCCCTATAGTGGTGGAGTATAGAGCAGAGAAATATTCCAAAAATGTGTTCCGAATGTCTACAGTGGAGGTGTATGTGTGCGCGTCCGGAGAATGTATTTCAGTGATGT
The DNA here is from genome assembly GCA_963921515.1 of Calotriton arnoldi. Lineage (NCBI taxonomy): Eukaryota > Metazoa > Chordata > Amphibia > Caudata > Salamandridae > Calotriton > Calotriton arnoldi. The sequence continues at coordinate 999,933 of CAWUFW010000868.1, read as the reverse complement.
AGGTTTTGTGATATGGGGGCGGAGTAGCTGGGCCAGAACCCTGCCAGGTCTCTCACCCTCGCCATAACGTCGGGCCGTCTGATACTTCCCTAAGTATAGAATTTCCCGGTCTGCTGTTTCCCTATAGTCCTCCAGTAGCACCAGTCTCCTACCCTCATAGGTGGATTGTGTGTGGTCTGTGGAGGCTTCATCTAAAGCCTTAAGGTCACGCTCTAGGCGTGAGAGTGTATTACGCAGATCTTTAAGAACACCTGCGTGTTTAGCTATGCATGTACCCCTGATGACTGCCTTAAAACCCTCCCACAAAACCGCCCATGTGTCCACCGAACCAGTGTTGAGAGCAAAATATTCCTCTATGGCGTCTCGTATTTCTTCTTTGAACACCTCGTCATGTAAAGCACGACTAGGGAAGCGCCACTGACGTTCAAAGCCCTCTGGGCGTGGTACCCTAAGATGTAGCGTCACTGGGGAGTGGTCTGAATAAGTCCTAGGGAGGGTCCCTACTGATGTGCACCAACCATAAATGTCGGGGGAGAGTAGCCAATAATCAATCCTCGTCCAGGTGTTGTGCTGGCCTGAATAGTGGGTATATTCTGTGGTGCTTGGATTGCGTTTGCGCCAAATATCCAACAACGCGAACCGATCGCACAGCTCATGAAGTGCTCTGCGGGCGCGCGGTTTGGTGTCTGCCGACTTGGAGGTACAATATATGTCAGGGTTGAGTAATAGGTTAAAATCTCCACCTACGATCAGCGTCTGCGACTGCAGCTGAATGAGGCGTGTGTGGAAGGAATGAAAAAAGTCGGGGGCATCTGTGTTGGGGGCATAGACACAAAGCAGCGTAACATTCTGGTCCAGCAGAGTCCCGGAAACCGCTAGGTATCGTCCCTCTTCATCACTAAGCATGGAGCCAAAACGGAAGGGGACTCTTTTGTGTATTAAAATGGCAGTTCCCCTCGCGTAGTTACTGTAATTAGCAAAGTATCTATGTGCCCCCAGCTGGAGCCGAAGTGTGCCTTGTCTGTTTTGGGAAGGTGAGTCTCTTGTAAATAAGCGACATCTACATTGTGTCGTACCAGATAATGGAGCACTTGTCTACGCTTTCTGTTATCATTAAGGCCCCGTACATTCCATGAGATTAGGGAGAGGTCCAAGGGACCCTCTATGTTACCAATTCTGGCCATCTGTCCGGGAAAGCAATTCCAACTGCACGATGTGGTGACAATTAACAAGTAGCAATAACAGTGAACGACCATACATGTCCCTTGAGACAAGACGTTTGAAGTTAAGCACCCCCCACCCAGCCGCACCCCGTCCGGGACGCGGCCAATCCCAACAAAAAGAATAACGTGAAGTACCAAATTATTGCACAACAAAATGCAGATCTCAAATAACAGTACCCCAGAGTTAACCAAACCATTCTCAAAGGATACACCATGAGGGGCGGCAACGCCCGGTGAGCAACCAGCTAAATGCAATGCCAATATAAGGAGATCAGAGAACATATTCCTAGAATCACATTGAAATTAGTCCCATGATAGTAGATGCAGAGTCAACCTGTGCCCGCACTCGAAAACAGTTCGGCGCTTGCTTCAGACCCGCTGTGTGGGGGGGAAGGGCCCGATCTCGCCCTGTTAGAGGGAAGATTGTTCTGTTTATAGACACGGCAAAACTCCTGCGCCTCTGTCGGGTTTTCGAAGATCCGAGCTCTGCCATCCACGTCGACCTTTAATCTTGCAGGGTACAACATGCCATACCGTAGTCCCAAGTTTCGTAGAGCAGCCTTGACTCCATTGAATTTACGCCGTGCGTCCTGTACCATGGCCGTAAAGTCTGGGTAGAAGGACAGTTTTGCGCCCTGCCAGGCGATGTCCCCTTTGTCTCTAGCCAAGCGGAGCGCCGTGTCCCGGTCCCGAAAGTTCATTACTCGTGCCACAATAGGCCTGGGAGGAAGGCCTGGGTTGGGGCGAGGGCCCAAAGACCTGTGTGCTCTCTCTATGACAAAACCAGCGGTGAAGGAATCCTTGCCAAATAACTCAATTAACAAGGTCTCCACAAAGAGATCCATACGGCCAACGGGGGTCGTCTCCGGAACGCCAAGAATGCGTAGATTGTTGCGGTGGCTGCGGGCTTCGAGGTCCTCATTTTTGATGGCCACGTCCTTCAAAATACGCTCGACCCTTTCTAGGCGCTTGGCGGATTGCGCAGTCCCATCCTCAATGTCGGAGATGCGTGCTTCAGCCACGTCAAGCCGTCTGTCGTGTGCTTGGATCTTGGCACCCAGATTCGAAATGGTTTTGTCCAGTAAATCAAAGCGGGTGTCTAATGCCTTAAAGCCTGCGCGCATCTCTCGGAGCAGGGAAGCTGCCGTGTCCGATAAGGTATCTTCTTGCCCCGCTGTTTGTGCAGATTCCGCCATGGTAGGGTCCTGTTGTGGAGCTGTTGCACCCAGTTTCTCAAATGGCAAAGTCCTTTGCTTCGGGTCTTTACGGCCCATGCCGTGCCGGAGAGTCTTTGCCTTGACCACCCAAGCCTTGGCAGGTGTATCACGTATCGGTAGCCCCCCTTGGTGCTATGTAATGAGGCACTCAAGAGGAAGATGTACGGTAAAGATGGACCCCAGAGCCGCTGAGCGGGATGTAACGCAGGCAGGAGAGTTGTCTAGTCTTATGGGGGAACAGCAGGCATCGCGGGCAACTGCCGTGAGGGCAATAATTATTTGAAGAGGGGCTCCCTGATGGCGTGGGGCCACACGCATGAAGCTAGCCGCCAGACACGGCGCACCAGTGCAGAGCAAGGACAGATTGCGTTACAATGAAGAGGGGACTGCCCTCGTGGAGGCAGCAGACCCCGATGATGGCGTAGAGTTATCCTCCTATTTGCCTCAACACATGGGGGCACAGCACTTTTCAGGCCTCTCCAGCAGTGTCCTCAGGCCGATGCGGAACAGAAGGCGGGCCGTGAGAGTCTCGCTGCAGCAGGAAGAGTGGTATGAGGCCCGTCGCGCTGCGGCCCGGACCCCCGATATGCAGTGTAGCGCGTCTCGGCCGACCCTCCAGACTCGGGCCAGGCCACGGCAGATGGCGCTTCTCAGAGGGAGGCAGTCGCCGATCGGGGCTGAGCGCAGGCCTCGGCAGGGGCGATGCGCCTCTCACCTCGTCCGCGGCCGACGCGAGCCACAGGCCCCAACAGCATCCCCGGCCTCAGGTAGTCCCTGTGCCCCACCCGTCCGGAGGGAGGCCGGTCCAGCAGTCGTCACACGCCGCTGCTCCCGAATGCGGGCACCCAACGGGACCGAAGTCAGCTCAGGGGATGCAGCATGTCTTCCGCCGCAGCGTGCAGCAAGATTTTGGGCTCATTGACGGCATTGAGTGTAGGAATATGCCAGTGGGCCGGAAAGCTCAACGGAGCTTCAGAGCCAGGCGGCCATGTTCGTCTCCGGCTTGGCCACGCCCCCCCAGTTCAACTATTGTTCGCAAACCCATCACCTTAATTTTTATTCATGTATTGAGTTCCCATACATATCCACATTTTATTTTGTAACATTACTATAACTTTATGAATCAGAGTCTACTTCGCTGAACTTTTCACCATCCGTTCCCTGGGCACATCATCTGCGACCTTGGCTCCTGTTCAACACTCCAAGTCATCATTCCGGGTTAACTTTCAGTGGACATGCGCAGTCGCTTCATTGCTCAGCTTAATTTAGTTATGCGTGAGAGGCCCAAATGCGCACTAATAATAAAGTCAGAAAGACAAATATTAATTTCACAAAATAAATGGTCACACTGTATACCTCCCACCTCTACTCTATTTCCCTTTTCTTATTAATACTTTTCCTGCATTAGCATTAGTAAAATAGCTTGTTTTCATTTCAGCTAAGCAGATGCCATGCACACGAGTCTCCAAGACTCCATTTTAGTGTCTTCTGCTCATGCACTAGAATTTCCCTCCAAGCATTACCTCGTCATACTACGTAGATGCAGTTGACGCATGCGCACAACAGTTTTTCCCCGTTTAAAGCGGTATTAGTCCGTCTTTATTGTTATCCGCATTAGTACACACATAAGCAAGGTTCACTAACCTGCGTGTTCATGTGGTTCGTATTAGTTATTCACAACCTTATTAATAACTTGTTAATGAGTTAAACGAGTGGATTGCCTCCGAGCAAGTCTCTTTCTTACGAGACCTTGCTCCATCAGCGGTTCCGGCAGAGCACATTTCATGTTCCAACAATTGCCACACATACTGCCGAACTCCTTACGTGACGGGTGCCTCCTTCGTGCAAGTGACATGCACGCATTAAATAGTCCAACAACAAGGTCCCTCTTTCAGGAACACACACGGAGCACTCATGGGTTTAGGAGTCCTTTATTGCACCCAGCATGACGCGTTTCGTCTGCCACGACTTTTTAAAATGCTGTTCTGTGAACAAGGAGATCTGTGGCATCCCAGTGTATTTAAAAGCCTCATTAGGCTCCTCCTGCACAGTGTTCAGCAAAGAAGGACTGTACTTGCAACACAGTCCCTTCTGATTTTCATAGCCGCCATCTTTGAGTGTATGTTCCTTTTCTGAACGTCCCATTGTGGTGTATTATTCAAGGTGGTCACACTTTAATCTAAACTTCAATTACGTAATGGTAAAGAAGACCATACCTCGCTGATCGCACTGTACCACTGTGCAGTTTGTTTTGGAGCCTCAATGTTTGTTTTTCAAACCCTTTCGTCAGCCGCATTCCTGCCATTTAGATATCCTATGCCTGAGAACGCCGGTTATAGTAATCCGCGCTCTTCCATGTGGTCATGTTCCAACTAATTGTTGGCAGATACATCATTTCTTTGGCTGCGGTAGTTCCGGCAGAGCACATTTCATGTTCCAACAATTGCCACACATACTGCCGAACTCCTTATGTGACGGGTGCCTCCTTCGTGCAAGTGGCATGCACGCATAAAATAGTCCAAGAACAAGGTCCCTCTTTCAGGAACACACACGGAGGACTCATGGGTTTAGGAGTCCTTTACTGCACCCAGCATGACGCGTTTCGTCTGCCACGACTTTTTCAAATGCTGTTCGGTGAAGAAGGAGATCTGTGGCATCCCAGTGTATTTAACACCTTGGCTGCGGCGCGAATTCCGCCGCGGTGCTGGACATTCCAATCGCGGGCGTGGCTCGGACGGCCTCCGGCCGTCGTGTGCACACGCCCACCGTGACTCATGACGGCCGGGGGCCGTCATGAGCACAGAAGGGGTTAAAAGCCTCATTAGGCTCCTCCTGCACAGTGTTCAGCAAAGAAGGACTGCATTTGCAACACAGTACCTTCTGATTTTCATTTCTTTGGCCGCGGCGGTTCCGGCAGAGCACATTTCAAAGAAAATGATGTATCTGCCAACAATTAGTTGGATTATGACCACATGGAAGAGCGCGGATTACTATAACCGGCGTTCTCAGGCACAGGATATCTAAATGGCAGGAAAGCGGCTGACGAAAGGGTTTGCAAAACAAACATTGAGGCTCCAAAACAAACTGCACAGTGGTACAGTGCGATCAGTGAGGTATGGTCTTCTTTCCCATTACGTAATGGAAGTTTACGTTGAAGTGTGACTACCTTGAATAATACACCACAATGGGACGTTAAGAAAAGGAACATACACTCAAAGATGGCGGCTATGAAAATCAGAAGGGACTGTGTTGCAAGTGCAGTCCTTCTTTGCTGAACACTGTGCAGGAGGAGCCTAATGAGGCTTTTAAATACACTCGGATGCCACAGATTTCCTTGTTCACCGAACAGCATTTGAAAAAGTCTTGGCAGACGAAACGTGTCATGCTGTGTGCAATAAAGGACTCCTAAACCAATGAGTGCTCCGTGTGTGTTCCTGAAAGAGGGACCTTGTTGTTGGACTATTTTATGCGTGCATGCCACTTGCATGAAGGAGGCACCCGTCACGTAAGGAGTTCGGCAGTTCCAATTGATGGACCATGAAATGTGCTCTGCCGGAACCGCCGCGGCCAAATAAATGATGTAAACCCATGAGTGCTCCGTGTGTGTTCCTGAATGAGGGATCTTGTTGTTGGACTATTTTATGCATGCATGCCACTTACACGAATGAGGCACCCGTCATGTAAGGAGTTCGGCAGTATGTGTGGCAATTGTTGGAACATGAAATGTGCTCTGCCGGAACCTCCGCGGGCAAAGAAATGATGTATCTGCCAGCAATTAGTTGGAACATGACCACATGGAAGAGCGCGGATTACAATAACCGGCGTTCTCAGGCACAAGATATCTAAATGGCAGGAAAGCGTCTGACGAAAGGGTTTGGAAAACAAACATTGAGGCTCCAAAACAAACTGCACAGTGGTACAGTGCGATCAGCGAGGTATGGTCTTCTTTCCCATTACGTAATGGAAGTTTACGTTAAAGTGTGACCACCTTGAATAATATACCACAATGGGACGTTAAGAAAAGGAAATTACACTCAAAGATGGCGGCTATGAAAATCAGAAGGGACTGTGTTGCAAGTGCAGTCCTTCTTTGCTGAACACTGTGCAGGAGGAGCCTAATGAGGCTTTTAAATACACTGGGATGCCACAGATTTCCTTGTTCACCGAACAGCATTTGAAAAAGTCTTGGCAGACGAAACGTGTCATGCTGTGTGCAATAAAGGACTCCTAAACCAATGAGTGCTCCGTGTGTGTTCCTGAAAGAGGGACCTTGTTGTTGGACTATTTTTTGCGTGGATGCCACTTGCACGAAGGAGGCACCCATCACTTAAGGAGTTCGGCAGTATGTGTGGCAATTGTTGGAACATGAAATGTGCTCTGCCGGAACCGCCGCGGCCAAAAAAATGATGTATCTGCCAACAATTAGTTGGAACATGACCACATAGAAGAGCGCGGATTACTATAACCGGCGTTCTCAGGCACAGGATATCTAAATGGCAGGAAAGCGGCTGACGAAAGGGTTTGCAAAACAAACATTGAGGCTCCAAAACAAACTGCACAGTGGTACAGTGCGATCAGCGAGGTATGGCCTTCTTTCCCATTGCGTAATGGAAGTTTACGTTAAAGTGTGACCACCTTGAATAATACACTACAATGGGACGTTAAGAAAAGGAACATACACTCAAAGATGGCGGCTATGAAAATCAGAAGGGACTGTGTTGCAAGTGCAGTCCTTCTTTGCTGAACACTGTGCAGGAGGAGCCTAATGAGGCTTTCAAATACACTGGGATGCCACAGATCTCCTTTTTCACCGAACAGCATTTGAAAAAGTCGTGACAGACGAAACGCATCATGCTGGGTGCAATAAAGAACTCCTAAACCCATGAGTGCTCCGTGTGTGTTCCTGAAAGAGGGACCTTGTTGTTGGAATATATATATATATATATATATATATATATATATATATATATTCACTGAAAAAACCATAGGTTTTAGGGACAGTTATAGTTAGTTGGACATTTCACTCGTACAAAACCATAGAAATTCCCCGTTATAGTTAGTTCAGCTAACTATAACTCGCGCCCCGTAATGCACTGCTGATGACGTCACATATTACATCACTCATGACATGGTCAGTGACATCACTGATGACATCACTGATGACATCTCAAATGACATCACTGATGACATCACTGATGACATTATCCATGTGATAATTTCATGCATCTTCTCACACCCTAATATAACTTTTGATACACCCACTGTAAATTACAGACTGCCATTCTAAAAACCATAGACACTCCAACACCAATAACTACATACCCACTCACTGTTTCTTAGGTCTACACACACATCCACTCACTCACCCGTACAGTCACTCATGCTTACGGTCACTCAGTACAGGACTATCATATGCACTCATACACCTACATAGACACTCACACACCGCCACTCATCCATAGAGGGTACTCACACACCTAGTCAGTCATGCAAATAATTAATCACACTGCCATTTACTCACCTATACAGTTATACACACACCAGCTCACTTACTCATACAAATACTAGCACAATCTTACGCTCTTATACAATCACTGATACAAGCACACACTCATCCATACAGTCACTCTCACAATCACAATCACACACTCTCGCTTCTAGCTATTTATATACTCGAACACACATATATACTGCCTTTCACATATGTAGTTACTCACACATGTACCACTGAGATATACATTCACTCACTAACACACCCATACACACACTCACCCACCCATACAGTCCATCACAGATGCACTCTTGAAACCATGCACCCAGTGAATCACCCACTGATACATCTATGTGCAGCCACACACACCCATCCACACAAACACTCAGGCACCCATACAGATACTCAGACAACCAATCAATAACTCATAGACACTCATGTAGCTATTTACAAACACATGCAGCCACTTACACACCAACAGACAGACGGATAAAGACATTCACACAGTTTAGTCACTAACCCATGCATTTAGTAAGATACGTTTAATCACTCACTTATAGGAGTCAGTCACGCACCTACTAAATCATCCATCCAGACACTTATACACCCACTCATTATTCAATACACTATAGAAACACACAGTCACTGCATGATGTCATCAGTGATGTCATTTGAGATGTCATCAGTGATGTCACTGACCATGTCATGAGTGATGTAATATGTGACGTCATCAGCAGTGCATTGCGGGCGCGAGTTATAGTTAGCTGAACTAACTATAACGGGGGAATTTCTATGGTTTTGTACGAGTGAAATGTCCAACTAACTATAACTGTCCCTAAAACCTATGGTTTTTTCAGTGAATTTCAAAGGTTTTTTAAATGCTAATTTCTAACTATAACGTGTCTGAAACCTATGGTTTTTCAGTGAATTTCAAAGGTTTTTTAAATGCTAATTTCTAACTATAACGTGCCTGAAACCTATGATTTTTAAGTGAATTTCAAAGGTTTTTTAAATGCTAGTTTCTAACTATGCCTACAGAGGTAGGACATGTGAAGAAAGAAGAAAAAACGCACAGAAAGAAGCAAAAGATGTGCAGAAAGAACCAACAGAGGAGCAGAAAGAGGCCTTGTTGCAAAATCATCCTGTGCCCACAACTTTTTCAGACGGGTACTGGTGGTAACTGACTCTGACTAACCAGAGCCAGGGCGATGCTAAAAGACACTTAGAATACAGTGAAAACACCTACATACACTAGGGAACACTATGCGTTGGGGTACCCCTGTGATTAGCATGACCTCCTCTGCAAGTCCCTAGAACATAATAGGGCAGGGGGATTAAAACTACCTCTTAAAACGCACTACAGGGCGCGTTTGCACAGTGGTGAAGGGAGGGGGGCCTGAGGTGACATGTGTGCAAACGCACCCGTGGCGTGTTTTAGGTTGTGGGATCAAGTCCCTTGAATTCTGAGGGTCCCTGGGGCCCAACTAGCCCCCAAGTACCTACAGTTAGGACCACAGAGCTGAGTTGCAGAGAGGCGTTCCGAGGCCACGCACCTTTTTCACCTCTCTGCAACGCAACTCTGTTGTGCTTACTGAAGGTACCTGGTGGGCTAGTTGGCCCCCAGGTCCCTCAGGATTCAAAGGGAATTAATTCCCCAACTTAAAACGCACCACAGGGCGTGTTTGCGCACATGTCACCTGAGGCCCGCCCCTCCCTTCACCACTGTGCAAACGCGCCCGTGGTGCATTTTAAGTTGGGGGATTAGGTCACCTTGAATCCTGAGGGTCCCTGGGGCCCAACTAGCCCACTAGGTACTTCCAGAAAGCACCACAGGCCTGCGTTGCAACGCCTGTAACAAATTGTGCAGTTGTGTTTAGGTAGTGAAGAGGGTCGTGCTGGGGGTAGTGTTTTAGGGTTTAGGGTAGTGCAGTGGTGTTTGTGTAGTGTAGGGGTCATGCTGGGGGTAGATTTAGGGTTTAGGGTAGTGCAGTGGTGTTTGGGTAGTGTAGGGAGTCGTGCTGGGGAGTGTTTTAGGTTTTAGGGTAGTGCAGTGGTGTTTGGGTAGTGTAGGGAGTCGTGCTGGGGGAGTGTTTTAGGTTTTAGGGAAGTGCAGTGGTGTTTGGGTAGTGTAGGGGTCGTGCTGGGGGTAGTGTTTTAGGGTTTAGGGTAGTGCAGTGGTGTTTGGGTAGTATAGGGGTCGTGCTGGGGGTAGTGATTTAGGGTAGTGCAGTGGTGTTTGGGTAGTGTAGGGGTACTGCTGGGGGTAGTGTTTTAGGGTTTAGGGTAGTGCAGTGGTGTTTGGGTAGTGTAGGGGTACTGCTGGGGGTAGTTTTTTAGGGTTTAGGGTAGTGCAGTGGTGTTTGGGTAGTATAGTGGTTCGTGCTGGGGTAGTTTTTAGGGTTTAGGGTAGTGCAGTGGTGTTTGTGTAGTGTAGGAGGTCGTGTTTTAGGGTTTAGGGTAGTGCAGTGGTCTTTGGGTAGTGTAGGGAGTCGTGCGGGGGTAGTGTTTTAGGGTTTAGGGTAGTGTAGGGGGTCATGCGGGGGGTAGTGTTTTAGGGATTAGGGTAGTGCATTGGTGTTTGGGTAGTGTAGGGGTCATGCGGGGGTAGTGTTTTAGGGTTTAGGGCAGTGCAGTGGTGTTTGGGTAGTGTAGGGGGTTGTGCTGGGGGAGTGTTTTAGGGTTTAGGGCAGTGCAGTGGTGTTCGGGTAGTGTAGGGGGTCGTGCTGGGGGAGTGTTTTAGGGTTTAGGGCAGTGCAGTGGTGTTCGGGTAGTGTAGGGGGTCGTGCTGGGGGAGTGTTTGAGGGTTTAGGGCAGTGCAGTCGTGTTCAGGTAGTGTAGGGGGTTGTGCTGGGGGTAGTATTTTAGGGTTTAGGGTAGTGCAGTGGTGTTCGGGTAGTGTAGGGGGTCGTGCTGGGGGTAGTGTTCTAGGGTTTAGGGCAGTGCAGTGGTGTTTGGGCAGTGTAGGGGGTAATGCTGGGGGTGGTGTTTTAGGGTTTAGGGCAGTGCAGTGGTGTTCGGGCAGTGTAGGGGGTCATGCTGGGGGTGGTGTTTCAGGGTTTAGGGCAGTGCAGTGGTGTTCGGGCAGTGTAGGGGTGGTGTTTCAGGGTTTAGGGCAGTGCAGTGGTGTTCGGGCAGTGTAGGGGGTCGTGCAGGGGGTGGTGTTTCAGGGTTTAGGGCAGTGGTGTTCGGGCAGTGTAGGGGGTCATGCTGGGGGTGGTGTTTCAGGGTTTGGGGCAGTGCAGTGGTGTTCGAGCAGTAAAGGGGGTCGTGCTGGGGGTGGTGTTTCAGGGTTTGTGGCAGTGCAGTAGTGTTCGGGCAGTGTAGGGGGCGGTGCAGGGGGTGGTGTTTCAGGGCAGTGCAGTGGTGTTCGGGCAGTGTAGGTGGTCGTGCTGGGGCTGGTGTTTCAGGGTTTAGGGCAGTGCAGTGGTGTTCGGGCAGTGTAGGGGGTCATGCTGGGGCTGGTGTTTCAGGGTTTAGGGCAGTGCAGTGGTATTCGGGCAGTGTAGGGGGTCTTGCTGGGGCTGGTGTTTCAGAGTCTAGGGCAGTGCAGTGGTGTTCGGGCAGTGTAGGGGGTCGTGCTGGGGCTGGTGTTTCAGGGTTCAGGGCAGTGCAGTGGTGTTCGGGCAGTGTAGGGGTCGTGCTGGGGTGGTGTTTCAGGGTTTAGGGCAGTGCAGTGGTGTTTGGGCAGTGTAGGGGGTCGTGCTGGGGCTAGTGTTTCAGGATTTAGGGCAGAGCAATGGTGTTCAGGCAGTGTAGGGGGTTTTGCTGGAGGTGGTGTTTCAGGGTTTAGGGCAGTGAAGTGGTGTTTGTGCAGTGTAGGGGTGGTGTTTCAGGGTTTAGGGCAGTGGTGTTCAGGCAGTGTAGGGGGTCTTGCTGGGGTTGATGTTTCAGGGTTTAGGGCAGTGCAGTGGTTTTCGGGCAGTGTAGGGGTCGTGCTGGGGGTGGTGTTTCAGGGTTTAGGGCAGTGCAGTGGTGTTCCGGCAGTGTAGGAGGTCGTGCAGGGGTGGTGTTTCAGGGTTTAGGGCAGTGCAGTGGTGTTCGGGCAGTGTAGGGGGTCGTGCTGGGGGTGGTGTTTCAGGGTTTAGGGCAGTGCAGTGGTGTTCGGGCAGTGTAGGGTGTCGTGCTGAGGGGTGGTGTTTCAGGGTTTAGGGCAGTGCAGTGGTGTTCGGGCAGTGTAGGGGTCGTGCAGGGGGTGGTGTTTCAGGGTTTAGTGCAGTGCAGTGGTGTTTGGGCAGTGTAGGGGTCGTGCAGGGGGTGGTGTTTCAGGGTTTAGGGCAGTGCAGTGGTGTTCGGCCAGTGTAGGTGGTCTTGCTGGGGGTGGTGTTTCAGGCTTTAGTGCAGTGGTGTTCGGGCAGTGTAGGGGGTCTTGCTGGGGGTGGTGTTTCAGGGTTTAGGGCAGTGGTGTTCGGGCAGTGTAGGGGGTCTTGCTGGGGCTGGTGATTCAGGGTTTATGGCAGTGCAGTGGTGTTCGGGCATTGTAGGGGGTCGTGCTGGGGCTGGTGTTTGAGGGTTTAGGGTAGTGCAGTGGTGTTCGGGCAGTGTAGGGGGTCGTGCTGGGGCTGGTGTTTCAGGGTTTAGGGCAGTGCAGTGGTTTTCGGGCAGTGTAGGTGGTCGTGCTGGGGCTGGTGTTTCAGGGTTTAGGGCAGTGCAGTGGTGTTCGGGCAGTGTACGGGGTTGTGCTGGGGCTGGTGTTTCAGGGTTTAGGGCAGTGCAGTGGTGTTCGGGCAGTGTAGGGGGTCGTGCTGGGGGTGGTGTTTCAGGGTTTAGGGCAGTGCAGTGGTGTTCGGGCAGTGTAGGGGGTCGTGCTGGGGCTGGTGTTTCATGGTTTAGGGCAGTGCAGTGGTGTTCGGGCAGTGTAGGGGGTCGTGCTGGGGGTGGTGTTTCAGGGTTTAGGGCAGTGCAGTGGTGTTCGGGCAGTGTAGGGGGTCATGCTGGGGATGGTGTTTCAGGGTTTAGGGCAGTGCAGTGGTGTACGGGCAGTGTAGGGGGTCTTGCTGGGGGTGGTGTTTCAGGGTTTAGGGCAGTGGTGTTCGGGCAGTGTAGGGGGTCTTGCTGGGGGTAGTGTTTCGGGGTTTAGGGCAGTGCAGTGGTGTTCGTGCAGTGTAGGGGGTCATGCTGGGGGTGGTGTTTCAGGGTTTAGGGCACTGCAGTAGTGTTCGGGCAGTGTAGGGGATCGTGCAGGGGTGGTGTTTCAGGGTTTAGGGCAGTGCAGTGGTGTTCGGGCAGTGTAGGGGGTCATGCTGGGGGTGGTGTTTCAGGGTTTAGGGCAGTGCAGTGGTGTTCGGGCAGTGTAGGGGGTCGTGCAGGGGTGGTGTTTCAGGGTTTAGGGCAGTGCAGTGGTGTTCGGGCAGTGTAGGGGTCGTGCTGGGGCTGGTGTTTCAGGGTTTAGGGCAGTGCAGTGGTGTTCGGGCAGTGTAGGGGTCTTGCTGGGGGTGGTGTTTCAGGGTTTAGGGCAGTGGTGTTCGGGCAGTGTAGGGGGTCTTGCTGGGGGTGATGTTTCAGGGTTTAGGGCAGTGCAGTGGTGTTCGGGCAGCGTAGGGGGTCTTGCTGGGGGTAGTGTTTCAGGGTTTAGGGCAGTGCAGTGGTGTTCGTGCAGTGTAGGGAGTCGTGCTGGGGATGGTGTTTCAGGGTTTAGGGCAGTGCAGTAGTGTTCGGGCAGTGTAGGGGGTCGTGCAGGGGGTGGTGTTTCAGGGTTTAGGGCAGTGCAGTGGTGTTCGGGCAGTGTAGGGGGTCGTGCTGGGGGTGGTGTTTCAGGGTTTAGGGCAGTGCAGTGGTGTTCGGGCAGTGTAGGGGGTCGTGCTGGGGGTGGTGTTTCAGGGTTTAGGGCAGTGGTGTTCGGGCAGTGTAGGGGTCTTGCTGGGGGTGATGTTTCAGGGTTTAGGGCAGTGCAGTGGTGTTCGGGCAGTGTAGGATATCTTGCTGGGGGTAGTGTTTCAGGGTTTAGGGCAGTGCAGTGGTGTTCGGGCAGTGTAGGGGTCATGCTGGGGGTGGTGTTTCAGGGTTTAGGGCAGTGCAGTGGTGTTCGGGCAGTGTAGGGGGTTGTGAAGGGGGTGGTGTTTCAGGGTTTAGGGCAGTGCAGTGGTGTTCGGGCAGTGTAGGGGGTCGTGCTAGGGTATGTGTTTCAGGGTTTAGGGCAGTGCAGTGGTGTTCGGGCAGTGTAGGGGGTCGTGCAGGGGCTGGTGTTTCAGGGTTTAGGGCAGTGCAGTGGTGTTCGGGCAGTGTAGGGGGTCGTGCTGGGGGTAGTGTTTTAGGGTTTAGGGTAGTGCAGTGGTGCTTGTGTAGTGTAGGGGGTCGTGCTGGGGGTAGTGTTTTAGGGTTTAGGGTAGTGCAGTGGTGTTTGTGTAGTGTAGGGGTCATGTTTTAGGGTAGTGCAGTGGGGTTTGGGTAGTGTAGGGGGTTGTGCTGGGGTAGTGTTTTAGGATTTAGGTTAGTGCAGTGGTGTTTGGGTAGTGTAGGGGGTCGTGCTGGGGGTAGTGTTTTAGGGTTTAAGGTAGTGCAGTGGTGTTTGTGTAGTGTAGGGGGTCATGCTGGGGGTAGTGTTTTAGGGTTTAGGGTAGTGCAGTGGTGTTTGTGTAGTGTAGGGGTCATGTTTTAGGGTAGTGCAGTGGTGTTTGGGTAGTGTAGGGGGTCGTGCTGGGGGTAGTGTTTTAGGATTTAGGTTAGTGCAGTGGTGTTGGGGTAGTGTTTTAGGGTTTAGGGTAGTGCAGTGGTGTTTGTGTTGTGTAGGGGGTCATGCTGGGTGTAGTGTTTTAGGGTTTAGGATAGTGCAGTGGTGCTTGTGTAGTGTAGGAGGCCGTGCTGGGGTAGTGTTTTAGGGTTTAGGGTAGTGCAGTGGTGTTTTTGTAGTGTAGGGGGGTCATGTTTTGAGGTGCAATGCTCCAATACCTGACCAGTCTGCACTACATAAAACTGCAAAAACTAAAAATAAAAAGTGTTTTGCACACTTTTGTCATTGGGCTATATGTGGGCTACATCTGGGTAATATTTGTGCTACATTTGGGCTCTTTTTTCACTGGTGGCCATCTTGGAAGACTTCTTTGTTATGAAGTTTCCTAATTTCCTCATTTACTGCAGTCTCCTCAGTAGGAAATGCTTTCAGTTTTTACTTTGATTCCATCAAGAAGGCATTCAGATGTGTCACACATTTGCCATAAATTCAGAATGTTATTACTCTAGTTGTTCATTAGATCACTGTAGTAAAGCTACTGCTCACCAAGGAGTTAACTGGAAGTCTACTGCTGGTATTGAAAGTGATTGTTTCAGTCTGCATGTCAGAATTTTCTAATGAAATAGAAGAGGATTTGAGATCTCACTTAAAACATGCACTAAATTTTCTTTTTGCAGCACTAACCATAATTTCTATGGCAAAATGAACCCCCTCATTTTGTTCCTTTTAAATTAAATGTTTAAAGTGTTACCAGTTTATTCCAATCAAGATGGCTTCAGGTGTGCCATACTTTTGTCATAAGTAAGGCTGTTAGCACTCTAGTTGTTCTTTAGAACACTCTGGGAAGCTGCAGTAGAACACAAAGGCATCAACTGACAGACTGCTCCTGTTGAAATATAACAGGAAGATATTTGAGATCTCACTTAAAACATGTCCTAATTTTTCTTTCCAGAGCACTAACCATAATTTCTATGACAAGATGAACCCCATCATTTTGTTCCTTTTAAATTAAATGTTTTAAGTGTTACCAGTTTATTCCAATCAAGATGGCTTCAGGTGTGCCATACTTTTGTCATAAGTAAGACTGTTAGCGCTCTAGTTGTTCTTTAGAACACTCTGGGAAGCTGCAGTAGAACACAAAGGCATCAACTGACAGGCTGCTCCTGTTGAAATATAACAGGAAGATATTTGAGATCACACTTGAAACATGTCCTAATTTTTCTTTCCAGAGCACTAACCATAATTTCTATGACAAGATGAACCCCATCATTTTGTTCCTTTTTAAATTAAATGTTTTAAGTGTTACCAGTTTATTCCAATCAAGATGGCTTCAGGTGTGCCATACTTTTGTCATAAGTAAGGCTGTTAGCACTCTAGTTGTTCTTTAGAACACTCTGGGAAGCTGCAGTAGAACACAAAGGAATCGACTGACAGTCTCTGCCCTTGTTGGATGTACATGTTTTACTGAGAATGTCAGACTTCATTCTCACATGACTGAGAAAGATAATGTGAATTTACAGAAAATATGCTCTCATTTTAGCTTCTGGAGCACCTTCCAAAACTGTATGGGACAAGTATGTGAAAATAGTTTTCTCTCAAACATGATTCATGATATCCCAGCAGAAGGTTTTTCACAGGGTAAAATCACCTTAGAACACACCACAATTCCTGAAATTAGTATGGTACCATCAACAAATGAATTCTAATGTAACTAAAGTCTGTTATCACCCTTTATAGTTCTCCTTTTGGTAACCCTCAAAATCTTCGATTCACTACAATGCATTTCAATGGTACTATCATTTATATTGGTCTCAAGATGGCTGCCAGCAATTCCAGGATGAAGTGCTGACAGCCAATCAGATCTCACGATGACATGTGTGGTTAGGCTCCGCCCAGATATATATGTGTTTTTACTTTTGATTTTCTCAGCAACTACTGAACGGATTTACACCATTTAACAAAAAGGGTACTTTTTGAACCAAGAACTACCTCTTTGCCAAATTTGGTGTAATTCCGTTCAGCAGTTCGGGCTGTAGCCTTGCATAAAGTTTCCTATGGGAAATTGATTTTTTGACTCTTATATTTTTAATTTCTCCGCAACTACTGAACGGATTTACACCATTTAACAAAAGGGTTCTTTCTGAACCAAGAACTACCTCTTTGCCAAATTTGGTGTAATTCCGTTCAGCAGTTCGGGCTGTAGCCGTGTCTAAAGTTTCCTATGGGAAAATGAATGGGGAAAACACGTTTTGGGACCCCCCTTTTTCTCGGCCCCGCTTGACGAATCACCCTGAGACTTTCAGGGTAGGAGCGGACCGGAGCGGGCCATAAAGTTTGAAAATTTTGCAGAAGATTCGTCAACCGACGCAAGAGTTATTTCAAATAGAATGTCGCGGATTTCCTATGGAAAATAGGTCCTAACTATAACTATCTACTGGCGACCGCCAGTAGATAATATATATATATATATATATATATTATTGTTTATTATATATATATATATATATATAATATATTATTTGATATATATATATATATCAAAGTGTTTATTGGTAAATTTAAAAACAAACAATTAGAAAATTATAATATAATTCAAAAATAATATCTTTTTAAATAGTTTTACATTATATATGTGTATATAGCCATATACACTTTGATATGTGTGTGTGTGGTTAAAATATTATTTAAATGTATTTAATTTTTCAATATATTAATGTTATATGTTAAAATATTTAAATGTTACTCATTTAAACTACTTTTTCGAATATATTTCCCAACATTAGTGTAAAACAATATATTTAAAAAAATATTTTTGTACCATTATATGCATACAAAAACGATATTCTGTGGCAATATTTTGGTATCATGTTATTTGTGGTTTCAATATTGTGTCAGTGAACCCTCAGGGAATCGCCACTCTAACATGGGCCCTGCTCAGCTTTAGAACATGGTGATTATTTCCATCATAAAGTTGAGATTAGATGTCAAATATCGTAGTTCCATGGTTAAAATGTACCAGTTGGACCAGGTCCTGTGGCAGTTTGTGCTTACTGGACAGTATGCATGGTAGATACTGATATTTGCCACTGGTGTTTCAAAGCTTAATACTATTGCGAGTAGCCAAGGCATACTCTAGGAGGTGGTAAAGAGATTAGAACTCAAATATAGTATGAAGAGTATTCACACTCGATAAACTCAATCTCCAGGTAAGTTATCTTTTAACATGACCTGTTTTAGAGGGGGATTTAGAATGAAACCCCAAAATTTAAGCCTGGGCGGAGTTTGCATAGCCGGGCTACGCGAACTCCACGAAGCGGTTAAAAAACTCCGCTGCACTATGCAGAGTTCTGCGAGCAGGCGGAGTTGCTTGTCCCGCCCGTTCGTGTGACGTTTCCTGCCGTACGGGAACGTGGATTGCGTGTTCGGGGGGAAATATCGCGCAAACTGCACCACGCGGCCGCACACGGGCGCAGCCATTTTGTTTTCTTCTCTGTTATGGTGATGGGGCCTATTTTTCAATCCTGTCTTAATCTCTTCAATTCCTCTTTCACAAAACTTTTTTTCTGATCTTTTTTATTTATTATCTTTCGCTCTGTCTTAAGTGTATATTTTGTGTTTTTTCTACTTTTTGGATGTTTTTAGTGAGTTTTGTACTGCTTTTCTACATTACTTGATTTCTAGTTTGTTTTACTTCCTTTCTTCTCCTCCCTTAATTTTTTACTTTCTACATTTTCTTCCCCCCCTGCCCTCCCCAGCATCATGGCAGAGAGTGTCACCGTCACCCGAGCAAAGAAGACCCGGAAGGCGTGCAGCCCCGGGCCTTGTTTTCCGAGGTGGAGGTGGCAGCGCTTGTTTTTTTGTGCAGCGCCACGTCCCCTCCACCCTGGCAGCAGGCCTAGGTCCGGGTACGGGCTCCGGGAGCGGCAGCAGCGGGGGTGAGGGTGCGACGGGCAGTGTATCGCTGCTCTGGGATCCGGCGCACCCACAATCAGCTGACACACTGGTGGTCCGACATCCTGGAACGAGAGCAGGACCTGCTGGACTTGCTAGGGGTTGAGGTCGCGGGGCTTGGTTAGTAGCTAATTATTATTATTATTGTGTATTCTAGGTTATTGCTAATATTTTTTTCCAAAATAGTAAGCATGCTGCTGTTCACATGCAGGTAACAAGTTACGTTTAAAAATCTTATATTATGTGATCGTTATTCTAGACAGGTGCTCGGCGCTACCTTAGTTTGCGCAACCTTGGACTGATTATGTAAGAGAACTTTAGTTAGATAATGCAGGATAGAGAGACTCCTTTCCTTTGGCCTGTCACTAAGATAGTGGTAGTTAGTTAGTTACTTAGTATTAGTAATTTAGCGGACCGCGTCATCTCACTTCAGTCCTTAGTATAACCTTTTTGTAGTTTGTATAGTGAGTGACTAGCAACTAACCAATTTGGTGTATGCAGTATGCATGCGTCCATCTATGCATTTTAAAGACTTAGTGCTGACTTAGCGAATTGGCCCGTCAAAGGAGGTTGAGAATGATTGCAAATTAGATCGGAACTTAGTTTGAAAGAACTTGAAGCAAATATATTTTGCAATTCATTCCAAAGTCTTTGGAATAGGCGGGCTAGGTAGGTTTAGGATTCAGGAATTGGATTGGAACTGTGGACTAATAAAGATAGGACGGCCCGCGACCGCGATACTAGTCTACTGCTAGTCGGTCTGATTTAGGAAAGATCAATGTTATTGAAATTGCTGTTTCCTATCAAAAAATCTTTTTGGAGCGATTATTCAATATTTATTTAACCCCAATCATTTTTTGTCTCTTTAATTATGTCTTACATGATCATCAGCATCCAGGGGCAAGACGAGGTCATCCGAGGTGGGTGCAGGAGCCGGAGGTGCCTCCCAAGAACGCTTCTCATCTGATGGCTCTTCTGGCACCAGTAAGTCCTCCTGTTGTTCATATTAATATATATTTCCCTAACTTTTACCGCTCTTTATTTTGAACTATTATTTCCGTTTCCTAATTTTTTTTTTTCCCTCTTCGATCTATCTGTTTCTAAATTCTTGTGATCCCTGCATTATCCTATTCACTAACTTAGTTATTTATATTTCTAGTGTCTGTATTTTTTTTACCTCAAACTGCCTCTGTCTGACTCTTGCTTTCTTCTGGTTTTTCTGTAAGCTTTCCCTCTCCCCTTATATATTTTGTGGACTGCTTAGTGGTGGTACTGTAAGACTGAGAGAACCCATTGGTCCTTACTACTACTAGGACTACTACTCTGCCGTGCAGATTTCATGCCCAAGTAAGGTATTCTACGCATGTTTGTTGAGATGAGAAGGCTTTCTTATAATATCTCATGCTCAATCAGTAAATGATGGTCACGTTGGACACCCCAAAGTTGTGTCTTCTTCTCATCTAGGCCTAGTATTATTATTAGCAGCAGTTGATGGTGAACTGATTACCATGCACCATGGCTGGAAGGAAGTATGAGGAGGAGGAGGACGACACCATTATATTTTCCAACCAAGAAGATCTTATGTCCAATTGTCCGACTAGTTGGCCACTCTTTTTCTTTTCAAAAACTCAGATTCACCAATAGTTCTAGCTACTGTGTCCAGTCCTTTACAGGTTGTCTTCTTGAGAGGCTTTTCAAAAATTGCCACCAACAAAATGCCCAACTAGATATTTTATTATTTTTGATAGGACTTACTGTCTCTGTAGTCTGTACCCAAATTGTAGTGATGTGTGTGGTGTATGTATTTTCAATCTTGCTAGTGAAAAAATAAATAGGGAGAGACGTATATGGCATCTAAACAATGTGTAATGTTTTTTCTTGCCGTACCAACCACCAGTGCCGGGGCAGCGGGACGGCGACGCCAGCCAGCAGGGAGCAGATGAGGGAGCTGCAGGGGGTGAGTCAGCAGCAGTGGTGGGCGGTGGTAAGTCACATTGCTTGCTTATTGACATTTGAATTTTTTAAAAATATTTTTTAAATGTATATTATTATTATGTGCCATTTGAAAAGCCTCCAGTAATCCCTCGGGCGGCTCTTTCCGCCCGAGGGATTGCGATGGCAGATTCCCATAGCCTTTCTGTGCTGGCCTTTCCAACAAAGAAAGGCTGTGGGAATCCCACTTTGGGGGTCTCCAGCATGGCCCCCCTGGGTGCAAGGCCGCCGGATGGCGGCCTAGGGGGCACCTGTGATGCCCCCCTGTTGATCCCTGCACCTGGTGGCAGGCACATTGAGGTGCCTGCCACGGGGTGCAGGGATGAACTGCACCTCAGCTCTTTGCAATGAGAGCATGAATTCCGGTCGGAATGCATGCTCCCATCTTAAAGAATAGGAATGCGACCAAACAGTTTTCCGTTGCATCCTAATTGCTGGGTTGGGACCGATGACAGGAGGTCGTTCGGTCCCAGTTCCCAAACAATGTCGGACGGACTCAGGGCCGTCCGACATCGTAATTGGGGCCTAAGTTGTGAACAGTTGAAGACACCCTTTACTTAGCATTAGCAGATACAGCTGGAGTTGAGTAACTAATGATCACTTCTATCTTCAACTCAGCAGAAAAAGTTTTATGAAGAAGAGTCAGACCTTTGATAGGTTGACGGAAAAGGGAAAGAAAGATGGAAGGAGGAAGGACTGGCAGAGAAGGATGCATGGGTGAAGGCCTGGGATGCATATATAGGTGGTTGATAGGATGCATGGGTGGTTGAAGGATGGGTGAAAGGTGAAAGAAAGGATGCCTGCCTGAGTGGGTGAAAGTGTATGGGTGAAAGGAATCCTCCAGGGGATTTGATGGGTCAAAGGCAAGCAAGGATGCATGGGTGGTTAAATGACAAATGTGTGTTGGTGAAAGGTTTGTTGAGAATGATAACCATGTTTGGGATGGATGGATGGTATTCAATCATAGGTGAAGACTGAATGAAGAGAATGTAAAAGAAACTTAAACTGTGCCTGAGTAGCAAAGCCAAAGGTGAAGAATAAAAATAATGCTAGAAGAACAATGCAATAATAAATGGAAAAATCCCTAGGAAGAAGAATAAACAAGGAATGTTTTTTTAATCAAGGTTTTTGATCCAAAGGTTTGAGGTTGTATTTCAAACTACTCCCTTGACTCACAGTAGTTTTCAAGCACAACATATATATTATCTACCCTCCCATCATCAAAGCCTCCCTCTGAGGCCCACTCCCTACCCATGGCATTTCGACAGTGTCAGCCATGGGTGGCCTATCGGCTGCATAGTTACAATAGTAGTACCTCACGTGACGTTGTGCTGTATATCATCATTCATATTAGTAACTATTCATGTATTCACCTGCCTTGTTGTAGTCAGGGTGAAAGTGAAATTGAGCATTTGCCATTTGTAACAGAGCATGGCCATAATAGAAAAAGAGATAATTGTGTAGTACAGCTGCCCGACCTGCAGACAGTAGTAAAGTAACGTGTGTCTGCGACACAAGTATGTCTTTCTAGGGCACAAGCTAGCAGGCATGCCTACAAGATTAATGTAGCTAAACAAGAGAGAAGAAGAATACTTGTCTGCTCCAGAGTGTCTAATGCCTGAAACTCTAATTCAATCCAAATCTTAGGGGCAGAGGAATCGAGGATAGCACAAATGTTATGTACTTCTAGTGCTACTGTGCCACTATATAATTTTATGTGTATAACTTGGGGCCACATGCATCAAGCTTTTTTCCGGTTTGCGACCGTAAAAAGGCCTTTTCTGATGCATCAAAGGCTTTGAATTCACAAATTAGGTAATCGCAATTTGTTTACGATTACCTAAATTGGGAATGCATTTAGGGAATTGCAATTTGCCATTCAATAATTGCGATGCATCAAGCCTTTCCTAAATGCAAACTGTTTATTTAGGAAACGCTAATTACAATCAACTTGAAGTTGATGGTAATTTGCGCATGCTTTGAAAAATGCACAAAAGTGCATTTTTCAAAGTGGTATGCAGTGCACACATGCCCTTAGGGCATGTGTGTGCTGCACATGTGCATACTTACCTTTTTTGGGGGATGCATCAGGGGGGCCTTAGGCCCCCTGGCATCCTTGAAATTGCATTCGCAATTTGCGATTGACAATTTGGTCATTGCAATTTGCGAATACATTCCCATTCAGTCCTATGAGCCTATAGGCCCATAGGAATTATTGGAGTGACATTACCTAATAGCGATTCACAATTTGCGAATCGCTATTAGGTAATGTTTGGGAATCGCAATTTATTTTGCGATTCCTACATGCATAAGGAATTGCGATTCCTAAATAGCGATTCCTTAAAAATAGCTATTTAGGAATCGCAATTCTTCTGTTGATGCATGTGGCAGTTAATGTGTTACTGTTTTGCTAAGCTACTCCTTCCCAACCCACCAGGCAGGAGATAGCAGCCAAGACCCGGCAACAGAAGCTGGAGGCCATCAGGGCAGAATATCGGCAGCTGGTGGCCTTGGAGGAGGAGGTATAATGCCCTGGGTTCCAGCCAGGCCCCCCAGTGCCTAAGTGGTATGCCACCTTGGTCCGGCAGCCACCCGCCGCCATTTTTCAACCACTGCTGCTCCCCCTGTACACTTCAAATCTTTCAGCGCCGCATGCTCCTCAGGATGGCACGCCTGGAGGCCAGGATGGAGGAGTGTTTTGACCAGCTGGCGAGGAAGATCCGAGTCCTAGGCCGCTGCTAGATAAACCTCTCTTGCCGCTTTTTTAATCTTTTCTTTGGTGGGTGGGACTTGTTGTGGAGAGGGTGGGAATGAGGGAGTTGGGGAAAACTTGGGTATAAAGTATTTACTTTATGGGCATTTGATTTATATGGACAATTTTAATTTTGGACCTGTTGTGGAGAGGGTGGGAATGAGGGAGTTGGGGAAAACTTGGGTATAAAGTATTTACTTTATGGGCATTTGATTTATATGGACAATTTTAATTTTGGACTTGCTTTACTGGACATTGGTTGGGGTTAGGGAGAGGGGTGGGTCAGATGTTGTGGGTTTCTTTCCTACTAGTTTATATTTGTTAGGGGGAATACATTTATAGTTTTACATATGATGTAAATCTTTTTTGGGGGTTACTCTTTTACTTCACACTGTTTCCTTTGCTGCAGGCCGCAGCCAGTTTTTTAAATCTGCCGATAGTGTAACACACCAACAGATAGATGCAGTACCCTCACTTGTCCTACTACTGTCAGTCTCTCCTCCTAGTCTATGCAAATATATTAATCCATATGGACTCGGAAGGGGTGTGGGTGTGCGAATTAATTTCCATAGCATATAGATTATTGAATCTTGAATGAATCCCCGACAGTTCTTCTCTTACCTGTGATTAGGCAAAACGATGGCTGCATGGTGATGGTTTCCCAATGTGCCATGGTGGTGGTAGTAGTAGACAGTAGCAGCATGCTAGTGGACTAGTAAAATACTAGTGAAAGCACCAGATTCTGCAGCCCAGTTCCACTCCCTCCTAGCCAAACTCAAACTGTAGGATGAGGAATATTTATCGCAGGGACCTAATTAAATTGACAAACTAAGTTAATGCCGTTTTATATGCAAGCTTTGCAAAAAAAGTGAGACAGTCACCTGAGGGAGAGTAGAGTATGACTAATAGTAGTACACAAGAAGACCGCCAAACTAGAAAACATGATAAGCAATGCTAAAGTAAAATTTTTAAAAATCATAATGGTGGGCTCGTACAAGTTACAAACTGAAGTCGACTCGAGCTATGAAGTGGAGTGGACAAGCGTAACCTTTAGTGCTGGAAGGATGATGATGCTGGTAATTATGATGGATTATATTCGTCAGTAAAAAATTGAATATCGAATACTGTGCATGGGTGGGCAATCTAATATATATAATATTGCCTGTGTGGGCTATACTTAGAGCAGAAGAAGATCTTCGCCCTACCTTTAGTTGGTGTTGCTTGCTTTCACCACATCCACTCCACCAACTGTGTGATCAATTAAAGGTGTAAATTTAATTTAGTCACACCTCAATAAATCACACAGCTCGGGGAAGTTAGGGGTTCGATGAATGGATGGGAAGGGGGAATTGAGGGAAAGGTTTGACAAAGACAAACACTACTACACAAGGACAACACATTCATCTTGGCGGCCAACCATCATAAATCTGTTAAGGGAGGAAAAAGAAATGCATGCATGATGATGAGTACTAGACAAGTACAGGTAAATCAAATTGTCCGTCTGACCCCAGAGAGACCCAAGTTACATTATTTTCTGTTGTACCGGGCTTTGAAAGATAGCAAATAAAATGTAAATATCTGTAGGAGTGAAGTAAACAAACATAAACAACACACACAATTGTAATGATTGAAGAGACAAAATAATTTGGGAGTAGAATCTCGGCATTCCTCTTGGACTGTCCGTTAATCTTGGGTACCTGGCGGATGCGGTTCAGTAAGGTCAGTGTGAGTTGTTTTCCAGTATGGTGTAGCGTAAAAGGCCTTTAGATGGAAAAACAAAACTGAAATTGAAGAATCAAGGAGAAAAGAAATCTAAGTTAAACTGCATAAAGGAGTGCAAAAAGAAGACTTTCAGAGGCAGCATGACTAAATGTCTGTTTCCGGCAGCTACGTCCAACAACAGGCCCCACACCCAACCTCCACTTAGCTTCGAATTTGAGCCACACAGCACTTAGCACACACACACACAGCAACATAGCATTTTCCCAATTAAGTAAAAAATCAATGCACCGCTATCAGTCAGTCACAGCACACTCACCACCACCACTACACAGACATGTGTAGGTCTGGTGTTGTTTAACTTTAGGCCACTTCAAAGTCGTCATCATACAAATCGGTTGGTTTCAGTGAATTTGAAAACTTCCATCTTCTTCTGGTGGCAGTTCTCGAAGTAGTCACGCTCACGCCCATGCCCTGAGCCATTCCATCATTTCTGATCCTCCTGAGTCTGACTCTGACTCCGAGTATGGTGTCCAACTCCGAGTCCGTACCAACAGTGTCCAGAGTGAGTCCCGCCTCGTCCCGACTCAAAATGCAATGGATCGGCCTGTAGTAGTACAATTTTGTTATTGAACAACATGAAGGGAAAGATTGACTTGACTGAGTCACTTTTTGTGTATACTGTATAGTAGATTAGAGTAGACTAGATTTGTGTTTGCAAGCTTTGCAATGCATTAACTAAGTGACTGGTCGGGTCTGAGTCTTTGAGGAGTATAAAGTAAGCAAAAAACAATAAAACTAAGCAGTGTGGACAGTCTGGAGTGGACCCGGTGAAGGAATCTCACTATCCAGTCTCTCAAAGGGGAAGGAAAAAGATAACCTTCAGGGGAAAATTATTGATCAACCATCAGTATGCCACCAACATTGTGAATCTCAATCATCATCACTAACAAATTAAGCGTAACAAACAAACACCCAGTCTCACACTGCCTGCCACCACATGAATCATCTCTTCTTCTCAAGTCTCACTCTCAACTCAAGTTGACACATGATGATGACATATCATTCACATCAAGTTCACATCACAACAACAAACAACAATCACTCAGCGTGCAATGCATGCCATTATCATTTACCTGTTCTTTCGGTGTGCTCACCATGATCGATTGGTGGCACATTGCAGAAAGGAGATCGTCCATTTCTTTGCTGTAAATCGAATTATATAATAATGCCACATGTGGGGCAGTCCCTCTAGGCTAGGAGGAAAGCATAGAAAGATAGTCAGGGCCCAGGGTTGGAGGCAGAGGCAGGCACACATTTGTTTGTATTCTCCATCCAATGTCTGGCTTGAGGGAAATGGCTTTAGGGCAAGTCGGGACTTCTTCACTGCACACAATTGCAACTCTAATCCAGCAATATAATATTTCTAAGAGTAAGACAGTGGGGATGGATTAGTCAACTACCCAAATTTAATAAAGTAAACATTGTTCCTTAGCTATATCTTTTTCGTTTTTTTTTATTTTTGGGCATCAGAGAAATAAAGAAACTAGAAAAGCCTAGTAGTCAGGGAAGTAGAGCTTGTCCTCAAACTCTGGTGGTTCGCCAAGAAGTAGGTCATCTAACACACTACTTCCATGACCTGAGTCTCAGTCATCTTCCTCCTGTGGTACTTCAGGTATGGTGTAATCCGGTGGTATAAAGTGCTGATTCATTTTGATCATGGTTAATCTCTCCAGGGTTTGGGGTAAGAGACTGGTCCTTCTCACTGTCAGAACAGCACCAGCAGCACTGAAAACACGCTCAGCGGAGACACTGGCCATGGGGCAAGCCAGATAGTTTATCGCCAGCCTGCTGAGCACTGGTCATTGGCGCCTCTTCCAATACCAATACAGCAATGAGTATTGATCAAAGTAGACCTCTGTGGGGTCATCCAGATAGGCCTGGACCATCCGCTCAATGGTCATGGGTGCTCCGCCTTGCTCGGCCTCTTTTGCCTTTGCCTCAGCACAGGACCTAAGCCCTGCCAGTAGACACCATTCCTTTGCCGATTTTGGGGCTGATGCTCCTGTTCTTGTTGTTGATGTTGTTCTTGCTGTTGGTGGTTTTGGCTGCTGTGAGCCAACCGCACTGCCCTCAGGCTCTGAACTTGAATGCTGCCCTGCAGTACTTGTGCCCTGGAGGAGCAGGCCTCTAATTAAAATTCCTGACCGTTCTTTTTCTAGCTGACTGGCTTGCACAGCTATCCAAGTTTTGTAGCTGGCAACATCCCAATCTGAAAAAGGAATGAAAGTGGCCAGTAATTGTTTGTACCGTGGATCAAGAATGGTAGCACAAATGTAATGGTTGGATGACACAATGTCTCTTTGCACCCTTGTATTTGCAGATAGGCGAAGGAGTAAGCTCTCCACCAACTCATATGCTTATTTTTTTTTTTCCTCCACACCTGCGTACATTGCAGACACCTCTTTTAGCTGTTCCTGTAGCATGTGCAACAATAGGATACCTTGCCCATGGTTCTGTCCTCCTTGCTGACTTCACATGTGAACACCTCGAAAGGGAGCAGCATCTCTGTCAGGCATTTAACTAGGCCCCAGTGGTCCATCTCAATGATCATGCCTTTCCCAGTTGCATCCCCTCTTTGCATGACATATTAATGTATTGGTCTGTACTGCTCAAACAGATGTTCCAACGTGTTGGCACCTCCTGTATGAGTGCTTTAACTGTCATTCTATTATCACGCTGAATGATTCGCAGCTGCTTCCAGGCTTTAAAAGAATGGCTGAAATGTGTGCAGATTCTTCTGCAGGTGGACAGTAATTTGCTGACTCAGTCTTCTTTTTTGAGAAAAGTCTTGAACAATGATATTAATGCAGTGCGCCAAACACAGGACCCTGAAATACCCACCACCGGCCATGGCCTTAACTATATTACTCAGCAAAACCAAAGGGGATGATGGACGGAGTGTTGAACATTGCAAGCACTCACCCCCACCTTGTGTGTTTAACTATATTACTGCCATTGTCCATGGCAACAAAACCAACCGCAGCCATTCAAAGACCTAAGTGTTAAAGTCTGCCAAAATGTTTGCAGCAGTATGGGATTTCTCCATGGCGAACATGGTGATTGTTGCATGCTTCTGAGCGCCATTAAAAATCTCAGCAGTGTCAACACCTGCAGATATCTTTTCTCTAACCCCCACAAAAGAGATCCAGTGTGTAGTGATGCACATGTAATCAGTGGCTTGGCAACTGGTCCACATGTCTGTTGTCAGGTGGATAGTGTGAATAGCACTCTGCTGCAAAGCTTGTCCAAGCAATTTCAGCACCTCGTGATATAGCGCTGGAACAGCAACTCTGGCGAAATAGGACCGGCTGGTAACCTTCCATTTCGGGCAGATGGCTGCCACAAATTCAAGAAAACCCACCCCTTTCACAAAAGAAAAAGGAAGGAGGTACAGCGCTAACATTTTAGCCAGCTTCGTGTTATACAAACGCGCTGTTGGGTGATTGCGTTCGTACTGCCTCTCCGGCCTAAACATGCCGAGAATGGTAGCCTTGATTTTTTTCTTTTCTGGTGCCACTGATGCAGGTGACTTCTTGAGAGCAGACATTGGTAGGCTCAATGGGCATTTCGGTGCGGCAGTCACTGTACTCTCTTGCCTAAGACCCCTTGGTGTCTCGACCTGACTCTTGTGATTCTTGTGCCATTGCCATTGCGATGTTGCTGATGATGATGTGGGCGATACCACTGCACTGCTGGGGACAGGGCTGCTTTGTGCACCGGAGAAAATGTCTTCCTCTTCTTCACCTTCCACCATGATCGGATCAGATTCCCTGCTCAGCCTTTCACCCCCTCCACTAACAACACTTGCATTTTTTTGGCCACTAAGGTGATCCTCCCACTGGATCAAATGGTGTTTTCTCAGATGGTTTGTTTGACCTCCGATACTGTAGTTTGTACCAAGCCTACCCCGACTAACACTTCCTCCACAAATGGAGCATATTGCAATGTTCACCTCCTTCCTGCTAACCGAAAAGTAGTCCCAAACTGGGGAGGTCAACTTTCTGACGCTGCTGGTGCTACTTGCAATGTCGCCTAAACTGGTAGGTGGGCGTGACCTTTGACTCTCTGTAGTACCTACTTCTACTGAGGTGGTTGTGGTGGATGTAGGTCGCTGCCGGGACTTAGCAACTATGGCAGCTGGAGGTGGTGTTGGTGGTATCTGTGGTGCCACATCCCTCACAGCAATTTGGGATGGGGTAATGTCGGTCTCCACTGGGGCAGGGCTAACGTCCATGATGACTGCCTCGTCATCATCCTCCTCTTCTACATCTACCTCCATAACTCTAAGGCTTTCAGGAACCTTCCTTTTCCCTAGCCTTGTCTCGTGGCGTGTCTCACTCTCAGACTGAGACGGGGTCCAAGTGGTCTCTGGATCATCAGAAGGGGGGCTTGGAGAAGAAGTTGATGGACTAACCCTCCTTTTTCTTGCTGGGGATCTGGAAGACAATGGATCTTCTGAAAGAGTGGTTGCTCTTCTTCCTCAGCAGGAAGTTCAATCTCCTGAACTGCCCCTTCTTCAGGAGGAACTACTACTATTGGTGGTTGCGGTTGTTGTTGTCCACTTATCTCAGTTTCCAGCATTTATTGGGTACTACTTTGCGATAACGATAAGTCAATTTCAACGTCACTGCTCGTCGGTGTTGCCGTGATTAGTCTGGCTGCCTCTGAGACAGACATGGGCTTGGGCCTAGGTTGGTGGGGTGGGTCCACTGATGCAGGGGTGCTGCTCCCTGCTTGCTCCCCGGACACCGATGCTGCAGGCGCAATTTCTTGTTTCCCAAAAAAGGTTTTGGGTGACATACCGGTTGTGGTAAGTGCCTTCTTCTTCTCACTGGCAACTTTCTTGGTACTGGTACCTTTCTTCTTTGGGTCCATCTTGAAGCTGTCAGTTAGCAGCGACACTTAGCTTCACAAGTTGAAGAGATGCCTGTGGTCACACATCACGTCGTGCGCAGGCCTTCTATCTGGCAGTACTATGGATGATGTCTCCTCCTCCTCTGAGTCTTGTGCACCTAAAAGCAAAGAAGCAAGAAGAACATCAGTGAAACATGGCATTGTTGTAGTTCAACAACTAGTACAAATAAATATAATATCATTCAGTGTGTGGTCACACTTGTTACCTCAGTTATAAACAAAAATAACAATACAGTGTATCCATTTGTGAGACTTTGACAACAACAACATAAGCTTTCATTGTGTACTGTACAGTACACTCAGGAAGGATAGGAAAGAAGAAGAACAACAGAAAAATACAAATGTAACAGTTTGCTTTATGTGCATTGTGCAATGCATCACATGGGTTGCGGCACTCAGAGAGCTGCAGCTGACAAATGACAATGGAACAATCCCTATACTGTTGTGCATGTCATATAGCAGACTTCGGGTTAAAAATAAAATGGTTCATTTATGCCAAATCATGTTACTTATGAAGCTGGAAGAAAAATTTTTTGAAAAAAAGTTGAAAAAAATGGAGAAAAAAACTTAATTTTTTTTGAGAAAAATGAAAAAGAAATTAAAATAAATAAACAAAAACAAATTGTTTTGTACAAAAAAATAAAATAAATAAATAATTATAAGTAAGTACAACATAAAAATTACCACTCAAGCGTCTAATTATTAATTTATTAAGCTGCTATTATCTCATTGATCAACCATCCATGCAAGCATATTGCAAAGGGACACTCTGGCAGAACGCACAAAATGGCTGCCAGCCAGTGCCACATGGTAACAACGACAACAAGCAAGATGAAGGCATTTGAGAACAAAGAGAAGAAATGCAGGCCTATGGCAAAAGCACACTGACAGCCTTCATAAAAAGGTCGCCAGCCGCATGGTCACAACAACAACAAGCAGGAGGCCTGGAAAACAATGAACACAAGCAGGCCTAAGGACACAGACTTTACAAAATGGCCCCTGGCCACATGGGGAACCAAGGCAAATGCTGACCTACTATTGCAATGCAAACATACACACTGGCCAGACAAAGGAGGCATGCTAAACAAAAACACATCTTTAATGCAACAATGCCAAAAATTAAAATCCACAGGGCTAAAAAGGTTTGCATGTTACACAACCACACACATCCAACAAAGGCATTAACAAATATGAAAAAAAGTGAAATACCACAAAAAAAAAACACATTTTGTATTTCAATAGAATACCTTCCATGGTCTAAATGATGTTTAAATTCAACAGAAACACCACAGAAACAGTTGTTTCATACACCCATGAGTAGCTCTGGGCCATCTGTCTGAAAGGC
Organism: Calotriton arnoldi; assembly: GCA_963921515.1. Classification (NCBI taxonomy): domain Eukaryota; kingdom Metazoa; phylum Chordata; class Amphibia; order Caudata; family Salamandridae; genus Calotriton; species Calotriton arnoldi. The sequence goes on along the minus strand of CAWUFW010000868.1, from coordinate 968,599 downwards.
CTATTGGCAGACTACTGGGCTACATAGTGAATTAAATCAATATTGCAAATTGATTTCAAACTATGGAGAAAATGTAGTGAACTGTGCAACATGTTTCCTCTATTAAAGAAAAAAATTACTTACAAAGAAGCAACTCGGCCCCTACTGAAACTACAGGCCACACACCACAATAAATTTAAAAAAATCGATGAAAAGTACAAATAAATCTAGGTGCATGGCCCCAATCAAGCTAACAACACCAGTTTTCCAACTTAGGGGTCGATTCCGATGTCGTTCGGAAAGCATTCCTACCGAATCGGTTCCGGAATGCTTTCTGGACGACTCAGATCGGGGTAGTCTGACCAAGCGATTTTGATGTATCTGGATGCTTCCGGATACGATTCGGTAAGACTCCCATTGACTTCAATGGGAGCCTGTGTTCCGAACAAGAACACAGGCTCCCATTGAAGAAAGGGGTGGCTGGGGAAAACCTTGCACCCTGTGGCGGGCACCCCATGGTGCCTGCCACAATGTACATGGTTGGAAAGGGGGGTACCTTGGGTACCTCTACGGGCCCAATTCGGAAGGCCCTGGGTGAATTGGGGCCTGCTATGGGCCCCCAAAGGCAGATTCCGGCAGCCGATTCATTCCGGAGAAACCGATTCAGAACGGCTGTCCGAATCGGTCATCGTACTCGTTCGCTCGGAAACCGAGTCCATAGAGCTGTACGTTTTGGCTCCGAAAGACGCGACCTTTCCCAGTGCCTTTTGGAACCAATTCGGAAAGCCCTACCGGTTTCCAGTCATCGTACTCGGTCGTTGTTAAGTGTGTACAATTCAGTCGGAAACAAGGGTTCCGGATCGGATTCGGCAAACACGAATCCGATTCGGAGCCCTTCCGAACGACATCGGAATCGACCCCTTACTTGTGAAATTTCTAATTCAAAGTCCTCAAATCCAATGATATATTATGCAGCAGCCACAAAGAGTGATCCTTCCAGCTCCAAATCCAAATGATAAGTGACCAGGAGATGGTCAAAGCACTGGGAGGAGCCTGCTGGACAGGAACAGGAAGTTGGAGACTCTGGAGCACTTCCTTCCTCTTGAAAAAAAGTAAAAAAGGACTCCTTGTACAAAACAACTATAGACAAATGTAAATTTCGAGAAGGTTTTGATACTGCTCGGGGAGAGAACCTTCTCCAGATTGCAGTTGCGGTAGATCCTGGGCGTTCGGGATCGCGTTCATCACAAACCCCCCGCCGGAACTCCACTGGCATGCACGAATGACGTGTTGGCGACTGCAAACTCTCGCGGGCCCATGCGGCCGCCTAGCAAATCTTGTGGCACTCGCGAATGGCTAGGAAATCTCGTCGACATTCACGGGCTCCCAGTAGGTCGCTCCCTCGTGCGCGAAAATGCATTTCGGGCGCGCCAACACAAAAAACTCTGCTCCGTTGCGGAGTATATCGGCAGCTTCGTGTTCTACGTGGAACGCGGAGTTGCCAAAACTCTGCAAACTCGGCGAACAAAGCGTAGTTTTACGCCCAGGCTTACCCAAAATCTGCTATGTGACTCTTAGTTCCCCTGCTCCAAAATAATCATCTTCCAATGTCTCTGCACACAAAATGTGTCTCCACACGTGCAGTGTTTCTGCAAAGGTATAAATTGTCCTGTGAAGTGATAATGAAAAATTAGCCACCTTACTTGGCTCTGGCAGTAATGGCTGGGGACCATGGCTGTGAAGCAGAGGTAAGGGTACTCTCCTTCTCCAGGTATTACAGCACCAGACCATAGATGTGAAGCCTAGGGCAGTGGGACCACATCCCATGGGCCTTTCAGCACTACATCATAGCTGTGAGGCCAGAGGATGGGACCACACTCCCATGGGCCTCACAGCTGTGGATCATGGTGGGGTAGTCCATTGGAGGGAACACCCTTCTCCTGGGCTGGCAGTGCTACACTATTGTTGTGAGGCCAATGGTAGAGGGCTCCCCTATCCTGGGTCCACTCTCCTGGGCCTCACAAAACTATACCATGGATCCAAGGCCTAGGGGAGTGAAGGCCCTTACGCTATGCCTCTTAGCCATGGTGTAGCATTGCCAGGCCATGGAGAGGGTCCCTTGCCACTGGGCCTTGCAGCCATGCTTATGTGCTGCAAGGCCCATGTGTTAGTGGGCTCTCTCCCCTAATCTGCTGAGTGCACACCATTTCTTAGAGGCCCAGGAAGTGGAGGGGCACATCATATGTGCCCGTCCCCTTGGCCTCACTGAAATTCTTTCACAGCTCTGTACCGTGGCTCCATGTCTATGTCGATTTCAAGGTACATGTCCTGTGATGTCATTTCCTGTGATTTCATGTTGCATGCAAATTAGAGGGACCTAACACATTCACTATCTGCCATTGGTCAGGGGCATAGCCATCAGTAGTACAGCATGTGCAGTGGCACTATGCCCAGGAGTATTAAGTGCTCAATGTGTCCCAAATTATGGCTATATTTTACTATGCAGCTTGTGGACAAGAGTGAGGGGTGTTTTTACTTTGCACCAGCACCCATGGCACCATTGCTGTGCTACTTGCCTCTCGTCCATGGGCATTGCAACCATGACCCTTAGCTGTGAGGCCTGGGAAAAGCCCTCACTTTCCTGGGAATTCCAGCTGGCCATAATTGGACACTCAGTGTAGGAGTCACCAGTCAATGACCTTAGCAGAGCAGGAGTATGGCTGTGAGGCTCATTGGGGGCCTCTTTCAGGGGTGTGGCTATCACTACTGTAGCAGGAGCAGTGGCACCACGGCTCATTGATGATCTGGACCCAATACACCCAGATTATGGCTGCTTTTTACTGTCCGGCATCATTTTCTTGTATCATGGCCCTGGCTACATTACTAAGACACTGGTATCTTCCCTCATGCACAGCACAGCCATGATCCCGAGCTGTGAAGGTCAGGAAAGGTCCATCCTCCCCTAGGCCTACCAGCCATGGTCCAGTGCTGAGAGGCCCAAGGGAGGAAGCCTGCTGTTCTGGGTCTTGCAGCACTTGTCCATGGCTGCATGACTATCGATAGTGCAGCAAGTACAGTTGGACCTTTCGGTGGACTGCTCCCTTCATTGTGCAGCTCTGTCTGGTAGCTGCTGCCCCGAGCTCCCTGCTGCTGATCTCCTAACCCTCGGGTCAGTTTTCGAGGCCCTCCTCCACCCACAGGCACCCACCTGCGCCTCATCCCCGATGGTCTAGTGGTAGAGCGTCACTGCTTTGCTGCTAGACTGCCCTCTGTCTCTCTATTTTCTGCTTTTTTCTGGCTCTCTGCTTTTTCTTTCTGTCCCTTTCAGCCTTTTTGCACTTTTTCCTCTTCTTTCCTTGTGCCCTTTGTCGTGCCATTCCCATGCTGCTGCGTCCCCCCGGCCCTGCCCCGCTCCAGTGCCACTTTCCAGCGTCTCCCAGCTGTCCAGCCCCCGTACACTACTTAATGGCAGCCGCTGTGAGGTGATGGTGCAATCCACTGACCTCTCAGTGGACTGCTTCCTTCCTTGCACAGCTCCACCTGGTAGCTGCTGCCCCTGCTGCTGATCTCCTGACCCTCAGGTGAGTGGTTTGAGGTCCTCCTCCACCCACAGACACCTGCCTGTGCCTCATCCCTGGTGGTCTAGTAGTAGAGTGTCACTTCTCTGCTGCTGGACTGCCCTCTGTCTCTCTATTGTCTGCTTTTTCTGGCTATTCTGCTTTTTCTTTCTGTCTCTTTCAGCCTTTTTGCATGTTTTTACCTTTTTCTCTTCTTTCCTTGTACCCTTTGCCTTGCCACTACCACTGCGTTCCCCCCGGCCCCATTCCGCTCCAGTGCCACTTTCCTGCTCCCCGCGTCTCCCAGCTGTCCAGCCCCCCTGCACACTACTTAATGGTGGCCGCTGTGAGGTGATGGTGCAGTTCACTGACCATTCAGTGGACTGCTCCCTTCCTTGCGCAGCTCCACCTGGTAGCTGCTGCACCTGAGGTCCCTGCGGCTGATCTCCTGACCCTCATGTCAGTGGTTCAAGGCCCTCCACCACCCACAGACACCCGCCTTCACCTCAGCCCTGGTGGTCTAGTGGTAGAGTGTCACTGCTCTGCTGCTGGACTTCCCTCTGTCTCTCTATTTTCTGCTTTTTTCTGGATTTTCTGATTTTTCTTTCTGTCCCTTTCAGCCTTTTTTCCTCTTCTTTCCTTGAGCCCTTTGCCACTCTTTGCCCTTGCCACTGCGATCCCCGAGGCCCTGCCCCCCTCCAGTGACACTTTCCCACTCCCTGCGTTTCCTACTTAATATCAGCTGTTGCCAAATGCAAGACTGTCTGCGCCCGTCCATGCCTAGACCGCACCCTGTGCCACGGACCCTGGTTCTTGGACCTTCCGCAGATACAGCGGCAGTACCCTCCTCACTCTCAACACAGGACGTAACACCACCTGCCACCTCGAGTCACCAAAGGACACCCAAGGACCTTTCTCCTGCCAAAACTGTGGCTGCTCCCTCGCACACCTCCGCACTTCAGCTCCTCTCGCTGCCCAGCTGACCAACAGTGTGCCTGACCGACTCAGCTGAATCCTCCTCAACATGCACTCACTCCACAAACACGCCACAGAAATCTGGGACCTCCTCGACTCCATCACTCCCGACAGTGCCTTCCTCACGGAAACCTGGACTAACCCCAGCTTTTGCCCCGGACATCACCACTGCCATCCTGACGGCTACAAAGTCACCGGCAAACACCGCACCCACCGACTAGGAGGAGGCATTGCCATCGTCCACAAGAACACCCTCCGCCTGACCACCCACTCGGACGACCCAATGACAACCATGGAACACCTCCACTTCCAGATCCAGACCAACCCCAACACCACCCTCTGCGGCACCCTCATCTACAGGCCTCCTAGCCCCCACCCACCCTTCACCGACGCCATCGTCAACTTCATAGCACCCCAGGCTCTCTCATCCACCGATTACATCCGACACGGCGAACTCAACTTTACCTTGACAACCACAGTGACCAGAACACCGCATCCCTTCTGGAGAACCTTGCCAACATCGGATTCAAGCAACTAGTCACCTCTCCGACACACACTCGACCCCGTCTTCTCTGCCAGCGAAAACATCACTTACAGCCACACCACCAAACTCCTCTGGACCGACCACCCCTACGTGCACTTCGCCTTCACCACACTCACCGTACACCACTGCCCTCACCGCCCCATCATAGCTGGAAAAAGGTCACTGAAGAACATCTCACTGCCTTTCTCAGCACTACCACACCTCCAACATCAGCAGACACTAACACCTCAGCATGCAACCTCCACCGATGGATATCCAACTGCACCGACACTCTGGCACCCCTCAAGAAGGCACCTGGCAAGCAACGCTTCAAGAAAGCCAGCTGGTTGACTCCCACCCTCCATGATTCCAGACGCACCTGTAGACAACTCGAGAAGAGATGGAGGAACAAAACAAACCCTGGAAGCCCATGCAACCTTCAAAACCGACATCACCGCACACCACCTCGTTCTCAAACCCACAAAGAAAATGGCACTCCAAAACAGAATCAATGCCAATGCACACAATAGCAAAAAACTCTTCGCCATCATCAAGTAGTTTGCCAAGCCCAACAGTGAGACCACAGACGTCCCACCCTCCCAAGACCTCTGCAACAAACTCAGCACCTTCTTCCACCACAAGATCAGGCAGTTCTATGACAGTTTCGACACCCAAGACCCTCCCACCACGCCCGACACCACTGCCCCCAACCATGGCGCACCTCAACAGATCCTGCTCAACTGGACCCCGCTCACCACAGTCACACTCACGACCATGAAGAGCATCCACTCCAGAGCCCCCGTTAACCCTGCCCGCACCACATCTTCCATAGAGCAGCCACCTCCATCGCCCCCGAGCTTTGCCGCACCATCAACTGCTCTATCGAGACCGCCACCTTCCTCGATGACTGGAAACACCCCTAGATCAACCCCCTGCTGAAGAAGCCATCCGCTGACCCGACAGACCTCAAGAACTTCAGACCCATCTCCCTGCTTCCCTTCGCGGCCGAGATCATCGAGAAGGTCATCAACGCACAAGTCTCTGAGTTCATAGAAGCGAACCACGTCCTGCACATCTCCCAATCTGGCTTCTGAAGCAACTACAGCACCGAGACCGCACTCCTCGACCGACACTGACAACATCCGCTCCCCTCCTTGACCAGGGCAAAACCTCAGCCCTCATCCTTCTGGACCTCTCGGCAGCCTTTGATACCGTCTTCCACCGCACCCTAATCATGGGACTCCACGACCCAGCATCCGCGACAAGGCCCTGGACTGGATCCACTCCTTCCTCACAGGACGAACACAGCGAATCAGACTACCTCCGTTACTCTCAGAACCCACAGAGATCATCTGCGGAGTGCCCCAGGGTCTTCTCTCTGAGCCCCACCATCTTTAACGTCTACATGGCCGCCCTTCCAGTCATTGTGAGAAACCACAGACTTAACATCGTCTCCTATGCCGACTACACCCAGCTGATCCTCTCCCTCATCAACAAACCCACAGCCGGCAAATCAACTTCCACAGTGGGAGAAAGGCTGTTGCCACCTGGATGAAAGACAGTTGCCTCAAACTCAACTCGGACAAGACCGAAGTGCTCATCTTGGGACCCACCCCCTCAGCTTGGGATGACTCCTGGAGGTCCGCAGCTCTGGGAAACCCCCCCCCCACCGCCCCCATCGACCATGCATAAAACCTCCGCATCATACTGGACTTCTTGCTCACAATGAACCGCCAGATCATTACGGATTTACATTTACAATGCTGTATCCTCATCATACTTCCACTTGCTCCACCTTCTTAGAAAGACATACAGATGGATCCTCACCAAATCCAGAAAGACGGACACCCATGCACTCATCAGCAGCAGACTCGACTACGGTAACGCACTCTATGGCAGCATCACCCAGAAACTCCTTAAGAAGCTACAGAACATTCAAAATACCGCAGCAAGTCTGGTCCTCAATATCCCCTGCCACAGCCACATCACCGAACATATTTGAGAACTCCACTGGCTCCTAGTCAACAAAAGAATCACTTTCAAGCTCCTCACACATGCCTACAAAGCCATCCACAATGCAGGACCAGCATATCTGAACCACCGCTGCTCATTCCATGTACCCGCCAGACACCTTCGCTCTGCCCAACTGGCCACCGTCCCATGGAACCACAAGACCAGAGGCAGAGGAAGATCTTTCTCCTACCTTGCCACCAATTTATTTTATTTATTTATTTTATATAGCGCCTGAATCGACCCCCGAAGGAGTATCTCTGCGCTTTGGACAGGCAGCAAGGATATAGTGCGGCTACAGCTGGATCAAGAACAGAAAAGGGTGGTCTTGAGCAGCTTCCTAAATTGCAAATGATCAGGGCATTGTCTCAGGAGTATAGGGAGCTCTTTCCAGTAACGGGGGCCAAGGTGAGAAAGGGCCCTTCCTCCTAATCTAGCCTTCCTAACTTGAGGAACCACAAGAAGATGTTTGGAGCCCGAACGAAGGGATCTGGAAGGTAGGATGGAACACTCTGCCTCTCCACCTCAGGCAATCCCAGTCGCTAACCCAATTCAGGAAGGATCTTAAGACCTGGCTCTTCAACTGAACCCCAGCGCCCAGAAGGATCAGCAGCCCCCCGCCCCCAGCGCTTTGAGACCCTCACGGGTGAGTAGCTGCGCTTTATAAAGCCCTGATTGATTGATTGACTGTGGCCTCATGAGGTTATGGGTTCAATGCACCCAAATTATGGCTGTATTTTACTGTCCACAAAAAAGTATACAAAAAGTGATAACTAGAATGCTTGAATTAATCACAGCAACTGATAATTACTCAGGCTGCATCCCACTCCCTCTTTATTTTGCACACAATGCCACCTCAGTTTGGACCTAGCCATGTACAAATCAGTCTTGACCCTGCTTCAATGGGAACAGTCCAGACCGAACTACCAGGCCAGGTCCTCTTTGACCCAGAACACAAGCAACCCAGGCCAGGTGTTGCCCTAGTTAGCCAGATATAGTTTGGTTCCAGTAACACAGTGTGCACGGGAACCAGGTCTGGGCATACCCGTCCCACTTATGGGGGCTCACTAAAGTATACAAAAAAGTGAAGGATGGAATGCTTGAAATAATCTCAGCCACTGCTGAGGCTGATGCCCCGATATGATAAAGTGAGGTCCACCAGGGGAGCCTCGCCCAAATTTGAAGGCCTCTGCTTACACCATTTGTCTTTATATTTTGTGCACTTCCAATTTGAGAGATTTTACTAGGCTGATGAGGCACCGATATTTTGTTCTATATTTTTATATCCCCAAAATTCTATTGAGATTGTTTGCTTTTTTGCTCTGTTTCTCTGAGTTTCTCCTACTGCGGGCCTACTATTTTCTTTTTACTGATATCAGCACTAAGAAAGTTTCTTCTTGAAAATTAACTCAGCAATAGTCAATTGATGACACTTTCTATGATATCATTTTCTGTGATTTCATAGTGTATTCAAATTAGGGGGGGCCTCACACATTCCAATTTTGCCCGTGGCCCCAAAAGTCATGGGACCGACCCTGCTTTGTCCCACATCCCAACATAAAGTAAAAGCAGATGCAAGCAAAAAGTCAAGCCCTATATGACCAGCTCGAATTACATGTAAGTTGTGCTATACCCTAAAAGGTCCTGCTCTGTGGATGTGACATGTTCGCCTCACAAGTCTTTGTTGTTTTGTAACCAAATATCTGTGGTATTTCTTCTGCTCCGAATTTACTAGCACCAAGTAATGATCGTAGGTGGGTACTGTCACAACTTTGGAGATTGTCGCTATTAAATATATACACAGTGTACTGAAGAGTGAGCAGAAAATATTGTGTCATCTCCCCTGGCTGAATTACATAGTATATTAAATAACCAGGTCTGCTTTCCACCAAATGCAAAATCCTGTAAAAACAAAGTAATTGCACAGGCCACATAATCTGCAAAGCACTGACAGAGTGTTATGGCTGTTCCTCACAGCCCACAGGATGTCTTGCCCTTTCTGGTTCTCTGAGAAGGCCCGCTCGAATGTCATGTCTTCAAAACCAATTATAACAGTCACTATTTTGAAAGGACGGAGAAAACCTTTTCTAGCTAGGCTAAGCAGACATTTTCTATACTAGGATGTCATCCATGTCACAGGAATGCTGGAAAGCTATCCGACTCAGAAGAGAACAAGCGCCTCGTAACTCTGAAGCACCTCGTAACTCTGCTGCCATTGAGGGTCGGTGCAGCACTAGCTATGTCAGAAGGTAGACTGCAGAGCAAGCAGACAGCAATTATGTCATTCTGCTCTGGGAGTGGTAAAAGTACAGAGACCACCAGGAGGGCCACGATTGACGCTGATGTCCCGGGGTATTGCGGCCTTGGCACATTAAAATAAGCCCTACCAGAAATGGGAAACTGGTCCAAAAAAGGTGTGTCCATGCCCCTTCCTTGTAATCTATCACTGAATCAAAGAGCACCCTTTTGAAGTGTAAAAGGAGGTCCCTTCCTCCCTTCCTCCAGAGTGTCCCACACAGCTCACAGGAATGAGGCAATACACAAATCTGTCTCAGGGGATTCCTTTAATCATGTGTGGACCAAGCAGGCCTGGGCTTCTCAAAATGGAAGCCTGAGTCTTCCATATAATGTACCAATTCAGGCACACTTACTCAGTGTACACTCACAGCACACTTACTGACCAGCACTGTTACCTCCATGCATTGTGCCAGAACAAGTATACATACATACATTCAGCACACACATTCAATATGAGCGCAGTATTCAGCACTGAAGCTTTTCTATACTCTACAAGGGTGTGCCATCTGCAAAAACACACACTGCCAACACACACACACTCACCATGTGTGCGCTGCACAACACTTCATGTATTGTACTTCATGCAAGCACACATACACCCAGACGTTGCTTCCATGCACATACTGCACAGCACTACACCTAGCTCATGTACTAATCCCACATGTACTACATAGCACTGCTCTATCCATGTACTGTACCCTTCCCAGACACACATACAGCCAGCACCGAGTCACTACTCCTGCGCTGCGCAGCACTCCACATCTGCCTGATGTAGGCCAAGGATGAGTTAAGGACACAGCAGCAGAACTTAGTTGAGTGAGCTAGTAGGCCTCACTCCAATAAGACAGGGTAAAAAGGACCTGTTCACTACTACTTATCGCTGCATGGTATACTGCCACTACTGCACTTGTGCTGCTTAACTTCTGGTGAATGCGGTAGCCTTTTACCACTATGAGGGTAGCGCTTTGAGCATCACTCCTGGTCCAACAAGACCGCATTCCGTGAGACACGCCTATGTCATGGTTCACACGCATGATCCGTGTTTACCTATGACAAAACATCAGCACTAGGGATCCTGACAACAGTACAGTTGGTCACTCAGGGCAGGGGTACACATCTTTTACCATGTAGAGGACGTTTCCGTCACAACAGACGCCCCTCCCAGATCAGGACACCCCAAACCAACTCCTAACCTGGAGAGGTTGTGTGGTCAGATCGGTAAAGCCAGCCTGAAAGTCCGTCAGCATTCACATGGCTCAATCGGGCTCTGTGCTACACTACAATGTCTAACCCTTGAAAAGAAATAGACCACGTTAACAACTTGAGATTCTTTCCCTTCATAGCCTTCAAACATTTCAGTGGCTTATGATCTGTGTGCACCACAAACCTAGTGGCAAACAAATATGGGTGGAATTTACATAAGGCCCACACTATGGCAAAGCACTCCTTCTGACTAGCCGCCCACTTATGCTCTCTGGGTAGTAATCTCATACTATTGAAGACTTGACACTCTCTACCTTGGTCTTCCAGTTGAGCTAACACGGCTCCAACTCCTTTTTCAGAGGCATCTGTCTGTACAATGAAAGACTGACTGTAGTCAGGCGGTTTCATTACTGGTGCAGTGCTTAGTGCCTTCTTCAGTTCCTCAAATGCCTTTTGACATGCTGCAGTCCATTTTACCTTCCTGGACTGCTTCCTAAAGGTCAAATCAGTAATTGGGGCAACTATACTTCTATTGCTGGCCACAAAATTCCTGTAATACCCCGCAAGTCATAAAAAGGCCCTCAATTCAGTCTGGGCAGTAGGTACCTCCCACTACATCACAGACTGAAACTTAGCATCCAATGGGCAAATCTTCCTGTTCCCCACCTCATGCCAAAGGTAGTCTACAGAGGACTGGCCTACCTGACACTTAGTTGCCTTTATGATTAGTTTTGCCTTTGTATCTTTGCCAACACCTGTTCCAGGTGCCTCATGTGGCTCTTCCATAAATTGCTGAACACCACAATTTCATCCAGGTAGGCCACACAGAACTCTTTCAATCCTGCAAGAAAATGGTTCACCAGGTGCTGAAAATCGGCAGGAGCTTTTGCAAGCCAGAGGGCACCACTTTAAATTGATACAGCCCCTCTGCTTAGAAAATTCAGTCTTCTACTTAGCATTTGGTGCCAAAGTGATCTGCCAATAACCGCTGGTCAGATCCAAGGTGCTAAAGTACTTTGCAGCACCTAACTGATCCACAATTTCATCTGCTTTGGAACTGGATGGGCATTGGTTTAGGTTACCTCATTGAGGGCTCACTAATCCACGCAAGTCAGTAGACCCTTGCTTTGATACTGGAGCCACAGGAATGGACCAAGGACAAGGAGATCTCTCAATAACTCCCAGGTCCAACATTCTGGCAACTTCTGACTTAATGCATCGATGAACCTAGTCAGACACTCTGTACAATCTGCCCTTCACTGGCAGATTGTCACCTGTGTCTATGTCAGGCACACATACTGATGTCAACCATGGAGTCAGAGAGAAGAGGTTGGCAAACTATCCCAGCACCTCTTTACTCTCTCTCTGCAGCTCAGGCTTTCAATCAGGGGCTAACTGAATCCCTTCTAAAGTGCCATCCTTCATGTCACTATGCAGCAAGTTCGGAAGAGGCTCACTGTCTTCCTCAAATATTTCTGCCGTAGCCATGACATTCATTGTGTAGTCTCTCCGGAGGTAAGGCTTAAGCCTGTTCACATTGAACACCGTCTTGGGTTCCCTTGTGGCTCCTGTGTGCACCAAGTAGTTTTCTGAGACACTTTCTGAACTACTTTGTATGGCCCACACCATTTGTCCCCCTAAGCCCTCGAATAAATAGGCTTCAGCACCAACACCTCCTGGCCTTCCTAATTCCCAGTCAGCGTAGCTTTGTGGTCATACCATTCCTTCATCAGTGCTTAGCTAGCCTGAAGGTTTTCCTTTGGCAGACTTGTGTATTGCTCCATCAACTTCCTGAGGCCAATCAGATAGTCCACCAAGTCCTTCGGTGGAAACTCAGAGGATCCCACCATTCTCTCACTAAGGGGAGTGGACCCTGTACCAGGTGTCCATACAGAGGTTCAAAGGAACTGAATGCTACTCCCTTCTGCGGAATCTCTTGGTAGGCAAACAAGCGATATGGCAGGAGAAGATCCCACTTCCTCCTGAGGTTCCCTGGCAGAGTTACCATCATGCTCTTCAGTGTTTGGCTAAACTGCCCCACCAAACCATTGGTTTGTGTGGGTGGTATGCCGTGGAGAAGTGGTATGTCACATCAGCTTGCTTCCACATTTCTCTCATATAAGCAGAGATTATGCTGATTCCCTGGTTGGACATTACAGTCCTTGGAAATCCGACCCTAGATAAAAATCCCTGAGAGAGCTCTCACTGCTACCTTTTCAGTCATGCTCCTCAGATGTACAGCTTCAGGGTGCCTAGTGGTGTGATACACCACAACCAAGATGTACTTGTTGTCTGACTGTGGGGGTGGTCAAACGTGGCCAACAATGTCTATTCCCACCCCCTAGAACACCTACAACTGGTAGAGGCACTAAGGTGCCTTCGTCTTCCCTCCTCTCTTACCACTCATCTGGCAAGCTGGACAGTTCTACAGAATCTCTCTGTGTCTCTGCATATTACTGGCAGTAGAACAGAGGGTCCAACCTACCACTGCACCTGCTGCACTAATGGCAGCTATGCCCCTGCTACTATTTCAAGTTAAATCCCACATAATGGGAAATAACTGAGCAGACCTGGATTTATAGAACATAAAACCACATTGGAGCTCCATTTCTGTGGGGTTCAACTTTCATTTACACTGTGCTTAGAGCAGGTGGTATATAGGAACAAGGGTTTGGTGGTGGGGTGTAGAGGGTTGGGCAAATAGTGCAGTATCAGAGCCAGGATGCTCCCTTCGGAGTGACAGTTAGCGCTTTACAAATACCGCTTTTCATTTCATTTCATTTCAGGGAAGGGGAAGATTTGTTTATGGCCATAGAAAAAAGACGTGGTGGATCATGGGACTAGGGGGCATGGCTGCTGTTGCAGCCAGATCGGGTCTGGTGTTCCTGTAACTGTGAGAACAGGGTGTGGGAGCACAGGGACGAAGAAGTATCCTGGTAATCAGGTTCTTGGAGTCAAAGTATGATAACCTTCCGTGACACACGCATTTGTTATTTTTATTTTTTTAATAAAGGATGTCTATATAAATACAAAATGATTATGTATTTATTCATAAAATCTACTAAATTAAAATAAATGATTCAACTTGAAAATATTCATTAAAATTCCTTTTGGTCACAAACCTCCATGCATGACTAGACGATATTTTTAGAAAATCAGCTGAACTGTGTACAACATTGTTTCCCCTAGGACAAACCTTTATTCAAACAAGAGTCTCACATTATGAGAGATAGATTTCTCACAGTTCCATGGCCTCAATGGTGATATCTTTCACTAATCGTAATATTATGTCATGCTTTCCTGATGTCCGCAGCTTAACTTGTCCATATTGCACTTTTACAAGGTGTTTATATCTTTTTGATACTTTAGCTCATGCATTTTTTCTTCTGTGTCATTATTATTGTATATATTTTATAGAGGGAACAGGCTGAAATTCGAAATTTAGTCTTCAGTCTATGTCGTTGAGCCACACCACGCATTGTCTGGTCACTCAATATCTGGACATATCTTGGTATCCACGACACATAGTAGTCGTGTGCCCTCTCTCCTTTTTAAATGCAAAGATTTTCTTTGTAAAAACACTTCCTACAGTCACCAAGTCGGGTGGGCAACGTTCATGTGGATTACTTAAATACATTACAGCCTTGAAGAAGTCCCTTTGGGACGAAACGCGTCGGCTATGAATTCTGTGTTGTGCTTTTATGAAAAAATCATGAACAAAAGAATAAAGGAATAAAAAAGGAATACATTTCCTGACCTACTTGATTCATTTGGGAGACGCCGTGCCAAAGTTTAATCATTGACTCCTATATGTTATTGTGAATTTTTAAAACTGTGTATAACAATAGATGTGTGCTGAGCCAGCCTGTTCTCTGTTTCTTTGGGTTTCCCAATTAGTGGGGCCGTAGGAAGGTCACGTTCCCGGCTCTTTGCACCATATTTTTGTTTCGATTACTTCACACTAGACTGACTGGTGCAGGTCTTTAGTGCCTTGACCTCCTGTTTTCTGCTATATTTTATAGAGGCCTAAAATCCAAATTACACACTTGCTATCATGCTATTAACATTTTCCATCACTGACATAATTAAAATTCAGTTATAATACAAAATATCGTCCTTTAAAAAAAATCGAGTGTGTCGGCACCTGTCAATTAGCTACCCGTTTACTTACATTCATCTTGTGTGCTATATCTTCTGTGGGGTCACCATTTTCTATGTATTCAGTTCTTAGAATGCAATGAGTTTTAGGTCTCGCCTAGGCAGCGCTTGTGCTGTCTCGTTGAGACATGCAGTATATACTTTAGCGTGGAAGCTTCGTTTAAGCTCCGCCCACTCTCCGCCCATCTTTTGTATTGGCTTAGGTCCTAAATGCAGCCTTCCCATTGGTTTTAGGCTTGTTAGTCCCTCCTCCTGACGGCCTTGTTGTCATTTGTGTCCTTCCAGGGCTATTGGCCCTTTTACTGTAAACACTATTTTGTTCCTGTGCCTCCCCCTGTCCCCTCCCGCAGTCCATGACTTCTCGGGACACCACCACCGCCTCCCCCCCACTCCCGTTTGTGCCTTTTTGCCCGCCCCTACTCCCTTTTAAAATGCAATAGGACTCGCGTAAATGCGAGTTCTATTGCATTACAAATGCTTGTTTTTAAAGTAGTGCGCACCGATGCCTTACATCGTACGCATGCGCGCCAAAAGTCAGGCAACAGTTCCCTGGTTGTGGGCGGGGATAAATCGGGAAACAGGACAGCAGCACGCCTGCGTTATAGCTAAAAGCATCCATAGACGGGTTAAAAGTACTAGCTGTTGCAATGCTTGTTGTTTCTCATCCCTGAGGAGGTTTCCTAAGTCCACACGCCTGTTTTAGCGTGGCAGCCGCGTTGAGAGGCGGACGGGGCCCCACGGTGCAGCAGTACGGCGCGTCATCACTGTGGTGGGTTCTTCTTTTCCGTGATGCGGAGAAGTGAGGAGCAGCCTCTTTGCTGCCGGACACGCCGTCTGGTCACGATTGGCGTGAAGCGGTGGACATCGGGGGTGCAGAGGCCGGCAGATCGCGTGTTAGGAGGTGAGCGTAGGGCAACAGGGTTCAGGTGCGCAATGCCCTTGCCCTGCGCCCCATGATGTCCACATGGCAATTTATCCCTTGGGAGGCCTCGCCCGGGCCACGCATCAGGCGGGATATCGGAGCCGGCGTTAGCAAAACCTGGTCAGGGACGAGAGGTGTCGCCGCTGCCTCTCTCTTGCTGCAGGGAAGGGGAGACCGGGCTGACCTGGTACTTTTTTGGCCAGTTCAGAGTCGTGAGGCCCCCAGTCCCCCCCACTCCCAAGCAACCCAACCCGCCCATTTGCCCGCTGAGCTACAGCTGGCGTGGTGACTGGTGGGACAGCTTCCATAGGGGCAGCACGTGCAGCCAGCTATGACTTCTCCAGTCACAAGTTGTTTCACCCTGGGCTGGTTTTCTGGGATCCTTGCGGTCGGACGGGGCTACAGTGCAGTTTCTGGAACAGGGATAACATTTAAGCGGCATGTCTCCGTAAAAGTGTGTCTCTGTGTGGGAGCACTTTTCACTCCTGTACGCCCCTGCATTTCTTTTCTCCTCTGCTGTGTCTTGCCCGTGGCATCTGAGCAGCGCTGGGCATGAGCGGGAACGGGGGCATCAGGGGTGGGGCATGGGTGGCGAGCGGGCAGCCTGCCGTGTTCTTGCCACGCCCCCACCCCGGTCGCAGCCCACGCAATTCAGCCTTCCTACAGCACCCATATCTGGGTGGGGGGGTCGGGCAGCCACCGGCAGAGAAAGGGTGAAGAGCACGGGTTTGTAGGGAAAGGTGAACTATGGGTACAGGGAGACTTCTGCATGTCCTGATAACAGACCTCTGCATACCCTCCACTGCCCTTGCAAACTGGAAAGCCACTGCGTGAACGTAGTCTTCCTCCTCATTAAAGATGTTCGTGCTCAATAAATTTACATGGGGACCTCAACTTTATTCCTCGGTCCCGGCCAGACGAGCCGCATCGCCGAGTTTGTAAATTTTGAGCGCTGTATTTCGATGTGTGGTTTGGCCTGGCCCGTTTCTCTCTCCCCTTCACTGAACGTGTTGTCCATTTCTCTTTCCAAACTCATAAAAGCATGGACTTGAATTCCCCCAAATTGTTTTGTGCTTGCTTTCAAATATGAAAGTTACCCATAGCTGCTAAATACCCCATGTCACAATCACCACCACAGTTCAGTGCTGAAGTTTTAGCCAGCAGCACTTTGCAGCACTTTTATGAGTAACGGTACCTGCAAAATTACAAGTCCTAGATGCAGAGTGCTCTGGGGTCTCCTTTATCCAGTACTGGCTCTTGGACAACAGCACTTTCCATGCTGGGATCATTGACCACTCTTACAATGTTAGTACAAATCAGCTACAGAGCCCGAAATGCTAAGTGTTGCTGGGAAGAAGAGAAAAAAAAAAAAAAAAAAGGGACTCAGCGTGGGAGCAACTTTGAGCGGTGTCTTTTGTTTGGGGATGCCCACATTTACCGCTTGAGCAGTATGTTCCAGTGTCAGACCGGACTTCGTCACACTGTTAGATGATGCAACAGATTCAGATTGCCCTACACAACTGTACAGCAACAGGGCAAATTAGGTTTGTGAGTGCTCTGCACGGTCCAAAGAGTAGGGTGCCATGTGGCAGGGCACATTCTTACTCCGAATTCGACTTCAACATGTCTCGGCGGCCCATGTTTCTAGACAAGCACTTTATCGCTGTGCACTTTTCATCTGCTCTTACCTCACCAAGTCAATAAATACCAGACCTATTACATTGCACGTAGATAATAATATTTTTTTAAAATCTTGTATTTTGAGTGATATGACCACCGAAGGCCCTGATTCTATATTAAAAACAGAGCTTTGGACTATACCATTTCCCACTGAAAGGCAATATTTCTCTCCATGTGTTCCCATACCTGGAGTGTCACGCAGTTTAGTGCTCACTTTCCCTCCATATTAAAGAACAGTAGATGTTTCAGCACCCAGGCTAATGTGCTGCATAGGTAAATACATATAAGGTCCCAAAGGCGAGACCGATGCATTGCAAATGCTTGTTAAACTAGCTTCGTCTTTCCCTAGAGCGACCATACACAATGATTGCTCTACCATAAAATATTTATAAGCCACGATTAGTCATGTTTTTACTGGTGTGCTGGTGAAAGGACTGAAAGGCCCTTTCACGATCCCCATCAACACTTCCTGTGCCTTCTGATGGAGTCAGTCAGCCTATGTGTAGGATTTTTGTCGCCATGACATCCAATGCATCTTTAGTCATTAAATCAGCAAATCTGTGAAGGGTTGTGCATCTGTTTTACTGTCCCCGCTGTGGGATTGTTTTAAGTTTATATTTAACTAATAATAATGTGTGGTATGCAATTTTACACATGTTCTTGCATAAACAGACTGGATTAATATACTTGCAATTGAAAAAAGATATTTATAATGTACAGAAGTGAAGGTATTAGTGTGTTTTAGTTTGGCCATGTGTATATGGATCTAAACAAGATGGATGCTATCTCTCTCACCAACTCCTGCTGCTTTCACCACTCCCCCTAACACACATCTCCCCACAGGCTCCGAAGCTGACGTGTAGTAGTTTATTTCCACTATTACGATTATGTTGCTTTCGATTAACTTTCCCCTGTTCTACTTCTCTATGACTTGTAACGCTACGTTTGTCAAGGTCTCTTCCACTGCCTTCCGCTGTGATCAATAGTTTATTCATTGGGAGAAAGTCCTATTGTCTAAATGTTTCACATGTGTTTGAACATCTACGGATGAGATTAGCATAGAGGGTGCTGAATGATGTTTTGTAGAAATGGGTTGGTGCTTATGTGTTAAGGTAAAGACGTGTATTATTCTTGTGTTCTGATTTGCTAAAGAAATTATACTTTTGCTCACACCACGATTATTCTGCAGTTTCTCTAATTTGCGATGCAAGAAATGTGTATAAGAACCACTTGTTTTTGGGGGTGAGCCAGAGAGATCTTCCTGACCTATCTCATGCTGTGAGGGATGCTGCCCAATTTTCTTATGATTTTGCTGCTTATTGAGACTTAGTATATTTTTCAGATTTTTACATAGTTTGTAAAACTTTGCATCTGAGAGCCGTCATAGTCATAGCATAGATTTCGTGCCGCTTACTAGAACATTTGAAATAAAATCCTTTAACTTATCCATCAATCTAGAATACAATTACTGGCTAATTAATGTTTGAGGATGTGCTTTAACTGCGGACGTTGAGGTTTAACACCATCTCTGAGGAATGAACTCCACATTACATTGAAAACACAGAATTCATGCAACAACTCAGACTCCGCCACGTAGAGAAGTTAGCTACTGCACCCACAATCCTTTGATAAAACAACTTTACCTTTACATGCTAAAAAGCATATAACAAATTCACAAAAGTGAACTTTGAAAAATACCAGGCAATGGGAGAGGTGATGATTTTGGGGTCACCCCTAACCTAGGGGGAGGGCAAACAGATGCCTTGAACACAAAGAGCATATCATGCTGAACGATTCGGTAGAGGTCCCATCCTCCTAGGACCACCCCAAGCAAAGTTATGGGCAAAAATACAATGCCAACCAAAGGCCCAGCAAAGCATTATGGGCGAGATTCTAGAGTGCAGTGAATATTATAGTACTAGCTCTCAGCTGAGCGGGAGAGCCTGCCCCTTGAGGAATGTTTTGATATTGGATACTATAATATTCATTGCACTCTACAATATCGTCCCATAATGCTTTGCAGGGCCTTTGGTTGGGATTGTATTTTTGCCCATAACTGTGCTTGGGGTGGTCCTAGGAGGATGGGACCCCAAAATCATCACCTCTCTCACTGCTTGCAATATTTTCATTCTATCTTTTGTGAGATGACTATATGCATTTTAGCATGCAAAGATAGAATTATTTATTGTTCAACTAAAGGTACTGCTTGCCATATTTTCATTTTCACTTTTGTGAGATGACTATATGTATTTTACCATGTAAAGATAGTTATTTGTTGTTTTACTAAAGGTATGTGAGGTTTCTGTTCTATTAATACACATTACATTGAAAACACAAGAATTCTCTTTTATTAATATGCATAACAGGGAACTCATGCAAAAACTCTGGAGTAAGCTACTGCACCCACAACCCTTTGATAAAACAGCTTTACTTTACATGCTAAAAAGCATATAACCAATTCACATAATTGAGCTTTGAAAAATATCAGCCAATGAGAGAGGTGATGATTTTGGGGTCCCCCCTAACCTAGGGGGAGGCCCAAGCAGATGCCTTGAACACAAAGAGCATATCATGTTCAACGATTGTGGTGGTCCCCTCCTCCTAGGACCACCCCAAGCAAAGTTATGGGCAAAAATCAATGCCAACCGAAGGCCCAGCAAAGCATTATGGGGAGAGATTCAAGAGTGCAGTGAATATTATAGTATTAGCTCTCAGCTGAGCCCGGAGAACCTGCCCCTTGAGGAATGTTTTGATATTGGATACTATACTATTCACTGCACTCTAGAAACTCGTCCCATAATGCTTTGCAGGGCCTTTGGTTGGGATTGTATTTTTGCCCATAACTGTGCTTGGGGTGGTCCTAGGAGGATGGGGCCACCACCAAATCGTTCAGCATGATGTGCTCTTTGTGTGCAAGGCATCTGCTTGGTTCTCTCCCTAGGTTACCTCTCTCACTGCTTGCTATATTTTCATTTACACTTTTGTGAGATGACTATATGCATTTTTGTTTGTAAAGATAGTGTTACTTGTTTTATCAAAGGTATGTGAGGTTTCTGTTTTATTAATTGGGATGAGACGGAGCGGAGTTCACAGAGTTTTTGTTCAATTACAGAATTCCGCGTAGTGGTACTCCGCCAACTACACCCACCCTTAGTTTCCTTCCAAGCCATCACAGGACTATTTTTAGACTATCAGTTGATGAAGGAGATAATTTGCCTTTCTATGACTGTATAAGCGATTATAAAATAGTGACTTCAACAAGGAAAGTAAGAAGAAAACCTATGCAATGTAGTTTGGGTTGCTTGAATCTAAAAGTAGGCTTATATAATCATTTAATAGTCGTTGTGAAGCATGTATTACTATTGCAGTCCATGCCCTGCAGATATTAGGCCAGATTGTATAGTGCAGGTGCAGGCCAAGGGCAGTCCAGGCCTTAACAATGGCTTTTTTCACTCATTGACTTAAGTGGATCTGTACAGGTGAACCTGATCTAGGTTAAATATTTGTCATACATGTTAGTGTCTTGATGCTAGTACAAGAGCTAGAGCAAGAGTTCAGTTCCTGAGCTTTCCCCCTCTCTGGTTAAGTTCTGTTTACAACTTTGTTGAAGAACCATGGACTAGTAAACCAGGAGGACTAAGGAGACTGAAGATAAAGCACCTTTCAGAATATTTTGACAATGTGTTTGACTCAGATCCTCTTCCACAGAAACAGTGCTAGATATTGTCTTGCTGGTTACTCACCTCATTTTGTTACATTTGTCAACCAATTAACTCAGCTTGTTTTCCTATGGACTCATGTCGTCCAAGATGTAGAGCACAGTATTAAGTGTGAAAAGAAAAGAATCGCATTAGCACCAGTGGGCACCCTACACCGGAGTTAGAGGTTGTGAAAGCTTTAAAAAGCCCAACATTCACAGTAGAGGGTAAAAGCACTGGTAATTGATACACCGAACGTTATAGTACACAAATACCAATCAATGGGCCTTTGCACCTGTTGAAAATAGTGTCTCCTCAAGAGCATGTGGAAACACACTAGAACTTATGCAGTTGACATATAAAGTAGGTACCTACTGGGAACTAGCTAAATTTGTCTAGCACATCCATAAAACCACTGCATTGCCTCATGTGTTCTCCTGAGCACGATGATAAAACAGCTGCATATAGGCTAACAGCATGTCCAGATGCCCTCTGAGGAAACCAGGAGATGAGGGCAGACAGAGGGATGCTGCAGAAGAGGAGGTGAATCAATGATATACAGGACACATGTTAGACTGAAGACAAATAAGACGAGCTAATTTTGAAAGGAAACCCTGGATATCTTATATCTTATGCTAAAACAACTGCAACACAAAATAAACATCTCAATTGTATTGCCATAATTTTTCATACTGCTTTTTTATTTCTATGATAGTGGCTCATTTCAAGCTACTGTGGTTCACACAAATGGCATTTCACACCCTCCCTTTGGCAAAATCCCTGGAAGGATCTGATTGTAATGCTTCAAACCGGGCAAATGCAATTTTCCAAAAATAGGCGAAGTAGTAAATACAACAAATGCATTATTCTTCTGCCTTAAAGAATGCATCCTTAATGTAGTTGCAGTGATTGTTTGTACATCTGTATATAGTTCTACCAGTGGCTAATTAAATTGAATTGTTGACTCATAATATGTAAAGTGGCATACATATGCAGATCATTAGGGATGGAAGAACTATTCTCTGCTGTGTCAGACTTCTTGGTTCTGCCCACAAAGAAAAAAATCTCTGAAATGTTAGTTGAAAGTTGGAATACATCTGTATTACATTGTTTTCTGGGCTTGTAGATGCAAGTAGTACTTTGTGAAGCAGAAACTGCTGATCTGTTTTAGCAATGTCTACATTCTTAACGCCTTGAAAAATTGTTCCAGGCATATTGTATTCTCCACAGCATCATCTGCAGTGGGATATAACTGGAGCCATTTATTTCCCAAGAAAGTGTACTAAAGGAGTGGCAGTCTTTGAAGGCCGATACAGTATACAGGATACGGTCATTCTATTTCCTCTGGACATCCAGTGTATTCTCCTACATTGTTCTTCTGGGATTTGAAGTGTCTGCAAGAATGAAAGTAGCCGGGTTCATTTCTATTTCCCGTGATGGTCTCTTACTTGCAGCCACTGATCTCACTGCCTTTGAACTGATTTCCAACTTCTGTTTTTCGTTAGGGTCACCACAGGCATTATGTGCATTGTAACCCTCACTAGCTGCACTGTATCAAGCAGTCTATTCCTCTTATCTGCATAGAAGTATGTGTACTTTCCCATTACCAAAGTTGCACCCCTAATGAGGTGTATTGGTACTGCCTATGTCTAGTATGGCAGGCCCATTGAGAAGTAATGTTATTCTCCATTAATGGTATAGCAGATCTGCTAAGTACTGTCAATTTTCATTTATAATATAGAAGACCTGCTGATAAATGTTGTCAAAATTCAATTATAATATAGCAAACCTGCTAAGAAACGCTGGTACTGTTCATCAGTGTTGTGGGAGGCCTGATGAGATGTGCCCATATTGTTGATTAGGGGTAGAACAGCTAAGGTGGGAAGTATTGATACTTTCCATTAAGAATATGGTAGGTGTGCTGAGAGCAGCTGGTACTGTCCATGAGTGGTATAGCATGCCTGAAGTGTAGAGACTGTCCAATAATGTATGCATGTGGTAAATGTATAGTGCAACCTAACCAAAAGGTAGTGGAAAGCTGTTCAAGGATAGTATGGCAAACCAGCTGTAAGTGTTGCTACTTTCAATGAACAATATGGAGTCCTTGAGATGCTTCTATTCTAATACCCATTCATGGTATTGTAGTCCCAATCAGAAATAATGATTTTATTTTATAACATATTTTTATTGGCATTTGGGTATTCAACAAGGTTCTTTAACAGTACATATTTGGCACACAAGACATTTGTAATTAGTCATTAAATGTTCAGCATTCTTCCAAGCTAGTTGGCAACATCAGTTGGTTCTCAGGTCATATATCTATGTACCCCTTTTCATTACATACAGATTGCTAGGTTATATCACTGAGTTATAGTCCAGTGATGTTTTTTTTATCAGGGAGTGGGTCTAAGCTTTGGTATGCAATATGTGTTATGTATGGATCCAATCTATCAGGTGAGAGGGCATCTCAGTGCTTATTACTAGATGTCTCACGGTGTGTCCTAAATAGGGGATACCGCAAAAGAAGGATAAAGCTATCAAGATAATAGAGAAAAAATAAAATAACAATAAACCAAGTGACTATAACTGTGTGGTGTGGTGAGTCAATGTATGCTATTTTCGGTGATGGTCCAGAAGGTAGGGGAGGCCTGGTCCTGCTACAGGCTGGCAGCCTCAGACCTATTCGTCCGTCTTGTCAAGTGAAGGCGTGTTGGGGGGGAAAAGGGGCCTTACAACTCAAGGGGTCAATTTCTGTATCACTCCTGCTCCTAACCTAAAGAGTGGTACAACTTGTGTTATTTGAGTGTGGACTAGTATCGGTGTCTGCCTCTGTATGATGATGTCCATCCGGGTGTTCCCAATTTTCTAGGACCTCTCTCCAGGGGCCTGCCATGGGATGTCGTCTCAGTCCACCAGCATCCTCCCTAGCCAAAGCCCATTCCTCTGCTCTATCCCAATGTGTCACATCTTTTTTCCAGTCTGTGATAGTTTATTTATTTATAAAGTTTTATATAGCGCGAACATGACCCTAGAGGGTGTCAGAGCGCTTTACATTACCACGTACGGAAACATTAGATGGTTGAGGGGTAATGTACATACATTCAGTAAACGACATTCAATACAAAAAGAGGTAGACAGTGGTATATAAGATAACATAAGTTGCTAACAGTGACATATGATTTAACATGTTAGGAAGTGAATTTGTTCATTAGAAGCATTTTCACTTCTTTTTTGAAGGAGGAGGAGGAAGGGATTCGGCGTACATCTGGAGGTAAGGAGTTCCAGATCTTTGGTGAGATACCAGAGAAGGCTCTGCAGCATGTTCTCTTTTTGTGGAAGGATTGTGGTTTCAGTAGTAGTGAGCTCACGCTTCGGGAGTGTCTGCAACCTCCAGATGGCACTAGCTTTTGTGCTAAGTAGCTTTGGGTTTTGAGATGAAGGGCCTTATGTGTCATGCAGGCAATCTTTAGTTGTATTCTTGCCTCATATGGTAGCCAATTCAGATCTTTTAAGGTTGGTGAAATGTGGTTATTTCTTTTTGTTCCAGAGACGAGCCTGGCCGCAGAGTTAAGAGAAGCCCTCAGCGGGGCCAACTTATATTTGGGGAATCCGCATAGAGTGAAACTTCCATAGTCCAATCTTGGCTGCACTAGGGCTTGTACCGCCATTTTTAAATCGGCCTGTGGAAGGAAGGGTTTAGGTTTCCTTAGGATACTCAACTGATGATTAGCTCCTTTGGTGGCATTACTGATATGCGCCTGCATGTTCAAGTGTTTGTCTAGGGTGATTCCCAAGGATTTAGCGGAGTCAATGATGTGGGGAGAGCAGTCAAAGGTAGTTAGATGCTTCAGCCAGAGATCTATCTTGGGTGTGTGGTTGGGAGGGGAAATGAGGAGGAATTCCGTTTTTTGGGTGTTGAGCATGAGGTGATTGTCAGTGAGCCAACTTTGAGTATTATGCAGAATAGCGTTGAGGGAGATGAAGTCTTCTGGGGAGGAGATTTTCATATAAAGTTGTGTATCGTCTGCATACAGGTGATATAGAATGTTCGTAGAGTTCAGCGGGTTTGCCAGGGGTTTCATGAGTAGATTGAAAAGAATGGGTGATAGTGCTGAGCCCTGTTTAACCCCTAGGATGACCAAGGAAGGTTGAGAGAGTGATTACTTCATCTTGATTCTTTGAGTTCTGTTGTTAAGGAAAGAGGTAAACCATTGGAGCACGGGACCAGAAGGGTCCATCCTTCGTTCCAGAAGGGACAGTAGGTTGTCATGCATAACCGTGTCAAAAGCGGAGGATAAGTCAAGAAGTATCAAGAGACATGATTCATTCTGGTCTAGCATTTTTAATATTTCGTCCATTATGTGGGTGAGTGCTGATTCAGTGCTGTGTCCTTGACGGAATCTGGATTGGTGTTGATCTAGGAGGTTGAAATTCTCAATGTGGTTGCATAATTGAGTTTGTGCACATTTTTCTAGTAGTTTTGCCAGAGTGGCGATGTTGGGTACAGGACGGTAGTTGTTGAGATCTGAGGAGAGGGAGTTGACTTTCTTTAGTATGGGTGTTACCTGCCCTACTTTAAGGCATTCAGGTATGGTGCCTTGCCTGAGAGAGACGTTTACAATCTTTGTCCATAGGAGGAGAATAGAAGATTTTATCATTTTGAATAGGGAAGGAGGTAGTGGATCAGTGAAGTGATTGGAGGGATTAATCGCAAGAAGAGTGATATAGATGTCGTTTTCAGAGTAGGGCGTGAAGGTGTGCCGAGAGGCATTGCCTTTTGGAGCTCCCGTTGGTGTACTAAACTGATCCTTGACCTGGGAGTAAAATGTAGACTCATGGTCAGTAGTTGGAGATGGGGCATTCTTAGATTGTATGTCATATTCGATGGTTTTAGTTTTTTCTAGGAAGAAATTGACAAGCTCCTAGCAGCTAGGGGTAGCCGACTCTCTAAGTTCCGTAGAGTTTGGTGTGTTGAGCGATTGTTGTTTGACTATTTCAAATAGTTTTTTTGGGACGATTGAAGGCTTGGTTCAGCTGGGTTCTAAAGAATCCGCCTTGGCCTTTAACATTCTTCTGTTGTATGTATTCCTCAGTGCTCTAAGGTGATTTAGGTATTCTATGGAGGGTATCGATCTCCATATTTGTTCAGCGGATCTTAGCTTGTGCCGGTCAGAGTTCAGATTCTCGTTGAACCAAGCTTTGGAGATTTTGGTGGAAATGTTTTTTTGTTGG
The DNA here is from genome assembly GCA_963921515.1 of Calotriton arnoldi. Taxonomy (NCBI): domain Eukaryota; kingdom Metazoa; phylum Chordata; class Amphibia; order Caudata; family Salamandridae; genus Calotriton; species Calotriton arnoldi. Next base: position 942,364 of record CAWUFW010000868.1, on the reverse strand, counting down.
AGGGGGCTGTTGAGTAAAGTATTTCAAGAATAGTGGAGTTGTAAAAGACTGTGAGGTAATGAACGTCTGTCATGCCTGTCTGGGGTATCAGGTCGGTGCAGCATCGGTTTGCTAGGTCGATAGGGTTGATATTTTGGATATTCCTTTTCCATTGTTTTGTTTTTGTAGGTTGGCATCTTTTCGGAGTCACCTCAATAATGATAGAGAAGAGTATGCTGTAATGGTCAGATCAATCACAGGGGAAAATGGAGTCTAGTGAGACATTGTTAGTTTTAGCTATGATGAGGTCTAATGTCTCTCCTTTGTTGTGGGTTGGCCTGTCACAGAATTGGGTCAAAACCTGATCTGGCAGGAAGGATTTGAAACAGCTTACAAGTATTATTCCAATGGAGATTGAAGTCTCCTAGAAAAATCTGCAACACTTGTGTATTGTCATTGGATGTAATGATTTCCATTATCTATTCAATGAATGGCAGATTATCACCGGGGGGGGGGGGGGTGGTATATTATGTGAAGTTTGCTAATGAGGCAATTGTTGTTCGTGATGTTGATGCAAAGATATTCACAGGTGGATAAGGAGACGGTGTCAGTTTGATTAACTGAGATTGTGTTTCGGAAGATGCAGGCTAACCCACTGCCAGGTTTAATGGGTCTGTCTAGACGGATTATGTCATGACTAGGAGGGACCAGTAGGTCTAGATTAGTAGAGGAGGAGCTATTTAGCCATGTTTCAGTAAGGATGACAATGTCAAGCTCGTTTGAGAGGATGAGATCATAGATTTCGGACGCATGTTTGCCTTATGACGCATAGTTGGCCCTATTGTTGATTTCCATGCTAATGCTATTCTCCTTTTAGCTAGGATTAAAGCCAGATCTACAAATCGGGAGCCTACCTTCCGTTAGGGGGGGGGGTCTAGGGAACAATCCCAATATGCAGGTCTCCATTGTGAGTTCGAGTGTATGCCCTACTGTTGTCCCCTTTCATGCTAACACTTCACTCCAGAATCTGTTTACTATCGTACAGCTCCATACCGTATGAGTGAAATCAGCATCTTTATAGTTGCATCTTTGACAGCTGCGTGTTTCTCCCCCAAATGTGACCCAAATCCTGTGTGGTGTCATGTACGTTCTGTGTGTGTAATTAAAGTGTAGATATTTGAATATGGTGTTTCGGGAGACCTTTTTATGATATGCCAGTACCTTTTTCCATTCCCCGTCTGTCAATTCCCTGTTCAGGGCAGTCATCCATTTGTCTCGTGACTTTTGGAGTGGGCCGTGTGACAGCTGTTGAAGTGCAATATAGAACCATTTCACTTGGTGACGCGCCCCGCCCAGCGTCAGTATGGATTGTAACAATCCATGTGTCTCGGGCTCCCCCCGATCACAATTCCACAGTTTACGGAACGTGCGTATCAGGGCTTCATATAGAAGGAATTGTCCCGGTTGCAGTCCAGTGCTGTCAACCAAGTCCACCATTGGGACCAGCACTGATTGGTGGTAGCAGTCCCCTACAGTCTCCAACCCCGCCGCAGTCCAGCGAGACAGTTGCTCAGGGTTGAATATCCTCCTAGGGATGCAATACGGTAGGCCTATCAGGGGCAGGTCAGGTGCATATAGGGGGTCTTCATCCGTGTGGGCACGCTGCGTCTCCAGCATTGTAATGCTGTGGTTTGCAACAGTGACTGGTGCGGGATCACCACAGCCGGGTCTAGCATCTTAGCTAATAGCAAGGGTGTGCGGTCCCCTGTATCAGTCAAATTGGTGCCCTCTGGGCCCACGTCCTCTATCCATTGTGCTAACCACTGTAGTTGGGAGGCCAAATAGTAGTGCTCGAAGTTTGGCACTCCCAGTCCCCCTTTCTCAACTGGGCGCTGTAGTGTTAACAAAGACACTCTCCGGTGGCTCTTATCCCAGATGAGATCTCTAAGTAGAGTATCTAGTTGTCTAAACCAGCCAGGGGGCACTACTAATGGTAGGTTAGCAAAGAAGTACAGTAAGCGTGGTAGCATGACCATTTTTGATAGGGAGATTCTCGCCATGACCAGGAGACGCAAGGAGCACCAAAAAGGTACACAAGTTTTAACCCCTTCGCTGCTAGGCCTTTTCCCCTCCTGTGCTAAGCCTTTTTTTGGCTATTTGGGGTAGTGCGCGCTTAGGCCCCTGTAACTTTTTGACCACATAAGGTATCCATGCCAAATTTGCGTCCTTTTTTCTAACATCATGGGGATTGTAAAGGTACCCAGGGTTTGTGGATTCCCCTGGAGGGGACCCAGAAATTAGTCAAAATACAGCTAAATTTTGTTTTTTTGGGGAAAAATGCGAAAAAAAGGGCTACAGATGAAAGCGTCTTGATTTTTCCCTGCAAATGGCATCAAAAAGGGGTTGTGGGGATGAAATCACCATTTTCCCAGCTTTCAGGGACAAGCAGACTTTTGTCAGAAAACCAACTTTTTTACACAGTTTTGGCATTTTTCTGGGACATAGCCTATTTTTGCTATTTTTTGTGCTTTCAACCTCCTTCCAGTTAATGGTAGAAATGGGTATGAAACCAATAATGGATCCTGGAAAGCCATACATTTCTGAAAAGTAGACAAAATTCTGAATTCAGCAAGGGGTCATTTGTGTAGATCCTTAAAGTTTTCCTTATAGAAACTAACAGTTAAATAAAGGAAAAATTGAAAATTAGTTGAAAAAAACAGCCATTTGTGTCAACGTTTTCACCTGTAACTTCTTCTAATTATGACAGCTATTTGAAGGCAATATACCGTTATATCCGCTGGACCTTTCTGGTTGTGGGGATATATAGGACTTGTAGGTTCACCAAGAACCCGACGAACCCAGAGCCAATAATTGAGCAGCATCTTGCAATGGTTTTTTATTATGTACCGGGTATATAGCAATTATTTTGGGAAAATGTATACATGGAAAAATTGTTATGAAAGACACCTATGTATTTCTGAAATGGGAACAAAATGTAGATTTTAGAAACAGTAGATATTTGCACATTTCCGAAATTGGGAGTACCCATACTAGCATGAGAATTATAGGTCATTTTTCAAAATGACTTATTTTTTACACATTGTCTTTCATTTGGAAGGCAGAAATGCATCGAAAGTCAATAGGTAATAACAGTTGCTCTACAATTCTGTGTTACCCTAAGTCTCCCGATAAAAATGGTACCTCACTTGTGTGGGTAGCCCTTGTGCCCACAACAGGAAATGGCTCAAAATGCAACGTGGACGTACCACATTTTCACAATGAAAAATTACCCTTTTTTTGCAAAGTGCCTAGGTGTAGTTTTTGAACCCTAGCTCTGCCGGCACCTAGGGAAACCTAGCAAACCTATACATTTTTGAAAACTAGACACCCAGGGGAATCCAGGATGGGGTGACTTGACTGCCTCCCACCAGGTTCTGTTACCCAGAATCCCTTGCAAACATAAAAAATTGTCAAAAAAACACATTTTCCCCACATTTCTGTGGTGGAAAGTTCTGGAATCTGCATGGATCCACAAATTTCCACCCACCCCGCGTTCCCCAAAGTCTTACGAGAAAATGGTACTTCACTTGTGTGGGTCGTCCTAGTGCCTGCGACAGGAAACTGTGCAAAACGCAACGTGGTCACACCTCAATTTCGCAGTGAAAAATGACCCTTTTTTGGCAAAGTGCCTAGCTGTAGTTTTTGAACCCTAGCTCTGCCGGCACCTAGGGAAACCTAGCAAACCTATACATTTTTGAAAACTAGACACCCAGGGGAATCCAGGATGGGGTGACTGGACTGCCTCCCACCAGGTTCTGTTACCCAGAATCCCTTGCAAACCTAAAAAATTATCAAAAAAACCACATTTTCCCCACATTTCTGTGGTGGAAAGTTCTGGAATCTGCGTGGATCCACAAATTTCCACCCACCCCGCGTTCCCCAAAGTCTTCCGAGAAAAATGGTACCTCACTTGTGTGGGTCGGCCTAGTGCCTGCGACAGGAAACGGCGCAAAACGCAACGTGGTCACACCTCAATTTCGCAGTGAAAAATGACCCTTTTTTGGCAAAGTGCCTAGCTGTAGTTTTTGAACCCTAGCTCTGCCGGCACCTAGGGAAACCTAGCAAACCTATACATTTTTGAAAACTAGACACCCAGGGGAATCCAGGATGGGGTGACTTGACTTCCTCCCACCAGGTTCTGTTACCCAGAATCCCTTGCAAACCTAAAGAATTGTCAAAAAACCACATTTTCCCCACATTTCTGTGGTGGAAAGTTTTGGAATCTGCGTGGATCCACAAATTTCCACCCACCCCGCGTTCCCCAAAGTCTTACGAGAAAAATGGTACCTCACTTGTGTGGGTCGGCCTAGTGCCTGCGACAGGAAACGGCGCAAAACGCAACGTGGTCACACCTCAATTTCGCAGTGAAAAATGACCCTTTTTTGGCAAAGTGCCTAGCTGTAGTTTTTGAACCCTAGCTGTGCCGGCACCTAGGGAAATCTAGCAAACCTATACATTTTTTAAAACTAGACACCCAGGGGAATCCAGGATGGGGTGACTTGACTGCCTCCCACCAGGTTCTGTTACCCAGAATCCCTTGCAAACATAAAAAATTGTCAAAAAAACCACATTTTCCCCACATTTCTGTGGTGGAAAGTTCTGGAATCTGCGTGGATCCACAAATTTCCACCCACCCCGCGTTCCCCAAAGTCTTCCGAGAAAAATGGTACCTCACTTGTGTGAGTCGGCCTAGTGCCTGCGACAGGAAACGGCGCAAAACGCAACGTGGTCACACCTCAATTTTGCAGTGAAAAATGACCCTTTTTGGGCAAAGTGCCTAGCTGTAGTTTTTGAACCCTAGCTCTGCCGGCACCTAGGGAAACCTAGCAAACCTATACATTTTTGAAAACTAGACACCGAGGGGAATCCAGGATGGGGTGACTTGACTGCCTCCCACCAGGTTCTGTTACCCAGAATCCCTTGCAAACATAAAAAATTGTCAAAAAAACCACATTTTCCCCACATTTCTGTGGTGGAAAGTTCTGGAATCTGCGTGGATCCACAAATTTCCACCCACCCCGCGTTCCCCAAAGTCTTCCGAGAAAAATGGTACCTCACTTGTGTGGGTCGGCCTAGTGCCTGCGACAGGAAACGGCGCAAAACGCAATGTGGTCACACCTCAATTTCGCAGTGAAAAATGACCCTTTTTTGGCAAAGTGCCTAGCTGTAGTTTTTGAACCCTAGCTCTGCCGGCACCTAGGGAACCCTAGCAAACCTATACATTTTTGAAAACTAGACACCCAGGGGAATCCAGGATGGGGTGACTGGACTGCCTCCCACCAGGTTCTGTTACCCAGAATCCCTTGCAAACCTAAAAATTGTCAAAAAACCACATTTTCCCCACATTTCTGTGGTGGAAAGTTCTGGAATCTGCGTGGATTCACAAATTTCCACCCACCCCGCGTTCCCCAAAGTCTTCTGAGAAAAATGGTACCTCACTTGTGTGGGTCGGCCTAGTGCCCGCGACAGGAAACGGCGCAAAACGCAACGTGGTCTCACCTCAATTTCGCAGTGAAAAATGACCCTTTTTGGCAAAGTGCCTAGCTGTAGTTTGTGAACCCTAGCTCTGCCGGCACCTAGGAAACCTACCAAACACACACATTTCTGAAAAGTAGACACCCGGGGGCTTCCAGGGAGGTATGGCTTGCGTGGATCCCCCAACGTTTCCTTACCCAGAATCCCCTGCAAACCTCAATTTTAGCTGAAAAAATCACTTTTTTCACACATTTGTGTGTGGGAAAGTGTGGCATCACTGGCCTCACACAAATTTCCTACCACCCAGCGTTCCCCCAGGTCTCCCGATAAAAATGGTAATTTGTGTCAGCCCCGTGATGCCACAACTTTACCACACAAAAATGTGTGAAAAAAGTGATTTTTTCAGCCAAATTTCAGGTTTGCAGGGGATTCTGGGTAAGAAACCGTTGGGGGATCCACGCAAGCCATACCTCCCTGGAATCCCCCGGGTGTCTACTTTTCAGAAATGTGTAGGTTTGGTAGGTTTCCCTAGGTGGACGCCGAGCCCCGGGCCAAAACGTCATGGGACCCCCTTGCAAAAACAGGTAGTTTTGTGATAGGCCATTTTGAGGTCGCCTCAATACGTTGTGGGCCCTTGCCTGTCGCGGGTACTTGAGCCTCCCACCCGAGTGAGGCACCATTTTTATCGGGAGACCTGGGGGATTGCTGGGTGGTAGGAAATTTGTGTCAGCCCCATGATTCCACAACTTTACCACACAAAAATGTGCGAAAAAGTGATTTTTTCAGCAAAATATCAGGTTTGCAGGGGATTCTGGGTAAGAAAACGTTGGTGGATCCACGCAAGTCATACCTCCCTGGAATGCCCCGGGTGTCTACTTTTCAGAAATGTGTAGGTTTGGTAGGTTTCCGTAGGTGGCCGCCGAGCCCCGGGCCAAAACGTCATGGGTCCCCCTTGCAAAACCAGGTCGTTTTGTGATAGGCCATTTTGAGGTCGCCTCAATACGTTGTGGGCCCTTGCCTGTCGCGGGTACTTGGGCCTCCCACCCGAGTGAGGCACCATTTTTATCGGGAGACCTGGGGGATTGCTGGGTGGTAGGAAATTTGTGTCAGCCCCATGATTCCACAACTTTACCACACAAAAATGTGCGAAAAAGTGATTTTTTCAGCAAAATATCAGGTTTGCAGGGGATTCTGGGTAAGAAAACGTTGGTGGATCCACGCAAGTCATACCTCCCTGGAATGCCCCGGGTGTCTACTTTTCAGAAATGTGTAGGTTTGGTAGGTTTCCGTAGGTGGCCGCCGAGCCCCGGGCCAAAACGTCATGGGACCCCCTTGCAAAACCAGGTCGTTTTGTGATAGGCCATTTTGAGGTCGCCTCAATACGTTGTGGGCCCTTGCCTGTCGCGGGTACTTGGGCCTCCCACCCGAGTGAGGCACCATTTTTATCGGGAGACCTGGGGGATTGCTGGGTGGTAGGAAATTTGTGTCAGCCCCATGATTCCACAACTTTACCACACAAAAATGTGCGAAAAGAGTGATTTTTTCAGCAAAATATCAGGTTTGCAGGGGATTCTGGGTAGGAAAACATTGGGGGACCCACGCAAGCCATACCTCGCTGGACTCCCCAGAGTGTCTAGTTTTCATAAATGTGTGGGTTTGGTAGGTTTCCTAAGATGGCCGCCGAGCCCAGGGCCAAAAACCTCACTGGTGTGGGTGGTTCAAGTACCCGCAACAGGCAAGGGCCCAAAACGTATTGAGGAGACATCAAAATGATCTATCACAAAACAAGCTGGTTTTGCAAGGGGAGTCACCTGGGTTTTTGGCCCCGGGCTCGGCGGCCATCTTGGGAAACCTACCAAACCCACACATTTCTGAAAACTAGACACCCGGGGAGTCCAACGAGGTATGGCTTGCGTGGATCCCCCAACGTTTTCCTACCCAGAATGCCCTGCAAACCTCAAATTTAGCTGAAAAAAATCACTTTTCTCTCAAATTTCTATGTGGGAAAGTTCTGGAATCTACGTGGATCCACAAATTTCCTCCCACCCAGCGTTCCCCAGGTCTCCCGATAAAAATGATACCTCACTTGCGTGGGTGGGTCAAGTACCCGCGACAGAAAAGGGCCCAAAACCTATTGAGGCGACATCAAAATTACTTATCACAAAACAACCTGGTTTTGCAAGGGGGTCCCAGGAGTTTTTGGCCCTGGGCTCGGCGGCCATCTTGGGAAACTACCAAACTCAAACATTTCTGAAAGCTAGACACCCGGGGAGTCCAGCGAGGTATGGCTTGCATGGGTCCCACAACGTTTTCCTACCCAGAATCCCCTGCAAACCTCAAATTTAGCTGAAAAAATCACTTTTTCCATACATTTTTGCGTGGGATCACTGTGCCGGCACAAATGTCCTACCACCCAGCGTTCCCCTTGTTCTCCCGAGTAAAATGATACCTCACTTGTGTGGGTGGGCCAAAGGCCTGTGACTGGGAAGAGCCCAAAACATAGGGATTTAGGGTATAGCACCGAGAATTCTAAGCGCTATATTTTTTTAAAAATACGTTTTTAGCCAGTTCTGCTTCGGACACCCACACAAGTGAGGTATCATTTTACTCGGGGAACAAGGGCAACGCTGGGTGGTAGGACATTTGTGCCAGCACGGTGATTCCACGCAAAAATATGTGGAAAATATGGTTTTTTCAGCTAAATTTGAGGGTTGCAGGGGATTCTGGGTAGGGAAACGTTGGGGGATCCACGCAAGCCATACCTCATTGGACTCCCCAGGGTGTCTAGTTTTCAGAAATGTGTGGGATTGGTAGGTTTCCCTAGATGGCGGCGAGCCCGGGGCCAAAAACCAGGTGCCCCCCCAAAACCAGGTAGTTTTGTTATAGGTAGTTTTGAAGTCTCCACAATACGATTTGGGCCATTTCCTGTTTCAGCCACTATGCCTACCCACACAAGTGAGGTACCATTTTTATCGGGAGCCCTGGGGAACGCAGGGTGGTAGGAAATTTGTGGATCCACGCAGATTCCAGAACTTTCCACCACAGAAATGTGAGGAAAATGTGTTTTTGGGACATATTTTTAGGTTTGCAAGGGATTCTGGGTAACAGATCCTGGTGAGAGCCAGTCAAGTCACCCCATCCTGAATTCCCTGGGTGTCTAGTTTTCAAAAATGTATAGGTTTGCTAGGTTTCCCTAGGTGCTGGCAGTGTTAGGGTTCAAAATCTACAGCTAGGCACTTTGCAAAAAAGGGTCCGTTTTCACTGTGAAAATGTGGTGTGTCCATGTTGCGTTTTGGGCCGTTTCCTGTCGCGGCCACTAGTCCTACCCACACAAGTGAGGTACCATTTTTCTCGAAAGACTTTGGGGAACGCGGGGTGGGTGGAATTTTGTGGATCCACGCAGATTCCAGAACTTTCCACCACAAAAATGTGAGGAAAATGTGTTTTTTTGGGACAAATTTTTAGGTTTGCAAGGGATTCTGGGTAACAGAACCTGGTGAGAGCCAGTCAAGTCAGCCCATCCTGGATTCCCCTGGGTGTCTAGTTTTAAAAAATGTATAGGTTTGCTAGGTTTCCCTGGGTGCCGGCAGAGCTAGGAACCAAATTCAACAGGTAGGCACATTCCGAAAAAAAGTCAGTGCCTAGTGGGCTTTCTGCCGCCCTGGGGAGGGGGGAAATCAGGGGCTATTGCCCCGATATGCCCCCGAGGGGGCAGAAAGACTGTGGCTATTCTTTTGGGGGGTCGGGGGCATTGGGATGCCTATGCTGGTCAGCCCCCACCCCTCCGTATAAAAAAGCCAGCATAATCGCTGGCACATAGTGGGCTTTCTGCCCCCGGGGGGCAGCTCAGGGGCTACTGCCCCCATCTGCCTCCTGGGAGGGGCAGAAAGACAGTGACATCTTTTTGGGGTGGGTGGGGGCATTGGCATGTCCATTCTTGGCAGCCCCCACCTCGAACTTTGTAAAAAAAAAAAATCCCTGGTGGCTAGTGGGCTTTCTGCCCCCCGGGGGGCAGATAAGGTGCTATTGCCCCATCTGCCTCCCAGGGGGGCAGAAAGACTGTAGCATTTTTTTTGGGTTGGGGGCATTGACATGCAAATTCTGGGCAGCCCCCACCCCTACCTATATAAAAAAAAATCCCTGGCGCTTAGTGGGCTTTCTGCCCCCTCCCCGGGGGGCAGATCAGGGGCTATTGCCCCCATCTGCCTCCTGGGGGGCAGAAAGTTTTTTTTTTCTTTGGGGGTAGGGTGGGGTCATTTGCATGCCCATTCTGGGCAGCCCCCACCCCGGGCCTATAAAAAAAATAATCCCTGGCATCTAGGGTATTTCTGAACCCCCGGGTGGGTGCAGATTGGTGGCCGCTGCCACCATCTGCCCCCCGGGGGCAGAAAGACTGGAATTTCGTGGGGGAGGGGTGGGGGCATTGGCATGCCCATCTTGGGCAACCCCCACCCCTAAATGTATCGAGGGGAAAAAAACCTGGTGTCTAGTGGGCTTTCTGCCCCCCGGGGGGCAGATTGGGGGCTACTGCCCCCATCTGCCCCCCAGGAGGGGCAGAAAGACTGTACCTTTGCGGCGGGGTGGGGTGGGGGCATTGGCATGCCCATATTGGGCAGCCCCCACCCCAAATTATAATTTAAAACAAATCCCTGGTATCTAGTGGGCTTTCTGCCCCCGGGGGCAGATTGGGGGCTACTGCCCCCATCTGCCCCCCAGGAGGGGCAGAAAGACTGTACCTTTGCGGCGGGGTGGGGTGGGGGCATTGGCATGCCCATATTGGGCAGCCCCCACCCCTAACTATAATTTTCAAAAAAATCCCTGGTATCTAGTGGGCTTTCTGCCCCCCGGGGGCAGATTGGGGGCTACTGCCCCATCTGCCCCCAGGGGGGCAGAAAGACTAATTTTGTGGCCGGGGGGATGGGGGCATCGGCATGCCCGTTTTGGGCAGCCCCCACCCCTAAATATAATTTAAATAGAAATCCCTGGTGTCTAGTGGGCTTTCTACCCCCCGGGGGGCAGATTGGGGGCTACTGCCCCATCTACCCCCAGGGGGGCAGAAAGACTAATTATGCCAAAAATTGTATGGGGGAGCAAAGGCCCTTGCCCAAGGGGCCGCTCCCCCTCCCTGGTGCCTAGTGAGTGGATCCCTGCTTGGGGATCGCCCTCCTGGGGCGATCCCCAAGCAGGGATCCACTAGTGAGGGGTACCATTGGAAAGGGGAGATTCTCCCTTTCCAACGATACCTCTCCTGAGTTTCTACGTGCTCAGGGGGCTGAGATAGCCCCCTGAGCACGTAGAAACTGAAACTGTAATGAGCCTCTTGGCTCATTTCAGTTTCAGTTTCACTGAAATGAGATCAGCGCGACGTGCGCGCCGATCGTCATTTCAGGGAAACCAGGGGGCCTCGGGAGCTGGGAAGCTCTTCCCCAGCTCCCGAGGCTTTAGGGATGAAAGGGAATCCCTCTGGTGCCCGCACCAGAGGGATTTCCTGACTGGGTTCCATGACGAGCTGGACTCGTCATGAGCACACGAGCACTGTGTGCCATGACGAGTCCAGCTCGTCATGAGCATGGAAGGGGTTAAGGGATCGCAGTGCTCATCCGAGGATTCCTTCTCTCATATCCTCCAGGGAGTAAAATATCTGGATCCCCAGATATTTGAAGGTGCGGGGAGCCCAATTAAGATCTATAGGCAGGTCCGCTGGGCGGAGAGCATCCGGCAACAGCAGAAAAAGGTAGGTCTTACTTTTATTGACACGTAGTCTGGAAACCCGATCGTATCTATCCAGGATATTGAGTGCCGATGTGGCACCACTTCCGGCATCCTCCAGGTATATCAGGAGATCATCCGCATATAGCGAGATAATATGCATGTGTCCGCCAACTGTTATCCCCAACACAACACCTCCCTGGCGGAACAATACTGCCAGTGGTTCTATCGCTAAAGCGAACAGGAGTGGCTAAAAAGGGGCATCCCTGTCGGGTACCCCGAAAGATATGGTATTGCGGGGAGACTACCCTTCCCATCCTAACCCTGGCGGTAGGTTGCTCATAGAGCAGCTGGACCCATTTTACCCACTCCTCCCCAAGACCCATGTGTCGCATGGTATCAAATAGAAAGTCCCATCTAATCGTATTGAATGCTTTTTCTAGGTCTATTGCCAGGAGTGCTGCGTAAGGGAGAAGTCGCATGGTGGTATAATATGTGATAAAGGCGACGTAAATATGACAGGTGCTTCTCATCGGGATAAAGCTGTTCTGGTCTGAGTGGACCAGAGTGGACATGTGCGGGAGCAGACGTTGGGCCACCAGCTTACTGAGGATTTTAAAATCCATATTGAGCATGGAGAGAGGGCGATAACCCCGGACCAGTGGGCCCTCTAATTTGGTTTTAGGAAGAGGAACTACCACTGCGTCCCTAACAGAGTCGGCGAGACGCCCCAATCGTACTGATTCTGCATAGACAGATGCCAGGCGGGGGACCAATTTAAGGGCATACGTGGAGGAAAATTCTGCTGGTAGCCCATCTGGGCCCGGAGTCTTCCCCGTGGCCATGCTTTTAATAGCCACTTGTATTTCATGAAGGTCAATGGGACCACCCAGGCCTGCCATGTCCTGTTGGTCCAGCCGTTTAAGCGGGGCCAGAGATAGTAAGCCTTCCCGTTCGTGGTGCGACACATAGGGGGGTGCGTTGTATAGTGTCGCATAGTACTCGCGGAAGAGGGCACTGATGACCTCTGGATCATAAACAGAGTGGACCGTTTTGGTTCGAATGTGAGTGATCGGGGAGCCTCTGAGTTCCGGTTTGATCAGCCAAGCTAAAACCCGTCCCAGTTTGCCTTCTTCTTCCTGCACTCTTGCAAAATAGCCCTTATAATCATAAAATCTTAATTTCTTGAGAGCTAATTGGTACAGCTTTTGTGTATCCTTCAGGCGTTTACATTGTGTCTCATCCTGCCCGTGTGTATTATCCAAACTGTGTAGTTGGTCCTCTAATTGTCTGACTTCTAAGTGCAGCTCGCGCTGTGCTCCCACGGATTGTCCCAGACAGAACCCTTTCATCGCCACTTTAAAGGCTTCCCATTTTGTCAGTGCTGTAGTCGCTGTGTGTGTATTAATGTCAAAATATGTATCTATAGATGATCTCAAAGTTTCCCTAAAGCAGGTGGCTTCCAGCATATTTGTGTCCAGGCGCCACAGCGGGACCTGGGGGTGTCTTCCCTCTGGTTGCATAGTCAGTAGTAAAGGGCTATGGTCTGACAAATGTGTAATCACTTGCCCTAGCTCGGGCGTACAGAGGAACTTGTCTATTCGTGTGTGTAACTGGTGTAGAGTGGAGAAATAGGAATAGTCTTTAATGTCTAAGTGTTGTGTCCTCCATATGTCCATCAGTCCCAAATGTGCGATCCAGTCCTAAAGCCCCGCTGCTGTGCGGTACGCTTGAGCTCCCAGTAAGGGATGGTGCGAGCGATCCAGGTTAACATCTGTTACGCAGTTATAATCCCCACCTATAAGCATGTTATCGGCTGCCATAATAGCCATGTTAATGTTATTGTTAATGTTAACTTCTACTTCTATAGCGCATAATCACCATCAGGTCTCTTAGCGCTTAATGTGCGGGGAGAGGGTATGTAAAAGGCCATCTGATCCTCATTAGGGGCATATATACTACCCAACAGGATTTCACATCCAAGTAGTCTCCCTTTCAGGAGCACATACCTGCCCTCCTTGTCCGTCAGTGTGTGTATAGGCTCCAAAGGTATGCCTGCCCGAACCCAAATTAGTGCGGCCCTGGGATAGGCAGAATAGGATGTTACGTATATTTGCCCTCTCCAGTGCCTGCGTAGTTTTTCTATCTCGCCACCAATGAGATGTGTCTCCTGCAGGAAAGCGATTTGTACCCGCTGTCTTTGTAAATATCGGTGTATGTTATGACGCTTGGTTGCAGTGCCCATCCCCCTAATGTTCCAGGATATTAATTTTAATGTATGGGATGTACGTGCCATTGGTAGGATGCCAACTCTGGACCCTTTTCTTAACCCTCCCTTGATCCTCACCAAATCTATAAAATGTTGTCCCGCCACACCTACAAGGGGGTAAGCCCCAACAACAAGCATAAGCATAGCTCCAACAGTACTGAACTCCCTCTCCCAAGAGCAGCTCGGCAACGGCCGGCCTCCCAAACTGTGAATAATATATCATGTTCCACATAAGGACACAACCAATCGCTGCTGTGGGCCTCTGCGAGGGGATGGCTGCTCGCCGGCTCATCCTAGCAGCTGTGGATGTCCACGCCGACCCAAGGGATAAAGATGCTCAGCTTATGATGATCTTTGTGACTGTAAAGCATTCAAGTATTCAGGCACATAGCGCCTCATACATCAGGGTCACAGAGTCAAAGATCATCTGCAGCCCTGGGGGTTATGACCGGCAATCTGACACTGTCTGCGTGGGAAGAGTTTGAATCTGATCCTTCAGTCGCCCTCCCAGAGGGTGAGCCATCATCAGGCGGAGAACCTCTGGGGTGCATGATATCCGCCACTGCCTGTAGGGCCACTTCTCTATCTTTGTCTGTTTGCGATGGATGCGGGTGAGTGATCGTTTTTCTTTTAAGTCTCTTACGAGTCTTCCTTTTGGGGAGAGGGTTTTGGCTCCCATTGGGGCGATTCAGACTCATGATGGGCCCTCCAGACTTATAGGCTTCAATCCATTCCCATGCATTCTCTGAGTCTTCACAGAAGTGGGACTTCCCGTCTAATATCATACGAAGCTTGGCCGGGAACATAGAGAGTATTACAAGCCCTCCTCGCGTAAGGCCTTCTTCACCTCCAAGAAGGAGGCCCTTCTTTACCGCACCTCCGGGGTGTAATACGGGAAGATAGACACCCTGCTGTTATCAATCATAAAGGGTCCGGCTTCACGTGCCTTTTGTAGCAGGGTATACGGATCACGGAAGTGCAGAAGCCGTGCCACCACGGGCCGTGGCGGTCAGCCAGGCACAGGCGGTTGAGCAGGGACCCTGTGGGCTCTCTCCAGGGTGTAGAAGGTAGAGAGGCCCTCCGGTGCCACTTCCTTGCGAAGCCATGATTCCAGGAATGCCAGCATGTCGGTGCCCTCTATTCCCTCAGGTAGCCCAACTACACGTATATTATTCTGGCGGTTATGTCCTTCTGTGTCCTCTGTCCTACGTTCCAATACATATACTCGGTCTCAAAGCTCTTCCATCGTTTTGCTCAGTGTGTGTTGCACTGGTTGTAGCTCTTCAATAGAGGTCTCCGTTGCTCCCACTCTTTCCACTAGCTTCCGGTGCTGTGCTGATGTCTTGATGGAGGGTGGACTTCGTGTCCGCTATTGTCTCCAAGATTTTGGCCAGCTGTTGCTGGATCGGATCTAATTCGGACTGGGGCCCCGTTTGCTGGGTAGTCGTCTCCCTATCCTGGTCCGCCACTAAGCTGGTCGTTCTTGCCCTGGGTTTACCCATAAGTGTTCTCACCAGATTCCCAAGCGACTTGGGTCTTGTTTGCAGCCAACGTGTGTTGGAGGAGCAGATAGGTGCGGCAGCTAAATTGCTCCCCAGAGCCCCCTAGACTCTCAGATCTACACATGAATCTTCCCAAAACCAGTGTCCTCAATTCTAGTATCCAGGGAGCGTTCCGCCCCAAAGTGGAGGAGGGAGATCACCTCCGTCCCGGTACCCAGCAGAAGGGGAGATGTTTTAATGCTGCCCCCACCACTGTTCCACGATATTATCCCCAAGGCGGGTCGTCCAGGGTGTAACGGGGGGGGGCATGCAAGCCAATTCCAGATCGTGGACAAATTCTTCTGCTCTCTACTATCCCCGGTTCATCAGATCACTTCTTGCCCCAAATTGAGAGGTGTCCCGTGGGCTCGTCCACGACATGGGGGAGTGCCCGATGTCAACCAAAATAAGCAATAAAGGCAAGAAGGGAGGGGGGCCCTCGCAGTTTCGCCCCAATGGCCTCACCCCAGACCCCCTTTCTTCTCAAGGTCAGTGGGCGCCCCCTTTCCCAGCGCTGCTCTCACCTTTTGGGCCCAGGGCCCGCCGTGCTTCTGTGCAACTGATGGGTGATCAACATGGGCCCGCCAACCTCAGTCGTCTAAGGCCCTGTTAGAGGTACGGGCGGCTGGCGCACAATCAGGGAAGCTTCTTTTTCTCGAAGAGCTCCAAGCTCACCCGCCATCACGTACCGCACCCCCAGGCCGCTCGTCACAGGCCCGGCTCCTCAGGCTGGTAGGCGACGACGAGCATCGCAGATCACGACCATCTACTCGGTCCAACAAGGGGGTCTCAATAGGAAGCCTCGGTCACTGCCTCCATACATCCGAGCTGGTATCTTTTGGGCCCGGGAACCACCGCGCTGCGGCGTAGGCAGTGCAAGCTCAGCCTGGGCTCACCAACTACCACTGTTCCAGGCCCCGCCGGAGGCCTGAGTCACTGCGACATAGCCAAAGAGCCCCTCCTCCCGGAAAGCTCTGTGCACCTCAGTCACTCAGCACCGCTCCGCCAGGCTGACCGCCACAAGCTGGGTTCCTCAGGCCGGCAGGTATCAGTGTAGGACACAGTTTTCGGTCAGCTGCTAGCTCCGGCGATGGGGTCTCAGTGCAAGATCCATGTTCTGACCTATGTACATCGGAGCAGCCATCTTGGCTCCAAGCATGCTGCACAGTCGGCTCTCTTACTCTCCAGATATTGAGTGTCCCCGGGATCACGATTCTGCTCGGTGGGCACACCAGGTTCCCCCTCAATTCAGGGTCGTCCACCCCTAGTCATTCCTCATGGATCAGGCTGCAATATATCAGGATTAATTTGGGTCGGCGCGGAGCATCAGCTTCATGCGTCCGCCATTGCCAGCTCACAAGCCACGCCCCCAATCAGAAATAATGATTCTGTTATATTAGAAGTGTGTGAAAGGTGTTGTGATGTCTCAGGACTAACGTAGCAGTGATATTCACTAGGCAGTCCATTATCTACAAGTCACAAGGACTTACTAGCCGAGCCTTAGCGTTGTGGTCCTTGACCGCAATGGCTAGTTTACGGAGTGATTATTTTTTAATTTCCAGTCCTCGACACAGGGAGACCTTAAATGTAGTCCACCATATCAGCCATGCCTTGGCATCACAGGAGCAATAATCATTTTCTGATTTCACTGTGATTTAACCGTAAAATTATTCAATGGAAGCATGAACATACAATAATTAGAGACAATTACCTACTGTATATTTTGTAAAAGAAGGGCATTAAATAGGTGTTGATAGCATGTTAGTACTATTGAACTGGGTGTCCTAGGCACTGACTCCTAAGGTAAGGACCCAATGTTTGAAGGCATAAAACCTAGGCCAAAGTGAATGGAATTGTGCATCCAAGGGTAAAACATGAAGTGCTTGGAAAGTCAATGGGGGAAAGAAGAAGTGATGGCAAGTGCAAAATAATTTAATTGAGAAGCTGAAATTATGAGAGAGCTGTATAAAAAAAATCACTGGTTCAAACACAGAGAAGGTTCACGCAGCATTTGTTTCTTTTCAGAGTAATGTACTTATTTACTTTTAGAGTTGAAACTAGGAAGCTGCATATCAGTTGACAGGGGCACTTGGAGGCACGTGACTCTTGGGTCCCATCCACCTGCACTGGTGCATAATGTGTTAAAAAAAAGTGCATGGGCCCAAAGTATTTTAGGAGCTCGCCGCTGGCCCTACTATATGCCGTTGTTGAAGAATAAATAACAAGTCTTGATTCCACCTCATGCCTCTGTCCTCCACTGCCCTATACTTCCTGTCTCTCTGGTGCATGTTGTTTTTCACCTTTGCTTTCTACCTTTGTACCTCTTTTCCATATTTTTCTTCCTCTTTTTTTCTGTCTTTCTCCCTCTTGCTCTGGGTCAAAGATTATGACGAAAAATAAATCACAGACCCCCAAAATTAGTGGCAGTACCCACCACCTGCAACCACTGGAGCAAATTAAGCACTGTTCTTCAGTGCTAACTGTACAATCCCTACCGAGTACAGAGATCCACTGCTTTTTATCTGGATTTCCACAACATAAGTCCCAAGCATACATAATTACATACATTTCACATAAAGGCTAACCCTATGAACCTTTTGAATCCAACTCCAGTTAATTTAATACCAGAGTGGACCTCGTTTAATTAACATAAAGTCACATGATGATTATGCCAAATAATTCCAGTCTCCATTAATGTAGGCCACGTGTACACTTATAATCAGACATGGAGAGATGGAAGAGGGGAGGGATGAAAGGAGTAGGAGAGGGACCGGAGGTTAAGGTTTCATTCTTTATGCTGTCTCCATTCAGCATCTGTAACATTAGCCCCTTGTAAACATCCAGGCCGAAATTAGGAATACATTATTTCTTTGGAAATGTCACCCTTTTATTAGTTTATCACAAACAAGAAGCTACAATTACCTTTTCATTTCAGTTCTGACTCATCTATTTAAAAATAAACTAAGAATACATTTCACATTTTTGCCGGGTTTCGGTGTCAAGCAGCAGAGGAGGTTTTTTGCCTCTGATGATGCACAACAGCACCAGTTATCACCGCCTACCATCGGAACTGGGGTTTGTACTAAAATAAAAGGGAGATAGCGGGGAAGGGTGGACAGACATGATAATATTTGTATGGGGCGGTGTCAGGCAGGCAAGCCTATATCCCAGAAACATCAGAGTGAGACGCAAGCTAGAAATAATCAGGGTTGTGTTACCCAAGGGCAAGTGATGCCAAGTAACACTGACCTATACGAATAGCAAGCGACACGTTTGTGTGTTATTGACGTCATTAGAAAACAAAGCCAGCTAGGGTAGATTAAATCATCTAGCCCCATACACAGGAGGATCTTATGCGATCCATGATTTACAGTTCCACTGTCAGGTTCAAGGCCAGCCTTGAGCATGTGTGAGCTGGGTCAACGCCAGTGGCAGCTCCTCCACTAAGGCGGATGAGCATCGCCCCACTGCTTTGCAGTAGTGAAAGAGAGGAAAAATAAAATGATAATAACTTGATGTTATTCTCACTTTATTTGTTCCTGCTGCGGCAGCGTGTGGTGCGGGGCAAGGCTGCTCTGCTCACAGAGCAGGGCAGGGGATGTGTGGTGGGCACACTGAAGTGCGCCTGACCTTTGGTCAGCCGTCTCGGGCCGGCCAAACAGTCATGAGCACTTTGCATGTTCTCCACCCAGGCTGCATTTCAGCCTGGGTGGAGAACATCCCAAGGCCCCCAGTCCCTGTCTGAGCACCGAACTACGGCACTCAGACCAATCACAATGCTGCATTGCCGCTTTGTGATTGGCTCAGGGGAGCCTGGCTGCTTCCTGTTTGGCCGACGCGGAGGAGAGACGACGTGGGAGAGAAGCGGTGAGGGAGTAAGTGTCTTTTTCTTTTTTTACCATAAAGCGCAACACTGTCACCCCAAAGGGTATCTGGGCGCTGTGTCTCCGTCGAAGAGCCAGATCTCCGTGCTTAAACATTAACCACCACTATTGGAATTGTAACGACTTTCATATACGTTTTGTTTGTAGCTTTTTTTCGGTGCTATGTATGCGCACTCACAGGGCTTGCTCCTTCTTCGTGCTCCGGAAAAAACACGCACTACCTAGTGCCCATGGGGCACAAGCAGGGATCCACTTGAGTGCGTTTGTCATTGCCTACACTCCACCGTCCTCCGGGGGCCCAAGCAGGCATTCTCGTCACTACTTGTTATTTACGAACAAGCATGCCATCTGCACTCCCGCCCTCCAGTAAAGCTGTTTTAAAGCTATAATGTCGAAGAAAGATTAGATGCATGTATACGGAATTCTTGGGCTTGTCTGTCAAGCACCATGTGAGGAAAAAACATACACTACCATTTAGGTAAGAAACACCACATACAACTGACGTAATCCATTCGGGCACGTTTTCCTTTGGACGCGTTTTATTGCTAGGCTGTGTTGCACTGTTTTTTTTACAGTTTTTATATTGCACAAACTCAACCTGAAGGTATCGGAGCACATGAGCACCAGTTGCATAACAGACGGACACATTCACTTTTGGTAGGCACAGGGAAATAAAGTGATTTGCCCAGAATCGCAGGATGTTGAGCCGACCCTGAGAATCAAACCTGGTACCCCAATTCCAAAGTCGGCAACTTTGGCTGTTACGCTACATCCTCTAGCACCATTATGGTTCACAAAACAATAGAACAGTATATGCCGAGGCCAATGGCACTATCAGGGTCAAGGGAAAGCGTTAAACTGTTTATAAAGTATGAATGTGCTAATTAGCCATTTTTTTAAGTCTCAGCTGCAAAGCACACTTTGATGTTTACAGCAATTGGTGTGTTGTAGTAATGCAGTGATGGGAAAGTTTGATCTTACATCCCAGTGCAAGATTATTGTTTACCTTTAAGAAATTAACCTGGGCAACGTATGACCTCAGCAGACAAAGATGGTGGTGATTATGCAGAGGCCTCCACCTCACCATGTTTCCACTATCACCTGGGATTGGAATTTAGCATCAGGACGCAGTTCATTTCAGGAGCTTGCTTTCATTTCGATTCTGAAGTTCTGCTTGAAATGAAGGCATTCACGTTGGGTACCTAAAGGTTACTAGACTTCTCCCTATCATCAAAGCAGCAATGCCCCAATCATGGGATTTGGTTTACAACCAAATGTATTCTGGGAGATGTAGTTGTGGTTACTTTCAGTTGATCCAATTGAACAATAACACATGAAAAGAATAATTTGCACAAGAAAAAGTCCTGGACTGGAATATTGCATCTTTAGTAACATGCAGTCATCTGGTGACTGTAGCGTATTTTATTTTCTAACGTATGGGAAGAGCATACCGCTGACTTAAGTTATGCTAGTGGTAATCCTGCTAAGGGTTGATTTATAACTTCTGCTTGTAATTGGTGAATTGTACATGTCTTGATGAAATCTGCAGTTGTAAAATCATTTACAACTGCCAAAAATCTTTTGTGCATTCCTGACAGTGTTAATGACGTTTATTTCGGACGAATTTCGATATAAAATTGAGTTTGACTAATAAACACATTTTCTAAAATGACTTAAATTCACTTTTATGAACAACTACTTTTAATAACATATTTATTTACATGTGTACTCTCACGTTCTTTATTGTAACTGAACAAACTTAAATTCGTTTTAGCCTAGCTTTATGCCACATAATTTCACTATACAAATCCACTCCACACTACACAATTCTACGCCACACAATTCCACAACTAACAATTCCAATCCAACTCACATAATTTCACTACACACCACATACATACACTCCATAACACATGGGTAAAAGACATTGTCATTCACAATGCAAATAGCTTTAACTCAAGCAAATGCAAGACCTATTGTTTTTCCAATGCTTGGTTTTTTTCGTTGTGGGAAAGGGGAGGTAGTGAGTGTAAGTTCCTCAGGCTGTGCTCAGCACAAACCCATGCCATCTCCAAAGACCCACCCCTCTCCTCACACAGTGAAACATTTTCAGACGTTGGGAGGTCTGTTGCAGTCCATGAGAATCATTTTCTTCACCTCTATCATGTGGAGACATCTTTATTTTCCGACGGGCACCTCACATCTTTCTACTGCTGTTCTGTGTATCCATAAATAGATGTGGTGGAATCATTCTCTCTCAGGCCACTGCTGTCTTTCATTAGGCCAGACAGCAGTTGAGAACATACTTCTGCTTTGCCACTGAGGCATATGGAGAGAAATGACGTCTGTTTATGGTGGAACTTAAGTGAATTTCAAGGATGATGTAAGGTTTTTTCTTAATAACTTTGTTAGGTATGTGAGAAAGAAGGGTTGTTACTTGCAGGAGAGACCTGGAGCATGATTGTGCAGTGACTGTAGACCTAACAGAGTGATGAGTAACTATAGATAATAGCCACACATTTGGTCACTGGGCACCCCCTTCACTGGCAGTGAAAATGTCATGGTCCAAAGTTCTCCATGATATCTTCTCACTGTGTGAAATAACACAATGACAGTATTTGAAAAATACCTAAAGTGGTTTAAAAGTCTGAGTGTTTGTGTGAGTCTGTCTCTCTGTGCGCCATTCTATGTCTATTTATGTTTGTGTTTCCTCATGTTTGTGTATCCTTCAGTAGGATAATATCTATGTCATATTTAGCTTTTCATTCCTGTGCTGCATTTTCTGGAAGCATCTAGTTTGATAAAAAAAAGAGTATGGTACATCCTGTCATAAATATCACCTCACTGGAGTTAATAGAAATCCAATGGTATGACCTTTTTGTGAACAATAATTAGGCCACAATATTTCAGTTAGACAAATTTCTGTCCACGAATCAGGCAGTTGTTAAAATAAGCATTCATATACATTTTTATAGGCGAGCAAAGACTACCTAGATTCATTAAATGCTCAACTATTGTAGCGTTGTTCACATTTCTGTTCCATACAATTGTCTTTTTTGTAGTCTTGATTCTCTATTGAATGGACAGTACCGTGTGTTGTGGGGTTTTCCTGGTAATACATAAATGTCACATGCAAATCAGGCCTGGTTGTAGGCCAACATGAGAGTACCAACTCTTTAGAGTGTATGCCTGTCAGGCTTAGGACCCAGAAAACTAATATTTTGAATAATACTAACAGAATGAGTAAGATTGTCATATCTTCAGACATTATTTTCAAAGCTATAAGTTGACATTAGTCACGCTAATTAAACAGAGAACTGACAATTATTTGGAGTTGCAAGGCCATCCAAACTTGCACAAATCAGTTTTGGAAATAAATTTAAAAAAAGGCAACGTTGGTCTGCCTTTTGTGTGCTTCTGTAGCTGAGGTATTGCTAGTGTTCTAGAGCGATAATACAAGAAGATGCCTAGGAGTTGCCCTTACTCTCCACAGAAAATCATTGTAGTAGAAGATATGAAGAGATCAGAGAATCTGGGTGAAATAGACATGAGGACTGATTTTTAATGGGATATGCGAAGTATCACTACCCAATTGCAGGACCAATGGCTTTCTGAGGTATTCAGGGATACTTACATACATGGATTAGCATATAAATAGCTACGGAATTCTGATAATTTAGCCAATATAATAACCATGAGACTGAAAATATGCAAGTAGGTATTAGGAAGAGATTAGACTAATCTAATAGAGTAACTAGGGATGTGTTATATAAAATTTTCAAGGTATTTTTAATGTTCACCTTGTTCTATACTATGACTGCTGAGATCATAATAATTATGATCATTCGAACACATACAATTTATGTACGAAAAGTGCACAATAAGGAACCTTTTATTGTAAAAACTAACGACTGTGTGTGTGTTTACCTTTTCTAGTGGGCAGTAGGGGAGCTGTGTCTATAGACAAAACCCCACATGCAGATGAGAGTTACTCAGACATGATTGTCTGACTCCTAATGGTTTTTATGTGAAAAAGCATATCTCACAGTGAAGAGTGAGGAGTGAGAAACAGCTGCCTGTTCTCCTTTTCTCTGAAGATGGTACATTAAATATAATTCCTCTTGGAGCTTAGGAGCTTTATCAGGGTGTTCCACTGAGTAGTTGGGTTCACAATAATAATTAAATAAAAGAATAAGGCATAAATGGTTCCATTGTTGTAGTACAGACCACACCACTAGTCTGAAAGGACTGTTATTTTTATTGGCCATCCTCTGTGCCAAACAGCAATGGCAAATAATTATTGACTGTCTTCCTGCATGTCATTCTTTCTTCATTGAAATCCTCATTAGAAGTGGCTGGGATGTGGCCACTAATCATTTGTTTATCAAAAAGGGGGGGACAGAGGGCTTAATCAAGAGGTCCAGCGTACTTGCCCTATCAGAGTGAACGCAAAAAAGAGGTACGCAGTTCCTCAGTATGCAGGTAGTGTCCCAGGCACCCAATGCAGTGCCGACCCGACGAGGAGCAGACCCATATGATGAAGCATGACACCTAGCTTGCTGGGTGTGTGAGGGCCTCAGTTCCAAAAGGAGGAATTCCCCTCCTTTTTTGGGAGCCTGGGACACTACCTGCATACTGAGGAACTGCGTACCTCTTTTTTGCGGCCACTAATCATTTGCCTGAGTATTACGAAATCACCAGGGGAACTATCCTCCTGTAGTTTCCACCTGGAGATTTTGGAATACTCAGGCAAATGATGAAACCCCGAAACCAGTCTTAGGATGCTTGTTTCCAGTCCAGGGAGGACCTGGCTTGGCAGTTCGGGCTGGACTGTTCCCATGGGAAACAGGGTCAAGAAGACTGATTTGCATGTGGCTGGGTCTCAAGTGGAATAGCTTGAGGAGCAAAAGAATGATGGATTTAGGCCCAGATCTCTGTACTGGGGTGAAGGTATGACATTGTTCAGCATTCTGTCCATCAATTGTTCTTTTTTGCATGCATTTGTCACCCCAAGTGGGATGGGTATGCACAGACGTGGATCCTGTGCTCTCCATGCCACGGGATTCAAGCTAGCCTGGCTGATGAGGAGTGAAACCCCGAAAACGGTCCTAGGATGCTTGTTTTCAGTCCAGGGAGGATCTGGCTTGGCAGTTCGGGCTGGACTGTTCCCATGGGGAACAGGGTCAAGACTGATTTGCAAACGGCTGGGTCTAAACTGGAATGGCATGGGGAGCAAAAAAACGATGGATTTAGGCCCAGATCTCTGTACTGGGGTGAATGTATGAAATTGTTCAGCATTCTGTCCATCAATTGTTCTTTCTGAATTTGTCACCCCGAGTGGGACGGGTATGCCCAGACTTGGGTCCTGTGCTCTCCATGCCACTGGAGTCAAGCTAGCCTGGCTGATGAGGGGCGAAGGCCCGGAACCTGTCTTAGGATGCTTGTTTCCAGTCCAGGGAGGACCTGGCTTGGCAGTTAGGGCTGGACTGTTCCCATGGGGAACAGGGTCAAGACTGATTTGCGTATGGCTAGGTCCAAACTGGAATGGCATGGTGATTGAAAAAACGATGGATTTCAGACCAGATCTCTGTACTGGGGTGAATGTATGACATTGTTCAGCATTCTGTCCATCAATTGTTCTTTTTCCAAATTAGAAGGGAGCAGCCCTCTCTGTTGAGCTTTCCAATTAGTGGAAAACTTCATGCTACTCACTCTCATTTACTCTGAACTTCGATTGAGGTTCAGAGAATGCCGACACCCTTTTCCTTTCCTCTTTAGAAATCCCCAGCAGCTTTCATTTCTTAATTTTGTTAGAATGAGTTTCTTTATGAATACCTAATTTGGATAGTTTGCATTCTTTACATATTGGTTGTTACTATTTTGTATTTCATAACACTGAAATTTAGAATGCTTGAGCATCTAAATATTCTGGCTGTATTAATAAATTTTCCTAACAGTTGCAAATTTTGCTGATTGATGATTGGATGAACATTTGGAAAATAAACCTTAACGGTTAAATATCATCTTCTCTGTCGTTATTGTGAAGCCATATTGGTTTTCACTGTATTTGAATGAAGCTGCAATATCAGCTCCCTTTCAACGTTTCAAGTCGACAACCAAAGGACCATACGACCTGTGGGGGATTCTATCTGATGATTTTACCAAGAGATTGCGATTCAAATACCCCTGTTCCATCACACATACACATGAAGCATCAAAAGGAAATTTTACAAAACCTTAATAAACAGATTATAACTATTTCCTACTGCAGTACCTGCCTTATAAGTAAATTATTATGTGTCTTTGAGGGTAAGCATCAGGTACTGGATAGCTATTACCTAATAACTCCTCCTTAACAATAAGCACACTAACTAAATAAAGCTTTTACAAAGTTTGTGAAAGAGTGTGGTAGGGGAGAGCACCAGAGCACAATATAGACTCAGGGACCAATCGTCTGCCAAGATGGCAATCACTGGCACAGAAGAGAAATGGAGCACCTGTAGACAATACAAGTAATGTGACCCCTCCCCTTTGTGAATTAATAAAAAGAGTTTGCTGGGGAGTAGGCAGTGATGTAGAGCACAATTCCAACTCTCAAACCAACTTTCTTTTTTAAGTATTTTTTTTTTGATGTAGCACTGTTTCATTTAAGGAAAATGGGCTTAATTTTAAAAAGAAATACTTTATTTAAATGCAATCAAGGGCATGGTGGTCAAGGATTATATGACAATATCCTGAACCAACTGGTGAGCAAACCGAGTTGCAATTTATTAATTATAACCACACCTGTCCTCACTATTAAGGCTAACTAATCATTATATAACATTGTAGATCATCAACACCCTAAGTGAAGTACTATTATCATGGATCGAATATAATAAAAAGGAAGAATCATATGAAATGAATATCAACATATAAAAGTTGAAATAAACTCCTTAAGTAAGTAACTACCTAGTGAATCAATGGGGAGTGGATGATTATGAACGCTTGCCACTGTAGTGCTACTATGGAGAGTGTGGTTTTCACACCAATGGTATGACTGTTACTCCTTCAAAATGTTAAATTCCTTGGTATGAACGGCATGAGGATTGAATGAGTTCTTATAAAAATAAAGGGGAGTGGAGGATCATGAATGCTTTCTATCGTAATAATAATCTGGAAAGTTTGGTATGACTGCTATTCCTCTATATTTTAAACAGCATGGTATGAATGGTATGGCTAATGAATGAGTTTTAAAATGCATCCAGTGCCTGTAATTGGTAAATTCCCCTTTGTTGAACATTTATATATGTATTGTTTTTACTTCCAGAACCATCAACATTGTTTTTAAGTTATAAATTTGTCCTGAAGAAGGTGGTGTCAACCAATTCCTATCCACCGAAACGCTGCGTCGACAACTGTTTTTTAATATAGTTTTGTTTTTAATATATTCTTACTAAATGTGTATATCCTGTATGTATGTCTCTAAACAAAAGATTTAATTATACAAGCTTTATTTGCACATGACAGTTTATCGCAGTATATGTATTGAGACAAAATTGTGAGAATTGTAATACTACTAAAGGATGTGCCAATTCACTATTGAGATATAGGATAAGGATTTTTGATATAGACAGGTGAGATGCTATATAAAGAGAACTGCACACTCTCAAACAAAGTTCTTTATGCTTTTTTATGAATTGATTTGTTGGTTTTTTTATAAAAAAAAGATGTGTACAATTATTTTGTAAATAAAGGAGGAGATATTTTTACTAAAAACAAGGCCTAGTCTGTATGCATTGCTTGTATGAATGAGTATGATACATGTGAAGAATAGCTAAACCAGAAAGGATAACATAGGGAACATTTTCCTTTATAGGTTTTCTTAACCCAGTTCCCTTTGTACTTGAAGGGTTTCTCTCTTATTTTTCTTTGTGTCTGCTGATCCCAGCAGGCCACCATCTCTTGATGGAATCCAAAAAGACTAAGGGCCTGATTAAGAGTTTGGCAGTCTTGGCGGGCCGCCATGCCAGCGCCTTGGTCCAAGTCCGAGTGGAATACAGGTCGGGCGGTCTTGTGGTGGCAATCCCACGCCGGTGCCTTTCTAAGTGTCATAGGAGAGCCTTAGAAAGGCACTGCTGTGGGAGCTCTGCAGCCCATTCCTGCACAGACCGAAATGCACAATGTTGTGCATGTCGTTCCGGCAGGAACAAGTGGTGCATACAGACAGGGGAGCACATCAAGTGCCCCCCTGCATGCACCCCCCTGGCCCTGTAGGGCCTCCTTAGTTTCCTCACCACCACACTTTTAATGCAGCCTCAGACCACTGCATCCCCGGTGGTAGCAGTGGTCTTATGGTGGTCCGACTTCCAAAGTTGTAATACAGCGGTCGGACCGCCGGTACGGCAGTAGCCGCCCTGCTAATGTGGGTTTGGTGGTCCATCGGACTGCCAAACTCATAATTAGCCCCTAAGTCACAGTTTGTGACTTATTTTATTAATTTTCATGAGGTAGGTCAGATTGTGATCCACTCCTAATACGAATTTTGCAAACCAACCTATTAACACATAGGTTAGTGTTCAAAAATTCAACACTGGTCACAATTTGCAACCAGTGTTTTGCGACCAGCATTTTGTACATCAGGCCCATGGTCCTTAATAATATAGAATAGATTTTTACTGGGCTGCTGGTAAAGAAGGTTGGAACACCAGCACAGTACACCAAAAACAAATTGGGGAACTGGAGTTGGTCATAGTCCTGACCACAATTAGTTCAAAGGATTACGGTATTGCTTTAGCTCTCTCACAGGATATCTGTCTAAAGGTAGGGGAAACAAGATACATGCTGGATGGGGCAATCTTTAATAGAAGGAAAGGAAATCACACAAGGTAAGAAAATGACAGAAGGCACCAAAGGAGACAAAATCTAGGTGCAGATTTAAATCAAAGCAACAAAGAACCAAAGCAGAAAAAATAAACAATTAGCGACCATGTGGAAGATATTTGTCCTATTAGAGATCTATTTGTACTTGACAAAGAATTAGATAAGACTGCAGCTCACATGTTGCAAAAACCTGGTTACTGAGGGTACGTATGCTATGATTGATCAGAACATACGAAAGCCATCAACAGCCAACTCGCCACATTCATTGAAGAACACAACATCCTCGACTCCTCCCAATCCGGCTTCAGAAAAAACCACAGTACGGAAACCGCCCTCCTCGCCGCAACAGACGGCATCCGCACCCTACTGGACAAAGGAGAAACAGTAGCCCTCATCCTCCTCGACCTATCAGCGGCGTTCGACACAGTCTCCCACCGCACCCTAATACACAGACTCCACGACGCAGGAACCCAGGACAAGGCCCTCGACTGGATCCGCTCCTTCCTCTCCGGCAGGACGCAGCGGGTCAGACTCCCCCCTTTCCTCTCGGACCCCACACCTACCACCTGCGGAGTCCCCCAGGGCTCCTCCCTCAGCCCGACGCTCTTCAACGTCTACATGGCTCCACTCGCCCCCATCGTCAGAACCTACGGACTCAACATTGTGTCATACGCAGACGACACCCAGCTCATCCTCTCCCTATCCAACAAGCCCAACACCGCCAGACGCAACTTTCGAGAAGACATGGAAGCCGTCGCCAAATGGATGAAAAACAGCTGCCTACAAGTAAACACCAACAAAACAGAAGTACTCATCATGGGCCCAAACCCCAATGCCTGGAGCGACACCTGGTGGCCCCCCGCCCTCGGAAACCCGCCAACCCCCACGGACCACGCACGCAACCTGGGAATCATCCTGGACTCCGAGCTCAAAATGGACCGCCAGATCAACTCTGTCTCGTCTTCCTGCTTCCACACCCTCCGCCTCCTTCGTAAGACCTTCGTAAGACCTTCAAATGGATCCCACTCGAACACCGAAAGACCGTCACTCACGCCCTGGTCACCAGCAGACTCGACTACGACAACGCACTCTACGCCGGAATAAACAAAAACCTCACCCGCAAGCTACAGAACATCCAGAATGCCGCCGCAAGACTGGTCCTCAACCTGCCAAAACACTGCCACATCTCCCAGCACCTGCGCACACTCCACTGGCTCCCTGTCGAGGTGAGAATCACCTTCAAGATGCTCACCCACGCACACAAGGCCCTCCACGGCACCGGACCAGCATACCTGAACAGCCGACTCAAATTCCACGCACCCCAAAGGACCCTACGATCAGCCCAGCTCTCCTACGCCGTTGTCCCCCACACCAGAAAGACCAGATCCGGAGGCCGCTCCTTCTCCTTCCTCGCGGCCAAAGCATGGAACGCCCTTCCGCTCCACCTCAGACAGACAACATCGCTCCCCATCTTCTCAAGAAACCTCAAAACCTGGCTCTTCGACAGACCCCCTCCTTGATGGATGGAACCTGCACCCCCCACCCCTAGCGCCTTGAGACCCTTACGGGTGAGTAGTCGCGCTTTAACAAACCCCTGATTGATTGATTGAATCTGCAACATCCCCAGTTTTTCACCACTCCATATTCCTCCCAGATGCTTCCAATGCAGCAAGGAGGGGACTTGAGGGAAACAAAAATTCTCCGGAGGCTGAGTCTTAAGTAGCCGGGAGATAAGGATATCCTGATATGTAGATTGTTTCCTCAGGCCTGAGTACAGAGTGTTGCATGAATCGGTGCAAGACATAATATATGTAAACCTAGTATTGCTTGTTTAGATTTTTTGTTTCTTGGGGCCTATAATGTACCACATATTATTGTACTGCTATTGACCAAAAGGCTGGGGCTTGGGTGTGGGATGAAAAAAGCATATCCAGCACTAATGCCTGGTTGGCAGATCACGAATATTTCAATGACCAATTAGAAATATACTATGCTACCTAAACCCCGAGTAGTAGAACGAAGGACATTTGTTATCCTCTACTTAACTAGTGCGACTCCCCAGGACTAGCCTTATGGCTGGCATTACACAAATTGAACCAGCGAAGGGAGCACCCCTGTAGGTTTCAAAATAATCATAGGGCTATGCCCCTTATGTTACGCTATTAGATTAGCCTTATATAGCTAAATATAGCAGTGGTAGTCATCTATATTGACAACCCACTGAGCTATTTTAAGCAAGATGATGTTTTACAGAACAGGTTAGTCTTGGACAGGTGGCAGCCATTTTGTATACTGGCCGCCATCTTACATTATGGCTATGTTTAAGCATGCGGTGAGCTCTAAACTGCGAATGAGGTAGGCCCAGACAGCTGCGCCATGACACTTGTTGTTCACCTGATAAGTATACGCCCAGTTTCGTTTCTTTATCCAATAAGGGGCGCTGCCTCACTTATGAATAAGCCTTTCTGTGTGCGTAAGTAATATTCTATTTGCAGCACCTCTCCTACGTTGGGAGGAGCAGGGATGCAGCTGGCTGACCTTGGCCAAGAGATACCGTGTGCCTGCCTCGGGCTGGTGATGTACGCCCCTCTGCCTCCCTAAAGTACGCATCCCTAAACCTGTAACTTTCCCTTGTAGGTGTGCTTTAGATGTGTATGACGTGTTTGATGTATCATACTATGTTGCGCTTCATTATTGAGTCAGTCCATTAGCAAGCATTGCATGGTGCATGTTGTATTTGGGCTCCTCTGCAGAGTATAGATAATAAACTGCTTGTTTGCATTCTCTACTGGCTGACCGACTCTTCGTTGATATAGGTAAGGCCGAGAGGTGGTGTAGTAACCCGAGTGACCCTATATGGGTCACTTCCATCAGTTGCCGCCCGAACAGGGACCCCGCGATTAATCACCCATCACACCCGTAAACGAGTCGTGAGGTCGGGGTGCAGGCTGGTCTAGCGGGCGGATTGGGAGCCCCCACAAGATAGAGCTCTGTTTCTGTGGCTTGCCCCGCCCGTCTGATCGAGGGTGCCCTGCCTAGTGGTGATACGCCGGGGTCCAGAGATGGCGAGACGTTGGAGCTGACCAGATTGGTCTGGAGAGTCGGCGGTAGAGAATCACGTGTGAAACCTGCGTTTGACAGGTGAGTGACTTTGTGTACATTTAAGTACTTGAAAATTTACTGGCGCCAGTCCTGAGGTGGTGTTTGACTGAACCGTGCGAGGCAGACCGTTGACCGCCTTTCGGTGTGAACTTGAACTGCTCCGGGTGATTTGGGTTTTTCAGACCCGTCTCATAGTGGTTCTCGGGTAGCACCGGGAGGGGCAGGGCCTTCGGGCGTGTTTCGTGGACGGAGCCACACTACCGACTTGAGGGAGACAGAACCGATCGGTCTGTGCTCCATAAGTGGTACCGGACTGTGAGGGTGAGGTCGCCCATCGAGCTGTATCTCAGTGGTCTTGAGCCACAGATGAGATGAGCCTTAGTGGCGAACCTCACGGGCAGTGCCAGACCGCGTTTGACAAGGCAGAACCTTGAGTTGTACCCTTAAGTATTGTGGACAAGCTACTTGGGCTGTGCTTTAATAGCGAGTTTGAACTGTGTTGTGTGAACGAGTGCTGGGGCTGAATCTCGTGGTGGTTTGAGAGTCGTTAATGGCTCTACGAGCTACAAGATGCGGGATAGGCTTTAGATCGTGTCTAATCACAACAGGGTCGAGCTGGGCTATCCATACACGTAACAGGGATTCTTAGGTGGTGCTTAGTGAAAGGCTGTTTGGGCCGTGTTATATCGCATACCTTAAGAGGTCTGTTCGTGCTGATTTTTGAGTGTATTTTGTGTACGATTTTCGGACAGAGAAGTGGATTTGCTTTGCGCTTGCGCAGTGGGAATTGTGTAAGTATCTTATATTAAGATGCCGTGTTTTAGTAAACTTGGATGTTTTGTATGTCGATGTTGTTGTTAAAGTGATCGACTGGAGGAAAGACAACCTGCTCCTCCCCGAATTTTGATATGTACATAAAGCACGGTATTGGCCTTATTGTGTTTAGCACCTTATGGCATAAATATACGAAGGACAATGCTGATTTGCAGTGGCCACTTGTTGGCTCGTTCAATGAACAAAAGTTGAATTTTCTAGAAGGAAAGCTGTTTGCTAAGAAGAGTAGGCAGTCAATGTTTGATATGTTGAGGGTTTGGCAGAAGGAGGCAAAGCAGCGGCGAATTAGAGAGGAAAAAAATAAGAGGAAAAGACAGGCGCTGATGATCGCGCAGAAAGCCATGGCTTATGATAAAGCGACAGTAAACAAAGGTGTTGAGTGCACAGATAGGGCGTTTCGGCTGCAAGCTGAGAAGAGTTATGTCGTTCAAAATTAAGGTGATGCTTTTGTTGAAGATATGTTAGACACCCAACCCCCACCACCTTATGCTCCTCCACGGATATATCCTATTGTTACAGCTTCCCAGGCCCCGGCTTCAAGGGCTCTGGCTTCGGTTCTTGGCCCCACCAGTCCTCCTCCTCCTAACATTCCGGGTCTACATTTGACGCCTTCTGGGTATTATACTGCTTTATCGATGTCCGGGTTGGAGGGTAATAGCTCTCCGTCTGTGGCACCTGTTTCTGCATTTTCTGGTTCGACTTTCTTTACTCCCTCTAGTCAAGATCGTTCATTGATGGTACCTGTCTCTTCATCCACTCTTTCACCGGCGGATGTTTCACTTCCCATGATGCAATTCGACAGAACGCCTGTGAGTGGAATGTCCCCGGGAAGTCGAGTGAAAGTGCAAGAACGCGTGAGTAGGGTGTTGGTGCGTTCTGCAGTAAGTAATCAAGAAAAGGAGATGGTGGCGAATCAGGCTGCGCAGTGGATTCGAAATCCGATCTATATGGTTGAGGATGTATGGAGTGTGATGAGACAGTATGAACGGCTTATGCAACAACTTGCGCTTAAGCATATGTGTACAATGCTGATGAGTTTGTGGGAGCAGCGCTTTAATGCTGAGGTCCCAAGGGAGGTTTCTGAGATACGAGATGAAGTGTATGGTTCCGGTATGGATCCTGCTGCTGTGTTGAATAAAGTTACTACTTTGTTAAAATATCGAGGTAGGATGCTTAAAGAGGGTTCCACAGCATTAGCGCAGTTCCCTATGAGAGAAGTTCACCCCATATATCATCCCGAGACACCAGCAGAAATAAATGTAGCGGGTGACATTGTTCGGCCCCGGGAGGGGCACAGTTTCAAGAACAATGGGTTTATACCCCCTGGAAGAGAAGCGAAGTACTTTCTCTTAAAAATCAGTTGCCAGATCCCAGAAAGAATCCGACTGCTTATTATAAAGAACTGACAGAAGCGGCCGATTCGACTGTTATGATGTTAGCTGACATTATGTTGTTTTTTGGGTTCCTGGTGCCGATTGATATATGGAGGCAGGTGCACTTGGTGGATCACGTGGTAGAGTTAGGAGCAACATGGGATCAGATAAAGCTGTGGGATCAAGAACGTAAGCCAGGTGAGAAGCCAAGAGCGGAAGTGTTAGCTTTTCCTGGCCGAATTTTTACGTACATGCATTCATTTATTGCTCCCAAGAAAGTGGATTGGGATAAACTTACAGCATGTTGTCAAAAGAAAGAGGAGAGTGTGTCAGATTTCTTTACTAGGTACGAGGGGGTGTTTTTGGATTTCAGTGATCAGGATTTGTCAGTGGATGGTGGAGTCCGGCTGTTTGTTGACATGTTTGTTAATAATTTGCTTCCTGAGATTGCAGCCCAGATGAAGGCAGCGGAAAGTACCTGGTCCACGTCCACTCCCTCGGGAATATTGAGTATGGTGCAATATTATGAACATCGAGAGAACGAACAGAGGCAGGTTGTAGAGAAGAAAAGGAAGGAATTGAAGACAAAGGTGTTGTTGCAGCAGGTGCAGGGAAGTAGTGGAAGAGGAAGGGGTCAGCCGCAAGTGCAGCAGCGATGGTCCGTACCATGAGGTGGTGGAACGAGTGCTCCATATGTACCTGTGGGACCTAATCAATGTGCATATTGTCGGAAGGAGGGGCATTGGTGAAATGAGTGCCCTGAATTGCTACAGGCTGGTGGGATCCCTAGAAGAGGGAGTTTTCGGGGACGTGGCAGAGGAACAGGAAGTCAGGGTGAGAGAAGACCAGAACGAACTGAGAATGTTGAAAAGGATCAGAATTACTTTGATGATCCTAGAGGACGAAAGTATTGTCGCGAGGATTATGATGTAGATGAAGGAACAGGGATGTCCATCCACAGCTAGGACAGCGACGAACAGGGTGGGGGACCAGTTTCGGTGAATGTAGATCAACGCGGACCCTATGTTGCTGCGGGTTTGCTTGGTACCTTTCAAAAGTTTTTGATTGACACGGGTGCTATGAACAGCTCCGTTTCCCATTCGCTAGTCCCTGGGGCAGCTCTGTCTGGCAAGAATAAAGTTTCAGTGGGATTTTCAGGTACGCCGGTTGTTAGTCCCATCTCTAAGCCCCTTGCTTTGACAATTGGTCCGTTTTCAGTGAAATCCTGGTTACTTTTGACTTCAAATTGTGGGGAAAATTTAATGGGGCTTGATCTGTTGAAAAGGCTGCATGCAACCATTTTCTGTTCCCCAGACGGTGTTTACATGACGATTGGACCTGATGTGGCACGGGCGAAGCAACACTTTGCCAAAGACGCCCCTCTCCCCGATGAGTTCAAGAACGTGCCTAGTATGCTGTGGGCTACAGGTGACACGGACGTAGGACTGTTGCAGGTACCGCCAGTGTCTATTCAGGTTAAGTACAATGTTTCTCTGCCTCGTATTCCACAGTATAAAATATCGCAGACAGGAGAGACTGCTTTGTTGAAAATCATAAATGATTTAATTGCGTCTGGTGTGGTTGAGGAAACAGTTTCTAATGTGTGCAACAGTCCTATTCTTCCGATTCTTAAAAAGGCCCCGACAGATTCACCTGATGCCCATTCTGATGTGTACCGATTTATTATTGATCTTAGGGAAATTAATAAAATAGTGGTACCACAATTTCCTGTTGTTCCTGATATCACTTCGATTTTGACTATGATCCCTCCTACAGCTCAGTATTTCTCTGTGATTGATTTGAAGAATGCGTTCTTTAGTATTCCGATTCATCCTGATTCCAGGTATCTTTTCGGGTTCAATTTATCTGGCAGAAGCTTTGTGTTCTGTCGCGCTCCTCAAGGGTATACTGAAAGTCCTAGTATATATAGTCAAGCCTTGAAAGCGCAATTGGACTCGCTAGTGCTTCCGGTTGGTAATGTATTGTTGCAATATGTTGGCGATCTCCTCGTGGCTTCTGATACTGAAGAAGGATGTAAGGAAGCCACGGTCAAATTGTTAATACATCTGGCACAAAATGGACATAAAGCGTCCCTTTCTAAGTTTCAGTATTGTCGACAGGAGGTTACCTATTTAGGTCACCTCCTATCGAAG
Source organism: Calotriton arnoldi (assembly GCA_963921515.1). Lineage (NCBI taxonomy): Eukaryota > Metazoa > Chordata > Amphibia > Caudata > Salamandridae > Calotriton > Calotriton arnoldi. The sequence continues at coordinate 907,123 of CAWUFW010000868.1, read as the reverse complement.
GAGGTTAGAAGATTGACACCTGAACGTATTTCTGTAATCAATAATATGGGCGTGCCAAAGACACAGAAAGAAGTGCGAGGTTTCATTGGAATGACCTCATACTGTCGACATTGGATCCCCAACTATTCTCTGATTGTGAAACCCCTCCTTTATTTAACTACGAAAGATGTGTGTGAACCCTTGCCGTGGACGCTTGAGTGTCAACATGCCTTCGAGCAACTGAAGCATGCGCTTTGTTCTGCTCCTGTCCTTGGTACTCCTGACTATTGGAAGCCCTTTGTATTGTATGTACATGAAGTGGATGGTTGTGCGTTGAGTGTCTTGACACAGGTTTTCGGTGGTAAGTATCGGCCCTGTGCTTATTTTTCTGCAGTCCTTGACAATGTGGCTAGAGCGCTCCCGAGCTGTCTGAGAGCCGCTGCTGCGGTGGCAATTGCAATCAGACAATCGGCAGGGCTCGTTCTTGACACTGACCTAACGGTCATGGTACCCCATTCTGTAGACACTCTATTGAATAGAACGCAGACGCAGCACCTTACTAGTGCGCGTCTGACTGCATTTGAGCTAACTTTGTTCGCTCCACATGTCACCATTAAACGATGTGTCACTCTGAATCCAGCCACATTACTACCCCTCCCTTCGACGAGTCATTATGCAGATGCGCATGACTGTATGTACAGAACAGAGGAAGAAACGAAGGGACGTGTAGACCTGACTGATGTTCCCTTATCTGACCCCCAAGGGGAACTATATGTCGATGGCTGCTGCCTTAAGCTACCAGATGGCACTACTTTTGCCGCATATGCGATCACCACATTGCGCACAGTCGTAGAGACTTCCCGCGTCCCATATCAATCTGCCCAAGCTGCTGAGTTAGTAGCCCTGTTGAGAGCTTGTGAGTTAAGTGAGAAGATGGCTGTTAATATTTACACCAACAGCCAGTACGCGTTTGGAGTCGCTCATAATTTTGGGCGGCTCTGGGCGGAAAGGGGGTTCCTGACATCCCATGGGTTGAAGATACAGCATGGCCCGTTAATCCATAGATTGCTGTCAACTTTGATGTTACCCAAAAAGCTGGCAATAATAAAATGCAGTGCCCACAAGGTAGTTACTGATGACGTGGGTAGGGGCAATGCATTTGCGGATCAAACAGCTAGAGAAACTGCTAGATCGAAGATGAGTAAGATGTTTATGGCAGGATCTGCTAGGTGGGTCCCTGATAATGCGATGTATGAGAACACTGTAAGTAGTGTTAAGGACATACAGAATGAGGCCACAACAGATGAAGTGACTGTATGGCAGGAAAGGACAGGTACTCTAGATGAGGATGGGTGCTGGACTTATTTGTCTGACAGCCGGAGATGGCTGTTGCCCAATGCATATGTTTTCCCAGTTGTCACTATGGCTCATGGTCCCGCTCATATTAGCGCAAAAGGGATCTGTAAATTGTTAGACCCAGTGTCGCGAAATGATCTCATTCCCAAGGTAGCTGCCCATTTAGTGAAACATTGTATGATTTGCTTAAAGCATAATCCTGGGAAAGGTACTCCTGTGCCTTCTGGGAATTTCGCACCACCCTCATTTCCCTTTGAGGTTCTCCAAATGGACTTCATTGAGCTAGAACGAGTGAATAATTTGAAGTACGTTCTAGTGGTCGTGTGTGCTTTCAGTAAGTGGGTGGAGGCGTACCCTGTGAAGGAAAATACTGCTAACGCAAGTGCGAAAGCACTCATAAAAGAGTTCTTCCCTCGTTTCGGTTTGCCTCGGGTGATCTGGAGTGACAACGGCAGCCATTTTAATGCCCGAGTCACGCAGTTGCTGTGGGAAGGGTTGCACATAATTCAGAAGTTTCATGCAGCAAATCACCCCCAATCTGCAGGTCTTGTGGAGAAATATAATGGAACGCACAAGTTGAAGCTAGCTAAGATCCAATAGAGCACAGGCCTGAAGTGGCCGGATGCGTTACCATTAGCCCTTTTGTCCACAAGAATGACCGCACACACGAGGACTGGTCTATCTCCCTATGAGGTAGTTTTCGGGCGCCCTGCCAATATATGGGGTGTCCCTAGGCCAAAACGATTTAGTGAAATCGAGTATCCGATGATGATAGATTACCTGTATGAGTTAACTAAAAATCTTCGTTCTTTTCATCAGCAGATCGGAGAGTCACTGAGACCACTTCCAGAGAGTCCCGGACATAAGTTGCAGCCCGGTGACTGGGTTCTAATCCGAAACTTTGCGAGGACAAAGGCTCTGGAGCCCCGTTGGCATGAACCGAAGCAAGTCCTCCTTGCAACGAGGACTGCGGTGAAGGTGGATGGGAGAAAGAATTGGATACATGCCCACCAGACCAAAAGAATACCGCTGCCACTCCCTTATGACCGATGGGTCCAAGAAGGAATCGGAGATCATGAATGTGAGCACGTACCAAGGTTCATCCCGTTTTTGGATACTCGGCTAACTTGGACGGAGACAGAAAAAGAGAACGAAGATGTGTTATTGGAAGCTGTCCCTCCTGAAATAAGGGCAGCACGAGAGTCCTCTGACACTGAACAACGAGTGTTGGAGTCTGGGAGCTTTGTTGAGCCTGAGTCTTTGTTGCTTTTTTCTGATCAAACAGTGCCTGGGTCTGTAAGATATAATCTACGCCCACAACAAAAGAAGAGCACCAGAGGGAAATAGAGAGTTATGGATTTGAGTTTATGGTAAGAGCACAATATCTGTAGTGCCTGCCACAAAAGAGAGACACTGGTGCACTGCTTTGAAACATTTAAACATTCGAGTGAGCTGTGGGTGTTTGCCAGGAGGGCCCCCCAACTGACACAAAGAAGGATTGGATTACTGAGTAGGCCTAGACTGTGAGGCCCCCCGCGGAGGAAGTCACCTGTTACAGTATGATGGACAATAGAAGCCTACCAAAGAGGCTTAGAACGGACTTTGGCGTAGTTGATCATTGATTGAAGAAGGTCGCAAGTGACTCCATCATTATTGAAGAAAGTAGGTGTTAGATATGTTCCTGTTTGGGCGAGTTGTCGCGCAAGAGGAGCAGCCTCTGGCGGCCCCGCCCTTAGGTCAAAATGATCCTGGATGGCCTCGTTGGACCACTAAAACCAAAGTTGTGGTTTTATTCTGCATTTTGTTGTTATGATTATATTGTTTGGTGTGATATTTTATTTAGAAATTAAGCATCCAATGCATGTTCTGATAGGGACTACTCCTGATCCGCCTGAGCATTCGTTTGTTTCCCTAGTTCCACATAAAGAAAGACATAGGCAGACGTATTTTGGAAATGCTTTTCTTCAAATGCTCCATGAAGTACACCAAACGACTAATGCGACAAAGTGTTGGATCTGTGGTTTACTTCCTTCTATGACTCATAAGAATGATCTTCTTATATCCTTGCCTCTGTCATATCTAGGGAGTTGTGAAGCATGGTTCCAGCTCCTTACTGTAGTGTATACCCACTCACATGCAGATACTGCCCAACTGACTAAAGAAGATTATGAAGCAGTGTTGGAATACATAGTGATGCACCAGGGATACACTCCCGGAAAAGGAGGGAAGGCAGGTACTTTGCATCCAGATGCCTGTATGAATATTTATGAGCAAAGTGCAAACATTTCTTGGGTAAAAGATGAGATGATGGAATTCCAAGGGTTTAATATAACAGAGTATTTTAGATCCTTTCATGAGAGAAATATCCCAGATAGTGAGGTCCTACCCATTCCAATAATTGATACACCAGCCCCATTTTGTGTAGAAGGGTTTGGGAGTGTTCCTGTGGGGCAGAGTCATTGTAATTATACGTTGTCATTGAACACGACAAGTAGTCCACCGTTGCTTACACCCCCAAATGTATATTTTGTCTGTGGGACACATGCTCATGTATGGCTCCCTAGGGGGTGGGAAGGACGCTGTTATGTTTCTTTCCTTCTACCCCCAGTTTACTTAGCCCCATCCAATTATCATAAGGATCATAAGTTGCAGCAAAGGGGTACCTCATTGTCACGAGTAAAGAGGATTGTCAACACTGAAGATGTTGATCAGACAGATACCACGATGCAGCAATTTGCTGATGCTATGAAGGGATTGTTGCCTCTATGGGGACCTATGTATAATAGTAGGCGAATTCACCATCTTACTAGAGTAGTGGAAGCAGTCATTAACACTACTGCTGGTATACTCACGAATATTACAGCTGAGCTTCAGGCGACCAGGCTCGTTGCTCTTCAAAACCGGATTGTCCTTGACGTCATTCTTGCAGACAGGGGTGGAGCCTGTCATGTGATTGGTAGCAGCTGCTGCGTTTACATACCAGACCACACTCCTACCGTTTATTCAGCTATTCAGAAACTCCATAGGTTAGCCTCTGAAATACATGAAGATAACGGTACAGGGTCTCTGACACAGTGGTTCTGGGGCCGAATGTCCGCATGGGGATGGAAGATTCTCATGGGTTTAGTAGTAGTTGCAGGGATCATCTTCACTTGTTGCCTTTGTGTGAACTGTCTTCCATCCTGTTGCACTTATTGCATGGCTAAACTCACCCCCTCTGTTCCAATAAGTGAGTCTAAAGCCAGGGATGCGATTATGATGCTGAAGGAACTTCAAGAACTGATGGATATCAACGAAGGCATTTTCGAGGACTAAAGATTCGAATTCAACAGAATCTCGCCTTAGTTCTGCACAGTTGCATAACCCCCCCCGGTTTCCTCATGCTGACGACTGATAAAGACCCTGCCTGATGGCCTCTGTACTTCTATATTTAGCTTATAACGCTAAAAGGAGGGTCTGTAGGTTTCAAAATAATCATAGGGCTTTGCCCCTTATGTTACGCTATTAGATTAGCCTTATATAGCTAAATATAGCAGTGGTAGTCATCTATATTGACAACCCACTGAGCTATTTTAAGCAAGATGATGTTTTACAGAACAGGTTAGTCTTGGACAGGTGGCAGCCATTTTGTATACTGGCCGCCATCTTACATTATGGCTATGTTTAAGCACGCAGTGAGCTCTAAACTGCTAACGAGGTAGGCCCAGACAGCTGCGCCATGACACTTGTTGTTCACCTGATAAGTATACGCCCAGTTTTGTTTCTTTATCCAATAAGGGGCGCTGCCTCGCTTATGAATAAGACTTTCTGTGTGCGCAAGTAATATTCTATTTGCAGCACCTCTCCTACGTTGGGAGGAGCAGGGATGCAGCTGGCTGACCTTGGCTAAGAGATACAGTGTGCCTGCCTCGGGCTGGTGATGTACGCCCCTCTGCCTCCCTAAAGTATGCATCCCTAAACCTGTAACTTTCCCTTGTAGGCGTGCTTTAGATGTTTATGACGTGTTTGATGTATCATACTATGTTGCGCTTGATTATTGAGTCAGTCCATTAGCAAGCATTGCATGGTGCATGTTGTATTTGGGCTCCTCTGCAGAGTATAGATAATAAACTGCTTGTTTGGATTCTCTACTGGCTGACCGACTCTTCATTGATATAGGTAAGGCCGAGAGGTGGTGTAGTAACCCGAGTGACCCTATACGGGTCACTTCCATCACCCCAGAGATGCAATGGAGAGGTGGCCTGGCGTGCAGACGGTCTATGACAGGATCATTCCTTGACGGTAATGCCTGCCCCTTCCCCGGCAGGCTTCTGCTTGACCATAGACCGGACTGCCACGAAGTCTATGTTGGTTTAGAGGCGAACTGAACTTAAAGCATGGCAACATAGTCTGCTCGCCTGGGAGAGTGTTGACATAACTACTTGTGTGAGAGATGGATTACTGGTGGAGGCTGAGACAATACCTCATGCTTTACTGTCTGGAAACATTTGTATACAATAAAAAAAGGTTGTAAATGATTTCAGCATTATGGGCTTTGTAACAGAAGGGTATTATAATTCCATATTTAAAACAACACCTATAAAACACTCGAATTAACCCTCTAAATATCATAGATTTTTTAAATTTAGCGCTTGGATCATCAGGTTGGATGCACACCTGAAGAATGGAGAAAAGCTAACAGATTCACTTTCCGAGGTATGATGATTCAACAGCCAAAGTCTCCTCAAAAGAGGATCCCGGTACTAAAGCTGACGTCAAAAGTGTCCCTCTTCTGAGCAGACTGTTTTTTATCCAGTAGGTTTAAGTTTTGGCATAGATTTTTCACTTGCCCTTTAATGACTATGCCTCTGCCCTTTGACATTGTCAAAACGGGTTGGGAGGATGGATGATGTTAAAATTATGCTCCCCCCTGAAATAATTTCTGCGGACACCCATGGCTCTAAGTGTATGCAGTAGGCCCTCAGCGCACTGACATGCTTGTTGTGTGCACTGAAGCAAAATAAAGAGTCAAAAACTCAGGCGCCTGGCTCCTTGGACATCGCATGACAGAGGTGCATGCTCACTGTAATGCAGCAAACACTCCCATCCCAACAGTCAACCAGAACAAATGGCAATGCTGTCTGCATAGTCCACACCAAGTAGAGCAGACTTAAAAAAGCTCAAAACCGGCAGAGTTTCTGCAACACTAAGAGCAGAACCCTAAAGAAATATCACTTCCCCTCTTCAAAGCTTTCTGCAATGCTCCTCACAAGTAGGAATGGATGGATTACAAAATGTTCTTTCTGTGAGTTTTGAGTGTCTATTCCAGATCTGCATCTACAGATGGGAAAAAGGTGGGAAAAATGTAGATGCAATGATGGTCCTCATTTCTTGCTGACTCCCCTCTCCTCTGTAGGAAACCCAGGCCTTAATGACTCCAAAGTGGTCCGGGAAAGCATGGTCGCGTTCCAGTTATTATGATTGGAGCCAATCAGAACTGCTTAAACACAAGAATTTTTGTATCAACTATTCTGGATGGTCGCTTTTTGACCAGTAATCATTGGTCCCTGTGTATAAGCAATTAGGGTTGGCTACTGGGTAGCTAGTCAAAATGTTTGGTGTTCACCATGCTTCCAGAACCGATTCTGTGGTCTAAAAGGTGAGCGAAAAGCATGAGGGTATATCAGAGTGCCACATAAATGCTGAGAGGTGAATTCAGTTGTACAGGATGCAGGTGGAGTACAGCATTCCCCCTACATCTACACACACACACACACACACACACACACACGCACGCACATTGCAGTCTTCTGTGCCGGACCAGCCTAGTTCAAGCTTTGAGGTACAGACCTGCTACTGGAATTTGCAAATAATAGAATTATTTCTGTTGTGCATCAATATATGATTTAGGGATGCATTCAGTGTGTGTACAACAAAGGGGCCTTGGATCAACAATTATGAAAATATGCAATATAATGAAGAGAGGAATTTGTATGCTTTTCTTGGAAGAGCACGCTCATAGGCGAAGAGGGAGGGGGCTGAAATATCTTGGTACTAGTCGGAAGGCCCACGCCAGGCACAATGGGCAGTGAAAGGACATGCTTGTCAGCAGTCTGCCCTTTGATTTCATCTGCTTTCATCCATCCTTTCTCACCTGGCCTTATTTGCAGGGCTCAGCAAGAGAGCGGATCCCCGTAGGGCGACGTCGTCTGGAGCCGAAGTCCCCAAGCCCCTCTATACATAAGAGTTGACATTCTGATTAATGGGGTCTTGCTTTGGTTTCCGCCCTGGTCCAATGTGTGCGTCATCTGCATATAATTGCTGACCTATAGCAGCCCAGCCATTTCTGCCAGGGCTTGGTTCAGTTCCCTTGCGACCAGATCTCATGTCTTATTAACGCTGCTAGCAATGATTTCTAAGTATCCAAGGCTGGCATTGGCGCTCAGAATGCTCTAACAGAAACTGCCGGGAATTTGGGAGTCTAAAACAAGACAAAGAACTAGGCCAATGCATACTGCGAGGCCTACATTCACACTGCTGCCGATAGATGCGTCTTCTTCTCACTCTACGTAACACCACTTCCCCTAATTAGGGCGCGAACAATGTCAACAAGAACACGTTGTGCGTTTCTCTGGATGTTGTATTCGTTAGAACAAGCACACTAAATGCATGTTTATGACGTCAGGTAATTCGCATGTGGTACAAACAGAATTAGTAAACTAGCATGCGCCTTCTCGACCAAAAAAAGATACATTTGTAAACACCTAAAGTGTCGCAACAGGTGGTAAAACAAATATATTTATGCAAGCTAGATCAGACAGAATTTACAATTGAAGTTTAACTGCACACGTTCACGAAAAATTGAACCACTCAGGACCCAGTTCCCGTTCGAGTTTTTATCATATTAATCCAACCTAAATTCGCAGCCGGTAATCAGGCGAAAGCTGAATTTCAGGTTTGTCACCTGTGCGCTCACACTGATTGAGGCCCCGATTATTACTTGAGGGGAGAGAAATATCCGTGTGGCATTCTGGGTCGCTCAATCGTCAGTGGGCCGTTGTCCCCACACCTGAATTTGCCAGGTTCACCTGCAACGAACTAGATTTTGCCAGCCGATTTTAACTCTCAACCACCCTGATCTTTGGGCTAAGGAGAAACGATCCCCACTCTTAAAATAGTGGAGGGACTCCGTACACCCATGTCCACCCTTGACTTGTGCCCTTCACAGGGGATCAGTCCCAGTGTACAGCTGACCAGCATGCAGAGTGAGCCTTGGGGGCAGACGACGAAAGGGAGGTTTGCCCCCCCCCACCCGGGGAATTTGAGCAATGGGTCAGCCCAGGCGACATTTGGGCTCATTGAGCTCGTTTTGGACTGTACTCAATTGGGCGGGTTTTGATGCACATTTAACCGGCCATTTTACGATCCCAGGCACCATTTTGATGACATGGCGACCATAACAGGCAGTTGATTTTGTCGGGTGTTTTTCAAAGTTAGAGATGGCAGGCGGGGACGAACCAGTGTAGGAGGTCATGCACCTGCTATCTGAGCTGGGCGCATGGACCTACTTACACTGGGACGCGCGTGATGGCGCATCTGGCGAGGCGTGCGGCAAGTGGAGTGAGAAAAGTTACTCGCTCTTAAAATAGTGGAGGGACTCCGTACACCCTGTAATAAAGATGCAAAGGTGCTCTCTGGTCCCTTACTTCAAGTTTTAATGTAACAGCCCCATACATGTCTGGTCAGTCCTGCAGCCGGGGTATAACTGCTGGAACAATGTTTAACGGTAAGTGGAATGTGGAATGTGGTGGGGGAACCAATGAGAACAGAGAGAGGCTAATACATCACAATACCTGCTCTCGTGCAGGTGAGTCGCATGCCAGTTATTGTCATGCGCCATCAAAGTGGCATGGCACGTGCCAACTGTCATTACAACACATCTTTCTCTCTTAAAACATTGCAGAAAAGTGAGATGTTAATAACTTACAAAGTCATTGAATTTTTTGGGTTTGTTAATGAGTCTACCAAATCTTCCGGTGATGCCTTGACTAACACCTGCATCATCTGAATCAGAGTGTGAATCGATTTCACCACTAAGATCAGACGTGGGATGATCAGTAGGCTCAGAAGAAGATGGAACATCATCAACATGTGAGTCATTATCTCTGCAATACATTTCATTACTTGAATTCATGGATCTGGGTACATTTTCTGGTTCATCATAATCAACCCATAAATCATTATTACATCTGTCCTTATGTTGTTGATTGAGCAAAGATTGTTTGCCATCCACGGTGCATTTTGCTAATCTGTTCATATGCTTAAACACCAAGAGAGAAAGGGTATTCAAACGGAACCACTCCTGGTCCCCTTGTAATAAATCTATATAAACAACAAAAGAGTAATTCCGAATCAATTATATATGCACAAAGCAATAGTCTCATACCTCATATGTAAGCTATTGATTTGCTCTATTTCCCCACCATGCATGAGTGTATGGTAGCCTCACATTCGAGTGATGAGGATTTTTGTCTCCTTTCACATAAAACTAGTTGTTTTACAGTTGTCAGCCCGCAATTTGCGACGGATTGATAGAACTTCAAATCGGCGACAACACGCCCGTCGGGTAGTTTTTTAACTACTCTACCACACGATATAGTTATGGTTGTACTAGTGCTAAAAAGATGCACTTCACACTAGCCACCATAGGTATGTGAGCCTAATTCAGCAGTATGATTATCACGTATGGCAGCACAAGGTTTGAAGTGTTTCATTTCATTTACGCAGTTTTGATATGTATCTACAAACTGATTTGGATGTCTTTTCAATCTGATTTCTTTTCCAGAAAATTGTATTTGCTTTCAGACAACGCTGAGAGTACAAACTGTAAGTCTGCGGTAATAACTGCCACAGGAGAGGGTGCACCTTAGCGTGTGCATACCACTGTGACAGTATCGGTCCTGAAGAAAGCCTCGCTACGTTGCAATTGGAGGCTGAAACATGTAGACCGGCCACTTTTCACTGTTTTTATGTAGGGATGTCACTGGTCACTTAATACCAGCGGGACATCCTCTTCTTAGTTTTAACCTTACCTTACTTTTCCAGCATTAAAAATCTTTAGGTCAAGTAAAGGTAATTTTAACTTGCACTATCTCACTCTGCACCTCCCACAAAATACCTGCTCCGCTGTAAACAGGAGTTGTCGCACACCTGAGTGGCATTCGGCCACTTGGGTGGGAACCCCATGATGAAGCATGTCACCAACCAGGTTGGTGAGTGAGGGTTCTTTTTAAAAGCAAATGCTACTCCTTCTGCTTTGTGCATATATAATTGATTCGGAATTACTCTTTTGTTGTTTATATTAATCTGTTCATATGCCAAACTTTGCCATCGCTGAGTTTAGCAGCATTGTTATAATATTTGCAAATGCGAAGGGGGGTGGTGAATTTACTCTCTCCTTTCTTGACTTTTTTCTCTAGACGAACCTTAACGAAATCACCACACTTAAAGGAGTGTTCTTTGACTCCATGTCTATTATCATACCATTCTTTATAACACATTTGTGCTTTCGCTATTTTGGTTCTGATGGTTTCAGGTGACCATTCAATTTGTTTTGACGTTGGCATCCACCCTATGTCCTTGCTAATGGGTTGTCTACTTCTCATAAGGACAAACGGAGATTCACTTGTGCTGGAACAGGGTGTGATTCTGTACGCCCATATGAGCTTAAAAATCTCTTCTTCCCAATTGAGCTTGCTATTTCTGGATAATTGTATGCTGCCTTTTATGACTCTGTTGAAGCGTTCAACAAGTCCATTTCCTTCGGTTATGATAGAGTGAAGTAGTGTTGTGAGTTATACAATTCCTTTCAAGGAACGATTTGAATGCATCTGATGTAAATTGTGGTCCATTGTCCGTTAAGACACATTTGGGTAACCCCTCACTCATGAAAAGTTTGCCCAGAAATGATATAATACTGATACTGTCAGCATTGGAAACAATTTTGATCTCTGGCCATTTAGAAAAGTGATCCATGACAACTAGTATGTATTTGATGACACCATCGTGACCTTCAATGGGTCCCGTTATGTCCAAACCTATTCTTTCCCAAGGCATACTGGGACATTCTATTGGATTTAAGGGAACTTTAAAAACTTTAAGACTTTTGTCTGAGTCATTGCAGCTTACACAGTCTCTGATTAAGACTTCAATTTGTTTGTCCATTCCAGGCCATCAATAGTTACCTTTAACTCTTTGTTTAGTTTTAGAAATGCCAAGGTGACCAATATGGCAAAGTTGAAGTATTTTCTTTTAAGTGTGTCAGGGGGAACCGCTTTGCCAAGCCTAAATAGTAAATCATTTTCAGCACTTAACTCATTTCTGAGTTCCCAAAAGATCCTGACATCATTATCAAGGTGTTTTTTATCTGGCCAATGGCTATTGATGTATCTGGAAATGTTTTGTAATGTGTGATCCTTCCTCATGTGTTCTTTCCATTCTTTATTTGTAATACCATTAAAATCTTCACAAAAAAGTAATGCTACTTTGTCATTGTCTTCCGGATCCTCTCTGACCTCCATATTGGGTAATGGTAATCTACTAAGAAAATCTGCAACTTTGTTCTTTACACCAGGCCAGTATTCCACTGTATAGCTGTAATCTAGTAACTTTACTGACATTTTACTTAGTCTTGGAGAAGCGTTTTGTAATCCTGTTGTAGTAAAAATTTTAATAAGGTTTTTGTGATCAGTACGTAATAGAACATTATAACCCCATATGTAAACTCTAAAGTAGTTAAGAGCCCATGAGCATGCAAACATTTCGTGCTCAATCACTGAATATCTTTCTTCAGCAGTAGTCAGTGATCGAGACTCGAAATCTACCACCCGCTCATTGTTGTCAGAGTCCTTCTGTGAAAGAACAGCCCCAAGCCCTTTGTTGCTGGCGTCTGTTGTGATGAAAATCTTAGCTTTGGGATCGAAACCTTTAAGAAAAGGTGCATTACTTATTTCTTTTTTAATGTTGTCAAATGCATTCTGGCACAACAAGGACCAGATGAATTTTACTTTATTTTTGAGTAATTGTCGAATGTGGTATGTTTTTTCCGAAAAGTTGTGTATGAACTTAGAATAGTATTCAGTTAAACCAAGAAATGCCCTAACATTGTCTTTATTGGTGGGACAGGGTGCCTTGATAATGGTAACCCTGGGCGGAGTTCGCGGAGTTGCACTACGCAGAACACCGCGAAGTGCAAAAAAAACTCTTCCGCACTTCACGGAGTACGATAGAAAAATGCCGTTTGCGGTGATTGCACAGTGCCGGATGCTTGTCCGCATGTGCAATCATCGCGAACGGCACCATGCACAGCGCAAGCGGTCCCTGCTTTCCTTTTCTGCCGCTCGAGTAGATTTTTACTCAAGCGGCAGCTTTCTCAATGCGAACGGGCTGTTTCTCAATGCGAGCGGTCGCGAGCATACGCGACCACTCGCAATGAGAAACCTGACCCCCCGCGTTGAGAAATCTCGCCGGGAGGTTGATTTTCCATGCTCGCGCTAGCCAACTTGATGTTGGCGATCGCAAACGAGGAAAAATCTTACCGGGAGGTTGATTTTCCTCGCTTGCGGTCGCTAACTTGACGTTGACGAACGTGAGCGAGGTAAAAAACTCCACTCTGCGGGGCGGAGTTTTTCAGAACTCCGCGATCTCCGCGTAACGCGGAAAACTCCGCAAACTCCACGAGCGGAGCGGAGTTCACCGCCCAGGGTTAGATAATGGCTTCTACAAGACCTTGTTTTGGTTTAATACCATCTTGACTGATACACTGACCCAGATATATAACTTCCTTTTGTGCAAATTTGCATTTGTCAAGTTCAACAGTCAAACCATTCTGTTTTAGGATTTCAAATACTTGCTTCAAACGTGTATTGTGTTCCGTTGTGTCACTGCCCATGACTAGGATATCATCTTGGAAAAACTTTATGCCAACAGTGCCCTCAAAGATAGATGACATTATCCTTTGAAAAAGCGCTGCTGCAGAAGCCAGACCAAATGGTACCTGAGTGTAGCGATAGCAACCAAACGGTGTAATGAAGGTAGTGTACTTTTACTATTGGCATGCAATGGTACCTGATGATAAGCAGACTTTAAGTCTATAGTGGAAAACATTTTCATGCCCTTAGTTACGCTAAACATTTAGTTAATTTGTGGCAATGGAAATTGGTCAACAATTATATTCTTATTAAGGTCTCTCAGATCAATACAAAGTCTGACCTTGCCATTTGGACGTTTTACGACTAAGGGGGAAACCCATTCGGCAGATTCAACCTTCTCGATGACCCCATTATTAACTAGTCTGCTGAGTTCCTTCAGAACATCATCTCTAATTGATATTGGCAAATGTCTGACTTTATGCATGCAGGGTACAGCATTATCTTTCAATTCAATTTTATGTTGAAAGTTCTTTAGTAGACCCACATTGCAAGAAAGGACTTCAGGGTATTCTTTGAGGATGTTGTTATTAAATTCATCATTATCATCAATGGACATGACTGGATTTGCACTGTTTTGATCAAGTATGATGCCTAAATCTGCTTGGTCGTTCCAACCAAGGACAGAGGATCCTTTCTTCGCCACGAAGAGTTTGCAAATAGCTTTTCTGTTTTTGAACTCAAATTCTAGTTCACAAGTTCCAATAAATTCGATATTGTCTCTAGTTTAACTTTTAGCAATAACATTAGATTTCTCAAGAGCAGCTCCCACTTTGTCTGCAAATTGTTGTTTCCAGATACTCTCATTGACTATTGTAAATGGAGAGCCTGAATCAGCTACAATGTTCATTAACACACCACCCATTTTAATCTCACAGATAGGTTTCTTGACTTTAGTTGGGTTGACATCTAAAATGTCATACTCAATAGAAAATACATAGTTAATGTTGTCAGATTCTGATTCTTCCGATTCATCAGATTTTGCACTATTATCATCTTGTATGTGTTGAACTGACTTACCTCGTTTGTAATTTTTCTTTTTACATACTTTAGCAAAATGTCCTATTAAGCCACAAGAAACACATTTTTGAAATCTAGCTGGACACTTTTTGTAGTCAGCAAGGTGGGACGTAGATCCGCAGCGATAACACTTTCTTCATTGGATTTCTTCAAGTACATTTTATCATTATTGTTCTTTTTCTTATAGTCTGCATTAAAATTGTTTCGATTTTTATTTTCCTTCAGCTTGTATTTATTAGTATTTGTGGTGGTTACTAATTTTATGTTAGAGGACTCTTCTAAAACAGCTTTTGCACACCTACCAGTGAGTTCTGCTTTTTTAACTAGAGCAACAACTTCTTTCAACGGGGATTCTCCATTGACCCAGAGTTTATCTTGTATGATGGGATTACTAGCGTGCATTATGAATTTATGATCTGATCTCGTGTGAACTCCTCTTGTAAATACCCAAATCTACAAGTTAATGCTAAAGCATTTAAAGCAGACACATATTCATCAATGTTTTCATTTTTGCCTTGTTTTCCTTGAAAAATTTGTAACGATCGACAGCTACACATACAATCGGTGAAAAATGTGCATCTAGATCATCAAGAGCGTGTTGAAATACATCATCACCATCCCTTGCTTTTTTTTCTATTCGATTGTAGGTTTTCAGACCACCTGGACCAAGGCAATAAAGTAGAACCTTTTTCTTTTTATCCGGCGTGAAATCCTCATCCTCAACAGTTTCTATGTAATTACAAAAATATTCCTTCCATTCTTTCCATGGCATGCAAGGTTCTGCTTTGGCTTGAAGGAAGGGTTGTGGCTGAGATAGGTTTAATGAACTTAAGGCACACATGTTGAGATGATATTTGTGCTAGAAATTATTCAATGTAGATAAAATAATCTTAATAGTATCAGATCTTTTAACTTCGGTTGTTAATCTCAATTTAAATGTATTTTAATACTATTTAAAGGTATGCACATCACCATGAGATGTGCAAGATTAGGTGGGTGTGTCACCGATGCCATATAATTTACACACTGGATGGAGATGACACACACTTACTTTTAAATGGTGAGCGTGTCACCGTTGGTTGTGCTAAAATTTTTATTTTATCTATGTATTTCTTTTTCGTTTGCATATGTATTTCAGTGGTGTGCGTGTCACCGTTTTCACGCACTCGCAATATTTCTATTTTATTTTTATTTTAGCTTTAAGTGGTGTGCGTGTTATCGGAGAGGTGCACGCAGCAGTTGTCCACAAGTAATGTGAATGCGAGCGAAAGCGTTGAGCAATATGGCCGCCTCACGCTCGTTTACGTTTTTTTTTATAGGCAGTAGCGCGCGTTGTGGAGATATGCTGTAGCGCGAGTCACTGATGACGTATGTGCTCACACGTCATCATTAATACGCGCACAATTGAAGGCTTAACATCTCTCCCTCAGCTGACTGGCGCAATTGAAATCTCACCGCTAAGTGCCCAGAGATGGCACGGCGATCCTCTGCTGACGTTCTGCGCACACACCACTCGTCAAGGACGCCCTCAATATTCACCTCCAACACCGCCAGTTTTCTTCGTTCACTCGCAGTGGATATTTTCACAGGATTGCATCCGTCACGACGTCTCGGTGAGTCCGCTACCACGTACACGTTCTGGTGTTGATTCGCAGGTTTTCAGGAATATTTTCGACGTGAGGGGCTTAACTGCTCGTCGCCACTTGTAATAAAGATGCAAAGGCGCTCTCTGGTTCCTTCCTTTAAGTTTTAATGTAACAACCCCATACACGTCTGGTCAGTCCTACAGCCGGGGTATAACTGCCGGAACAACGTAAGTGGAATGTGGAATGTGGTGGGGAACCAATGAGAACAGGGAGAGGGTAATACATCACAATACCTGCTCTCGTGCAGGTGAGTCGCGTGCCAGTTATTGTCATGCGCCATCAAAGTGGCATGGTGCGTGCCAACAACTGTCATTACAACACACCCATGTCCATCCCTAACTTGTGCCGTTCACAGGGGTTCAATCCCAGTGTACAGCTGACCAGTATGCAGAGTGGGCCTTGGGGGGCAGACGACTGAAGGGAGGTTTGCCCCCCGGGGAATTTGGCCAATGGGTCAGCCCAGGTGACATTTGGGCTCTTTGAGCTCGTTTTGGGCTATACTCAATTGGGGGGTTTTGTTGCACATTTAACTGGCCATTTTATGATCCCACGCACCATTTTGAGAGCACGGCGACCGTAATAGGCAGTTGAATTTATCGGGTGGTTTTGAAAGTTAAAGATGACAGGCGTGGGCGAACGAGTGCAGGAGGCAATGCATTTGCTATCAGAGGCAGGGCGCATGGACCTGCTCACACCAGGAGTGTGCATGATGGCGCGTCAGGGGAGGCGTGCGGCAGGTGGAGTGGCGGCAGTAATCCTCGCCTGCTCGCCTCTGCGTCGGGGAATGCCTCAGATACCGCTGGTAAAGAACATGGGCCGTGGATTAAGCAGCAGAGTGGCCAGAGGGGAGTGCGAGTCATGCATGTTGGAAAAGGCCCAGCACGCTGGCCCGCTCTTGAATTTAAACAGGGAAATGAGGGCGGGGCTTCAGCACGACGATCTGAATCAACGAGGGCTGCTGTTATGAGCCCCAGAAGGAGTGCTCAGAAGGTTGGGGAGGGAAAAAGGGACAAGCTGAGGTTGGGGGTAAAGGGAAGAGGGGAAAAAAGGGGCAAAGAAAAAGGAAATGGCACCATGAGCTCTCTGCCACAGGGCAGAAGAGAGAGTGGAGGGACCCTGGCATGGGTAAGCCAGATAAAATGCTAAATGGGGAGCTTATGGGGGACAGCAGGGAAGACCAGACAAAGGGGGGTTAGATGAGGATATGGAGGGGGGAGACGGCATGAAGGGGGGGAGGGCCCCAGTGTCGCAAGCGGAAATTGGGTGGTTGAAGAAGGCCCCACAAGCAATGAGGGGCAGGTAGAATGAAGAAGGGGGGTGGGTACGCCAAATGCCCAAAGACCACACAGGACAGGGGGAGAGGCCGAGGGATGAGGAGGGTGGAGCATGGACCCACGTGGAAGGTGAGGGGAGGGGCAGGAGGAGGGGAAGGGGGGATTTGCAGAGTGGGAAAGGGTGATTATTGGCTTGAGGCCCCCTGCGAAGATGCAGGGCTTGGGGGAGAGCACAGAACGGTGCCGGCAAGGCGAGGAGGCCACTCGGCAGAAGGAGGGAGAGGCAGGAAGGTGGTGCAGTTCACGGCACGAAGGCAGGGGTGTGGAGGGGGGAACAGGGTGGGTTACGGATGGGGAGCTGGCTCTAGGTGCCAGAGCTGGACAAAGGTCAGGTAGATAGGGAAACTAACAGTGGTATGCCGGACCTACCTTTTCAGGGTCAGACTCGCAGGGGACATGCAGACTTGTGTGAGTCATATGCTGTTAATACACCCCAAGGGGAAGAGATGGCACGGTTCTGGGCGGCCAGTCATAGGTCGGCATGGGACGGCTACAAACCTGCCACAAGAAGGTGTGGGGTGGCCTCAGTAGTGCATCAACCATGGTTGGCTCCCTACAGCTGGGGACAGCTCACGGCAGTAACAGGTGGGGGCATGGTCGGGAGAGTGTAACACAGCACCCTGACCTAACTCAGGTAGCATAATAGGTTCTGCATGGAAGGATCACAAAGGTACAGTCGCACTGGTGGGAGCCCGCAGAGCTGTTGGATGTCAGTCGGGGACACGAACAGGTGGATGCCAATGACAGAAGTTTAGAGGAAGTTGAACTGCTGGATGATGAGGTGGAGGAAGAGCGTGATTGGTGGTCCCAAACTGCGGGCGGGAATCAGATAATGCAGTTGTCGCTAGTTTATTACAGGAGGGCCATGGGACCAAGGACAGTCGGCAGAGTTCAGCAGGTGGCGGTGCCCGTTCACAATTGGTTGGGTGGCTGGATCCAGAGTAGAGGTCGACATTGAATCCAGGTAAGGGTACAGGAGGAGCTGGGCTAAAAGTAATAAACACAGGCAAGGTGTATGTGGGGATCAGTGATGAGGGGGTGAAGGGTGGGGCGGACATGCGGTTACGGAGAGGTTTATACATGAAGGATGCCAGAGAAAGTATAGAGGTGCCAACAGAGGAGAAAAAAATAGGTTGGGGCAAGTGCAGACAGCAGGGGTAGGAGAACAGGCACAGCAGACAGAGGCCAAACAGGATGGGTCAAACGGCAGGCCAAGCACGTAACAAGAAAACAGGGTCGTAGCATGGAGGAAGGACAAGACTGGGGCAGAGGACACAGGAGCAAAGGAGAGCAAGGAGATAAAAATAAATAAACTCCCCTACATGGGGGTTAACGAAGCCCCTGGGAGTCCATCTGATGTTTGCAACCAAAGAAAAAATATGGAAAGGAGAGTATGTTGAAAAGCTTATGCTCTTCCACAGGGAACTCAGGGCTATAGAGGGGTCAAAGGAGGAAGAGGTTTAACTGTACAAATGGGCGAGGGTGCCTACGACAGTTGAAAATTGGACAGCAGCATTTTTGATTTTCACAAGCATGTATTGCAAGAAGTATCCAGAACGGTGCATGTCGCTATTCAAATATATGACATGATACGCAGAGCACACATCACATATGAGGAGGTGTACACAGGGACACATTACAACTAGGAGTTTCGGACCCGCATGGCATGGGATCCAGAGGCAAAATGGGGGGAAATTAACACCGACTTATACTAACAGACCATGGGGTCTGTGAAGTTTGGTAAGACCACATTCACCGCAAGTGGTTTACTGTTAGTGTACTAACCCTTTCAGTCTTGTCCCACCTGAGGGAGGGTGAGGGCAGCAACCAAGGCACAAGGGGGTGCCATTGGCTCATGTTGGGATTTCAACAAAGGTTTGTGTAATAGAGAGTACTACAAATTCCGACACCAATGTTCTAAGTGCGCAGGTAGGCACCCCCTTGTGCAGTGCTATGGAGCAGGGAATTGTGGACAGGGGACACAGGAAGGACAATGGAACCAGCGCCAGGGGCAATATGCGGGGCAGCGTGGACACCAAGCAGCAGGCAATAGGGAAGGTGGGGGGGCCACATGGGAATATGGGGAAAGGCTCATATGCCAATTAAGGGTTACCGATTGGACTTTTGGCTGGTTCGTTATCACAGGACAGGGGATGAGCGTTTGTTCCGAGATGGTTTCCGGGAGGGGTTCAGACTGGGGTATGATGGTCCAAGGGAAGCGAGATGGGCAGAGAATCTCAAATCAGCATGGTAACACACACATGTAGTGAGGGAGAAATTGGAGAAGGACGTACAAGACGGTAGAATGGCAGGGCCATTTCAGACATGGCCACTACCCAATTTGATCATATCCCCCATTGGGGTGGTGCCAAAAAAGAAACAAGGCTAATTTCGCTGTATACAACCCTTGTCATGGCCAGAGGGCAGTTCAGTGAATGACTTTATCCCAGGGGACATTACCTATGTTTCATACTCATCGGTAGATGTGGCCATGGCCTTGGTGGAACAGATAGGTGAGAGTGTCCTGATGCCAAAGTGTGACATCAAGTCAGCTTTTCGGGTGCTGCCAGTACACCCAAACAACTTTCAATTGTTAGGAATACAATTTGAAGGCCAATGGTACGTAGACAAAGCGTTACCTATGGGTTGGGCAATATCTTGCGCGTTGTTTGAATGATTCAGTTCCTTCCTACAGTGGGTTTTTAAGTTGCACACAGGGAAGACAACAGTGATGCACTATCTTGGTGACTTCTTCGTTGGTCTACCGGGTTCTACGGACTGCCAACAACAGCTATCTAGTTTTCAAGAGCTCATGGGTGACATCGGGGTGCCGCTGGCTCCCGAGAAAACGATGGGTCCGACAACAGTAATCTCTGTTTTGGGCATTGAATTGGATTCAGGGTCCATGGAGGCATGCCTCCCGGTGGAAAAAAGAATACGCATGCATCTGCTGCTGGCCGCTATGTTGGGAAAATCAAAGGTGACCGTCAAAGAAGTGCAAGTATTTTTGGGCCATTTGAACTTCGTGTGTAAGGTAGTCAGAATGGGGAGGACATTTTGTAGGTGGTTAGGCATGTCTTTGGTGGGTTTGTCACTTCCTCATCACCATATGATGTTATCGATGGGGACCAGAGAGGACCTATGCATGTGGTGCTGATTTTTGCAGGATGCCAATTTCATCCCAATGGTTTCGCAGTGGGAATACGAATGGGACATGCAGATATACACTGACACCTCGGGCGGAGGTAGTTTCGGGTTATATTGGCAAGGCAGTGGTGCACAGAGGAATGGCCCATGGGACTAGTGGTGGCAGTTAAACTTTGGCGGCAGGAATTGGCTAGCAAACGAGTGTTGTTCAGAGTAGACAATATGGCAGTAGTACACATAGTAAAAAGGCAGTCAGCGCGGGATGAACAGGTGCTTAAGCTGTTGCGTGTTTTTGTGATGAGTTGTTTAAGAAATTATGTCACATTCAAGGCAAGGCATGTATCTGGGGTGGACAATGACATTACGGATGCTTTGTCTCGTTTGCAGTGGGAGAAGTTCCATGGGCTGGCCACGGAGGCGGACAAAGACAGAACTCCAGTGCCGGAGGACAAGTGGAACAGAGTAGAGAGAGGCTGCTTCAGTGGTGTTTGGGTCGTTAGTGGAATCCAATAGAAAGTCATACTGGCAGGCTTGGCAGGAGTTTGTAGCAGGGATAGGCAGATTGGAGGGCAGAGCTGTGGAGTAGGGAGGGGACGTAGCACAGTATATACTTCATATGTTAGAAAAAGGTTGGTCAAAGGTTACAATAGTGGGAAAACTGTCTGGAATTGTGTTCATGGGCAAGCTATTCTGGGATTACACACCATCGGCCAGGGAACTATGATGGAGGATGGTAGAAGGGTGGGCAAGCGAAAGAGGTTGCAGGCCGAGGATATGGAAGCCACTATCTAGGCCCTTGTTAGGTCAGGTTGTAGGAGGTTTGCCAGCGGTGTGCCCGACTGAAGGGGAGATGGTGTTGTTCTCGACACTCATGCTGTAGATGTTTTTTGGGGCCTTAAGGGTTTCTGAATTGCTAGGGCAAAAAGGGTACACAGGGCTGCAGTGGTCAGACATCACGGAGTTGGCGGACAACATGGAACTGTACATGCAACATTCTAAAACAGACCAAAAAGCCAAGGGAAAGAGGGTCTCCTTACAGGTTTTCCCATGCAAGGAGGTATGCCCGGTTAGTGGGGGAACTCGGTGGAAAGCAGTAAGCTGGGTGGAGTCAGGAGCAGTCTTTCACCACAGGGATGTGGCACAGGTGTCGGCACACCAGTTGCTCTGGGTATTGCGTACAGCATTGTCCAACATAGGAGAAGTGCCTGCAGAACATTGAATAGCCCTCTTTTAAGATAAGGGTGGCCACAGAGGCAGCGCAACAGGGATGGGGATAGGATTATGCAATTGAGCAGATGGTCATCTGAATGCTTTAAGCAGTATGTGCATATGGAGGCATAGAGGGAAACCTCTATGGTATCTCATATGTGTTGTTCTGTTCAGGTGCAGTTGCGGCCCGGAGGCGATTGAATTATCTATATGGACTGTAGGACATTCATTTATGGTTATAAAAACCTACCTCCAACTTGGACCATGTGATATAGATGTTAATATTAACACAAACAAAAACTTCAGGTATTATAACAACAAAGAGGGGACAGAGAAAAACCACCCACAGATTATAATCCACATTGCTAAAATATGTCGCAGTAATGGCTAAAGAATACAATCACTACAGAAAACAATCAACAATCATGTACTCATACACAAGTTATTTATTTAAAACCATAATACATACATATAAAAACCAAAATGGCTTATTTAAAAAAAACATTTCAAATATCCATTTGTAAAATACAAATTCATGTATCTATCAGTGCGTTTTATAAGAGAAAACTTTTTTCTTGATTACATGAATTACATCTATATTCATTTCGTTGTTCCAAAACAAACTATCAAATACAAATTAAAATTATTCCAAAGAATAAAAAGTTTGTTGACGCGCGTTTCAGCACAAAGTTTCTTCGCCTTCTTCAGGACAGAAAATATTTCAATCTTATCTAAACAGCAATAAAAACATTATGAGTACATTTAAACTTTCCATAGTTGACAATTTTTACAACACAACACCTTATAGCAGCAACGTGAACTATACTATTATTTATTGCATCTCCCAAAACAACTCATTATCCAAAAGATCTCCACACCATCTAAGTCCTGTGGTATATCCTACAAGTCACTTGTTACAAAAAGATTTTTTTAACAAAGAGGCATTTTCTATAATATATTACATGATCCTTATTCTTGTATGATCATTTGTTTATCAATAATAACCCTCACAGGGAGGGGAGACTAGAAAGAAAGCCTTACCAGATAAAATTCAGAGACCCAAAAGAAAGTTGTCTCTTGCTGAAATGGCAATAATAAGTGGAGGGGAACTGTATTTTTCTCCCATAGTCCACTAAACATAGGAATCTATCAAAAAATATATATATAAAAAATATTATATATTAAAAACCATCAATTAATTTGGCCAAAGAACTTGACATACTTTTTGTGAGCAACTCACATTTACAATTACACCCACCTATGTGGTCGTCTCTCAGTTGTATTCGACTCACACTTTTGGCATCGTTGTTAAATTTCCCTGATTTAGACGTGTATGGTAGAGCGTAAAGATTGTCTGGAAAGTAAGGGTACAAAGTACACATATTTACCCAACCCTGGACGGCATACTATTCATGAGAATCGAACGTGCCTTAACCCCTTCCATGCTTATGACGAGCTGGACTCGTCATGGCACACAGTGCTCGTGTGCTCATGACGAGTCCAGCTCGTCATAAGACCACCCACGGGGGAAGCGCTGGCGCTCCCCGTGTGAATCCGATCGTCGGGGTTTTTTAGGAGGCAGGGAAGGACTTCCCTGCCTCCCCCGCCCACACCCCCATCAATGACGCCAGCGCGCGAGGCGCGCTGACATCATTGAGGGTTTCCCTTTCTGCACCGCGCCTGGAAGCCATTTGCTTCCAGCGCGTCGGGAAATAAGGTGAGTTTTGGCTCGGGGAGGGGGTTTGATTCTAAAAGAGACATCGAGGAAAGGAAAGGGTTTTCCTTTCCCCCGATGCCTCTTTTGTGCATTCCTGCTGCACGATCATGTGATCGTGCAGCAGGAATGCCTACGAGGCGCCATTGTTAGCGTGGAGATGTGTCTTCTCTCCATTGCCACCCTGTAAAGTTAGCTGTAATCCTTGATGGAGGTCTCTGCACCCTTGATTTTCTCGAGCGCAATCCTCGTGTAGTTCCTGTGACCAGGAGGTTCCTTCTCCTCGTCTGCCGCTGCGATCCTGCTCTGACCCTTTATAAACAAGAGGCATGTGAACGGGCCTAGAAGCCCCGCTCGTTTGGCCCCGCCACACATACACTAGCGGTATGCAACGTATGCCCGCCCTTTCCCTACTATGATGGACAGCTTACTCAAAGGACCCCGGCGCTTTCGGCGCGGTGGCAAAGTTACAGACACACAGGTCACTGGAGACAATTCTTCTGGTCCTTTACGCAGCTGTAGTGTAGGAAAGGCACTATACATTTTCTCGAGCGCAATTCTCGTGTAGAATTCGTGAGCGTGGAGATGTGCCTTCTCTCCATTTACACCCTGACAAGTTAGCTGTAATCCTTGATGGAGGTCTTTGCATCCTTCATTTTCTCGAGCGCAATTCTCGTGTAGAATTCGTGAGCGTGGAGATGTGCCTTCTCTCCATTTACACCCTGAAAAGTTAGCTGTAATCCTTGATGGAGGTCTTTGCATCCTTGAATTTGTCGAGCGCAATGCTCGTGTAGTTCCTGTGACCATGAGGTTCCTTCTCCTCGTCTGCCGCTGAGATCCTGCTCTGACCCTTTATAAACAAGAGGCATGTGAACGGGCCTAGAAGCCCCGCCACACATACACTAGCGGTATGCAACGTATGCCCGCCCTTTCCCCACTATGATGGACAGCTTACTCAAAGGACCCCGGCGCTTTCGGCGCGGTGGCAAAGTTACAGACACACAGGTCACTGGAGACAATTCTTCTGGTCCTTTACGCAGCTGTAGTGTAGGAAAGGCACTATACATTTACCCAACGAGGTAGCACTTACTGATTAGCCAGTAGAAAGCACTCCAGTTGAGTAGAGGTATTGCACAAAACGGTGGCATCTTCGTGGATAAATATGCAGGGCAGATGTGCCTTCTCTCCATTTACACCCTGACAAGTTAGCTGTAATCCTTGATGGAGGTCTTTGCATCCTTCATTTTCTCGAGCGCAATTCTCGTGTAGAATTCGTGAGCGTGGAGATGTGCCTTCTCTCCATTTACACCCTGAAAAGTTAGCTGTAATCCTTGATGGAGGTCTTTGCATCCTTGAATTTGTCGAGCGCAATGCTCGTGTAGTTCCTGTGACCATGAGGTTCCTTCTCCTCGTCTGCCGCTGAGATCCTGCTCTGACCCTTTATAAACAAGAGGCATGTGAACGGGCCTAGAAGCCCCGCCACACATACACTAGCGGTATGCAACGTATGCCCGCCCTTTCCCCACTATGATGGACAGCTTACTCAAAGGACCCCGGCGCTTTCGGCGCGGTGGCAAAGTTACAGACACACAGGTCACTGGAGACAATTCTTCTGGTCCTTTACGCAGCTGTAGTGTAGGAAAGGCACTATACATTTACCCAACGAGGTAGCACTTACTGATTAGCCAGTAGAAAGCACTCCAGTTGAGTAGAGGTATTGCACAAAACGGTGGCATCTTCGTGGATAAATATGCAGGGCAGATGTGCCTTCTCTCCATTTACACCCTGACAAGTTAGCTGTAATCCTTGATGGAGGTCTTTGCATCCTTCATTTTCTCGAGCGCAATTCTCGTGTAGAATTCGTGAGCGTGGAGATGTGCCTTCTCTCCATTTACACCCTGAAAAGTTAGCTGTAATCCTTGATGGAGGTCTTTGCATCCTTGAATTTCTCGAGCGCAATGCTCGTGTAGTTCCTGTGACCAGGAGGTTCCTTCTCCTCGTCTGCCGCTGAGATCCTGCTCTGACCCTTTATAAACAAGAGGCATGTGAACGGGCCTAGAAGCCCCGCTCGTTTGGCCCCGCCACACATACACTAGCGGTATGCAACGTATGCCCGCCCTTTCCCCACTATGATGGACAGCTTACTCAAAGGATCCTGGCGCTTTCGGCGCGGTGGCAAAGTTACAGACACACAGGTCACTGGAGACAATTCTTCTGGTCCTTTACGCAGCTGTAGTGTAGGAAAGGCACTATACATTTACCCAACGAGGTAGCACTTACTGATTAGCCAGTAGAAAGTACTCCAGTTGAGTAGAGGTATTGCACAAAACGGTGGCATCTTCATGGATAAATATGCAGGGCAGATGTGCCTTCTCTCCATTTACACCCTGACAAGTTAGCTGTAATCCTTGATGGAGGTCTTTGCATCCTTCATTTTCTCGAGCGCAATTCTCGTGTAGAATTCGTGAGCGTGGAGATGTGCCTTCTCTCCATTTACACCCTGAAAAGTTAGCTGTAATCCTTGATGGAGGTCTTTGCATCCTTGAATTTCTCGAGCGCAATGCTCGTGTAGTTCCTGTGACCAGGAGGTTCCTTCTCCTCGTCTGCCGCTGAGATCCTGCTCTGACCCTTTATAAACAAGAGGCATGTGAACGGGCCTAGAAGCCCCGCTCGTTTGGCCCCGCCACACATACACTAGCGGTATGCAACGTATGCCCGCCCTTTCCCCACTATGATGGACAGCTTACTCAAAGGATCCTGGCGCTTTCGGCGCGGTGGCAAAGTTACAGACACACAGGTCACTGGAGACAATTCTTCTGGTCCTTTACGCAGCTGTAGTGTAGGAAAGGCACTATACATTTACCTAACGAGGTAGCACTTACTGATTAGCCAGTAGAAAGTACTCCAGTTGAGTAGAGGTATTGCACAAAACGGTGGCATCTTCGTGGATAAATATGCAGGGCAGATGTGCCTTCTCTCCATTTACACCCTGACAAGTTAGCTGTAATCCTTGATGGAGGTCTTTGCATCCTTCATTTTCTCGAGCGCAATTCTCGTGTAGAATTCGTGAGCGTGGAGATGTGCCTTCTCTCCATTTACACCCTGAAAAGTTAGCTGTAATCCTTGATGGAGGTCTTTGCATCCTTGAATTTCTCGAGCGCAATGCTCGTGTAGTTCCTGTGACCAGGAGGTTCCTTCTCCTCGTCTGCCGCTGAGATCCTGCTCTGACCCTTTATAAACAAGAGGCATGTGAACGGGCCTAGAAGCCCCACTCGTTTGGCCCCGCCACACATACACTAGCGGTATGCAACGTATGCCCGCCCTTTCCCCACTATGATGGACAGCTTACTCAAAGGACCCCGGCGCTTTCGGCGCGGTGGCAAAGTTACAGACACACAGGTCACTGGAGACAATTCTTCTGGTCCTTTACGCAGCTGTAGTGTAGGAAAGGCACTATACATTTACCCAACGAGGTAGCACTTACTGATTAGCCAGTAGAAAGCACTCCAGTTGAGTAGAGGTATTGCACAAAACGGTGGCATCTTCGTGGATAAATATGCAGGGCAGATGTGCCTTCTCTCCATTTACACCCTGAAAAGTTAGCTGTAATCCTTGATGGAGGTCTTTGCATCCTTGAATTTCTCGAGCGCAATGCTCGTGTAGTTCCTGTGACCAGGAGGTTCCTTCTCCTCGTCTGCCGCTGAGATCCTGCTCTGACCCTTTATCCCCTTCGGTGCTTATGACGAGCTGGACTCGTCATGGCACACAGTGCTCGTGACGAGTCCAGCTGGTCATAAGACCACCCACGGGGGAAGCGCTGGCGCTCCCCCGTGAGAATCTGATCGTTAGGTTTTTTTGGGGGGAGGCAGGGGAAGGGCTTCCCCTGCCTCCCCCGCCCCATCAATGACATCAGCGCGCTGACATCATTGAGGGTTTCCTTTCTTCCCGACGCGCTGGAAGCCATTTGCTTCCAGCGCGTCAGGGAAATCAGGTGAGGTTTGGCTCGGGGAGGGGGGTTTGTATCAAAAGAGGCATCGAGGGAAAGGAAAGGGTTTTCCTTTCCCCCGATGCCTCTTTGTGCATTCCTGCTGCACGATCATGTGATCGTGCAGCAGGAATGCCCACTAGGCACCAGGGTTTTTTTTAATTTTTGTGTTGGGGAGTGCTCTCCTTTTACGGGTGTGAATATTTTATTTATACTGTTAGGCCCACCTACCCCTTAGCTTGGCTGGTGGATTGTGTGTGGACTGGTGCATTATTTGCATATGTGATTGTAATGTTTTTTTCCTCCTTTTTATTCTAGTGTAAAGCTTTTGATTCCTGTTTGCGGTTTCGACAGTTGTGGTTCTGCAGTTTTGCGTAATTGCATTTATTTGGTAAGAAAAATATTTTTGTTGTGTGTACTCCAAATGAGTATTATTGTCATGCATGAATGAATTTTTTTGTAAGTGGTGCCATAATGGCAGCATATTTGTTAGTGTTCAGAGCATGAAATTCTTTGCGATGTTTTGCATTGTCTTATGTGTAATTTTTTTCTTCTTCTTTTTTAGTGGGATATTGTTGATCCTTACTGTGTCTGTGCAGAGTAGGTGGTGGTGAGTCTAGCTGCTTCTGTCACGTGAGTGGTATAGTGTTGGAGTATATAGGTCTTTGTGATAAAGCTACATTTTGTTTATTTCTTTTTTTTACAAAGGGTTTGTTGTTGTTGACTTGTTTGACAAGTAACCTTTATTAGTAAGCATTATGGCTAGCCGTAGAATTACTGCTCAGCAGGTGGTTGGTTTGCTTCTTGAATCTTCCTCTGAGCAGGATTATGAGACTGACAGTGCGTCTGAGGGAGAGGAGGGAGGGGAAGATTCAGGCAGTGAGTTTCTCTCCACATGGAATCATCGGATGATGAAGGTACTCTCAGTGCAGATGAAGTGCCTGATTTAGAGGAGGATACTACTGTGCCGATGGTGCAAGAGGCATCTGGATTGCAGCCTGGGGCTGCTAGGCTTCCTACTGGAAGTGCTGGACTCTGGGTTGATCCAAACATGGTGCAGCCGGTGTTGCCTGCCTTTAGTGGTTATGCAGGGTGTAGAGTGGATTGTGAACATTATTTGCCTATACAGTATTTTCAGTTGTTTATGGATGATGTATTTTTGGGTGAGATTGTTGAGCAGACTAATTTGTATGCTGAACAGTTTTTGAGGGACAACAGTGCCAGACTTAGGCCCCATTCTAGAGCTACCCGGTGGAGTCCCACAAATCTGGAAGAGATGAAGAAGTTTTTGGGTTTGACTTTTTGATGGGTTTGATAAGGAAGCCGTCCATGAGTTCATATTGGTCTACCAGTCCCTTGATGGCAACGGCCATATTTCCTGCAGTTATGACTCGTGATCGGTATTTACTTTTGCTTCGGATGCTGCATTTTGTTGATAATGGTTTGGCGTTGCCACGAGATCACCCTGAATGTGACTGTCTTTTTAAGATTCGGCCTGTTCTTGATCACTTTGTAGATCGATTTTCAGAGATCTATACTCCAGGGAAAGAAATATCTATTGATGAGTCTTTGGTGCTGTTCAAGGGCCGTTTGGTTTTTAGGCAGTACATTCCTAGCAAGAGGGCACGCTATGGAATTAAGCTGTATATGTTGTCTGAGAGTAGGACAGGATATGTTTTTAATTTGCGTGTGTACACTGGTAGGGATTCCACTATTGACCCCCCTGGTTGTCCGTCCACTTTAGTAGGAGTTTCAGAGAAAATTGTGTGGGAACTTGCTAGAGGACTGTTTAACAGAGGCCACCATTTGTACCTTGATAACTTCTACACTGCTGTGCAATTGTTTAAGGAATTGTTCAAAGTAGACACTTTTGCTTGTGGCACAATCCGCTCTAACCGTAAAGGTTATCCAAAAGAGCTTGTTTGCAAAAAACTTCAGAGGGGACAGTGCAGTGCCTTGCGTAGTGAGGAACTGCTAGCTGTGAAATTTGTGGACAGGAGGGATGTGTACATGCTGACTACCATCCATGATGAGAGTACTTCACCTGTGGCTGTTTGGGGTCAGATTGCTGAAGTGCGCAAACCTGTGTGCATTTTAGACTACAATAAGCACATGGGTGGTGTTGATAGAGTAGATCAGAGGTTGGAACCTTACACTGCTATTCGTAAGTCTTACATTTGGTATAAGAAGTTGGCCATCCATCTCTTCAATTTAGCAACTTTCAATGCTTTTGTTGTGTTCAAGGAGTGTTCTCCTGCGTCAAAGTTGACTTTTGTTCAGTTTCAGGAGTCTGTCATAGGCAGCCTTGTTGTTGTGGAACAGGCAAGTGTTCCTAGAGTTGGAGTGGTGGAGGATGTGGCTCGATTGAAAGATCGCCACTTTCCTGATCACATTCCTCCTACATCCTCAAAAGACTTTCCCACTAGGAGATGTAGAGTCTGTTGGCGAAGAGGTACGCGGAAGGAGACTCGTATGTACTGCCCTGAGTGTCCTTCTAACCCTGGGCTGTGTGTGCCTGCTTGTTATAGAGCGTACCACAAGCAAAAGAATTATTGGGAGCAACCATGAGTGGTAAAGTGAACTGCCTGGTCTGTAATGTTTAAGAATTGTTGTTCTGTTTCAAGGTTGGCATTAGTGCAATGTTTCTGATTTTGTGTTAGTAGATTTGTATCTATTTGCAATTTGTTTGTGTTTTCTTTTTTGTATAAAAAAATCCTAAATGTGATGGTGGTGTGTGTAGGCTGGTGCTTGGCTGGCGGTGTGCGTGGAGTGGCGCTCGGCTGGCAGTGTGTGAGTAGTGACTTGCTGCTGGTCACTACACACACTGCTAGCCGAGCGACACTCCACGCAATCCATCAGGTTGTGTGGTTGCTGTGTTAGGAATGTGGGCGTGTGAAAGTGATGGGCCCTTGAATGGCGCTGTCTGCTGGTGTGAGTGTTGTAATGTGATGGGCCCGCGGCTGGTGGTGTGAATGGTTTTGTATTTGTCACACGTATGAAAGGTGTATGAATGGCCTGTAAAGAGGTTGGTGCCTTGTCGTGGCTTTACAGCTCACGAGCTGTGAGTCAATGGTTCAGTTTCTCGTCCTTTCAATTATTAACAGTGCATTTCATTTTTGTGAAATCACTTGTTAATACAATTGTATATACTGAACCATCACTCACCCTCGTGCCAAATCCAACCAGTATGTGTGTGTGTGCTTGAGGATTAGATGGCTGTGCAGTAATATTTTTTTTTTGTCTTTCTCAAGCAGGGTGTACCTTGTCCCTTTTTGTGAATGTTGTAATGTGTTTGTTTCGTGCCTGGGGGTGTGAATGGTCTTGTGTGTATCACGTATGAAAGGTGTGTGAATGGCCTGTAAAGCGGTTGGGGCCTTGACGTGGCTTTACAGCTCACGAGCTGCGAGTCACTGGTTCCGTTTTTGTCCTTTCAATTATTGACAGTGCATTTCATTTTTGTGAAATCTCTTGTTAATAAAATTGTATATACTGAACCATCACTTGCCCTCGTGCCAAATCCAACCAGTATGTGTGTGTGCTTGAGGAATAGATGGCTGTGCAGTAATCTTTGTCTTTTTAGTCTGTCTGCCAAGGTGTACATTCCGTCTAAGAATAACCTACCAACTGTAGATATTGTCGTAAACGAAACACCCATGGGAGTACATGGTGATATCTCTCTTGTGGATCCCAACAAGTTATGGTACCCACAATGTCCTGCAAACCTCAAAATGTCTGTCACATTTTCCTTGCAATATTGTGCCAACATTTTCACGCTGCAGAAATAAACAACACATTATCTCATTATGACCTGGTTTTGCAAGGGGGTCACCTGGGTTTTTGGCCCGGGGCTCGGCGCCACATAGGGAAACCTACCAAACCCACACATTTCTGAAAAGTAGACACCTGGGGCTTCCAGGGAGGTATGGCTTACGTGGATCCCCAACGTTTCCTTACCCAGAATCTCCTGCAAACCTCACTTTTAGCTGAAAAATCACTTTTTTCACACATTTTTGTGTGGGAAAGTGTGGCATCACTGGCCTCACACAAATTTCCTACCACCCAGCGTTCTCCAGGTCTCCCGATAAAATGGTGCCTCACTTGTGTGGGAGGCCCAAGTACCCGCGACAGGCAAGGGCCCACAACGTATTGAGGCGACCTCAAAATGGCCGTTCACAAAACCATCTGGTTTTGCAGGGGTCACCTGGTTTTGGCCCGTGCTCGGCGGCCATCTAGGGAAACCTACCAAACTCACACATTTCTGAAAAGTAGACACCCGGGGGCTTCCAGGAGGTATGGCTTGCGTGGATCCCCCAACGTTTCCACCCAGAATCCCTGCAAACCTCACTTTTAGCTGAAAAATCACTTTTTCACACATTTTTGTGTGGAAAGTGTGGCATCACTGGCCTCACACAAATTTCTACCACCCAGCGTTCCCCAGGTCTCCCGATAAAAATGGTGCCTCACTTGGTGGGAGGCCCAGTACCTGCGACAGGCAAGGGCCCACAACGTAGTGAGGCGACCTCAAAATTGCCTATCTCAAAACCACCTGGTTTTGCAGGAGTCACCTGGGTTTTGCCAGCTCGGCGGCCATCTAGGAAACCTACCAAACCCACACATTTCTGAAAAGTAGACACCCGGGGCTTCCAGGAGGTATGGCTTGCGTGGATCCCCAACGTTTCCTACCCAGAATCCCTTGCAAACCTCAATTTTAGCTGAAAAATCACTTTTTCACACATTTGTGTGTGGGAAGTGTGGCATCACTGGCCTCACACAAATTTCCTACCACCCAGCGTTCCTCAGGTCTCCCGATAAAAATGGTGCCTCACTTGTGTGGAGGCCCAGTACCGCGACAGGCAAGGGCCCAAAACATTTTTTGATAGGCAATGTTGATGTTGCCTCAAAGCGTTTTGTGTCCTTGCCTGTCGCGGGTACTTGGGCCTCCCACACAAGTGAGGCACCATTTTTATCGGGAGACCTGGGGAACGCTGGGTGGTAGGAAATTGTGTGAGGCCAGTGATGCCACACTTTCCCACACACAAATGTGTGAAAAAAGTGATTTTTCAGCTAAAATTGAGGTTTGCAAGGGATTCTGGTAAGAAACGTTGGGGATCCACGCAAGCCATACCTCCTGGAAGCCCCCAGGTGTCTACTTTTCAGAAATGTGTGGGTTTGGTAGGTTTCCCTAGATGGCCGCCGAGCACGGGGCCAAAACCCAGGTGACTCCCTTGCAAAACCAGGTGGTTTTGAGATAGGCAATTTTGAGGTCGCCTCACTACGTTGTGGGCCCTTGCCTGTCGCGGGTACTTGGGCCTCCCACACAAGTGAGGCACCATTTTTATCGGGAGACCTGGGGGAACGCTGGGTGGTAGGAAATTTGTGTGAGGCCAGTGATGCCACACTTTCCCACACACAAATGTGTGAAAAAAGTGATTTTTTCAGCTAAAATTGAGGTTTGCAAGGAATTCTGGGTAAGGAAACGTTGGGGGATCCACGCAAGCCATACCTCCCTGGAAGCCCCCGGGTGTCTACTTTTCAGAAATGTGTGGGTTTGGTAGGTTTCCCTAGATGGCCGCCGAGCACGGGGCCAAAAACCCAGGTGACTCCCCTTGCAAAACCAGGTGGTTTTGAGATAGGCAATTTTGAGGTCGCCTCACTACGTTGTGGGCCCTTGCCTGTCGCGGGTACTTGGGCCTCCCACACAAGTGAGGCACCATTTTTATCGGGAGACCTGGGGGAACGCTGGGTGGTAGGAAATTTGTGTGAGGCCAGTGATGCCACACTTTCCCACACACAAATGTGTGAAAAAAGTGATTTTTTTCAGCTAAAATTGAGGTTTGCAAGGGATTCTGTGTAAGGAAACGTTGGGGGATCCACGCAAGCCATACCTCCCTGGAAGCCCCCGGGTGTCTACTTTTCAGAAATGTGTGGGTTTGGTAGGTTTCCCTAGATGGCCACCGAGCACGGGGCCAAAAACCCAGGTGACCCCCCTTGCAAAACCAGGTGGTTTTGAGATAGGCAATTTTGAGGTCGCCTCACTACGTTGTGGGCCCTTGCCTGTCGCGGGTACTTGGGCCTCCCACACAAGTGAGGCACCATTTTTATCGGGAGACCTGGGGGAACGCTGGGTGGTAGGAAATTTGTGTGAGGCCAGTGATGCCACACTTTCCCACACACAAATGTGTGAAAAAAGTGATTTTTTTCAGCTAAAATTGAGGTTTGCAAGGGATTCTGGGTAAGGAAACGTTGGGGGATCCACGCAAGCCATACCTCCCTGGAAGCCCCCGGGTGTCTACTTTTCAGAAATGTGTGGGTTTGGTAGGTTTCCCTAGATAGCCACCGGGCACGGGGCCAAAAACCCAGGTGACCCCCCTTGCAAAACCAGGTGGTTTTGAGATAGGCAATTTTGAGGTCGCCTCACTACGTTGTGGGCCCTTGCCTGTCGCGGGTACTTGGGCCTCCCACACAAGTGAGGCACCATTTTTATCGGGAGACCTGGGGGAACGCTGGGTGGTAGGAAATTTGTGTGAGGCCAGTGATGCCACACTTTCCCACACACAAATGTGTGAAAAAAGTGATTTTTTCCAGCTAAAAGTGAGGTTTGCAGGGGATTCTGGGTAAGGAAACGTTGGGGGATCCACGCAAGCCATACCTCCCTGGAAGCCCCCGGGTGTCTACTTTTCAGAAATGTGTGTGTTTGGTAGGTTTCCCTAGGTGCCGGCAGAGCTAGGGTTCACAAACTACAGCTAGGCATTTTGCCAAAAAAGGGTCATTTTTCACTGCGAAATTGAGGTGTGACCACGTTGCGTTTTGCGCCGTTTCCTGTCGCAGGCACTAGGCCGACCCACACAAGTGAGGTACCATTTTTCTCGTTAGACTTTGGGGAACGCGGGGTGGGTGGAAATTTGTGGATCCACGCAGATTCCAGAACTTTCCACCACAGAAATGTGGGGAAAATGTGGTTTTTTTGACAATTTTTTATGTTTGCAAGAGATTCTGGGTAACAGAACCTGGTGGGAGGCAGTCAAGTCACCCCATCCTGGATTCCCCTGGGTGTCTAGTTTTCAAAAATGTATAGGTTTGCTAGGTTTCCTAGGTGCCGGCAGAGGTAGGGTTAAAAAACTACAGCTAGGCACTTTGCAAAAAAAAGGTCATTTTTCACTGCGAAATTGAGGTGTGACCGCGTTGCGTTTTGCGCCGTTTCCTGTCGCAGGCACTAGGCCGACCCACACAAGTGAGGTACCATTTTTCTCGTAAGACTTTGGGGAACGCGGGGTGGGTGGAAATTTGTGGATCCACACAGATTCCAGAACTTTCCACCACAGAAATGTGGGGAAAATTTGTTTTTTTGGACAATTTTTTATGTTTGCAAGGGATTCTGGGTAACAGAACCTGGTGGGAGGCAGTCAAGTCACCCCATCCTGGATTCCCCTGGGTGTCTAGTTTTCAAAAATGTATAGGTTTGCTAGGTTTCCCTAGGTGCCGGCAGAGGTAGGGTTCAAAAACTAAAGCTAGGCACTTTGCCAAAAAAGGGTCATTTTTCACTGCGAAATTGAGGTGTGACCACGTTGCGTTTTGCGCTGTTTCCTGTCGCAGGCACTAGGCCGACCCACACAAGTGAGGTACCATTTTTCTCGTAAGACTTTGGGGGACGCGGGGTGGGTGGAAATTTGTGGATCCACGCAGATTCCAGAACTTTCCACCACAGAAATGTGGGGAAAATGTGTTTTTTTTGACAATTCTTTATGTTTGCAAGGGATTCTGGGTAACAGAACCTGGTGGGAGGCAGTCAAGTCACCCCATCCTGGATTCCCCTGGGTGTCTAGTTTTCAAAAATGTATAGGTTTGCTAGGTTTCCCTAGGTGCCGGCAGAGGTAGGGTTCAAAAACTACAGCTAGGCACTTTGCAAAAAAAGGTCATTTTTCACTGCGAAATTGAGGTGTGACCGCGTTGCGTTTTGCGCCGTTTCCTGTCGCAGGCACTAGGCCGACCCACACAAGTGAGGTACCATTTTTCTCGTAAGACTTTGGGGAACGCGGGGTGGGTGGAAATTTGTGGATCCACGCAGATTCCAGAACTTTCCACCACAGAAATGTGGGGAAAATGTGTTTTTTTGGACAATTATTTATGTTTGCAAGGGATTCTGGGTAACAGAACCTGGTGGGAGGCAGTCAAGTCACCCCATCCTGGATTCCCCTGGGTGTCTAGTTTTCAAAAATGTATAGGTTTGCTAGGTTTCCCTAGGTGCCGGCAGAGGTAGGGTTCAAAAACTACAGCTAGGCACTTTGCCAAAAAGGGTCATTTTTCACTGCGAAATTGAGGTGTGACCACGTTGCGTTTTGCGCCGTTTCCTGTCGCAGGCAGTAGGCCGACCCACACAAGTGAGGTACCATTTTTCTCGTAAGACTTTGGGGGACGCGGGGTGGGTGGAAATTTGTGGATCCACGCAGATTCCAGAACTTTCCACCACAGAAATGTGGGGGAAATGTGTTTTTTTTGACAATTTTTTATGTTTGCAAGGGATTCTGGGTAACAGAACCTGGTGGGAGGCAGTCAAGTCACCCCATCCTGGATTCCCCTGGGTGTCTAGTTTTCAAAAATGTATAGGTTTGCTAGGTTTCCCTAGGTGCCGGCAGAGGTAGGGTTCAAAAACTACAGCTAGGCACTTTGCAAAAAAAAGGTCATTTTTCACTGCGAAATTGAGGTGTGACCGCGTTGCGTTTTGCGCCGTTTCCTGACGCAGGCACTAAGCCGACCCACACAAGTGAGGTACCATTTTTCTCGTAAGACTTTGGGGAACGCGGGGTGGGTGGAAATTTGTGGATCCACGCAGATTCCAGAACTTTCCACCACAGAAATGTGGGGAAATGTGTTTTTTTGGACAATTCTTTATGTTTGCAAGGGATTCTGGGTAACAGAACCTGGTGGGAGGCAGTCAAGTCACCCCATCCTGGATTCCCCTGGGTGTCTAGTTTTCAAAAATGTATAGGCTTGCTAGGTTTCCCTAGGTGCCGGCAGAGGTAGGGTTCAAAAACTACAGTTAGGCACTTTGCCAAAAAAGGGTCATTTTTCACTGCGAAATTGAGGTGGGACCGCGTTGCGTTTTGCGCCGTTTCCTGTTGCAGGCACTAGGCCGACCCACACAAGTGAGGTACCATTTTTCTCGTAAGACTTTGGGGAACGCGGGGTGGGTGGAAATTTGTGGATCCACGCAGATTCCAGAACTTTGCACCACAGAAATGTGGGGAAAATGTGTTTTTTTTGACAATTTTGTATGTTTGCAAGGGATTCTGGGTAACAGAACCTGGTGGGAGGCAGTCAAGTCACCCCATCCTGGATTCCCTGGGTGTCTAGTTTTCAAAAATGTATAGGCTTGCTAGGTTTCCCTAGGTGCCGGCAGAGGTAGGGTTCAAAAACTACAGCTAGGCACTTTGCCAAAAAAGGGTCATTTTTCACTGCGAAATTGAGGTGGGACCGCGTTGCGTTTTGCGCCGTTTCCTGTCGCAGGCACTAGGCCGACCCACACAAGTGAGGTACCATTTTTCTCGTAAGACTTTGGGGAACGCGGGGTGGGTGGAAATTTGTGGATCCACGCAGATTCCAGAACTTTCCACCACAGAAATGTGGGGAAAATGTGTTTTTTTGACAATTTTTTATGTTTGCAAGGGATTCTGGGTAACAGAACCTGGTGGGAGGCAGTCAAGTCACCCCATCCTGGATTCCCCTGGGTGTCTAGTTTTAAAAATGTATAGGTTTGCTAGGTTTCCCTAGGTGCCGGCAGAGGTAGGGTTCAAAAACTACAGCTAGGCACTTTGCCAAAAAAGGGTCATTTTTCACTGCGAAATTGAGGTGGGACCGCGTTGCGTTTTGCGCCGTTTCCTGTCGCAGGCACTAGGCCGACCCACACAAGTGAGGTACCATTTTTCTCGTAAGACTTTGGGGAACGCGGGGTGGGTGGAAATTTGTGGATCCACGCAGATTCCAGAACTTTCCACCACAGAAATGTGGGGAAAATGTGGTTTTTTTGACAATTTTTTATGTTTGCAAGGGATTCTGGGTAACAGAACCTGGTGGGAGGCAGTCAAGTCACCCCATCCTGGATTCCCCTGGGTGTCTAGTTTTCAAAAATGTATAGGTTTGCTAGGTTTCCCTAGGTGCCGGCAGAGGTAGGGTTCAAAAACTACAGCTAGGCACTTTGCCAAAAAAGGGTCATTTTTCACTGCGAAATTGAGGTGGGACCGCGTTGCGTTTTGCGCCGTTTCCTGTCGCAGGCACTAGGCCGACCCACACAAGTGAGGTACCATTTTTCTCGTAAGACTTTGGGGAACGCGGGGTGGGTGGAAATTTGTGGATCCACGCAGATTCCAGAACTTTCCACCACAGAAATGTGGGGAAAATGTGTTTTTTGGACAATTCTTTATGTTTGCAAGGGATTCTGGGTAACAGAACCTGGTGGGAGGCAGTCAAGTCACCCCATCCTGGATTCCCCTGGGTGTCTAGTTTTCAAAAATGTATAGGTTTGCTAGGTTTCCCTAGGTGCCGGCAGACCTAGGGTTCAAAAACTACAGCTAGGCACTTTGCCAAAAAAGGGTCATTTTTCACTGCGAAATTGAGGTGTGACCACGTTGCGTTTTGCGCCGTTTCCTGTCGCAGGCACTAGGCCGACCCACACAAGTGAGGTTCCATTTTTCTCGTTAGACTTTGGGGAACGCGGGGTGGGTGGAAATTTGTGGATCCACGCAGATTCCAGAACTTTCCACCACAGAAATGTGGGGAAAATGTGATTTTTTTGACAATTTTTTATGTTTGCAAGGGATTCTGGGTAACAGAACCTGGTGGGAGGCAGTCAAGTCACCCCATCCTGGATTCCCCTGGGTGTCTAGTTTTCAAAAATGTATCGGTTTGCCAGGTTTCCCTAGGTGCCGGCAGAGCTAGGGTTCAAAAACTACACCTAGGCACTTTGCAAAAAAAGGGTAATTTTTCATTGTGAAAATGTGGTACGTCCACGTTGCATTTTGAGCCATTTCCTGTTGTGGGCACAAGGGCTACCCACACAAGTGAGGTACCATTTTTATCGGGAGACTTAGGGTAACACAGGATTGTAGAGCAACTGTTATTATCTATTGACTTTCGATGCATTTCTGCCTTCCAAATGAAAGACAATGTGTAAAAAATAAGTCATTTTGAAAAATGACCTATAATTCTCATGCTAGTATGGGTACTCCCAATTTCGGAAATGTGCAAATATCTACTGTTTCTAAAATCTACATTTTGTTCCCATTTCAGAAATACATAGGTGTCTTTCATAACAATTTTTCCATGTATACATTTTCCCAAAATAATTGCTATATACCCGGTACTTAAAAAAAAATCATTGCAAGATGTTGCTCAATTATTGGCTCTGGGTTCGTCGGGTTCTTGGTGAACCTACAAGTCCTATATATCCCCACAACCAGAAAGGTCCAGCGGATATAACGGTATATTGCCTTCAAATAGCTGTCATAATTAGAAGAAGTTACAGGTGAAAACGTTGACACAAATGGCTGTTTTTTTCAACTAATTTTCAATTTTTCCTTTATTTAACTGTTAGTTTCTATAAGGAAAACTTTAAGGATCTACACAAATGACCCCTTGCTGAATTCAGAATTTTGTCTACTTTTCATAAATGTATGGCTTTCCAGGATCCATTATTGGTTTCATACCCATTTCTACCATTAACTGGAAGGAGGTTGAAAGCACAAAAAATAGCAAAAATAGGCTATGTCCCAGAAAAATGCCAAAACTGTGTAAAAAAAGTTGGTTTTCTGACAAAAGTCTGCTTGTCCCTGAAAGCTGGGAAGATGGTGATTTCATCCCCACAACCCCTTTTTGATGCCATTTGCAGGGAAAAATCAAGACGCTTTCATCTGTAGCCCTTTTTTTGCCTTTTTCCAAAAAAAACAAACTTTAGCTGTATTTTGACTAATTTCTGGGTCCCCTCCAGGGGAATCCACAAACCCTGGGTACCTTTACAATCCCCATGATGTTAGAAAAAAAGGACGCAAATTTGGCATGGATACCTTATGTGGTCAAAAAGTTACAGGGGCCTAAGCGCGCACTACCCCAAATAGCCAAAAAAAGGCTTAGCACAGGAGGGGAAAAGGCCTAGCAGCGAAGGGGTTAAGCTAACAAGGTAGTTTCTTACCTGGCAATTCCCGATATTGCCGCACTATCACCTTGCTTTTTAAAATTGCTATCAGGCTCAATTGTAGCGGCCCAGGTTAAGTAATCACTGGACACCGTATGTTCTGAAAATAAAAACGATTTTCAATTTATGCCTATACGGCAACAGCGTAATTAATATTAATGCTGTTAGAAACTATACTTCATATTAAGGTTTTTCCTTGAGTTAATTGCTTTAAGTAGGATACTTGCTGTTTTTTTATAAAAAATTACAAATCACCCTTTATATTATGTGATGTAAGACACCACCCAAGATGTATGTCATAGTCCAAACTCTGTTTATGTTATTGCAGGTTTCAAATTGAAAATAAAACAATTCTTTTTTTTATTTTTATAAAAAAAGGGGTTGAATTCCTTAAACTAATTTAAAAGACCTGAAAGTCAAGCGAAAACTACCTACAAATCAATATTTATGTTCCGCTAGGACTCACCGATTGTTCACTCTACCAGCCTTCCGTCTCACTTCTTTCTTCCAAAATGACAAACTCGAACTGCTGGAGGTTACTCGCTTTTATGGCGGGAAACCAGTAAATAGACTAGACCTAAACCCTTCACTTCCTCTGCACTCCATGTTGGGAATGTGCTGACTGCCATTTTGAAAGTATTCCCAAAAGGGGGTGGCCATCTTGGAAAGGGTTCCAATTATCGCTGTTTGCCAGTAATAAAAACCTTGTATATATTGGTATTATCAAGAC
The DNA here is from genome assembly GCA_963921515.1 of Calotriton arnoldi. Lineage (NCBI taxonomy): Eukaryota > Metazoa > Chordata > Amphibia > Caudata > Salamandridae > Calotriton > Calotriton arnoldi. The sequence continues at coordinate 866,853 of CAWUFW010000868.1, read as the reverse complement.
CAATGATTAATAAAAACAAACCTAAATCTAAATCCGTATTTGTAAAGCGCGAACTACTCACCCTTACGGGTCTCAAGGCGCTGGGGGCCGTCGTGGAAATTAAGTGAGCTATTGCCCAGAGTCACAAGGTGCTGAGCTGAGCTGCCGCCGGAGCCGGGGATCGAACCGTGAGCCCTGTGCTCCGAAGTCAGCTGCCCTGGCCGCTGCACCACACCTCTCCACCAAAATGAATAATTCCTCAGGTTATCTAACTATAAAATTACAATAGTATCGTCAATGTGTTTATTGATATTTTTATTATTGCTCGATGTAGAAAAAAGCCAAAAACCATGGCGGCCATCTTAAACTAGTAATTACTATCATTCTGAAAACAAACCAAATTTACTTCGAGGTTCCACATTGCTATATACTGTCTTCTGAATGACTCTGAAGTATCATTAATAATAAACTGGAGAACTATATTCTTTTAACTGTTAATTCTGCAGTGCATGTATTTTTATTTACTTTATTAATAAAAAAGGAGACCGAGAAAAATAGCGGCCCTCCCAAGGTAGTAGTAATTCCATTAGGACTATTTTTTATTACTCGCAGGAGTCAAAGGGTCTCAACAAAAAAACTGGCAGCTAGGAAAAACTGAAGCTACCTGATGTTTTTAGAAACTACTAATGATACATGTTTCATATTTTAGCTGATATAATTTCTGCTACACAGTATCAGTGTAGCTATAGAAACTGTTAAAGCGAATGCATTGATTTTTATTTCTGTTGACGTAACCAGATACTTAAGAGGTAAAATGGGAACCACAGTTATTATATTAGTCTTTCCCCTTCTTCTTTGCTGTTTAAACCATTCTTATAGGTATTAAATCTAGACATAAAGTACTTTATGTCCAGATTTTATACCTATAAGTATCTGGTTACGTCAACAGAAATAACAAGCATTGGAAATGCAATAGGTCTCGCATTTGCTTAAGTTAGAGCTATTTGCGTTGTAAATGGCGTTGTAAAGGACTATGTCTTTTACCCATGTGTTATGGACGGGTTGTATTCTGAATATTTTTCCACAGAGCACCAAGTTTGCGGCGGTTTGGATCTTACCACTGGGTGTAGTGCTACGCTTGTGGTGGAGTGGGAGCGCCGCCTCTGGGGCCACCCGGTCCGGGACGTTTGTATTGATGGAGTGATCTTTATCGCACTGGGGGCGAGTGGACCAGAAATCGGGGTGGACCTGCTTGGGCACTTTGTAGGTGGGGCTGGAGTGGCTCCCCTATACTTTGTGCTGTGCCACAGACTAGGACAGCTTGTTGTCACTCTCCTCGTTCGCCACGGTGGTCTTCGTGGCGCTGCGAGACAGGGGTGTAGATCAGCGGGAATTGTAGGGGACATCTGCTCTGGAAAACGACCACCAGAGTCAATAAAATGCAAGGTGGCACGCCGGGGATAGACGGTGATGGGGGAGGAGGGTTGCACGGGGTGACCACGGTCGGGGGAACTGATGTGCAGGGTGGGCGTTACGAATGCCGGTCAGGTAGGGGCAAGTGCTGGTGTGTGGCGGGGCGGCAATTTGGTCGACATACGGAGAAGATGGATGTTTTGCCTTGCCGTGCTCCGCCCACTAGCATGGGGTTATTTGTGAAGATTTGGGAGGGCTACAGAGGGTGCAATGAGCTAGGTGAGCGGAATTTTGTTTCCCGGACTGCGGGAGGCTTGCTGTGGAGGTTGTGGATTGCAGTGGGGGGGGATTGGGAGCGCGTTGTTGTGAAGCGGGTGTTGGTGGGCGGTGTAGGGGTCCCTGGGGGAGGTGTGGGCGTTGTGGGCAAGGCGGTCTAATTTGGGGCACTAAGATGGGGTTCCAGTTTCGGGGTGGCTCCGCCGGGCCCTGCAGGGAGCGCTGCCCCGAGTGAGGGGGTTGGCGCAATTAAAATCAAGCATTGAAGACAAGGGAAACATTGGTTTCAGAAATTACACACATTCAGGGAACACAACTCTAACACGATCTTACAACTGCTTCAAAGCGCCAGAAGCCGAGTCCACCAGGTGCTTTCTTTGCACCACTGCAGGTACGGGTATGTTTGCAGCAGTACTTCTCCACAACTGGGAAGAGACATGGGGCTGGAGGGCTAGCGGCAGCGGAGAAGAGGATGGAGGTGCACCTTAGGGATCCAAGAGGCAAGATGACCGGTGTTTCACAAGCGGGCCTACAAGCGCGCTTACATATTTATAGTTTTGTAATATCCATTGTAGGCACGTTGTTATCGGCACATTAGGCAAATGATGACGATATTATTATCCACTGGATTGTAAATAAATTGTAAATAGTGAGGGGGCCGAAAGTATCGAGCGAGGGCGGGTCAGGATAAAGGAGTGGGGCCGCATGGGCACCTTGGTCGGTGGCTTGGACTGGATACTCAGGGCTGGGGTGGGAGCAGTAACAGAAGAGGGTGTTGGACGGGGGCAGCAGGATGGGAGATTGAGTCTGACCGGGCCAAGCCAGGGTTACCGCTCGCCCATGGGCTGCCGCCGAGCCTTGCACAGGCGGTTCTCCTGACGGGCTGGGAGCCGCGGGGCATGTGGCTGACCACTCAGTACACTGGGGGCTTACAGAGCAAGACTGCCCGAGGGGGACTGGGGCAGCCCGTGCCAGTGTGGGCGGAGAAGTCCCATGGCGGGGTGTGAATAGAAGGCACCTATTGCTCTTTTGCGAGAGCACAGGTCTGTCAGTAATAAAAACAAGTTGGCTTCCAGGACAGTCCCCATCCCCCCTAGGCCTGACAAATGTTCCTCCGTTGGGCTGAATCTCACGCCCAAGCAACCCGACTCCCTAAACCCCCGGGACGATCCGTGCCATACAGTAAGCGCAGACTTGAATCACCTGGGGGGTAGGGGCATTTACTCCAAAAGACTGTGTAGGGAGGGGCTCGCTGTGGAGGTTGTGGATTGCATGGGGGGTTTGGGAGCACGTTGTTGTGAAGCGGGTGTTGGTGTGCGGTGTAGGAGTCCCTGGGGGAGGTGTGGGCCTTGTGGGCAAGGTGATCGAATTTGGGGCACTGGGATGGGGTTCCGGTTTCGGGGTGGCTCTGCCGGGCCCTGCAGGGAGCGCCGCCCCGAGTGAGGGGGTTGGCGCAATTAAAATCAAGCATTGAAGACAAGGGAAATATTGGTTTCAGAAATTACACACATTTAGGGAACAGAACTCTAACACGATCTTACAACTGCTTCAAAGCGGCAAAAGCCGAAGCCGCCAGGTGCTTTTTTTGCACCACTGCAGGTACGGGTATGTTTGCAGCAGTACTTCTCCACAACTGGTGAGAGACATGGGACTGGAGGGCTAGCGGCAGCGGAGAAGAGGATGGAGGTGCACCTTAGGGATCCAAGAGGCAAGATGACCGGTGTCTCACAAGCGGGCCTAGAAGCGCGCTTACATATTTATAGTTTTGTAATATCCGTTGTAGGCACGTTGTTATCGGCACATTAGGCAAATGATGACGAGATTATTATCCACTGGATTGTAAATAAATTGTAAATACTGATAGATATGCATCAAGGGAATGAGAGCGGCAGGGGGCAAGCAAGAAACGGCGCAGGACGGCTGAATGCCAAAGAAAAACATACTGCGAAAGTGAAAGCATTTCGCTCGCGCTTGGAGCAGATTATAGATATGTGCCAATGAAAAACAACCACGAAATTGAAAGCATTTCGATCGCGCTTGGAGCAGATTATAGATATGTGCCAAAGAAAAACAACCGCGAAAGTGAAAGCATTTCGCTCGCGCTTGGAGCAGATTATAGATATAGCAAGAAACGGCGCAGGACGGCTGAATGCCAAAGAAAAACAAGCCACGCCAGAGAAATGAAAGGCGCGTCAGCCATTATTGAAGCTAAACGCGGTAATACAAGAAAAAAGTGCTTAGCGGCTAATTAAGAGACACTGTCTCCTGCCGCAAGTAAAAGATCCAGTCCCGGTGGGCGTGGCCAAAAGAGGACAGGGTGGCAACAAGGAGGGACTAAAAACCCTCCGGTACAATCAACAAACCATGTTCAGCATAATCACTGACGACAAACGACGCACGCCAATGAAAATTACAGGCGGAGCTGAGACACGACTTCTGAAACCGTATTGATTCCAAGAAGCCCTCGCAGAGCGAGCAGCGCATGCGCGCTGCAACGCCAGGCGAGACCTAAAAATCAATGCATTCGCTTTAACAGTTTCTATAGCTATACTGATACTGTGTAGCAGAAATTATATCAGCTAAAATATGAAACATGTATCATTAGTAGTTTCTAAAAACATCAGGTGGCTTCAGTTATTCCTAGCTGCCAGTTTTGTTGTTGAGACCCTTTGACTCCTGCGAGTAATAAAAAATAGTCCTAATGGAGTTACTACTACTTTGGGAGGGCCGCTATTTTTCTCGGTCTCCTTTTTTATTAATAAAGTAAATAAAAATACATGCACGGCAGAATTAACAATTAAAAGAATATAGTTCTCCAGTTTATTATTAATGATACTTGAGAGTCATTCAGAAGACAGTATATAGCAATGTGGAACCTCGAAGTAGATTTGGTTAGTTTTAAAAAATGATAGAAATTACTAGTTTAAGATGGCCGCCATGGTTTTTGCCTTTTTTCTACATCGAGCAATAATAAAAATATCAATAAACACATTGACGATACTATTGTAATTTTATAGTTAGATAACCTGAGGAATTATTCATTTTGGTTTGTTTTATTAATCATTGGTCTTGATAATACCAATATATACAAGGTTTTTATTACTGGCAAACAGCGATAATTGGAACCCCTTCCAAGATGGCCGCCCCCTTTTGGGAATACTTTCAAAATGGCAGTCAGCACATTCCCAACATGGAGTGCAGAGGAAGTGAAGGGTTTAGGTCTAGTCTATTTACTGGTTTCCCGCCATAAAAGCGAGTAACCTCTAGCAGTTCGAGTTTGTCATACTGGAAGAAAGAAGTGAGACGGAAGGCTGGTAGAGTGAACAATCGGTGAGTCCTAGCGGAACATAACTATTAATTTGTAGGTAGTTTTCGCTTGACTTTTAGGTCTTTTAAATTAGTTTAAGGAATTCAACCCATTTTTTTATAAAAATAAAAAAAAGAATTGTTTTATTTTTAATTTGAAACCTGCAATAACATAAACAGAGTTTGGACTATGACATACATCTTGGGTGGTGTCTTACATCACATAATATAAAGGGTGATTTGTAATGTTTTATAAAAAAAAACAGCAAGTATCCTACTTGAAACAATTAACTCAATGAAACATCTTAATATGAAGTATAGTTTCTAACAGCATTAATATTAATTACGCTGCTGCCGTATAGGCATAAATTGAAAATCGTTTTTATTTTCAGAACATACTATGTCCAGTGATTACTTAACCTGGGCCGTTATAACCTGGGCCGCTACAATTGAGCCTGATAGCAATTTTAAAAAGCAAGGCGATAGTGCAGCAATATCGGGAATTGCCAGGTAAGAAACTACCTTGTTAGCTTAAGGCACGTGCGATTCTCATGAATAGTATGCCTTCCAGGGTTGGGTAAATATGTGTACTTTGTACCCTTACTTTCCACAATCTTTACGCTCTACCATACACGTCTAAATCAGGGAAATTTAACAACGATGGCAAAAGTGTGAGTCGAATACAACTGAGAGACGACCACATAGGTGGGTGTAATTGTAAATGTGAGTTGCTCACAAAAAGTATGTCAAGTTCTTTGGCCAAATTAATTTATGGTTTTTAATATATAATATTTTTTATATACATATATTTTTGATAGATTCCTATGGTTAGTGGACTACGGGAGAAAAATACAGTTCCCCTCCACTTATTATTGCCATTTAAGCAAGAGACAACTTTCTTCTGGGTCTCTGAATTTTATCTGGTAAGGCTTTGTTTTCTAGTCTACCCCTCCCTTTGAGGGTTCTTAGTGATAAACAAATGATCATACAAGAACAAGGATCATGTGATATATTATAGAAAATGCCTCTTTGTTAAAAAAACATTTTGTAACAAGTGACTTGTAGGATATACCACAGGACTTAGATGGTGTGGAGATCTTTTGGATAATGAGTTGTTTTGGGAGATGCAATAAATAATAGTATAGTTCACGTTGCTGCTATAAGGTGTTGTGTTGTAAAAATTGTCAACTATGGAATGTTTAAATGTACTCATAATGTTTTTATTGCTGTTTAGATAAGATTGAAATATTTTCTGTCCTGAAGAAGGCGAAGAAACTTTGTGCCGAAATGCCGCGTCGACAACATTTTTATTCTTTGGAATAATTTTAATTTGTATTTGATAGTTTGTTTTGGAACAACGAAATGAATATAGATGTAATTCATGTAATCAAGAAAAAAGTTTTCTCTTATAAAACGCACTGATAGATACATGAATTTGTATTTTACAAATGGATATTTGAAATGTTTTTTTTAAATAAGCCATTTTGGTTTTTATATGTATGTATTATGGTTTTAAATAAATAACTTGTGTATGAGTACATGATTGTTGATTGTTTTCTGTAGTGATTGTATTCTTTAGCCATTACTGCGACATATTTTAGCAACGTGGATAATAATCTGTGGGTGGTTTTTCTCTGTCCCCTCTTTGTTGTTATAATACCTGAAGTTTTTGTTTGTGTTAATATTAACATCTATATCACATGGTCCAAGTTTGAGGTAGGTTTTTATAACCACTTGTATTTTCATCTTGTTTAAAATCTGATCTCATTGGAAAGGGAATTCTCTCTTTTTGTGTTACACAGACCCGTCCCTTTTCTAAACTATCAGGGTACCTCCCTTATTTTGTTGGACATTCATTTATAAAATGGGCAGAACAGCATGAAATTCAGAAGGGAAAACATCTCAACCTCAGGCTGGATGATTGCCTCTTTAAAATAAAATGGCAATGAAAAGGGGGTATGAAATGGCGGAGTTGTTGGGATGTTTGAATTCACTGTTAAGGAGACACATATATCTGAGACACATTTTGCACCTGGGTGAAAACGATTTGGTAGTCTGCAAGGGATTGGCATTGATAAAAAAAGACGAAGAGGGACATGCTAAAGATCAGGAGACAGTGGGCAGGAACTTTCGTTATATGGATGGAATTCATACCAAGGCGTCACTGGAGGGGGGCACAGAGGCCCACCGCTTTTGATAAGGACAGGCGCAAAATAAATATGGATATGCGAACGATCTGCAGAGAGGAAAGGTTTGGGTGGATGGAACATCAAGAGTGGCAGTATGACGCACCAGACTTTTTCAGAGGGGATGGGGTGCACGTACGGGACAGAGCTATATCTGATTCAAATCAAGGAGGCACTTAAGAAAATGTTCAATGGAAGCAAAGGTAGACGCGGATTCTGGGGGTCTGAAAAGGAGGGTGGGGTAGGCGGTGGTAAGTTTCAGTTGCCATGGTTATACATTAAGATGAGGGTTGTGAACATATGGAAATCAGGACAATTAGGGGTGGTAAGAAAGTTAAACATGGAGGAAGCAACAAATTAAAAAGTTAGGAGGTAGGATACTTAGATAGTTAGATGGTAATAGATGTAGATTTAAGTGTTATGGACGTAAATGTTAACAGTTCAATGCCAGGGTAGGATTTACAGTTGCAAGGTAAAGATGTTAAGGGGTTGGGATGATTAGGGGTTTGGGGTAGGGGGAAGTAGGTGAATTAATGAAGAGTGAGGTATAGCATGTGAGGCAAATGCCTAGAGTTTTTATGATATGTGATGTGCACCTGTCTTCAATAAACCAGCCTTTTTCACACTGTATCCTTGTATGTGGTTTGTGCTGCCCCCTATATGGCCCAATGATTATTTCGATAAACACTGTCCTTATGGAGCGGGCCTTTTCCCTATCACTAGCCCGCTCTGCACTGGCGATGAGTCAGTGATGGTATTCAACGCGTGCGCCCAGCCCTGGACCCACACGAGTCCATGCACCTACCTGCACTCCCTACAGTGTTGTGTTGGCCCTGCCTTGCTTGTTGCACGCCACACACCTCGTGTTCAAAGGGTGTGAGACTAACCACCAGGCCGTATTGGTGGCTGCATACTCTGCTGCATCCCCGATCACAACATTGGAAGAGGAGAGAATCTGGCACCCTCGTGTGGTGCATTCATGTAACGCTCCCTGAGCACTGGCCGATACTCCCCCCTGCTGCACCTGCTTTGGTGGGCGATGTCCTCCTTGGCAGCTCCAGGTGGGGAGCTACTGCAACAATGCCAGCCCGGTGCTCTCGCACCCTTGTCGTCTGCTTGGAGAGCAGAGGTGACTTCTACTTGCCTAGGAAGGTGCGGTGAGCCATGGTGTGCGTGACCACAGTCCCTGCACAAGGTGGTGAGTGACTAGGTCCACCAGCTGCACCGCCCAACATCACCACTGGTTACCCGTAGGTGTAGACTGCTACCCCATACTACATTGCAGCGGCAGATCAGTGCTGACGCAGGAGCTACACAAGGAAGATGGTGGACGAGGCCCATGATGCTCCTGCTGGACCAGGTGCTCTAGTGCCAGATGTTTGCCTCACCAGAGCAATGAGCATACACACCTCCCTAACAGCTTTCCAGCCATTTAGTCACATTTTTAATCAAGCCACCACAGCCTACAGGTGGAAAGCCTGGGTGGGATGCTTAAATGACTACTTCAGGACTATCCAGGAGACAGATGGCATGATCAAGAGGTCACTACTGCTCCATTTTGCTGGCAAGGAAATATACAAGCTATTTGAACAGCTCCCAGATACTGGCGCCGATGACTACAATGCTGCCATCAGAACACTAACGTCACATTTCGACCCGCAGCCAAAGCTGGACTTTGAATCAAGCTTTGGCAAGCTCACCAGCAGCAAGACAAAACTATTGATGCATTCTACACACATCTATTTGAGATGGCGAGCACATGCACTGATGATGACCAGGTCGAAGAAGTCTAGGCCTAAATCATACAGGGGTAAAGGTCCCTAGCGCTCAGGCAGCTGACCCTACGATAGGCAGGTATTGAACTGGAGGATATTGTAATCATAACACACTCCCATGACTAGTCGGTGTCCTGTGCCAAGGAAATGGAAATAGCACTGATGAAGACTTTGGCCCACTCTCACTCTAGAAAACCACTACTAATCAAGCTGGAGTTGGTGGACGCTGTTATGTGGTCACATTAGGCCCAGGCAGGAACAGCACATTTTTACATCCTCAGGTTTAAAGTTGACATCTTTCTTGAACATTGACATTTGACACACATTTGCTTGCGTGCCTATATGGGATAATATTCTCTGAAATTTCTTTGCTTACATTTACACTTCTTTGTAGGCACATTATCAGAGCCTTGAACATTCTGCACAATAGCTAAAGTTCACTGCGCAAAATGTTGTTGTTTGTTATTTTCTGCTCGGTGACATCTCTGTAAGGGTAGAATAGTTAATAGCGGCCAGACTGGGGCTTCGGTATGGCAACATGGGTGAAGTTTGTTATATAAACAACATCACGCCTTTGTCTAGTTGGGGGAGCATTTCACTGACACTGTCAAGGTCGCCCCATGCCGGAATTCCAGCCTTGCTGAATCCTGTTTACCTCCTGAGAAGTATGGTGCCCAGCTCTACACCAAGACTGGCTCCCAGATGAAACATACTCAAAGGTAATAGGGGAGTTAGATCACCCTCAAGGAATCTGGCAGATTCACCCACACCAAGGCACACTAGAATGGGGAGTGCTAGGTAGGAGCATAACTATAACTATACTTATAAGCAAGCATATATTCTATGTAACAGAAGAATGGTTGAACTGCTCATTTTATTTACCATTCTCGTGATGCTGATTACTTTGTTTTGTTTCTTTCTACTAATAATTGCAGCACATGTATTTTACTCAAGAATCTTATTGCTTCAATAAATATTTGAAATGCCAATTCGAGTATTTCTTGTAGCTCCCTTTAGGCATGCATGTGTTACCAAATGGAAGGGCTTTACGTCTGTCTCCATGATTTTCTTGGGGAATCAGGGTTATCATGTTCTGAGGTTGCACATACCACTTGTTACCTTGCTAGGTTAGGAGTACAGATGGTGTACAGTGAGCTAGCCAGGACTAAGGCCAACATATCCTGATGGTGTGCGTGGACTCAGTCTTGCCCAGTATTTGACGTTTATGTTGTCCAACAAACACACACTTTCACTGAGAAAATATGAACTGTACTACACAGTGCCACCAACGTTCTAGCTTAGGTACTTCTTTAATGGGTCTCCCGAGTAATTTTCTTTTGTATGCCCAAAGCTCCTACTTACCAACTAACTGAGACGTCCGAGGTATTAGGAAAAAATCCTCCTTAGCTAAGTAGGGAACTACTATTTCTGGCTGTAGGTTGTTGAAGCTTGAACCTTTCCATATATTCCAAATACTTCAATGGCGTTAATTGCAGACATGCACTAACACAAATGTTTCTACAACATAGGCTTCCGCAAACGGGAGGGGATGTTACCTTTGAGGTAGAGGCCCATGAAACATACAAAACAGAGATATTATATTCATGGGTCACATTTCCGGCAGTAAATGCCAACTCAGGGAATTTTCACACATACACTGAAGTAGCAGTACAACATCAATTCAGAGCATACAAGGATTTCAAAATCCCACTCACTTATCAGGAACACTTGAACTGGTACCTAGGTACCCTAGCTCACACATTTGAAAATGTCAGACTAGGTCCTCTAAGCAGTGAGGGAGCAACATGGTCAGTCTTAGATGGTTACACACTATATCCAGATATAGCAAACATTACAGATCTAGAGCTGGGAGTAATCTGCACAAATTTAGTTACACTCTATAGACATCTAGTACAATTCGTTATGCAAACCAAAACGACTATCCCACAAAGGGCTACTCAAGCTGCACATCCACAATAGGCTATGCCTGGAATTGGTCCTGTAACCAAAAATGCATAAGGTTCCCAGCAAACCGGACGCGAATCCATTCTGGATTGCACAAAAAAAATGAATCAGTTTGATGCAGTATTTCCCCATTTGGGACTCCGAAAGAAAAAAAAATGCTCACAATATGCCTGCCAATGGGTATGGCTTCCCCAGTGGAAGATTGCACCACTTGGGGCACAGCCTTTGCTGCAGTCCATACCAGAACACATGGTACACCGTCATTAGGTGTTTTGCCTGAGATGCTTAAACAGAGTCAAAATGTGTATGAGGCAGCCCCTGTCCTGGATTTGGGGAGGAAATTATTATCAACAGTAGTCCACTTAAAAGCGCTGTAATTCACGTAACTGTGAGTCAATTGAACAGCCTGATAGGTATCAGGATACTGATACACATCCTTCTTGTTCTTTTCAGGAAAAGTGGCTGGGATTAAAGCCAAACATGCCACAGATATTGAGGACTCTGCTTCTGTTTGAATGGGGAGTGGACTATGACCATGCCGAACAGTGCAGCAGACTTCACAATAGTTCACCGGAATGTTATGGAGTGTCTGGCGGCAGTAGCAATGAGTGACTACGCCCAGGTGGAAACACCAGACCAGAGACTGAGTGTCCCAAGTCAATTATATCAATTGCTACTCCAGATGGTGGGGAATATACCATGTATTTTCAATGTTTTCTTTTAGGAGAACTTGTCATTTGGCTACCGAATTCTCTTGGCTGAAAAAGATTGGCCACCTGAGTTTGTTAGGGATTGCTCACTAGGAGAAACAGTAATTTTACCTGCTTTTTCTGAGCTCACCACTTGTGGGCTGCATGTACTATGATGCCACGGAGCAAACTTTTCTGGGATGTGATGTAGTGTCTGGCCACACCCTTTTCCCTGCCCTAACTGATTTTCATGACCTCCTTTACCATTTAACTCACGTCCCTAATGTTCCTTTTTAGGTTGAGCCTAGCGTTACAGCACATGCGCTGCTCGCTTTGCGAGGCATGCTGTATTTGGGTATGTTTTAGAAGTGGTGTGGAAGCCCCGCCCATTGTTTTCGTTGGCTGGCGTCATCGTCCATGGTAAATGCTGGCTTCCGATTGATAATGAGGCTTCTTAGTCCCTCCTTGTTACCGCCCTGTCTCCTTTTGGGACCGCCCATCAGGACTGGATCTTTTACTTGCGGCGTTATACTGTCTCCTTCAATTAGTCGGTAAGCACTTTTTTTTCCATTCGCGCAATGGCTACAGCTTGTTCTAAACGCTCTCAGTTTTCACTAACTGCGCCACAATAAGATCGACATTTTCCTTGGATCACACATATTGGTCTACAGCGGAGCCAGGATTTGAACCTGCGTCCCCTTGTTCTTTAATGGCATCTCGCACTTAGACGTCGCCATTCTTGTAGAAGGGGAACAAAAACACCTCAATTTACAGACTCCGCATGTTTCTAACCTCAGTTTTGCTTTCGTGCATAGAACTGGCTCCGAGTTTGTGAATTGCAATTGATGTTAAACTGGCGCTTTTAAGAACACCCAGTGTTAGTAGACATGGGGCATGCCATGGGATCACACAACGGCGGGCCCTGGGGAAGCTGGGATTGGAAGTTATGTCAACATTTTAACGATTAGGATTAGGGGAAGGACTGGCAGCAATTACTCCCCAGAGCAGGAAGTGTTTGTGTACAGTTGGCAGTAAATATCGTGTTACAAGCCGAAGCTCGCTGCCTCACAACACGCAGGAGCTGCGGATACGGTGGGTTCTGTGCCTCGACCCAGGCAGCGCAGTCCCGCCGGGGACTACCTCTGTCTTTCTAAACGTACCGTAGACATGCAGAGAAGTGCTGGTACCTTCCACTGAGAGCGCCGTAGAGCTGCAGAGAAGTGCTGACACTGTCCCAATAAAGGTGCAGTAGAGCTGCAGAGAAGTGTCCATTGAAAGCTCCGTAGAGCTGCTGAGAAGTGCTGGTCATGCCCCAAAAAAAGTGCAGTAGAGCAGAACAGTGCATTATTCCCCATTGAAATCTCTGTTCAGTTGATGAGAAGTGCCGGGACTTTCTCATTTAAAGTGGTATAGACTGGTAAGAAGAGTTGGGCTGTCCTAACGAAAGTGCCGGAGAGCTGCGGAGAAGGGCTGATACTGTTCCACTGATACTGCTGTAGAGCTGATCAGAAGTTTTGGTATTGTCCCATTGAATGCACTGTAGAGCTGCAGAGAAGTGCTAGTACATAGACATTGAAAGTGGTGTTGAGGTGCAGAGAAGTGCTGGTTCTGTCCCTCTGAAAGTGCTCTACAGTTTATGACAAGTGCTGGTACTGTCCCTTCGAGAGATTTATAGAGCTTATGACAATGGTATTGCACTTTTGAAAATTATGTGCAGCTGGTGAGAAGTGCTGGTAATGTCCCATTGAAAGTGCTGTACAGCTGATCAGAAGGCTTGGTACTGTCTCATTAAATGTGCTGTAAAACTGCAGAGAAGTGCGGGCACTGTGTCATTGAAAGTGGTATTGAGGTAAAGAGAAGTGCTGGTACTGCCCCACTAAAAGTGTTGGCTGCTGTAGAGCCAGAGAACCAGGTCAGCAGAGCCGTTGTAGAGCCTGAGACCCAGGTCAGCAGAGCTGCTGTAGAGCCATAGAACCAGGTCAGCAGAGCTGCTCTAGAGCCAGAGAACCGGGTCAGCAGAGGTGCTCTAGAGCCAGAGAATCAGGTCAGCAGAGCCGCTCTAGAGCCAGAGAACCAGGTCAGCAGAGCGGCTCTAGAGCCAGAGAACCAGGTCAGCAGAGCCACTCTAGAGCCAGAGAACCAGGTCAGCAACCTGCTGTAGAGCCTGAGAACCAGGTCAGCAGAGCCGTTGTAGAGCCAGAGAACCAGGTCAGCAAGCTGCTGTAGAGCCAGAGAACCAGGTCAGTAGAGCTGCTGTAGAGCCAGAAAACCAGGTCAGCAGATCCGCTCTAGAGCCTGAGAACCAGGTCAGCAGAGCTGCTGTAGAGCCAGAGAACCAGGTCAGCAGAGCTGCTGTAGAGCCAGAAAACCAGGTCAGCAGAGCCGCTCTAGAGCCTGAGAACCAGGTCAGCAGAGCCGTTGTAGAGCCAGAGAACCAGGTCAGCAAGCTGCTGTGGAGCCAGAGAACCAGGTCAGTAGAGCTGCTGTAGAGCCAGAAAACCAGGTCAGCAGAGCCGCTCTAGAGCCTGAGAACCAGGCCAGCAGAGCTGCTGTAGAGCCAGAGAACCAGGTCAGCAGAGCCGCTCTAGAGCCAGAGAAGCAGGTCAGCAGAGCCGCTCTAGAGCCAGAGAACCAGGTCAGCAGAGCCACTCTAGAGCCAGAGAACCAGGTCAGCAAGATGCTGTAGAGCCTGAGAACCAGGTCAGCAGAGCCGTTGTAGAGCCAGAGAACCAGGTCAGCAAGCTGCTGTAGAGCCAGAGAACCAGGTCAGTAGAGCTGCTGTAGAGCCAGAAAATCAGGTCAGCAGAGCCGCTCTAGAGCCTGAGAACCAGGTCAGCAGAGCCATTGTAGAGCCATAGAACCAGATCAGCAGAGCTGCTGTAGAGCCAAAGAACCAAGTCAGCAGACACGCTCTAGAGCCAGAGAACCAGTTCAGCAGAGCCACTCTAGAGCCTGAGAACCGGGTCAGTAGAGCCGCTCTAGAGCCAGAGAACCAGGTCAGCAGAGCCGCTCTAGAGCCATAGAACCAGGTCAGCAAGCTGCTGTAGAGCCTGAGAACCAGGTCAGCAGAGCCGTTGTAGAGCCAGAGAACCAGGTCAGCAGAGCTGTTGTAGAGCCAGAGAACCAGGTCAGCAGAGCCACTCTAGAGCCAGAGAACCGGGACAGCAGAGCTGTTGTAAAGCCTGAGAACCAGGTCAGCAGAGCTGCTCTAGAGCCAGAGAACCAGGTCAGCAGAGCTGCTCTAGAGCCAGAGAACCAGGTCAGCAGAGCTGCTGTAGAGCCAGAGAACCAGGTCAGCAGAGCTGCTGTAGAGCCAGATCCAGGTCAGCAGAGCTGCTGTAAAGCCAGAGAACCAGGTCAGCAGAGCCGCTGTAGAGCCAGAGAACCAGGTCAGCAGTCCTGCTGTAGAGCCAGAGAACCAGGTCAGCAGAGCCGTTGTAGAGCCTGAGACCCAGGTCAGCAGAGCCGTTGTAGAGCCTGAGACCCAGGTCAGCAGAGCTGCTGTAGAGCCAGAGAACCAGGTCAGCAGAGCCGCTCTAGTGCCAGAGAACCAGGTCAGCAGAGCTGCTGTAGAGCCATAGAACAGCAGAGCCAATGTAGAGCCAGAGAACCAGGTGAGCAGAGCCGTTAAAGAGCCAGAGAACCAGGTCAGCAGAGCCGCTGTAGAGCCAGAGAACCAGGTCAGCAGAGCCGCTGTAGAAGTGCTAGTACATAGACATTGAAAGTGGTGTTGAGGTGCTGAGAAGTGCTGGTACTGTCCCTCTGAAAGTGCTCTACAGTTTATGACAAGTGCTGGTACTGTCCCTTCGAGAGATTTATAGAGCTTATGACAAGAGCTGGTATTGCATCTTTGAAAATGATGTGCAGCTGGTGAGAAGTGCTGGTAATGTCCCATTGAAAGTGCTGTACAGCTGATCAGAAGGTTTGGTACTGTCTCATTGAATGCGCTTTAAATCTGCAGAGGAGTCCGGGTACTGTCCCATTGAAAGTGCTACTGAGGTAAAGAGAAGTGCTGGTATTGCCCCGCTAAAAGTGTTGGCTGCTGTAGAGCCAGAGAACCAGGTCAGCAGAGCTGCTGTAGAGCCAGAGCACCAGGTCAGCAGAGCTGCTCTAGAGCCAGAGAACTGGGTCAGCAGAGCCGTTGTAGAGCCAGAGAACCAGGTCAGCAGAGCAGCTCTAGAGCCAGAGAACCAGGTCAGCAGAGCTGCTAAGGAGCCAGAGAACCAGGTCAGCAGTGGCGCTCTAGACCCAGAGAACCAGGTCAGCAGAGCTGCTGTAGAGCCAGAAAACCAGGTCAGCAGAGCTGCTGTGGAGTCAGAGAACCAGGTCAGCAGAGCTGCTGTAGAGCTAGAGAACCAAGTCAGCAGAGCTGCTGTAGAGCCAGAGAACCAGGTCAGCAGAGCTGCTGTAGAGCCAGAGAACCAGGTTAGCAGAGCCACTGTAGAGCCTGAGAACCAGGTCAGCAGAGATGCTGTAGAGCCAGAGAATGAGGTCAGCAGAGCTGCTCTATGGCCAGAGAACTGGGCCAGAGAACCAGGTCAGCGAACCAGGTCAGCAGAGGTGTTGTAGAGCCAGAGAACCAGGTCAGCAAGCTGCTGAAGAGCCAGAGAACCAGGTCAGCAGAGCCACTCTAGAGCCAGAGAACCAGGTCAGCAAGATGCTGTAGAGCCTGAGAACCAGGTCAGCAGAGCCGTTGTAGAGCCAGAGAAGCATGTCATCAAGCTGCTGTAGAGCCAGAGAAGCAGGTCACCAAGCTGCTGTAGAGCCTTAGAACAAGGTCAGCAGAGCTGCTGAAGAGCCAGAGAACCAGGTCAGCAGAGCTGCTCCAGAGCCAGAGAACCAGGTCAGCAGAGCTGCTGTAGAGCCATAGAACCAGGTCAGCAGAGCCATTGTAGAGCCAGAGAACCAGGTCAGCAGAGCCATTGTAGAGCCTGAGACCCAGGTCAGCAGAGCTGCTGTAGAGCCAGAGAACAAGGTCAGCAGAGCCGCTCTAGAGCCAGAGAACCAGGCTAGCAGAGCTGCTGTAGAGCCATAGAACCAGGTCAGCAGAGCCGTTGTAGAGCCATAGAACCAGGTCAGCAGAGCTGCTGTAGAGCCATAGAACCAAGTCAGCAGACACGCTCTAGAGCCAGAGAACCAGTTCAGCAGAGCCGCTCTAGAGCCTGAGAACTGGGTCAGTAGAGCCGCTCTAGAGCCAGAGAACCAGGTCAGCAGAGCCGCTCTAGAGCCATAGAACCAGGTCAGCAATTTGCTGTAGAGCCAGAGAACCAGGTCAGCATAGGTGTTGTAGAGCCAGAGAACCAGGTCAGCAGAGCCGCTCTAGAGCCAGAGATACGGGACAGCAGAGCTGTTGTAAAGCCTGAGAACCAGGTCAGCAGAGCTGCTCTAGAGCCAGAGAACCAGGTCAGCAGAGCTGCTCTAGAGGCAGAGAACCAAGTCAGCAGAGCTGCTGTAGAGCCAGAGAACCAGGTCAGCAGAGCTGCTGTAGAGCCAGAGAACCAGGTCAGCAGAGCTGCTGTAAAGCCAGTGAACCAGGTCAGCAAAGCCGCTGTAGAGCCAGAGAACCAGGTCAGCAGTCCTGCTGTAGAGCCAGAGAACCAGGTCAGCAGAGCCATTGTAGAGCCTGAGAACCAGGTCAGCAGAGCCGTTGTAGAGCCTGAGACCCAGGTCAGCAGAGCTGCTGAAGAGCCAGAGAACCAGGTCAGCAGAACTGCTCTTGTGCCAGAGAACCAGGTCAGCAGAGCCGCTGTAGAGCCAGAGAACCAGGTCAGCAGAGCCGCTGTAGAAGTGCTAGTACATAGACATTAAAAGTGGTGTTGAGGTGCTGAGAAGTGCTGGTACTGTCCCTTCGTGAGATTTATAGAGCTTATGAAAAGAGCTGGTATTGCATCTTTGAAAATGATGTGCAGCTGGTGAGAAGTGCTGGTAATGTCCCATTGAAAGTGCTGTACAGCTGATCAGAAGGTATGGTACTGTCTCATTGAATGCGCTGTAAATCTGCAGTGAAGTGTGGGTACTGTCCCATTGAAAGTTGTATTGAGGTAAAGAGAAGTGCTGGTACTGCCCCACTAAAAGTGTTGGCTGCTGTAGAGCCAGAGAACCAGGTCAGCAGAGCTGCTGTAGAGCCAGAGAACCAGGTCAGCAGAGCTGCTGTAAAGCCAGAGCACCAGGTCAGCAGAGCCGCTCTAGAGCCAGAGAACTGGGTCAGCAGAGCTGTTGTAGAGCCAGAGAACGAGGTCAGCAGAGCTGCTAAAGAGCCAGAGAACCAGGTCAGCAGTGGCGCTCTAGACTCAGAGAACCAGGTCAGCAGAGCTGCTGTAGAGACAGAGAACCAGGCCAGCAGAGCTGCTGTAGAGCCAGAGAACCAGGTCAGCAGAGCTGCTGTAGAGCCAGAGAACAAGGTCAGCAGAGCTGCTCTAGAGCCAGAGAACCAGGTCAGCAGAGCTGCTGTGGAGCCATAGAACCAGGTCAGCAGAGCCAGAGAACCAGGTCAGCAGAGCCATTGTAGAGCCTGAGACCCAGGTCAGCAGAGCTGCTGTATAGCCAGAGAACCAGGTCAGCAGAGCTGTTGTAGAGCCATAGAACCAGGTCGGCAGAGCTGCCGTAGAGCCATAGAACCAAGTCAGCAGACACGCTCTAGAGCCAGAGAACCAGTTCAGCAGAGCCGCTCTAGAGCCTGAGAACCGGGTCAGTAGAGCCGCTCTAGAGCCATAGAACCAAGTCAGCAAGCTGCTGTAGAGCCTGAGAACCAGGTCAGCAGAGCCGTTGTAGAGCCAGAGAACCAGGTCAGCAGAGCTGTTGTAGAGCCAGAGAACCAGGTCAGCAGAGCCGCTCTAGAGCCTGAGACCCGGGACAGCAGAGCTGTTGTAAAGCCTGAGAACCAGGTCAGCAGAGCTGCTCTAGAGCCAGAGAACCAGGTCAGCAGAGCTACTGTAGAGCCAGAGAACCAGCAGCAGAGCTGCCGTAGAGCCAGAGAACCAGGTCAGCAGAGCTGCTGTAAAGCCAGAGAACCAGGTCAGCAGAGCCGCTGTAGAGCCAGAGAACAGGTCAGCAGTCCTGCTGTAGAGCCAGAGAACCAGGTCAGCAAAGCCGTTGTAGAGCCTGAGACCCAGGTCAGCAGAGCTGCTGTAGAGCCAGAGAACCAGGTCAGCAGAGCCGCTCTAGTGCCAGAGAACCAGGTCAGCAGAGCTGCGGTAGAGCCATAGAATAGCAGAGCCATTGTAGAGCCAGAGAACCAGGTCAGCAGAGCCGTTGTAGAGCCAGAGAACCAGGTCAGCAGAGCCACTGTAGAGCCAGAGAACCAGGTCAGCAGAGCCGCTGTAGAAGTGCTAGTACATAGACATTGAAAGTGGTGTTGAGGTGCTGAGAAGTGCTGGCACTGTCCCTCTGAAAGTGCTCTACAGTTTATGGCAAGTGCTGGTACTGTCCCTTCGAGAGATTTATAGAGCTTATGACAAGAGCTGGTATTGCATCTTTGAAAATGATGTGCAGCTGGTGAGAAGTGCTGGTAATGTCCCATTGAAAGTGCTGTACAGCTGATCAGAAGGTGTGGTACTGTCTCATTGAATGCGCTGTAAATCTGCAGAGAAGTGCGGGTACTGTCCCACTGAAAGTGGTATTGAGGTAAAGAGAAGTGCTGGTACTGCCCCACTAAAAGTGTTGGGTGCTGTAGAGCCAGAGAACCAGGTCAGCAGAGCTGCTGTAGAGCCAGAGAACCAGGGCAGCAGAGCTGCTGTAAAGCCAGAGCACCAGGTCAGCAGAGCCGCTCTAGAGCCAGAGAACTGGGTCAGCAGAGCCGTTGTAGAGCCAGAGAACCAGGTCAGCAGAGCTGCTAAAGAGCCAGAGAACCAGGTCAGCAGTGGCGCTCTAGACTCAGAGAACCAGGTCAGCAGAGCTGCTGTAGAGACAGAGAACCAGGTCAGCAGAACTGCTGTAGAGCCAGAGAACCAGGTCAGCAGAGCTGATGTAGAGCCAGGGAACAAGGTCAGCAGAGTCACTCTAGAGTCTGAGAACCAGGTAGGCAGAGCTGCTGTAGAGCCAGAGAACGAGGTCAGCAGAGCTGCTCTATGGCCAGAGAACTGGGCCAGAGAACCAGGTCAGCGAACCAGGTCAGCAGAGGTGTTGTAGAGCCAGAGAACCAGGTCAGCAAGCTGCTGTAGAGCCAGAGAACGAGGTCAGCAGAGCTGCTGTAGAGCCTTAGAACCAGGTCTGCAGAGCTGCTGTAGAGCCAGAGAACCAGGTCAGCAGAGCTGCTGTAGAGCCAGAGAAGCAGGTCATCAAGCTGCTGTAGAGCCGGAGAAGCAGGTCACCAAGCTGCTGTAGAGCCATAGAACCAGGTCAGAAGAGCTGCTATAGAGCCAGAGAACCAGGTCAGCAAAGCTGCTCTTGAGCCAGAGAACGAGGTCAGCAGAGCTGCTGTAGAGCCATAGAACCAGGTCATCAGAGCCGTTGTAGAGCCATAGAACCAGGTCAACAGAGCCACTGTAGAGCCAGAGAACCAGGTCAGCAGAGCCGTTGTAGAGCCTGAGACCCAGGTAAGCAGAGCTGCTGTAGAGCCAGAGAACCAGGTCAGCAGAGCCGCTCTAGAGCCAGAGAACCAGGTCAGCAGAGCTGCTGTAGAGCCATAGAACTAGGTCAGCAGAGCCGTTGTAGAGTCAGAGAACCAGGTCAGCAGAGCTGCTGTAGAGCCATAGAACCAGGTCAGCAGACAAGCTCTAGAGCCAGAGAACCAGTTCAGCAGAGCCGATCTAGAGCCTGAGAACCGGGTCAGTAGAGCCGCTCTAGAGCCAGAGAACCAGGTCAGCAGAGCCGCTCTAGAGCCAGAGAACCAGGTCAGCAGAGCCGCTCTAGAGCCGGAGATCCAGG
Source organism: Calotriton arnoldi (assembly GCA_963921515.1). Taxonomy (NCBI): domain Eukaryota; kingdom Metazoa; phylum Chordata; class Amphibia; order Caudata; family Salamandridae; genus Calotriton; species Calotriton arnoldi. Next base: position 846,399 of record CAWUFW010000868.1, on the reverse strand, counting down.
CCAGCAGAGCCACTCTAGAACCAGAGAACCAGGTCAGCAAGCTGCTGTAGAGCCTGAGAACCAGGTCAGCAGAGCCGTTGTAGAGCCAGATAACCAGGCCAGCAGAGCTGTTGTAGAGCCAGAGAAGCAGGCCAGCAGAGCCGCTCCAGAGCCAGAGAACCAGGTCAGCAGAGCCGTTGTAGAGCCAGAGAACCAGGCCAGCAGAGCTGCTCTAGAGCCAGAGAACCAGGTCAGCAGAGCCACTCTAGAGCCAGAGACTCAGGTCAGCAGAACCGCTCTAGAGTCAGAGAACCAGGCCACCAGAGCCACTCTAGAGCCAGAGAACCAGGTCAGCAAGCTGCTGTAGAGCCTGAGAACCAGGTCAGCAGAGCTGCTGTAGAGGCAGAGAACCAGGTCAGCAGAGCTGTTGTAGAGCCAGAAAACCAGGTCAGCAGAGCTGCTCTAGAGCCTGAGAACCAGGTCAGCAGAGCTGCTGTAGAGCGAGAGAACCAGGTCAGCAGAGCTGCTGTAGAGCCAGAGAACCAGGTCAGCAGAGCTGCTGTAGAGCCATGGAACCAGATCATCAGAGCTGTTGTAGAGCCATAGAACCAGGTCAGCAGAGCCATTGTAGAGCCAGAGAACCAGGTCAGCAGAGCCGTTGTAGAACCTGAGACCCAGGTCAGCAGAGCTGCTGTAGAGCCAGAGAACCAAATCAGCAGAGCCGCTCTAAAGCCAGAGAACCAGGTCAGCAGAGCTGCTGTAGAGCGATAGAAACAGGTCAGCAGAGCCATTGTACAGTCAGAGAACCAGGTCAGCAGAGCTGATGTAGAGCCATTGAACCAGGTCAGCAGACACGCTCTAGAGCCAGAGAACCGGGTCAGTAGAGCCACTGTTGAGCCAGAGAACAAGGTCAACAGAGCCGCTCTAGAGCCAGAGAACCAGGTCAGCAGAGCCGCTCTAGAGCCAGAGATCCAGGCCAGCAGAGCCGCTCTAGAACCAGAGAACCAGGTCAGCAAGCTGCTGTAGAGCCTGAGAACCAGGTCAGCAGAGCCGTTGTAGAGCTAGAGAACCAGGCCAGCAGAGCTGTTGTAGAGCCAGAGAACCAGGCCAGCTCTAGAGCCAGAGAACCAGGTCAGCAGAGCCGTTGTAGAGCCAGAGAACCAGGCCAGCAGAGCTGTTGCAGAGCCAGAGAACCAGGCCAGCGGAGCTGCTCTAGAGCCAGAGAACCAGGTCAGCAGAGCCACTCTAGAGCCAGAGACCCAGGTCAGCAGAACCGCTCTAGAGCCAGAGAACCAGGCCAGCAGAGCCACTCTAGAGCCAGAGAACCAGGTCAGCAAGCTGCTGTAGAGCCTGAGAACCAGGTCAGCAGAGCTGCTGTAGAGGCAGAGAACCAGGTCAGCAGAGCTGCTGTAGAGCCAGAGAACCAGGCCAGCAGAGCCACTCTAGAGCCAGAGAACCAGGTCAGCAAGCTGCTGTAGAGCCTGAGAACCAGGTCAGCAGAGCTGCTGTAGAGGCAGAGAACCAGGTCAGCAGAGCTGCTGTAGAGCCAGAAAACCAGGTCAGCAGAGCCGCTCTAGAGCCAGAGAACCAGGTCAGCAGAGCTGCTGTAGAGCCAGAGAACTAGGTCAGCTGAGCTGCTGTAGAGCCAGAGAACCAGGTCAGCAGAGCTGTTGTAGAGCCTGAGACCCAGGTCAGAACAGGTGCTGCAGGGACTGGAGAGGTACAAACGTAATCAGACACAGAAGAGGTGCAATGATGCAGCGTAATATGGCACATTCTGTCGGAATATTTTGTTTTTTTGTCATTTTACAACACAGTAGTTCTGTCTGGGCAAACGTTTCTCCTCATTAGCAGCACTCTAACACCCAAATACAGCCGTCCACAATGAAATGGTGACAGTTAAGCTTTGCAAAGCGTCTGTCCCCCAGGGGGACCACGGCTGATGCTTTTTAAAGCCTCTTTTGATCCATCTGAGCTAGAATCAATGTTTGCAACTGATACAGAAGATCTGAATCATGCGGCAAGTGTGGAAAATATGTAAATACTCCGAGAATGCGGCGGCCACAATATTGCGTTATTCCAGTGGTCCTGCCTATGAGCAAAGACTTGTAGTGTAATGGCCTTGTTTTACTGACTGTGTTGTAAATCCATGGAACTGTGCCCCAGAAGGATATTTGGGCAAAAAATAACCTTGAAGTACTGATTCTGTGGTACTGATAAAGTAAGGGTAAAAGTGGAGGCCATGCAAGGTCACTGAAGTCAGGAAGGAATGGGCAGTTCTGGACAGCATTGTCATTCTCCAGGTAGGAATTCCCATGCAGGGCAGCGCCAAGTAGCTGGGATGAAACAAGCAATTTCAATGCAATAGGTCTCTCATTTACGCTAGTTGAAGCTATTGGCATTGTAAATGACAATGTCTTTTATTTATGTTTTAAAAACCAAAACATAAATAAAAGGCATTGTCATTTACAATGCCAATAGCTCAAACTTGCGTAAATGCGAGACCTATTGCATTGCAAATGCTTGTTGTAAAAATTATGTTCCGGCCCATTGATTAAATTTCATCCGGCCTGAGCCGGGGATTCTGGCCCGAGCTGGAGAGTACGGCTTGAGCCGGAGAGTACAGCTTGGGCCAAGGTTTCTGGCCTGACTGCAGACGTAAAGATTCGATTCGTAAATGACATCTGTGAATACCAAAAGTCGTACAGTTAGACTTTTGTCTCAGATTGCCTCTGTGAATCGGGCCCTATGTCCTTAAGTGTGACATTTGCCAGCAGTTAAAAGTTTCCACCACAGCTCGTCCACCACAGACACCTCTATTGATCTCAAGCAAGCCTCTGGCTTGTGTCTATCAGGACCATTGCGGACCCTCACACTCTGATAGATCTTACAAATGCATCATGTTAGCAGTGCATTACTCCTCTCCATTCCTATGGGTATGGCCACAGAGATCGTCTGATTGCCTGAACTGTTATAAAGGACTTGCTGGTCTTTATCAGCACATATGCAGTAGCTACATTCCATTCAGACAAGTGTCCAGCGTTTGCCTCTAGGGCTTACAGAGATACCATTGGGAACATTGGGTGTGACTGTATTAGTCATCGCTTTCACAAGAAGAGGGGGTATCAGGAGCGCTTGCAGGTCCAGCACACGTGCTCCCAAAGATAAATTCTATCAACAAAAGTATGCAGCTCCTAAGAAGGGGAAGGGAAAAATGGGTATCAGGTCAGTATCAAAGGAACCAGAACGGGGGAACGGTTCCTTTCAGAAATAAAACCCTCACACACCCATGTGGGTGTCATGCTTCATTATAGGGCATACTCCTCGTCAGGCAAGCGCTGCAATGCCCAACAGCACCCACAAAGGGGCTCTTTATCAGAAATCTTTTGTCCCAATGCCGTATTTGAAGTGTTGGTGGCGGCTCCTCCGCTAAGGCAGAGGAGCATCGCTACACTGCAGCTGTGCATCAGTAAAAGAAAGAAAAAATAAAATGATAATAACGCAATGTTATTATCATTTTATTGTTCCCTACTGCTGCAGCATGAGGGCGGGCGTGGCTGCTCTGCTGACAGAGCAGGGGTAGAGTGGTGAGCACACTAAAGTGCGAATGATGCTTTGACCGGCCCTCTCGGGCCAGCCAAACAGTCATTCGCACTTTAGCATGTTCTCCATGCATGCTGCATTGCAGCCTGCATGGAGAACATGCCCAGACCCCCAGTCCCCAGGGGGTATTGCAGCATTGTGATTGGTTTAGGGGAGGAAATCACAACTCTGCATTGCAGCATTGTGATTAGCTTAGGGGAGCCTGGCTACTTCCTGTTCGGCGGAGGAGAGATGATGTGGAACAGAGGCGCGAGAAGGTAAGTGCATTTTTCTTATTTTTTTACAATTCTACCTTCTTACCCCCTCGCCACCCGCCCCACTGCCCCAGATCCATGCTGGCCGCCATTGAGTAGGGTCCAGGGTGTAGATTGGTATAGTGAAGTGTGTGTGTGTGAAAAGTGTGTTTTAAAATAGACTAAGCAATTCTCTGAGTCAAGTTTTAATCGGTGAGTATGCTTGTCTGGTTAAAAAGGTGGTGGGTCCCAGTAGAGGCAATGATCTGTGGTAGTCAAAAGGGATAGAAGGTCGACATGTTTCTTGTCATGTAGTCAATGATGATCAAGGGGAAATTCGTCAGGACCAGTGAATTCTAATCTACACAGTGGTTGGACCCTGGGTTAGAATCAAGGATAATCCAAACACTAGATACCCTACATGTGGAGCCCCTTTAAACAGTATTGTCTTGAAGGCAGACCTGAAATAGAGATAAAAACTATAAGTACAAGAGAACTGTTTGATACTGGTTAGCTCAAACACATTCTAGTCTTAGTGCAGCATGCATCAAGTAACCATGCTTACAACAGTGGTGGTGCTACTAACACAGTGACAAAACAGAACACGTAACAAGCAAGTGACACACTCATGAATGGTAGCAGGTAAAACGATTTCACACACTGTGGTAAATATAGGCCAGACCAATTACCCAATTTGGGTAGTAACAGCCTCCTTGAGTATGGGCTGAGACCACGCTGATTTAGCGACGTCCAGTCTTCAGACAGTAGGGCACTCTCAACCATTTCTAAAGTGGCAGCCGAGGGATGTTAGTGTAGAGTGCCTCTACGTCTAGTGCTTCTATGTCAAGTGCCACTAATCAATCAATCCGGTATGTATTGTTGGTGTCCTCAATAAGATTGAGGACATCTCTGGTGTCTTGTAGGAATGAAACAGTCTTTTTTACCAAGGGTTGTAAGAAGTGGTCACAAAACCTTGACAGGGGCTCTAATAAAGATTTGACCCCCGAAACTATGGGTCTGCCAAGTGGAGGATGGAGCCCCTTATATATTTTGGGAAGATTATGAAAGTAGGGGGACCTGGGTTGGGTATTGACCAAAGAATTGGCCTTGTTTTTGCTGATCCACTCGTGTCTCGGCGGTGGATACAATCAAGGAGATCTGGGTACTGAAGCGTTCTCTGGGGTCAGTAGAAATGAGTAAATAGTAATTCCTATTTGCCAGTTGATGGATGCATTCCGCATCATAGTCTGTGGTGGACTTGATAACTGTATCGTCCCCTTTGTCAGCCTGTTTAATGTTGAATTGTGCATCTTTGGCCAATGATTTTGCTGCTGCTAACTCCAGGTTGGACAAGTTATGAAAAGTAGGACCCTGTGTGCCTTTGGCCACTTCCTTAAGGACCGCGTGTTCAAAAGTTAGTATTTCATTGGATATCATGTTAGCAGCACGAGTGAACCTAGAGGGGTTGTGTTGACCTGAGTCTGTTTGTTCTGGACTGGGTTTTTCTTGGAAAAACACCCTCAATCGTATTTCCCAGAAAATATTGTGAAGTTCACAATTATCCTGGAATTTATCAGTCTTGGGAGTGGGTACAAAGCCAAGGCCTATCACCAGGACCTTGGTCTCTGTATCTGTAAGGACTCTCTGTGACAGGCTGACTACTAATTTTTCTTCCCTGTTTGACTCTGGGTTTGTATTGGCTGCTGGGGTGTTTCCTGCCACTGGAGCCGTTTGTGGCCTCCTTTTCTTCTCCCTCTACTTCTTCCTCTGCCCCAACCTCTGTCTAAATAGTTGGGTTGAATGGTTGAGAAAAAGGTTGTTGGCTGTGTGGGAACATGGAGCTGAAGTGGAACTCAAGGCCCGTCTAGAAATGCTAGGCCTCCCTGACCAGGTTGGTGTGACCCCTGGTTCACAAGTCCAACAGCAGGGAAATCAAGGAGTAGTGGAGCTTGAAAGAATGGAGCACCCAGCTCCCACAGAGAGCATAAGGGAGGAAGAACAGTCATCCTCCCTCCAGACTTCAGGTGTGGGTCAGCTCCTCAGGGAGATGATCCTGCCCCATGTCAGGGAACTGCTCCAGAGGAGGTCAGGCCTATCCTTGCAGAGTCACTGGAAGCAGGGGGAGCTTCCAAGGAGGAAGCAAATCTGGACCAGGTATCCTGCCCCTCTCTGCAAAGCCTCAGTCAATGTGGTGCTGCAGAAGCCAGGGATACCAGTGGACCCCAGAGGGCCCACTGCAAAGAGAAATCCCCTCAGTTTCAGTTCTTGACCCCATACCTGGTAGTACTAGGAAGGTGGATGACCCTCAGCAATCTAAGGGTCCCTCTTACCACTAGCAAGAGACATCCCCCAGGTGGACAATGTTGAGCAAAACAAGACCTGGGACAAGACTGTCCCACACCTTCACTGGCCCCCTATTGTTTCAGACAGACAGGATCAACAAAGAGCTGTATTAAGCAGAAGGCTGACTCCTAGGGAAAGGTACATGTCAGTTATAGAGGGAAAGGCCTCTGCTGTATTCTGTCTCCTGAAGAAGTTAAGGCCAATCCTGTTAGGGCATCACTTCCCTATTCAGACACACCACAAGCCCCTCTCTTGGCTCAAACATATGACAGATAGACACCCCAAACGTTTGAGAGAATCCAAGCCACTATGGGGGAGGAACTTCTCAGTGGACTATAAACAGGGAGTATCCATGCCAGTGCAGTTGGCCCTCCTTGTATGGCCACTTAGGAAATAAAGACTCAACTGGGCAAGGTTAGCCTTATCTCCTTTCGTTTGATGTGGTTTTGTAGGAAGGTAGGATCCTTCTAGCATGGTTACCCCCACTTACTGCCTGGTGTCAGTGTGTTGTTGACCTAGTCTAACTGGGATCCTGTTAATCAGGACCCCAGTCACTGTGCTTTCGCCCCTAAATTGACATGGTAAGTACTTTTGAACCTCCACAATTGGCTACTGGTGTACCCTTGTAAGTCCTTAGTATATGGTAGTAAGATACCCAGGGCATAGGTACACCAGGGTCTCCCATGGGCTGCAGCATGTATTATGCCACCCATGGGAGTCCACTTAAACTGTGACTACAGGTCTGCCATTGCAGCTGGTGTGAGTTGGTGTTTGCACCTCTCATGACAGATATACGTTTCCTTATATCTGAAGTCACTGCACTCTAAACCTATAAGTCTCCCCTATGGCAGTCTCTTCAGTCCTGAGGGCAGGGTGCTTGGTTATAAGTGTGAGGGTGCCCCTGCATGGGCATCATTATGAGATGTCTAACTCTATAGTGGCTGCACTGAACCCAGTCATGTTTGGTATCAAACATGTTGGAATCATACCCCAACACCAATTCCAGTGTTGGATGTATGATCCCATGTACTGGGGGGCTCCCTTGTGTGCCTCCCTGTACTCCCAGTAACAGCCTTTCAGGGTCTGCCAGCAAACTAGTGTGTTGCCAACCACAGACACGATTCTACCCTCCTGCTGCTGAGCCAAGCTCGAGCAGGGGAAGGTAGAACAAAAGGTTTCCTGTCACAGGGACCTAGTTTTTTGGGCCTGGGTGGGGGTGCTTGCCAGCACCATCAGACCACTTTGAAGGGCACATTTCGTGCCCTTTTTGCATACTCCACTTTTAGACAGTTATGAGATCCCTTGGCTCCTGCTCTGGAGCAAAACTGTGAAACTGAACAAAGGACATGGGAGTATACTCCCCTCTTTTCATCCCCTCCCCCGGCGAGGGACCCCTGAGTTGTTCCAACCCTTTCCTTAGGATACTTAAGGGATTACCTGTGGGAGATTCATCGTGGGACAAGACTCAAGCCTGTAACTACATTTCTCTGTGACCGTCTGGACACTTAGACTTCATTGGACTTCGACTGGAACCAAGACTGCACCAAGGAAGACTCCTGCTGCTCCTGTTCTCACTGTTTTTCAAGTCTTATTCGTCTTCTGTCTCTGTGCTTCTGCCAGGTCCTTCAACAGACCTGCGGGCATCAAGGACACCTGAAGAAATCTACCTTGGAGTGAAGGAGTCTCTCCCCTGCATCTGCAGGTACCCCAACAAAGCTGACCGGTCTGCTGCCCCTGTCATCCTACAGGCTTCCTGAGGCTCAGAAACACAAGTGGTGGTTCTGCAACTTCCTCAAGGCCTGACCTGTCCTCTCTGCAATTTTGAGGCCAGTATCCTTCGTCAGAACCACTGGGACTAAACCCATTTGCACTGCGTCGACCATTGACAAGGCTTGTTGGCTCTGCACTCCAAATATCTTCAAGCTTCAGGAAGCTCCTACATCCAGCATCTTTTCGCTCCAAGATCAGCATCCTCACCACATTCTCTGCACTGTGGGCCTTCATTTTTAGTGAGCTGCTTGAGGTTCTCTTGTGACTCCTGTGCTTCGGCCTGTGTATCCTCCTGAGGGTCTTCTACTACTTCAGTGGGCTCCCCTGCTTGCTTCGGGCCTGCTCTGACTCTCCTGCTGTTGGTGAGTCCCTTGGGCCTTGCTGGTCCCAAAGTTGCTCCTTCTTCATTTTCCATGTCAGTTGCGGCTACCAAGGCTTGTTGGTGCTTCTGCCGGACACTGACCACCTAGTCACTGTTATCCGATGTGGGACAGCTCATGCTTGGCTCCTGGTCTTCCTCAGCATAGCCTGGTCCTCACAACTGCAGCAACAAGGTCACCCTCTACTCTCCTGAACCTCCAGACATTGGTGGGCATGGCTTTTCCATGCCTCCTGGTCACCTCCGAGAGGCATAGACTCTGTCCCCTCTGCTAGCAGGTTCTTCACTTCCAGAATCCACCCTTGGATTCCACCGGACTTCTTCACTTTCTTCTCCAGAGGCATTTTCTTCTAAGTCTTCCATTGTGGTCTACAGAGGTTTCCGATGTCTTTTAACTCATATGCACCTGGCTTCCCTGGTGTAGGTAACCTGGTTCCCAGACCATCCATGGATAGGGTGGCTCTCCAACCTTCCGTCCTCAGAGGGAATTCCTCTGGGTCCTCTGGAAAGTGTCCTTCTTCTGCAAAACTGCAACCATGATTTCCCCATTGAATTCCATTGGGCACACAGCTGTGTTCCCACTCTACACACAGCCTCCATGGGGTTCCTGGGTATTTACCTTGGGCAGCCGCGGCTCGTGCAGGTAAGAGCAGTGGGGCTGGGTAAGGGATTTCGACAGATGACGACGAGGGAAAATTAAATAAATAACTAATTTTCCCTTGTCATCTGTCAAAATCGCTCCCCACCTGGCCCCACCGCTCTTACCTGCACGGCCACGACTGACCTTGGCTGGTTCCTTGTATACCCGGCTCCTCTTGGTCTTCTGGTCCAAGTCCCATCCTCCTTTGCAGTTTGTGTTCCACTTTCTTAGTATATGGTTTGATCTCCCCCTGGAGACCACTATAGTTTGTGCTACCTACCTGATTGCTTTTTAAGTATTCTTGTGAATTGTATCGATATGCCCGGGTAGGAGATATACCAATGTGTTAGTGAGTATTGTGTAATAAATGGAAGTATTTTTATAAAAACACTGTGTGGTTCTTTTTCATTTAACTTACACTATAGATTAAACTGGTAAAACAAGCTGCTTAACACTCCTTCAAGATAAGCCTGAAGGCTGCTCTCCACATCTTCCACTTTGAGAGCTTTCTATGGTTATCAAAGACCACTAAAATCACCATAAGGGTTGCCTGGAATAGTGTAAGGTGCACCACTTGTATACGTGTGCACCATATACTAAGCCAGCCTCCTACATGGGTTATTGCCAGAAATTTGGTCCATGAAACAGCGCCATCCCATAGCCGAACATTGGTGCTGTGGGACCCCTTCTACCCCCATTGCTACCACCATACCATCCCGAGGGAAACACGGTCGTGGAGAGGAAAAGCCATGATTTAAAGCATTCTTTAACAGCTAGAGTATTAGGTTCAGGGCACAGTTTGGTCCACTACCTGTATGTGGTACAACGAGCTTTAATCTGTCTAGAAGATCCTTGGTTGGTCAGACTCCCTATAAAGTCCTGTTTGGGGCTAAAATGTGGGTTCCAGACCTTGACAGTCCCAGTACAATGGCAGCGGAAATACCTTTTGATATCAGTGAACATTTAGATGTTCTACAGGACCTGAACGGCTTCAGAGACGCTCAGAGTAACGTCCAACAGAAACGTTCCACCACTTGGGAAGTGAAGGAAGTGCCGGCAACTGGATTCCAAAGATTGCGGATCTAGTCCAGGAGAAAATAGTTGACAAGAAGGAGCTCGGGCCATCTTACAGAGTGACTGTGCCTGTCCTGGCTGTTGAAGGTACCAGAACTGTATTTTACCATCCCTTGCCAGGGGCAAACACAAGAGATTTGTGTCTATTGATCTCATCAAACCACATCATATGGCCGGTTCTACATAGCAGGCCGAGAGGGCTCCTTGGTAGTTATCTGCCTCCTCTCACTACCTTACAGGAAATCCCATTACAATTACAAGCTTTAATCAACAATGTACTTTCTTCTCCCCGGCCCGGGACAGCTAACACTGAAGTGTCACTACTTCCAGTAACATCTGCAAATACCCTTCAACCATCATGTATGACTACACAGAGTTCAACTCTATAAGCAGACAATAATGGTGTCCCACCATTAGACTCATCCACCAGTTCTACACAGCTTCATGAGTCTCCCACGTTTGTATGAACAGCCTCCGGCTATTTTGGTGACTTTTTTATAACTTCTCTTCGGATTCGTCAGACCCACTTTCACAGATGTGACCATGTGAACTTTGAATTTGGCTCAAAAAGACATACCTTATACCTATACATTTGGGTTACAATTTAGTTATTCTTCCTCTTCATTTGGATTGTTTTTTTGCGCTGTCTCTTTCTTGCTTCAGAATGGACACTAGCTCTCAGAACGCTCTGCTTTTGAACTGGTAAACAAGGTTTTGAAACCCCATTCTTCATCACACAAAGTCCGAAGAGACCTTTCTCTGGTGAACATTTCATTGTTCTGGTTCCTTATGCAATTGTTTGGGATAAAGTACCTTATGATATATTTGGATCAATAGAGACTTTACAAATACTCTGTGTTTTGTGTATTTCCATACATGATGTCATCACTCCTGGCACTATCTCTGATGATTGGGACATTCACATAGACCATGAAATGCTTGCTGATTTTGAGCATTGCACTGTATTTAATAGTGAAGAAATGTATGGTGGTACTTCTAATTATGATTAAATGTTTTGTTTTCAGCATTATGGTCACCACTATTTATTTACATAAAGCAAGTACTCCACGTGCAGTATTTAGTTATACTCAATGGTAACATTGCCCTACACCACCACAGGGCAGCTTGAAGACATTTGCACAAAAATATGCTCACTGACACAAAATGAATTTATTCTGCATCTTTCATTTCCCAGTTTTCAACACAAGGGTATGTATTTTGAATAGACAATATTGATTTGAAATCTATATGGGGAACTAGAGATTGGCAGATTCAGGGGAACAAGGCTTTATTTAGAGCATGCCTCATACCAAAACAACAAATTTTCCTGAATAAAACTGTGCAGCAGATGTCCTGTCTCAGCCTGGCCAAGATAAAAGATCTAAATACACCAAAAAGTCCCACTTTTGCTCACCTTGCACTTTGTGAATTGGCAGCAATTAACAAATTACATGGAGGACACAGTGGACAGCATACTTAGAAATGGGACACACAATTCTCTATGTCCCTGGCTAGAGGGATTGTTAGTGTGGCCGTTAGATACTAACAGATATCAGGCATGTTTTCTCAACAACATAAAGGGGTTCAAGATAAGTAGTTTTAATCAACTATGGATGAACCCTGACTATGTGAGGCACCATCACTGGGAGGCAGTGTTAGAACCCACTAGGTTGGTAAAAAGACCCCTCACACACCAACCTGGTTGGTGTCATGCTTCATCATTGGGGTCCCAACCAGGTGGCCGAATGCCCCCTGGTTGTGCTGCGACGCCTGATTACAGCGGAGCTGGTGTAGTGCAAAAGTGTGATGTAAATAAAAAATATCTCTGAGAATCCTTGCCTGATTTGTATTTATTTTATGGCGGCTCAGGATATCAATAAAAATAAGTGATGCAACTAGGAAAGAATTAATTATCTTATAGTTGACTATGTGTTGGGTCTACATGTTTCAGCCCGCACAGAGGAGTAAGAGGGGCTTTCGTCAGGACCGTGCTGGTAACGTGAGTGGCAAAAAAGAGGTGCCACGTGAAAAAGTGCTAAGAAAATAGTACCTACACACGCGCTAAGGTGTGTGGACTGTGTGTCAACGTACTTACGGACACGTATATAGTATAAAACCTGTGGAAAAAAACACATACATACATACATAATTATGACGGACACATAAGCAACATAAAATGCAATCTTAGGTGCTATGGTCCTCCAAAGGACCTGCCTGGTGATGGTAACTGTAATGAAAGACATGCCTGTATGGTGAACGTGCTGCATGCAAACATTGGTGCAGCAGCTCTCATGCTTCACATATATTGCTTTGAAATGAAGCTTTAGGGCTTCCGTGCGGCAGTTAGTGGTAATATAGGGCCGTGGTTACTGCGTTTGTATCAAATAGTAGCGTGACTAGGTGCTGGCCAAGCCACAACGTTAGGAAATGATTCGAAAAGGTGAGCGCACTCTTAAAGAAGCCAGCATTGTGCTGTCGATCGAGGCGCGCTGATTAGTTAAAAACAAAATACAACAAAAAGACACAGATAACAGGAAACAACGCTTACACTGTGATTGAGAGTGTTTAGCTGATCGGGGCTCGGGAGGAGTTCACTCCTATCTACGGATCTTGAGGGGGAAGAGGAAAAGGGAAAAGAAACCTCTGAATAGGAAGAAACCTCTACGTTAGAAAAAGGACACTGCTCGCGAAGAGCATGTGAGTATAGCCTCTAACGCAACCTTACTTGGTATTGGAGCGAAACTGCAGATAACCTATTCTGGTCTCTCGGCATCCCGGATGAGGATGGGAGCCGGTGGGGGCTCGGTATATAAGGGAGTTGGAGCCATGGAGTACGTGCCAGTGAGGATGTAGGAGTCGGGCTGTGCACGGCTAGGGCGTGTGCGCATGCGTGGATTTGGAATGGTGATTCCTTCTGCATATGCGTACTAGCTCCCAGTGTGTCTGATACTGCGCATGCGCAGTCTGTGGCAACTCGCTGAAGCTGGTTGATGAAAAACATTGCTTAATTAGTGAAGCGATGGTGAAGCATACTGAAACTGAGATATGGGAGGAGATCGCTATTTCACATGGATGCTCTGACAGGGCTGAAATACAGCTGTGATGTCGAGAGTAAGCACTTGAGAAGTATCTAAAGATGCCCAGACAGCAACATGTTATTCAGGGAGCGTACAAGTGTCTGGGCAGGGTGCTAAAGTCGAGACTACAATGAAGCAGAGTGGTAAGGGTAGAGCACACCAAGGTACTTGAAAGAGAATGGAGGGCCCTAAGCTTAGGGCATGTAAGGGTACGTTGCTCGTTGGGATATGCGAGCAGTGTGGGGGAAGGTGACAGAGAATAAAAGGAGGGGCAAAGGTCCTACAGGTATGTCCTGATTCTTAAGGGAGTAGGTGTGCCAGGGGAAATGAGGATCAAAGATCACTCTACACGGTAATGATAACTGTATCAAGGGGGTGTGATAGCAGAGATGGGTGACGCTACATCTAGGATCTTCTAAGACTATTCCAGGGAATATTGTCGTTCAAGCCAATGATATGGCTGGACAGGCGATATATCCATCTTTGTTCTTTCTCAAGTAGGCGGCTTTGGATGTTGGGTACGTTAGGGTCCAGCGCTTCTATGACTACCCATCGCATGTCATTAGTTGTATGGCCTGCCTCTAGAAAGTGATTTGTCATTCTGGTTGTATTTTTCTTGCACCGTATGGTGCTGCGATGTTCGCAGATCCTGGTTTTAATTTTGCGGTTCGTCATGCCGATGTACATGAGGTTGCAAGGGCAGACGATGCGGTAAATGACATGTTCAGTGTTACAGTTAGTGTGTTTTCTGAGTTCCCATGTCTTTCCCGGTTCCAGGGTGAGGTTTTTACAGTCTCTGTGATGTGGCATACACTGCAATTCCCACATGGGTAATGGCCCATGATGCTTGGGAGCCCCCAGGCATTGAGAACTGTGTTAGGTGCTCGTTGTGGTTGTGTCGGTCTGGTAGACACTATGGCATCTTTGATTATTCTTGCTCTTTTATTGGAAAGGAGTGGTGGTGCCCACTCAAGGTTTCCTGTCTTCAGGATTTTCCAGTGTTTTCGAATGATTTGTGAGACTTTGTTGGTCACACTGTTGTAGGTTGTTACACATGTAAGTGGCACTGGTGTGGGGTATTTTGTCTGGGTTTCAATTAGTGCTTCTCGGTTTTGGTTTCTGGCTCTCTTGTAGGCTTTATTGGTGATACTTTTAGGATATCCACGTTGCCGCAGTTTTTTGCTCAGGTCTGTGGCTTGAGACTTATAGTCCTCGATTTCACTGCAGTTTCTGCGTAGCCTAAGATATTGGCCGTAAGGGAGATTTTCACGAAGTGGTCTTGGATGAAAGCTGGTGAAATGGAGTAAGGAATTGCGAGCCGTAGGTTTAAAATGTGTTTTGCTCTTGAGGCCTCCCCTGCTGCTTCGATGTCTAAGTCCAAAAATGTGGTCTGTTGCCTGTGGGAATTGTAAGTGAAGCGAAGATTGGGGTCGCATGTGTTTAGCCAGTTGCAAAATGTATGCAGGGATTCGCTTGTTCCTTCCCAGATTAGAAAGATGTCATCAATGTAACGCTTATAGAATTTGATTTGAGGAATTCGTGGTTGATTGTCACGTAGTAGGTGTTGGGACTCGAAGTCGTACACATATAGGCCTGCCACGCTGGGGGCAAAAACGCTGCCCATGGAAGTCCCGTGCTTCTGTAGGTAAATTCTGCCTTCATATTCAAAGAAATTTTCTTTGAGTGCTAGAGTGGCACATTCTAGAACAAAGGATTTGGAGGTTTTGTATTGCCAATTTGAGTTATGTAGGGTGCTTGCTAGAACCCTAAGAGTGTTGTCTTGTGGGAGACTGGTGTATAAGCTCTCTACATCCAAGCACACTAGCAGTGAAGTATTGGGATCGTATGAAATAACCGTTATCAGGCTTAGTAGATCTTTTGTGTCTTTCAAATAGGTGCTGGTAGCTTGTACCAGAGGTTGTAAAAGTAGTCACAATAGCGAGACAAAGGTTCTAATAATGAACCGATCCCTGAAACGATTGGGCGTCCCGGCGGTGGTATTTTGTTTTTATGGATTTTTGGGACAATGTAGAAATAAGGTACAGTGCCTGGCGTGTTAGTCAGGAATTTGGCCTCATTTTTAGTGATAAGGCTCTTCACTTCTGCATCTTCTACGAGGGTGTGAATGCGTGTTTTCAGGGCTTCACTTGGATCCTTGGCCAATCGTTCGTAGTTTTTAGTGTCATTAAGTAACCGTTTGCACTCACAGTGGTAATCTGTTTTGTTGAGTATAACAGTGCCTCCGCCTTTGTCGGCTGGTTTTATTATTATCTCGGTGTTGTTTCTCAGTGATTGTAGAGCCTGGCGTTCGAGTCGGTTCGTATTCTGGAAAGTGTTGGGTTCTTCCAATGCTTCAATTTCTTTGAACACTGTTTGTTCATACACGAGTATTTCTGGAGGTACTGTGCTTGGAGGTGGTATGAACGTGGATTTGGCTCTGAAGGGAGTATCCCCTTGTGATTCTGGATTCTGTTCGGAGGGAGAATTTTCAAAGAAAGCTTTTAGCTTCAGTTTTCGGAAGAACTCTGCTAACTCGCAATGCAGTAAAAATTTATCGAGTCTCGCTGTTGGAGCATAGCCAAGTCCTTTCTCTAGGACTGCTTTTTCTGCTGATGTTGGGGCAAATGTAGAGAGGTTGGTAATGAGGCTCAACGCGTGCTCGGGCCTGGTTGTTGGTCTCGTGTTTTGCTCCTTGTCAGTGCTCCTTGTTGTGGGTCGTCTTCCCAGTGTACCTGGTTCCCTCTGCGTCTCCTTCCCCGTCCAGGTCGGCCTCTTCCTAAAAAAGGTTGTTGTCGATTTGGGTTCATATATGGTGGAGGTGGTCCAAAGGGTGTGTTCCAACCGTATCCCAAGTGCGGGTGCATTGGGGGATACATGGGAGGGTAATGAAAATTGGGTCCAGGTGGACCTTGGGTCCACGGTTGTGGCCAACTCATCTGGCCACCCCTTCCTTGTTGTTTTCTGCGATAACTGCCAGTACTGGAGCCGCTACTTGCCGATGAGTCATCTTCTGATGATGCGCCTGACGTATCCACTCTTGTAGGTGGTTGGTAGTCGGCTTCGGCATACGGGTAAGTTTTGGCATAGGAAAATCTTTTCAAATCCTTCTGGAATTTGTTGATTTTGCTTTGAGTGAGGCCCTCTTTGTATTCGTTGATTTCTCTATTGGTTTCATCTAGCCGTTTTTTGTAGGAGGAGAGTGTGGCTTTGAAGTGAGTTTCTGTTGTTTGTATTTCAATAATGTAGGCGTCTGAGAGGCGTTTGGATGTTTGGATTATAAGGATCATCCAGTCGCGTGTACAGCGCCACGCTATTTGGGCCCAATCTTTGCGAAAAACTGGGTCTTCTAGAAAAATGCGTGGGGCATTGGTGACAATGAGTCCTCTGGGTGCTGTATTGTTCCTTAAGTATTCGGTTAGGATAACCCCATGTAGAATGGTTCTAATCCGATTGCGTTTCTTTTCATTGAGACTTTCCCAATCTGCAGTCTGGGCGATGGAGGATGCTAGGTTGAAATCCGCCAATAACGGAGGGTTTTCCAGTATGTTGGTGACGTCATCCAGAGTGAACCCTAGGCCAGGATTCTCAGCCATAGTGACAAAGCGTGTTTCGTGTGGGGTTAAAAAATGAGAAGGCTCTCACAGCTGTGCGCTGTGAATAATATCAAAAACAAGGGGAGAGCAAGGGAAAGAGAGGGTGCATCCGGATCCCCTGTATAATGAGTTTTAATCAACTATGGATGAACCCTGACTATGTGAGGCATCATCACTGGGAGGCAGTGTTAGAACCCACTAGGTTGGTAAAAGACTCCTCACACACCAACCTGGTTGGTGTCATGCTTCATCATTGGGGTCCCAACCAGGTGGCCGAATGCCCCTGGTTGTGCTGCGACGCCTGATTACAGCGGAGCTGGTGTAGTGCAAAAGTGTGATGTAAATTAAAAATATCTCTGAGAATCCTTGCCTGATTTGTATTTATTTTATGGCGGCTCAGGATATCAATAAAAATAAGTGATGCAACTAGGAAAGAATTAATTATCTTATAGTTGACTATGTGTTGGGTCTACATGTTTCAGCCCGCACAGAGGAGTAAGAGGGGCTTTCGTCAGGACCGTGCTGGTAACGTGAGTGGCAAAAAAGAGGTGCCACGTGAAAAAGTGCTAAGAAAATAGTACCTACACACGCGCTAAGGTGTGTGGACTGTGTGTCAACGTACTTACGGACACGTATATAGTATAAAACCTGTGGAAAAAAACACATACATACATACATAATTATGACGGACACATAAGCAACATAAAATGCAATCTTAGGTGCTATGGTCCTCCAAAGGACCTGCCTGGTGATGGTAACTGTAATGAAAGACATGCCTGTATGGTGAACGTGCTGCATGCAAACATTGGTGCAGCAGCTCTCATGCTTCACATATATTGCTTTGAAATGAAGCTTTAGGGCTTCCGTGCGGCAGTTAGTGGTAATATAGGGCCGTGGTTACTGCGTTTGTATCAAATAGTAGCGTGACTAGGTGCTGGCCAAGCCACAACGTTAGGAAATGATTCGAAAAGGTGAGCGCACTCTTAAAGAAGCCAGCATTGTGCTGTCGATCGAGGCGCGCTGATTAGTTAAAAACAAAATACAACAAAAAGACACAGATAACAGGAAACAACGCTTACACTGTGATTGAGAGTGTTTAGCTGATCGGGGCTCGGGAGGAGTTCACTCCTATCTACGGATCTTGAGGGGGAAGAGGAAAAGGGAAAAGAAACCTCTGAATAGGAAGAAACCTCTACGTTAGAAAAAGGACACTGCTCGCGAAGAGCATGTGAGTATAGCCTCTAACGCAACCTTACTTGGTATTGGAGCGAAACTGCAGATAACCTATTCTGGTCTCTCGGCATCCCGGATGAGGATGGGAGCCGGTGGGGGCTCGGTATATAAGGGAGTTGGAGCCATGGAGTACGTGCCAGTGAGGATGTAGGAGTCGGGCTGTGCACGGCTAGGGCGTGTGCGCATGCGTTGATTTGGAATGGTGACTCCTTCTGCATATGCGTACTAGCTCCCAGTGTGTCTGATACTGCGCATGCGCAGTCTGTGGCAACTCGCTGAAGCTGGTTGATGAAAAACATTGCTTAATTAGTGAAGCGATGGTGAAGCATACTGAAACTGAGATATGGGAGGAGATCGCTATTTCACATGGATGCTCTGACAGGGCTGAAATACAGCTGTGATGTCGAGAGTAAGCACTTGAGAAGTATCTAAAGATGCCCAGACAGCAACATGTTATTCAGGGAGCGTACAAGTGTCTGGGCAGGGTGCTAAAGTCGAGACTACAATGAAGCAGAGTGGTAAGGGTAGAGCACACTAAGGTACTTGAAAGAGAATGGAGGGCCCTAAGCTTAGGGCATGTAAGGGTACATTGCTCGTTGGGATATGCGAGCAGTGTGGGGGAAGGTGACAGAGAATAAAAGGAGGGGCAAAGGTCCTACAGGTATGTCCTGATTCTTAAGGGAGTAGGTGTGCCAGGGGAAATGAGGATCAAAGATCACTCTACACGGTAATGATAACTGTATCAAGGGGGTGTGATAGCAGAGATGGGTGACGCTACATCTAGGATCTTCTAAGACTATTCCAGGGAATATTGTCGTTCAAGCCAATGATATGGCTGGACAGGCGATATATCCATCTTTGTTCTTTCTCAAGTAGGCGGCTTTGGATGTTGGGTACGTTAGGGTCCAGCGCTTCTATGACTACCCATCGCATGTCATTAGTTGTATGGCCTGCCTCTAGAAAGTGATTTGTCATTCTGGTTGTATTTTTCTTGCACCGTATGGTGCTGCGATGTTCGCAGATCCTGGTTTTAATTTTGCGGTTCGTCATGCCGATGTACATGAGGTTGCAAGGGCAGACGATGCGGTAAATGACATGTTCAGTGTTACAGTTAGTGTGTTTTCTGAGTTCCCATGTCTTTCCCGGTTCCAGGGTGAGGTTTTTACAGTCTCTGTGATGTGGCATACACTGCAATTCCCACATGGGTAATGGCCCATGATGCTTGGGAGCCCCCAGGCATTGAGAACTGTGTTAGGTGCTCGTTGTGGTTGTGTCGGTCTGGTAGACACTATGGCATCTTTGATTATTCTTGCTCTTTTATTGGAAAGGAGTGGTGGTGCCCACTCAAGGTTTCCTGTCTTCAGGATTTTCCAGTGTTTTCGAATGATTTGTGAGACTTTGTTGGTCACACTGTTGTAGGTTGTTACACATGTAAGTGGCACTGGTGTGGGGTCTTTTGTCTGGGTTTCAATTAGTGCTTCTCGGTTTTGGTTTCTGGCTCTCTTGTAGGCTTTATTGGTGATACTTTTAGGATATCCACGTTGCCGCAGTTTTTTGCTCAGGTCTGTGGCTTGAGACTTATAGTCCTCGATTTCACTGCAGTTTCTGCGTAGCCTAAGATATTGGCCGTAAGGGAGATTTTCACGAAGTGGTCTTGGATGAAAGCTGGTGAAATGGAGTAAGGAATTGCGAGCCGTAGGTTTAAAATGTGTTTTGCTCTTGAGGCCTCCCCTGCTGCTTCGATGTCTAAGTCCAAAAATGTGGTCTGTTGCCTGTGGGAATTGTAAGTGAAGCGAAGATTGGGGTCGCATGTGTTTAGCCAGTTGCAAAATGTATGCAGGGATTCGCTTGTTCCTTCCCAGATTAGAAAGATGTCATCAATGTAACGCTTATAGAATTTGATTTGAGGAATTCGTGGTTGATTGTCACGTAGTAGGTGTTGGGACTCGAAGTCGTACACATATAGGCCTGCCACGCTGGGGGCAAAAACGCTGCCCATGGAAGTCCCGTGCTTCTGTAGGTAAATTCTGCCTTCATATTCAAAGAAATTTTCTTTGAGTGCTAGAGTGGCACATTCTAGAACAAAGGATTTGGAGGTTTTGTATTGCCAATTTGAGTTATGTAGGGTGCTTGCTAGAACCCTAAGAGTGTCGTCTTGTGGGAGACTGGTGTATAAGCTCTCTACATCCAAGCACACTAGCAGTGAAGTATTGGGATCGTATGAAATAACCGTTATCAGGCTTAGTAGATCTTTTGTGTCTTTCAAATAGGTGCTGGTAGCTTGTACCAGAGGTTGTAAAAAGTAGTCACAATAGCGAGACAAACGTTCTAATAATGAACCGATCCCTGAAACGATTGGGCGTCCCGGCGGTGGTATTTTGTTTTTATGGATTTTTGGGACAATGTAGAAATAAGGTACAGTGCCTGGCGTGTTAGTCAGGAATTTGGCCTCATTTTTAGTGATAAGGCTCTTCACTTCTGCATCTTCTACGAGGGTGTGAATGCGTGTTTTCAGGGCTTCACTTGGATCCTTGGCCAATCGTTCGTAGTTTTTAGTGTCATTAAGTAACCGTTTGCACTCACAGTGGTAATCTGTTTTGTTGAGTATAACAGTGCCTCCGCCTTTGTCGGCTGGTTTTATTATTATCTCGGTGTTGTTTCTCAGTGATTGTAGAGCCTGGCGTTCGAGTCGGTTCGTATTCTGGAAAGTGTTGGGTTCTTCCAATGCTTCAATTTCTTTGAACACTGTTTGTTCATACACGAGTATTTCTGGAGGTACTGTGCTTGGAGGTGGTATGAACGTGGATTTGGCTCTGAAGGGAGTATCCCCTTGTGATTCTGGATTCTGTTCGGAGGGAGAATTTTCAAAGAAAGCTTTTAGCTTCAGTTTTCGGAAGAACTCTGCTAACTCGCAATGCAGTAAAAATTTATCGAGTCTCGCTGTTGGAGCATAGCCAAGTCCTTTCTCTAGGACTGCTTTTTCTGCTGATGTTAGGGCATATGTAGAGAGGTTGGTAATGAGGCTCAACGCGTGCTCGGGCCTGGTTGTTGGTCTCGTGTTTTGCTCCTTGTCAGTACTCCTTGTTGTGGGTCGTCTTCCCAGTGTACCTGGTTCCCTCTGCGTCTCCTTCCCCGTCCAGGTCGGCCTCTTCCTAAAAAAGGTTGTTGTCGATTTGGGTTCATATATGGTGGAGGTGGTCCAAAGGGTGTGTTCCAACCGTATCCCAAGTGCGGGTGCATTGGGGGATACATGGGAGGGTAATGAAAATTGGGTCCAGGTGGACCTTGGGTCCACGGTTGTGGCCAACTCATCTGGCCACCCCTTCCTTGTTGTTTTCTGCGATAACTGCCAGTACTGGAGCCGCTACTTGCCGATGAGTCATCTTCTGATGATGCGCCTGACGTATCCACTCTTGTAGGTGGTTGGTAGTCGGCTTCGGCATACGGGTAAGTTTTGGCATAGGAAAATCTTTTCAAATCCTTCTGGAATTTGTTGATTTTGCTTTGAGTGAGGCCCTCTTTGTATTCGTTGATTTCTCTATTGGTTTCATCTAGCCGTTTTTGTAGGAGGAGAGTGTGGCTTTGAAGTGAGTTTCTGTTGTTTGTATTTCAATAATGTAGGCGTCTGAGAGGCGTTTGGATGTTTGGATTATAAGGATCATCCAGTCGCGTGTACAGCGCCACGCTATTTGGGCCCAATCTTTGCGAAAAACTGGGTCTTCTAGAAAAATGCGTGGGGCATTGGTGACAATGAGTCCTCTGGGTGCTGTATTGTAGGCCAGGCCTACGTTACATGCAGGCAAAACACTCAGGAGTGGTCACAAACTACAGCATTGGAAATTTGTGCCTAGAGTGGCTAAAACAATTCAACTTTGGCTGAGGTAAAACAACATTTGTCTCTTCCTTCTGATGACATGATTCAACAGGATTTTCTGTTAGGTCCTCCAAAGCCACGTCAAAAGGACTTTCTGTATGCTATATACAAGGAAGTGTGGAACGTTTCACAGCAGGAAGCTTCTGAGAGAATACTTGAAATTGACAGGGTGCACAGACATAATATCGAGTTGTTTTTTTCGACCTACAGAAATATCGAGTTGTAAATATTGGAGGGACAGAATATCGACATCAAGGATATCGGTGACCAGAATATCGACCTGAAGGTAAGAAATATCGTTTTTGTTAATATCGAAGTTAGTAATATCGTTTGCAAAAATATCGTTGTTAATAATATCGATGTTCATATTAGTGTTATGTATTTTAGTATGTATTTTATATGTATGTGCTCCACATTTTTTGTTATGTTTTGTATTTTTTTTAAAATATATGTATTAAATTTTTAGAAGTTAGTAATTTTTTTTAAAGTAAATTTTGCGTTTTAGTACCGTAGCAGGTTGTGGGTTTATAGGGCAATAGGGTGGGAAGTAATTTAATTATAGTAAATTAAATAATAATTTTTAGAAATTATTAATTATTTTTAATTAAATTTTGCGTTTTAGTTCCGTAGCGGGTTGTGGGTTTATAGGGGAATAGGGTGGGAAATAATTTAATTATAATAAAGTAATTATTAATTTTTATTTTTTGGTATTGATAATTAATTTATTGTTAATTGTTAATTGGTAATTAATTTTTATTAATTGATTAATTGATAATTCTATTAATTGTGTTAATTTAGTTTAGGAGCGGGTTGTGGGTTTATAGGGGAATAGGGTGGGAAGTAATTTATTATAATTAAGTAATTATTAATTTTTATTTATTGGTATTGATAATTAATTTATTGTTAATTAATTATTAATTGGTAATTCATTTTTATTAATTGATAATTATATTAATTGTGTTAATTTTTTTTCCGAGCAGGTTGTGGGTTTATAGGGGAATAGGGTGGGAAGTAAATCAATTATAATAAACTAATTATTAATTTTTATTTTTGGTATTGATAATTAATGTATTGTTAATTAATTAATAATTGGTAATTAATTTTTATTAATTGATTAATTGTTTATTATATTAATTGTGTTAATTTATTTTAGGAGCGGGTTGTGGGTTTATAGGGGAATACGGTGGGAAGTAATTTAATGTTATTAAAGTAATTATTCATTTTAATTTATTGGTATTCATAACTAATTTATTGTTAATTAATTATTAATTCGTTATTTAATTAAAAAATTATTTACTTGGTAAGCATGTTAATTTTAACCCTCTGCTATCCAACACTTTCCCTACAGTTATACTCTCTGGAGTGGGAATAGTAATTTTTACCCCTACGGTATCCAACACTTTCCCTACTGTTGCACTCTCTGGAGTTGGAATAGTAATTTTAACCCCTACGCTATCTAACACTTTCCCTACTGTTGCACTCACTGGAGTGGGAATAGTAATTTTTACCCCTTCTCTAACCAACAGTTTCCCTACTGTTACACTCTCTGGAGTGGGAATAGTAATTTTAACCCCTACGCTATCCAACATTTTCCCTACTGTTGCATTCTCTGGAGTGGGAATAGTATTTTTACCCCTACGCTATCCAACACTTTCCCTACTTTTGCACTCTCTGGAGTGGGAATAGTAATTTTTACCACTTCGCTATCCAACACTTTCCCTACTGTTGCACTCTCTGGAGTTGGAATAGTAATTTTAACCCCTACGCTATCCAACACTTTCCCTACTGTTGCACTCTCTGGAGTGGGAATAGTAATTTTTACCCCTACGCTATCTAACACTTTCCCTACTGTTCCACTCACTGGAGTGGGAATAGTAATTTTAACCCCTACGCTATTCAACACTTTCCCTACTGTTGCACTGATTGGAGTGGGAATAGTAATTTTAACCCCTACGCTATCCAACACTTTCCCTACTGTTGCACTCTCTGGAGTGGGAATAGTAATTTTTACCCCTTCGCTATCCAACACTTTCCCTACTGTTGCACTCTCTGGAGTTGGAATAGTAATTTTAACCCCTACGCTATCCAACACTTTCCCTACTGTTGCACTCTCTGGAGTGGGAATAATAATTTTAACCCTTACGCTATCCAACACTTTTCCTACTGTTGCACTCACTGGAGTGGGAATAGTAATTTTTACCCCTTCTCTAACCAACAGTTTCCCTACTGTTACACTCTCTGGAGTGGGCATAGTAATTTTTACCCCTACGCTATCCAACATTTTCCCTACTGTTGCACTCTCTGGAGTGGGAATAGTAATTTTTACCCCTACGCTATCCAACACTTTCCCTACTGTTGCACTCTCTGGAGTTGGAATAGTAATTTTATTCCCTCCGCTATCCAATATTTTCTCTACTGTTTTAGTTAATGTAGTGTATAATTTATTTTAAAAAAATTTAAAAATATTGTAATTTTTTTAATTTGTTATATATATTTTTTATATTTTTATTTATATTATTGTTGTATGTGTATATATGTATTTATAATTTATAAAATGTTTTTTAACAATTTATAAGTTATTAAAGTAATCATTTATGAATATTATTAAGTAAGTATATATATTATATTTTATATGTATATGTTTAATTTATTTTTACATTATATGTATTAGTTATCATTTTTAAACATTTTAAAATATTTTTAACTATGTTTCTTTTAATTATATGTATTATTTACTTTATTTTACATTATTATTTTAACATTAAAAAAACGATATTTTGAACAACAATATTTTTGACGCTATTTTTTTTCCGATATTTTTGTACTTACCATGATGTAGATAGGATGTCGATATTCTTGACTTCGATATTTTTGTCACAATATTATTGTACCTCGATATTGTGGTAGTCGATATTTTATCAGTGATTCATTGACAGAGCAAATCTATAAAAGGCTCTAGCAGTGGTTGACAATGGTATGACTACATTATCCAATAGGCTATATTCTTTGGGTAACATTGTGTCGTCTGTTATTGACATCATTCAGAGTAACGTCCTTTTTGCAACATAGGCAATGTCAGCTTAGGTCTCTCATGCTACTAAGTTGGACTCTACAGACTTTACGCACTAGTCGCGTTCCATGGAAGTACTTAAATGCCACTAGTTTGTTTTTATCAAATGACTTAATGAAAGAGCAGTACACCAGGGCCAGAAAAGATGCGCCATACACTATGTTACACATAGAAAAGTTAGAAAAGTTACCATTTACTGTTGCAGAAGTACCCTCAGCAGGTTGGATAATACATGGGTTCATTTCGCTGCCAATTTCAACTTTTCACTTTAAATATTGCTTCCAGCACCATCAAGTAGGCAGTTATGAAGCGCTAGGAGAAAGGTATGCACATGAGGCATGGATCCTACCTTTCACTTATCGTTGTAGGAATGGCGCGACTGAGGATTTTTTCAGCAGTACTGACTGGGAGAATACTTTGGGTCATTCTCTGGTTTGCAGGGGAGTTACACTACATGGCACAAGTAATGCATCCAAGACAAACTTGTCATGTTATCTCAAAGGTTCCCAAGCTGCTATAATTCGTCCAGCATTCAGATTTCTTTCCAATGGTAGCTATTTGATGTTAAATGATCAAGGTTGCTGTGGGATGAAACTGGGAATACCATATCTGGTGACGGTTTCTGCAGTCGTGACTTGTTGTACAAAAGTGCTTTTTCCACCTGCCCGTACAGTTAGGCAGTCGCGGTCCGTTTAGGAGTGCCGGCCGGGCGGGGGAGGGGCAGGGTGGGGGGTAGCAAAGTACGGATTACGGACCAATACAGGTAAGTAAACATTTAAATCAATAAAACGAATTTCGTTGTGAGCGCTGCATTGCCAAATGCGATGCAGTGTGCGCAACGAAATTCGTTTCATTGATTTAAATGTTTACTTACCTGTATTGGTCCGTAATCCGTACTTTGCTACCCCCCACCCTGACCCTCCCCCGCCCCACGTCACCTCCCGGCCGGCACTCCTACACGGACCGCGACTGCAGGTAGGGATGCAACAATTTGGCCTTCGATTAAAATTGTGAATGCGGACATTGATGCTTTAAGCAGACTGAAAGCCTTATTGTTTCAGAATGAAGTGGCCTTAACATCTGCACGAGAGATAATTGATCTTCAAGTTGCAATCTGAGATACAGTTGTTACTTCACACCAATCACTCACACCATTTCGAGGAGCTAGTGCACTGCATTTTCTCAAGTACCTTTTCTCATCTAAAGTACCGAGGGGGTAGTGCACTTTTTAAAAACAATAGGCTCCGGGTTGGTTACTACCTTCCAGACAGTCTTCGGAGTTATTCCATTTTTCATACACTTGTGCTTGGAAACAATTTTGGAGGTTTACCGCTGGTCATGTTCCTGGTTGTCGGGACACTAGTTTTATTTTGTTTGCTCCACAATGGATGTTCCATCATGCAGCCAAATGGGGATAAATTGCCAAATGTGCTACTGTGTTGTGAGAGAATGATGCAGTCTTCTGGTGCACCCTTGCTTCTAGAACTAAATGACAACGGATTCTTGTCCTTTCTGCCTCTCTGACTACACTTTGTGCAGCTCGTATTCCACTGTCAGCTGTGCTCTTTCTTTTCAAATCTGTTTATTAAAAGATTGCAGTCTTATATCACAGTGTGAAAGCATTTAACAAATTGCACCATAATATACAGCTGGCTTCATAGGTGTACACAAGTTTAGTATTGGCATTATCACTGTGTATCCTTTCCATAATCATAGCAGTTATGTGCTCGATTGTGCCTGGCTGCAAACCATTAGCTGTAGTGTTAAACAGTCAACAAAGAACAGAAATAGAAGATAGTGAGAAAGAAGAAAGTATCAAGAAAGGGAGGGGGTCATTCCAAGCAAGGGGTCTCCAATTTCCCCATCAGGGGCTAAGGGGCGGATATCGGGCTCCCTGTGTTGTCATGTTGAAGAGTCTCGTGTGGAGTTTCAGTGTCCGGGGTTAGCGTAACGTCCTCAAATAATTGGAGGGTGTGAAGCTTAGGTGGAGTAAAACATATGTGTTCCAGTTTGGAAAAGTAGTCTAGCAGAGGCTGCCAAGCACGTGTAAATTTAGATTTAGTGTGTGTCACTCGGGATGTGAGGAGTTCCATCGCCATAGTGTGTCAAAGATGTGTAAACCACATGGCGATGGGAGGCGTAACTGGCTTCTTCCAGTAAAAGGCTATTAGCTGTTTGGCAGCTCTGAGCATGTGTGATATGAGCCGCCAGTCTGCGTGGGTCATACCTAAGAGCGTTAGGGGCCTAATTCCTAAGATGACCACAGTGGGGGTTTTCTGGTATGGGGAAGCCTATGGCGTCCTTAATGTGACTTAACACCTCTTTCCAATAAAGGGTCAGCAATGGACAGGTCCACCAAATATGTAAGAGGTCTCCAGCTGCAGTTTGGCAGCGCTAGCAATTGTCTGAAGAGGTGGGGAACATTCTATGTAAGCACTGGGGTGTATAGTACCATCTTGTCATGAGTTTGTATGCGGTTTCTCGCTGGGGTATGCTTTTGAATATTTTCTGAGTATAGCGCCATAATTGCTCCCACTGGTTCGGGGTGACCTCTTCTGTAGTATCTGCTTGCCATTGTATTTGATATGTGTGGGGTCTAATCGGGGTGGAATGCTGCAATGGTTGATAAGTACGGGAGATCAAGCCCCGCGAGCTGTCATATGAGCGCACTAGTGTTTCAAAGGGGTTGAAGGGCCGAGTTGCCCCTTGAGTGTTTAATGGTGTGTGTAGCCAATGTCAAATCTGGTAATATTGTAGTCTAGACTCCTCAGGTAGATGATAGTCTCTCTTGCATTGATCAAATGTTTTAAATCTATCTCCCTCGAAGAGGTCCCAGAAAGTGCAAAATACCCTCTCTCTCCACGCTGAAAAGGATTGCAGTTGCAGGGCTGGGGGGAAGTTCGGGTTACGCGCCAATGGTGTGTTGGAGGAGGGGAAAAAGATGAGCCCCCTGTGTACTGCACCTGTATCCCAGATGTCTAGTACTGTCTTTGTGGGTGTAGCTATTTAAGCACTATGAAGTCGGGCGCCCCGTGGAAGCCAGGCTAGGTCCCACAGCAGCCTGCTGGCCACCGCCTAATCCATATGGAACCAGTGCTTCTCGCTCTCGCGGACCACCCATTTCGAGATGTATCAGAGGTGTGATGCCCAGTAATATTCTAGGAGATTGGGACATGCTAGCCCCCCTCTATCTCTAGGTAACATGAGGAGTTTGTTTGGAAATCTGAGCCGCGTCCCTCCCCATATGAAATTGGTGAGGTCCCGTTGCAAGTGTTGTATATCAGCTTGTGGTATCGGAGTAGGGAGTTTTTGGAATAGATATAATATCTTCAGCAGGATGGACATTTTGATTGTGTTAAGTCGTCCAAGCCATGAAAGTGGGAGCAATCTCCAGGTTTGCAGGTCTTCTAGCACTGCCTTCCTACATTCCGTCCAGTTTGCCTACGTCCATGTAGACAGGGAGGGGGTCTAGTTTAACCCAAGATAGCGGATCGAGTGTGACGCCCATTGAAGGGGGTGAGGGATTGCAGTTCCTGGATGTCCTTGCTAGAGATCGACAGGTTCAGTGCCCATGACTTAGCCAGGTTGATTTTAAGTCCTGAGTTACTTCGAATGATCTTAGGATTGATATCAATGCCGGCAGCGAGGTCCTGGGTGCCGTCAGGGTGAGTAAGAGATCATCTGCAAACAATGCTATCTTATGCTCAATGCCCCTAAAGGGAATGCCCCTAATATCTCCTGATTGACGAATGGCTATTGCTAGTGGCTCGATCGCAAGGGCAAAAAGCAATGGCGAGAGTGGACAGCCCTGCCTGGTGCCTCTGCGTAAGTGCATTGGTTGTGTAAGCTGGCCATTGACCCTAACGTGCACCTGGGGAGTAGCATATTATGCCATGATTCAAGAGACCATTATGGGTCCCAGCCCTATTTTCTGGAGGACCGCCAGTAGAAAGACCCAGTCCACACGGTCAAATGCTTTTTCAGCATCGAGAGTTAGTAAGCAGGCTGGGATTTCCAGAATGTGCTTTTTCTACTAAATGGGCCATACAGCGTATGTTGTCCGCCCCTTGACGTTGGCGAATAAACCACACTTGACCCAGATCAATCAAGCCGAGCAGGTAGGGCTCTAGTCGGTTAGCCAGAATTTTTATATCGATTTTTGCATCTTTTTTAAGGAGTGCAATAGGGCAGTATGACGTGCATAGTATATGGTCCTTACCAGGCTTAGGGATAAGGGCTATCTCAGCCATTGCCAATGTAAGAGTGAGACCAGTACTGTCAGTAAAGGAGTTAAAAAGTCAAAACAGCTGTTCCTGAATTTGCGGTAAAAACATGTGATAAAATTGGATCGAAAGTCCATCCGGACCCGGTGTTTTGCCAACTGGCAAGTCCTTTAGTGCCCATTGAAGCTCGGTTAATGTGATTGGCGCTTCAAGAAGCTGTGAGCGTTGCTCATTTAGGGGGGTCCACAGGCAGGTTCAGAGAAGAGAGAGAGTCCCACCCGGAGGAGAGGGGCCTCTGTCGTATAGAGCGGTGTAAAAAGTGTGGAAGGCGTGTAGTTTGTCTTGCTCCATTATGGCCCAGGTATCCTCTGTATTTTATACTTTTGCAATATAAGCCCTTGCCTCTCGCCGTCGCAGGTTACGTGCAAGAACAGACCCCACCTTGTCCCCCCCTCATAGTACCCCCATTTTAGTGCCAGCAATGCTAGCTCAGCCCTACTTGTCATATGTGCCCTCACTTGCCCCAAAGCATAACGAGGTGCCGTTTATGAGTTCTAGAGGTTGTTTTGTGGTCTAGTCGCTCCAGGGCTCTAATGTCTCTAGCCAAGCCAGCCTCTACTAACTGGGCCTCATGATTGCGTGCTATCGTGATTGATGTAATAACACCCCTGGTTGAAGGCGTCCCACAGGACAGAGCAGGGGGTTTCAGGGAGGTCGTTGGATGTGAAGTAGGCCGAGATCTCTTTCCGTATCTCTGCCACATCAACTGGGTCATGCAGGATGTGGGGGGGGGCAATAGCCATCGAGGTCTGGGGCGGGCCGAGTTAGCGTGTCCTTGCAGCAGTACTTCCAGGTGGGCATGGTCAGAAATGGAGATATCTGAGATACAGGCGGATTCTATGTCCCGCACGAGTGAGTGGGAGAGGAAAAGGTAGTTAATGCGGGAATATGAGCGATGTACATGTGAATAGTAAGAGTAATCTTGTGCGTCTGTAAAGTGATAGCGCCAGGCATCTATAAAGCCTAAGTCGGTGAGGGTTCGCTTCAATGCAGCAGACATCGTCCCAGCGCCCTGAAAGGAGTTAGAGCTACGGTCCAAATCTGGGTCCCAAACTAAGTTAAAGTCTCCCCCCAGTATTAGTTGGTTCCCTTCCTGTGCCACTTGGTCTCTCAATAGGTTTCTAAGAAAGAGGTCTTGTGCCTGATTGGGTGCATATATGTTGAGGAGAGTAAGAGGTCGTGCCCCACGTTGGATTTCAACTTTTATGAACCGGCCCTCCCTGTCCCTCACCGCCCGTGGTTTCCCACACATGTCCCAGACTTACATAGGATTGCAACTCCAGCAGTCTTAGTCAGGGAGGATGCCCAGTATTGTATCGGGTACTTGGTATAGGCCATGCGATGCATGTCTGATTGCAAGAGATGTGTCTCCTGTAGGAAGATAACATCCGGGTCTTGTATGAGCAAATAGCGCCAGACCTGGCTCCTTTTATTGGGGGCGTTGAGACCTTTTACATTAAGAGAGAGGATTTTGATACAAGAGGTAGTATCCATTGTCAGGGGCGAGAGGGATTGCTAGTGGTGTGGAATTGGCCTGTAAAAGGACCTTTTCCGAGGGTCGGTTGTTGCCCCCCCCCCGGGTTGTCGACGGTATATATGGCATGATATCGCCAAGGTGTTCATAGAGGGAGAAGGACAAGACAGGCCCCAGGGAGCAAAGGCCGGAGCTAGTAACAGCAGACAAAGGTCTCATTATCCCCCACGCGGAACTCATTTACAGCCTTAGAGCATCCCATATTAGGCTTGTCTTCCACCCCTACCACCCATGAGGTTGAGAAAGGAAAGAATAGAAAAGTGAAAAGAAATCATCAGCAACGAGAGGCCAACAAGGCCAAAAAATTCTGTTCCAGTCCATGAATAGCCCCATAGCCAGGGCACGGGGCATTCCGGAGATGTTGCTCTCCCAGGGGTAGGATTGGTTTGGGTGGGCTGAAAGAGAAGAAGTCATCTCTGTTTGTAGGCCCTGTCCCCATGGCCAGCCCACGTCAGGACAAGGGAAGAGTCCCCTCACTTCATCCCGTTCCATGCTCACTGCGAGGCTCCAGATATAGACAGGGCCGCCAGCAGTGAAAAATGTCAAAATGTAAATGTTCACTCCGTCTGGATAGTCATTCCTGGATGCATAAGTTCAAAGTTTCGCTCCTCCAGGCATTAAGCAGATATACTAGATGAGGGGTACGCTCAGAACAGATGAGCGCCCCATGACTCAGACAAGTCTGGAGGGTGAATAGTGTCACTCAGAGGCTGCCTGAGAATGGACAGGCGACTGCCCGCCATCCATAGACCGGAGGTGCTGTATGATATCTTGTTTGGTTTGGGTGGAAGATTGCTCCCTTGCTCAGGCCCCTCGTCGCGGCCTGGATACCGTGGACCACTCCGGGTATGTGGGTTCCCTAGATGAGAAAAGTGGAGGAGGGGCTAGCTTCCAGGGAGGGTATTGAAAGGTGTAAGAGCTGCTTGGCCTCGCGTAGGGAGCACACTATTCGGCGTCTGCCTTCTCAAGCGAAGATCAAGGCAAAAGGATGATCCCATTGATATTTAAGGTGTACTTCTCGCAACTTATCTGTGATTGGTTTGAAGTCTCTATGACGTTGCAACGTTACTGGAGCAATATCTTTGTAGAGTTGAATAGTGTACCCCTTATGGATTAATTCTGTCTTACTTCGAGAGGCCTTCAAGATGGGTTCTTTCTCAGTGAAAAAGTGTACCCTTGTGAGGATGTCTGGCATGAAGTTTGAGTGTCCAGGAGCCGTGGCAACTCAGTGGGCTCTGTCTAGGGAGAGCGGGGAGGCATCATTGTCTCCTCTGAATCATTGAGCAATTCTGCTGTGAAACTCATAATGTCTGAGCACTCCGCTCCTCTAGGAACGCCTCTGATTCAGAGGTTATTCCTTCTGCTTCTGTTTTCCAAATCCTCCTGTTTTATCTGAAGATCAATGTGTTGGTCCTCTAGAGCAGCCATTCCTTGCCAGAGGTTCTCCTGTTCTGCTGTCCGGGCGTCTACTGTGCGCTCCAGGTCGTCAACCTGTCCCTGAATCTCTGTGATATCTCTCTTCAGTTCTTTGAGGCAGGTCTTAAATTCAGTTTTGAGGGAACCGATCTCCGATTTAATTTCTTGGAGGAAGGTGTTCATACAGGCCTGTGTCAGTGGCTCAGCCGCTACCTCCGGTAGGGCATCCATGGGGGCAGGAGTCGGAGGGCCAGACTTAAGCCACAAGAAGGCAACCAGGTTATCCTGAACAGGCTTACTGTAGTTTCTTTACCCGCTTTGGTGCATGGAAAGGTGTCCCCCTCAGAGTGCTACTGGTTCACAGCCGAGATTCACTGTTTCCAGGAGTCCCCGTCTCAGCTACCCGGGCCACAGGTGGCCAATGACAAGCCCGATCCTCCATCAGAATCAAACACTTGAGTAGGTTGCGGCCAAATGCTGTGGTGGCCCCAGTCTCCTCTGAGTAGGCAATATTACAACCCAAAGTGCAGTGCTATGTATCGGTTCGACTCCTGTAGCATAGAACAGTCCCACCCCTGATGGAGGCGAGAAGGCTCTCAGGGACTGCAGTGGGTATCAATTGTGAATCTAACGCACGTTGTCTGAAGAGGGGTTAATGTTCACACGGACTCCCGTTACTGGTGGCTAGGCAGGGCCACAGAGCAATGGGAGATACATGTTTGAGGTCAACAGTGCACAAAGCAAGGGGCTAGAGGAGTTTAGAATAGGCCAGGTCTAGGTGTGTTCCCCTACGATGTCCCGGAAGCTAAAAGAGGAATCAAGTCTTAGTCTCATTAGATGATGGGGCCAGGCTGCATCCCATGGGCAAAAAGAGGGGGGGGCGGAGCCCACTGCGCGATCCCAGAGTTGATCACTGCCGTGTCCCAAGACGCTATCAGCACCCAGTCAATTACTAACGAGGGCTCCAGGCAAGCAAACTCAGAGATGGACCAAGGGAGGTAAGAAACAGTTCAGAGGCAGGGGCGGGGAGCTGATCCTGCTGCATGAACCCACAGCCGATCACTCCTTACCTCTCAAATGTAATCAGCTCTCCGCTGGGCATCTCCAATCTCCATTGGTCCCGGGCCCAGGCCACCCGGTCTAGCTCCTCTCAGGGTGCCGTCTGGGGCCCAGCAGTGGACCTCAGCCCCCAGGGGGCAGCTCGATGCGGTCTCTGTGCAGGGAGAATATAGCCGACCAAGCCGTGTGGGTAGCAGGTCCACGCCTTCAGCAGACTCCACAGGGGATGTGGGAGGTGGCGCCAATGGGCCAAAATTCAATGGGCACCCAGCACAGGGGTCGCCACTGCTCCCGAGCCGTCAGCGACAGGGAGGGCCCTCAGGCCGGAATAACAGGCCCGTCTTGGAGCAGCAGACGTAAGGGCCGTCTCACCGCCAGCCACGCTCAGTCCAGGTCAGACCCCTCAGGTACGCAATCATGTGGCATGCCCCAGCGTACCTCTCCGGGCCGCACAGACTGCTCCGGGCCACAGTCTCTGCTCCTCTATCCCGGGCAGCTCTGCATGTAGATTGCCGGCAGGGAACCTCTCCACTCCGTCTCAGCGGTTCCATACCGTTCCCGGCGCTCAATCATCAGAGATACAGCCATGCTCAAGCCGGCTGTGTCGGAGTGGCCTAAAATCTGCCAGGGCCACAGCAAGGGGCCTCCGGGGTCGCGCGCAGTATAGCAGCTCCACTGCAAGCCCCAAGATGGCGGGCACAGTCCGATGGTGAGCTTCACCTCCCGGGTCGCGGTAGTTCTCAGAGGGCAGTCGAGGAGCCCCCAGGCTGTTCTCTGCCCCTTCAGATATGTAGGGTGCCCTGGTGTCCCGATGCTATGTGCTTGGCTTTAGAAGGCCGCAGGGGCACGAAGACTCCACGAGACACGTCTCATTCCATGTGCTGCTAAGCCACGCCCCCAGCTGTGCACTTTTGAGGTTGCCCTGGATATATGATTGGGAATGCAATCAATCCAATTTATGGATATAGAACTGTTGGTGGGTCCCTTAAAAAATCGCGTGCACAGATACTCTGCGCAACTGCTGTTGCAACAAAATGCATATTATGAGCTTTCCTGGGATGCTTTAGCTCCTGGTGTTTTGGATCCTGGCTCGTCCTGTGCTGATGCACTACTGGCCATCCCACGTTCAGCGGCTGCTGAGATGATGGATTTGAACATGTTTGTTCATTGGAACTGGTGAGAGGGGTGCCAACAGAAACATTTTGTGCACAAGCTGTGAACAGCAATGTTTCATCTATTCCTCTGAACATTTAAACAATCTGGAAGTTTCGAGCAGTGAAGATTTTTTTTTTTTAATTCAGCCATATTTTTACTTAATAAATTGCTTTTAAATACAGACATTTTATTTGTGTTTTATATTGATTTTTAATACAATTTAGCTTTCGTTATGCTTTTATCATGAATGAGCATGATGCTTCAAGATTTCAGGTCATACTCCATATATCTTTTAATCGTAATTTTTTTTAGGTAGCTTTTAGTTGCCTTACGTCCAAGGAGTGGGTGTTATGTGGTCACATTAGGCCTGGGCAGGGACAACACCATTTTACATGCTCATGTTGAAGCTGACATCTTTCCTGAATGATGCCATTTGACACACATTTGCTTGCGTGCATGTATGGGATAATATTCTCTGAAATTACTTTGCTTGCATTTACACTTCTTCATAGGCACATTATCAGAGCCTTAAACATTCTGTATGAGAGCTAAAGTTCACGGTGCACAGTGTTGCTGTTTGTTATTGTCCCCTTGGCGACAGCTCTATGAGGGTAGAATAAATAATGGCGGCCTGACTGGGGCTTCGTTATGGCAACATGGGTGAAGTTTGTTATATAAACATCACTCCTGTGTTTAGTTAGAGGAGGATTTCGCTGACACTGTTGAGGTCGCCCATGCCAGAATTCCAGCCCAACTAAATCCTGTTTACCTCCTGAGAAGCATGGTGCCCAGCTCTACACCAAGGCGGGCTTCCAGATGAAACATACCCACAGGTAACTGGGGAGTTAGATAGCCCTCAGGGATTCTGGCAGATTCACCCACCCTAGGCACACTACGATAGCGAGCGCTAGGTAGGAGCATAACTGTACTTATATGTAAACATATATTCTATGTAACAGCACAATGGTTGAACTGTTTATTTTCTTTACCATTCTTGTGATGCTGATTGCTCTATTTTATTTCCTTCTATTAATAATTGCAGCACACATATTTTACATAATAATTTTATTGCTTCAATAAATATTTGAAATGCCAATTCGAGTATTTCTTGTGTCTCCCTTTGGACATGCATGAGTTACCAAACAAAAGGGCTTTAAATCTGTTTCACGATTTCCTTGGGGAGTAAGGGTTGTCATGCTCTGAGGTTGCACATACCACCTGTTACCTTGCTAGGTTAGGGGTAGAGATAGTGCACTGTGACCTAGCCAGGACTAAGTCCAACATATCCTGATGATGTGCATGGATTCAGTCTCGCATAGCTTTGTAGTTTATGTTGTCCAAAAACGCACAGTTATATTGGGAAACTATGAACCATAAGACAATGCCCTGCAGACCTGTCCAACTACAAGACCCACGAGCATGGCTGACCGTAGCTCTGGCTTCGGCTGTAGGAGTTGTGGGATGGAAGACCACCCGCCGGAGAGATGCTCTGTGCAAGGGAAGACATAATCCAACTGTAAGAAAGCCCGCGTCTACTGCAGTGCCGAGAGAGTTTGGAAACTGAGTGGACAAATCACACCGTTCTGAGCGATCCCTAACCTCACTCTCAACGAGGGAGGAAAGCGCAGGCACAGAGATCATGCATCATGGACATGCGAAGACCAGGAAGGAGAGACTAAAGACAAAGAAGATATGTTCCTGATTTCATATACCTCACTAGGAAGCGGTGGCCGGTGACCCCAGCTGGTTTGTGAGGTCTTGATTACTAGCCAACAGTCATAGCCCTGAGTGACACTGGGCATCTGTGAACATCATGAGGTGAGACAATTAATGCACCTGAATGTGTGGACTATGCTTTCGCCAAACAAGATGAAAGCCTAAACTGAGGAGGCCCAATGACATTGTGGTGCAGCATGGTCCAGAAGACACACCGGATAAATGACATGCCCCAAGGAAGGTGAAGGGATGCTACTGGGGTTTCAGACAGCGGAAGACCTTGAACTTGATGTTTTTGTTTGGTCTGTCTACGCTCTGCAGATTGATGACGTCCTTGAGCACCTTCCGCAAGTGTTCCAAGCGCTGGGATGCTTGAAGGGAGCTCCTGTGAGGCTATACACACACAAGTCAGTCAAGCCAATGATGCTTTGACACAGGAGAATTCTCTTTTACCTCCAACCAGGCGGACCAAGAGTTAGAACTGCTTGAACGCCTTGGCGTGATCGAAAAGGCATTCGGGCCCACCCCGTGGGTCTCCACAGTGTTGATTGCAGAGAAGCACTAACAGCCAGGGGTGATCAGGTTATGTTTTGACATGTACCTATCCATCAGAGCACTCAAAAGGGAGAGGCACATCAACCCAACAATGCATGACATAATAGCAGCTCTCAATATAGACCAGTGGTTCTCTAAATCGCACCTTAATGCAGGTTACCATCAACAGCTACTGGACCTGGAGAGCCGTATAGCATGATATTGTCAACACACCTAGGTCTACGGAAATACAAGCAACTTCATTTTGGAATCTTGTTAGCAGCGGAGGTGTTCCAAAACATCATTTTAGAGATCCTCTCCAGCCTGCAAGGGGTAATGAACGTCAGTGATGATATACGGAGGAGGAGACTAGATTTTTGAGGTCATAAGGTCAATGAAATTTGAATACTGAGTCATAGAGGAGATTCAAATTTTTAAAATTTTCCTTCAAAAGTAAAATCCATACAATGGGCCAACATGTGTTTCACAACACACAAGTTGCTTCTTCAGGGCCAATCCACAGTTACATATACTACACCTTGTGTCATTATAGTATGAATTACACTGATGCATAATTCTTTAAGACCGACTCTTAGTAATCATCCAGAAAATATTTAGCTCCAAAAATTTACACTGCATAGTATCCTTGGATAATTCAAAAATGTGTTCAGTACGCTTGACAATTGTATTTAAAGTACCAGCATGGTAACCACAAGACAGAGTATCTGCGTATCAGGATATGTGAACCATGACGATATCCTAATATATTCTGCTCCCCTTGAGGACCACCACCATCATCTGTTAGCCACCTTACACTGCCTCAATGATCATGGACTCACCCTGCAAAGGGATAAATGCTCATTCTTTGAATCGCACATCAAGTTTTTTGGCTATGTCTTCGGGAAGGATGGACTGAAGGTCGACCTGAGGAAGTCAGATGCTGTCCAGCACACCCCTGCATTACATAACGCAATAGAGGTGCGTAGTTTCTTGGGGATGGCCACATGCTTTGTGTGATTTCTACAAACCTGATGACCTTCTCAGAGCTGCTGAGGGCTCTGACCTAGACTGCAGTCAAGTGGGCTTGGAGAACTAATGAAGAGCATTTGAGAACGTCATATGGGCCTTGCTGTCCACCACTACGAGGGCCTATTTTGACCCCGAGAAGGCCACAGAATTGATTGTCAATGCCAGTCCCATTGATCTAGGGACAGTACTCACGCAAGAACAGAAGCCAGATGTGTAGGTTCCCCTAGAATTTGCAAGCAGAGTTCTCACAGCTACTAAAGCCCTGTATGCTCCAATCAAGAGGGGGGCCCTGGCCATCAAATTGGTGTGTAAGCAATTAACATCTGCATACCTGAGGCTGGGAATTCAAGGTGGTCATGGACTACAAGCCTCTGGTCACTCTATTTGGGTGGCACTGCACGCCACCCTCCCCCTTGTATCAAAAGGTAGGCTGTAAAGCTGAAACAATACTGGTTCACCTTCCTGGGGCAAAGAACCCCGCTGACTTCCTGTCCCGTCACACTGTGAGCCTGTATGACGGCTTTCCTTCCACAGAGCCTGCAGTCAAGGAATTCATGCAGATAGTGGCCAACAGTTGGGTGCCTGTAAGACATGCCTGCAGAACGCTGGTCAGTGGACAGCCACAGACAAGACTACCTGTCCCATGTATGGAGGGTGAGGGATGAGATGAGCAGGTCACTGGATGGTCTGCTCCTGCTCCTTAGAGGGCACGGCATTGTAGTTCCCGCAGCTCTGTACCAGAGAGCGGAAGATCTGGTGCACAACAGACATCAGAGAGTTAGGAAAATCAAGGCATGCCTGCAAGAGAAAGTGTGGTTTTCTGGATTTGATGCCACTGTCAGCAAGACAGTGGCACCTTGTCCGGCGTGCTAACTGACTGGTGGGATTAAAGCGCCGGCCTCCGTGAACACAGAAGATTCCTGCATATCACCCTGGACCAGAGTCGGTTTGGACTTTGGAAGCTTCCTCGATGGATGGAAATAATTAATAAATATTTGAAATATCCATTGGTGAAAGTGAGTCCACGGTGTTTCGTAAACGAGGGCCCCTGCTGGAGAAAATCTTTTCAACCTTTGGTGTCCCTAAAGAAGTGCACACTGATAATGGACCTACCTTTCAGGGAGCAGGTTTCAGAGGGTTTCTGGAAAATCTAGGGATCCGTTACTGGAAGATCACACCCCATTGGCCTCAAGCCAACGGGGATGTAGTACGATTAATTCACACCCTTAACAAGGCCATGCGGGGACAATATGGAGCTCATACCAAACATTGCACGACAAGATGCTCACCTCTAGCCATGATGCTAGGGAGCCCTGGGCATGATAACATCCCTACATGCCTTCTGTGGTGGGCTCCAGTGATCGATCCAGATGGCACCCAAGAAAGATGGAGGGGCATCAACAGCTGAGCCAGCTGCCGTCAGCAAACCAGGGAGTCTGACTTGGCTACACGTGACCAGGTCCTTGTTGCTCAAATATGAATTTACCATTAAAAAATGAAAAGACAAGAGGCCTTTGGAAAAACAGGAACAAGTTCATTTTATTAAGCACAGCGGCTGGGAGAGCATCGACAGAGTAGAATCTCAATACAGTATCAATGTATAGAAGTTTTGGCCGAGTATATATACAATTCGTTAGGTACAATAAACCAATTTCACATTCTTAGAGAGCATGTGGGTCCGGGCTTAGTCATAAATTATAAATACAACCATCTGATAACGGGGACACAGGTGGCTCTCGACCTCGGGTATAGAGCCAGTGTGTGCCAGTGTGTATATGTCCAGATGTCCAGCATGAGGTGCACCTGATCACTGCGTGTGGTATGCATGCTGTGTCCTGATTGGCTAAGTGTTCCTAACTACATGTGGCATCTAACTACAAGGTATTTAGGGAAAGTGAGCTTTTTGGCCAAAAGTGTTTTTTAGGGCCAATTACCTTGGACCTGTTTGTGGTGTAGCTACCTATCTATGGGATGATTAAAGTTTTCTCTGGTTGCGCGTTTGTCTTCGTGCTGAGTGTAACCCCACCTATGACCTATCAATCGGTAGGCCTGGGTTTGGGTCACAGGGCCTGTCTGACCACGTATTTCTGACTCGGGTTGATGGGGAGGTCATCTTGGGTGAATTCGACAGCAATGATATGAACTTGCGTGTGCATAGAACATGGTGGTCATTGATATCATATTTACTGATATTCTCATTATCATGCATCCAGTTGCAATACTGAACATCAACATTGCTTTTACTAGTTTTGACATTGTTATGAGTGCATAGTTTATGGCATACATCAACATTGCATTTACTGGTATTGCCGCTGTTGGGCCTGCACATTTCATGGTGTACATTGACAACGTTTTCACCGATATTAACATTCCCCCTCTAGTTGATCTTTCAACTACATAATTTTCCTTGTATGTCATGACAGTCACATTATTGGATACGGTTTTTGTTGCTGTATTGTCAGCTATTCTTTCTGTGGCTATTTGCATACTACCTAATTTGAGGACTGCATTTTTACAGCAGGAAGCCCCCATTTGTAGGAAACTACACAACAGTAGTACAAGAATGAAAACTGGAAGTAATGACGTGAATAGTTTGGACATCCATAAGGGAATCCAATAAAAAATACTTTGAAACAAGTCCTGCTCATAGGCACCTCCTCCTTTTTCATGTCAGCTTGTAGACAATGAAGTGCTTGGATGGCAAGAGCAAGAGTTCCATTTTTAGGATCATTTCCAGGAATAAAAGTACAACAGGAAGCACCAATCTTGGCATACACCCCTCCCTCCATCGTGGTCATCAAGTCTAACACGAACTGATGCTGCGTCACTATAAGGCGGATGGCTCTCAGTTCTTCCCTGATAGCGTTTAGGCCAAGCTCAGTGCCGTTGATCATCTTCAGCATTTCCCATCTGGTTATTTGTAACCAGCGGACGTTCGCCTTTGTTTGCAAGGTGAAGGACTGTATCAACCCCCTGCATTTACTTGATTTTCGGAAAACAGTGATGTCCTTGTACTGAGCCCAGCCAAAATATTCAGCAGTTCTTCTTCGATCCTGATGCAACAGATTTGTTTTCTTTTGTAGCAGATGTTGGGACAACTCAGGCAGATCTTCACTGAGGATGACCAGTATTGGGGTGTGTATGGTGACATGGGAGCAGAGGTCTCTCCATCTGGGGACAAGCTGGGTGTAGGCAAGCTCGCCGCACTGCCAGTACATTTCCATCAACATGGAGGGGCCCCATTGCAGGTCCAGTGTATGCGGTATTACTTCACAGTGCTCCTTAGAACCAAGTGGTATGCTTCCTTTGCCTCTGAAATACAAAGAGTACAGTGTAAGTTTCCATACAATTAGGGGTTGCCCTTTTCCCTCCAACCATGTGTACCTATTAACCTCAGTATCCCATAATTCCTGGCACGGGGTGTCTATGCTGGCATTTGACCCCCTCCCATGGGATTTATTTCCCTTAAGGTGGCCGAGGTGAGTGGCCCTGCACTGGAATTCCATATCCAGGGTCCAATTGTCATTAAAAAGGTGGCCCCAAAGATGTTAAGGGCCACCCTAAGACTGCAGGCAGAGGCAGAAGTGGACATATTTGGGCACTGGCCCAGTGGTCTTGCTACCTCCAAGAAACTTTTTTCTATGTAGTCCCGGGGCAAAACAGTGTCCTCCCCTATAGTGCCCCTCCTTCTCATTCTGTCTAGTTCCATTTGAATGTTGCTAGGTTTGGTAAAAAGGTACAGTGCCGTGGAGTTGGTTTCATACAAGGTGATGTTTGCTACTGTTCTACAGGGTTCTACTCTATTGGATTGAAACTTGGCCTTAATCCTACAAAGGTATAAGTGGATGAGACATTTTGCTTTTTCTGGGGCTTTCTCTTGGGATAAGTAAAGCCTATCTATTC
Organism: Calotriton arnoldi; assembly: GCA_963921515.1. NCBI lineage: Eukaryota > Metazoa > Chordata > Amphibia > Caudata > Salamandridae > Calotriton > Calotriton arnoldi. The sequence continues at coordinate 804,902 of CAWUFW010000868.1, read as the reverse complement.
CTACGAAGTTGGGTATGAGTTAACGTATGTAGCATGACCTATTTGTGGTTTGAGTGCCCATGGCTGTCATGTGCTGATACTATGTTTTGTGTAGGAGTGCGCTGTGTAGTGCATGAGGAATGCTAGCGTTTGATTTGGCGTAGGTGTAAGTGATGTGAGAGAGGTCTCTGCACATGCGTTGCAAAAATGACGAAGCAGGTTTGATGAAACTAGGCATATTTCTGGCTCCAGAGGGGTGCGAGAGCACCCATGCTAAACAGAGAGTGTACAAGAATACAAAAATACATAACTTGGAAAACATTTACAGGTGTTGGAATGGTCTTCAGGGGTGTTTTCTGTTGTATGGGGCCCAGGGGTGTCTTGTCTTGGTGTAGTGCAAAAAAAAGAGTCTCGTATTGATGATGTCCTTTTAAGAGTTTTGATTGAAGAGGCGGCGGTCCGCTCTAACAATGGTACAAAAGTGGTTCTTTTGCAGACCTGTGAGATAAGAGCTGTGCGTTATAGGTTAGCTTGGGAAAAGAGAAACATCGTTAGACAGTTTTCCGAGAGTTCCTGTGTTCCTCTTTTTAGGGGTATACTCTCTCTTTTTTCACTGTGTGCAAAACTTTCTAGTGAGGTACTGGAAAGAGGTGGTGACAGTTTTTAGGGAATGATCAGTTTAAGTTGGTGTTAGACCTGGCACTATTGGCGTGGGTCTCCCTTCCATTTTTCGCTGTTGCCTCATGTGTTTTTGCTGGTTATAGATGCTTTGGGCACTGTGCCACTGCTATTCAGTGCCACAGTGCAAGTGCTCCCTATGGTAAAATTGATGTATGGGTTAGTGACTCCATGTTTGGCCTATTTGATTCACTGTCAGACCCTAGTACAGTGCACTGGTTGTGCCCAGGGCTTGTGACTCAAATGCTGCTGGTGGGCTTGCAGCACTGGTTGTGCCACCCACAGGAGCAGCTTGTAAAGTGTGTCACAGGCCTGCCATTGCAGAGCCTGTGGGCAGTCTGGTACTGCCATGTCAACTTGGTAAGTGCACCCACTTACCAGTCCCCAAACCTTCCCTTTCCTGCATATTAGTCTCCCCTAAGGTAGGCCCTAGGGCAGGGTGCATTGTATCTGTAAGGTAGGACATGCCCTGGTGTGTGTGGCATGTCCTAATAGTGAATTACGGCCATTTTTGTTTTTCACTATTGCACGGCTACCTGTTCCCCATAGGCCAGAATGGGCAGTTTGATTATAACATCTTATAATCCTAACTGACCCAGGGAACATGGTAGAAAAACGAATTTAGGATGCCTGAATTCAGAATGATAAAATACATCTTTTAGTGAAGTTGGTTTTAACATTCTGTGTTTGAAAATACCACTTTTAGAAAGTAGGTATTTTCTTGCCTAACTATCCAAGCCTGCCTCTGCTAGGTTGTGTATTCCTTGTCTGGAGTTTGAGTGACAGGAGCTGGGGGATTCCAGGAGGCAGGGTGAGTCAGCACAAGGCTGAATTGAGAGATCTCCATGTAGAGTGGTGGGAGGAGTTGCACCTGGGACCTGAATAGGGCTGTACCTTCCCTCCACAATGCTGGCTCCACCTCCTGTGGTGCATCTGATGTCCCTGGCCTACACTGTGAAAGGAAAGAAGGAGTCTTGTCAACAAAGTGCTCCAGGACTGACCAGAACTGGTTTGGACTAGGCAAAGGCCTCTCTGCCTTCAGAGAACAATGGTAAATTGAGTATAAAAGGGGGACCCAGACCCCAGAACTTTAGATCACTTTGGGAAACAAGAAGAACCTTTGCTGAGGAGAGGAACCAGAGAGAGAGACTGCAGGAGGAGACTATCCCTAAGCTGAGGGCTGTTTGGGGTATTGGCCTGCAGTGGTTGCCTGACTGCCAAAGAAAGGAGAAAGGACTTTGTGCTACTTTCAATTCAACTTGTAAAGGATCTCCAAGGGCTTGAGATAGAGCTTGCCTCCTGCTGAAGTCTCAGGGACAACAGACTTCACCCACCAGCTCCCCAAGAGTTCTTTTGAATTGCCTGCTGTTGTGTTGGGCCTTCTGAGGGACTGCGTGTGGCAAGGAGCTGTAAGCGCGACTCATGAAGAAGAAGCGTGACGCGGCCGCAGCCGCTGTCGTCGCATCACTGAAGAAGGGTGTTGCCGCTGTCGCTTCGCCTCGCAGAAGCACCTCGCATCGCCGGAGAAGAGTGTCGCCGTCGCATCAGACGCCGTTGCATCATCGGAGAAGCGTGTCGCCGCCGCAGCCGCTGTCGTCGCATCACTGAATAAGGGTGTCGCCGCTGCCGCTGTTGCATCGCCGAAGCGCCTCTCAACACCGGAGAAGAGTGTCGCCGTCGCATCAGATGCCGTCGCATCACCGGAGAAGCGTGTTGCAGGGCCTGTCACGGCTCAGAAGAATCATTGAGTCGCCGCACGGCCGTCGTGCATGCATCATGTCGCATCAAGAAGAAGACGCCATTTCTGTTTCATTGCACCGGATCTTCATCGCATCACAGCGCTGCTGGTCGCATCGCCATGGAAGCGCAGTAAGAAACCGACGCATCACCTCCCCACGCCAAGAAGAACCGACGCATCACCGTCCCCTGCGCAGCAGTAGGGAACAGACGCATCACCGTTCTTGCGTGTAAGGAACCGACGCATCACCTTCCCTGCAACACTTTCGTTGTATAGCGTTACGCATCCAAAGGTACATTGAACTCAAAGTGTCGCATTTTACATCTAAAGAGAACTAAGCTATTTCTACCATTTTTGAAGTACAGTATTGTGGATTTTTGTCGTTTGTGGTCTTGTGTTAAGTCTATATAAAAATACTTATTTTTATACTACAACTTGTGTGGTGTCCCTCTGTAGTGTTGTCACTATATTACTGTATGTGTTCACAAATGCTTTACACACTGCCTCTGAGATAAGCCTGCCTGCTCGTGCCAAGCTACCAAGGGGGTGAGCAGGGGTTATTTTAGGAGTGTACCCCCTTACCCTGACTAGAAGCAAGGGTCCCTATTTTTACAAAGGTACCTACCTCTGCCAACTAGAGACCCCCAGTTCTAACATTGGTGGTCAGCGGTGGGGATTCTGGACTTGCATTTGTGACTCATGTACAGTGATTGGTGAACACTAATAGTGAGTGCAGACCAAACGCTAGGATGCTTGTTTCTGGTCCAGGGAGGACCTGGCTTGGCAGTTCGGGCTGGACTGTTCCCATGAGGCACAGGGTCAAGACTGATTTGCATATGGCCAGGTCTAAACTGGGGTGGCATGGTGAGCAAAAGAATGATGGATTTAACCCAGATCTCTTGACTGGGGGTGAATGTTTTGATTTGTTCTGCATTCCGTCCATCAATTGTGTGTCTTTTGCTTTCTCGCCCTAAGTGCGCCAGGTATGCCGAGACGTGGGTCCTGGGCTCACTGTGCCACTGGAATCAAGCTATCCTGGCTGAAGAGGGGTGAAACCCCGAAACCGGTCCTAGGATGCTTGTTTCTGGTCCAGGGAGGACCTGGCTTGGCAGTTGGGGCTGGACTGTTCCCATGAGGCACAGGGTCAAGACTGATTTGCATATGGCCAGGTCTAAACTGGGGTGGCATGGTGAGCAAAAGAATGATGGATTTAACCCAGATCCCTTGACTGGGGGTGAATGTTTTGATTTGTTCTGCATTCCGTCCATCAATTGTGTGTCTTTTGCTTTCTAGCCCTAAGTGCGCCAGGTATGCCCAGACGTGGGTCCTGGGCTCACTGTGCCACTGGAATCAAGCTATCCTGGCTGAAGAGGGGTGAAACCCCGAAACCGGTCCTAGGATGCTTGGTTCTGGTCCAGGGAGGACCTGGCTTGGCAGTTCGGGCTGGACTGTTCCCATGAGGCACAGGGTCAAGACTGATTTGAATATGGCCAGGTCTAAACTGGGGTGGCATGGTGAGTAAAAGAATGATGGATTTAACCCAGATCTCTTGACTGGGGGTGAATGTTTTGATTTGTTCTGCATTCCGTCCATCAATTGTGTGTCTTTTGCGACCATATATACATTTTGGTAGATTGTTTTCCCTGGGATTTTCTATTTTGCCAAGAACTGCCAAGTTTAACCACAATGGATAAAGCAGCATCCATAGCATATGTTGATTTTGATTGGGAAGAGGAGAAACTGGAATGCTACAATGTGAAACAGCTAAAGCACTTCTGCAGGAAATTTAAAGTTGCTATGACCAGTCTCACGAAGAAGGATGAGTTCCAAAGGGCGCTGAGGGCCTGGGTCGAAGCAAGGAATACCCCTGAGAATGAGGAGGGGGCTGCGAATGCAGATGAGCAGCTGGAGGGGCCATTGGGTCCAGAGGGGAGGAGAGCAACTTCCCCAGCAGGTAGCAGTGTTTCTGCCAAAGGCCTGTCCCCAGAAGAGCTGGAGGACAGGGAGAGGAGTAGGATGCATGAGCTGGAGCTAGCAAGAATGAATGGGCAGTTAGAAAGTAAGAAATTGGCCCTAGAGGAGAAAAAGATGCAACTGGAGCATGAGAGAAGTTTGAGGGAGTTGGAATTGAAAGCGAGGAGCTTAGAGATTACTCCCTCTGGTGGCAGCACACCGTCCATGCCTGTAGAAGCAAGAGTGTATATCCCTAAAGATGTGGTAAAAGAGTTTTTAAAAAATGATGACATTGGGCAGTGGTTCAAGGCCTATGAGGTAGCCATGTCCTCCCACTGGGTCCCTGAGAAGGATTGGGGAGCGAGGTTGTGGGGACGGTTCCTTAGCGAAGGGCGGGACACATTGTTAGACTTGCCCTCTGAAGTCCATACTTCTTATAGCCACATGAAAGATGCATTGATGTCCAGGTATGGGTTGACTCCTGAATTATATAGGCAGAGGTTCAGGAATTGCAAGAAGATAGAGGGCAGTACCTGGGTAGAATATGTCACTTTTTTCTGCAGAGCACTGGATGGTTGGGTGAAGGGTAGCAAAGTAAATGATTTTGAGGCGCTCTTTGATTTAATTGCATGGGAGCACTTGTCAAGTAATTGTTTTCCAGAGCTACGCCAGCACCTGATTGATAGTAGGCTGACTAACCCTAGGAAGCTTGCTGAGGAGGCGGACCGCTGGGTGAGCACCCGGGTCCACAAGAGTCACGTGGGAGACTCTGCCAAAGGTGGGCAGGGTCCCCAGCAGGAGAGTGGGGGGGACAAGGGTAAACAGAGGGAGTTCCAGAGAGGGCCCCAAAGTAATTCCCAAGGGAACCTAGGGAAAGGTTCCGAGCCTCCCCCTGAGAAGAAGCAAGGGGCCCCAACAGGTAAACCTGTTCGAAGAGGGCCCCTGACCTGTTTTAAGTGTGGCCTAGTGGGTCACGGTTCATGGGATCCCCAATGTCCCCAGTTTGGGAAGACAGCACCCACTGGTGCAGCACCCCGGCAGTTGGCTAGTGTAGCCCTGGGGGAGGAGATGGGTGCCCAAGGTGGGTGGAGTCACGCAGAGAAGTCCCTTGTCTCTTTAGGAGACTGTGAGGTGGTCCCCAGGACCCAACTGCCTGATAACACTAAAAAGTACAGGCAGTGGGTGACCATCAATGGCCATAGAGTGGAGGCTCTTCGAGACACAGGAGCCAGTGTGACAGCTGTCAAGTGTCACCTGGTGTCTGAAGAGCAGGTTGTCCCCAATGCATTTTACCCAGTTGTTGCCGCTGACAACACAGAGAGCCACTGCAAGGTGGCTCAGGTTCCCTTTGAGTGGGGGGGGGTCTCTGGTACTCTTCAAGTAGCTGTGAGGCCAGCCATGCCTGTTGACTGTTTGTTTGGGAACGATTTGGAGAGCTCACCTTGGGATAAGGTGGAGCAAAGTGCTCATTTGGAGATGTTGGGTCTGCCTAACTGGGCGTGTGTGACCACACGGTCCATGGCAGCCAGTAAGGGTGTTCAAGAGGACCTGGAGCCTCAGAGGGGGGCCCAGGTGCCTGCCTTAAAGAGAAGAGGCAGGGGGCGCGGGAAACTGGCCCCCAAAGTTCCCACGGTCCAGGAGGAGGTAGACCCTGAGGGGGATGCCCTGGAGCCTACAGGGCAACAGGTAGCTGAACTGGGGGACCTGCCTGAGCTGACCCATTGGCAGCAGGAAGGAGGACCCTCCAGGGAAGAGTTCTGTGAGGAGCAGAACAAGTGCCCTTCTCTTGTGGGTTTGCGGCAGCAGGCTGCAGACCAGGCAGCAGGTGATCAGTCTGGATCACATTGGATCTACTGGGAGAATGATCTCCTGTATACTGAGCCTAAGGTTGCTGAGCCTGGGTCAGCCCATGTGCTGGTGATACCCCAGCGCTTCAGAGCCTTCCTACTGGGGCTGGCTCATGATGTGCCGTTAGCAGGACATTTGGGGCAGGACATGACCTTTGAGAGGCTTGTCACCCACTTTTATTGGCCCCAAATGCGCAGGAGTTCAGACACTCATTGCAGGACCTGTCAGACTTTCCAGGCAAGTGGAAAGAGTGGGAGGAAGCAAAGGCTCCTCTCCAGCCATTCCCTGTGGTCAGCACCCCCTTTGAACGGGTGGGTATTGACATTGTGGGGCCACTGGACCCCAAGACAGCCATGGGCAACAGGTTCATCCTAGTCTTGGTGGACCATGCCACCCGGTACCCGGAAGCCATCCCTCTCAGGACAGTGACGGCCCCCGTGGTGGGACGGGCACTGATGGGAATTTTCTCCCGTGTGGGGTTCCCTCGTGAGGTGGTGTCTGACCGAGGTACAAACTTCATTTCCAAGTATATGAAGTCCCTGTGGCAGGAGTGCGGTGTAACTTATAAGTTCACCACTCCTTACCACCCCCAAGGAAATGGGTTGGTTGAGAGATTCAACCGGACCCTAAAAGGCATAATTATGGGTCTTGAGGAACCTATGAGGCGTAAGTGGGACGTCCTCTTACCATGCCTGCTCTTTGCAAACCGTGAGGTGCCACAGAAATCTCTAGGGTTCAGCCCCTTTGAGCTTCTCTATGGTCACCCAGTGAGAGGACCTCTGAGTCTGGTCAAGGAAGGCTGGGAGCAATCTCCCAGGAAACCTCCCCAGAATGTATATAGCTACATGCTGGCCTTCAGGAACCAGACTAGGTGTTTCAGGCAACTCGCTGAGGCGAATCTGGAAGCCAGCCAGGAGGAGATGAAGCGGTGGTACGACCAGAATGCCACTCTGGTAGAGCTTAAGCCTGGTCAGAAAGTATGGGTCATGGCGCCAGTGGAGCCTTGTGCGCCCCAGGATAAGTAGACCGGACCATTTGAGGTGGTGGAGCGCAAGAATCCTGTTACCTACTTGGTGGACTTGCGGTCTCCCAGGAACCCCTTGCGGGCCCTGCATGTCAACCGCCTGAAGCCCCACTTGGAGAGGTCCGAAGTGGGCATGCTCTTAGCGCCAGATGCTGGAATGGAGGAGGAGACTGAGCCTCTTCCTGACCTCCTGTCGGCGACAGAGCGAGATGGGTCAGTGGATGGTGTGAACCTCTCTTCCACCCTGACCCCTGAGCAACAGAATGACTGCCACCAGTTGCTGGGACAGTTTTCTGATCTGTTCTCCCTGATTCCCAGTGTCACTGATTGGTGCGTCCATGATGTGGACACTGGAGACAGTCCTCCTGTTAAGCACAAAACTTACAGGGTAACTAACAGGGTGAGAGCTTGCATCAAGGAGGAGGTCTCCAAGATGTTTGCGTTAGGGGTGATTGAGTCCTCTAACAGTCCTTGGGCCAGCCCAGTGGTCTTGGTCCCAAAGGTTGCTGCACCGGGTGCCACGCCAGAACTCCGGTTCTGTGTGGACTACCGAGGGCTCAATTCAGTCACGAGGACTGATGCGCACCCCATCCCCAGAGCTGATGAGCTCATCGATCTGTTAGGGGCTGCTCGGTACCTCAGCACGTTTGACTTAACGTCTGGGTACTGGCAGATTGCCTTGACTGATGGGGCAAGAGAGAGGTCAGCATTCTCCACACCAGATGGGCACTACCAGTTCCGGGTTATGCCCTTTGGGATGAAGAATGCCCCTGCCACCTTTCAGAGGTTGGTCAACCAGGTGTTGGCTGGACTGGAAGAGTTCAGTGCCGCCTACCTGGATGACATTGCAGTGTTCAGCGCCAGTTGGGAAGAACATCTGTGCCACCTCTGGGAAGTGTTGATGGCGCTGCGGAGGGCAGGCCTCACGATCAAGGCGAGTAAGTGCCAGATCGGGCAGGGTTCCGTGGTGTACTTGGGACACCAAGTTGGGAGCGGCCAGGTGGCGCCCCTACAGCCCAAGATTGAGACCATCCTGGCTTGGGAACCCCCCAAGACCCAGACAGAGGTGAGAGCCTTTTTAGGACTCACTGGGTATTACAGGGGGTTTGTCAAGGGGTATGGCAGCATCGTTGCACCCTTGACAGAGCTGACTTCCAGGAAGCAGCCCAAGAAAGTGATTTGGACTGACACCTGTCAGAAAGCTTTTGAGGCCATGAAAACTGCCATGTGCTCCTGGCACCCAACTTCTCAAAAGAGTTTATCGTTCAAACAGACGCTTCAGAGCATGGTGTGGGGGCTGTTTTGTCACAGATAAATGAGGAGGGCCTAGATCAACCCGTAGCCTTCATCAGTAGGAGGTTACTTCCACAGGAACAGAGGTGGAGTGCGATTGAGCGTGAGGCATTTGCTGTGGTCTGGGCACTGAAGAAGTTGAGACCATACCTGTTTGAGACTCACTTCCGGGTTCAGACAGACCACAGGCCCCTCAGATGGTTGATGCAAATGAGGGGTGAGAATCCAAAGCTGTTGAGGTGGTCCATTTCCCTACAGGGGATGGACTTCACGGTGGAACACCGCCCTGGTACAGAACACGCCAATGCTGATGGTCTGTCCAGATTTTTCCGCCTTAGTGATGAGAACTCCCAGGAGGTAGGGTAGTTCTCCCTACATTTCAGCTGGAGGGGACACGTGTTAGACCTGGCACTATTGGCATGGGTCTCCCTTCCATTTTTTACTGTTGCCTCATGTGTTTTTGCTGGTTATAGATGCTTTGGGCACTGTGCCACTGCTATTCAGTGCCACAGTGCAAGTGCTCCCTATGGTAAAATTGATGTATGGATTAGTGACTCCATGTTTGGCCTATTTGATTCACTGTCAGACCCTAGTACAGTGCACTGGTTGTGCCCAGGGCTTGTGACTCAAATGCTGCTCGTGGGCTTGCAGCACTGGTTGTGCCACCCACAGGAGCAGCTTGTAAAGTGTGTCTCAGGCCTGCCATTGCAGAGCCTGTGGGCAGTCTGGTACTGCCATGTCGACTTGGTAAGTGCACCCACTTACCAGTCCCCAAACCTTCCCTTTCCTGCATATTAGTCACCCCTAAGGTAGGACCTAGGGCAGGGTGCATTGTATGTGTAAGGTAGGACATGCCCTGGTATGTGTGGCATGTCCTAATAGTGAATTACAGCCATTTTCGTTTTTCACTATTGCAAGGCTACCTGTTCCCCATAGGCCAGAATGGGCAGTTTGATTATAACATCTTATAATCCTAACTGACCCAGGGAACATGGTAGAAAAACGAATTTAGTATGCCTGAACTCAGAATGATAAAATACATCTTTTAGTGAAGTTAGTTTTAACATTCTGTGTTTGAAAATACCACTTTTAGAAAGTAGGTATTTTCTTGCCTAACTATCCAAGCCTGCCTCTGCTAGGTTGTTTATTACTTGTCTGGAGTTTGAGTGACAGGGGCTGGGGGATTCCAGGAGGCAGGGTGAGTCAGCACAAGGCTGAATAGAGAGATCTCCATGTAGAGTGGTGGCAGGAGTTGCACCTGGGACCTGAATAGGGCTGTGCCTTCCCTCCACAATGCTGGCTCCACCTCCTGTGGTGCGTCTGATGTCCCTGGCCTACACTGTGAAAGGAAAGAAGGAGTCTTGTCAACAAAGTGCTCCAGGACTGACCAGAACTGGTTTGGACTAGGCAAAGGCCTCTCTGCCTTCAGAGAACAAAGGGAAAATGAGTATAAAAAAGGGGGACCCAGACCCCAGAACTTTAGATCACTTTGGGAAACAAGAAGAACCTTTGCTGAGGAGAGGAACCAGAGAGAGAGACTGCAGGAGGAGACTATCCCTAAGCTGAGGGCTGTTTGGGGGATTGGCCTGCAGTGGTTGCCTGACTGCCAAAGAAAGGAGAAAGGACTTTGTGCTACTTTCAATTCAACTTGTAAAGGATCTCCAAGGGCTTGAGCTAGAGCTTGCCTCCTGCTGAAGTCTCAAGGACAACAGACTTCACCCACCAGCTCCCCAAGAGTTCTTTTGAAGTGCCTGCTGTTGTGTTGGGCCTTCTGAGGGACTGCGTGTCGCAAGGAGCTGGAAGCGCGACTCACGAAGAAGAAGCGTGATGCCGCCGCAGCCGCTGTCGTCGCATCACTGAAGAAGGGTGTCGCTGCTGCTGCTGTCGCACGCCTCGCAGAAGCGCCTCGCCGGAGAAGAGTGTCGCCGTCGCATCAGACGCTGTCGCATCATCAGAGAAGCGTGTCGCCACCGCATCACTGAATAAGGGTGTCGCCGCTGCCGCTGTCGCATCGCATCGCCGAAGCGACTCTCAACACCGGAGAAGAGTGTCGCCGTCGCATCAGACGCCGTTGCATCACCGGAGAAGCGTGTCGCAGGGCCTGTCGCGGCTCAGAAGAATCGTTGAGTCTCCGCACGGCCGTCGGGCGTGCACGCATCGTGTCGCATCAAGAAGAAGACGCCATTTCTGTTTCATTGCACCGGATCTTCATCGCATCACGGCGCTGCTGGTCGCATCGCCACGGAAGCGCAGTAAGAAACCGACGCATCACCTCCCCACGCCAAGAAGAACCGACGCATCACCGTCCCCTGCGCAGCAGTAGGGAACAGACACATCACCGTTCTTGCGTGTAAGGAACCGACGCATCACCTTCCCTGCAACACTTTTGTTGTACAGCGTTACGCATCCAAAGGTACATTGAACTCAAAGTGTCGCATTTTACATCTAAAGAGAACTAAGCTATTTCTACCATTTTTTAAGTACAGTATTGTCGATTTTTGTCGTTTGTGGTCTTGTGTTAAGTCTATATAAAAATACTTATTTTTATACTACAACTTGTGTGGTGTCCCTCTGTTGTGTTGTCACTATATTACTGTATGTGTTCACAAATGCTTTACACACTGCCTCTGAGATAAGCCTGCCTGCTCGTGCCAAGCTACCAAGGGGGTGAGCAGGGGTTATTTTAGGAGTGTACCCCCTTACCCTGACTAGAAGCAAGGGTCCCTATTTTTACAAAGGTACCTACCTCTGCCAACTAGAGACCCCCAGTTCTAACATTGGTGGTCAGCGGTGGGGATTCTGGACTTGCATTTGTGACTCATGTACAGTGATTGGTGAACACTACTAGTGAGTGCAGACCAAACGCTACCACATAAATTTTTGTAGATTGTTTTCCCTGGGATTTTCTATTTTTGCCAAGAACTGCCAAGTTTAACCACAATGGATAAAGCAGCATCCATAGCATCTGTTGATTTTGATTGGGAAGAGGAGAAACTGGAATGCTACAATATGAAACAGCTAAAGCACTTCTGCAGGAAATTTAAAGTTGCTATGACCGGTCTCACCAAGAAGGATGAGTTCCAAAGGGCGCTGAGGGCCTGGGTCGAAGCAAGGAATACCCCTGAAAATGAGGAGGGGGCTGAGAATGCAGATGAGCAGCTGGAGGAGCCATTGGGTCCAGAGGGGAGGAGAGCAACTTCCCCAGCAGGTAGCAGTGTTTCTGCCAAAGGCCTGTCCCCAGAAGAGCTGGAGGACAGGGAGAGGAGTAGGATGCATGAGCTGGAGCTAGCACGAATGAATGGGCAGTTAGAAAGTAAGAAATTGGCCCTAGAGGAGAAAAAGATGCAACTGGAGCATGAGAGAAGTTTGAGGGAGTTGGAATTGAAAGCGAGGAGCTTAGAGATTACTCCCTCTGGTGGCAGCACACCGTCCATGCCTGTAGAAGCAAGAGTGTATATCCCTAAAGATGTGGTAAAAGAGTTTTTAAAAAATGATGACATTGGGCAGTGGTTCAAGGCCTATGAGGTAGCTATGTCCTCCCACTGGGTCCCTGAGAAGGATTGGGGAGCGGGGTTGTGGGGACGGTTCCTTAGCGAGGGGCGGGACACATTGTTAGACTTGCCCTCTGAAGTCCATAATTCTTATAGCCACATGAAAGATGCATTGATGTCCAGATATGGGTTGACTCCTGAATTGTATAGGCAGAGGTTCAGGAATTGCAAGAAGATAGAAGGCAGTACCTGGGTAGAATATGTCACTTTTTTCTGCAGAGCACTGGATGGTTGGGTGAAGGGTAGCAAAGTAAATGATTTTGAGGCGCTCTTTGATTTAATTGCATGGGAGCACTTGTCAAGTAATTGTTTTCCAGAGCTACGCCAGCACCTGATTGATAGTAGACTGACTAACCCTAGGAAGCTTGCTGAGGAGAGGGAGCGCTGGGTGAGCACCCGGGTCCACAAGGGTCACGTGGGAGACTCCGCCAAAGGTGGGCAGGGTCCCCAGCAGAAGAGTGGGGGGGACAAGGGTAAACAGAGGGAGTTCCAGAGAGGGCCCCAAAGTAATTCCCAAGGGAAACGAGGGAAAGGTTCCCAGCCTCCCCCTGAGAAGAAGCAAGGGGCCCGACAGGTAAACCTGCTCACAGAGGGCCCCAGACCTGTTTTAAGTGTGGCTTAGTGGGTCACGGTTCATGGGATCCCCAATGCCCCAGTTTGGGAAGACAGCACCCACTGGTGCAGCACCCCGGCAGTTGGCTAGTGTAGCCCTGGGGGAGGAGATGGGTGCACAAGGTGGGTGGAGTCCCGCAGAGATGTCCCTTGTCTCTTTAGGAGACTGTGAGGTGGTCCCCAGGACCCAACTGCCTGATAGCACTAAAAAGTACAGGCAGTGGGTGACCATCAATGGCCATAGAGTGGAGGCTCTTCGAGACACAGGAGCCAGTGTGACAGCTGTCAAGTGTCACCTGGTGTCTGAAGAGCAGGTTGTCCCCAATGCATTTTACCCAGTTGTTGCCGCTGACAACACAGAGAGCCACTGCAAGGTGGCTCATGTTTCCTTTGAGTGGGGGGGGGGTCTCTGGTACTCTTCAAGTAGCTGTGAGGCCAGCCATGCCTGTTGACTGTTTGTTGGGGAACGATTTGGAGAGCTCACCTTGGGCTAAGGTGGAACGAAGTGCTCATTTGGAGATGTTGGGTCTGCCTGACTGGGCGTGTGTGACCACACGGTCCATGGCAGCCAGTAAGGGTGTTCAAGAGGACCTGGAGCCTGAGAGGGGGGCCCAGGTGCCTGCCTTAAAGAGAAGAGGCAAAGGGCACGGGAAACCGGCCCCCGAAGTTCCCACGGTCCAGGAGGAGGTAGGCCCTGAGGGGGATGTCCTGGAGCCTAAAGGGGAACAGGTAGCTGAACTGGGGGACCTGCCTGAGCTGACCCATTGGCAGCAGGAAGGAGGACCCTCCAGGGAAGAGTTCTGTGAGGAGCAGAACAAGTGCCCTTCTCTTGTGGGTTTGCGGCAGCAGGCTGCAGACCAGGCAGCAGGTGATCAGTCTGGATCACATTGGATCTACTGGGAGAATGATCTCCTGTATACTGAGCCTAAGGTTGCTGAGCCTGGGTCAGCCCGTGTGCTGGTGGTACCCCAGCGCTTCAGAGCCTTTCTACTGGGACTGGCTCAGTGTGTGCCGTTAGCAGGACATTTGTGGCAGGACAAGACCTTTGAGAGGCTTGTCACCCACTTTTATTGTCCCCAAATGCGCAGGAGTTCAGACACTCATTGCAGGACCTGTCAGACATTCCAGGCAAGTGGAAAGAGTGGGAGGAAGCAAAAGGCTCCTCTCCAGCCATTTCCTGTGGTCAGCACCCCCTTTGAAGGGGTGGGTATTGACATTGTGGGGCCACTGGACCCCAAGACAGCCATGGGCAATAGGTTCATCCTGGTCTTGGTGGACCATGCCACCCGGTACCCGGAAGCCATCCCTCTCAGGACAGTGACGGCCCCCGTGGTGGGAATGGGCACTGATGGGAATTTTCGCCCGTGTGGTGTTCTCTCGTGAGGTGGTGTCTGACCGAGGTACAAACTTCATTTCCAAGTATATGAAGTCCCTGTGGCAGGAGTGCGGTGTAACTTATAAGTTCACCACTCCTTACCACCCCCAAGGAAATGGGTTGGTTGAGAGATTCAACCGGACCCTAAAAGGCATGATTATGGGTCTTGAGGAACCTATGAGGCGTAAGTGGGACGTCCTCTTACCATGCCTGCTCTTTGCATACCGTGAGGTGCAACAGAAATCTCTAGGGTTCAGCCCCTTTGAGCTTCTCTATGGTCACCCAGTGAGAAGACCTCTGAGTCTGGTCAAGGAAGGCTGGGAGCAATCTCCCAGGAAACCTCCCCAGGATGTATATAGCTACATGCTGGCCTTCAGGAACCAGACTAGGCGTTTCAGGCAACTCGCTGAGGCGAATCTGGAAGCCAGCCAGGAGGAGATGAAGCAGTGGTACGACCAGAATGCCACTCTGGTAGAGCTTCAGCCTGGTCAGAAAGTGTGGGTCATGGCCCCAGTGGAGCCTTGTGCGCTCCAGGATAAGAGGACCGGACCATTTGAGGTGGTGGAGCGCAAGAGTCCTGTTACCTACTTGGTGGACTTGCGGTCTCCCAGGAACCCCTTGCGGGTCCTGCATGTCAACCGCCTGAAGCCCCACTTGGAGAGGTCCGAAGTGGGCATGCTCTTAGCGACAGATGCTGGAATGGAGGAGGAGACTGAGCCTCTTCCTGACCTCCCGTCGGCGACAGAGCGAGATGGGTCAGTGGATGGTGTGAACCTCTCTTCCACCCTGACCCCTGAGCAACAGAATGACTGCCACCAGCTGCTGGGACAGTTTTCTGATCTGTTCTCCCTGATTCCCGGTGTCACTGATTGGTGCGTCCATGATGTGGACACTGGAGACAGTCCTCCTGTTAAGCACAAAACTTACAGGGTAACTGACAGGGTGAGAGCTTGCATCAAGGAGGAGGTTTCCAAGAGGTTTGCGTTAGGGGTGATTGAGTCCTCTAACAGTCCTTGGGCCAGCCCAGTGGTCTTGGTCCCAAAGGCTGCCGCACCGGGTGCCACGTCAGAACTCCGGTTCTGTGTGGACTACCGAGCGCTCAATTCAGTCACGAGGACTGATGCGCACCCCATCCCCAGAGCTGATGAGCTCATCGATCGGTTAGGGGCTGCTCGGTACCTCAGCACGTTTGACTTAACGTCTGGGTACTGGCTGATCACCTTGACTGATGGAGCAAGAGAGAGGTCAGCATTTTCCACACCAGATGGGCACTACCAGTTCCGGGTTATGCCCTTTGGGATGAAGAATGCCCCTGCCACCTTTCAGAGGTTGGTCAACCAGGTGTTGGCAGGACTGGAAGAGTTCAGTGCCGCCTACCTGGATGTCATTGCAGTGTTCAGCGCCAGTTGGGAAGAACATCTGCGCCACCTCTGGGAAGTGTTGATGGTGCTGCGGAGGGCAGGCCCCACGATCAAGGCGAGTAAGTGCCAGATCGGGCAGGGTTCCGTGGTGTACTTGGGACACCAAGTTGGGAGCGGCCAGGTGGCGCCCCTACAGCCCAAGATTGAGACCATCCTGGCTTGGGAAACCCCAAGACCCAGACAGAGGTGAGAGCCTTTTTAGGACTCACTGGGTATTACAGGAGGTTTGTCAAGGGGTATGGCAGCATCGTTGCATCCTTGACAGAGCTGACTTCCAGGAAGCAGCCCAAGAAAATGATTTGGACTGACACCTGTCAGAAAGCTTTTGAGGCTCTGAAAACTGCCATGTGCACGGCGCCTGTGCTCCTGGCACCCAACTTCTCAAAAGAGTTTATCGTTCAAACAGACGCTTCAGAGCATGGTGTGGGGGTTGTTTTGTCACAGATAAATGAGGAGGGCCTAGAGCAACCCGTAGCCTTCATCAGTAGGAGGTTACTTCCACTGGAACAGAGGTGGAGTGCGATTGAGCGTGAGGCATTTACTGTGGTCTGGGCACTGAAGAAGTTGAGACTATACCTGTTTGGGACTCACTTCCGGGTTCATACAGACCACAGGCCCCTCAGATGGTTGATGCAAATGAGGGGTGAGAATCCAAAGCTGTTGAGGTGGTCCATTTCCCTACAGGGGATGGACTTCACATTGGAACACCGCCCTGGTACAGAACACGCCAATGCTGATGGTCTGTCCAGATTTTTCCGCCTTAGTGATGAGAACTCCCAGGAGGTAGGGTAGTTCTCCCCACATTTCAGCTGGAGGGGACACGTGTAAGACCTGGCACTAATGGCGTGGGTCTCCCTTCCATTTTTCGCTGTTGCCTCATGTGTTTTTGCTGGTTATAGATGCTTTGGGCACTGTGCCACTGCTATTCAGTGCCACAGTGCAAGTGCTCCCTATGGTAAAATTGATGTATGGATTAGTGACTCCATGTTTGGCCTATTTGATTCACTGTCAGACCCTAGTACAGTGCACTGGTTGTGCCCAGGGCTTGTGACTCAAATGCTGCTGGTGGGCTTGTAGCACTGGTTGTGCCACCCAGAGGAGCAGCTTGTAAAGTGTGTCTCAGGCCTGCCATTGCAGAGCCTGTGGGCAGTCTGGTACTGCCATGTCGACTTGGTAAGTGCACCCACTTACCAGTCCCCAAACCTTCCCTTTCCTGCATATTAGTCACCCCTAAGGTAGGCCCTAGGGCAGGGTGCATTGTATGTGTAAGGTAGGACATGCCCTGGTGTGTGTGGCATGTCCTAATAGTGAATTACAGCCATTTTCGTTTTTCACTATTGCAAGGCTACCTGTTCCCCATAGGCCAGAATGGGCAGTTTGATTATAACATCTTATAATCCTAACTGACCCAGGAAACATGGTGGAAAAACGAATTTAGTATGCCCGAACTCAGAATGATAAAATACATCTTTTAGTGAAGTTGGTTTTAACATTCTGTGTTTGAAAATACCACTTTTAGAAAGTAGGTATTTTCTTGCCTAACTATCCAAGCCTGCCTCTGCTAGGTTGTTTATTACTTGTCTGGAGTTTGAGTGACAGGGGCTGGGGGATTCCAGGAGGCAGGGTGAGTCAGCACAGGGCTGAATAGAGAGATCTCCATGTAGAGTGGTGGGAGGAGTTGCACTTGGGACCTGAATAGGGCTGTGCCTTCCCTCCACAATGCTGGCTCCACCTCCTGTGGTGCGTCTGATGTCCCTGGCCTACACTGTGAAAGGAAAGAAGGAGTCTTGTCAACAAAGTGCTCCAGGACTGACCAGAACTGGTTTGGACTAGGCAAAGGCCTCTCTGCCTTCAGAGAACAAAGGGTAAATGAGTATAAAAGGGGGACCCAGACCCCAGAACTTTAGATCACTTTGGGAAACAAGAAGAACCTTTGCTGAGGAGAGGAACCAGAGAGAGAGACTGCAGGAGGAGACTATCCCTAAGCTGAGGGCTGTTTGGGGGATTGGCCTTCAGTGGTTGCCTGACTGCCAAAGAAAGGAGAAAGGACTTTGTGCTACTTTCAATTCAACTTGTAAAGGATCTCCAAGGGCTTGAGATAGAGCTTGCCTCCTGCTGAAGTCTCAGGGACAACAGACTTCACCCACCAGCTCCCCAAGAGTTCTTTTGAAGTGCCTGCTGTTGTGTTGGGCCTTCTGAGGGACTGCGTGTCTCAAGGAGCTGGAAGCGCGACTCACGTAGAAGAAGCGTGACACCGCCGCAGCCGCTGTCGTCGCATCACTGAAGAAGGGTATCGCCGCTGCCGCTTCGCCTCGTAGAAGCGCCTCACATCGCCGGAGAAGAGTGTCGCCGTCGCATCAGACGCCGTCGCATCATCGGAGAAGCGTGTCGCCGCCGCAGCCGCTGTTGTTGCATCACTGAATAAGGGTGTCGCCGCTGCCGCATCGCATCGCCGAAGCGCCTCGCAACACCGGAGAAGAGTGTCGCCGTCGCATCACCGGAGAAGCATGTCGCAGGGGCTCTCGCGGCTCAGAAGAATCGTTGAGTCGCCGCACGGCCGTCGGGTGTGCACGCATCGTGTCGCATCAAGAAGAAGACGCCATTTCTGTTTCATTGCACCGGATCGTCATCGTGGCACTGCTGGTTGCATCGCCACGGAAGCGCAGTAAGAAACCGACGCATCACCTCCCCACGCCGAGAAGAACCGACGCATCACCGTCCCCTGCGCAGCAGTAGGGAACAGACACATCACCGTTCTTGCGTGTAAGGAACCGACGCATCACCTTCCCTGCAACACTTTCGTTGTATAGCGTTACGCATCCAAAGGTACATTGAACTCAAAGTGTCGTATTTTACATCTAAAGAGAACTAAGCTATTTCTACCATTTTTGAAGTACAGTATTGTGGATTTTTGTCGTTTGTGGTCTTGTGTTAAGTCTATATAAAAATACTTATTTTTATACAACAACTTGTGTGGTGTCCCCTCTGTAGTGTTGTCACTATATTACTGTATGTGTTCACAAATGCTTTACACACTGCCTCTGAGATAAGCCTGCCTGCTCGTGCCAAGCTACCAAGGGGGTGAGCAGGGGTTATTTTAGGAGTGTACCCCCTTACCCTGAGTAGAAGCAAGGGTCCCTATTTGGTCAAAGGTACCTACCTCTGCCAACTAGAGACCCCCAGTTCTAATAGTTGGGTAGCATTGTTTTGTCAGTACTTTGGTCCCCCCTCTCCTTGCTGCAGCAGGGAGAGTAGTTTCCTCTGTGGGCTGCTTCTTTTAAATGTATGCATGTGTGTGTCATTTTACTGGTGCGGGGGTGTCTTTTTGACCTGCATGGGCTGTGTGCAATGTGAGGGAAAGTGAATTGTGGTATTCTCATCGTCATGTGAATGTATCTATCATCTCTTCACGTGGCATGTAATGATGTTTTTCCAAATGCATCCATTGACTATGCCCTGTTTCTGGAACCTTCAGTTTTTGGGCTACTTTTGAGATTCTCCTGGCAGGCCATTGGGCACTTTCCTGTGGTCTCATGTAGGGCTAGTTGTATTGTGGCATATAGGTGGGAGCTGAGATGTTGCTTTGTGGCCCCCGTTATTTGGATGTGGCAATGACTGGGACCCGGCCTATTACTTAATGGGACGATGCTAGTGAGGCCCTATGTATCTTATTCCAGCAAGCTAGGTGTGATAGCAAGCATCCCCATGCACCATGAACGGGGGGCTGTGATGGTCATTTATGCAACCTCTCTACCTCCCGTTGCCCCCCCTCTCCCTCGAATCCAGGATGCTTTGAGTCAGCTGCCCTCAGCGGGAATCAGGAGCTTCCTAGCTGTTCAAACACTACTCCGGCTGATCTGGAGGGGCATGATCCAATGAGCAGACTTTGGATGTTTTTTAAAGCACTAGGGGTGAGGAGGGAGCAGAATGTTCTGCTTGCAGAGGGAGTCAGATGCGCGGCTGAGACTTGTTGTACTGCGAGCAACTAACTGAAAAGGCCGATTTCCCCGGGGCCTATTGACTTGGTGCCAAATTTGTGCATGGATGACAGAGTTCTGTGAGTCATCTCAACATCCCAAGTGCACGGAAAACCTGGCTTCCGGCACCTGAGCATTACCTTGTTTTGGAACTAAAAGGGGGCCTCCATTGGCTGGAGACCTAAAAATGTTGAAGAATGGGGTCCATTGGATCTGGGGCACTCCCTTGTGATTTGGGCGAAGGGACCTGGGTGCCGTTTTTATACACCAGTTGGGCTGCCCTGCTCTCCCGGGATGTAGCCAGTCAACACCGCCCTGGGCAAATAGCAGCAAAATGGTGGATTCAGTGGATTCCTGATCAATATAGTATGGCAGTCCTAAAATGGATTGCGATTGTAGGTAAGGAAATGTATCTGGAAGCAGTGTGAAGTTGCTAGGTCATGTTGGGTGTTTACTGTGTATTTGGATGGGGCAATTGCGTAATGGAATTACCTCCCTAGACAGTTGCCCCACCCTGCCGTGACTGTGGCCCTGGTGCTCGTTGGGCCGGGTTTCCTGCCTGCTGCGGTTGCCATGTGTTTGGCAAACCACCTAGCCCCAGCGGGTGGCTGTAGCCTGATTTCCTTGAGGCTGATTGTACGATGCATTTGTGTTGTTCTGGGTTTGATTTTGAAGATGGATACTCTGTGGTGGCTGTCCGGGTCTTATTCCTTTCTGTTTGTGATATATTTTTAGGCGACAATAGTCAGCCCTGCAGTTTCTTCAGTAGCAATAGTGGCATTCTCTAGAATTTGGCGGCTGCCAGCCTTTTTGCCCCCTGGTGCAGACACTCGGTTGGATCCCTCTGGGGTTCCGAGGCTGAGTCTTCATCCAGCCGGGCATCGCTAGCATGCTTGAGGCCGCAGCGGCCCTCTTGGGGGCGATCACACCTGTTTTATTGCAAGAGGAACACTGCATGGGGTGTGTGGACGGTGGCCTGCCTACTTTAGGTCCCAGGATTTTCCCCGTGTGGGAAGTGGGGACAGCTCCTCGGGGTGTCGTTCCACCGATTGGGCATGCTGTATTTCCTACAGCAGTCACTCATCTGGGTGCTGCATTTGGTAACAGGTAGGAAGCCTCTAGTGCAGGGAATGTACCTCTAGGCACAGGGCCACCATGTCTGGGCCACTTCCTCACTTGGGGAGGTGCCATGGTGGCTACAGAGGCTGAACCGGGTACCCTAGGGGTGCACATGGTCTGCTTGCTACCACCGTTGTCCCTATGTGCCTTGGGCCTTCTCCCCACCTATCTGCAGGGGATTCAGCAGCCATGTGCGCTTCATGGTCCTGAGTCTCCTGCCCCTTGCACCCCTTACATACTATCCTTTTTGCCATTTCTACCAAGAGGTGGTGTGCGCAACCTGCCACTGCCGAGCCAATTCGTATACCTCTAAGAGGCTTCCTGTGTGATCCTGGACTACCTCCCTGGAGGGGGCTCGATGGATTGGAATCACCCTGGCTGGCATCCACGTGGCGTGGGAACAGTTTGCTTAATTGTGGGCCCTGCTCGCAGCCATCGTCACAAACCACAGACTCCACATTGTCTCCTATGATGACAACAAACCCACAGTCACCAAGAACAACTTTCACAATGGGATGAACGCTGTCGCTGCCTGTATGAAAAACAGCTGCCTCAAGCTCAACTCTGAAAAGACTGAAGTCCTCATTTTGTGCTCCAGCCCATCCACCTGGGATGACTTTTAGTGGCATTTGCAACCTCCCCCAGACCCACAGACTACGTGTAGAACCTCAGCATCATCCTAGACTCCTCGCACACCATTTTCAAATGGATCCCCACCGAGTCCAGAAAGCCAGTCACCCACACACTTGTCAGTAGCAGAATCAACTACAGCAACGCACTCTACGCTGACATCACCCAGAAACTCCTCAAGAAACTGCAGAACATCCAGAACGCTTCCGCTAGACTCATCCTCAACATCCCCAACTGCAGCAACATCACCAGCCACCTCAGAGATCTCCACTGTCTCCCAGTCAACAAAAGAATCACCTTCAAGCTCCTCACACATGCCTACAAAGCCCTACACGATGCAGGGCCTGTGTATCTCCACAACCGCCTCACATTCCACGTACCCACCAGAGACCTCCTCTCCGCCCAACTGGCCCTGGCTACTGTCTTATGTATCCGCAAGACCACAGCCGAAGGAAGTTCCTTCTCCTATCTCGCAGCGAAGACCTGAAGCCTGCCTCTCTACCTCAGCCAATCACCGTCACTGCATCAATTTAGGAAGGACCTCAAGACCTGGCTCTTCGACCGAACCAAATTGCCTTCAACGGACCAGCAGCTCCTCCTCTCCCCCCCAGTGCCTTGAGACCCTTACGGGTGAGTAGTCGCGCTTTACAAGCCATTGATTAATTGATTGATACTAGGGAGGAAGCTCCAGTAGAGGAGCAGGCTATAGTCCCATTCTTGGTGAACTGGATGGACATCCTAGTATATTGGTCAGGGAGGAAGGATAGTACAACAAACGCTCCCTTATCCTAATCTCCCCTATTTCCAACTTGAGGGGTTCTGTGAGGGGGACTTCGGCACAGAACCCGAGATTCCCTGTATTTTGGCAGTGGCCTTTGATATGGGGGTGGATCCTTCCAGCAAGCAAGACCTCTGACCTCTTGGTCAGAGACCTGCTCTGTCCCCCAGCAGCTCCGCCGCTGTTCCGCTGCCGTTGACCCCGCTCACCTCTCTGGTAGGTATTCGAGGCCCTCCACTGCTGTCTTTATTGTGTTGTGCCCATCTTCTATCTTGTCTGTACCCATTTTTCTGTTGTGCCTGTTTTTTTCTGTCTTATCTGTTATTGTGCCTCTGTTAGTTCCTTTCTGTTTGTTTGTTTGCTTGCTTTTTCGTGACTTCTGCCGTTCCCTTCCTGCCACTGCTGCCCCCGTGGCCCCGCCCCCCTACTGCTTCCCACCTCCCAGCTGCACTTCCCTCCCGCCTTCCCTATTTAATGACAGCCGCTGCGAGGGAGTACGAGCGAGACCTCTGACCTCCTGGTCAGAGACCTGCTCTGTCCCCCAGCAGCTCAGCCGTTGTTCTGCTGCCATTGACCCTGCTCACCTCTCTGGTAGGTGTTCGAGGCCCTCCACTGCTGTCTTTATTGTGTTGTGCCCGTCTTCTGTCTTGTCTGTACCCATTTTTCTGTTGTGCCTGTTTTTTTCTGTCTTATCTGTTATTGTGCCTCTGTTAGTTCCTTTCTGTTTGTTTGTTTGCTTTTTTGTGACTTCTGCCATTCCCTTCCCACCGCTACTGCCCCCGCGGCCCTGCCCCCCTGCTGCTTCCCGCTCCCGCCTCCCAGCTGCACTTTCCTCCCATTCCCTATTTAATGGCGGCCGCACCGCTGGCGCGCCAAAGGCAAGCCCGTCTGCTCCCGTCCGCGATACGACTGCGACCAGCGCCAGAGACCCTGGCTCCCCGGCCACCCACCACCACGACTCGGCTGCCCTCCTCGCACTCAACCCCGGGTGGAACAACAACTGCCAGCTGTCCATGCCGAAAACCACCCATGGCCAATTCTCCTGCCATCACTGCCGCTAGACCTTCACCACCCTCCGCACCTCCACGGGCACCGCCCCCACGTCAGACGCCAACACCTCCAAAACCCTGAAGTGCATCCTCCTCAATGTACGCTCCCTGCACAGACACGCCATAGAGATCTGGGACCACCTGGACACCCTCTCACCAGACTTCGCCTTCTTCACGGAAACCTGGACCAACGCCTTCTCCGCCCCTGACATCGCTACCACCATCCCTGATGGATACAAGATCCAGAGGAAGGACCGCCCCAACCACCCAGGAGGAGGACTTGCCATCGCACACAAGAGCTCCCTCGAACTCTCCACCTCCACCACGAGTGACTCCTTTTCCATCACGGAACACCTTCCTTCCAGGCCCAGACCAGCCCTAGAACCACATTTCGCAGCACCCTCGCCTACAGGTGCCCCGGACCCTGCACTTCGTTCACCGCTACCATCGCCGACCTCATCACAACCCACGCCATCACCTCCATGGACTACATACTCATCAGAGACCTGAACTTCCACCTTGACAACCCCAGCGACCCCAACTCCACCACCCTCCTGGACAACCTCGCCAACATAGGACTGAAACAGCTCATCACCACGCCAACTTACAAGGCAGGACACACCCTCAACCCCCTCTTCACAAGTGGGAACAACATCCGTTTCAGCCACACCACGCAACCCCCATGGACAGACCACCACTGCGCACACTTCCTCGTGAACAAACCCAGGCCGCCTAAACCTGCACCCCGCCCTCCACGAAGAAACTGGAGCAAAGTCACTGAAGAGCATCTCAACACCACCCTCAACTGCGAGGACCCCACCACCTCGACCGACGCCAACCTCGCAGCCAAAGAAGTCCACAGATGGATCTCCAACTGCGCAGATGAGCTCGCACCCCTACGTAACCCCGACAAACATCACCCCAGGAAGGCCACCTGGTTCACCACCGACCTCCAAGAACCCAGACGCACCTGCAGACTTCTTGAGAAGAACTGGAGAAACAGCAAAACGCCGGAAGATCACACCACCTACAAAAACGCCATGATGGAATACCACCAACACATCAGATCCACCAAAAGGACCGTCATCCAGAACAAGATCCTCACCAACTCCAGCAACTCCAAGGAACTTTTCTGCGTCATCCAGGAATTCACCAAGCCCCCCAGCAAAACCACAGACATCACCCCATCCCAGGACCTCTGCAACAAGCTCGGCTCCTACTTCCATCTGAAAATCAAGGGCCTATATGACAAATTCAACAACCAGACACCTGACTCCAAAACCACTTTCCACTCCAGCAACGCCATCCAGCCCACCATATCCTCCTGGACCCCAGTCACCATAGCAGACACCACCTTGACCATGAAAGGCATCCACTCAGGAGCCCTCATGGATCCCTGCCCCCGCACATCTTCCACAGAGTCGCCATCGCTCAGGCACTACGATGCACCATCAACGCCACCTTCGAGACCGGCATCTTTCCCGACAACTGGAAACGCGCAGAAGTCAGACCCCTACTCAAGAAGCACTCAGCAGATCCCACGGACCTCAAGAACTACTGACCCATCTCCCTCCTCCCCTTCGCGGTCAAAGTCACAGAGAAGACCGTCAACGCCCAACTAACAAAATTCATCGAAGAAAACTCCATCCTCGACCCCTCCCAATCCGGATTCCGCAGCAACCACAGCACCGAGACTGCCCTACTCGCTGCCACAGACGACAACCGCACCCTCCTCGACCAAGGACACACCGCGGCTCCGATCCTACTCGACCTCTCTGCAGCATTCGACACCGTCTCCCAATGCACACTCACCACCAGACTTCACGACGCCGGCATACGGGGAACTGCCCTCGACTGGCTCCGCTCCTTCCT
The DNA here is from genome assembly GCA_963921515.1 of Calotriton arnoldi. Taxonomy (NCBI): domain Eukaryota; kingdom Metazoa; phylum Chordata; class Amphibia; order Caudata; family Salamandridae; genus Calotriton; species Calotriton arnoldi. The sequence goes on along the minus strand of CAWUFW010000868.1, from coordinate 780,005 downwards.
CACCGGCAGAACCCAAAGAATTAGACTACAACCCTTCCTCTGTGAACTCACGGAAACCAACTGCGGAGTACCCCAAGGATCGTCGCTCAGCCCCACGCTCTTCAACATCTACATGGCCCCCCTCGCCGCCTTCGTCAGACAGCACGGACTCAGCATAGTATCCTACGCCGACGACACCCAGCTCATCCTCTCCCTCACCAAGGACCCCCTCACCACCCGACTCATCTTCCAGGAAGGAATGAAGGACGTCGCATCCTAGATGAGCAGCAGCTGCCTGAAGCTCAACTCAGAGAAGACAAAGGTCCTCATCCTCAGACCCTCCCTCTCTGCATGGGACAATACCTGGTGGACCACCACCCTCGGCAGCCCTCCCACCCCCACGGACCACACCCGAAACCTCGGCATCATACTCGACTCCTCCCTTTCCATGACCCGACAGGTCAACGCCGTCATCTCCAGCTGCTTCAACACCCTCCGCATCCTCCGAAAGATCTTCAAATGGATCCCCCCTGAATCAAGGAAGACCATCACCTACGCACACATAACCAGCAGACTGGACTACGGAAACGCCCTATATGCCGGGATCAACAGGTCTCTGCTCCGCAAACTCCAGACCATACAGAACACTGCAGCCAGACTCGTCCTCGGCATCCCTCGACATGAACACATCACCCAACACCTGTGGTACCTCCACTGGCTCCCCGTTGAGAAGAGAATAACTTTCAAGATACTTACCCACGCCTACAAATGCCTCCACAACACCGGACCCCAATACCTCAACGAGAGAATCTCCTTCCACGTACCCAAGAGAAACCTCCAATCCGCCGACCTCGCTGAAACCCCACGCATCCGCTGAGCCAGAACAGGGGGAAGAGCCTTCTCCTACATCGCGGCCAGGACCTGGAACTAGCTTCCGATCGACATCAGACATGCCCCCTCTCTGAACATCTTCAGGAAGACACTCAAGACCTGGCTCTTCCACTGAACGGAGCTGCTTACCCCACCCCCCAGCGCCTTGAGACCCTCACAGGTGAGTAGCACGCTTTACACCCCCCCTGATTGATTAATTGATTGACCTTGTTGCCTCTGTATCCAGCAGAAAGTGGTATGGTGTCTTGCCTATTAACATCATGACCACGTGGTCCTCCTCAGAGCTGATCGGGGGTGATAGTGGGGCGAGTGCATTTTTAAGTTCCTTGTTAACCTCTGGCATGTGCTCTCTTTTTTTCCTCTGTATTGGCGGGCCACGTCCTATGTTTTCGCCCTCGCTGGTGGATTAAGAGGGGCTAGAGCCCTCTTCCCTGACAGCGCTAGCTCTGTGTCCGTGCACATTGCGAGTTGGGGTCACCCTGCAGTTGGCCCATAGTTTTAACAGAGCCATTCTTCCTGACCACTCTTGGCCCATATACCGAGTCTGTCCTCGTGTGTTCTATGATGTTTCTGTCAAACTATCCCCCCTCCGGCGAGTGAAATGCTTGCACCTTGGTATGGGCGTGCCACTCACAGCAGTGGTTCTCTAGTTTCTGAGCCTGTGTGGGGACCCTAGCTGCATGTGGTCTAGTGGTGTCTCCATGATGGATTAGGAAACTTGTTAGGGAGTTTACAAATATTTGACTGTTTCAAGGTTCTAAATCATTACAAATTCTACTCTTATCATGGGGAAACTGTGTACACGGGACTGTACCGGAAACAATCTATTGGTTATGAGCTCTATAAGAATGATGCATCATAAAAGCGCTTGACAGTTGACAAAGACAAATGCAATGAAATAGTAACAACCTGTAACAAAGTGCAATGGTTAGTACAGAACAGTACGAGTTGATTTTTAGCAGCGAAATAGCAAATGTAGACTTCTGATTTGTGGGAAAAAGTAGTTATTATTTCATACGCACATAAATTTACTAACATGACATAACATTCAAATATGAAATACAATGTTAACAGCACCACAACACCAATGATGGTCAAATGGGAAACCAAAAAGAAACTAGAAGAGAAAAGATCGACAGAAAATATGATAATTTTGTCCCAAAAAATCTTAGCCCCTCTTAGTGCCTACAGCCCGACGAGAGGGGATATTCTGTGTGGTACACAGAGTTAAGTGAGCCCGGTAGTCTGTCAGTATTGGCTCGGGGACTAAGAATAGCAAATGATTTGCGTGGAAAAAAAGGAATAACCTGGCAAACAACAGCCCTCTGTGGCCAGACACAAGCTACACCTTTTTCACCAAGGTCAGAAATTTTCCCTAACGTCCGAGTTACACCCCATATCACACCTTGGAGTCATGCGTACCTCTGCTGTACCACCCAGTGGTCCAAGGGAAAAAATCCACCTCTTCCTTTCTTCCAGAAATTGTCAGTATTAAGAAACTGACAGTCTCTAAGAAAACTCTTTTAACAAAAAAATCAGGGTGGTGGCCCTATATAACACAACAAGGACCAGGAGTGTACCGGTTGTGTAACGCTCAACAGTTCAAGCAAAAAAAAATCCTACCTTCACCTCCTCTAGCGTGGTGACTAGGGAAAAAGTGATCTATGTGCTTGTCCTAGCTTGCCACATGCAACACACTGGGACTAAGAATCTTACCTTTGTGACGGCGACCTCCAGACATACCTCCACCCCGCATACTCATCATAACTTTTAATCAGATTATGGTGTCTGCTTATCAGTCTCGTTGCACAGATGTGAATCTGTTTGGGTAGGGGTACTTGTCCTTAGGCATCAGTCGGGCTCGAAATTATAAATACAACCATCTGATAATGGGGACACAGGTGGATCTCAACCTTGGGTATAGAGCTAGTGTGTGCCAGTGTGTATATGTCCAGATGTCCGGCATGAGCCACGCCTGATCACTGCGTGTGGTGTGTGTGCTGTGTCCTGATTGGCTGAGTGTTCCTAATTACATGTGGCATCTAATTTTTGGGTATTTTGGGAATGTGAGCTTTTTGGCCAAACGTGTTTTATTGGGGCCAATTTCCTCTGACCTCGTTGTGGTGTACCTGCCTATCTGCGAGATTGGTCAGTGTTTTCTCTGGTTGCGCATTTGTCTTCGGGCTAAGTGTAACCCCACCTGTGACCTATCAATCGGTAGGCCGGGTTTGGGGCAAAGGGCCTGTCTGACCCCGTATTTCTGACTCAGGGTAGATGTGGAGGTCATCTTGGGTGAATTCCACAGCAATGATATGAACTCGTTGTTGCGTGTGCATAGAACATGGCGGTAATTCATATAATTTTTACCAACATTCTGATTATTATGCATACAGTTGTCATAGCATACATCGACATTGCTTTTTTAAGTAGTTTTGAAATTTTTATGCGCACATAGTTTATGGCGTACATTGACATTGCATTTACTGGTATTGCTGCTGTTGGGCCTGCACATTTCATGGTGTACATTGACATCATATTCACCGATATTAACATCCTCATCCGTGATTGACACCCCGGATGGAAGTTCTGCACACCATATAAATGAGGGCCAAGGACCGTCACTGATGAAAAAGGGACCCTGGTCTGAGGACGTTCAGGCCTCAAAGCGGTGGCTAGGAATGTGTCCTAGTTTAAGAAGATAAATGTCAGAGCCAGCAGAGCTATGGAGAATCTGTGAGCATGACCAAAACAACTGAAGGAATGGAAGCAAAGAGATTTGGAGGGGCCGGAACTTAGAGCAACTATAGCATCACCACCAAACACCCCTACTTCATCCAATGTGACTGATTCCTTACCAGTGGGATCACTGGCTGTGGTGCCCTCTAAGGCACTTGAGGCAGCTCCTTTTGCAGCCCAAAGTCAGAAGTATAATATGCACCCCAATCCTGCCCCCAGTCAATGACTTTACGACTTTGTGTGTGCCACTGGGCTGTCTGGAGATTGTGTCCTGAACTAAAAGTGGAGTGGATGTAGTGAGCCACCTGGGTCGATGTAGGAGCCTGCTTGACCCCAGGCAACCCGACGGGCGGTCATGGCCAGAAGGTATAAATAAATGAGGCATAAATCGTTTGGAGTTCACCCCCAGTATACAGCTGATGAGATTGCAAAGGGATTATTCCAGAAAACGCTGGGATTACAGAGTGGGCCTTCCTCTCATCGCAGCTCTGCTGCTCTACACTAAGCAATGGGATTTGTGGTGTCAGAGGTCAGTCTTGCAGCAAACAGGTGTGCCTGATAATATGAAAGTGCCTCTTTTGACATGGTTAGCCCCCACTTTTTGCGTGATGTCTGATGCAATTTTGAATTGTAAGGGCACTGTGTACCAGCTAACCAGGTTTCCTGTGCCAGATCTCTTTTCCTAAAACTTTACCACTATTCGCACCATTTGAGTCACCCCTCTAAGTGTCTAATAAATGGTATCCCTGGTACCTAGGGCATGGGTATTGAAGGGGGTTCTCTGGGGCTGCAGCACTGGTTATGCCACCCTATGGACCCCTCACCAATTCTATGCACTATACCATTGCAGGCTGCGTGTCTTGGTGCAGAGAAATCCATAGAGTCGAAATGGCATACAGCCCTGTGTGCCATGCCTCCCATACACGGCATGGGATATAGGTAAGTCATCCCTACAATAAGCCTTTAGCCCTAAGGCAGGGTGCACTATATCCTTTGTGTGTCCATATCAGCATGAGCAGATATGCCCTTACAATGTCCAGTCCATTCTGGGATGTTGTAAGTTCACAGGGAAGCCATAAAGTGTACATGGACTGGATACTTGTCAACACAAGTTTCCTAGCTCTATGATGGCTTCACTGATTTCTAAGGTGTTTGGTACCAAACATCTCGTTTTAATAAATCCTCATTGAAGCCAGTGTTAGATTTATTAACAAATTCACACTGGAGACCCTTTTAGAGAGCCCCCTTAAAACCTACCAAGCACTGATATGTTTCCTGACTTGTTCTTGCCAGCCTGCCACTACTAGACATGTTTCTGAACTAATGGGGTGAGAGGAAATGCTCTCAGAGGACAGAAACAAAGCCTGTTCTGGGCAGAGGTGCTTTACACCTCCTCCAGGACAGGATGGCCTTCCTGGGTGGGAAGCTTCAAAGGCAATGCTGCCTTTGAAATCCAACCAAGGAACCTCTAGATAGTGGGGGAGGCCAGGCCCCCTTTTCTGCTCCACTTTTGGAGGGAGGAACGCGGGATAATTAGTTAGATTAGGAGGGGGGTCTCCACTTAGCCTACACCACACTTAGGGTGGTGCAGGCGAGGTGAACCCCTCTCCTGCAATTCTACCTTCTTGGAATGGTGAAAAAACCTCCAATGGTACCTCTTCCCACAGAAAGTGGACACTAGAGAGTGTAGACACCCTAAAAGTGAACAGCCCATTACCTACTACCTGTCTCCCCTTGTAACGCCCCTAAGTTCAGTATTTAGGTGGCACCTTGAGACCTGAGCATCAGATTCGAAGGAAAAGAGAAGACCAGGACAAAGAAGACATGCTGTTCGAGAACTGAAGCCCTGCAACAGAAGAAAAAGACACCATTCCCTTCCTGATGCTCCCAGGACTCGACAATCACTGCTGCTGTGTCGTCCTGAAACCTGAAAGGACTCCAAAATCCCAGGAGCACCTCCAGCCTTTAAGAAATTGCTGTGAAGCTCCCTTGGAGTGAAGGTATCAGTCCCCTGCACACTGCAGGGACCGATTCGGTGAAGTCCGGTTTGCCAATGTACTGGTCCCTGATGACCTTGATGCAGCACTGAAGTGAAAAAGGTACAATGGCTCCGGAGTTTCTGATCTGTCTCCCCACCAAGTTTGGAGACACCACGACCTACCAGAGCCGTGGCGTACCAATACCTGGGTTATCGGACCCCCAATGGCAAACACCAAGGAAGAAGAGTCCACTCTGGACTCCCAAAGCACCAGAAGAAAGCACCCATCGAGGGACATTGAGGCACCTGAGACCCACTTCCTGAGTGGCCCGGCTGTCCCGAGATCGCCTCTCCAAGTTGTCTGCTCCTGATCGCCAGGACCTCAAAGCCCGACTGACCTATTCACTCTGCACCCGACCCACTGGCCCCAATACTTACCAGCCAGCCCTGCTCCCTTGTGACGTCCTCTCTCTAAGGAGACCCACCAGACTTACCTGTAAGTCCCTCTGTGCAGTGCTTTTTCAAGTGCCCCCCTTCATCTTTGCTCACCAGCTTCCATGACCTCAGCACCTCTGCTCTTGGCCGATCCGGGATGCTCCCGAACTTCTTCTGCTGGTACTCTGGACCTTGTCTCGACATCAATCTAAAATGAGAAGGTGAACTTTGTGAAGGCATTGCCTGAATTTCTATGCATTTTTCTGATTTTTCTTCATTGTTTCCTAAGGTGTGTAATTGCACACAAAAGTAATATATTTTCTGAACTTGGAAAAATCGTAACTCCGAAAGTACTCACCTTAGAACTGTGTTTATGTCCTTAAACATTATATAAAAATAGACATTATTTTTACAAAGTGGTCTCAGACTTATTCTTGAGTGTGTGTCTCATTTATTGCCTCTGTAAGTACAACAAATGTTTATCACTACCCTCTGATAAGCCTAACTGATCACCTACACTACCACAAAAAGAGAGTTAGTATTGTCTACTTTTACCTCTACCTGCCTTTTGGGGATTTCTCGCACTCTCTACATAGTGCTCTTTAATACACTGTACAGAGAGATGGTTTCCTACACTGATGTTTTTTCCAGACCTGTAATATTAGTCTTCAGTATTAAGTTCTTAGGCTAGAGGATATCACCGCAGTGCAGAAAGGGGAATTTGAGGTGTTTTGGTGCTACTGCTAAGGCTAATATTCACGTGTGCTTTTTTGGGGGGACACAAAATCTGCAGGGCAGTGTTCACTCTGTTTAATAAAGCTCCTTCCATCCCCAAAAGGGTAAATTTGCTTGAGGATGGCTAGACGGTAATCAAGAAACCTTTTTGATGCAGTAGTTCCAAACAGCCACTAACTGCGTTTTGATGTGAGTCACCTTGAAAGAAGCATTCCAGCAGGTAGCCCTGGTTTTAGCTCAATATTAGATAGTTTCCTAGTTCCTCTTCCAGCAACATACTGTGAAAGGTCCAAAGGTTCCTGAGATTGCAAATGGGTTTCAGTGAACCAAACTTCCTTTTTCAGTTAAATTGTTGTCATTTGAGAGGTGGGCCAAGGAATTTATACCCAGGTGAACTGTTTTAGTTTAGTTTTAGTAGCCTAGAGGTAACAAAATATTTCCTTTGTTTGCCTAATAAGTTCAGGAGAGTTAGAAAGTGATGCACGAGAATGTCGAGGAAAAAAAGATGTGGAATGCCATTTTGCCGGAAACCCCCCTGCCAGAAACACACGGTAGACATGAGGGACCTTATTACAGAAAAAAAGTTAACAAATTCAGAGATATTTGTCACTGCAATGTCAGGCATGATGCTTATCTCGAGGCAGTGCCTGATTTATAAAGCCATTTTTTAGTCGCAATTCCGGCGTTTTGCAAAATCACAGAGCTTGCAAGTGCAAAAGAGATTTGGACAATGTACAAATGCCCATTTACATGTCATTTGCGAGTTGTAAAAGGACTTTTTGCGTCCATTTCTGAAACACAAATATGAAGGAGCCTAAAGAGGCACCTGTCTTCGATTTGTGATTCTGTTATGTATGTATCAATGATTTGTGACCACAATTGCAGTCTCAAACAATCTATTATTTGCCGACCCCTGAATTGCCGTGGAACTGGTTTACAAATAGGAAACTGTTCCTAGAGAACAGCTTACATTTTGAGAATTGTGTCAGCAGCTTCGGTGGTAGCAGGCAGTCAGTACCTATTCCCTGTGATATGTTTTCAAGTGGGAAACAGTTTTTTTAAATGGAGCCCCTGTCCCTTTATTGGACATGGTCTGTTTTTAAAAACATGGGGGCATATTAGCAAGACCGGCGATAAAATTATCGCCGTTTTAGCGGCAGGAAACTGCCGCTAAAACGGCGATAATGGGCTTGCTAATATACGTTATAGAATTCCAATAGAAGCCCAGGTTAGATGTGCAGGACATCTAACCTGGGCTTCTATTGAATTCTATAACGCATATTAGCAAGCCCATTATCGCCGTTTTAGCGGCAGTTTCCTGCCGCTAAAACGGCGATAATTTTATCGCCGGTCTTGCTAATATGCCCCATAGTTTCCCTTTTGGGAATGCATTTGCAGGAACAGTGCGTTGCTGTTTCTTGTAAGTCTCATCCCTGAATCTGCAGACAATCACAGGGAGCTGCAAGTTGGGACCTACCTAATGAATACAAATGGAGAAGATCGCACCACAAATTACACTCCCATTCGCAAGCTACTTGGTGGCCAAATTGCACATCCTTGTTGATGAATGGGTGTACGTACATGATGCCCAATAAACGGTGAAAGAGGAAGAAATTATTTTTGGAATACCATGAGTTTCCATGATAATTGATAATGCATATAAATAGAGGTCTAAATGGAGAGTCAGCTCACACGCGGGTTACATGTAATGTGTTTGAATGGGAGGAAGTAAATGATGACGTGAGTTAGGTTAAGCTGAGTCTTCGACCTGTGCATTTAAATTGCCAGGTAAAAGCTCAATAAACCAAAAAAGTTTACACCCTACATCCGATGGCGTGGACAATAACTTGCAACTGACATTACAGTGTACTGTAATTCAAATGTTCAGAAAAGATGTCTTTGTCTGCACAGAATGGACAAATAAATCCTATCGGACTGGCTTCAATAGACACAGCGGAGTTACTAACTTACTTAAAATTAAACGATCACCTTTATTAAATGTTAACGTCATTACTTTTTAAAACTAAAAATATCTGTAATAAAGGTCAAAAGATTTATGTCGACTCAGCGTCCGACACATTTTTGATAGAGCAAAAGCACATCTCTTGTTGTAACAATACAGCGTCAAATTATAAATTGTGAATGATTCTTGTGAAGAGCTCTGGCATCTCTACAGGTAGCACTATCACCCATGCCTAGACTATCACTGTGGGGACCGATTGCACCAAGATGTTCCTAGTGATATTGCAACCAGAATAAACATTCCAAGAGTGATCATAAATGACATCTGATCGGATAAGTCACTTGCACATCTATCCCATCATCCAAAAGGTTCACGCCATGTACCTCAGTTCACGCTTGCACAATGCATGGCTATCCTCACTGAGACACCCAGAAAGCTTGGCACATACCATGCAATGCTACTCAAGACTGACAAATACTGGGGGCTCCGAAAAGAGACCTAAATGCACCACTTTCCTGGTCTGTAGTAGGCAGCTATGCAAGTACTAACAAATCCACTCAGATGTACCTCTACTTTGTTCTTTAATAAAGCACTGGTCTTTAGCACCCTCTCAGAAGGCACTAGTGACTCAGTACTGAAAAGTCTATAGACCTCTCTCAATAATCTTTTCATTTGGCTTCTACCATTTATCGAAATGGTGGAGTACCAGAATATGGTTGGCAGACTATCGTCTGATATAAACATTGTGTCTTAAATATCGTCTAATACAATGACAACCTATTGGAGTTAATCGCTTTGAAGTTTTTATTCATTTTCATTAAGATTACAAAAATGCAACAAAATTTACAAGATAAATTTAAAATTTTCAGGCCATCACATCATTGCAACCGTCAAAGCGAGGCAATATTGATGTTAGTATATTAGGCCCTTGTTGGGTATATTTTAGGTGTGATAGGTTCCTGATAGTCAGGGCTTTAAGTCGACCGGGTCCTGCCGGTGCTCAGCACCAGCAGTTCTAAAAAGCAGGTGCTGAGACGGGTCTCTATCGGGCTCTCCATTTTTGCCCTCAGGGTGAATTTTTTTTTTAGCTCTGCAGCAGTAGCACCCTTCACTGCCTTTTAGGTAACTTCAAAGGGACTCCTTATAGTTCTTTCATGGTCTCATCATTTCAGAACTGAAGCATTTCAATATTGTTAGAAATGGTGGTAACACAGGAGGCAAAGGCAAAAATACAGGGGAAACCCACGCCAATTATGCCAGGTCTAACAAATATTATATACAACGAAGCCATAGTTGTTGCTTATTTACCTTACACAACTAACAACCATTGACAAAGCCAATAGTCCTGGCTTGTTGTAGGTATAATGTTACTTGTTGTATCATATATCTGGATGCAATGACAGATACAGCAAAATACCAGTCGAGCAGCACACTATGCTAAGCACAGATTTTTAGCTTACATATTTTTAAGCAGCGCCCTTAAATACAATGGCCTCGCCCCTTTGAGAGACCCCTAGTTTTTTTAGTCCACTGAAAGCCCTGCTAATAGGCCTTGTCCCAATTGTGTGATGTGGCTTTACTTGATTCCTTTGGGGCGAGTGGTCTTGCGACCAGTGTGATGACATAATCTTGTGAAACACTTTGTACCTGGAAGTAAAAGTAAGAAAGGAGATGAAATAAGAATGGAGAAATTAAGTAGGAAATGGAGTAGGATGTGTGGCGTGAGCGTGCCATTGCATTCTGGATCTATCAGAACGGTTCTGACTAAATGACTCCTATCCAGATGTGGGCGTGGGTTATATGACTGACTACAGCATCTAAGTTTTTTAGCATGGCAGTTTATCTGTGGCAATCCTACAGAGGTTTACTTTTCTGCAAGCATATGTCAGTACTATCTCATCGCCTTCTTGAGTTGTGTATCGAGTGTGTCTTTGATTAGACTAAGTTGTCTGCACACCTGATGAAGCATAGCCAAGAACACCATTACCCCATTTGAGTTAATAATAGAAAATCTACTCCCAACGGGATGATACTTTTGCAGACTATATTTAGGACTCAATATTTTTGCAATTTCTTTTTCTGTATAATATATTCTGACAAAAAACACTGATATTTCAGGGCTCTCATTATGCGTCTAGATCCTAACCTTTTTCATGCAGTGATATCCTTGTACTAAGGCAATCATTTGGGATCACATGCCCATGTATTAGGACCTACACAGCACACTGATATTCCAGTACTGAGATAAACTTGGGGTTCATGCGATGTACCTCTTTACTGATCTTTATCCCACACTAATATACCAGTGCTGAGACATCCAGTGGACCCTCACAACATATAATAGCCTTCACCAGGCACATACAACTCAATACTAAAACATCCTACACATTCACATAATGTACTTTTGAATTGACCTCCATCATGCACTGATACCTATGTATTTAGACATTTGCAAAGTTAAAAATTGCACCCCAATTCTGTTTCGCACCATGCACTAATATTCCAGCATTGACACATTCACAGGGCTTAACCTACAACTTGCATTCAGTATTGACTAATATAGAATACGTTTGTAGTCGACAATAATAAACTTCACTCATAGCCCATTTTCTACACAACTATTATCCATTTGTATTCTCATAACATGCAGATCACAATAGTAAAGACTCAAATGCACTGACTTATACCTCATATGATGTGGCGGGAAAGGCTCTCACTCCATCCAGGTACATAAGATGATAATTCACCTTTATTATCTACAAAAAGACATTGTATAGAGTTCATGCCCCGATGAAAAACGGCAGAGGATAGACAGACCCTCTCATCATATTCCCAATACAGCTCCTATTAAACAGTCATAATTTCACTCAAAAAATAGGCATCGTCTATAACTGCAGGGCAAGGAAAAAACGGGAGGACAATGGTCCCAAGATCCCCATAGGGCTAACTAGTTGATCACGTTGGAATCCGAAAAAAAAACCTCCACGGATGATAATGTCTGCTACTTCAGTCTCATGCCGCTGTATTTAGTAATCTCAACAGGTCCAGAATTAACAACGGGCATCTTACCTGCGGTGCCCAGCAGCTCCACTGTGTAGATGAACCCCCAATTTCACCAGGGACCGATACTCTTTAAAAGGAAGTTTACGCACTTCCTGTGACCCAGGGCTCCTTACGAGCTGCTTGAGCGGCACTTGCCAAATTCCCCAATAGTATCTTAAATGGAGGGACTGCGTCAAAACCCCCCAAAGGCAGTCAATCCCAAACTGCACAAGTCCTTCATCCATACGCAACAGGTGGTTAGCTGCAGGGCCTGGCCTCTGCAGGCCCCATCCCCCGGTGTTGCATGACATTAAAATGGGGAGGGCACAACGCAGTCCCTCTCCCCGAGCCTTAATATGGCCCTGGGGACCACATCCCCTGGCAATTCTTTCCATCAAGACCCCTCTCTCTATTTGCTGTTGTCTTTGGGCATCATCCTCATATAGTTACATATTGCCAACATGATTTGCTCATTTTTAAAGCTAGTTGTATAGCGTGTCATTCCAGAACTATGGTTTGATGCCTAGTTTTAGTACCTAAGAGTGGTTGTTTTGCGGGGGGGGCTGGAGTATATGGCAGCTATTGTTCTAAAATGTAAGGTGCGAGTGTAAGGAATCCCAAAGCTACATAAGGCAGCTATGGGGACAATCCAGAGCATAGATTTGTGTGTTATTAGTCTAGGTGTACCCACATCTCCTCATCATTATTAAGACCCTGGGGGACCATCGTTTGAAGTTTAATAATATACTTCGATTCCAGGATGCGTAATTTTTTAATCCTGTCTCCCCCTCTTTAATCTTTGCGTTTGCGTACTTGGTCTAAGCAAAAGAAACTCAACAAGTCCCTATTGCTCAGATGGGCGTTTTCAAAGTGGCGGGCAATCGGATAGTTGTTATCTTTATTGCTGATTGCCCGCATGTGCTCCAAAATGCACTTTTTGGCCGGGTGGATCGTACTGCCAATGTACCGCTTATTACAAGGACATACTAGGCAATAAACGGTATACTCCGAATTGCAGTTAAGCAATACGTTGATTTACCATACTGTACTTGGGTCCTTCTCTCTGCTCTTGTAGCTGGAGACTTTCTTGCTAAATTTACAGGCTTTACACCTCATACAAGGGGAAAAATCAAGTTATTGGATCTTTTTTCAGAGGCATAGACTGGAAGTGGCTATGCACTAAATGGTCACCCATTGATTTCCCTCTCCTGTAGGTAATAGTAGGTTTGGGTGGAATTTCTCTGCACAAGACTTGGTCCGCTTGCAGAATCTTCCAATTCTTCTTGAATATTTGCATTATTTGTGCTGATTTGTTATTGTACTGGGTGATCATCCTTACCGGCTCTCTGTTCCCTTGTTCATGCGTGCTCACTTTGGTTTTCGCCACTAACAGTTGTGCCCTTTGCACTGTCTTAACCTTTGCTTCAGCTGCTTGGAGGCTGTTGATGGAATAGCCTCTAGCTTTGAAGCGTTCAAATGCCTCTGTTTTAGCTTGTTGATACTCTGCCTCTTTGGTACAATTTAGTTTCATCCGCAATAGTTCTCCATAAGGAATATTGGAGATCAAAATTTTGGGATGATGACTCCCTGCATATAGGATGGAGTTCCCCGATGTTGGTTTCCTATATAACCTGGTTAAAAGCCTGTCTTTCTCTACGTACACCTCCAAATCCAAGTTACACACTTTATTGTTACTAATATTGGCTGTAAAAAACAGATTGAGCTCATTGTCATTTAGTGATTTGATATACTCCTCAGCCGAAGAGTAATCGCCTCGCCAGACGACAAACAAGTCGTCGATATATCTAGCCCATAAGGCTATGTTATCGACCCATTTTTGGTACCTTCCTGCCCAGGCCACGTGCTTCTCCCACCAGCCCACGAACAAGTACGCGTAGCTGGGGGCGAAGCACGTGCCCATCGCAGACCCCCGTTGTTGTTTATACAGTTGCCCAGAGAAAATAAAGATATTATTTTCTAGGCAGAACTTTACCATTTCCTGAAGCATGGGGTTATGTTGCTGGAATTGTAATGACCTTTTATCTAAAAACCACTTAATAGCATGAAGACCCTGAGTGTGGTTAATACAAGTGTAAAGACTAGTGATGTCTAAAGTTATTAGCATCATGTCTTCTTCCATTACTATCCTCTCTATTAGTCTCAAAAAGTCCTGTGTATCTCGCACATAGGATGCTAGGTCCCTGACCAAAGGTGCTAAAAACAAGTAAATATAAATTCAAGTGTTCTCCAGGAGACTCTTTATAGATGCCACGATTGGTCTTCCTGGGGGGTTGGTCAGGTCTTTGTGGACTTTTGGGAGGTGATAGAATGTAGGAAGAACTGGATTCTCACAGTGAAGAAAAAGATACTCCTCGTGCGTCAACATCCCTTCCTTTTCCCATCTGAGGAGGCATTGATGAAAGACTTGTATACAGTCCACATATTCAGATCTCTGTATGGGGATGTAACATTCAACATCTTCAAGTTGCCTTTTGGCTTCCCTATAATAATGTTTTTTCTCAAAGACAACAATGTGTCCTCCTTTATCAGAAGGCTTAAAAACTAGAGTATCATCTCTCTTCAGTGTCTGTAGTAGATCCCATTGTTTCCTAGTGAGGTTATACTGCTTCTTTTGGTGCATTCCGTTGTTCATAAGTGTCTTCAAGTCTGAGATGATAGCGTCATTAAAGACATCGATAGCATCATGCAGGGTTTTGGGTATGGTCTTGAATTTCAGTTGACTTTTCCCTCCAGACTGAATAATTCCTATCTCCCTCAGGTGACTATGAATGTCTCCCAGGGTTGCTGAGTCACCGCTCTCACTGGTGTCCTCCAGGGACTGTAAGATTCTTAATGTCTCTAAATCATGTCCGGTGAGAAGGTCCATATCTGACCTTGCATCGTCCATATTCCCCGATGTTCTACCTGGATGAAGCAAGTGGATTTTTTGTAGCTTTAGCTAGCAGATGTATTTAAAAAGATCTATTCGGATCTGTGTATAGTCCAGTTCCATAGTGGGACAGAAAGTTAGGCCAAATTGTAACACCTTGATTTCATCTGGTGTCAATACCCTTTTGGATAGATTTATTACTGTCATTGTTTCTTGGGGGGTTACCATTTCCCTCTCCTCCCCCAACTATGAGTGACTCTCGGGGTGGGTGCTTCTCCCCCTTCTTTTCTGTGCCCTCCTTGTTTTGCGTTTCTGGGTTGATGTTGCTCCAGAGGGTGGGTTCTCGGTGCTGGTCTTTGTCTTGCCTCTCGCATGAGCTTGTATTCCCGAGAATACCCAGGCTCACTCGCATTCAGTCTTTCATCCATTCCTGTTGACTGTTCGCCTTCCGAGGTCTCCACCTCTGATTCTGACGTTTCCCTATTAGAATGTGTTGCACCTCCTTGTTGGCCCATCTTTTTCCTAGGGACGTCATACTTGCGTGCAAAGGTGAGTATTCTGCCTGTTGCATGGTCCTGTTCGTCCCTTTGGAACTTTGTTTGTTTCCGCTTTCGAATTACTGCCTCATACTCTTTGAGACGTTTCATCATGCTTTGTTTCAACTCCTCGTTTTGTTTCTTGTCTGTCGGTGCGGGGGGTCCGCACATTAAAGAATTGCTGACAACATCAACCCGTGAGTGTGTCCGTTCTTAGTTCGAAATTGTGCTATAGTGGAATAATATATCGCGGCTCACCACCGCGTGGACAGCACCCGGGACGAGTGGTGCGGCGGCGGTGACTCTAGTAGCTAAAAATATATATATATATATATATATGTGTGTATATGTATATATATATCTATGTGTATATATATATATATATATACACAAATCTCCTCACGTAAGGAACGACGACGCAATGTCTTGACAGTTCAAAACAGGGTTTAATCAGCGGCTGATTAAATCCTGTTTTGAACTGTCAAGACATTGCATCGTCGTTCCTTTCGTGGGGAGGAGTTTGTGTATATTGTTACGGACCGAGCCTGGGAGGTCCGGCAGACGACGCGCCCGCTGATCAGGAGTGCGGCGGTTGTGCGCAGGCAACTTGGAAAAGGATATATATATATATATATATATACATATGTGTATATATATATATTTATATATATCCATCAAAAAGGTTGCCCATGTGGGCTGGCTCGGTCGCGGGGGCGAACTTCCGCGTCATGGCAGACCTGCAGCGCTTTGATGGCGGAGAGTCTAGCAGAACGGAAGGCTCATGTTTGGTGGACGTAATATAGTCAGCATATCCAGTACTTCAACCTTTCAATCAACCCACCTGGATTATAAAATATAGTGACATTTGGATCTACAGCATACCCACTGGGGGTTTTATTTCTCTGTAGGAACTGCAAGAATCATGATGCATTGGGGCAGATGCCCACTATGGCATGCCCATTGGGGCGGGATTTATCAATAAAGCAGGTGTACTACATTGTCTTTGCTGCATTTCTACACAATGGGCTTGTGAACAAGGACTGTTTGTCTGAAACACGTTAAGCCAGTACATGGTGATTGAAGAGGATGAGCTGCCTTTGCTGTAGTTCCCACGCATAGGGGGTAACCTTGCGAGTGGGCGCCCCCACATGGGCAACCTTTTTGATGGATTAATAGTGGCTGGCTCAGTTGCGGGGGCGAACCGCCATGTCATGGCGGATCTGCAGCGCTTTGATGGCAGAGCATCGAGCAGAACGGAAGGCTCATGTTTGGTGGACATAATATAGTCAGCATATCCAGTACTTCAGCCTTTCAATCAACCCACTTGGATTATAAAATATAGTGACATTTGGATCTACAGCATACCCACTGGGGTTTTTTTCTTTGTAGGAACTGCAAGAACCATGATGCATTGGGGCAGATGCCCACTATGGCACGCCCATTGGGGCGGGATTTATCAATAATATGTGGCCCCCCTTACGTAGTATTGAAAAAAAATATTTAAAAAGAGGCAATGCCCCTGGGGATGGGGTCCCCAGGGCCAATTATTGGCCTCAGGAGGGGGGCCACGCGGTCCCCATCCATAATTAAAAAAAAAAAAAAAAAATGCTGGCAGGCCCCGGGGATGGGGTCCCCAGGTCGAATACTGAATAATGGAAGTGGGGCGTTTTTTTTCTTTCGAGTTTGGAGTCGCGACCCCAACGCGACTCTCAGCGTGGCCTCCGATATAACGTTGCGTTGGATTCGCGAATTCACCTAAAATAAATAATTTAGTAGTATATAATTTAGAAGGTAGTGTTGTATTTGTGAAGTTGTTTTAAAGAGGTACTGTGATTGAAGTTCATGACAAGATTACAATTGATAGAGTTGTTAAAAATATATCAAATTAAAAATGAATAGTTAAAGTTGAAAAGTGTATTGTATTGTAGTACATTGAATTCATGCTTTTGCAGATTCGCGTCGGGTGCGCGAATCCACAAAAAAATGGAAAAAAATATGTATGTGTAAAAAAATGTTATATTCACTATTATGTTTTAGGGTGGCTCTAAAAAGAGCCCTTGTTTTCATTATGAGTTTGTTGTAGCTACATGTAAGTGCGGATGCACAGCTTTAAGTTGTTGAGAAAGACTCTGTTTCCTTGATCTTTGAAGTGTACTCCATCATCGATATCAAAACGTAGATTGTTGTTATAGATGCAGCCCATCCTATGGTCTCTGAGGTAAGCAGAAACAGCTTTATTGACATTTTTTCTAGCTTTCTCAATCTGTGAACAGAATTGATTTGACCACTTCCATTTCTGTCTTTGGCATATATTAGAGTATACAAAGACAGTTTGAGGTAAAAGCAACATCAATTGTGCAAAGGTGTCCTTTATTAGCATTTCCAGACCTCCCCCAGTCAATGTGCCTAGGTCATTGCCACCACAGTGCACAATCATGAGGTCAGGGGGTTGGAGATGCAAAAAGGTTTTAACCAAAGGCATCAATTGGTGCCACTTTAATCCTCTCTGTGCAATCCATTTAATATCCACATTTTGCAAAGCTAGGTCTTTGTCAATACCTCTGCGTTCAGCATACCTTTTGCACCAGAAAACATAGCTGTGTCCAACAATCCACACTGTAAGCATCTTGAAGGGATGTCTGGAAGTAATGAAAATATGTCTGCAGCTGAGGTAGTCAGTTGGTAGAATGAGAGGTATCTAAAATGGTGGAGAAGATGCTGTTTTTCAAAAAGTGGAGAATTGATTGGCTGTTTCTGAACATTGTACACTCAAATATAGGGTGCATGTTACTTTCTTTAAAAAGCATGTTTGTTATTGGTTAGTAAAAATGTTTGAAAGGTACAGTAGATAGGATAAGGTCATATTTTGCAAAAGTCAACCACACCTGCTGTTTGCATTTGTAACCTTGTGTGCTGAACTTGAAAATATTGTGAACTTGTGACCTGTTAGTTCAGTTGAATGTTCCATGAACTGTTACTATGGAAACTGGCATTAAGCAGAATGGGGAAGGGTTGAAACTTAACTGTGGACTTAAAATGTAAAATTGTAATTTATATATAAGTGATATGTTATTAAAGTATAATTTCCCAAGTTAGTACTATTTTTAGAAGTGGTGTGTTGTTAAAAAATAGTGCTATTTTTATTTGTAATATATTTTTGAACTCCCGTATGGATTCGCGGCTCCATCGCGTTGGTGCGTGGTGGAGTCGTGACTCCAAAAAATTCCAGAACCAGTTTGGACACTTTTAGAAGTCAGTTGGTAAGGGTTAATATGTCTACCCAATAGAAATGTGTTTTACAATTTGAAATTATGTAGGAAGCAATGTGATTTGTTACTTACATTTATTTGTGTGGAGAAAGAGAGGGAAAGTTTGCCATTACTGGTTTTACCTTATTGAGTTTGGTGCATCACATTGATTGTGTGCATAAGAAAATCTTTTATGGGTTTGTGATATTTCAATTTCTACAAATCAATTTGGAAGGTGAGTTATACATTTGTGAGGTGTATTATGTATTAGGTTTATTTTTAATCTCTAAAAATTATTCACGAACTGTGATGTTTGAAATATATTATTAAATGTAGAGATGTGTATTGTAGTTTGTTTTATTGTAGTTAAATGTTGTTTGAAATAGATTCTGTATAGTAATATGTGTATATTGGAAGATGGATTAGTGATTATGGTAGTTTGTTTTAGTGTGTGGATATGTACATTTGTAGTAAACCGCATAATTTTAGGTGTTGCTTTCAAATTGGAAGTGCAGTCTGTCAAGTTTTAAGGTGTGCATGGACTTGTGTCTGAAGTATGTCTCTATTTGTTTTTGTATGTTCATATGTCATACATTTGAAGGTGCATGATGTATAACAAAGAGGTGTTGTTGCTTTTTATGTGGTAGGCACAAGACTGTGAGTAGTAGTAGAATGGTGAAGATGCAGCATAAAAGTGTGATTTAAAAGATGTTGACATAAGGTATTAGTGATTAGGCTACCTTTTTTAAGTCTCTAGAGAGGTACAGTTGAAATATGCCACATCATTTTGGGTGTTTGCTTGAAATTGAAAGTTTGTTCTGTGAACTTTTGAGGTGTGGATAGTGTTGTGGTACAGACATATGCATGCATGCTTTTAGGAATATGGTGAGACTTTTATCAGAGACATGTGAAGGGCTTCTGCTTTGTATTTGGGTAGGTGTAACATTATAAGCAGTTGTAGAATGGTAAAGCAGCAACACAAAAGTGAGGTTTGAGATATGTTTGTAGAGATATTATTTATTAGAGTAATTTGTATGTGTGGAAAGCTACATTTCATATATACCGCATCATTTTCAGTGTCTGTTTTGAAATTTGAAGTGTAGTCTGTGACGTTTTGAGCTGTGGATGGTGCTGTGACTGAGGTATATTTGTACTTCCACATGTATTATGCTATGTGTTATGTGTCTGAAGATGATAGATGTATAAAACACAGGTATACATCTATATGTATATTAGTACTCATGCAGTCCTCTAATTTCATAGGCACTACCCCTGCACTCATGTAATCACTCAGGCACTATGCATGCAGTTATCCATGCTCTCAGTCAAGCTGCAGAACAAAAGTGAGTTTTAAGAGATGTTGGCAGAGGGATTACTGATTAGGCTACTGTCTATGGGTCTGGGGAAAGGTACACTTGAAATACACTGTAGAAATGTAGGTGTGTCTTTCAAATGTAAAGTGCAGTCTATTTGTTTATTTCTTTTATATATGATGATGATTTCAAAAGGTAGACACATATGCATGCATGCTTTCAGGAATATAGTGAGATTTATAACAGACATGTCTGTAGGTTTGATGCTTTATATTTGGGTACACTCAACAGCCTCAGTAGTTACAGAATGGTGAAGCTGCAGTTCAAAAGTGTACACCATGTCATAAACCTCACTTTTGTGCTGCAATTTCACTATTCTGCTACTACTCAGGATGTTGGGCGTAGGCAAATATAAAGCATCATGAAATTATATGTCTCACCTGTAAGTCTGCAATCACATAGCCACGACTGATGCACTCATCAACACACTGAGGCACTATGTATGCAGTCCTTCAATTAGCCAGGCACTACCCTTGCGCTTGTGCAATCAGTCATGCTTTACGCATGCAGACCTTCAATATCCCAGGTGCTATCCATGCAGTTATAAAATCACCCAGGCACTACCTATGCACTCCTCCAATCACCCAGGTACTACCTCTGCACTCATGCAATCACCCAGGGACTACCTGTGCAGTCATGCAATAACCCAGGCAGTACCCTTGCACTCCTCTTATCACCCAGGCAGTACTCATGCACTTTTTCAATCACCCAGTCAGTACCCATGCACTTACAAAATCACCCAGGCACTACCTATGCAGTGCTCCAATCACCCAGGTATTATCTGTGCACTCATGCAATCATCCAGGTATTAGCCATGCACTCCTTTAATCACTCAGGCAGTACTCATGCACTTTTCCAATCACCGAGACATTACCCCTGCACTCATGCAATCACCCAGTCATTACTCATGCACTCCTTCAATCACCCAGCCACTACCCATGCATTTATAAAATCACCTAGGCACTACCCTTGCACTCGTCCAATAACCCAGGCACTACCTCTGCACTGAGAAGTGCTTGAAATATACCATATGTTTTTAGGTCTCTACTTGAAATGAAAAGTGCAGCTTCTTAAGTGTTAAGGTCTGCATCATCTTGTGACTGAGGTATGTTTGTATTTGCAGATGTATTTTTATATGTGTTATGTATCTAAAGATGGTTGATGTATAAAATAGAGGTATATACCTTTTTTGTATGTTTCTTTTATATATGATGGTACTATGGAAAGGTAGAGACTCATGCATCCATGCTTTTTGAAATATGGGTTGACTTACAATAGAGATATGTGAAGGGTTATTGCTTTGTATTTTGGTAGGCTGTACATCTGAGTAGTAGTAGTAGGATGGTAAAGCAGCAGGAGCAGTAAAGTGATGTTTAATATATGTTGGGTGAGGAATTACTGATTATGGTGGTTTAAAAGAGTCTATGTAAAACTTTACTTGATGTATGCCAGATAAACCTAGGTGTCTGTTTGAAATGTTAAGTGTAGTGTTTCAAGTTTTAAGGTCTGCATGGTCGTGTGATTGATGAATTTTCTAGTTGCATATGTATTCTCATATGTGTTATGCATCTGAAGATGCTACATGTATAAAAGAGAGATATATTTTTATTTGTATGTTTCTATTATATATGGTAGTACTAGTAAAAGGTAGAGACACATGCATACATGCTTTCAGGAGTATGGTGAGATTTATAACAGAGCTATGTGTAGGTTTGATGTTATATATTTGGGTAGGCCCAATACCCTGAGCAGTTAGAGAATGGTGAAGCTGTACTAGAAAAGTGTACACCATGTCATAAACCACACTTTTGTGTTGCCATTTCACTATTCTTCTACTACTCAGGATGTTGTGTGTAGTCAAATATAAAGCAGCAACATGAAGAGATGTCTCAGCTGTAAGTCTGCAATGACCCAGGCACTACCCATGCACTAAGCCACTATATATACAGTTCTTCAATCAGTCAGGCACTACTCCGCCACTTAGGCAATCAGTCAGGCACTATCTCTGTACTCCTCCAATCACCCAGGCAGTACAGATTCACTGATGCATTCACTGAGGCACTACTGATGCACTGATAGATGCACTCAGCCACTTCCTCTGCACTCATGCAATCACCCAAGCACTACCCATGCAGTTCTCCAATCATCTAGGCACAACCTTTGCACTCATGCTATCATCTAGGTACTACCTATGCATTGTTGCAATCAGTCAGGCACTGCATTCAAATCATATTTTAGCACTCATGCAATCACCCAGGTATTACCTATCCCATTTTTCAATCACTCAGAGAGTACCCATGCGCTCTTGCAATCACCCAGGCACTAGGCATGCACTCATGCAATCACCCAAGTATTACCTATGCACTTCCTCAATCACTCAGGTAGTACTCATGCAGTCCTCTAATTTCATAAGCACTAACCATGTATTCTGCTACTACTCAGGATGTTGCACTCCTCCAATCACTCAGGCACTACCGCAGTACTACTCCAATCACCCAGGCAGTACACATGCACTTATAAAATCACCCAGGCACTTCCTATGTACTCCTGTAATCTCCCAGATATTACCCTTGCAATCATGGAATCACCAGGCATTCCCTATGTACTCCTCTAATCCCCCAGACATAACTCCTGCAATCATGCAATCACCAATGCGTTAACTATACACTGGTTTAATCACCCAGGCACTACCTTTACACTCTTCCAATCACTGAGGCACTACCACAGTATTACTCCAATCACACAGGCAGTACTGATGCACTTATAAAATCATACAGGCACTTTCTATGTACTCCTGTAGTCCCCCAGATATTACCTCTGAACTCATGCAATCACCAATGCATTAGATATACACTGGTTCAATCACCCAGGCTATACCCTTGCACTCCTCCAATTACCCTCTCAGGATCTATGCACTCCTCCAATCACTTAGCCAGTGCCCATGCACTTATAAAATCACCCAGGCACTACCTTTACACTCCTGCATTGCTGAGGCACAACCACAATAGTATTCTAATCACCTAGGCAGTATTGATGCACTTATAAAATCACCCAGGCACTTCCTATGTACTCTTATAATCCCCCAGATATTATCCCTTAACTCATGCAATCACCCAGACATTACCTATGTACTCCTCTAATCCCCCAGACTTTACCTCTGCACTCATGCAATCACCAATGCATTAGCTATACACTGGTTCAATCACCCAGGCAATACCCTTGCACTCATCCAATCACCCTCTCAGGAGCTATGCACTCCTCCAGTCACTTAGCCAGTGCCCATGCACTTATAAAATCACCCAGGCACTACCTTTACACTTCTCCAATCACCGAGGCACTACCACAATAGTACTCTAATCACCTAGGCAGTATCGATGCACTTATAAAATCACCCAGGCACTTTCTATGTACTCATGTAGTCCCCCAGATATTACCCCTGAACTCATGCAATCACCCAGGCATTATCTATGTACTCCTCTAATCCCCTAGACATTACCTCTGCACTCATGTAATCACCAATGTATTAGCTATACACTGGTTCTATCACTCGGGCACTACCCGTGCACTCCTCCAATCACCCTGTCAGTATCTATGCACTCCTCCAATCACTCAGCCAGTACCTATGCACTTATAAAATCACTCAGGCACTACCTATGCACTTATGCAATCACCCAGGCACTACCTTAGTACTCCTGCAATCACCAAGGAACTATTCTTGTTCTCATAGAATCACACAGGCACTATGCCTGCAGTCATGCATTCACTTAGACACTACCTCTGCACTCATGCAATTACCCAGGCATTATCCCTACACTCATGCAATCACCTAGGCATTATCCCTGCACTCATGCAATCAGACAGGCATTACCAAAGCACTCCTTCAATCATCCAGCCACTACACATGCACTTATGTAATGACCCAGGCAGAACCCTTGCACTCATGCAATCACCCAGGTACTATCTATGCATTGTTCCAATCAGTCAGGCACTATCCATGCATTCTTTGATGTACCAAGGCAGCATCTGTGTACTACCCTAATCATGTTGGCATTATCTTTGCACTCATATAATCACCCAGGTATTACCTATGCAGTTCTTCAATCACTCAGACAGTACCCATGCACTCCTCCAATTACCCAGGCACTACCCATGCAGTCATGTAATCACACAAGCATTACCTATGCAGTTCTTTAATCACTCAGGTAGTACTCATGCAGTCCTCTAATTTCATAGACACTACCCCTGCACTCATGTAATCACTCAGGCACTTTCGATGCAGTTATCCATGCTGTCAGTCACGACTTGTGCATTCATTTAATTTACTGATGGACTCATTAAATCACTCAGGCAGTACTTATGCACTCACGTAATCAGCCAGTTAGTATTCATCCTTTTCTGCAATTACCCAACTAGTATTGTTGCACTCATACAAACACCTAGACACTACTGTTGTACTTATTCATTCATGTTGTCACTACTTATACACTCATCTATGCATTCAGGGTCTATTCATGCCCTTATCCATGCACACAATCTCTACGTCTGCACTTATGCATTCAGTTAATTAGTATCCACTGTCTGCTGCAATTATTGAGACATTACCCTTGCACCCAAACAATCATCCAGGCACTACCCATGGAGTAATGTAATCACTGAAATACACCCATCATATATCTTAGCTTTAAGTCTTAACGTATTGCAGAAACCATTTATACATATTTCTGTACCTTTTGGTAGCAATATCATATATTAAAGTAATATATAAATATATGTATACTTGTGTTTTATTTGTCTAGCATCTTCAGATGCATAATATGTATCAGAATATATGTGCAAGTAGAAATATACCTTAGTTACAACACCATGCAGACCTTAAAACTTAACAGATTGATGCTCAGATTTGTAGCTGATAATGAAAATTATGTGGTATACTTGAAGTGTAGCTTGCCACAGGCTGATACAAAGTAGCGTTATAATTGATTCTTCTCTTAATATGCCTTAAACCTCACATTTGTGCTGCTGCTTCATCGTTCTATGACTACATAGGGTGTTGGGCCTAGTGAAAGATATAGCATCAATCTTTCATATGTCTCTGGTGTAAGTCTGACAATCTTCTTATAAACATGCACGCATATGTCTGATAGTAGTATCATATATCAAAGAAACATACAAATAGATGTAAACTTGTGTTTTATATGTGTAGTATGTTCAGATGTATAAGACATATTACAATATATGTGCAAGTTCATACATATCTTAAACAGAAGACCATGAAGACGTTAAAAGTTGAGAGAGTGTACTTCATATTTCAAAGAGACACTCTCTGGAAAGAGAGTCTTACAAACTATCATAATCACTAATTTGTCTGTCATCATATCTTAAATATTAGTTTTCTGGTGCTGCTGCTTTACCATTTTACTAGTAGTTAGATATTGAACATAGTCAAAATAAATAACTAAGAAGCAAGAGAAGTGCAGACAGAAGGAACAGAGGTGCAGGAGGCAAGAGAAGTGCACAAACAGGCCAAAGAAGTGCAGAAACATAGGTACTGTGGTCTCCGCCTGCTTTCTACAGTTACGAAAAATCAGAAAAATAAGCAGGCTTCTGTCCCACGCTGCACTGGTCCAGGTGGTAATAGCTCTGGTTCTGTCTCGTCTGGACTATGCAAATGCCACCTACCTGGGACTTCCACTTGGCCTTACCAAGCAACTTCAGCTGGTACAGAACCAAGCGGCCCGACTAATACACAAACAGCCTAGGTGGCAACACGCCTCCCCCCTCCTCAGGAAGCTGCATTGGCTCCCTATTCCTCAGCGATGCGCCTTCAAAGTCGGCTGCCTGGTGTTCAAATCCCTATACGGTCGCAGTCCCAAATTCATTGACAATCTCATTTCTCGCTACACCCCCACTCGGAATCTCCGTTCAGCCCAACTCCACATTCTGACAATTCCCACCTTCAAACTGAAACGCCAAGGGGGCTGCAGGTTTGCGACCCTAGCCCCACGCTTGTGGAACTCCATCCCCCTGGAAATCAGACTTAGCACTAATCTGCTCATATTCAGAAAATCTCTCAAAACCTGGTTATTCACACAGGCTTATGAATAATCTGTTCCGGACTGGTAACCCCCTAGTTTCTTAGCGCCATGAAACCAACCGGTGAACGAGCGCTCTATAAGTCA
Organism: Calotriton arnoldi; assembly: GCA_963921515.1. Classification (NCBI taxonomy): domain Eukaryota; kingdom Metazoa; phylum Chordata; class Amphibia; order Caudata; family Salamandridae; genus Calotriton; species Calotriton arnoldi. Next base: position 754,020 of record CAWUFW010000868.1, on the reverse strand, counting down.
CCATTAAGATAAGAGAAAGATCTAAGAGCAGTGCAGAAAGAAGCAACAGAGGTGCAGAAGGAGGCAAGAGGGGTGCAGAAGGAGCGATGAGAGGTATAGAAATTTGCAAGAGAGGTTTAGAAAGAAGCAACAGAGGTGCAGAAGGAGACAAGACAACTGCTGAAAGAGGCAAGATGGTTGCTGAAATAGGCAAGAGAGGTGCAGTAAAAGGAAACAGGGGTGCAGAAAATTCAAGAGAAGTGCAGAAAGAGGAAAGAAGGATGTAGAAAGAGGTAAGAGGGGTGCAGAAAGGGTAACAGAAGTGCAGAAAGAAGCAAGAGTAGTGGAGAAAAAAGTAAGAGAGGTGCAGAAAGAGGGAAGTGGGATAGAGAAAGAGCAAGAGAAGTGCAGAAAGAAGCAAGAGAGGTGTAGAAAAAGACAAGAGAGGTACAGAAAGAGGGAAGCGGGGTGCATAAAGAGGCAAGAGAGGTGTACAAAGAGGGAAGAAGCGTTTAGAAAGAGGTAACAGGGGTACGGAAAGAAACAAGAAAGGTACAGAAAGAAGCAACAGAAGTACACAAAAAGTAACAGAAGTGCAGAAAGAGGCAATACGGTTGCAGAAAGAGGCAAGAGAGGTTCAGAAAGAGGGAAGAAGGATGTAAAAAGGGGCAAGAGCGGTGCAGAAGGAGTATCAGAAGTGTACAAAGAAATAAGAGAAGTGTAGAAAGAAGGAAGAGAGGTGGAAAAAGAGGCAAGTGGGGTAGAGAAAGAGGCAAGAGAAGTGTAGAAAGAAGCAATAGAGGTGCAGAAAGAGACAAGAGAGGTACAGAAAGAGGGAAGAGGAGTGGAGAAAGAGACAGCAGAGGTGCACAATGAGGGAAGAAGGGTGTAGAAAGAGGCAACAGGGGTACAGAAAGAAGCAAGAAAGTTACAGAAAGAAGCAAGAGAAGTACATAAACAAGCAAAAGAGGTGCAGAAAGAGGTGAGACGGTTGCAGAAAGAGTCAAGAGAGGTTCAGAAAGAGGGAAAAAGGATATAAAAAGAGGCAAGAGCGGTGCAGAAGGAGTATTAAAAGTGTACAAAGAAGCAAGAGAAGTGCAGAAAGAAAGAAGAGAGGTGCAGAAAGAGTCAATTGGGGTAGAGAAAGAGGCAAGAGAAGTACAGAAAGAATCAACAGAGGAGCAGAAACAGACAAGAGAGGTACAGAAAGAGGAAAGAGGGGTGCAGAAAGAAGCAAGAGGGGTGTATAAAGAAGCAAGAGTAGTGTAGAAAGAACCAATAGAGGGGGAGAAGGAGAAACAGGTATGTTGAAAGAAGCAAGAGAAGTGTCAAAATTTGTAAGAAAGGTGCAAAAAGAAGCAAGACTAGTGCAGAAAGAATCATCAGAGGTGCACAAACAGACAAGAGGGGTGCAGAAAAAGGGAACAGGGGTGTAGAAAGAGACAAGAGAGGTGGAGAAACAGGTAAGAGAATTACAGAAAGAAGCGACAGAAGTACAGAAAGAGGCTTGTGGGGTGCAGAAAGAGGAAACAGAGTTGCAGAAAGAGGCAACATGGGTGTACAAAGAAGGTAGAGGGGTGAAGAAAGAAGCAACAGAGGTGCACAAAGAGGGAAGAAGGGTGCAGAAAGAGGCAACGGGTACAGAAAAAAGCAAGAGAGTTGCATAAAGAAGCAAGAGAAGTTGAGAAGGAAGCAACAGAAGTGCAGAAAGAGGTAAGAGGGGTGCAGAAAGAAGCAACAGAGGTGCAGTAAGAGACAAGAGAGGTACAGAAAGAGAGAAGAGGGGTGCAGAAAGAAGCAAGAGGGGTATATAAAGAAGCAAGAGTAGTGTAGAAAGAACCAATAGAGGGGGGAAGGAGAAACAGGTATGCTGAAAGAAGCAAGAGGAGTGTCAAAATTTGTAAAAGAGGTACAAAAAGAACCAAGACTAGTGCAGAAAGAATCAACAGAGGTGCATAAACAAACAAGAGGGGTGCAGAAAAAGGGAACAGGGGGGTAGAAAGAGACAAGAGAGGTGGAGAATCAGGCAAGAGAACTACAGAAAGAAGCAACCGAAGTGCAGAAAGAGGCTTGTGGGGTGCAGAAAGAGGGAACAGAGGTACAGAAAGAGGCAACATGGGTGTACAAAGTAGGTAGAGGGTTGCAGAAAGAGGCAACAGAGGTGCACAAAGAGGGAAGAAGGGTGCAGAAAGAGGCAACAGGGGTACAGAAAGAAGTAAGAGAGGTGCAGAAAGAAGCAAGAGAAGTGCAGAAAGAAGCAACAGAGGTGCACAAAGAGGCAAGATGGGTGCAGAAAGAGGCAAGAGAGTTGCACAAACAGATAAAAGTAGTGCAGAAACATTCAAGAGGGGTGTAGAAAGAGTGAAGAAAAGTGTAGAAAGAGAGAACAGGGGTGGAGAAAGAGGGAAGAGAGGTGTAGAAAGAGGGAAGAAGGATATAGAAAGGGATAATAGTTAGGTATTGAGTATAGGTAAAAACAAAGCAGCAACCCTTCACATGTTTGTGCTGTAAGTTTCATTATCTTTCTGAAACCATGCATGCATGAGTCTGTACTGTTTGCTAGTGTACTATATATAAACGAAGCATACAAATATATGTATACTTATGTTTTATATGTAAAGCATCTTCAAATGTATGACACATATGAGAATACATGTGCAAGTAGAGACATACCTCAATCACAACATCATGCAGGCCTTAAAAGTTGACAGACTGCACTTTAGATTTGAGTTGAGTAGCAGTAGAGAAATTCTTTAGTTGTGCTCTGTGATTCTGTTGTATAGGTTGTGATGTCTTCTAATTGTAGGAATTGTGCAGTGTCTGATATAGCTTTGGAGTGCAATTAAAAATATTTCTTTATTTATACATGAGAGTATTTGTATATAATTATTTTAATAATAGGAAATTATTTAACGAAACTATTTAAACTTTTCTATTTTTTCAGATAGTCTCCATAATTATTAAGAAAGATTCAGTATGACAAGAAAAGTGTCAAAGAAAAGACAACAAAAAAACAGTACTATTTAAAGGAGATAGAAAAGCAGAAATTACATGAAGTACAACATGTGACGTTGAAGAAAAAGTCTTCTGGTAAGAGAGCTAAAGAATTTGTTAAAAGAGTTTTAAAGAATGTAATGAATTTTCAAAATGGGGAAAAGAGAAAGAAAAGTACTACAACCAATCAGAAGGAAACGAAAAAGGACAAATTAATGGAAAATCAGGTTGTGGGAAAACAATCTATGTTAAAAGAAGGATGAGAGAATATAAAGACATTGGGAAGAGAATGTATAAAAGTAGAATACTACAAAATTTATTGAAAGATTGCAAAAAATATAAAAGAAGATCAGCATTTTACAAGAAAAAACAACAGATTGAAAGTGTAGTCAAAAAGGCTTTTGAATTGAAAAGAAGATTGTTTATATTAGTATTGAAGAGAACGAAGACATTGAATAAAACAATGCACTTTATGAAGGAGAAAATTAAAAGAAAAAGACTGGTTACTAGAACTAACTTTTGCAAAAAAAAAATTCGGGTGAATGGAAGCACACTTCTAGTACTGAACCTTTTTTTAATGAAGTAAGCTATTTTCAACAAAATACATTAGTTCACACAGTTGATACCAGTGGTCGTTGTTATGAGGTTAAAAAAGGTTGTCCAATTGAAAAAGAAAAGATGGTTCCTAGAAATGTGGAAGAAGTATTAGCTGAAGAGGTTCAAGGGAGACGTACACAAGCTCCAATGTATAAGTGGGATTGTAGTAGTATTTGTAGTATACGACAGGAATCTATTGATATATTACGAAATTTCTTACAAGATTATGGTAAAAAAAAGTGTTAAATAAAAGATTAAGATGTTGCAAGGACTAGATCCTTGTAAAGTGAGAAAATATACTAACTTGCAGGGTCATTCTCTGGGTTGTCATTCTAGAAAAGTGTGTCAAAGTACTTTTCATCATTTAAGAATGTTAGCAGTACATCACTCAGAAATGCGGAAGTTAGTACGAAGATTGTACTATGTAAAAAGTCCTGCATTATCTTTAAGTGAAATAAGCACAGCTCTTTTGCATGTTTCAGTATTGAATGTAAAAAAAGTTTCTCATGATATACAGTTTTGTTTCTTTGGTCCTCAAGAGCAATGTAGAGAAAGTGAGAGTTTGATAAGTGTAGGTGTTGAAGAAGAGTTGGAAGATAGTACTACTGAGAAGTTTGCAGAAGAAATTACAAAGTTTAATGTAGTTTCTTGTGAAAAACTAAACTATGTTTGTATTTATTGTCGACGTACTCACTATAGAAGTCAAACTAGGAATGTTGATGTGTATTTAAAAAGTGAAAAGGAAAACAATGATAAGTGGGAGCAATTTGGTGCTTATTTGTTGGTGGAAGGTCGTTTTGAGTTGGGTAGTGATCAACATATTTGTAAATATTGTTACAACAAATTAGAAGAGAACAAAATGCCAGCTACAGCTGTACATAACAACCTAGAGTTGGTAGCTATTCCTCCGGAACTGGTAGATTTAAATACTTATGAGTCCATTCTTGTTCAATCCGTGCATCCGTTTCAAACTATAGTTCGTATGGAGCCTAAAACAAGTAAGCTGCCTCCAACAGATTTACAAAGGTTGTGTATTTACCTTTAGATTTTAAGAAAAATATTGAAACTGTTGGTATAAAGAGAGAGGATACTGAACCTGTAGTTATTCTAGTTAATGGTGTACCAACAAAGAGCCGCAAAATATGTCAAGAGTTAGTAGATGTCATCAAACTTCAAAAGGCTACATTATATCTTGTACAAAACAATATTTATTATAAAAATGTATATGTGGAAGAACAAGAATTATCTTTAGAACATGATAGAGAAATTTCAATTGGGCAAATAGAAAAAGTGGACAGCTCTAGGAGTGAAGAAATGTATGAACATTACAGTATACATCCTCTACATTCAAAAGAAGTTATAGGAAACAATATTGAATTATTCCAAATGAAGAAAGCAAAGGGAACTCACATGAGTGTATGGGAAAAAAGTTTAGAAGCTCGTTGTTTTCCATAGCTCCTCCCCACTGGAAAAGGTGGATGATATGATGAACGACCAGTACAGATTCCAGTTGCAGAATATCGTACAACAAGATTGTACTCAGAAGATCCAAGATTTCGACAGTGTATTCCATATTTATTTCATCTTCTGTTTGAAAGTGACTTGTCTAGACTTTCATATGCAGTGAACCACATATTAAAAACGGGAGTTCATCTTACACATGTTTCTGCAAAGGATTTTTGGACAAAGTTCAACAAAGAGACGATCATTTAGAATCTCAGTTAATTAATTTGATGGCGTGTCAACGTGGTACTAATGAGTATTGATATCATCGTCACGGAGAACTTAAATGCATGTTAAGAAACTTAGGAACCCCTATGTGGTCTGTAACGCTTAGCTGTGCTGAATACGCACAGGACGATTTACTTGAATTTCTACGACATGCAACTTCAGATGTAAAAAACATTGAATTGAAGACAGCTGGAGCACTGTGTTCCTTGGATCCTGTAAATGTGTGCAGATATTTTAATCATAGGTTTCAAGCCATGATGTCTTTTATCTGCAAAAACAAAATCCACCTCTTGGAGAAGTTATTGATTTCTTTTGGAGAAAGGAGTACCAAGCCGTCGGTGCCCCTCGTATACACATGCTGTTATGGATCAAGGATGCACCTAAATTTGGAACCGATTCTGATTAAACTGTTTTGTCTTTCATTGAAGACTATGTTACCTGTGCTATTCCAAAAAAGGAGGAGAAAATAGCTTAAGACAACAAGTTTTACGGTTTCAAAGTCATCGATGTAGAAAATATTGTCTACGGAAATACACGTCAAAGGAAAATTTTATACAAAATGTCGTTTTGCATTCCCACGTCCAGTAATTTCAAAAGGAAGAGTCAATAGTTTCATGTCAGCAGTAAGGCATACTATCACTCGAAAATATCCAAAGAATATTTACAACATAAAAAGAACTGAAGAATCAAAGTATATTAATGACTACAATCCAGTGATTTTGACAATGTGGAATGCAAATATGGATATCCAGTATGTTGCAGACAATTCAATTGCTGTTGCTCACTAAGTTACGTCATATATAACAAAATCTGAAAAGACGGAGTTAAAAGAAATGTGGGAAGAAATTTAACAAGAGAAGACTCTTAGTAACAAATTGTACAGCTTTAGTTTGAAGATGCTTTCCCATCGAGAAATTGGATCCCACAAATGTTCGGATCGGTTGACCTCTGCAAGTTTATACTCAAAGTCAAGAAGAATCATTTGGGTAAGTCTAGGTCTTGCTGCAACGCGAAATCGAGTATTGAAATCTCTACAAGAAATTGAATACTTAGCATTGAATGAACCGGAAAGTACCGATATTGTTAAAACAAATATGTTGGATATGTACTATCCCAAAAGGAGTCCACATCTGGAAAACATATGTAACATATGTCTCTATGAAGTACTGCAACATTACAGTTTTAAGATAAATGTTACAGAAAATATAATTGAAGAAAAATATGGAGTAATTGGATGTGATGGATGTTTGGTAAAGCAAACACAAGGAGATGGTGGACAGAGCGCTGAAACTTTTCAGACACTCACCCCCAGTCACAGATCTGGGTTGAATCCATCATCATTCTTTAGCTCACTTCGCCACCCCAGTTCAGACACAGCTATATGCAAATCAATCTTGACCCTGTGCCTCATGGGAACAGTCCAGACCGAACTGCTAAGCCATGTCTTCCCTGGACTGGAAACAAGCATCCTGGGACCGGTTTCGGGCTAACAGCCCTCATCAGCCAGGCTAGCTTGAATCCAGTGGCAAAGAGAGCAAGGGACCCACGTCTGGGCATACCCTGCCAACTTAGGGCAAACAAAGCAAACACAAGGAGATGGTGGACGGAGCGCTGAAACTTTTCAGACACTCACCCCCAGTCACAGATCTGGTTTGAATCCATCATCATTCTATAGCTCACTTCGCCACCCCAGTTCAGACACAGCTATATGCAAATCAGTCTTGACCCTGTGCCTCATGGGAACAGTCCAGACCGAACTGCTAAGCCATGTCTTCCCTGGACCGGAAACAAGCATCCTGTGACCGGTTTCGGGCTAACATCTCTCATCAGCCAGGCTAGCTTGAATCCAGTGGCAAAGTGAGCAAGGGACCGACGTCTGGGCATACCCTGCCAACTTACGCGCGAACAAAGCAAACACAAGGAGATGGTGGACTGAGCACTGAAACTTTTCAGACACTCACCCCCAGTCACAGATCTGGGTTGAATCCATCATCATTCTTTAGCTCACTTTGCCACCCCAGTTCAGACACAGCTATATGCAAATCAGTCTTGACCCTGTGCCTCATGGGAACAGTCCAGACCGAACTGCTAAGCCATGTCTTCCCTGGACCGGAAACAAGCATCCTGGGACCCGTTTCGGGCTAACAGCCCTCATCAGCCAGGCTAGCTTGAATCCAGTGGCAAAGTGAGGAAGGGACCCACGTCTGGGCATACCCTGCCAACTTAGGGCGAACAAAGCAACCACAAGGAGATGGTGGACGGAGCGCTGAAACTTTTCAGACACTCACCCCCAGTCACAGATCTGGGTTGAATCCATCATCATTCTTTGGCTCACTTCGCCACCCCAGTTCAGACACAGCAATATGCAAATCAGTCTTGACCCTGTGCCTCATGGGAACAGTCCAGACCGAACTGCTAAGCCATGTCTTCCCTGGACCGGAAACAAGCATCCTGGGACCGGTTTCGGGCTAACAGCCCTCATCAGCCAGGCTAGCTTGAATCCAGTGGCAAAGTGAGCAAGGGACCCACGTCTGGGCATACCCTGCCAACTTAGGGTGAACAAAGCAAACACAAGGAGATGGTGGACGGAGCGCTGAAACTTTTCAGACACTCACCCCCAGTAACAGATCTGGGTTGAATCCATCATCATTCTTTAGCTCACTTCACCACCCCAGTTCAGACACAGCTATATGCAAATCAGTCTTGACCCTGTGCCTCATGGGAACAGTCCAGATGTACTATCCCAAAAGGAGTCCACATCTGGAAAACATATGTCTCTATGAAGTACTGCAACATTACAGTTTTAAGATAAATGTTACAGAAAATATAAATGAAGAAAAATATGGAGTAATTGGATGTGATGGATGTTTGGTAAAACATGCCAAAGGAAATCTTATTAACCACAGGAAACTCAGTTGTCTAACTCCAGATAAAAGGGAATTTTTCTATTTAGCACTTCTGCAACTCTTCAAGCCTTGGCGTAGTGAAATGGAATTACTTGGAGATTTTGATTGCTATGAAGATTCTTTTAATGCATGTAAAGATAGCATTCAATGCACAATTTTTCCAACTTATCTACAAATGTTAAATGAAGAGATTGAACAAGAAACTACTATTGCAGCTGAAATAGCTAGAGACAGTTCTCAAGATAGTCAAAGTTCTGCTCCACTAAGTCAAGATCCACTAGGTCAACCAATTCTTGAAAATGAAGCAGCAGTAGCCATGAATGAAGTAGAAACGGCAATGCAACAAGCACAACAGGATATTATTGAGTTGGGAAACCTAGAAGAAAAACTAAATATTGAACAAAAAGAAATATATCAGCAAGTGACACAACAGATACAGCATGGTTTACTGCATGAATAAAAAGAATGCCAACGCACATCATTTCAACCTATTCGAATGTACATCAGTGGGCAGGCTGGAACAGGAAAAAGTTTCTTAATTAAAGTTTTGACCAGTTATCTACATAAAACCACTGAATCACATTTATCTTGTGTTGTAACCAATGTTCCCTCTAATGTTTTTCCCCTGTGTGTGGAAGTTCAAGATCTCTGTGCACTGTAACCAAGGCTATGTGCACCAAGCAACTGATCATGCATTTGAGTGCTTCGCTCAAAAATATAAATCTGTGGCAAGCACCACTCCAAATCTTTGGTTACAACGAGTGCGAAACAGGTGCATTACACACACATTTAGTGCTATTTTATAAGATCTTGAGACAGTTTTGCAATGTAGATACACACCCTCGTGACATGAATTGCTTACTCCTGTAGCACCTACAGTCCAGGTTTAGAAAAGGACAGGACACAGAAGGTGCTACCATTACAAGTATTTACTAAACAGCAGGGTTGATGCAAGCAGTCAGAAGAAAGAGGCAGTTATTATTGAGCTTTAACTGGGATTCAGGGTGGACCAAGTGAAATATGCTAAAAATGTTCCCAGTGTAATTCGCCAACACTGGAACACATAGAGGAGGGACCACATAATGTCTGCTTTCGGTTCTGAGCAGGAATCTGCAGGCAGTGAAGGGGCTTTCTTATTTACAATTTAAGTTAGCCCAAAACAAAATCTTCATTTAAAGGGCCAATAGCCCTACTTTTGTTGAAGCATGATCCTGGCTGGGGGCCACCTGGAGCCTAATACCTAGATTCCAACACAATGGAGGCTACACAAAAGCACACAAGTATCACTTTACAAGTAAAGTACTTAAAAGAAATATTTGAGGCAGGTTTTTGACTTTGTTTACCCTTTCTATATAAGCTACATACATGTACTCTAAGGAGGTAGGCATATGTTAAGAGTGCATATCTGGGAGAAAGAAAAAGTATGGATTTAAAATGAAATGGTGCTGGGGCTGTCTGTATTTATAAAAATGTATTACTACACATAGGAATCCTTTTTAACAGCATTATACAACAAACTGAGAAAGAAAACAATAAGGTTCTAAACCCATGCCTTGCAGTTTGCAAGAGGCTTGTTGATATTGGTTCATAGCTCACTGTGCTACATTAGGATTGCAATTTATCTACTGAAAGTAATAAAGGATATGTGTCAAAATTAGTAACCCACTGACCTATCTACAAAACAATGACAATATGTGATTGGCATGTTACACGATGTGCTTTACAGGAGATGCATTAACCGTCTATGTAGCATAATGAGTCAAAACTGAAACTAGATAAAACACAGACCTCTCCAGCAACTGCATTAACCAGTAGAGTTTTCTGACCGTTACTATTATCCCCTCAGATTTCCTGGACACACAAAGATCTCTGCAGAGGGTATCTTAACCCCATAACATATTTTAAAATGCAGCCATTGCAATCAATTAAGCCAGAACAGATTTACTGTCACCTTTGTCCTTGTTGACAAGTTCTTTGCTGCAGAGTTTTTAAAAAGTGTAAGTTGACAGCCAGACTCTGGTTTGCATGACTCCGTGACTGCACCCACTTTCTGTTGTCACCAATTTGTGAGTTTTCACATCAATGAGGTCTCTGTAGTGGTTTCACGGTAAATTGGCCAAAAAGTGCATGTGATTCTAAGATCAGCACCCACTGGATAAAAGCCCAACAGAGCCATTAATTCCCCTAACTCCCCAGATTCTAACAGCACCATATGTAAAGGGCTGCACTCTGATGTGTACGAGCTAACCCTTAAAAATGTTTGAAATGTAAAACATTCAACAAACATCATGTTAGAATATGGTAAGGTTGCATTCAATATTTAAAAAAGTGTATTTCTTTACTATGTGTGTTTTTCTCTTTAATACTTCTAAATATTTGGAAAGGTTTTTTTTTAAAAGTGAGTGGTTTTAAGCATTAACTGAGAAACAGTCTCTCACATAGCAGGGGCAGCTACACTTTTGTGTATGAAATGCAGGCCAGTTCAACTACAATAAATAAATAAATATATGCTATGTACAAAACTTTCATTCCTGCATTGTGCCCCGAAATGTTGCTAGTATTTTCAGTTTTATATAGCGCGAAGTTGGCCCAAGGGCACTTGGGTCATGCACTTTGCATGAGCACCAGTTGCATTACACACAGACTCATTATTAAGATTTATTTTTAAGATTTGGGGAGATTAAGTGATTTGCCCTGGAGCCAGTATGTTGAGAATGCACAGCTTCGAAACATTTTACCTGGGGGTTAACACTGCCTATCTTCCCCCTGAGTCTCAATGAGAGAGCAGGGGAAGTTGTGCGTGCAGAGCGCAGTTTGGGTTAGATATACTATAATATAATTTTTCCAATAGGATCAGCCAATCCTGGGCTTACACTTCTGAATGCCCTCAAATTAGAGCGTGATCACAGCCTCTCACCCAGAGCCATTATATTAAATGCTGAATCGCAGACTGCAAATCACTGTATATTGTGACACCATTTCAAAAGCTTTTCTGGGGGCCGAACAAAAAAAAATATTTCTGTTTGCTTGGATTGGAACCCGGCTCCTCCGTTCCAAAGTCGGCAGCCCTGCCATTACACCACACCGCCTCTACAATACATTACAGGCTCCTGACATTAACAGAGCAAGCAGCAAGTTTACAAGCTCTGAGATCTGTAACCTGCAGCATTCCCAGCGTACCTGTTGCAGAATAGCTGCTCTTCCGTCTGGCGCTGCTCCTCGCACTTTGCCCTGAAAGTGACAGTTTTTACGCCGGTCACCTGCATATGTTTACGCATGAGGTTGAGGAATTGACTCTTGGTGTTGTGCTCGCTTTGCAAGTGTATGTGCACGCTGTAGGAAGGCCTTGTGCATGCGCGCGCACTCACACATGTTAGAGGGAATTATGGTTGTAACCGCTCCAACTGGGTTAGCAGCACACAACATTAAAGGAATTACGTTATATCGATTACTCATGCTACCAGTTGAACATGAGAATAAGTTGGAATATCACAAGTTATCTGGAAAAGCTTGTTATGAAATTTCAAGAGTACTCAAGAAAATGAAACTTCTAATCATTGAAGAGGTGAGCGTGGTCTCAAACTTAATGCTTGCCTTTGTACATTTAAGAATGCAACAGATTTTAAAAACAGATTATGATGTTCTATTTGGAGGAAAACATGTAATTCTATTCGGCGACCTACTACAACTTACTCCTCCAAAAGGGCAACCTGTTTTTAAAACACTTCTTCATGAAGACACTAAGAAATCTTTGGAAATGTCAACATTTGGTCTTATTTTGAATAGAAAGAACTTATTAAGAATATGCGACAAGCAAGTGATGAACATTATGGAAACATTCTTCAAGAGATAAGAATTGGTGTTTTAACAAAAGATGGAAAAGAAGCTTTACAAAGTCGGCTTTTAATGAACTTGTTTCCAAATGAAAACATAGCAACTGAAATAATGTACAGAAAAATTGGAGAAAAGAAGTCTACAGTTTGCCTAATGCCTACACTGCAAGAGTGTTGTACATTCAATCAAGAACTTTTGAAATTGGAAAAACAACCAATACTGAAAATGGAAGTTATCGATAAAATGGAACACGAAGGAGTTACTATTCTTCTCTCAGAGAAATTACAGTCAAAATTGGATTCTTTGGAAAAGTCGGTGTCTAAGACTGCAGGTTTAGAAAAGACTTTATATGTATGTGTGAAGTGTCGGGTAATTTTACGGCATAATTTGAATTTAGAAGAAGGTTTAGTAAATGGAGCAATGAGAAAAGTTGTTGATTTTGTAAATTTTCAGAACAGAGATGGAATTGAATTTTTGAAGATTAAATTTGATCATATTGAAGAGGTCAAACAGATTGGATGTTGTACTGTTCGTTTTTTGCTTGTAAAAGACTTGTATGTTCGTAGAAAACAGTTTCCTCTTTATATTGGAAGTACAGTGTTTAAAGAAGGCATGGCATATGTTGCATTGTCTCGAGTAAGGACATTATCTGGTTTGTATTTGATTGATTTTGATGAGAAAAAGATTAGTGCTGATGTAAATTGTGTAAGAGAGTACAATCGGTTAAGAAGACTTTATGCTTCTAACTTATGTGAATATCCCGTATATGAGAAATGTATAGTGTGTCCAAAACGAAAATAAGACAAATATTTCACTGAGATTCAAAAAAGAAAAGAATTCAAGAGAATGACCTTACCTGGCAAGACCTAACCTTACACTGTTGGCGGATTTTAATTTCCATCTGGATAAAGCCTTCTGTAAAGATACTCAAACCCTCCTGGAAACCCTGGTCTGCTGTGGCCTCCCACAGTTGGGCATGAGCCCCACCCATGTGGCGGGACATATACTAGATGGCATATTCTCTAACGATTCATGGATCAAGGTGGGAGAGCCCATACCTCTCTCCTGGTCAGATCATCATGCCATTCCTTTTAATCTTCAGACCTCGGTACTAGGCACTGTCCCAGCGAATAAAAGGAAAATGGAGAAAAAGAGAAATCTTAGCCTTATCAGTAAGGAGGCTCTCGCTAACTTTCTCAAAAATGATCAGTTCTCCATGCACCTTGATGCAAATCTAGCGGCAGCTGAACTTGCTAAGTGGCTTTTAGGAGCCATGGACACCTTAGCGCACATTAAGGAGCATTATGCAGCAAGGAAAAAGTCCTCTGCTCCATGGTTCTCTGATAGACTTAGAAAGCTGAGGCAATCCTGCCGAAAGCAAGAAAGGACTTGGCACCAGCTGGGAGAGAGCTACACAAACAGCGCCTGAGGGAATATAAAATGGCCATTACTGAGGAAAAAGGATCATATTATTCAAAGGTTACTGAAGCCATCAAGTCTCCTAGAGAGCTTTTTAATGTTATTAACTCTCTTATTTCCCTCCCGGTCTCTGATCTGACAGATATTTCTCAAGAGCTCTGTGACAGAATGGCTGACTTCTTCCGCACTAAAATTACAGATATATATTTCTCGTTGGAAACTTCCAATGCTGAGATTGCTTTATCTGTCCCTTCTAATGTGTCCCATCTCCACCCTAATGATTCAGTAATCACGGAGGAGGTACCTAGGCTACTTACCTTTCCTCTGATGTGTCCAGAACTCACGGATCGCCTGTTAGGGGGAATTACATCTGGGTCCCCATTGGACTCTTGCCCTCTGAAGGTGCTAAAAACAGGAAGGGAAGTTATTGTTCCCCACCTCACTTCAGTACTTAATGTAGCCATCTCCCTGGGGCAGTACCCCATCCCTTGGAAGACTGCGGTGGTCAAACCGCTTCTAAAAAAGCCTTCCTTGGACTCAGCAGAATTAAAGAATTATCGCCCAATCTCCCTGTTACCAGTCCCAGCCAAAATTCTGGAGAAGCACTTAAATTCTCATCTTAGCGCTTATTTAAGGGATCACCAGCTGCTTGATGGCTCGCAGCATGGTTTTAGAAGCTACCACAACACGGAGACAGCGCTAACTGCTGTATTCAACAACATCCATGAGCAGGTCGACGCAGGACATACAACGCTGTTGGTTCTTCTTGACCTTACCGCAGCCTTTGATACCCTGTCTCCTTTGAAGCTGGGGGAACGACTCGAGGAGATAGGGATTGGGGGCACGGCCCTCAAGCTACTTACTTCCTTCCTCAGTGATCGGGCACAGATAGTGAAAATGGGCCAATTCTACTCGGCTCCTAATCCTTTGGTATGTGGAGTTCCACTGGGCTCCTCTATGAGCCCGACCCTTTTTAATATTTATGCTGCCCCGCTGGCTAAGGTTGTAAGATCCTTTGGACTGGAGGTGTTGTCCTATGCTGACGACACTCAAATTATGTTGTCCCTCACCCACAGCATTAGGGAATCTGCAGCGAATTTTAAAAACTCTATGCAGGCAGTCTCCTCTTGGATAGTTAAAAATTATCTCAAACTTAACAGGGAAAAAAACGAGGTCCTGATCTTTGGAAACCAACAGAACATCTGGTCTAACGACTGTTGGCCAGACATGTTGGGTTGCTGTCCTTGTCCTGTATCCCATGGTAAAAATTTAGGGGTTATAGTGGACAACTCCCTTACTATGAGCATGCAGGTTAGCAGAACAGTGTCCACTTGCTTTGGGATCATTAGGATCCTCAGGAAAATTTCCCAGTTCCTTTCGTTTGCCTCACGAAAGCAGGCAGTGATTGCCTTAGTGATGTCCAGACTGGACTATTGTAATGCCCTCTATTTGGGCATTAACAAAGGCCTGGTGCGACGCTTGCAGCTGGCACAGAATGCTGCAGCTAGGCTGGTGATGGATCTTCCGAAATACCACTCAGTCTCGGCTTCTCTTATCATGCTGCATTGGCTTCCTTTGAATCAAAGAATTTTGTTTAAGACCCTGTGCCTGACCCACAATGCCTTCTATGGCCTAGGCCCTGATTCCATCAAAGGGCTGTTCCAATGCTATGCTCCTACTAAGCAGCTCAGATCGGCGAGTAAAAATTTGCTGACTATCTCAAGGTTTAAGAAGGCCAGATGGGGAGGCAGGGCTTTTTCCATTGCCGCTGCTAGGCTATGGAATTCCCTCCCTGATGCTCTCTCTGGACAAGTGTCACACTCCCTCTTCCGCAAGGCTTTGAAGACCTGGCTTTTTACACAGGCATCAGTTTGAGCATAGTATCTTGTTTCTGTATAATAGTCCCTCCGGTAGCGCCTTGACGCCCTTGGGCTAAGTTTGCGCTTTACAAATCTAATATTCATTCATTCATTCAATGATGAAACTGCAAAGAAAATGAAAATGGACACAGTTGATGATATTGTAGGATACCAGTTAGAAAATAGTTCAGGTATCAACTGCTATGCTAATGTAATTGTGAATGTTGTGTTTTATCTAGAGGATCTTCATCATGAAATTATGGAAAATTGAGAAAAAAGATTCTGTTCTTTACTACATTATATTTTTGAAAAGTTGATAACTGATAGAACTAAAATCCATACTGCTTCTGGCATTCGGCATCTTTTGGATATTTGTACTGGATCATTGAAATTTACATTGAATGTACAACAAGATGCACAAGAATTTCTTATGTTTATGCTTGCAACAAATGTGAAGAGTGTTCATTTTCTTCTACCACTGAAATAGACACTGAACGATTCATATATTTGACAATACCAGATTGCAAATCAGTGTCTTTTAACAAGTTACTAAAAACAGCTAATCAAGATATGAAATTTTCTCATTGTAAATCAGAAATGTTGTCAACATTATTTATAGAAAGATTTGGACAATATGTCATTTTAATGTTACAACGTTGTAAAGCAGATGGAAGAAAATTGGAAACCAAAATTAAAAACTTTGTGGCAAGTCAAATATCAATTTCTGGAAGAACTTTTAAAGCAGTGGCTATTATTTGATGGACCTACTACAACATCTGGACACTATACTGTGTATTTAAAGTGCAATAAAGGATGGACACATTGCAATGATGCTCATTTGGAATTCAAATGTAGGTTGCCTTTCGAATTACCTAATTCATATCTGATATTTTTGAAACCAAAGTTTTGAAAACATCATTCGGCCTATTGGGAAGATGTGAACACGAATTAATGAGTTTATTTTGGATATTTTCAATGCAAATGGATTTGGAAACATTATTCGGCATATTGGGAAGACGTGAACAATTGCTGTTTGGATTATTGTTTGTGCTAATTCTTATTGCATTTGCAAAATTGTGTTTGAAAGAAGTAGTTTATATATTTGATCTTTATATTATACGTGATGTAAATGAGAGCGTATATTTTAGAAAATGTACTTCAGAGAAAGAAATGAATTAATGTAGTTGAAGAATGTAATTTAGAAACTATAGATAGGTAAACAGATAGTTGAACTTGTTGTAAATATTTTCAATGCAGATTTGTTTGTTTTTTACAATCTCATTGATTGTATGTTTTTTTCCCTGCTGTTATATGATGATCTACATTGAAATCACTGTGTATGGTGAAATTCAGTAGAATCTGAGAACAGCAACAAAGGGAAACTGAATATGTTATGTAATTCTAAAATTATGTTGTGTTGTTAAAAGTATAATATTATATGCAATAACAGTTTTTCTTCTTTTTTACAGAAAGTAATACTAAAGTTCAGTTTACAACAAAACTACTGTAAAATTCTTTCACTGAGTTTTGTATCTTCTTTAATAAAAAAGGTAAGCTGAAGTAATGTAATAAGCATGATAATATGAACTAATGTTTACAGTCGCTTTTACTACACTCATCCATTTTTTCAAACACTACCCATGCATTCATCCATACAGTTAGGCACTATTCCCACACTCCTGCAATCACCCATGCACTATCCATGCAGTTCTCCAATCACCTAGCCTGTACCCATACAGTTATAATATCACCCAGACACTACCTATGTACTCCTCCAATCATCCAGGCACTATCTGTACACTCATGTAATCAGCTAGACATTACCCGTACACTCTTCCAATCACCCAGGTAGTACCTATACACTTCTCCAATTCCCTAAACATTACCCCTGCACTCATGCAATCACCCAGACACTACCCTTGCACTCTTTCAATCATCCAGGCAGTATCTATACAATGCTCTATTCACTCAGACAGTACACTTGCACTTATAAAATCACCCAGGCACTACCTGTGCACTCCTCCAATCACCCAGTCACTACCCCTACACTCATGCAATCAGCAAGACATTACCTCTACACTCATGCAATTACCCAGGCATTAAGTATGCATTCCTCTAATCCTCAGACATTATGCTTGGAGTCATGCAATCACTCTGACATCACCCCTGCAGTCATGTAATCATCCAGACATGACTCATGCACTCCTCCAAACACTTACACATTATCCCTGCACTCATACAATCACCCAGGCATTACCCAAGCACTCTCTCAATCACCCAGGCACTACCCTTGCACTCTTCCAATCACCCAGGCACTATCGCTGTACTCATGCAACTACCCAGCCAGTACCTATGCACTTATAAAATCACCCAGGCACTACCTCTACACTGATGCAATCAGCTAGACATTAGCTCTACACTCATGCAATTACCCAGGCATTACCTATGCACTCCTCTAATCCCTCAGACATTACCCCCGCACTCATGCAATCACTTAGGCATTATCTATGCATTCTTCCAATGATGCAGACATTACCCTTGCACTCATACTATCACCTAGCTATTACCCATGCAGTCCTTCAATCACTCAGGCAGTACCCATGCACTTATAGAATCATCCAGGCACTGCCTATGCACTCATGCAATCACCCAGACACTACTTATGCACTCCTGCAATCACCCAGGAACTACCACTACAGTCATGCAACCACCCAGACATTACTGTTGCACTCATGCAATCACTCAGGCACTTGCTATGCACTCAAAGAATAACTCAGGCACAACTCTTGCACTGCTGCAATCATCCAGGCACTATCCATGCACTCCTCCAATCATCCAGCCAGTATCCATGCACTTAAATAATCACCCAGCCACTACTAATACACTTTTCCAATCACCCAGGCACTACCACTACACTCATGCAATGACCCAGACATTACTCTTGCACTCATGCAATCACTTAGGCGTTACCCATGCACTCCTCCAATGAGCCAAACATTACCCCTGCACTCATGCAATCTCCTAGCTATTACCCTTGCAGTCCTTCAATCACTCGGGCTGTACCCATGCACTTATAAAATCATCCAGGCACTACTTATGCACTCATGCACTAACACAGGCATGATTGATGCACTCCTCAATGCACCTAGGCATTACCCATGCATTCCTCTAATCAGCCATGCACTATCTATGTACTCCTTCAATTACGCAGGCACCACTCTTGCACTCATCCAATAACTCAAGCACTACCGCTGTACTTATATAATTACTCAGGCAATATCCATACACTTATAAAAACATGCAGACACTACCTATGCACTCATGCATTCACCCAGGCACTACCTATGCACTCCTACATTTACCCAGACACTACCCATGCACTCATGCAATCACTCAGGCACCTCCCATGCACTCATACATGCACTCAGGTACTTCTGCTGCACTTATTCAATCACCCAAGCACTATCTATGCAGTCTTCCAATCATCCAGGCACTACCCATACACTCATGAAATCACCCAGGTTCTACTCATGCACTCCTCCAATCACCCAGGAACTACCCATGCACTCCTCCATGCACCCAGGCACTACCCATACACTCTTCCATGCACCCAGGCATTACCCATGCACTCCTCCAATCACCCAGATATTACCCCTGCACTCATACAATCACCCTGATATTACCCATGCACTCCTCCATGCACCCAGGCATTACCCATGCACTCCTTCAATCATCCAGACATTACCCCTCCACTCATGCAATCACACCGGCATTATCCATGCACTCCTTCAATCACTCAGGCACTACCCCTGCAGTCATGTAATCACCCAAGCACTACCTATGCACTCATGGAATAACCAGGTCACTACCCTTGCACTCCTTCTGTCATCCAGGCACTACCTATACACTCCTCTAATCACCCAGGCACTATCTCTGCACTCCTCCAATCAACCAGGCATTACCCCTGCATTCATGCAATCACCCAGGCATTACCCATGCACTCCTTCAATCACATCATCAAAAACCCATCTTGGTGAAAGACAAGAACAGAAGCCGGATCTCCAAACACGGAACCAGACCAAGAGAAGAGCACCAGGAGACAAAAGAGCCCCAACGCGCACCAAAGTTCTCAAGTGTCGAAGGCCGACGCGACAATCGAATGCCACAGGCCACCACAGAAGAACAGCCCAAAGATGCCAACGACAGCCGCCCAAGAGCCAGGCCATCAGATGCAAGCAACAAACACAGGGCAAAGACAGGTGCGGACACAGAAGCGGAGGCGGAGTCAAGAGAAGCCGGCCAAACCCGCCCCCGCATCAGCAGGAGCGGAAATCAAACGCAGCGAGGCCAAAAAGGAGCAACCAACAACACAGACACCTTCACCCCCCCCAAATCCGCTGCAGCACCCTCAGGAGGAGAGAAATAGGAGGGAAGGCATACAGAAAGCCCAAAGGCCAAGAAAATGAGAGAGCAACCCCCAAGCCTGAGGACAGACCACCACGGAACAAAACCGGGGGAGAAGAGCGCCCTGAGGGGAAGCAAAAAAGACCGATCCAGAGGGCCTCTAACCGAAGACAAAGGTCCCGGAATAGGGGAACAGACAGATGGCACAAAACAGAGGACGGGAGGAAGCGGCCTAAGCCGCCCGCAGGAAAACTCAGATGCCCCTGAACACAAACAGCCCTCAATGCCAATAGTTTGCCCAGACTCAAATCACAGAAGACAGCAGGTACAGAGATGCGCACCTGGACCCCCCCATGAAGGCACAAGGAACAACAAGCCACCTGAAAGCCGACGCAAACCAACAGACTCGTTGGCCACCAAGGACCCCAATGCGGCCCCCCAACCCCAAGGACAGGCGTCCGAGGCCAACAAGAGGAGAGAAGGAAGCAGAAAACACACTCGCACACCAGGTCGGGAGAGCAAAGCCACCAGGCCAAAGATGGAACCAGAACAGGGGAGAGAGGAACCAGAGCCACGCAACCCGCATGGGAAGAGACCCAATGAGTCAACAGAAGAACCACCAAGGACCGGAGGGGCAGGCGAGCCCAAGGAACCACAACTGTGGTGGCAGCCACCAACCCCCGGACCTGCAACCAACCCCGAGTCGGGGCAGAAGGGTGACCCAGCAGGACCCGCAGAAGAGCCAACAGGGTAGAGAACCGAGCCGGAAGGAGAAAAACAGCCCCGCACAGCGACGAACAGGCCTCCGATAAACCAAAGTCCCCGAACAGGAACCAGATGAGAAAGGCCAGATCCAACATGAACCCCATAACCTGGATCAAGGCCATCAACGCCACCACCGCCAGAAGAGCCCCAAGGAGGGTGGAAGCAGAAACCAGACAAAAGCAACACAGGTAAACACAGGGAAACCCAGACTCAGCAAAACCCCCACAGCAGGAGCCAACACCGTGGAAAAACCCGCGGAGCAGAAGAGAGGCCGAAAAGGCAACACCAGAAACCGGTAATGGAACACATCCACCACAAACCGCAGGAACCGATGACCCGCCGAATGGACAGGAACGGGAAAACAGGCGACTTCCAAATCCAGGGAAGCCAAAAATCGCCCACCAGGATGAGGGGAACGACGGACTGCAATGGTCAACCAAAATGACCCAGTCGCACCAATAAGTACAAAGCCCGGGAACCCAGAATCGAGCTGAAGGAATCAACGGGCGCCTGAACCAGGACCAGAAAGGAACAGAACCCCAGGTCCCGCACCGCCATCGAAACCAGCACAACAGTGCCCCGTGACAAAAACAGGTCAACACCAGAGAACATGGCAGATCACAACACGGGGCCTATGGACAATGGGGTAACCCGAAAACAGTCCAAAAGGGGGACGGCCCCAGAACGGAATCTGGCAACCAAGACCAATGACCGACAGGCCCCACCAGTCGGAAATCAGACCGGACCAACGAACCAGGAACAAAGGAGCCCAGCCCCCAAATGTAGCAACAGTGCCAACAATGCAGACAGGAATTCACAACCAGTGAAACACCAGGACTGGAACACACAAAAACTTGAGGAAGAGACTGCAACCATAATCACCAGGCAACGGTGACTCCACCAGGGCATAACACTAAGTGACCAACAACCAGGGGCAGCCGCAGGCGCAGTATAGGCCGGGAACCAATGGAACCCAGCCCCCCGACCACGAGCCCGACCACGAAAAGGCTGAGAAGAAGACAGAGTACCCGGAAACTCCAGAACATGGAAAAAGACAAGTACCCCTGCAGAAACCGCCCTGGAGAAAGCAAAAAAAGCCCGGGACCCACAAAAAGGAAGGCAACGGACCAAAGAGTCTGAGCAGCGTGAAGGCACCAAGCGCGGTCCAGAGAGACCTCCCACCAGCCACCGCCACCCCTGCAGCCGAGGAGAAGGCCCACAAGGAACCAAAAGACACATCCGAGAGGAACAGTGCCAAGACCTCCATCTGAGCCAACAAAGGAGAAGGGTCCCCCTGAACCAGCAAACAAGCAAACAATTCCCCAAAATCCAGCAGAAGGACCTGTGAGGCAAAGGCCGCAGAAGTGCCAGCACGCACCCCAAAATGAGAAGCCTTAGATGACAAAAGAGAACCGACTTTGGGAACCCGAGGAAACAGGGTGTCAAAGTCTCCCAGGAGATACAGCTTCCCCAGAAAGTGAGGAATTCCCTGCATATCAACTTCAAGCCATTCCTTAGACAGCATATCCCTCAGGACAGCATGGAAGGGAAGGTCATCCACCACAGAGGAACAATACTGGGAGGAAAACCCCTCATCCGAAAATGAGATAGGGCCAAAACTAAGTACCCCCCAATATGGACCAGTATGTCCGAAAGAACCTTGCCCTGGACGTACTTCCCTTAGGGGAATTGTCCATGTCCTCCATATCATCCGCAGGCACCAGCAGCGCAGGCTGGACATGCAAATCAGCCTCAGAAACCTGCAAAATGTCATCCACTTGCAGGTCCTGGACATAATGCCGCACGGACACCGCCAATGCAGGCACCGGAGAGGAAGCCACAGCACCCAGGGCCAGAGGAAAAAGGAGTAAACCACACAGGAAAAATTCCAAACACACAAAAAGGAAGCGCCCAGCAACTCCCATGATATACTGCCCCCAATCAACCAAGTCGTGAGACGAGAGACTTGGAAAATCATCAAAAGGGCAGCCCTGCAGTCTCCACCCACAGCCATAGACACACAACATGGCCACGGGGGCCGGACGCTGCTGGAAACCCCCAGCGCCGGAACGACCCGGGCCAGGACATCAGGAGAGCTCCCCACCCCAGCCCAGCACATGCGCGGGGAGCGTCCTGACCCAGGAGCAGGAGCACGGCCGACCGGAGCACCGGAACGGCCACGCAGAAACAAAAAACAAAAGTTCAAAGTAAACAACACAATGAAAGACCTTCAACAAAGTAGGTTTTGTTTTTAAAAACTCACGGCACCGCAACACATCCCGCAGAAAACCGGAAACAGCAAACAGGATACACGGAGCACCAGCGTTCCGACCGCCGTCGGAGCAAGAAAAAAACAGGCATGGCGGTGGGTGGGAGGGGTTTATATGACCTTTGACTTTTGGTTTCTGGCGTTTTGATTGGCTGGTTGGAGGCAGGACTGCCTCACTTTGTAAGGACTGGGACAAGGAGGACCCATGAGGGGGTAATGCACTGCTGCAATCATCCGGGCACTATCCATGCACTCCTCCTATCATCCAGCCAGTATCCATGCACTTTAAAAATCACCCAGCCACTACTAATACACTTTTCCAATCACCCAGGCACTACCACTACACTCATGCAATGACCCAGACATTACTCTTGCACTCATGCAATCTGCCAGACATTACTCATGCACTCCTTCAATTACCTATACATTACCCCTGCACTCATTCAATCACTTAGGCGTTACCCATGCACTCCTCCAATAATCCAGACATTATTACCCCTGCACTCATGCAATCACCTAGCTATTACCCATGCAGTCCTTCAAACGCTCAGGCTGTACCCATGCACTTATAAAATCATCCAGGCACTACCTATGCACTCATGCATTCACCCAGGCACGATTGATGCACTCCTCTATGCACCTAGGCATTACCCATGCACTCCTCTAATCAGCCATGCAGTATCCATGTACTCCTTCAATCACCCAGGCACTACTCTTGCACTCCTCCAATAACTCAGGCACTACTGCTGTACTCATATAATTAGCCAGGCAATGCCTATGTACTTATAAAATCAGCCAGGCACTACCTCTACAGTCATGCTATTAGCTAGACATTACCCCTACATGCATGCAATTACCCAGGCATTACCTATGGATTCCTCTAATCCCATAGACATTACCCCTGCACTCATGGAATCACCAATGTATTACCTATCCACTGCTCCAATCACCCAGGCACTACTCATGCACTCCTGCAATCACCCAGGAACTAATGCTACACTCATGCAACCACCCAGACATTACTCTTGCACACATGCAATCACCCAGGCACTAGCTATGCACTCATAGAATAACCCAGGCACTACTCTTGCACTGCTGCAATCACCCAGGCATTATCCATGCACTCCTCTAATCATTCAGCCAGTACCCATGCACCTAACAAATCACCCAGGCACTACTTATACACCCTTCAAATCACCCAGGCACTACCACTACAGTCATGCAATGACCCAGACATTACTCTTGCACACATGCAATCACCCAGGTAGTACTTATGCACTCTTCCAATCACCCAGACACTACCTATACACTACTCCAATCATCCAGGCACTACCACTACACTCATATAACCATTCAGACATTACTCTTGCACTCATACAATCACCCAGCCGTTAGCTATGCACTCATAGAATAACCCAGGCACTACTCTTGCACTGCTGCAATCATCCAGGCAGTATCCATGCACTCCCCCAATCATCCAGCCAGTACCCATGCACTTAAAAAATCACCCAGGCACTACTTATACACTTTTCCTTTCACCCAGGCACTACCACTACAGTCATGCAACAAACATCACATTACTCATGCCCTCCTCCAATTACCTATACATTACCCATGCACTCATGCAATCACTTAGGCATTACACATGCACTCCTCCAATGACCCAGACATTTACCCTGCACTCATGCAATCACCTACCTATTACCCATGCAGCCCTTCAATCACTCAGGCAGTACTCATGCACTTATAAAATCATCCAGGTACTTCTTATGTCCTCATGCATTAACCCAGGCACTACTTATGCACTTCTGCAATCACCCAGGAACTACCACTACACTCATGCTACCACCCAGACATTATTCTTGCACTCATGCAATCACCCAGGCACTAGCTATGCACTCATACAATAACCCAAGCAGTACTCTTGCATTGCAGCGATCATCCAGGCATTACCCATGCACTTCTCCAATCACCCAGACATTACCCCTGCACTCATGCAATCACGCAGGCATTATCCATGCATTCCTTCAATCAGCCAGACATTACCCCAGCACTCATACAATCACCCAGGCATTACCCATGCAATCCATCAATCACTCAGACAGTGCCGATGCACTCATCCAATCACCCAGACATTACCCCTGCACTTATGCAATCACCCAGGCATTACCCATGCACTCCTTCAATCACTCGGGCAGTACCCATGCACTTATAAAATCATCCAGACATTACCTATGCACTCATGGAATCACAGAGGTAGTACTGATGCACTCGTGGATACACCTAGGCATTACCCATGCACTCCTCTAATCAGCCATGCACTATCTATGTACTCCTTCAATTACGCAGGCACTACTCTTGCACTCATCCAATAACTCAAGCACTACCACTGTACTTATATAATTACCCAGGCAATATCCATACACTTATAAAAACATGCAGACACTACCTATGCACTCATGCAATCACCCAGGCACTACCTATGCACTCATGCAAAAACCCAAGCACTACCCATGCACTCCTCCAACCACCCAGACACTACCCATGCACTTATGCAATCACCCAAGCACTATCTATGCAGTCTTCCAATCAACCAGGCACTACCCATACACTCATGAAATCGCCCAGGTTCTACTCATGCACTCCTCCAATCACACAGGAACTACCCATGCACTCCTCCATGCACCCAGGCACTACCCATACACTCTTCCATGCACCCAGGCATTACCCATGCACTCCTCCAATCACCCAGATATTACCCCTGCACTCATACAATCACCCTGACATTACCCATGCACTCCTCCATGCACCCAGGCATTACCCATGCACTCCTTCAATCACCCAGACATTACCCCTCCACTCATGCAATCACACAGGCATTATCCATGCACTCCTTCAATCACTCAGGCACTACCCCTGCAGTCATGTAATCACCCAAGCACTACCTATGCACTCATGGAATAAGTCAGTCACTACCCTTGCACTCCTTCAGTCATCCAGGCACTACCTATGCACTTCTCTAATCACCCAGGCACTATCTCTGCACTCCTCCAATCACCCTGGCATTACCCCTGCATTCATGCAATCACCCAGGCACTACCCATGCACTCCTTCAATCACTCAGGCAGTGCCCATGCACTCCTCCAATCACCCAGACATTACCCCTGCACTTATGCAATCACCCAGGGATTACACATACACTGCTTTAATCACTCAGGCAGTACCCATGCACTTATGAAATCACTCAGTCACTACTTATGCACTCCTGCAATCACCCAGGAACTACCACTACAGTCATGCAACCACCCAGACATTACTGTTGCACTCATGCAATCACTCAGGCACTTGCTATGCACTCATAGAATAACTCAGGCACAACTCTTGTCTTGTTACTTACCAGTAATCTTCATTACCCCGATTAGGGTCCTCCTCATCCCAGTCCTTACAAAGTGAGGCAGTCCTGCCTCCAACCAGCCAAACAAAACACCAGAAACCAAAAGTCAAAGGTCATATAAACCCCTCCCACCCACCGCCATGCCTGTTATCAACAAGTCCCAGACACAAACACAGCAGGAGGGAGGGAGGGAAGAGGACTGGGACGAGGAGGACCCTAATCAGGGTAATGAAGATTACCGGTAAGTAACAAGACATTACCCCCTCATGGGTCCTCCTCGTCCCAGTCCTTACAAAGTGAGGAACTCAGAAGCAGAGAACCAGGAAGAAAAAATGCAGGACACCAGGGATCCATGCAGAAAATACAAAACTGTAATCAAACAAATGATCAACGATAGCAGCGTTCAGAATGCCAACAGCAAAACTGTCAACAGATGCACGTAAAACACCAAGTCGACAATGCCGAACAAATGTTTGATGGGACCGCTAAGAGGCCGCACTACAAAAGCTCCAGGACAGAGACCCCCGCCACCTCAGCCCAGGAAGCAGACACACAACGTGTCGAACGACCCGGCACCAGAGACGGAGGAGGCAGACCCACAAGATAGGCAGACCGCCAAACGCACAGAGCAAGTGAAGGCGGAAGGAGAAAACAACCAACCCCGAGCCACACCCCCACAGGAGACAAGCAGGGCAGGAGAAAGACGAAACCCCAAGGCATGGAGGATGAAAAACCAAAAGGTGCGAACAGCCAAGGATGAAGGAACAAAGGAATCCCCATCGCCAGGCAAATAAGGAAGGAACCACCTCCAGCTGCAAATGCAACACGGAGGAAACCCAGGGAGAAAAACCGGGCGCAGCCTCAAAACAACCCCATCCACCAGAAACTACAAAGAAGGGAAGGAGAGAAGCAAAGCACCCAACTCACCCAACCGAAGCGCGGAGGTGACGGTCAACAAAAAAGACACCATTGTGGACAACCACAACAAACATCCTCCAACAAAGGCACAAAAGGGGGCAACAGCAGACCCCGCAAAACAATAGGCAAACCCAAGAAGGCACAACCACAGGAGAGACCAGACGTAGAAGCCGAAAACTACGCAGAATCCGACTCACCAAAGGAGCAACTACCTCCAAAGAGGCCCCGAGACCCCGACAAGCCTGAACCGCACCCCAATGAGCAGACAAGGCGGAAGGGGAAAAGGCCATCAAAAATCCATCTTGGTGAAAGACAAGAACAGAAGCTGGATCTCCAAACACGGAACCAGACCAAGAGAAGAGCACCAGGAGACAAAAGAGCCCCAACGCGCACCAAAGTTCTCAAGTGTCGAAGGCCGACCCGACAATCGAATGCCACAGGCCACCAAAGAAGAACAGCCCAAAGACGCCAACGACAGCCGCCCAAGAGCCAGGCCGTCAGATGCAAGCGAAAAACACAGGGCAAAGACAGGTGCGAACACAGAAGCGGAGCCGGAGTCAAGAGAAGCCGACCAAACCCGCCCCCTCCGCATCAGCAGGAGCGGAAATCAAAAGCAGCGAGGCCAAAACGGAGCAACCAGCAACACAGACACCTTCACCCCCCCCCCAAATCCGCTGCAGCACCCTCAGGAGGAGAGAAATAGGAGGGAAGGCATACAGAAAGCCCGAAGGCCAAGGAAACGAGAGAGCAACCCCCAAGCCTGAGGACAGACCACCACGGAACAAAACCGGGGGAGAAGAGCGCCGTGAGGGGAAGCAAAAAAGACCGATCCAGAGGACCTCGAACCGAAGACAAAGGTCCCGGAATAGGGGAACAGACAGACGGCACAAAACAGAGGATGGGAGGAAGCGGCCCAAACCGCCCGCAGGAAAACTCAGACGCCCCTGAACACAAACAGCCCTCAATGCCAACAGTTCGCCCAGAGTCAAATCACGGAAGACAGCAGGTACAGAGATGCGCACCTGGACCCCTCCATGAAGGCGCAAGGAACAACAAGCCACCTGAAACCCGGCACAAATCAACAGACTCGTTGGCCACCAAGGACCCCAATGCGGCCCCCCAACCCCAAGGACAGGCGTCCGAGGCCAACAAGAGGAGAGAAGGAAGCAGAAAACACACCCCCACACCAGGTCGGGAGAGCAAAGCCACCAGGCCAAAGAAGGAACTAGAACAGGGGAGAGAGGAACCAGAGCCACGCAATCCGCTATTACCCTTGCAGTCCTTCAATCACTCAGGCTGTACCCATGCACTTATAAAATCATCCAGGCACTACTTATGCACTCATGCATTAACACAGGCATGATTGATGCACTCCTCAATGCACCTAGGCATTACCCATGCACTCCTCTAATCAGCCATGCACTATCTATGTACTCCTTCAATTACGCAGGCACCACTCTTGCACTCATCCAATAACGCAAGCACTACCGCTGTACTTATATAATTACCCAGGCAATATCCATACACTTTTCACAACATGCAGACACTACCTATGCACTCATGCAATCACCCAGTCACTACCTATGCACTCATGCAATAACCCAAGCACTACCCATGCACTCCTCCAATCACCCAGGCACTACCCATGCACTCATGCAATCACTCAGGCACTACCCATGCACTCATACATGCACTCAGGTACATCTGCTGCACTTATGCAATCACCCAAGCACTACCTATGCAGTCTTCAAATCATCCAGGCACTACCCGTACACTCCTCCAATCACCCAGCAACTACCCATGCACTCCTCCATGCACCCAGGCACTATCCATGCACTCTTCCATGCACCCAGGCATTACCCATGCACTCCTCCAATCATCCAGATATTACCCCTGCACTCATACAATCACCCTGACATTATCCATGCACTCCTCCATGCACACAGGCATTACCCATGTACTCCTTCAATCACCCAGACATTACCCCTCCACTCATGCAATCACACAGGCATTACCCATGCACTCCTTCAATCGCTCAGGCACTACCCCTGCAGTCATGTAATCACCCAAGCACTACCTATGCACTCATGGAATAACCCAGGCACTACCCTTGCTCTCCTTCAGTCACCCATGCAGTATCCATGCACTCCTCCAATCACCCAGCAACTACCCATGCACTTATAAAATCATCCAGGCACTACCTATGCACTCCTCTAATCACCCAGGCACTATCTCTGCACTCCTCCAATCACCCAGGCATTACTCCTGCATTCATGCAATCACCCAGGCATTACCCATGCACTCCTTCAATCACTCAGGCAATGCCCATGCACTCCTCTAATCATCCAGACATTACCCCTGCACTTATGCAATCACCCAGGCATTACACATGCACTCCTTTAATCACTCAGGCAGTACCCATGCACTTATAAAATCATCCAGGCACTATCTATGCACTTATGCAATCACACAAGCACTACTAATACACTCCTTGAAGCACCTACACATTACTCATGCACTCTTACAATCACCGAGGCATTACACATGTATTCATGCAATCACACATGCACTTCTGCAATCACACATGCACTACCCTTACACTTCTCCATATATTCCACTTTGCACAATTCATACAACACTTACAAATTTGTCTATTTTTAACCAAATAGGCAATTCTGAAAAGAACCATTTTTTTTCTTCTTTTTTTGTTTTATATTTTGTTTGTGTTTTTTTAACTCTTTTTTTAATTTTGTTGGTGTTTTTTTGTTAAAAAAATGAAAAATAAACAGAACCAACAGTAAAAACATTGAAAAAATTATGCAATTAAAAGTCATTGCATAAACAACAACAACAACAAAAAATGAACACTGGTGGTTCTTAATGGCAACCAGGATAGCATTCACTGATTGCTCACCAACACATAAGGTCTTCTTACATTTTATACAATGCTGCTCCACTCTAGCAAAGTCAGGGAAGATGTTTGTTGGAGCAGTTGTTGTGCCAGCAGATGAGGTGCTGGGTCCAGCAGTGTTCTCCTCAGTTGACTGCTTTTGTTGTTCACGTCGCAGTTTTTCTCTTGCGAGACACCGAGGGTGCATTGCCTGTAAATGCTTCAGCATAGATGATGTCCCTAAAGAATATTTTTTTTCTGACCCTCGTGAGAGGACCTTTTCACAAATGGTGCATGTCACCTTACGGGCATTCACCTTTTTCTCCCCAGGTAGTATGAAGAAAAATGCCTACACAATACTCTCATACCGGACTTTGATGGGTTCATCCAAGTCTTCTTCCTCTTCAGGTGGAAGCTGCAGTGGTGGATTTCCTGCTGCCATTTTTCGATGCACGGCTGAATTTCTCTGGTTTTGTATGAGTGAAATGCCCACATAACTATAACGTCCCTGAAACCTGTGGTTTTTTCAGTGAATTTCAAAGGGTTTTTAAATGCTAATCTCTAACTATAACGTCCCTGAAACCTATGGTTTTTTCTGTGAATTCATATATATATATATATATATATATATATATATATATATATCCAATCGAAAAGCACCCAAAATTGAAAGCACCACACATCGTCGTGTGAAATCCTTTATTTCGCTGGGTAGCAGAGCGGCAACATCACTAGTCACAGCATGGAATCTCACCAAACTCCGTACGTGTTTCGGGCGTGCATTTGCCCTTGTTCACCGGCTTGGCTTCCACAGAGAGAGGCAGCAATGGTTGATATTGCACTCGTGATCAATTTATGTATCCCGCCCCCATGGGCGTGTGCAAAGTGCATTTTGGTCATTGGAGTTCAATTGTTGAAATCAATCCTCAGTGGGTGCCGCAATCTTCTCCGTAATAAAAGTTTTTAAAACATCATAGTTGGCTGCTGTCAACTCGCAAGGCTGCCGCTTCTGCTTAGTACTTCCCAAGGAAACGGAACACGACGTTCCACTTGTGCCATGATGATCATGGCGCTGGACCTGCATCGTTCGCAGTGGGGTGCCTTCGCGACCTGGATGGGCCGCTATATATCCAATCGAAAAGCACCCAAAATTGAAAGCACCACACATCGTCGTGTGAAATCCTTTATTTCGCTGGGTAGCAGAGCGGCAACATCACTAGTCACAGCATGGAATCTCACCAAACTCCGTACGCGTTTCGGGCGTGCATTTGCCCTTGTTCACCGGCTTGGCTTCCACAGAGAGAGGCAGCAATGGTTGATATTGCACTCGTGATCAATTTATGTATCCCGCCCCCATGGGCGTGTGCAAAGTGCATTTTGGTCATTGGAGTTCAATTGTTGAAATCAATCCTCAGTGGGTGCCGCAATCTTCTCCGTAATAAAAGTTTTAAAAACATCATAGTTGGCTGCTGTCAACTCGCAAGGCTGCCGCTTCTGCTTAGTACTTCCCAAGGAAACGGAACACGACGTTCCACTTGTGCCATGATGATCATGGCGCTGGACCTGCATCGTTCGCAGTGGGGTGCCTTCGCGACCTGGATGGGCCGCTATATATCCAATCGAAAAGCACCCAAAATTGAAAGCACCACACATCGTCGTGTGAAATCCTTTATTTCGCTGGGTAGCAGAGCGGCAACATCACTAGTCACAGCATGGAATCTCACCAAACTCCGTACGCGTTTCGGGCATGCATTTGCCCTTGTTCACCGGCTTGGCTTCCACAGAGAGAGGCAGCAATGGTTGATATTGCACTCGTGATCAATTTATGTATCCCGCCCCCATGGGCGTGTGCAAAGTGCATTTTGGTCATTGGAGTTCAATTGTTGAAATCAATCCTCAGTGGGTGCCGCAATCTTCTCCGTAATAAAAGCTTTTAAAACATCATAGTTGGCTGCTGTCAACTCGCAAGGCTGCCGCTTCTGCTTAGTACTTCCGAAGGAAACGGAACACGACGTTCCACTTGTGCCATGATGATCATGGCGCTGGACCTGCATCGTTCGCAGTGGGGTGCCTTCGCGACCTGGATGGGCCGCTATATATCCAATCAAAAAGCACCCAAAATTGAAAGCACCACACATCGTCGTGTGAAATCCTTTATTTTGCTGGGTAGCAGAGCGGCAACATCACTAGTCACAGCATGGAATCTCACCAAACTCCGTACGCGTTTCGGGCGTGCATTTGCCCTTGTTCACCGGCTTGGCTTCCACAGAGAGAGGCAGCAATGGTTGATATTGCACTCGTGATCAATTTATGTATCCCGCCCCCATGGGCGTGTGCAAAGTGCATTTTGGTCATTGGAGTTCAAGTGTTGAAATCAATCCTCAGTGGGTGCCGCAATCTTCTCCGTAATAAAAGTTTTTAAAACATCATAGTTGGCTGCTGTCAACTCGCAAGGCTGCCGCTTCTGCTTAGTACTTCCCAAGGAAACGGAACACGACGTTCCACTTGTGCCATGATGATCATGGCGCTGGACCTGCATCGTTCGCAGTGGGGTGCCTTCGCGACCTGGATGGGCCGCTATATATCCAATCGAAAAGCACCCAAAATTGAAAGCACCACACATCGTCGTGTGAAATCCTTTATTTCGCTGGGTAGCAGAGCGGCAACATCACTAGTCACAGCATGGAATCTCACCAAACTCCGTACGCGTTTCGGGCGTGCATTTGCCCTTGTTCACCGGCTTGGCTTCCACAGAGAGAGGCAGCAATGGTTGATATTGCACTCGTGATCAATTTATGTATCCCGCCCCCATGGGCGTGTGCAAAGTGCATTTTGGTCATTGGAGTTCAAGTGTTGAAATCATTCCTCAGTGGGTGCCGCAATCTTCTCCGTAATAAAAGTTTTTAAAACATCATAGTTGGCTGCTGTCAACTCGCAAGGCTGCCGCTTCTGCTTAGTACTTCCCAAGGAAACGGAACACGACGTTCCACTTGTGCCATGATGATCATGGCGCTGGACCTGCATCGTTCGCAGTGGGGTGCCTTCGCGACCTGGATGGGCCGCTATATATCCAATCGAAAAGCACCCAAAATTGAAAGCACCACACATCGTCGTGTGAAATCCTTTATTTCGCTGGGTAGCAGAGCGGCAACATCACTAGTCACAGCATGGAATCTCACCAAACTCCGTACGCGTTTCGGGCGTGCATTTGCCCTTGTTCACCGGCTTGGCTTCCACAGAGAGAGGCAGCAATGGTTGATATTGCACTCGTGATCAATTTATGTATCCCGCCCCCATGGGCGTGTGCAAAGTGCATTTTGGTCATTGGAGTTCAATTGTTGAAATCAATCCTCAGTGGGTGCCGCAATCTTCTCCGTAATAAAAGTTTTTAAAACATCATAGTTGGCTGCTGTCAACTCGCAAGGCTGCCGCTTCTGCTTAGTACTTCCCAAGGAAACGGAACACGACGTTCCACTTGTGCCATGCTGATCATGGCGCTGGACCTGCATCGTTCGCAGTGGGGTGCCTTCGCGACCTGGATGGGCCGCTATATATCCAATCGAAAAGCACCCAAAATTGAAAGCACCACACATCGTCGTGTGAAATCCTTTATTTCGCTGGGTAGCAGAGCGGCAACATCACTAGTCACAGCATGGAATCTCACCAAACTCCGTACGCGTTTCGGGCGTGCATTTGCCCTTGTTCACCGGCTTGGCTTCCACAGAGAGAGGCAGCAATGGTTGATATTGCACTCGTGATCAATTTATGTATCCCGCCCCCATGGGCGTGTGCAAAGTGCATTTTGGTCATTGGAGTTCAATTGTTGAAATCAATCCTCAGTGGGTGCCGCAATCTTCTCCGTAATAAAAGTTTTTAAAACATCATAGTTGGCTGCTGTCAACTCGCAAGGCTGCCGCTTCTGCTTAGTACTTCCCAAGGAAACGGAACACGACGTTCCACTTGTGCCATGATGATCATGGCGCTGGACCTGCATCGTTCGCAGTGGGGTGCCTTCGCGACCTGGATGGGCCGCTATATATCCAATCGAAAAGCACCCAAAATTGAAAGCACCACACATTGTCGTGTGAAATCCTTTATTTCGCTGGGTAGCAGAGCGGCAACATCACTAGTCACAGCATGGAATCTCACCAAACTCCGTACGCGTTTCGGGCATGCATTTGCCCTTGTTCACCGGCTTGGCTTCCACAGAGAGAGGCAGCAATGGTTGATATTGCACTCGTGATCAATTTATGTATCCCGCCCCCATGGGCGTGTGCAAAGTGCATTTTGGTCATTGGAGTTCAATTGTTGAAATCAATCCTCAGTGGGTGCCGCAATCTTCTCCGTAATAAAAGCTTTTAAAACATCATAGTTGGCTGCTGTCAACTCGCAAGGCTGCCGCTTCTGCTTAGTACTTCCGAAGGAAACGGAACACGACGTTCCACTTGTGCCATGATGATCATGGCGCTGGACCTGCATCGTTCGCAGTGGGTGCCTTCGCGACCTGGATGGGCCGCTATATATCCAATCGAAAAGCACCCAAAATTGAAAGCACCACACATCGTCGTGTGAAATCCTTTATTTCGCTGGGTAGCAGAGCGGCAACATCACTAGTCACAGCATGGAATCTCACCAAACTCCGTACGCGTTTCGGGCGTGCATTTGCCCTTGTTCACCGGCTTGGCTTCCACAGAGAGAGGCAGCAATGGTTGATATTGCACTCGTGATCAATTTATGTATCCCGCCCCCATGGGCGTGTGGAAAGTGCATTTTGGTCATTGGAGTTCAATTGTTGAAATCAATCCTCAGTGGGTGCCGCAATCTTCTCCGTAATAAAAGTTTTTAAAACATCATAGTTGGCTGCTGTCAACTCGCAAGGCTGCCGCTTCTGCTTAGTACTTCCCAAGGAAACGGAACACGACGTTCCACTTGTGCCATGATGATCATGGCGCTGGACCTGCATCGTTCGCAGTGGGGTGCCTTCGCGACCTGGATGGGCCGCTATATATCCAATCGAAAAGCACCCAAAATTGAAAGCACCACACATCGTCGTGTGAAATCCTACAATTTATGTATCCCGCCATGGGGGCGGGATACATAAATTGATCACGAGTGCAATATCAACCATTGCTGCCTCTCTCTGTGGAAGCCAAGCCGGTGAACAAGGGCAAATGCACGCCCGAAACGCGTACGGAGTTTGGTGAGATTCCATGCTGTGACTAGTGATGTTGCCGCTCTGCTACCCAGCGAAATAAAGGATTTCACACGACGATGTGTGGTGCTTTCAATTTTGGGTGCTTTTCGATTGGATATATAGCGGCCCATCCAGGTCGCGAAGGCACCCCACTGCGAACGATGCAGGTCCAGCGCCATGATCATCATGGCACAAGTGGAACGTCGTGTTCCGTTTCCTTGGGAAGTACTAAGCAGAAGCGTAGCCTTGCGAGTTGACAGCAGCCAACTATGATGTTTTAAAAACTTTTATTACGGAGAAGATTGCGGCACCCACTGAGGATTGATTTCAACAATTGAACTCCAATGACCAAAATGCACTTTGCACACGCCCATGGGGAGCGGGATACATAAATTGATCACGAGTGCAATATCAACCATTGCTGCCTCTCTCTGTGGAAGCCAAGCCGGTGAACAAGGGCAAATGCACGCCCGTAACGCTGTACGGAGTTTGGTGAGATTCCATGCTGTGACTAGTGATGTTGCCGCTCTGCTACCCAGCGAAATAAAGGATTTCACACGACGATGTGTGGTGCTTTCAATTTTGGGTGCTTTTCGATTGGATATATAGCGGCCCATCCAGGTCGCGAAGGCACCCCACTGCGAACGATGCAGGTCCAGCGCCATGATCATCATGGCACAAGTGGAACATCGTGTTCCGTTTCCTTGGGAAGTACTAAGCAGAAGCGGCAGCCTTGCGAGTTGACAGCAGCCAACTATGATGTTTTAAAAACTTTTATTACGGAGAAGATTGCGGCACCCACTGAGGATTGATTTCAACAATTGAACTCCAATGACCAAAATGCACTTTGCACACGCCCATGGGGGGCGGATACATAAATTGATCACGAGTGCAATATCAACCATTGCTGCCTCTCTCTGTGGAGCTAAGCCGGTGAACAAGGGCAAATGCACGCCCGAAACGCGTACGGAGTTTGGTGAGATTCCATTCTGTGACTAGTGATGTTGCCGCTCTGCTACCCAGCGAAATAAAGGATTTCACACGACGATGTGTGGTGCTTTCAATTTTGGGTGCTTTTCGATTGGATATATATATATATATATATATATATATATATATATATATATATATATATATATATGTATATTTGCCCGAAGGTGTTGCACTTACGAATTAATAAAAGGAATTAGTGAAAGGAATTTGGTGGCAAGCTTTTAGCCCACTGGGGCAATGAACATGTTTTTATTAATTCATAAGTGCAACACCCACATGAGATTTTATGTTTTTGCTCAAACTACATGTTCCATAATTCTATGCTGCACTTGGTCACTTGGTGTGAATAAAAGGTGACTGTTCAAGCTGCATAAATATGGTGGAGCATTTCAGTTGCACTTGGGAAATGGCAGCCTGTGAACAAGGATGTTTTTCATCCCAAATGCGTTAGGCATGATGCCTGGTCCAGTTATTCAGCTTGCCCCAGTAAGTTATAGTTGGCTCAGTTAACTATAGCTGCTGACTTTCTATGGTTTTGCACATGTGAAATCTAAGCCAAATTATAATGCCCCTGTAACTTTTGGTATTTTCAATGAATTTCTAAGGTTTTTTTAATTCTATTTCCTGTAACATTTAGTTTTTTCAGTGAATTTCTAGGTTTTGTAATGTAATTTTCTAACAATAACAATCCTGTAAACTTTGGTCTTACTCTTTTTTTAGTGAATTTCTACAGTTTTTTAAATTGTATTTCCTAACTGTAACCTGCAATCTTTGAGAGTGGGTGTGTAAGTGGCTGTAGAGGTCAGTCAATTGGTGTGTGAGTGGCTGTATAGATCTGTGAGTGGATATGAGTGCCATAATGGTGGCAGTCCCTGGGGCCCATATCGGCCATGGGGAGAGGGGCTGCATGCGCCCTCCTCCCCAGAATATAAATGTAAATATGTCCCCGGGACCTAGCCCACTTGGAGGCTAAAAAACAAAGAAGCGTGGGAGACTGGGCTTCTTTTGTTTTTAATTTTCACACAAATTTGAGGATCTGTTGCAATTTTCACAGCAACATTTTTTTTTAAATGCTTTTTGGCCCAGGCATTGTTCAGCACCAGGCCTAGGGGGTCAGGGTATTCCTACCCTCCCCCCTTTTCCTTTATTTCTAACTTTTGTTTGGGACATGGCTGAGTTACAGTCCCAAAATGGCTTCCAACAATTCCTGGTTGATTTGTTGGCAGCCAATCAGATCCTAGCTTGAGCTCTATTTTGTATCTATTTGATTCACAGTGTCTCTAGATATGCAAATTTGGTTTTCCTTTAATATCTCAAAAACTACTGAACAGATTTATACCAAATCACAAAAAGGGCTTTTTCTGGAGCAAGGGCTACCTCTCTGCCAAATTTGCTGTAACTCCATCCAGCAGTTTGGGCTGCAGTTGTGTCTTAATGGGAATTAACATGGGAAACACACTTTTTTTGACCCCCCCTTTTTCTCAGGCCCCCGCTTGATGGATCACCCCAAAAATTTCCATGCACAACTAGAATCATGAGCTCACATTTTTTAGGAAATTTCGTGACAATTCGTCAAATGGCGCCAAAGTTATAAGCAAGTCAAAATGAAACTAGGTCCTGACTATAACTAACTACTGGCGACTGCCAGTAGGTTTTCTATAAATATATATATAGGTGTGTGTTCGCAGTCAAAACACTTAACTCGAATAAATTCTAACTGCCTAGTATATTTCCCCTGAGTGTGCGCTTTACTTTGCTTTTGGACATAATATATATATATTCACTGAAAAAAACCATAGGTTTCAGGGACGTTATAGATAGTTGGACATTTCACTTGTACAAAACCAGAGAAATTCCGCCATTATAGTTAGTTGAGCTAACTATAACTCCCGCCCCCGCAATGCACTGCTGATGACATCACATATTACATCACTCATGACATGGTCAGTGACATCACTGATGACATCACTGATGACATCTCAAATGACATCACTGATGACATCATCCAGTGACTGAGTGTTTCTAAAAAGTTTAATATGTTTTATATATATATATATATATATGCCAAGGTGTATTGAAGAATGAGTGGGTGTCTGAGTGTCTGAATGGATGATTTAATAGGTGCATGACTGACTGTATAAGTGAGTGATTAAACATGTCTTACTAATACATGGGTGACTGACTAATCTGTATGAATGTCTGTATCAGTCTGTCAGTTGATGTGTAAGTGACTGCTTGTGTTGGTGAGTAGCTACATGAGTGTCTATATCGATTTTGATTGGTTGTCTGAGTACCTGAATGGGTGCCTGAGTGTCTGGGTGGGTGTGTGGGGTGTGTGTGACTCCTTGCATGGATGTGTGAGTGGGTGATTCACTGGGTGTATGGGTTCAAGAATGCATCTGTGAGGGGCTGTATGGGTGGGTGAGTGTGTGTATGTCTGTGTTGGTGAGTGAATGGATGTTTCAGTGGTACATGTGTGAGTAACTACATATGTGAAAGGCAGTATATGTAAGTGTTAGAGTATATAGATGATTATATGTGAGAGTGAGTGATTGTGAGAGTGGCTGTATGGATGAGTGTGTGCTTGTGTCAGTGATTGTATAAGAGAGTAAGTATGTGTTAGTATCGGTATAAATAAGTGAGGTGGTGTGTGTACAATTGTGTAGGTGAGTAAATGGGAGTGTGATTGATTCTTTGCATGACTGACTAGCTGTGTGAGTAACTCTATGGGTGAGTGGCAATGTGTGAGTGTTTGTATGGGTGTATTAGTGCATATGATAGTGACTGTATTGATGAGTGACTGCATGTATGAGTGACTGTGTGGATGAGGCAGTGGATGTGTGTGTAGACCTAGGAATCAATGAGTGGGTATGTAGTAACTGGTATTGGTGTGTCTATGGTTTCGAGAATGGCAGTCTGTATTTTAGAGTGGGTGTATCAAAGTTTATATTAGGCTGTGAGGAGGTGCATCAGATTATCACGTGGATGATGTCATCTGTGATGTCATCAGTGATGTCATTTGAGATGTCATCAGTGATGTCATCAGGAATGTCACTGACCATGTCATGAGTGATGTAATATGTGATGTCATCAGCAGTGCATTGCGGGGGAGTGAGTTATAGTTACCTCAACTAACAATAACAGCCGA
This sequence comes from Calotriton arnoldi, assembly GCA_963921515.1. Lineage (NCBI taxonomy): Eukaryota > Metazoa > Chordata > Amphibia > Caudata > Salamandridae > Calotriton > Calotriton arnoldi. Next base: position 714,726 of record CAWUFW010000868.1, on the reverse strand, counting down.
ATTTCCCTGGTTTTGTTCGAGTGAAATGTCCAACTAACTATAACGTCCCTGAAACTTGTGGTTTTTTCTGTGAATTTCTAAGGTTTTTTAAATGCTAAGTTCTAACTATGCCTACATAGGTGGGACATGTGCAGAAAGAGGAAGAAAGGCACAAAAAGAAGCAAGAGAAGTGCAGAAAGAGGCAAGAGAGGTGCAGAAAGAGGAAGAAAGGTGCAGAAAGACGCAAGAGAAATGCAGAAAGAGGCAACAGAAGTCCAGAAAGAGGAACAAAGGTGAAGAAAGAAGCAAGAGATGTGCAGAAAGAACCAACAGAGGTGCAGAAAGAGGCCTACTTTGACTGTACCTTACAACAGACTCATACAAAGTACCCTAATCACTAATTCTTCTCCAAAGATGTCTTAAACCTCACTTTTCTCTTGAAGGTTTACTATTAATCGACTGCTCAGAATGTTAGGCCTACCAAATGTAAAACAGCAATCCTAACCATATCACTGTTGTAAGTCTCACCAAGATTCTGAAGGTATGCATGCGTGTGTCTCTGCTTTTACCTAGTGCCGAAAAAGGCAAGAGGGGTGCCAAAATGTTCAAGAGAGTTGCAGAAAGAAGCAAGAGCAGTACAGAATGAACCAACAGAGGTGCAGAAATAGACAAGAGGGGTGCAGAAAGAGGCAAGAAGTTCAGAAAGAAGCAACAGAGGTGCAGAAGGAAGCAAGAGAACTGAAGAAAGAGGCAAGAGAGTTGCAGAAAGAGGCAAGAGAGGTGCACAAAGAGGGAAGAAGGGTGCAGAAAGAGGCAAGAAGGGTACAGAAAGACGCAAGAGAGGTATAGAAAGAAGCAAGAGAAGTGCAGAAAGAAGCAACAGAGGTGCAGAAAGAGGCAAGAGGGGTGCAGAAAGAGGCAAGAGAAGTATAGAAGGAAGCAACAGAGGTGCAGAAAAAGGCAAGAAAAGTACAGAAAGAGGCAAGAGAGTTACATAAACAGGCAAAAGAGGTGCAGAAAGAGGGAACAGGGGTGCAGACAGCGGCAAGAGAGGTGCAGAAAGAACAAACAGAGGTGCAGAAAGAGGCAAGAGGGGTGCAGAACTGTGCAAGAGAGTAGCAGACAGAAGCAAGAGCAGTGCAGAAAGAACCAACAGAGGTGCAGAAGAGGCAAGAGGGGTGCAGAAAGAGGCAAGCGAAGTGCAGAAAAAGCAAATGAGGTACAGAAAGAGGCAAGAGGGGTACAGAAAGAGGCAAGAGAGAAGCAGGAAGAGGCAAGCGAGGTACACACAGAGGCAAGTGGGGTTCAGAAATTTGCAATAGAGGTGCAGAAAGAAGCAAGAGAAGTGCAGAAAGAACCAACAGAGGTGCACAAGGAGGCAAGAGGGGTGCAGAAAGAAGCAAGAGAAGTGCAGAAAGAAGCAACAGAGGTGCAGAAGGAGACAAGAGAACTGCAGAAAGAGGAAAGTGAGTTGCAGAAACAGGCAAGAGCGGTGCAAGTGAACAGGGGTGCAGAAACAGGCATGAGAGGTGCATAAAGAGGGAAGAAGGGTGCAGAAAGAGGCAAGAGGAGTTCAGAAAGAAGCAACAGAAGTGCAGAAAGAAGCAACAGAGATGCAGAAAGAGGCAAGAGGGGTGCAAAAAGAGGCAAGAGAGGTGCACAAAGAGGGAAGAGGGGTGCAGAAAGAGGCAAGAAAGAAGCAACAGAGGTGCAGAAAGAAGCAAGAGAAGTGATGAAAGAGACAAGAGAGTTGCAGAAAGAGGCAAGAGGAGTTCAGAAAGAAGCAACAGAAGTGCAGAAAGAAGCAACAGAGATGCAGAAAGAGGCAAGAGGGGTGCAGAAGGAGGCAAGAGAAGTGCAGAAAGAAGCAACAGAGGTGCAAAAAGAGGCAAGAGAGGTGCACAAAGAGGGAAGAGGGGTGCAGAAAGAGGCAAGAAAGAAGCAACAGAGGTGCAGAAAGAAGCAAGAGAAGTGATGAAAGAGACAAGAGAGTTGCAGAAAGAGGCAAAAGAAGTGCAGAAAGAGGCTAGAGAAGTGCTGAAAGAAGCAGCAGAGGTGCAGAAAGAAGTAAGAGAAGTGATAAAACAAACAAGAGAGTTGCAGAAAGAAACAAGAAAGGTGTAGAAAAAAGGAAGAGAAGTGCAGAAAGAGGCAAGACAGGTGCAGAAAGAGGCAGGAGAGGTGCGTAAAGAGGCATGTGAGGTGCAGACAGTGGCAAGAGGGGTGCAGAAAGAGAGAAGAGAAGTGCAGAAAGAGAGAAGAGAAGTAAAGAAAGAGGGAAGAGATGTGCAGAAAGAGGGAAAGGGGTGCAGAAAGAAGCAACAGAGGTGCAGAAAGAGGCAAGAGAAGTGCAGAAAAAAACAACAGTGGTGCAGAAACAAGCAAGAGAAGTGCAGAAAGAGGCAAGAGAGGTGAGGAAAAAGAGCGAAGAGGGATGCAGAAAGAGGCACAAGGGGTGCAGAAAGAGGCACCAGGGGTGCAGAAAGAAGAAACAGAGGTGCAGAAAGAGGCAAGAGAAGTGCAGAAAAAAACAACAGTGGTGCATAAAGAGAGCAAGAGAGTGCAGAAAGAGGCAACAGAGATGCAGAACGGGGTAAGAGGGGCGGAGAGAAAGAGACAAGAGAAGTGCAGAAAGAAGCAACAGAGATGCAGAAAGGGGGAAGAAGGGTGGAGAAAGAGGCAAGAGAAGTGCAGAAAGAAGCAACAGAAGTGCAGAAAGAAGCAAGAGAAGTGCAGAAAGAAGCAACAGAGGTACAGAAAAAGGCACAAGGGGTGTAGAAAGAGGGAAGAGGGATGGAGAAAGAGGCAAGGGGGTTCAGAAAGAAGCAAGAGAGCTGCAGAAAGAAACAAAAGAAGTGCAGAAAGAAGGAACAGAGGTGCAGAAAGAGGCACGAGGGGTGCAGAAAGAAGCAAGAGATGTGCAGAAAGAAACAAAAGAAGTACAGAAAGAAGGAACAGAGGTACAGAAAGAGGCAACAGGGTTGCAGAAAGAGGGAAGAGGGGTGGAGAAAGAGGCAAGGGGGTGTAGAAAGAAGCAAGAGAGCTGTAGAAAGAAACAAAAGAAGTGCAAAAAGAAGGAATAGAGGTACAGAAAGAGGCAAGAGGGGTGCAGAAAGAGGCAAAAGGAGTGCAGAAAGAAGCGAGAGGTGCAGAAAAAAACAAAAGAAGTGCAGAAAGAAGGAACAGAGGTGCCGAAAGAGGCAAGAGGGGTGCAGAAAGAGGCAAAAGGGGTGCAGAAAGAAGGGAGAGGTGCTGAAAGAAACAAAAGAAGTACAGAAAGAAGGAACAGATGTGCAGAAAGAGGCAAGAGGGGTGCAGAAAGATACAAAAGAAGTACAGAAAGAAGCAACAGAGGTGCACAAAGAGGCAAGGGGAGTGCAGAAAGAAGGAAGAGGGGTGCAGAAAGAGGCATGAGGGGTGTAGAAAGAACCAGGAGAGACGTAGAAAGAAGCAAGAGAAGTGCATAAAGAAGCAACAGAGATGCAGAAAGGGGGAAGTGGGGTGGAGAAAGATGCAAGAGGGATACAGAAAGAAACAAGAGAGGTGCAGATAGAAACAAAAGAAGTGCAGAAAGAAGAAACAGAGTTGCAGAAAGAGGCAAGAGGGGTGCAGAAAGAGGGAAGAGGGGTGTGAAAGAGGCACGAGGGGTGCAGAAAGAAGCAAGAGGGGTGCAGAATGAAGCGAGAGCTGCAGAAAGAAACAAAAGAAGTGCAGAAAGAAGGAACAGAGGTACAAAAAGAGGCAAGAGAAGTGCAGAAAGAGGGAAGAGGGGTGTAGAAAGAGGTACAATGGGTGCAGAAAGAAGTGAGAGGTGCAGAAAAAACAAAAGAAGTGCAGAAAGAAGGAACAGAGGTGCAGAAAGAGGCAAGAGGGGTACAGAAAGAGGCAAAAGGGGTGCAGAAAGAAGCGAGAGTTGCTGAAAGAAACAAAAGAAGTACAGAAAGAAGGAACAGATGTGCAGAAAGAGGCAAGAGGAGTGCAGAAAGAAGGAAGAGGGGTGCAGAAAGAGGCACGAGGGGTGTAGAAAGAACCAAGAGAGGTGCAGAAAGAAGCAAGAGAAGTGCATAAAGAAGCAAAAGAGATGCAGAAAGGGGGAAGTGGGGAGTGAAAGAGGCAAGAGGGATACAGAAAGAAACAAGAGAGGTGCAGAAAGAAACAAAAAAAGTGCAGAAAGAAGAAACAGAGGTGCAGAAAGAGGCAAGAGGGGTGCAGAAAGAGGGAAGAGGGGTGTGAAAGAGGCACGAGGGGTGCAGAAAGAAGCAAGAGGGGTGCAGAAAGAAGCGAGAGGTGCAGAAAGAAACAAAAGAAGTGCAGAAAGAAGGAACAGAGGTGCAAAAAGAGGCAAGAGGAGTGCAGAAAGAGGGAAGAGGGGTGCAGAAAGAGGCACAAGGGGTGCAGAAAGAAGGAACAGAGGTACAGAAAGAGGCAACAGGGTTGCAGAAAGGGGGAAGAGGGGTGGAGAAAGAGGCAAGGGGGTGTAGAAAGAAGCAAGAGAGCTGTAGAAAAGAAACAAAAGAAGTGTAAAAAGAAGGAATAGAGGTACATAAAGAGGCAAGAGGGGTGCAGAAAGAGGCAAAAGGAGTGCAGAAAGATGCGAGAGGTGCAGAAAAAACAAAAGAAGTATAGAAAGAAGGAACAGAGGTGCCGAAAGAGGCAAGAGGGGTGCAGAAAGAGGCAAAAGGGGTGCAGAAAGAAGCGAGAGGTGCTGAAAGAAACAAAAGAAGTGCAGAAAGAAGGAACAGATGTGCAGAAAGAGGCAAGAGGGGTGCAGAAAGATACAAAAGAAGTGCAGAAAGAAGCAACAGAGGTGCACAAAGAGGCAAGAGGAGTGCAGAAAGAAGGAAGAGGGGTGCAGAAAGAGGCACGAGGGGTGTAGAAAAAACCAAGAGAGGTGCAGAAAGAAGCAAGAGAAGTGCATAAAGAAGCAACAGAGATGCAGAAAGGGGGAAGTGGGGTGGAGAAAGAGGCAAGAGGGATACAGAAAGAAACAAGAGAGGTGCAGAAAGAAACAAAAGAAGTGCAGAAAGAAGAAACAGCGGTGCAGAAAGAGGGAAGAGAGGTGTGAAAGAGGCACGAGGGGTGCAGAAAGAAGCAAGAGGGGTACAGAAAGAAGCGAGAGGTGCAGAAAGAAACAAAAGAAGTGCAGAAAGAAGGAACAGAGGTGCAAAACGAGGCAAGAGGAGTGCAGAAAGAGGGAAGAGGGGTGCAGAAAGAGACACAACGGGTGCAGAAAGAAGCAAGAAAGGTATAGAAAGAAACAAAAGAATTGGAGAAAGAGGCAAAAGAGGTGCAGAAAGAGGCAAGATGGGAGCAGAAAGAGGGAAGAGGGGTGCATAAAGAGGCACAAGGGTTGCAGAAAAAAGGGACAGAGGTGCAGAAAGAGGCAAGAGAAGTGCAGAAAGAAGCAACAGAGATGCAGAAAGTGGAGAAGGGGTGGAGAAAGAGGCAAGAGGGGTGCAGAAAGAAGCAAGAGAGGTACAGAAAGAAACAAGAGTGGTGCAGAAAGAGGCAAGAGAAGTGCAGAAAGAGGTAAGAGAGGTGCAGAAAGAGGGAAGAGGGGTGCAGAAAGAGGCACAAGGGGTGCAGAAAGAGGCACCAGGGGTGCAGAAAGAAGAAACAGAGGTGCAGAAAGAGGCAAGAGAAGTGCAGAAAAAAACAACAGTGGTGCATAAAGAGGCAAGAGAAGTGCAGAAAGAGGCAACAGAGATGCAGAACGGGGTAAGAGGGGCGGAGAAAGAGACAAGAGAAGTGCAGAAAGAAGCAACAGAGATGCAGAAAGGGGGAAGAAGGGTGGAGAAAGAGGCAAGAGAAGTGCAGAAAGAAGCAACAGAAGTGCAGAAAGAAGCAAGAGAAGTGCAGAAAGAAGCAACAGAGGTACAGAAAAAGGCACAAGGGGTGTAGAAAGAGGGAAGAGGGATGGAGAAAGAGGCAAGGGGGTTCAGAAAGAAGCAAGAGAGCTGCAGAAAGAAACAAAAGAAGTGCAGAAAGAAGGAACAGAGGTGCAGAAAGAGGCACGAGGGGTGCAGAAAGAAGCAAGAGATGTGCAGAAAGAAACAAAAGAAGTGCAGAAAGAAGGAACAGAGGTACAGAAAGAGGCAACAGGGTTACAGAAAGAGGGAAGAGGGGTGGAGAAAGAGGCAAGGGGGTGTAGAAAGAAGTAAGAGAGCTGTAGAAAGAAACAAAAGAAGTGCAAAAAGAAGGAATAGAGGTACAGAAAGAGGCAAGAGGGGTGCAGAAAGAGGCAAAAGGAGTGCAGAAAGAAGCGAGAGGTGCAGAAAAAACAAAAGAAGTGCAGAAAGAAGGAACAGAGGTGCCGAAAGAGGCAAGAGGGGTGCAGAAAGAGGCAAAAGGGGTGCAGAAAGAAGGGAGAGGTGCTGAAAGAAACAAAAGAAGTACAGAAAGAAGGAACAGATGTGCAGAAAGAGGCAAGAGGGGTGCAGAAAGATACAAAAGAAGTGCAGAAAGAAGCAACAGAGGTGCACAAAGAGGCAAGGGGAGTGCAGAAAGAAGGAAGAGGGGTGCAGAAAGAGGCATGAGGGGTGTAGAAAGAACCAGGAGAGACGTAGAAAGAAGCAAGAGAAGTGCATAAAGAAGCAACAGAGATGCAGAAAGGGGGAAGTGGGGTGGAGAAAGATGCAAGAGGGATACAGAAAGAAACAAGAGAGGTGCAGATAGAAACAAAAGAAGTGCAGAAAGAAGAAACAGAGTTGCAGAAAGAGGCAAGAGGGGTGCAGAAAGAGGGAAGAGGGGTGTGAAAGAGGCACGAGGGGTGCAGAAAGAAGCAAGAGGGGTGCAGAATGAAGCGAGAGCTGCAGAAAGAAACAAAAGAAGTGCAGAAAGAAGGAACAGAGGTACAAAAAGAGGCAAGAGAAGTGCAGAAAGAGGGAAGAGGGGTGTAGAAAGAGGTACAATGGGTGCAGAAAGAAGTGAGAGGTGCAGAAAAAACAAAAGAAGTGCAGAAAGAAGGAACAGAGGTGCAGAAAGAGGCAAGAGGGGTGCAGAAAGAAGGAAGAGGTGTGCAGAAAGAGGCACGAGGGGTGTAGAAAGAACCAAGAGAGGTGCAGAAAGAAGCAAGAGAAGTGCATAAAGAAGCAAAAGAGTTGCAGAAAGGGGGAAGTGGGGAGAGAAAGAGGCAAGAGGGATACAGAAAGAAACAAGAGAGGTGCAGAAAGAAACAAAAAAGTGCAGAAAGAAGAAACAGAGGTGCAGAAAGAGGCAAGAGGGGTGCAGAAAGAGGGAAGAGGGGTGTGAAAGAGGCATGAGGGGTGCAGAAAGAAGCAAGAGGGGTGCAGAAAGAAGCGAGAGGTACAGAAAGAAACAAAAGAAGTGCAGAAAGAAGGAACAGAGGTGCAAAAAGAGGCAAGAGGAGTGCAGAAAGAGGGAAGAGGGGTGCAGAAAGAGGCACAAGGGGTGCAGAAAGAAGGAACAGAGGTACAGAAAGAGGCAATAGGGTTGCAGAAAGGGGGAAGAGGGGTGGAGAAAGAGGCAAGGGGGTGTAGAAAGAAGCAAGAGAGCTGTAGAAAGAAACAAAAGAAGTGTAAAAAGAAGGAATAGAGGTACATAAAGAGGCAAGAGGGGTGCAGAAAGAGGCAAAAGGAGTGCAGAAAGATGCGAGAGGTGCAGAAAAAAACAAAAGAAGTCCAGAAAGAAGTAACAGAGGTGCCGAAAGAGGCAAGAGGGGTGCAGAAAGAGGCAAAAGGGGTGCAGAAAGAAGCGAGAGGTGCTGAAAGAAACAAAAGAAGTGCAGAAAGAAGGAACAGATGTGCAGAAAGAGGCAAGAGGGGTGCAGAAAGATACAAAAGAAGTGCAGAAAGAAGCAACAGAGGTGCACAAAGAGGCAAGAGGAGTGCAGAAAGAAGGAAGAGGGGTGCAGAAAGAGGCACGAGGGGTGTAGAAAAAACCAAGAGAGGTGCAGAAAGAAGCAAGAGAAGTGCAGAAAGAAGCAACAGAGATGCAGAAAGGGGGAAGTGGGGTGGAGAAAGAGGCAAGAGGGATACAGAAAGAAACAAGAGAGGTGCAGAAAGAAACAAAAGAAGTGCAGAAAGAAGAAACAGCGGTGCAGAAAGAGGGAAGAGGGGTGCAGAAAGAGGGAAGAGAGGTGTGAAAGAGGCACGAGGGGTGCAGAAAGAAGCAAGAGGGGTACAGAAAGAAGCGAGAGGTGCAGAAAGAAACAAAAGAAGTGCAGAAAGAAGGAACAGAGGTGCAAAACGAGGCAAGAGGAGTGCAGAAAGAGGGAAGAGGGGTGCAGAAAGAGACACAACGGGTGCAGAAAGAAGCAAGAAAGGTGTAGAAAGAAACAAAAGAATTGGAGAAAGAGGCAAAAGAGGTGCAGAAAGAGGCAAGATGGGAGCAGAAAGAGACAAGAGAAGTGCAGAAAAAAACAACAGTGGTGCATAAAGAGGCAAGAGAAGTGCAGAAAGAGGCAACAGAGATGCAGAAAGGGATAAGAGGGGCGGAGAAAGAAACAAGAGAAGTGCAGAAAGAAGCAACAGAGATGCAGAAAGGGGGAAGAGGGGTGGAGAAAGAGAAGTGCAGAAAGAAGCAAGAGAAGTGCAGAAAGAAGCAAGAGAAGTGCAGAAAGAAGCAACAGAGGTACAGAAAGAGGCACGAGGGGTGTAGAAAGAGGCAAGGGTAGTGTAGAAAGAAGCAATAGAGGTGCAGAAAGAGGCAACAGGGGTGAAGAAAGAGGGAAGGGGGTGGAGAAAGAGGCAAGGGGGTTCAGAAAGAAGCAAGAGAGCTGCAGAAAGAAACAAAAGAAACGCAGAAAGAAGGAACAGAGGTGCAGAAAGAGGCACGAGGGGTGCAGAAAGAAGCAAGAGATGTGCAGAAAGAAACAAAAGAAGTGCAGAAAGAAGGAACAGAGGTACAGAAAGAGGCAATAGGGTTGCAGAAAGAGGGAAGAGGGGTGGAGAAAGAGGCAAGGGGGTGTAGAAAGAAGCAAGAGAGCTATAGAAAGAAACAAAAGAAGTGTAAAAAGAAGGAATAGAGGTACAGAAAGAGGCAAGAGGGGTGCAGAAAGAGGCAAAAGGAGTGCAGAAAGAAGCGAGAGGTGCAGAAAAACAAAAGAAGTGCAGAAAGAAGGAACAGAGGTGCCGAAAGATGCAAGAGGGGTGCAGAAAGAGGCAAAGGGTGCAGAAAGAAGCGAGAGGTGCTGAAAGAAACATAAGAAGTGCAGAAAGAAGGAACAGATGTGCAGAAAGAGGCAAGAGGGGTGCAGAAAGATACAAAGAAGTGCAGAAAGAAGCAACAGAGGTGCACAAAGAGGCAAGAGGAGTGAAGAAAGAAGGAAGAGGGGTGCAGAAAGAGGCACGAGGGGTGTAGAAAAAACCAAGAGAGGTGCAGAAAGAAGCAAGAGAAGTGCATAAAGAAGCAACAGAGATGCAGAAAGGGGGAAGTGGGGTGGAGAAAGAGGCAAGAGGGATACAGAAAGAAACAAGAGAGGTGCAGAAAGAAACAAAAGAAGTGCAGAAAGAAGAAACAGCGGTGCAGAAAGAGGGAAGAGGGGTGCAGAAAGAGGGAAGAGAGGTGTGAAAGAGGCACGAGGGGTGCAGAAAGAAGCAAGAGGGGTACAGAAAGAAGCGAGAGGTGCAGAAAGAAACAAAAGAAGTGCAGAAAGAAGGAACAGAGGTGCAAAACGAGGCAAGAGGAGTGCAGAAAGAGGGAAGAGGGGTGCAGAAAGAAGCAAGAAAGGTGTAGAAAGAAACAAAAGAATTGGAGAAAGAGGCAAAAGAGGTGCAGAAAGAGGCAAGATGGGAGCAGAAAGAGGCAAGAGAAGTGCAGAAAAAAACAACAGTGGTGCATAAAGAGGCAAGAGAAGTGCAGAAAGAGGCAACAGAGATGCAGAAAGGGATAAGAGGGGCGGAGAAAGAAACAAGAGAAGTGCAGAAAGAAGCAACAGAGATGCAGAAAGGGGGAAGAGGGGTGGAGAAAGAGAAGTGCAGAAAGAAGCAAGAGAAGTGCAGAAAGAAGCAAGAGAAGTACAGAAAGAAGCAACAGAGGTACAGAAAGAGGCACGAGGGGTGTAGAAAGAGGCAAGAGTAGTGTAGAAAGAAGCAATAGAGGTGCAGAAAGAGGCAACAGGGGTGAAGAAAGAGGGAAGGGGGTGGAGAAAGAGGCAAGGGGGTTCAGAAAGAAGCAAGAGAGCTGCAGAAAGAAACAAAAGAAATGCAGAAAGAAGGAACAGAGGTGCAGAAAGAGGCACGAGGGGTGCAGAAAGAAGCAAGAGATGTGCAGAAAGAAACAAAAGAAGTGCAGAAAGAAGGAACAGAGGTACAGAAAGAGGCAATAGGGTTGCAGAAAGAGGGAAGAGGGGTGGAGAAAGAGGCAAGGGGGTGTAGAAAGAAGCAAGAGAGCTATAGAAAGAAACAAAAGAAGTGTAAAAAGAAGGAATAGAGGTACAGAAAGAGGCAAGAGGGGTGCAGAAAGAGGCAAAAGGAGTGCAGAAAGAAGCGAGAGGTGCAGAAAAAACAAAAGAAGTGCAGAAAGAAGGAACAGAGGTGCCGAAAGATGCAAGAGGGGTGCAGAAAGAGGCAAAAGGGGTGCAGAAAGAAGCGAGAGGTGCTGAAAGAAACATAAGAAGTGCAGAAAGAAGGAACAGATGTGCAGAAAGAGGCAAGAGTGGTGCAGAAAGATACAAAAGAAGTGCAGAAAGAAGCAACAGAGGTGCACAAAGAGGCAAGAGAAGTGCATAAAGAGGCAAGAGAGGTGCAGAAAAAGGGGAGAGGGGTGCAGAAAGAGGCACAAGGGGTGCAGAAAGAGGCACCAGGGGTGCAGAAAGAAGAAACAGAGGTGCAGAAAGAGGCAAGAGAAGTGCAGAAAAAAACAACAGTGGTGCATAAAGAGGCAAGAGAAGTGCAGAAAGAGGCAACAGAGATGCAGAAAGGGGTAAGAGGGGCGGAGAAAGAAACAAGAGAAGTGCAGAAAGAAGCAACAGAGATGCAGAAAGGGGGAAGAGGGGTGGAGAAAGAGAAGTGCAGAAAGAAGCAAGAGAAGTGCAGAAAGAAGCAAGAGAAGTGCAGAAAGAAGCAACAGAGGTGCAGAAAGAGGCATGAGGGGTATAGAAAGAGGCAAGGGTAGTGTAGAAAGAAGCAATAGAGGTGCAGAAAGAGGCAACAGGGGTGAAGAAAGAGCGAAGAGGGGTGGAGAAAGAGGCAAGGGGGTTCAGAAAGAAGCAAGAGAGCTGCAGAAAGAAACAAAAGAAGTGCAGAAAGAAGGAACAGAGGTGCAGAAAGAGGCACGAGGGGTGCAGAAAGAAGCAAGAGATGTGCAGAAAGAAACAAAAGAAGTGCAGAAAGAAGGAACAGACGTACAGAAAGAGGCAACAGGGTTGCAGAAAGAGGGAAGAGGGGTGGAGAAAGAGGCAAGGGGGTGTAGAAAGAAGCAAGAGAGCTGTAGAAAGAAACAAAAGAAGTGTAAAAAGAAGGAATAGAGGTACAGAAAGAGGCACGAGGGGTGCAGAAAGAGGCAAAGGAGTGCAGAAAGAAGCGAGAGGTGCAGAAAAAACAAAAGAAGTGCAGAAAGAAGGAACAGAGGTGCCGAAAGAGGCAAGAGGGGTGCAGAAAGAGGCAAAAGGGGTGCAGAAAGAAGCGAGAGGTACTGAAAGAAACATAAGAAGTACAGAAAGAAGGAACAGATGTGCAGAAAGAGGCAAGAGTGGTGCAGAAAGATACAAAAGAAGTGCAGAAAGAAGCAACAGAGGTGCACAAAGAGGCAAGAGGAGTGCAGAAAGAAGGAAGAGGGGTGCAGAAAGAGGCACGAGGGGTATAGAAAAAACCAAGAGAGGTGCAGAAAGAAGCAAGAGAAGTGCATAAAGAAGCAACAGAGATGCAGAAAGGGGTAAGTGGGGTGAGAAAGAGGCAAGAGGGATACAGAAAGAAACAAGAGAGGTGCATAAAGAAACAAAAGAAGTGCAGAAAGAAGAAACAGAGGTGCAGAAAGAGTCAAGAGGGGTACAGAAAGAGGGAAGAGGGGTGTGAAAGAGGCACGAGGGGTGCAGAAAGAAGCAAGAGGGGTGCAGAAAGAAGCGAGAGGAGCAGAAAGAAACAAAAGAAGTGCAGAAAGAAGGAACAGAGGTGCAAAAAGAGGCAAGAGGCGTGCAGGAAGAGGGGTGTGAAAGAGGCTCGAGGGTGCAGAAAGAGGGAAGAGGGGTGGAGAAAGAGGCAAGAGGGGTGCAGAAAGAAGCAAGAAAGGTGCAGAAAGAAACAAAAGAATTGCAGAAAGAAGCAACAGAGGTGCAGAAAGAGACAAGAGGGGAGCAGAAAGAGGGAAGAGGGATGCATAAAGAGGCACAAGGGTTGCAGAAAGAAGGGACAGAGGTGCAGAAAGAGGCAAGAGAAGTGCAAAAAGAAGCAACAGAGATGCAGAAAGGGGGAGAAGGGGTGGGGAAAGAGGCAAGAGGGGTGCAGAAAGAAGCAATAGAGGTGCAGAAAGAAACAAAAGAAGTGCAGAAAGAAGCAACATAGGTGCAGAGAGAGGCAAGAGGAGTGCAGAAAGAGGGAAGAGGGGTGCAGAAAGAGGCATGAATGGTGCAGAAAGAAGCAAGAGAGGTGCAGAAAGAAGCAAGAGAGGAGCAGAAAGAGGGAAGAGGTGTGCAGAAAGAGGCACACGGGTTGCAGAAAGAAGGGCCAGAGGTGCAGAAAGAAGCAAGAGAAGTGCAGAAAAAAGCAACAGAGGTGCAGAAAGAGGGATGAAAGGTGGAGAAAGAGGCAAGAGAAGTGCTAAAAGAAGCAACAGAGATGCAAAAAGGGGTGACGGGTGGAGAAAGTGGCAAGAAGGGTGCAGAAAGAAGCAAGAGAGGTGCAGAAAGAAACAACAGAAGACCAGAAAGAAGGAACAGAGGTGCAGAAAGAGGAAAGAGGGGTGCAGAAAGAGGGAAGAGGGGTGCAGAAAGAAGCACGAGTGGTGCAGAAAGAAGCAAAAGAAGTGCAGAAAGAAGCAAGAGTAGTGCAGAAAGAAGCAACAGAGATGCAGAAAGAGGCAAGAGGGATACAAAAAGAGGGAAGAGGGGTGCAGAAAGAGGCACGAGCAGTGCAGAAAGAAGCAAGAGATGCGCGAAAAGAAACAAAAGAAGTGCATAAAGAAGGGATAGAGGTGCAGAAAGAGGCAACAGGGGTGAAGAAAGAGGGAAGAGGGGTGGAGAAAGAGGCAAGGGGGTGCAGAAAGAAGCAAGAGAGCTGCAGAAAGAAACAAAAGATGTGCAGAAAAAAGGAACAGAGGTGCAGAAAGAGGCATTTGGGGTGCAGAAAGAGGGAGGAGGGGTGCAGAAAGAGGCAAAAGGGGTGTAGACAAAAGTGAGAGGTGCAGAAAGAAACAAAAGAAGTGCAGAAAGAAGGAACACAGGTGCAGAAGGAGGCAAGAGGCGTGCAGGAAGAGGGGTGTGAAAGAGGCACGAGGGTGCAGAAAGAGGGAAGAGGGGTGGAGAAAGATGCAAGAGGGGTGCAGAAAGAAGCAAGAGAGGTGCAGAAAGTAACAAAAGAAGTGCAGAAAGAAGGAACAGAGGTACGGAAAGAGGCAAGAGGAGTGCAGAAAGAGAAGAGGGATGCAGAAAGAGGCACAAGGGGTGCAGAAAGAAGCAAGAGAGGAACAGAAAGACGCAAGATAAGTGCAGAAAGAAGCAACAGAGATGCAGAAAGTGGGAAGAGGGGTGGAGAAAGAGGCAAGAGAAGTGCAGAAAGAAGCAACAGACATTCAGAAAGGGGGAAGAGGGGTGGATAAAGAGGCAAGAGGGGTGCAGAAAGAAGCAAGAGAGGTGCAGAAAGAAACAAAAGAAGTTCAGAAAGAAGGAACAGAGGTCCAGAAAGAGGCAGGAGGGGTGCAGAAAGAGGGAATAGGGGTGCATAAAGAGGCAAGAGAGGTGCAGAAAGAGGCAAGGGGGTGCACAAACAAGCAAGTGAGGTGCAGAAAGAGGCAACAAAGATGCAGAAAGAGGCAAGAGAGGCACAGAAAGAAGCAAGAGTGTCTTGCACACCATTAGTACCAATTTAACACCCACATTTAGCAATAAGTAACTGGTGACCATTCTAGGTTTGCAAAGGACCTTCCACCATGCTGTAACACATGTCGCTGCATTTTTGGTAATGTTTGAGCCGTTTGAGCTAGAAACAAGGCTTTTTTTGTTCAAATCTGCAGTTTTGGCAGCAGATGATGGATTATGTGGCTATTGCGGAAAATGTATAATTGTGCGAAAGTCAGTGCAGCCAAACAGTCGCATAATTCCAGTGGCCCTGCTCATACCTCTGACTAGGTACAGAAGTGCTCCTCAGTGATTCCTTCTTTTTTTTGTCTCATTGAGTTCATAGTATAGCTGCTATGGAAACGAGGAAGTCTAAACCTGAGGTTACCACTCCACAACACAGACCACCATACCACATAATTACTCTCCATAACACATAATCCCACTCTACATAATTCCTATACACTAAACACCACATAATTTCTATCCACATAATTTCACTGCACAACATACCACATAATTCCACTACACACAATGTACATCCACTCCACTCCAAAAAACATTAGTAAAAAACTTTTACATTTACAATGCCAATAGCTTAAATCTCGCAAATGCGAAACCTATTACATTGCAAATGCTCCTTTAACTAGTAGTTGCATTTGCAGAGTGGTGGAGAAAGGGTGCTGGGCCTCCGACCAGCGCTCAGGAATTCCGCTGCGTAGAACTTACAGGAGGTACCAGGAGGGTTTCTTGGCCCCCAAAGTCCCTCAGGAGTAAAGTGGACTTCATCCCCCAACCCGTAGTGTGCCAGGAGGCGCGTTTGCAGAGGGGTGGAGAAAGGGGGGCGTGGCCTCCAAAGACCTCTTAGCAATCCCACTGTGTGTGACTTACTGGAGGTAACAGGAGGGGTAGTCGGGCCCCAAGGACATCTTTGGGGGCCAACTATCCCTCCTATTATCTACAGTAAGTTCCACACAACAGGATTGCTAAGTTCTCATAGCAGGCCACGCCCCCTTTGTCCACCACTCTGCAAACGCGCCTCCTGGCACGCTCTTGGTTGGGGGATGAAGTCCCCTTCACTTGTGGGGGTCGTTAGGGGCCAACTAGCCTATCTGTTACCTCCAGTAAGCCCCACACAGTGGGATTGCTGAGAGGTGGACACAGGCCATGCCCCCTTTCTCCACCACTCTGCAAACGCATCTCCTGGCGCGCTCTTGGTTGGGAGATGAAGTCCCCTTGCCTCCTGAGGGTCACTGGGGGCCAACTAGCCCTCCTGTTATCTCTAGTAAGCCCCACACAGCTGGATTGCTGAGAGTGGTCTGAGGCCACGCCCCCTTTTTTACACCACTCTGCAAACGCGCCTCCTGGCGCACTGCTGCTCGGGGGATGAAGTCCACTTTAGTCCTGAGGTCCTCAGGACACAAGAGGACCTCATCGCCCCACCAGCAGTGCGTCAAGAGGCGTGTTTGTAGAGTGGAGTAAAAAGGGCCGTGGCCTCGGACCACCTCTCAGCAATCCCACTGTGTGGGGATTACTGGAGGTACCTGGTGGTCTAGTTGGCCCCTAAGGACCGTTAGGATTGAAGGGGACTTAATCCCCCAACCCAGAACACGCCAGGAGGTGCGTTTGCAGAGTGGTGCAGGGAGGGGGCGGGGCCACCGGCAAGATGCTGGCTTTTCTTTTTTTAAATATTTTTAGAAGGGGGCTGTGTGCCCCCCCTTCTTTTAGTATTTTTTGGGCCCTGGGGACCCCATCCCCAGGGCCTGACCCATTTTTAAAACTTATTTTTTTTTTAAAAGGGAAAGGGGCCGCGCGGTCCCCTTCCCGAGGCTGATTTCGGCCCCGTGGACCCCATCCCCTGGGGCATGGCCACTTTAATAAAAAAGCAAACAAAAAATACTTTTAAAGGAGGGGGGCCATGTGCCCCCCCTCCTGAGGCTATTACTGGCCCCGGGGACCCCATCCCCCGCGGCATTGCCTCTTTTAAAATTTTTTTATTTATGTTACGGGAGGGGGGCCTCGTTCTTTTTTATTTTTTAAGTACGGGAGGGGTGCCGCGTGGTCCCCCTTTCCTTGGCAATTATTGGCCCCGGGGACCCCATCCCCCGGGGCATTGCCTCTATTTTTATTTTTTTTAAATTAATGTTACGGGAGAGGGCCACATGGTCTCCATTCCCTGGGCCACTTCTGGCCCCGGGGACCCCATCCCCCGGGGCCTGACCAGCCTGGTATTTTTGGGGGGAGAGGGGCCACGTGGCCCCCCTCCTAAGGCCAATTATAGCCCCGGGGACCCCTTCCCACCTGCGCCCAGCCATATATTATTGTTTTAAATAAATAAATCAAAAGGGAGGGGGCTGAGTGGCCCCCCTCCCGGGCCACTTCTGGCCCTGGGGACCCCATCCCCCAAGGCCGGCCCTCACGTTGGGGACCGCGGGGGGAGTCCCAATGCCCACGCAGTCCCAGCTGGCTTCCCACCTCCTGCGTGAGCCGCCATTGCTTTTGGACGAGGGGAGCTGCTAACATGCAGCTCCCCTTGTCCAAAAGCAATATGCTTCGCTTCATGGAAGCGAGAGCAGGTTTTCTGCTCTCGATTCCATGAAGCGAAGCAGAGTTTGCAATGCCATGCTCCTGCCCTGTCATTGCAAACTGCACTGTCCCAGGGGTGGGCACCCTGGGGCATTGCCGGATCTGGCCCTGGGGGTGGCAGTCCCCAGGGCCATAGAGGGCTCCAGGAGGGGGGCCGGGCAGCCCCCTCCCAATGTGAAACATAGCCCCGGGGAGGTGGTGGTCCCCAGGGCTTGGGGGGCCCACGAGGCCCCCCTCAATAATGAAGAAAGCCCCGGGGAGGTGGTGGTCCCTGGGGCTTGGGGGAGCCTGCAAGGCCCCCCGCCCATAATTAATGAAAACCCCGGGGAGGTGGCGGTCCCCGGGGCTTGGGGGGGCCTGCGAGGCCCCCCCATTAATTAAGAAAGCCCTGGGGAGGTGGCGGTCCCCGGGGCTGCGGGGGCCACGTTCCCTTGTGCATAATAAATAAAGCCCCGGGGAGGAGGCGGTCCCTGGGGCTGTGGGGGCCCGCGAGGCTCCTGCACATTAATGAAACATTGCCCCCGGGACCTGGCCCACCTGGGGGCTTAAAGAGACGAAGCGCGGGAGCCCGCGCTTTGTTTTAAAAAAAACAATTCGTCTGGATCCGCGCACCCAGCGCGAATGCGGCCGAAAATATTTTAAAAAATGCTTTTTCTGGCCCTGGGGGTCCTTGTGGGACCCCCTGAGCAGGCCTAGGGGGTCAGGGTGTTTCTACCCTGCCCCCTTTTCTTGTTTTTTATCCTTTTTTTTACTGTTTTCTTGTGACTTGGTTTTACTGAGTCACAAGATGGCTGCCAACACTTCTTGGTATGGAGTGTTGACAGCCAATGAAAATGAAGCTCGTGCTCGGGAGGGTTCGCGAATCCTCCTTGGCCACCAGATATCGATATTTTTATTTTTTGAATCTCTCAGGAACTACTGAACGGATTTACACCATTTTAAAAAAAGCACGCTTTCTGAACCAAGACCTACCTTTTTGCCAAATTTGGTGTAATTCTGTTCAGCAGTTCGGGTTGTAGCTTTGTCTAAAGTTTCCTATGGAAATTAACATGGAGAAAACACGTTTTGGGACCCCCCTTTTTTCTCGACCCCACTTGACGAATCACACCGAAACTTTTAAGACAAGAGCTGACCTGAGTGAACCATTAGTTTTGAAAATTTCGCGAAGATTCGTCAAATGGCGCCAAAGATATTAGCAAAAGAAAAAACGCTTTCTGAATAGAAACGAGGTCCTAACTATAACTACCTACTGGTGACCACCAGTAGGTTATATATATATAATATATATATAGGTTATATGTATACATGTACATATATATATATATATATATATATATATATATATATTCACTGAAAAAACCATAGGTTTTACAGACGTTATAGTTAGAAATTAGCATTTATAAAACCTTTCAAATTCACTGAAAAAACCATAGGTTTTACAGACGTTATAGTTAGAAATTAGCATTTAAAAAACCTTTGAAATTCACTGAAAAAACCATAGGTTTCAGGGGCGTTATAGTTAGCTGGACATTTCACTCATACAAAACCATAGAAATTCCACTGTTATAGTTAGTTCAGCTAACTATAACTCGCGCCCCCGCAATGCACTGCTCATGACGTCACATATTACATCATTCATGGCATGGTCAGTGACATCACTGATGACATCACTGATGACATCTCAAATGACATCACTGATGACATCATCCACGTGAAAATCTGATGCACCTCCTCACAGTCTAATATAACGTTTAATACACCGACTGTAAAATACAGACTACCATTTTCGAAACCATCGAGACACCAATACCAGTTACTACATACGCACTTTTTGATTCCTAGGTCTACACACACATCCACTCATTCACTCATACATTCATTTATACATGCAGTCACTCATCAATACAACACTATGATATGCACTCATACACCTATTCAGACACTCACACACTGCCACTCATCCATGGAGTTACTCACACACCTAGTCAGTCATGCAAAGAATCAATCACACTCCCATTTACTCACCTATACAGTTATACACACACCACCTCACTAATTCATACAGATACTAACGCATAATTACTCTCTACACACTCATCCACACAGCCACTCTCACAATCACTCTCTCTCACATATACTCATTTATATACAGCATCACTCACATATACTGCCTTTTACATATGTAGTTACTCACACATGTACCACTGAGACATCCATTCACTCACCAACACACCCATACACACACACTCACCCACCCATACAGCTGTTTCCACATGCACTCTTGAACCCATACACCCAGTGAATCAACCACTCACACATCAATGCACAGAGTCACACACCTCCAACACACCCACACACACACTCAGTCTCCCATACAAATACTCAGGCAAACAATCAATAACCCATATAAACACTCATGTAGCTACTGACCAACCCATGTAGCAGCTTACACAACAACAGACAGACTGATACACACATTCACACAGTTTAGTCACTAACCCATGCATTCAGTAAGACACGTTTAATCACTCACTTATACAATCAGTCACACACCTGTAAAATCCCCCATCCAGACACTTATACACCCACTCATTCTTCAATACACCTAAGAATATATGTAAAACATATTTAAAAATTACAGAAACACACAGTCACTGGATGATGTCATCAGTGATATCATCAGTGATGTCATTTGAGATGTCATCAGTGATGTCATCAGTGATGTCACTGACCATGCCATGAATGATGTAATATGTGACGTCATGAGCAGTGTATTGCGGGGCGCGAGTTATAGTTAGCTGAACTAACTATAACAGTGGAATTTCTATGGTTTTGTACAAGTGAAATGTCCAGCTAACTATAACGCCCCTGAAACCTATGGTTTTTTCAGTGAATTTCAAAGGTTTTTTAAATGCTAATTTCTAACTATAACGTCTGTAAAACCTATGGTTTTTTCAGTGAATTTGAAAGGTTTTATAAATGCTAATTTCTAACTACAATGTCCCTGAAACCTATATTGTTTTTAACTAAATTTAAAAAAGACATGCATACTTTTTGTAGTGAAAAACTAACTGTAACAGTAGTCTGTTATAAGTTATAATTTAACAATGTTTAAAACTTAATTAGCACTAATTAACATATAAGTGTGGAAAAAGTGTGACGGAGCAGCTATGATACCTGACTTCGAACAACAGCGTTCACAGTTCGATTCCCGGCTCCAGCGGCACGTTAGCCCACCACTATGTCACTGTGGGCAACACCTTGCTTAATCTTTCCGACACCCCCAAGCGCCGGCACACCTTTCCAGGGGTAGCTGTACGCTTTACAAATGCTCGCACTTTTTTAATTTAAATCCATAGTGATGAGAAATATTATCACGTTTTTTTTCTTCTATTCTGATAGATCTTTTTTTTTATGTCTTCTATTTAGAATTATGGCAATTAATAAATGTATTTACTCATGTGAATGGAAATGACACGGGTAACAGTTTTTAAACTCTCCAACGTATGTACATATTAAGGACCTTATACGTGTTAGGTTCCAAATCGAAACTTTTTCCGCTTCACATTTTGTAACTTTTTCCAACACGTGCACAAGTTAAACAGTTAAAACGTGAGCACGTGTCAACTGTAAAACGTGACATCTAAATGGGCGGAGCCGCATCTTCCTTCCATAGACTACTCAATAACCAAAAAGTATATAAACCACACCCGTTGATTGATTAGTTTTGTTTTTGTGAGTTATTTACGCGTCTCCATTCAGTGATGCAGGTGCTCTTTTCTACAGTCGGATTCTTCTTTTGCGGCCACAAAACATAATCCTGAGTTGTAAGTTGTTTGATTATGGCATACTAGATATTTATAATACGTAGTTATTTGTCAATATTTAAACACTTGCATTTAGAAAAAAGTGTTATTGGTTGTTTTTGCCATTTATATGTAACGTCAGCAGCTTGTTTTCAGAAACAGACAGAATATAGCAAACATTGTTCCTGTTCTGGCTCCTTTGAGCTCATATAGTGTGACTTTGTATATTATAATATTGACACTGTACTTGACCTCAGAAGTGTTGGTGACCCGTCGGCGCGAAGACTAAAGATTTATATGTAACGTCAGCAGCTTCAAGTTTGTAGTCTATTTCCCCCTTGAGATCATATAGTGTGAGTATGTATATTATAATAACCACACATTATGATCTCAGAGGAGTTTGTGACCCGTTGGCGCGAAGACTAAAGATTTATATGTAACGTCAGCAGCTTCTGGTTTTTAGTCTACTTCTCCCTTGAGATCATATAGTGTGAATATGTATATTGTAATATTAACATTTATACTGACCTCAGTGGAGTTTATGACCCGTCGACGCGAAGACTAAAGATTTATATTTAACGTCAGCACCTTCTCTTTCTTACTCTGTTTCTTCCTTGGGATCATATACTGTGAATATGTATATTATAATATTAACAGTCATTGTGATCTCAGAGCACTTTATGACCCGTTGGCGCGAAGATGAAAGATTTCGAAGTCCCGGAGAAAAGAAGCTCTGAACATACTCATCACTGGAAAGTATTTCGTTATTGATCTTGTTTTGTATTGATTACTTAATTTTCCTTTTCCTTTTTGTGTGCCATCAGTGACACTGTGTATATTGTAAGAGTGTGATATTTCCACACAACAGGAATTGGAGATTTGTCGCCGCCAGGAGTAAACCATCTGAAATACAGTTTACTGACCTTTATAACTTACTTGATCAGATATTTTTACAGTGACAATATTTTGGGAAATTGCAGTTTAAAAAAAAATCGTTTCCATAGATACTTTCTTAGTGAATACCTTTGATAAACCCTACATTTCTGAATGTTTTTTTACTATTTCTATTTTTGTCTGTTGCGGTTCCTATTCACCTTCTCCCTATAGAATATATACGACCAGTAGTGTATATTATTATACTACTATCCTATATATTGTTAAAGGAGTACGTGATTTGTTAGCGGAGCAGTGAGCGACCTCTAAGTACTACGACCGAACTTTCCCGAATTCTACAGAATAGAAATTATAATAAATGATAAAGTGTACATTTCTATGTAATATAAAGTGATTTGTGTTTAACTGTTTTTTACTTGTTATTGTTCTTGTGACCTGAGATGATGTAGTGCAGGAGTGTTTCTTGTAGCACTTCTTTTCTACTTTATCTAAAAGTAACTCATGCCCTCTTATTTTATCAAGAATATGGGGCAACACTTTTACAAACTATAGCAGAAAAAAAGGGAGGGTGTGCCCACGCTTAAGGGATATTTTATGAATTGCGTTTTTATTTGTCACCCCTTTGATATATACAACTTCAGTTTCCGAAGAAAGTATATTTGTAATTGCTTAATAAAAACTATTTCAAAACTAGACCGAAATTTTTGCTGCGCAACCACAGCTCCCCGTCAGAAAAGTAAACACCACATTATAACTAAACAGTGCTCCTGGGAAGTATCCCACCCGCAAACTTAATAAAAAGAAGACCGCAACACACTTTGTTATTTTCCCGCCGTGATTTGTACACCCCACGCCAATTATATAAATGGCCCTTAAAATATATAAAAAACAATTTTTACCTTCACAATCCCTCTCCACCAATTGTTCTTGTGACCTGAGATGATGTAGTGCAGGAGTGTTTCTTGTAGCACTTCTTTTCTACTTTATCTAAAAGTAACTCATGCCCTCTTATATTATCAAGAATATGGGGCAACACTTTTACAAACTATAGCAGAAAAAAAGGGAGGGTGTGCCCACGCTTAAGGGATATTTTATGAATTGCGTTTTTATTTGTCACCCCTTTGATATATACAGCTTCAGTTTCCGAAGAAAGTATATTTGTAATTGCTTAATAAAAACTATTTCAAAACTAGACTGAAATTTTTGCTGCGCAACCACAGCTCCCCGTCAGACAAGTAAACACCACATTATAACTAAACAGTGCTCCTGGGAAGTATCCCACCCGCAAACTTAATAAAAAGAAGACCGCAACACACTTTGTTATTTTCCCGCCGTGATTTGTACACCCCACGCCAATTATATAAATGGCCCTTAAAATATATAAAAAACAATTTTTACCTTCACAATCCCTCTCCACCACCTTGTGACCACTGTACAGAGTTAATAGTGTTCCTACCCTCCCCGCTACTACTTTCTTTTCCCGTACTCCATTGAAGTGCGTCACAAAATGGTTCACAACAGTGAACTGTTCCCAGCCAATAAAGAGCAAACTTGTACTAGGAACACTTTAGCCAATAAAATGCCCATGGTGTTTTCCCCAGAGGGGGAGGGAATCGCTGCCAACACTTCTACTTTCAATGGTTTACAGCCAATGAACATTAAGCTTGGGAAGGTCCTGCTTGGAACACGTTACCCAATCAGATGTCCCTGATGCTCCGCGGAGGGGGAGGGAATGGCTGGCAACACTTCTACTTTCAATGGTTTACAGCCAATGAACATTAAGCTTGAGAACGTCCTGCTTGGAACACGTCAGCCAATCAGATGTTCCTGCTACTCCGCGGACGGGGAGGAAATGGCTGGCAACACTTGTACTTTCAATGGTTCGCAGCCAATGAACATTAAGCTTGGGAAGGTCCTGCTTGGAACACGTCAGCCAATCAGATGTCCCTGCTACTCCGCGGACGGGGAGGAAATGGCTGGCAACACTTCTACTTTCAATGGTTCGCAGCCAATGAACATTAAGCTTGGGAAGGTCCTGATGGGAACACGTCAGCCAATCAGATGTCCGTGCTACTCCGCGGACGGGGAGGAAATGGCTGGCAACACTTCTACTTTCAATGGTTCTCAGCCAATAAACATTTAGCTCGTTGTTCGAACACCTCAGCCAATTAAACGTTAATTTTGTTCCAGACACACGAACAGAACACGCCCTCCCACATAATATTAAATTTCGTCTAAGAAAGTGACACTGTCCGTGATAGAAGTGAACACCGCATTATAAGTAAACATTACCGCGCATTATATTAAAGGAAGGCTGCAATACGGCGCATTGTTATTTTCCCGATATGATTTACACAGCCTACTGAACATTGCCGCAATACCGCACATTCACACTACCTGTGTGTGCACCCTACACACTGCTTGCCGCAATACGGCGCATTGTTTTCCCGACGGGATTTCCAGAGCCTACGCAACCTTGACGCAATACCGCGCACCGTTGTTCTGCGGACGTGATTTCCACGGCCTACGCAACATTCAAACTCCGTGCCTCTGCACCGTACAGACTGCTTAAACTAAGACCACAGTGTTCCTACTATACCCTCTTATACAATTTTTCTCTTTTGTTTTGCCCTACGCCTTTCAACTCAGTCACAAAATGGCTGCCAACACTTCCTAGTTTCAACAGTTCGCAACCAATGAGCCGCACGCTCGTGCTCGTAACGCCTCAGCCAATCAGATGTCAGAATTCTCAAATATCGATATCTGTAAATTTTGATATTTCTCTAAAACTACTGAACGGACTTACCCCATTTAAACAAAAGCGTGCTTTCTGGACCAAGACCTTTCTCCCTGCCAAATTTGGCGTAATTCCGTTCAGCAGTTTGACCTGTAGCCTTGTCTAAAGTTTCCTATGGAAATTGCATGGAGAAAACACGTTTTGGGACCCCCTTTTTTCTCAGCCCCCCCTTCACGAATCACCCCCAAACTTTCAGGATAGGAGCTCACTTGAAAAGAGGAACTTTTTGGAAAATTTCGTAAAGATTCGGCAAACGACGCCAAAGTTATAAGCACATCAAAAAATGCTTTTCCTATGGAAACTAGGTTCTAACTATAACTATCTACTGGCGACCGCCAGTAGATAATATATGTGTATATGTATATATATATATGTATCTTCAAACAAAATAAGGTGCTGCACTCCAGAAGTCGTGTAGATTGTAGAAAAGCTTTTTAATAAAGCATAGTTACCGCCATCATTTCCACCACCAAACGTTTCGACCAAGAGATGGTCTTTGTCACGGTTACAAAGACCGTCTCTTGGTCGAAACGTTTGGTGGTGGAAATGGTGGCGGTAACTATGCTTTATTAAAAAGCTTTTCTACAATCTACACGACTTCTGGAGTGCAGTGCCTTATTTTGTTTGAAGAAATTAAAGCGAGGTATGGTCTGACCTCGACACATGCACCGGCTGACTCCAATGTGCGCACTGGCTACAGACTGTTTGTTTTAAAAAAAATATATATATGTATATATATATATTCTCTCGGTTGTTGCTCCTTCCGTCTCCACTCGCCCTGTGCAGAGGATCGCTCAGAGCCGGCGGAGCGCGCCGGGCATAATTTCACAAAATAAGTCCAAATAAAGCGATCACGAGTATTTTGCTTTTCACCAGAGGTTGGTTTTAATCCAGTAACGCGTTTCGCTTGCACAGCAAGCTTGATCACACACTGTATTGTGGGTAATGACTTGCAATAAATAGAGAGTATAGGAAACAGAAAAGGGGACAAGAAAATGCATGAGCCACTTACACTTCAGTGGCGTCCATTTTGTAACGTGCAAATTGGGGTTAAAATAGTATTATTTAATCATACAGATGTACCCCAGGTCATAACCAGTAAAGCAAACGTCATATACATGCGGAAAATCATACATCATAGTATAATGTAATATGGCTTATACTTATATTACAAGGTAACCAACCAGCAATTTCGTAAGTACTTTCACAAAATATAATACTGCTGTCGTTTTTATTATGTAAACACAATGTATAGTTGCAAGTTAAGTACTGGCACAGTGCCTCTAACCATATTTACTGTATTCATCACCCTAAAGGGTGCTGCACAAACTGCTTCCACCACTTATATCTAGTGGTTTCTACTTTATTGAGGTAGGTCAGTATTGTGGTGTCATACAGGTCTCCCCTTCTCCTCCCTGTAGTCCATTGGAAAATCCCAATGTAATATACCCCGTGCTCTATATCAGATGCCAGTATGGGTATGACAATGTGTGTAGTAATCAGTAATTGCCCAAGAACCAAGGTTTAATACTGTCCGCCCCAAGGAGGGTTATTGCTCAAAAACTGAGTGCAGGTAGGAATGCTGACCTAGTGTCGGTACGTAAACTTTGCACTGTAGAGATGTTAAGCTTTCCTGTTAAAGAGGCGCTGAGAGGCAACTGGTTGCTGTCTATGGCACGTCAGAGTGTCTGTTGGCAAATATTGGTTTCGGCATAGTGCCTGAATATCTGAACAGGTGGGTCCATACTGCTATGTATTCTTCAAAACCTATACCAAAAACCCAGTAGTCCACAAAAAGGAAACTAAATAGACAATGAAAAAAGTGAGGTGATCTACATTCTAGTTCTGTACCCAAGATATATAGAGATATACGTAAACAATGAGAACAAATCTCTTATCTGTAGGGTGTTGCCCTCCACCGTGATGATTGAAGAAAAGGTTAGGGGGGTACGCTGGAGTAGGTCCTCTAAGTCGGCCTCTTCCTATTCTCCTGTGATAAAAGAGAAATAAAACCATGAGTTGCTCTCACAGTTTGGGTTAAGATCCTTATAAAATCAAGCACAAAATTTACTGTAGTCCGAAGCATACATATTTCTCACATTTTACACAACTTAGAAACAAGAACAAATCTGACAGTTGTAAACATTATTCATGTAGGTGGATGCTCATTTCCTCGTCCTGGTTAAGCCCATCCAGGCTTTTGGTTTGTAAGTTAATTATATGCCAGGACTCTTTCTTCCGTAGCTGTAATACTCTGTTACCCCCCTGTGGTTCTGCTCAATCTGTTCTATGGCAAAGAAAGTGAGGAGGGAGTTGTTAGAGAAGTGGTAATCTGCAAAGTGTCTGGCTACCGGGTAATGGGGGTCTTTATTACTGATGGCCCTCATGTGTTCCAAAACCCTTTTCTTGGTGGCTAGTGTGGTGCTGCCTATGTAACTCTTCTTACAGGGACACTCAAGGATGTAGATGGTAAATATGGGTCCACAGGTCAGGAATTGTTTGATTGTTCTTTCTCCTGTCGGGGTTTGATAAGTTTTCCTCATTGTACTGTTCCTGCAAGCTTTGCAGTGGCGGCAGGGAAAAAAATCCCTGGAGACAGCACTGCGAGTTTAGATGTGTGTTTGTAATGTCACCCTTCACCAAAATATCTCTGAGATTTCTTCCTTTCCTGTACGTTATACGTGCTCGATCCAGTATAGTGTGACCTATGGTGGGGTCACCGGAAAGGATGTTCCAGTTCTGATTCAGGATTCTAGATATCTTTTTGGATTCTCTATTATAGGTGAGAATCACTCTGCTAGTGGTGTCTTCCTCAGGGACAGGCTTATCTTCCAACGTTTCCTTCTCCTTAGCCTTAGTTAATACCCAGCTGGGTACCCTCTTTCTCTGAATCTCTTAATCATGTTCTTTTGTTCTGCTAGGAAATTTTCTGGTGTGCTACAGTTTCTCCTTGCTCTCAGCAGCTCCCCAAATAGAATACTCCATTTGAGAGTTTCAGGGTGGCTACTGAAAGCATGGAGAAGACTGTTCCTGCTGTAGTTTTTCTGTGTAGTTTGGTGTTTATTTAATTGTTCTTAATTTCTACTACTACATCAAGAAATTTGATCTGTTTTCTGCTCATAGTGTATGTGAGGTGAAGATTAAAGGTATTGTCAATGAGTTGAGTAATGATGTTTTTAGCACTCTCCTCACTCCCTTTCCATACCACAAACAGGTCGTGTATGTATCTATACCATCTGATCACCCTGTTCTCATTGGGATCTGAGTTGAGTTTTTCAAGGACCTCCTCTTCCCACACGCCCAGGAACAGGTTGGCAAAGCTTGGGGCAAAGCAAGTGCCCATAGCAGGGCCGAGGACTTGGTTGTACATAGTGCCATTGAACAAAAACATATTGTTAAGGAGACAAAATTTCATAACTTTCAACAACATTTCTGTGTGTTCAAGGTAGCAGATTCTGCGGTTGCTGAGAAAGTGCTGGCAGCATTGTACACCAAGTGAGTGATCGATGATAGAGTACAGTGAATTTACATCCATTGTGATCATGAGATAGTCTTCTTCCCAGGTGATGTTACTGATTTTACCCAGGAAGTCTTTTGTGTGTCTTATGTATGAGGGTGACATCTCCACATAGTCCCGGAGAAAATGGTCTATGTATTTTAAGATGTGTTCAGAGACACATCCTATTGAGGAGACAATCGGTCTCCCAGGTGGTGTGTTGGGGTTTTTGTGGACCTTCGGTAAAAGGTAGAAAATCGGTGTTCTCGGGTAATCACATTTTAGGTAACAGTACTCTTCCCATTGGAGGATGCCCTCATCTTTCCATTCTGTAAGCATGTTCCAGATATTTACTATACTGGCATTATACTCCTGGATATTAGTTTTGACATAGAACTTAGTGTCTTCTAGTTGTCTTTGTGCTTCGGCAATGTAAGCAGATCTGTCCCATAGCACAATATTTCCCCTTTTTCTGCCGGGCGGATGACAATGTTTTCATCATCAGACAAGGATTTAATTATTTGCCATTGTTCTTTCGTAAAGTTAGAGGGAGTGTTATTTTTTTGTCATTTTTTGTTCACGAAACTTTATCAGATCTTTCGTGACTGTCTCGTGAAATGCGTCGATATTATCATGTGGCATAACTGGAAGAAAAATAGATTTGGGTCTAAAGATAGTATTGGCCAGTTGGTCAGTCCTAGGTATAGTTTGTTCTTCATTGGGGTCTAAACCTGTTTCAATGTAAAGGTCCTGCATGTGCAGAAGTGCATCCCTGTCTCTTGTGCTAAGATAAGTATCTTCTTCAGTTGTGTTGGTTTCTTCGGTACGGGTGCTCATGCTTGCTTTGGTTTGCTTAGACCCCCCCTTCATGATGTGCCATTTTTTCAATTTTACTTTTCTCACAAATTTAAAAATGTCAATTCTAGTCTCAGGATAGTTGAAGGAATTAGTAGGGCAAAAGGAAAGACCTAAGCATAGAGTGCGTTTCTCAATCATGGATAGTGGTCTATATGATAGGTTGATGATTGTTTATTTACCATGTTATCATCCATTAGTTCTGTTTCTTCTGGCCCGCTTGTCTGGTTCCCATAAGCCTCTTTCCTCGTCCCCTGCCTCTTTTGCTTCCTCTGTCGCTGCCACTTCCTTCTTCTCCAGTTTCTTCCTGGTTTCTTCCTCTTCTCCGACCCCGTTGTCCTCGACCTCTTCCTCGAGTCTTTGCTGGTTCATCAAAACGATGTACCTCAAACCGATGTACCTGCATTAAGCCTAATTCACCTGCCGTTTTCAAAATATACTCATGCTTCCACTCTTCTCTTAAGCCTCCACCCTGACAAACAAAGAGGAAATAGCGGCTATAAAATGCTATTTCACAGGACACTCTCTTCTGAACAACAGTTAACGGGATTTCCCGAGTAACTGCACCGAACTTCACTCAATTTTCCTCTTGACTCCCAAGCATATCCACGCTTCCTTTGGTTGTCCGAATCCTCCACGTGCATGGACCAAGAGCAACTTACCACGCCGAGAAAAGCTCTTAGCAGGACACTCCACTAGCGACTCTGATTTCTATTTACACTCTAGAACATTATCGATACGAGTGTCCTATATTCTTTTACATCCAAGACTCCGTGTTATTACACACGACACCAAGAATGAGAACGTGCTGTTGACTGTCGCACGCAAGTATCAACAAGACACTACTGCAGCAGGAACCTCCACATTGTAGGGGGGGAGGTGCAATTACCAGACATTATTCAGTTATTATACGCAGTCCACAATTTTCGATTTACTTAGCTGTACAAGCATACTGACCTGTAGCCTCAAATCAAGCTCATGGATGAAGAATCTGAAAGAAGGGCAGCAGCCCTGAGCCTCTTTGCCAG
Source organism: Calotriton arnoldi (assembly GCA_963921515.1). Lineage (NCBI taxonomy): Eukaryota > Metazoa > Chordata > Amphibia > Caudata > Salamandridae > Calotriton > Calotriton arnoldi. Next base: position 685,334 of record CAWUFW010000868.1, on the reverse strand, counting down.
GGCACCCGACAAAGGTCAGCCAAAAATAGAAACAAAAGCAAAAGACACAACCCTACAAGACAAACTGAGAAGACTAGAAAAAATAAAAAAATCGGAAACATCAAAATGGTGGGAAGCCATTTCTTTACAGGACTACATCGAAAAGGATATGGTGCCTAGAGGTTTGCGCATTTACACCACTCCTTCATACGAGTCGCCCAACCCAAGGATTTTAGAGGAATGGGCGGATTACTCAGCAAAAAGCTCAAAACAAATGCTCACTATCCTCGTCAAATACGCCTGGGAGGACAGAGATGCACTACTACAGGAACTCAAATCACAGGAAGAAGAGCTTAAAAACCATAAAGAGCAAGACATAATCAAAAAATACGTTGACGATCTCAAAACGAGACTTAAGACCTATGAAGAAGATATAAAGGCTCGCAAGCAATGCAAATTACATCGCGATTGCGTGGACTATGAGAGTGGCAGAATACTGACGTACAGCCATAAATATGACCATTTATACGAAAAAATGTCCCTAGGAGAACCCCTAGAGAGTATAACTGAAAATGCTAGTGGTACAGACTCTATAACTAGTAGTGACACAGAAGGAGAACAGCTTCAGACACAAGAAAGATCGTCCGGAAAAGAACTAGGTGCCAAAATACAACCGACCTTTTTAGACGAATATCGCCTCCTACGGACAGGGAGGCAGACCCCACGGATTGTACAACCAGCAATGACTCAAGGAAGAGGTCGAGGACAACGGGGTCGGGGAAGAGGAAGAAACCAGGAAGAAACTGGAGAAGAAGGAAGCGACAGCGACAGAGGAAGCAAAAGAGGCAGGGGACGAAGAAAGAGGCTTATGGGAACCAGACAAGCGGGCCAGAAGAAACAGAACTAATGGATGATAACATGGTAAATAAACAATCATCAGCCTATCATATAGACCACTATCCATGATTGAGAAACGCACTCTAGGCTTAGGTCTTTCCTTATGACCTACTAATTCCTTCAACTATCCTGAGACTAGAATTGACATTTTTAAATTTGTGAGAAAAGTAAAATTGAAAAAATGGCACATCATGAAGGGGGGGTCTAAGCAAACCAAAGAAAGCATGAGCACCCGTACCGAAGAAACCAACACAACTGAAGAAGATACTTATCTTAGCATAATAGACAGGGATGCACTTTTGGCCATGCAGGAGCTTTACATTGAAACAGGTTTAGACCCCAATGAAGAACAAACTATACCTAGGACTGACTAACCGGCCAATACTAACTTTAGACCGAAATCTATTTTTCTTCAAGTTATGCCACATGATAACATCGACGCATTTCACCAGACAGTCACGAAAGATCTGATAAAGTTTCGTAAACAAAAACGACAAAAAAATAACATTCCCTCTAACTTTACGAAAGAACAATGGCAAATAATTAAATCCTTGTCTGATGACGAAAACATTGTCATCCGCCCGGCAGATAAAGGGGGAAATATTGTGCTATGGGCCAGATCTGCTTACATTGCTGAAGCACAAAGACAATTAGAAGACACTAAGTTCTATGTCAAAACTAATATCCAGGAGTATATTGCCAGTATAGTAAATATCTGGAACATGCTTACAGAATGGAAAGGAGAGGGCATCCTCCAATGGGAAGAGTACTGTTACCTAAAATGTGATTACCCGAGAACACCGATTTTCTACCTTTTACCGAAGGTCCACAAAAACCCCAACACTCCACCTGGGAGACCGATTGTCTCCTCAATAGGATGTGTCTCTGAACACATCTCAAAATACATAGACCATTTTATCCGGGACTATGTTGAGATGTTACCCTCATACATAAGAGACACAAAAGACTTCCTGGGTAAAATCAGTAACATCACCTGGGAAGAAGACTATCTCATGATCACAATGGATGTAAATTCACTTTACTCTATCATCGATCACTCACTTGGTGTACAATACTGCCAGCACTTTCTCAGCAACCACAGAATCTGCTACCTTGAACACACAGAAATGTTGTTGAAACTTATGAAATTTTGTCTCCTGAACAATATGTTTTTGTTCAATGGCACCATGTACAAGCAAGTCCTCAGCACTGCTATGGGCACTTGCTTTGCCCCAAGCTTTGCCAACCTGTTCCTAGGTGTGTGGGAAGAGGAGGTCCTTAAAAAACTTAACTCGGATTCCAATGAGAACAGGGTGATCAGATGGTATAGATACAGAGACAACCTGTTTGTGGTATGGAAAGGGAGTGAGGAGAGTGCTAAAAACATCATTACTCAACTCAATGACAATACCTTTAATCTTCACCTCACATACACTCTGAGCAGAAAACAGATCGAATTTCGTGATGTAGTAGTAGAAATTAAGAACAATCAAATAAACACCAAACTACACAGAAAAACTACAGCAGGGAACAGTCTTCTCCATGCTTTCAGTAGCCACCCTGAAACTCTCAAATGGAGTATTCCATTTGGGGAGGTGCTGAGAGCAAGGAGAAACTGTAGCACACAAGAAAATTTCCTAGCAGAACAAAAGAACATGATTAAGAGATTCAGAGAAAGAGGGTACCCCAACTGGGTATTAACAAAGGCTAAGGAGAAAGTCAGCAAAATCAAAAGAGAGGAAACGTTGGAAGATAAACCTATGCCTGAGGAAGACACCACTAGCATAGTGATTCTCACCTATAATAGAGAATCCAAAAAGATATCTAGAATCCTGAATCAGAACTAAAACATCCTTTCCAGTGACCCCACCATAGGTCACACTATACTGGATCGACCACGTATCACGTACAGGAAAGAAAGAAACCTCAGAGATTTTTTGGTGAAGGGTGACATTGCAAACACACATCTAAACACGCAGTTCTGTCTCCAGGGATTTTATCCCTGCGGCCATTGCAAAGCTTGCAGGAACAGTACAATGAGGAAAACTTATCAAACCCCGACAGGAGAAAGAATCATCAAACAATTCCTGACCTGTGGAACCATATTTACCATCTACATCCTTGAGGGTCCCTGTAAGAAGAGATACATAGGCAGCCCCATACTAGCCACCAAGAAAAGAGTTTTGGAACACATGAGGGCCATCAGTAATAAAGACCCGCATTACCCGGTAGCCAGACACTTTGCAGATTACCACCTAACAACTCCCTCCTCACTTTCTTTGCCATAGAACAGATTGAGCAGAACCACAGGGGGGGTAACAGAGTATTACAGCTACGGAAGAAAGAGTCCTGGCATATAATTAACTTACAAACCAAAAGCCCGGATGGGCTTAACCAGGATGAGGAAATGAGCATCCACCTACATGAATAATGTTTACAACTGTCAGATTTGTTCTTGTTTCTAAGTTGTGTAAAATGTCTAGAAATATGTATGCTTCATACTGCAGTAAATGTTGTGCTTAATTTTATAAGGATCTTGACCCATACTGTGAGAGCAACTCATGGTTTTATTTCTCTTTTATCATAGGAGAAAAGGAAGGGGCCAAATTAGAGGACCTACTCCAGCGTACCCCCCTAACCTTTTCTTCAATCATCACGGTGGAGGGCAACACCCTACAGATAAGAGATTTGTTTTCATTGTTTACCTATATCTCTATATATCTTGGGTTCAGAACTAGAATGTAGATCACCTCACTTTTTTCATTGTCTATTTAGTTTCCTTTTTGTGGACTACTGGGTTTTTGGTATAGGTTTTGAACAATACATAGCAGTATGGACCCACCTGTTCAGATATTCAGGCACTATGCCCAAACCAATATTTGCCAACAGACACTCCGACGTGCCATAGACAGCAACCAGTTGCCTCTCAGCGCCTCTTTAACAGGAAAGCTTAACATCTCTACAGTGCAAAGTTTACGTACCGACACTAGGTCAGCATTCCTACCTGCACTCAGTTTTTGAGCAATAACCCTCCTTGGGGCGGACCGCATTAAACCTTGTTTCTTGGGCAATTGCCGATTACTACAAACATTGTCATACCCATACTGGCATTTGATATGGAGCACGGGGTATATTACATTGGGATTTTCCAATGGACTACAGGGAGGAGAAGGGGAGACCTGTATGACGCCACAATACTGACCTACCTCATCAAAGTAGAAACCACTGGATATAAGTGGTGGAAGCAGTTTGTGCAGCACCCTTTAGGGTGATGAATACAGTAAATATGGTTAGAGGCACTGTGCCAGTACTTAACTTGCAACTATACTTGCAATCTTAAAATAATATTATTTAAATACATTGTGTTTACATAATAAAAACTACAGCAGTGTTATATTTTGTGAAAGTACTTACGAAATTGCTGGTTGGTTACCTTGTAATATAAGTATAAGCCATATTATATTATACTATGATGTATGGTTTTCCACATGTATATGATGTTTGCTCTACTGGTTACGACCTGGGGTACATCTGTATGATTAAATAATACTATTTTAACCCCAATTTGCACATTACAAAATGGACGCCACTGAAGTGTAAGTGGCTCATGCATTTTCTTGTCCCCTTTTCTGTTTCCTATACTCTCTATGTATTGCAAGTCATTACCCACAATACAGTGTGTGATCAAGCTTGCTGTGCAAGCGAAACGCGTTACTGGATTAAAACCAATCTCTGGTGAAAAGCAAAATACTCTGAGTGATCGCTTTATTTGGACTTATTTTGGGATATATATATATATATATATATATACACACACACACATATATATATATTCTATTCTATTCATATATATGTGTGTGTATGTATGATGTATGTGTGTGCACATATATATATATATAAATATATATAAATATATATATATATATATATATGCACACACATACATCATACATACACACACATATATATGAATAGAATTGATATTAATACTGATATAACAAATGTAACACTGAAAACACTAAATTAACAAATAAAAGTACATTAAAATATCTTATCAATTAAAAACATTAAAAAATGTAAACACTTCCCATACTTTTACTCTAATGTTTCAACATGGGCAAAAACTAATTAAAATAACACTGTAAAGTAGCAAAATACATTATTTTAAAACTATATAAATTAATTATTATATTATTTTAAACATATTAAAGTTGTAAAGCCTGTACATTTGGTGATAATATCTTAAGTGAGAAGAAAGATTACCAAACACATTATACGTAACAATGATTATAAAGTCTATGTCCTAACATGCAAGTGTAAGAAACTATGTTTTAGCTGTACCATTCACCCATAAAAAGGGTGTTGTAATATATGTATGCCATAAAAAGGTTGACATGTGCTACTTGGTTTCCAGGCATTTCAAGGATATCTATAAATGTAAACGTAACATTGTAAACACCATTTCCATAAATCTGAAAGAGTTAGTAACCGAGAGCTAACTTTAAGGAAATTGGTGATTTCTTATACTATAAAGTTGGATTCCAAGGTTCCGCAGGCTTTAACACTGAAGAGGAACTAAATATACATTTGGGGGTGGTCTCATCTGTACATGGTTCATACACAAATTTGTGTAAATATGTGTGTAAATATGATTTCAATAGAGTATGTATCTGCGATCCATGTTTTTAGTTTTAACCAATTTAACAGATATATTTTTTCACACTGGTTGTGGAGATGAGACTACTTGTTCACTTTCTGAAGCTAAGATATTTTCTGCTTTTTTAATGTATTTTGCGATTAATGATATGTGTTGAAATTTTGATAAATACTTATATTGTACACGTGCATACCAGGATAGGTACTGGTATTTTTTTGGAGGGAGGAGGCCTGGAAAAAAGACGCTGATTGGGATGTTAATTTTTCCAACAGCAGCTACATATGTTTTGACTGTATTGGTACATTGTTGGTCATCAGATAAACAATCAGGATATTTGGGTATTGTGTGCCACTTGATGCCTGTGTGTGTATGTTTCTTCTTTTTTTACGATGGATTTATGATCTTGTTTCATTGGGGCAGTGCACGGTCAGTTGGTAACACTCACATTAGTTTTTGTTTTCATGAGGGCATGGGACATGGAGTTCATGTACAGAAAGCTACTTGAGAATGGTACACAGTTTGACTTATAAATATCAACATTCTGGGAATAACCATAATGACTGATGTGGTAGTGAATTAATTTTTTAGATGTCCAGCATAGCACTGGTTGTTATTCTATGCTAGGAAGCCCACTCGGGCTATATCGATGTATGGTGGATTGCTTACATCACTCATGAGATGTACATATTGATATATATGACTACTAAATTGGGATGATTCAGTCTGATGATTTGCATGTCACTAATTATTGAGGAATGGGATGTAGCCCACATGGGTGGGATTTTAGAAATGTTGGTTGCATAACTTACTTAATTCATGTTAAATGTACATAAGCTTATAAATCATTAAGCAAGCCAGCATGGAGCCCATTTAATCCTGCTAATACTTGGACTCCTTAATGCTCCCTATATTTGGTCACCTAGTGGTTCTTCAATTTGTAGTTCACCTCTTTACCATTACTCATGTGCAAGGCCATATAGCTGAAATACATAGGGTTGTTTGACTTGCCGTAATAAACACTTGCTAAGCATTACTGTGATTCTGAAGTGTGCATGTTTGCCTGTAGTACTGTATAGAGCTTAGCCTAATGCATATAATTAAATAATACGCAAAAGAAACAATTGATGGACGGAATGCTGGACAATGCAAACATTCACCCCCAGTCACAAGGATCTGGGTTAAATCCATCATTCTTTTGCTCACCACACCACCCCAGTTTGGACTCAGCCATATGCAAATCAGTCTTGACCCTGCACCCAATGGGAACAGTCCAGTCCGACTGCCAGGCCAGGTCCTCCCTGGACTGGAAACAAGCATCCTAGGACCGGTTTCAGGGCATCACCCTTCATCAGCCAGGCTAGCTTGAATCCAGTGGTGTGCATATGGCTGGGTCCAAACTGGAATGGCATGGTGAGCAAAAAAACGATGGATGTTGGCCTAGATCTCTGTACTGGGGTGAATATATGATATTGTTCTGCATTCTGTCCATCAATTGTTCTTTTTGCATTTGTCACCCCGAGTGGGACGAGTATGCCCAGACGTGGGTCCCGTGCTCTCCATGCCACTGGAGTCAAGCTATCCTGGCTGAAGAGGGGTGAAACCCCAAAACCGGTCCTAGGATGCTTGTTTCCAGTCCAGGGAGGACCTGGCCTGGCAGTTCAGACTGGACTGTTCCCATTGGGCGCAGGGTCAAGACTGATTTGCATATGGCTGGGTCCAAACTGGAATGGCATGGTGAGCAAAAAAACAATGGATTTAGGCCCAGATCTCAGTACTAGGGTGAATGTATGACATTGTTCTGCATTCTGTCCTTCAATTGTTCTTTTTGCATTTGTCACCCCGAGTGGGACGGGTATGCCCAGACATGGGTCCCGTGCTCTCCATGCCACTGGAGTCAAGCTATCCTCGCTGATGAGGGGTGAAACTTCAAAAACGGTCCTAGGATGCTTGTCTACAGTCCAGGGAGGACCTGGCCTGGCAGTTCGGATTGGACTGTTCTCATTGGGGAATAGGGTCAAGACTGATTTGCATATGGCTGGGTCCAAACTGGAATGGCATGGTGAGCAAAAAAACGATGGATTTAGGCCCAGATCTCTGTACTGGGGTGAATGTATGACATTGTTCTGCATTCTGTCCATCAATTGTTCTTTTTGCATTTGTCACCCTGAGTGGCACGGGTATGCCCAGATGTTGGTCCTGTGCTCTCCATGCCACTGGAGTAAAGCTATCCTGGCTGATGAGGGGTGAAACCCCGAAACTGGTCCTAGGATGCTTGTTTCCAGTCCAGGGAGGACCTGGCCTGGCAGTTCGAACTGGACTGTTCCCATTGGGCGCAGGGTCCAGACTGATTTGCATATGGTTGGGTCCAAACTGGAATGGCATGGTGAGCAAAAAAACGATGGATTTAGGCCCAGATCCCTGTACTGGGGTGAATGTATGACAATGTTCTGCATTCTGTCCATCAATTGTTCTTTTTGCATTTGTAATTAAATAATATCCAACTTATTGAGCACAAATACAGAATTAAAAAAATCTATTATCTAATTAATAAGTCAAAACAATTAATTAGCTTTTTAAAATTATCTATTAAATAGTTTTAAAAAAAGCATAATTAATCAAATCAACAAATTGAAATTATGAAAAATTGTAATCAATCAAAAAATAAATATTTTAAAAAGTCCTACCCTCTTCCCCAGCAAACACAACAACCCGCCAATAAAAAAAAATTATTTGAAATAAAATAAAAAAATCATTATATGTATTATCAAATAGAACAAAATTCACTTAACATAATCACACTTACTATTCATTAAAGTAATAACAACCTATAACACAAAAACTAACAAGACTTGCAAAATAATTAAAATAATTGAAAACATTATTATGATAACTATATTTAAAATAGTTATAAAATTAAAAACAATATTACTACCTTAAACATTCTGTCTCACTATATTCTTTATATCATAATATTTTTCTCACAATATTTGTGCTAATCAATATTTTTGAAACTACGGGGCATATTAGCAAGACCGGTGATAAAAATTATCGCCGTTTTAGCGGCAGGAAACTGCCGCTAAAGCGGCGATAATGGGCTTGCTAATATGCGTTATAGAATTCAATAGAAGCCCAGGTTAGATGTGCAGGACATCTAACCTGGGCTTCTATTGAATTCTATAACGCATATTAGCAAGCCCATTATCGCCGTTTTAGCGGCAGTTTCCTGCCGCTAAAGCGGCGATAATTTTATCGCCGGTCTTGCTAATATGCCCCTACATTTTGTACCTAGTCAAAAGTCAGTGGATCGTTGTACATGGCAAAGTTTTAGTTGGCGAGTAACAGGAAAGGAAGCTGAGTTTTGAGCGGGTAATGCATTGTCATCATGTAGTGTTCTTTAATGAGGTGAGTCATCAACCCTTTCCTAAGTTGGAACAGCTTTGGGGCAGTTCTGAAGAATGCGGGTATGTTGTTCCAGATCGTGGGTTTACTGATGGAAAAGGTCTTTTGTCTTTTTTTATACTTCTATGTCTACAGTCTTATGGCTTCCTGGCTATGGATGTACCAAAAGCCACCAGATATGGTGAGTCCATCAGCAACAAAAGAGGGATGCTGGTTGTCATGGCTTTGTATAAGATGCAGCTAGTTTTGACGATGGTGCGGACTAGCAAGGGGAGGCAATGGAGTTCCATCACGGTGAGGGTGATGTGATCCTATTTCTTCAGGCCCTTGATCAGACATGCTGCAGAGTGCAGGATGCCACTATAGGGTGCCAGTGTAGAGTCTGGGAGGCACTGCAAACAAGCAATATCAGAAGGCAGGGGTTATTTTCATCTGTGGTCAAAAGGGCATCGCCTATGATGTGGAAGGTGATGGTCTCCACGCTGCAGCATTATCTGAAGCCAAACAGGTAGTTGGACAGAAGGTGGTTAGCATTTATGTGATCTTAGAGTAGAACTAGACTGCTTTTTCAATTATCTTGCAGGTGAATGCTAGGTGAGTGATGGGCCGGTTGTGGCAAGATATTCAGGGTCTATTGTAGGTTTCTTTAGGATTGGGAGGATCTGGCTGGTCCTGTGAGCTTCTGAAAAGATGCCTTGAATGAGGGAGCATTGGCAATGTTAAGCAGAGGTAAGAGAGCATCCGCACAGAGAGCTTTGATGAAGGATGATTGTAAGACATCATCTGCTTAAGAAGTTGCTTTGAAGGACTGGAATATGTCAGTAAGACTTTGAAGACACAGAGCTTTGAAGGCTGACCATTGTGGGATTCTGCAGAAAGTGATGGGTATGCTATATGAACTTGGATTGGTATAATCGATGTGCTGTCAGATCTTCAGTATTTTTTCACTGAAGAAGTGTCTGATTGTTTTACACTTTTCTATGGTATGAGGAAAAAGTGGGTCTGGCAGGGGGTTGATGCAGTGGCTGATTATCTTGAACAATATTCTGCTTCTGTTGGTAGATTCATAGATGGTGATGGTATAGTACCTTTCTTTGGCTGATGTGATGAGCTGCCTGCACATTGTGCGGAGGGCCTTTAGTATGAAGAGGTTCTTGGGTGTTCTGTTTTTCTTCCATTTTCTTTCCTGCCTGAGAATGACTTGTTTATTGTCAGCAAGATCTTTAGAATACCAGGGTGCTGAAGGCTTGCACTTGTGTATTTGTATATAGGGTGTGGATGTTCATAAAGCTTTCCAAAAACAGCTACATTTGTTTGGAAGGGTGTTTGCACCAGATGTGGAGTTGATGGCATGAATGATGAGTTCCAGCAATAGGTTGTCTATGTGTAATTCTTTGAAGGATCTGGAAGTTTTGGTCTTCTCTTTTGTATTGACCTTATTTGTTGCTGTATGCTGAGCAGCGAGGTAGGGACTGCCGAGTGTTCGGTCCCGTCCAGGATATGGGTGGTTTGTTGATAAAACTGAGAAGACAAGATCGAGGATCTGATCTTTGAGGTGTGTTTGTTGTGTGACAAGCTGTACCATATTGAGTGTATCAATGAGTTTGAAGAGGGTGCCTTGTATTTGTTTTTCAAACTTGCGTTGTCAGGGAGGTTGAAGTCAATCAGGTGGGTGGTGTGGGCAGGTTAGATGGACGAGGTGATGAGGAGATCTGAGAATTCATCAATGAAGCCCATGTTCTGCCTGTGAGACCTGTAGATGAGATGGAATGTGGCAGTCTGAGTTGCAGCGAGAGAGGGAAATGGCATGTCAGCAACTCCATGCAGTTGAGCATTACTTGCTTGCCTTGTTGTTTAGTGCAGCGTCAATCATAGACATAAAAGACATAGCTCCCACTCCGATAAATAAACAGATAATTCATCTTCTAATATATACCTATCTAAATTTCGTTTTATAAACCCAATCATAATTGTCTTCTGGATGTCGAATTTACAACAGTCCAATCATTTGCAATGTTATCCTGCCAGGCCATAATCACATGCAAGTGTGACTTGGATTTCAATGGTCCAGCTTACTTCTATTTTACTGAGCCGAATACTTCAAGTCATACTCCCCAGATATGCCATGGACAATCTAAATACAAAGTGCCTATTGTCTCAAAACATTGAACAGAAATAATATAAAACTTTTTAAATTGCAGTCGCTCAAAATTATCTAATTGTACATTGTACTTCCACATTAGTCATTTAAACAGGTGCATCTCCAAATTTCTCCTTTAGCTCTCAGTCATGCTCACATGCACAAAGGCACTGAATGACTTTTGCAAAATCATACTGACTATTATTTGAAACCAGGAGACATAACACAAAACATAGTTAAAAACACATTAAAAACACCTTCACAACATCCAATTTCAAGGTTAGAAAAGGAACTGTGAATTTCATTTGAAACTGTATAGTTACCAGAAACAAACTTAATCATAAATTTACATGCAGCTCTAAACGCAATGTAAACCCTCAGGATTATTGGTGTTGAGAGCAAGGATATACCTTGACTCTAACCTCCTCAATTCCTTTTTCCTGTCACCTCCTCTCAATCTCATGGGTACCTGATCCAGTGCACTATAATTCATTTTCATCCCCCCCTGTAGATAATGAAAATGTCTTGTGATTGGTTAACTAGCAATGTTGTTTCTTGTTCCCCTGAGGTACTATAACATCCCCTTATGAACTGGCAAGGTTGTGTCTACCTATTTTCATCTTCGGGCACAGACATTTTAATATTAATATGTACACAACATACTGACTCTTGCAAGATGTGGCCTAACAGGGAGGGCGGTCGACTTCAAATCTGGGGAACAGGGTTTGAGTCTCGGCAACGACGCCCAATATCCTGTGAATCTGGGCAAATAACTTAATCTCCTCAGGACTAACACAAAAATGAATGTGTCCTTGTGTAACGCAACTGGTGCTCATGTAAAGTGCTCTGATACTTGATACATTCGGGTCAAGTTTGCGCTATATAATGATGATCTTCTTAAATGGGGTAAAGATGTTGGTAATATGCTCCCCATGTTTGCATGCTTTACATTTGTTACACTTACTTTGGTTTTAGCCATGTTTCAGATTATTTCCGTTTTCACTTCCCTCCTGACCAAATGGTTCCTCATGAATGTGCCTTCCTATAAGTATCAAAGGCTTTCTTGTCAGATCTACCACTATAGCAGGATCACTCCTTGGCAGATGCCACTGTTTATTCAGTGTAGTTCTCACAGTATTATGCTCCTTATTATAAGTTGTGATGAATCTACATTTACTGTTGTTGCTCTTCTTTTTCTGCGTCCAAAATAGGATAACTTCCCTTTTGCACTTAGATATTGTACATTTAGCTTGATCCAGGACTTGCTCTTATACTTCCTGGCTCGAAACCTGAGCATCATTAATTCTGTATCTGCTCACACTTTTCATTGAACCTATATATTCTTTTCGCTCTAAGTAGCTGTCCATAAGGGAAGCTTGCTTTAACAGGAGTTGGATGGAAACTTTTAGGATGTAGAGGATGTTGCCACCACTTGGTTTCCTGTACACTGTACTAGATATCTTTCCCTTCCAAACCTTAAAATGATCACATCACTAAGGAATTCCAATCCCTCAGCACTTATATTGCTTGTGAATGTGAGTTTCAACCAATTCTTACTAATCTTAGTGACACACATTTCTGCTTGTGTAACACTTCCCTTCCATAGAACAAACACATTATCAATACAGCGGACTCACATAACAATGTGGCACACATAGTCTTACAGGTCAGGAAGATAGATCTCCTCCCACTAGATCCTATGCAAATTTACATATCTGGGGGTGAAGAAGGTGCCCATAGCTGTTCTCCTTTGCTGTTCAACCCATTACATACAAAGGTAAACTTATAAAGACACCATTCATTCATCTGTAACAACATACATGTATGTTGATAAAACTTTATCGGTCAGGCCTAAGAAAATGTTTTACTGTTCTGATGCCATCTTTATAGTGTATACTGGTGTATAAAGAAGGCACATGCAAAGTCATCAAGAGCATGTCACTGTACCCGCTAATGTCAAAGATCATTATCAGAAAATCTGAGGTGTCTTTTATATATGAAGGTAGACCCTTCATCAATGGCATAAGAATGCTATCCACATATTTTAATGTACCCTAAAATGCGCTTTCTTGTGCCACTAATACGGGCCTTCCTGAGGGCAGACTACTGTAAAAAAACAGTCGATTGTGGGTGATCCGTCTTCAGGGAAATACATTTGTCTCAGTTAATTTGTCTCTGATCTCCTATTCCACTATATCACTTGTGTAGTCTTTTTTTACCTTTAGATAATATGCCTTCTCAACTTCTTTATACCATTCGGCGTTTAAAAGTTGACTATAAACTTCCATCATATACGGATCAATGGGCCATAAAACTACATTGACCTCTTTGTCAGACCTCCTTATAACACAATGTCTGTTCTTCCTCAGTTTAGAGTTAGTCTGTTTATAAATGCTCACTGAACTGTTAAAATGTGTGGCCTGTCTCTTATTGCTTATGTTAATATGCAACTGGTGCAGTTCTTTAATCACAAATTCTGGTATCATGGGCATCAGTGGGAACAAAACGTGGTACTGGTTTAAATCTGGTACCCCCTTCTTCCTTATCGTATATATTCTCACTCTGAAGAATCCTTTCCTCACTGATACTTTCAGTACCACCTCCACTTTCATTCTCCAATTTCACATTTTCTTTCATTAAGTCTAGATTCGATATCAATAAGTTGCTATCTTCAGTATCTATGGTATCTCTCTCCGTTGGACTTGCTAACAATGTTTTTATGAAACTTCATTAGCTTTAGTTACCTGATAAATGTATACAGATCTATTAGATTCTGAACATAATCAAATTCTGATGTTTCACAAAATAATAGTCTCAAAGTAAGTATTTGTATTTCTGAATCTGTAAGTTTCTTTTTGGTTGAATTAATTACTGTTTTGTCATCGCCGAATATTTCTTCATCCTCGTAGTTATCCCCATTTGCCCACTATTTCCTCCTTCTGCTTTTGCACACTCTTCTTTGTTTTCTTTTTCTTTTTGTTTTCATTGTCCCCATGGAGCTCTGTGATTTCTGTGCCTCTCCAACCCAAAAAATTTAAATTAGTCTAATATTGTTGTGCGACCTAACTTCACTATGCCATCTCTCTTTGTCGCCTCTCCCTCATCAGTGTCTGAGCTTACATCTGTACTAGTTTCACTCACAGTGGTGTCATGTTTGGCTGTATTTCATTCCCAAACTTTGTGTCGTCTCATGGTGTCAAATCTTTTAGCAAAGGTATAGATCTGGCCTCTTCCATCATCCATCAAACTCCTAAATCTTTTTCAGTTTTTTAACTTTTATATTCTCCTCTAGTGCGTTCAACCTCTCTATCATTTCTTTTCTGAAATAACCTACTATTTCGTTATCTCCTTCCTTGTCAATTTCTTTATTAGGTTCCTTAATTTGTTTGAACAATTCATCCCTGTTAATCTCAAGGGTTGCCACTGGGCAGTTATAGTGGGCCCGATTCACAGAACTAACTTAAGACAAAATCCTAAACTTACTACCATTTTGGTATTCACAGAAGGCACTTACTCATTTTGGTATTCACAGAAGGCACTTACTCATTTTGGTATTCACAGAAGGCACTTACTCATTTGGTATTCACAGAAGGCACTTACTCATCAATGAGTAAGTGCCTTCTGTGAATACCAAAATGAGTAAGTGCTCAGAAGGCACTTACTCATTGATGAGTAAGTGCCTTCTGTGAATATCAAAATGAGTAAGTGCACTTCTGTGAATACTAAAATGAGTAAGTGCCTTCTGTGAATACCAAAATGGTAGTAAGTTTAGGATTTTGTCTTAAGTTAGTTCTGTGAATCGGGCCCAGTTTGTTCAGCGTTTCCATAGGAAATGCGTTTTTTGTGTTGCTAAGAAGTTTGGCACTGTTTGACAAAGTGTTCGTTTTTTGCTTAGTTTGTGCATGGAAAGTTTTGGGGTGACCCATCAAGCGGGGGAGAGGGGGTTGGGTGCGAAAAAAAGGAGGTCCCAAAACACAAAATCCCCATGGATTTTCTATAGACTTCTGCTGAACGGAATTACACCAAATTTGGCTGGAAGCTAGATCTTGGTGCACAGATTGTGCTTTTTCTGATTTGGTGTACAAATGGTCAGTAGTTTTCTTTAAATTAAGGTTCATAAATATTTGTATAGCTGGGCAGTTGGGAACGAGAGAGTGTTGCAAGGCTCTCGCAGGAGCACCAATTCAAAAATTGAGCGTTCATATTGGCCCCGGGAGCTTTTTCCCCTTGAGCCAATTCGCCCCCCCAGGAGTCAGACTCCTGTGTGGGAGGGATCACTCTGATTGGCTGCCAGCAACATCAGAAACATTTTGCTGGCAGCCATTACAGGGCTCAGGGACTTAGTCTCCCATCCTGATGTTTGTAAAAAAAACATATAAGGGGACAGGGTAGGGATACCATGCCCCGCTGGGCTCTGTGGGGCAGACACAGAGGGAACATTCTAGGGTCAAAATTGAAAAACAAACTGGCAACTTTTGCTCTGGTCCCGTGGGACTCCTGCGGGATCATAAAAAACAACCAAAATGGCTGCCCGGGCCTCATTGTTTAATGAAGGGGAGAGGGTGCGCAGCCCCATTCCTGAGTCATTATAGGTGCCTGGAGAGCCTACCCGGGGGCTGCATTCCATAAGGGGAATGGGGTGTGCGCCCCCCTCCCTGAGTCATTTTAGGCCCCGGGGAGCTCACCCCCGTGTCCAAAATGTGCACAAAAGGGTAGGGGAGCCCTTTTAAAAAGAAAAAATTGGCTCTGTGGGCTGGAGGATGGCTTCAGGCCCTGTTACCAAGCCTCTGCTGAGCACGGCTGAAGGCCGTGCACAGCATGGGGTTGTCTGCCTATGAGGGGGTTAGCTTTATGTATGAAAATAAAACATTACTTTACATTTTTTAAAAAACTAGAAATTCATCGAAAAAAACAAAGGTTAAAGTAACATTACAGTTAGGTGTGATAAAAAGATCTGTTTTTGTTTTTAAAAAAACACCTTAGAAATTCACTGAAAAAAACAAAGGTTGAAGTCATGGTATAGTAAGGTGAATATGCCAGTGACAACATTAACGTTTTGAACACAAAAAAAACCCAGAAATTCACCAGTTATAGTTAGCATAGCTAACTATAACTTGTGCCTCCGCCATGCACTTCTTATAACCTCACATATTACATCACTCAAGACATGTTCAATGACATCATTTATGACATCACTGATGACATCATCCAAGTTTCTTTTTTACATGTTACTAGTATGGCATAAGAGGCCTGAAAGTGAGAACAAAATAGCTCACAATAATATAAAGCATCATTAATGCCTTCACAGATACAACTCCTTTAGGTGTGGCAAGCATGTGACCCTGTACCTTATACTTCATGGGTAGCCAAGTTCACACTAACAATTGACAATAGATATTTGGGAAACCCTCATTGTACATGGTGCTCAATATGCATACAATTGTTCCTCAAGATACTCAATGTCTGTTCCAAAATGAATGCCCTGCTAGGGACAGCTATCATTTATAACAAACCCCTCACAGTAATCAAACATTGAAAAATGAAGCTGATATGAGTGGAAAAGTGGGTACTGTAAACAGTGTTTTCTCTATGGAGAATGTTTACTGTGTACCACACTGTTTGTGAACAGTGAAACTCTCATGCGAAATACACCACAGACTATTAAAAAAGTATCTAATTAGAACAGTGTACCATACGCTTAAAATAACCAAGGTCGGAAGGTGCTAAATATCATACTACCTGCAGCCTTCATACTGTAGTACAAACGTTACAGAAACCCATCATTTGAAGATAAACAAGCACATGTACATGGGTTAGTACCTGGTGCACACAATCTTCTATGTTATGTAGAAATTGTCATACTATGATGATTCTGTCTAATAACTCTAGGCTGCTTACAGTACTAAGTAGAATCTTTGTCCTGTTGGAAACTTTTTCTGTGGAACCAAACAACTTGTGTGGAATATACTAGACACAAGTTGTCAACTGTCATCTGCTCACAGTTACTCTTCAATACAAATATTTATAAGTGTTAATTACCTTTACACATCTATGATGCATTAGAATCACATGCTTTTTGTAAACTTTTACATCCATTAGCTGGACACAGGCTGTACAAAATTAGATGAAAAAAAGTATTATGGTAGTTACCCACCATTATGTAAACTAGAAAATAAACTAGCACACTCATTGGATGTTGTAATCAGTGATGTCGTTTGAGATGTCATCAGTGATGTCATAAATGATGTCATAGAATATGTCATGAGTGATGTAGTATGTGAGGTCACAAGCATTGATGGTGGGGGCCAAGTTATAGTTAGCTCTGTCAATTATAACTGGTGAATAAATAAATATATATATATATAGAGATATATATATATATATATATATGTATAAATATATATATATATATATATATAGATATAGATATATAGAGGTTTGACAAAGACCGCAGCTGCAATTGAAACGTGTTACCTGGTTGTGTGTAGCCACAATAAAGCTCTTTTTACGTGAGCCCAAGCATGCTGGAGTCTGTTTGTATGCTTGAGCAGGCATGTTGAGAAAATATATATATATATATTCACCTAAAAAATCTAAGGTTACAGGGACGTTATAGTTAGGAAATAGAATTTGAAAAACCTTAGCTGTTGTACGGGGGTATGAATGGGTGTGTGAGTGGTTCTGTGGATTATGTCATCAGTGATGTCATAAGCAGTGCATTGTGGGGACATTTTTATGGTTAGCCCAAGTAATTATAACTGCTGAATTTCACTGGTTTTGTATGAGTGAAATCTGAAATCTGAGTCTAACTATAAGATCCCTTTTAATCTTTGTTTTTTCCAGTGAATTTCTAAGGTTTTTTAAAATTCTATTTCCTAACTATAACTACCCTGTAACCTTTGTTTTTTTTAGTGAATATATATATATCTATATATATCACAAATCCACTTCCGGTATGTCGAAGCTGTCGGAAGGGCGGTCTGGTACGGGTTACCGTATAACCCAAAATAAATTGCATAAAAAACTCCTTCCTCGTAAGTAAGGATACCAGACTCTCCAAAGTACTGCAAAATGTAGGTTTAATGGCACAAACGACGCGTTTCGGCTTACGCCTTCTTCACGGTCTCACATCCATTAATTTCATTCACGATTTAAATACAAATTCATTAAAACAGAAAAGGGACTGTATTCTATGCAAGTATCATAGTGAGTAAGAAAATAAATCGGCCATTTTGTAATGGTATTCAAGATTCAATAAACAATTGCTTTCTGTGTCACATATTTACAATAAATAAACAATGTTAACATAATCGACACATCATGAATGTATAATGCAATAATAATCATGCCCCTGCTCGTACATAAAATGATATTCTCTAAATACGAACAATAGAAAATTCTATAACGGACTCTTCAAACGCTGAAAATAAGCGCAAAGGAACAAATAACAAACTGGCAGTCATCATATTGCCTATAGAGAAAACCCATTGCAATACAGGCAACATGAGTAATTCATTTTACTATATCCACAATATATGCCAATGACTTTGTGTATAATTGAAACTCAATAAATTCCATAAAGTTGCATACATTTGAAATTCATAAAATACTCCAATGGGCAATATTTGAAAGTGCATACTAGTACAAGGCAATTAAAATCACAGACTGCCACGAATCCAGAGTCCAACGTCCCGCCCAAGTGGGCGAAATGAGGCACGACAAATTACAATAGATGCATCAATACTCACTAACCAACAAATAATGTGTCCCTGCATCTGCAAAAAAATGATTTAAAAACATATTATTTACATGGAGATGCTCAGCGCAAAGAAGCTATTAGCAAAAAGATCTATTAACAACAAAATTACTCTATACATGTAGGTGGATGTGTCGTTTTTTGACTCCTTTTCATTGGCATAGAGGGGAAGGGAGCCGCTTTTATTACGGGATTTGACATTCCCGGCAGGAGCGGCGCACAGTACTGGATATATTGCTATAATGGCAGCAGGTCTTGATGCGAAGCGCAAAGAAACTGCAAATAAATTATTTTTTACACAGAGGGGTGGTGCAGGAAGTGGCACGCCGTGCACATCACAAAATATCACGGAAGAAGTCAAAGTACAGTCACTGTATGTTCATTTGGAGAAATTGCACAAGAAAGAGCTCTCCAAATGGTGGGAAGCGGAATCGCTCCAAAGGTATATTGAAGTTGGGCGTGTTCCACGAGGTTTGAGAATTTTTACGATTCCGACCTATGAGGATCCGGATCCAGAGATGCTTGAGGAATGGTCTGGTAATTCTAGTTCTTGTTCAATGACGATGATGAGAATACTAGTGAAATATGCCCTAAAAGACAGAAACAAATTACTGGAAGAAATTGATAAAGTTATTTCTGAATTGGAAAAATTGGTACCCAAAGAAACTGTGGAGGAATTTATCAAAAACTTGATGATCCGGATGAGTAAATTAGAAGAGGAAATCACGGCAAAGAAACAACGCAAATTTCTCCGGGACTTTAAAGATTATCAGGCTGGCCGCACCTTAACCTTTCAAAGAAAATTTGATCATCTATTTGAGAATAAAGGAATGGGGCAGGTGGAGAGTAAGGTGACACCAAGTGAGAGAGTGGAGGTTAGCGATAGCGAAAGTGATGCCTCGGATGGAAGCTTATCTGACGCATCGGTATCAGCCTTGAATCAAAGTACCAATTTGGATTTGCAAAAAAAGAATTTTTTAAGACAATTTCAAGTGATAAATCAGGGCAGGACAGAACAATATCAAGAACAAGGGGTATACAGAGGCAGAGGACGAGGAGTCAGAGGAAAAACCAGAGGAACAAACAGGCAAAAGAAAGAAGGAAAAACGAAGAAATAAAGCCCGTGGGAATGTTGACAAGGGGCAGGAGGGAAAACCATGAATGTGGTTAACCTATCGGAAAGGATTTTAACATCGGACGAACAAGATTTACTTTCATTAGGTTTGTCATTTTGTCCTTCCTCTAATTTGAACTATACTCAGACAAGGATTGATTTGTTTTATTTTTCTAGAAAATTAAAACTTAAAAAATGGTTTGAGACTCAACCTAAAACTAAGATATCTGACAAACCAGTTAGTTTATTCAGTAATCTGAATACAGACGATGCTGAATTATTACACACTATAACATCTATGAATATGTTGGTTGATCACAATGATGACATCATTTTAAATCTTGATGGTTGTGATCTGGAATTTGATATAAATCCGGGCAGTAATCTCAAAGCAAAATCCACATTTACGCCTAATGTCCAATGTGAAGCGATTGATATTTTTGAAAAAGGTGTCTTAAAAGATTTGAAAAAAATCAGATACAAAACTTTACCAGTTTATAGTAAAAACATCTCTATATCACAATCGTTAGCATTGGAAGCATTGAAAACTGATAGTAGCATTGTAATCCGGCAATCAGACAAAGGCGGAAATGTTGTTGTATTAGATAAAAAGAAATACTTGATTGAAGGATTACGTCAATTGAATGATAAAAACTGTTATGGTGTATCTAATTTACAAGAGGTAATGAACTCTAACAGGAAATTTGGTGAAATGTTGGTAGATTGGAGGGAAAAGGGGCTTTTGGAGTGGGAAGAATTTAATTTTCTCAAATGTAGTCATCCAAAGTTACCCATTTTATATCTTTTACCCAAATTACATAAGAAAGCCTTGGATCCCCGGGGAGGCCCATTGTTTCATCTATTGGGTCTCTGTTGGAACACACATCCATGTTCATTGATCATTACCTTAGGCCATTTGTAATGGGGTTACCTGCATACCTCCGTGATACTACCGATTTTCTGACAGTCATAGATGACATCCATTGGGAGGAGGATTATACCCTACTAACGCTGGATGTCCAAAGTTTAAATACCAGCATTCAGCATGACCAGGGCATCAAAGCAATACGGCATTTTTTGAAAACTCGTTCACTATCATTGCTCTGTCACTCAGAAATGTTAGTGGATATGATTTATTTTTGCCTTACTAATAATTTTTCATTTTTGATGCGTCATTTTATAAGCAGTCACAGGGCACAGCGATGGGCACCTGCTTCGCCCCCAGTTACGCTAATTTATTCGTGGGCTGGTGGGAGGAGCAGGTGGCCGCCCAATTGGAGGAGTTTGAGAACGGAGTTGTCCTGTGGCTGCGATTTATTGATGACATTTTCTGCATTTGGAGAGGAGATATTGTCTCCGCCAAGGAGTTTGTTAGGAAATTAAATATCAATTCCTGCAATTTGATTTTTACTGAAAAGATAAGTAAAAATAATATTGAGTTTCTTGATGTTCTGTTAGAGGTAGAGGATGGTAAACTCCATACGAGACTTTTTAGAAAAATTACAGCGGGCAACAGTCTTTTAAATGCTAAGAGTGCCCATCCATCTAGCCTCATTTACAGTATTCCATATGGGGAATTACTGCGTGCTAAGAGAAATTGCAGCACAGATAAAGCATTTGTCCAGGAAGAGATCAATATGTGCAAACGTTTTGCAGAAAGAGGCTACAGTACTAAGACTATAAGGCAAGCTAAAGAGAGAGTCAGTAGGGTAACTAGAATCGAGCTGTTACATCAGAATAAGCGAAAAGAAGACTGTAATAATCTTAGATTCATCACACAGTTTTCAGCACAGGCACCAGATATTCGTAAAATATTGAAGAAACATTGGCATGTCCTGAAAACAGATGAAACCCTGACAAAACACCTTGACAGCAATCCCCAATTCACCTTCAAGAAAGGTAAATCGCTACGAGATGTCCTCAGTATTAATATGGTAACTGAAGGAGATAAATCTATAGGTACAGGCTATACTGGTTTTTACTGTTGTAGATGCTGTAAAGCATGCAGGAACAGTACTAACTGTGCGACATTTCAGATACCTAATTCGAAGAGGATGTTTAATATCAAGAAACATTTGAATTGTAATACCACCTACTGTATTTATGTACTCATGTGTCCCTGCGAAAAAATGTATATAGGCAGCACGATTCATCGTGCAAAGAAACGTGTTTTAGAACACGTACGGGCCATCAGGCATCATGATAAACATTATCCGGTGGCTCGCCATTTTCATGATTGGCATTTTCAAAATGAAAATCTTTTACGTATGATGGTTATTGATGCAGTGACACCTAACATTAGAGGAGGCAATCGTGAATTGGCTTTGAGGAAACTTGAATCTAAATACATAATTGATTTTGAAACTTTGGGGCCACTAGGCCTTAATTCAAGTGAGGAACTGGCCATCCACCTACATGTATAGAGTAATTTTGTTGTTAATAGATCTTTTTGCTAATAGCTTCTTTGCGCTGAGCATCTCCATGTAAATAATATGTTTTTAAATCATTTTTTTGTAGATGCAGGGACACATTATTTGTTGGTTAGTGAGTATTGATACATCTATTGTAATTTGTCGTGCCTCATTTCGCCCACTTGGGCGGGACGTTGGACTCTGGATTCGTGGCAGTCTGTGATTTTAATTGCCTTGTACTAGTATGCACTTTCAAATATTGCCCATTGGAGTATTTTATGAATTTCAAATGTATGCAACTTTATGGAATTTATTGAGTTGCAATTATACACAAAGTCATTGGCATATATTGTGGATATAGTAAAATGAATTACTCATGTTGCCTGTATTGCAATGGGTTTTCTCTATAGGCAATATGATGACTGCCAGTTTGTTATTTGTTCCTTTGCGCTTATTTTCAGCGTTTGAAGAGTCCGTTATAGAATTTTCTATTGTTCGTATTTAGAGAATATCATTTTATGTACGAGCAGGGGCATGATTATTATTGCATTATACATTCATGATGTGTCGATTATGTTAACATTGTTTATTTATTGTAAATATGTGACACAGAAAGCAATTGTTTATTGAATCTTGAATACCATTACAAAATGGCCGATTTATTTTCTTACTCACTATGATACTTGCATAAAATACAGTCCCTTTTCTGTTTTAATGAATTTGTATTTAAATCGTGAATGAAATTAATGGATGTGAGACCGTGAAGAAGGCGTAAGCCGAAACGCGTCGTTTGTGCCATTTAACCTACATTTTGCAGTACTTTGGAGAGTCTGGTATCCTTACTTACGAGGAAGGAGTTTTTTATGCAATATATCTATATATATATATATATATATATATACATATATATATAGATATGCAGCACACAAAAGTAGGTGCACTCACGGGGTGTCATTTCAAAAATTAGCTTTATTAATCGCAGATGCGTTTTGGTGTGATGCCTCTTCAGTGCGATAAGCCCAAGACCACAATGCACAGTAACGGGGTGTTTTAAACCATACAGCATTCACATTGGTTGATCAGTGGCCAATAGAAGAGCAGCAATTGTCCCAGGGCGGTGATGACATATCGGCATTCTCGATCTTTTCATGCCATTAAAGGGCCTCGATGCCCCATCAGTCCATCTTGTCACAATGACAAATGTTGGCGATTGACACCAATCGTACCAGTCTTTCCACCCCTCAATACTTCCTTCAATGGGCGGCCACTCTCAAGGTAAGTATAAACATTCACCCCTGCTGCGTACTCCACCCCTCGTCTGTCGCTGGATGATACACATAAACTCTCCGTAGGTGTCCGTTGAATAACTGGGCAGCCCCGAATTTGTAAAATCCCTGACCTTGAATGGTCGACGGAGGTCAGCAGTGGCGGTTCAGGCACACCTCAATGAATCCATTAAACAGCTTCCCACCACGGTTGCCGAACTTTGGCAGTTCAGCAGCCGTGGTGGGAAGCTGTTTAATGGATATATATATATATGTATATATATATATATTCACTGAAAAAAACACAGGTTTCAGGGACGTTATAGTTAGGCTGACATTTCACTCATACAAAACCAGAGAAATTTGGCCGTTATAGTTAGTTGAGCTAACTATAACTCGTCCCCCGCAATGCACTGCTGATGACGTCACATATAACTTCACTGATGACATGGTCAGTGACATCACCAATGACATCTCAAATGACATCACTGATGACATCATCCAGTGACTGAGGGCCAGATATATGACCCTTCCAAGTTGCGGATCGCAATTTGCGCTCAATTGCGAGTCACAAATTGCGAGTCGCAATTTGGAATGTACAACTGTGTCAGAGACACTGATTGCGATTCCCAATGGGGTCGCAAAATGTGGGGCTCATGAATATTAATGAGCCACTTGCAATTTCATTTGCGACCCCATTGGGAATGGCTGGCCCTCCCAGAGATGGTGGCCTGCTGGGCTCAGCAGACCTCCATGTCTGAGACTGCTTTTCAATAAAGCAGGTTTTTTTTAAAATGCAGCCCATTTTCCTTAAAGGAAAATATGATGCACTTAAAAAAAAAAAATGAAACGTTTTCGTTTCATTTTTTAAGGGCAGGTAGTGGTCCCTGGGACTACTGCCTGCCCATAAAAAATATTTTTGGAGCCAGCCACAAAGGGGAAGGGGTCCACTGGGGACCCCTTCACATTTCCAACTCCATTACCACCCTCTTGAAGAGGGCAGTAATTTGCTAGTGTTTTGCGACCGCAATTGCGGTTGCAAAACGTTGGTACATGGCTTTGCGGTCGCTATTTGGAAGGGAACGACCCTTCCTAATAGCGAGTCAATTTTTTGCGACTCGCAAAATAGTGTTTGTACATGGCCCACAGTGATTTTGCATGCTCAAACGGGTCGCAAACCCGTTTGTGCATGCAAAATCACGTTGTACATCTGGTCCTGAGTGTTTCTAAAAAGTTAATAATGTTATATATATATATATACACCAAGGTGTATTGAAGAATGAGTGGGTGTATGAGTATCTGAATGGATGATTTAGTGGGTGCGTGATTGACTGTATAAATGAGTGATTAAACGTGTCTTAGTGAATGCATGGTTGAATGTCTAATCTGTGTGAGTGTCTGCATCAGTCTGTTAGTTGGTGTGTAAGTGGCTGCATAAGTTGGTGAGTAGCTAAATGAGTGTTATACATGGGTTAATGATTGGTTGTTTGAGTACCTGTATGGGTGCCTTAGTGTCTGTGTGGGTGGGTGGGGTGATAACTCCCTGCATGGATGTGTGAGTGGGTGATTCAGTGGGTGTATGGGTTCATGAGTGCATCTGCGAGGGGCTGTATGGGTGAGTGAGTGTGCGTATGGCTGTGTTGGTGAGTGAATGGATGTCTCAGTGGTATATGTGTGAGTAACTACATATGTGAAAGGCAGTTTATGTGAGTGTTGGGGTATATACCTGACTATATGTGAGAGTGAGTGATTGTGAGATTGGCTGTATGGATGAGTGTGTGCTTGTGTCAGTTATTGTATAAGAGAGTAAGTATATGTTAGTATCTGTATGAATAAGTGAGGTGGAGTATGTATAACTGTATTGGTGAGTAAATGGCAGTGTGATTGACTCTTTGGGTGACTGACTAGGTCTTTAAGTATCTCTATGGATGAGTGGCAGTCTGTGAGTGTCTGTATGGGTGTATGAGTGCATATATCAGAGGCTGTATTGATGAGTGACTGCGTGTATGAGTGACTGTATGGGTGAGTGAGTGGATGTGTGTAGACCTATGATTCAGTGAGTGGGTATGTACTAAATGGTATTGGTGTGTCTATGGTTTCGAGAATGGCAGTCTGTATTTTAGAGTGGGTGTATGAAAGGTTATATTAGGGTGTGATGAGGTGCATCAGATATTAAGTGGATGATGTCATCAGTGATGTCATTTGAGATGTCATCAGTGATGCCATCAGTGATGTCACTGACCATGTCATGAGTGATTTAATATGTGACGTCATCAGCAGTGCATTGCGGGCGCGAGTTATAGTTAGCTCAACTAACTATAACAGCCGAATTTCTCTGGTTTTGTACGAGTGAAATGTCAGCCTAACTATAACGTCCCTGAAACCTGTGTTTTTTTAAGTGAATTTCTAAGGTATTTTAAATGCTAATTCCTAACTATAACGTTCCTGAAACCTGTGTTTTTTTCAGAGAATTTCTAAGGTTTTTTAAATGCTAATTCCTAACTATAACGTACATGAAACCTGTGGTTTTTTTCAGTGAATTTCAAAGGTTTTTTAAATGTTAATTCCTAAGTATAACGTCCCTAAAACTTGTGTATTTTTCAGGGAAAATCTAAGGTTTTGTAACTTGTTCTGAAATTTTTACAGTAGCACTGTAATGGCACTATATGTTCAACAATTTCTGAAAAATTGCAGTGCGTACAAGTTACATTACGTATTAAAAACGATTGTTCTAAATTGTTTTGCATTCATGAAGGAAATGTAATTTTTTATCCTGTTTAAACTATATTTTTACATTTTTTTTAATTGTGAGATTTGCGTACAGATCGCGTGCCAGTCACAGTGGGTGAATCAAAGCATTCTGCCCCCATACTTGTTAAGTCGTGCAAGATGCACGTACGGTGCGCGATGGGTGTGCGGTTGCCATTTTTCATTTTTTTTAAAGTTAAATACATGTTATATACTATATATTTTTGACATCAATTGCATATGCTTTATTGAAAGAGTTATAAAAATGATATTAACATAAATAATTTGAACATTTGAATTCTTATAATGAAGTTACGGGAGCCGCGACGGTCCCGCATACCCTCACGCACGTATTTCCGGGTACGTGATAGGTACGCGAATCCAGCGCAAATTATCTAGTTTTAAAAGTATATATTTATATATATAACTTTATGATATATATTATACCAAGAGATTTACATTCTCATTTGTAAATTTACTATATTTGTAACTGGAATAAAGATATATTATTGTTAAATATATTTTTTGGGAATCGCGTCCGGTGCGCGCAGAATATGCGTCCAGTACACGATTCTCATGTGACTTCAAAAGAAAGCATTTAATTGGTTAAGAAGCTTTCTATTCTAGTACTTGCAGGACCCCACCCAATTTTTTCATTCTTCCAGGAGCATCCTTACAAGAAACACCTTTTGTGTTTTCTGTGCCTCTTCATTTGATTTTTTGGTGGTTTTTTTTTCAACTGAGTAAATGGCATCTCAAAATCCACCACAGGATATTCCTGAAGATGAAGAGCAGTTGGAAGAACCCATTAGGAAAAGAAAAGAAAGTATTGTGTGGGCTTTCTTCTCAATACCACCAGGAGAGAAAAAGGTAAATGCGCGCAAGGTCACCTGCACTGTGTGTGACAAAGTTTTATCTCGGGGATCTGAGAAAAAGTATTCTTGCGGGACTTCATCCATGATGAAGCATCTTCAGACCATGCACCCAAACCGTCTTGCGCAACAACAACATCTCCGCCAAATGCGAGACACACAACAAGATGATGAGGTTGCAGGACCTAGTACTTCTGTGGGATCCACTGCATCCACAAAAACTTCACTAATTGTTCCAGAGTTTGCAGGACTGGAACAGCACTGCATAAAGTGCAAGAAACTTCTTTGTGCAGGTGAGCAATCTGTTGCAGCTGTTGTTGTTGCTGCTAAGAACCATCAATGTTAATTTTTTTGTTTTGTTTTTGCAATGACTTTCTAATTGCAAAATGTTTTGAAACGTTTTTTCAGTTCATTCCCTTGTTTTTTTTCAATCTTTTGTTTAAAAAAACACCCCAAAAATAAATAAAGGAGTTAAAAAAACACAAAAAAATTTAAAAACAAAAAAGAAGAAAAAAAATGGTTCTTTTTATAACCGCCTATTTGGTTAGAAATAGACCAACTTGTATGTGTTGTATCAATTACTGCAAGGGTAATGTCTAAGTCATTGTATGAGTGCATGAGTACTGCCTGAGTGAATGAATGAGTGCAGCAGTAATGTCTGGGTCATTGGATGAGTGCATGGATAGTGTCTGAGAGAATGGATGAGTGCAACAGTAGTGTCTGAGTGATTGCATGAGTGCATGGGTAGTGCCCAGCTCATTGCATGAGTGCAGGGGTAGTGCCTGGGTGATTGGAGGAGTGCATGGGTAGTGCCTGAATGCATGGATGAGTGCATGGGTAGTGTTTGAGAGAATGGATAAGTGCAACAGTAGTGCCTGAGTGATTGGATGAGTGCATAGGTAATGCCTGGGTGATTGCATGAGTACAGGGGTACTGCCTGGGTGATTGGAGGAGTGCATGGGTAGTGCCAGAGTGCATGGATTGGTGCATGGGTACTGTTTGAGGGAATGGATGAGTGCAAAAGTAGTGCCTGAGTGATTGCATGAGTGCATGGGTAGTGCCTGTGTGATTGGATGAGTTCATGGGTAGTGCCTGAGTGAATGGATGAGTGCAACAGTAGTGCCTGAGTGATTGCATGAGTGCATGGGTAGTGCCTGGCTGATTGCATGAATGCATGGGTAGTGCCTGGGTCATTGGATGAGTGCATGCTTTACATTTGTTACACTTATGTCGGTTTTAGCCATGTTTCAGATTTTCTCAGTTTTCACTTCCCTCCTGACCAAATGGTTCCTCATGAATGTGCCTTCCTATAAGTATCGAAGGATTTCTTGTCAGATCTGCCCCTCTAGCAGGATCACTCCTTGGCAGATGCCACTGTTTATTCAGTTTAGTTCTCACTGTATTATGCTCCTTATTATAAATTGTGATGAATCTACATTTACTGTTGTTGCTCTTCTTTTTCTGAGTCCTAAATAGGATATCTTCCCTTTTGCACTTAGATATTGTACATTTAGTTTGATCCAGGACTTGCTCTTATACTTCCTGGCTCTAAACCTGAGCATCATTCATTCTGTATCTGCTCACACTTTTCATTGAACCTATATATTCTTTTCGCTCTAAGGAGCTGTCCATAAGGGAAGCTTGCTTTAACAGGAGTTGGATGAAAACTTTTAGGATGTAGAGTATGTTGCTACCACTTGGTTTCCTGTACACTGTACTAGATATCTTTCCCTTCCAAACCTTAAAATGATCACTAAGGAATTTCAATCCCTCAGCACTTATATTGCTAGTGAATGTGAGTTTCAACCAATTCTTATTAATCTTAGTGACAAAACTTTCTGCTTGTGTAACAATTTCCTTCCACAGAACAAACACACTATCAATACAGCGGACTCACATAACAATGTGGCACACATAGTCTTACAGGTCAGGAACATTGAGCTCCTCCCACTAGATCCTATGCAAATTTACATAGCTGGGGGTGAAGAAGGTGCCCATAGCTGTTCTCCTTTGCTGTTCAACCCATTACATACAAAGGTAAAATTATTAAAACACCATTCATTCATCGGTAACAACATACATGTATGTTGATAAAACTTTATCAGTCAGGCCTAAGAAAATGATTTACTGTTCTGAGGCCATCTTTATGGTGTATTCTGGTGTATAAGGATGGCACATCCAAAGTCATCAAGAGCATGTCACTGTCCCCGCTAATGTCAAAGATCATTGTCAGAAAATCTCAGGTGTCTTTTATATATGAAGGTAGACCCTCCATCAATGGCATAAGAATGCTATCCACATATTTTAATGTACCCTAAAATGCGCTTTCTTGTGCCACTATTATGGGCCTTCCTGAGGGCAGACTACTATAAAAAAACAGTCAATTGTGGGTGATCTGTCTTCAGGGAAATACATTTGTCTCAGCTAATTTGTCTCTGATCTCTCTATCCCACTATATCACTTGTGTAGTCTTTTTACCTTTAGATAATATGCCTTCTCAACTTCTTTATAGCATTCAGCGTTTATAAGTTGACTATAAACTTCCAGCATATACGGATCAATGGGCCATAAAACTACATTGACCTCTTTGTCAGACCTCCTTATAACACAATGTCTGTTCTTTCTCAGTTTAGAGTTAGTCTGTTTATAAATGCTCGCTAAACTGTTAAAATGTGTGGCCTGTCTCTTCTTGCTTATGTTAATATGCAACTGGTGCAGTTCTTTAATCACAAATTCTGGTATCATGGACATCAGTGGGAACAAAACTTGGTGCTGGTGTAAATCTGGAACCCTCTTCTTCCTTATCGTTTATATTCTCACTCTGAAGAATCATTTCCTCACTGATACTTTCAGTACCACCTCCACTTTCATTCTCCAATTTCAAATATTCTTTCATTAAGTCTAGATTCGATATCAATAAGTTGCTATCTTCAGTATCTGTGGTATCTCTCTCAGTTGGACTTGCTAACAATGTTTTTATGAAACTTCATTAGCTTTAGCTTCCTGATAAATGTATACAGATCTATTAGAGTCTGAACATAATCAAATTCTGATGTTTCACAAAATAATAGTCTCAAAGTAAGCATTTCTATTTCTGAATCTGTAAGTTTCTTTTTGGTTAAATTGATTACTGTTTAGTCATCTCCGAATATTTCTTCATCCTCGTAGTTATCCCCATTTGCCCACTATTTCCTCCTTCTGCTTTTACACGTTCTTCCTTGTTTTCCTTTTCTTTTTGTTTTCATTGTCCCCATGGAGCTTTGTGATTTCTGTGCCTCTCCAACTCAAATTTTTTTAATTAGTGTAATATTGTGGTGTGACCTAACTTCACTATGCCATCTCTCCTTGTCGCCTCCCCCTCATCAGTGTCGGAGCTTACATCGATACTAGTTTCACTCACAGTGGTGTCATGTTTGGCTCTAATTCATTCCCAAACTTTGTGTCTTCTCACGGTGTCAAATCTTTTAGCAAAAGTATAGATCTGGCCTCTTCCATCATCCATCTAATCTCTTAAATATTTTTGAGTTTTTTAACTTTTATAGTCTCCTCTAGAGCTTTCAACCTCTCTATCATTTCTTTTCTGAAACAACCTACTATTTTGTTATCTCCTTCCTTGTAAATTTCTTTATTCAGTTCCATAATTAGCTTGAACAATTCATCCCTGTTAATCTCAAGGGTTGCCACTGGGCAGTTATAGTTTGTTCAGCGTTACCATAGGAAATGCGTTTTTTGTGTTGCTAAGAAGTTTGGCACTGTTTGACAAAGTGTTTGTTTTTTGCTTAGCTTGTGCATGGAAAGTTTTGGGGTGACCCATCAAGAGGGGCAGAGGGGGTTGGGTGCGAAAAAAAGGGGGTCCCAAAACACAAAATCCCCATTGATTATCTATAGACTTCTGCAGAACGGAATGACACCAAATTTGTCTGGAAGCTAGATCTTGGTGCACAGATTGTGCTTTTTCTGATTTGGTGTACATCTGGTCAGTAGTTTTCTTTAAATTAAGGTTCATAAATATTTGTATAGCTGGATGGTTGGGTATGTACGAGAGAGTGTTGCAACGCACTCGGGGGAGCACCAATTCAAAAATTGAGCGTTCATATTGGCCCAGGGAGCTTTTTTCCCCTTGAGCCAATTCACTCCCCCAGGAGTCAGACTCCTGTGCGGGAGTGATCGCTCTGATTGGCTGCCAGCAAAATCAGAAACATTTTGCTGCTAGCCATTACAGGGCTCAGGGACTTAGTCTCCCATCCTGATGTTTGAAAAAAAAACATATAAGGGGACAGGGTAGGGATACCCTGCCCCTCTGGGCTCTGTGGGGAGGACACAGAGGGAACATTCTAGGGTCAAAATTGAAAAACAAACTGGCAACTTTTGCTCTGGTCCCGTGGTACTCCTGCGGGATCATAACAAACAACCAAAATGGCGGTCCCGGGCCTCATTGTTTAATGAAAAGGAGAGGGTGGGTAGCCCAATTCCTGAGTCATTATAGGTGCCTGGAGAGCCTACCCGGGGGCTGCATTCCATAAGGGGAATGGGGTGTGCGCCCCCCTCCCTGAGTCATTTTAGGCCCCGGGGAGCTCACCCTGTGTCCAAAATGTGCACAAAAGGGTAGGGGAGCCCTTTTAAAAAGAAAAAAGTGGCTCTGGGGGATGGAGAATGGCTTCAGGCCCTGTTACCAAGCCTCTGCTGAGCACGGCTGAAGGCCGTGCACAGCATGGGGTTGTCTGCCTGTGGGGGGGTTAGCTTTATGTATGGAAATAAAACATTACTTTACATTTAAAAAAAAACTAGAAATTCATCGAAAGAACAAAGGTTAAAGTAACATTATAGTTAGGTGTGATAAAAAGATCTGTTTTTGTTTTAAAAAAAAAAACACCTTAGAAATTCACTGAAAAAAACAAAGGTTGAAGTCATGGTATAGTAAGGTGAATATGCCAGTGACAGCATTAACGTTTTGAACACAAAAAACCCCCAGAAATTCACCAGTTATAGTTAGCATAGCTAACTATAACTTGTGCCTCCGCCATGCACTTCTTATAACCTCACATATTACATCACTCAAGACATGTTCAATGACATCATTTATGACAGCACTGATGACATCATCCAAGTTTCTTTTTACATGTTACTAGTATGGCATAAGAGGCCTGAAAGTGAGAACAAAACAGCTCACAATAATATAAAGCATCATTAATGCCTTCACAGATACAACTCCTTTAGGTGTGGCAAGCATGTGACTCTGTACCTTATACTTCATGGGTAGCCAAGTTCACACTAACAATTGACAATAGATATATGGGAAACCCTCATTGTACATGGGCTCAATATGCATACAATTGTTCCTCAAGATACTCAATGTCTGTTCCAAAATGAATGCCCTGCTAGGGACAGCTATCATTTATAACAAACCCCTCACAGTCATCAAACATTGAGAAATGAAGTTGATATGAGTGGAAAAGTGGGTACTGTAAACAGTGTTTTCTCTATGGAGAATGTTTACTGTGTACCACACTGTTTGTGAACAGTGAAACTCTCATGCGAAATACACCACAGACTATTAAAAAAGTATCTAATTAGAACAGGGTACTATATGCTTAAAATAACCAAGGTCTGAAGGTGCTAAATATCATACTACCTGCAGCCTTCATACTGTGGTAAAAACGTTACAGAAACCCATCATTTGAAGATAAACAAGCACATGTACATGGGTTAGTACCTGGTGCACACAATCTTCTATGTTATGTAGAAATTGTCATACTATGATGATTCTGTCTAATAACTCTAGGCTGCTTATAGTACTAAGTAGAATCTTTGCCCTGTTGGAAACTTTTTCTGTGGAACCAAACAACTTGTGTGGAATATACTAAACACAAGTTGTCAAATGTCATCTGCTCACAGTTACTCTTCAATACAAATATTTATAAGTGTTAATTACCTTTACACATCTATGATGCATTAGAATCACATGCTTTTGTAAACTTTTCAATCCATTAGCTGGACACAGGCTGTACAAAATTAGATGAAAAAAAGTATTATGGTAGTTACCCACCATTATGTAAACTAGAAAATAAACTAGCACACACATTGGATGTTGTAATCAGTGATGTCGTTTGAGATGTCATCAGTGATGTCATAAATGATGTCATAGAATATGTCATGAGTGATGTAGTATGTGAGGTCACAAGCATTGATGGTGGGGGCCAAGTTATAGTTAGCTCTGTCAATTATAACTGGTGAATAAATATATATATATATATATATATATATATATATATATATATATATATATATATATGTAGATATAGATATAGAGAGGTTTGACAAAGACCGCAGCTGCGATTGAAACGTGTTACCTGGATGTGTGTAGCCACAATAAAGCTCTTTTTACGTGAGCCCAAGCATGCTGGAGTCTGTTTGTATGCTTGAGCAGGCATGTTGAGAAAATATATATATATATATTCACCTAAAAAATCTAAGGTTACAGGGACGTTATAGTTAGGAAATAGAATTTGAAAAACCTTAGATGTTGTACGGGGGTATGAATGGGTGTGTGAGTGGTTCTGTGGATTATGTCATCAGTGGCTGTAGGATAATTTCCAGACCCACTGTGGTTTTTTATTATTTTTTGAACACTGACACTGCTTAGGAGCAGCTCACTGCAGCGATATTATGGCACTACTAATACCAGCAGGCTCTGGGTGAGCCAACGCCCACTGGGGCAGGTGTGAATGATATAAATGGGCCGGTGCTCCACGCAGTGTTTAAAATGAAGCCTCTGAAGAAATGCTCGAGTAGCATGAAACGCGTCAGGCTTACAGATACATTTGGACGTTGTTTTTCCCTCCACCACGCTGATATCCTGCACAATAAACACGAAGATTTACCTGCCTGCAAGTTGGCTCTTCTAAATGGGGTTCTTTTGAAGTTGGATATATCGAAAAATCATTTAAAACTTTTTTTTAATTGTTAGTATGTACTGACCCTTACTGAGCAACAACTGATAATGTTTGTTACCAAGAAAATATGTTTTAAGCCCACTGAGGCTCAATATCTTCAAAGTAAACAGCGTAATGCATTAACAATGCTTGCTACCATAAATGTTGAATTTACAAATGTAAATTTTGTTGCCACATGAACTGTATCCAATATATATATATCTCGCTCTAAATACTCAATGTTTGTAACAGATTGCATTCTAGCTCCGTAACAATGTATTGCACTAGGAGTCTGTTTTCACTATCTATGAGGCTGAGGTGTCACATGATTTTGTATAAACACTGGTGGTTTACATGCACTCGTACTCGTGACCAAGGAGGTCTTCCTCCAAAACGCGTCGAGTGACTGGGCAGTGAAAAAAAAAAAAAAAAAAAAAAAAAAACACGCTGGCAAGGATAAAGTGGCTTGGACATCATTTTTCTTCCATGGGTACTAACGATTGTTTGGATATTTTGGGGTTCGCGACCCCGTCTGAGCCCGCCACCTGAAGCGGCTGGGGTTTCTGCGCGAAACCTTTGCTGGAGATTGACACATGAGAAAACCCCTGCCCGCCCTTTTTCTGAATAACAACGAACGCAAGAAGC
This sequence comes from Calotriton arnoldi, assembly GCA_963921515.1. NCBI lineage: Eukaryota > Metazoa > Chordata > Amphibia > Caudata > Salamandridae > Calotriton > Calotriton arnoldi. The sequence goes on along the minus strand of CAWUFW010000868.1, from coordinate 650,519 downwards.
GGGATAGCCTCACCAAGATCACCGGGAAGTGTGGAGTTCCAGCGGTCCTTGAGGTTACCAGCGGGACTTCAATCCGGCATTTCGATCGGTGAGTGAGCTACGCTTTCCTTTTACGAACTGGCAGATAAGGGCGAGTGGAACGGGGAAGGACGGAATATCATCGGTTCAACCCTGTTTCCACCAGCGTGTGCCCAAGGTGATAGCGCTTCAATATATTTTTAAGAAAATGGCCTCGTCCAGGAATTTAAAACGGAGTGAGGCGGCAAGCAAGATGTTTATTAATAGTACTTCGGGACAGAATCTCAGCAGAGATAGAATACTTGATAATAATGAGGGTGCATCGGATAAAAAAGAAATGTGGAATAAAATGTGGAGACTTTTAAAAACGGAACAAAACAAATGGTGGGAAGCAACTACTTTACAGAAATATGTAGAAGCAGGGCGTATCCCAAGAGGCCTGAGAATTTATATTACACCCACATTTAGCGAACCAGATCCAGATTTAGTGGATGAATGGGCTAGCAACAGTCACCAATGTTCCATGGTAATGTTACAGCTACTGGTTAAATATGCCACCAGAGACTGCGAAAGACTCGCGAAAGAAATTGAAGAACTCACTGAGAAATTGAAATTAGCATGTGAGAAGGAGGAATTCGACTCTGACATGGTTAAAATGGATTTAAAACTAGAGAAAATTGAAAAGGAGGTCAGAGAGAAAAAACAAAGGAAATTTTTGCGGGATCAGGTCGATTACAAAAGGGGACAAATTCTAACTTTCGCTAAAAAATACGACCTCCTTCGCACTAAGGTCCCCACACCAGCAATGGACCATAGTAAAGGAAGATTCCCAGTTGGAGATGTACAAGCAAGAATGAACGAACCATCAACAAGCGAACACCAGGTTACTGAAATCCAAATAAATGCTGAGGCAAGCCAAGATACAAGTCCTAACATTTTGAGCCCAAAAGAGCAAATTTTAAAAGAATTCTCACTGGTAGCCCAAGGCAGGCTAGCAACACAGAACAAACCAAGTACCGGAGGACAACGAGGACGTGGAAGAGACGGCAGAGGAGACGGAAGATCAAATACCTCTATCAGAGAAGACATAACAAGCCCTGTGGGAACAAGAACGAGGGGACAGAAGAAAGCAAAATGATTGACACTAAGACAGTTGTAAATCTTTCAAAACGGAAACTCAATGAGGCCGAAATTGAGGTACTGTCATATGGTCTTTCCTTCTGCCCCTCAGCTAACTTTGATTATACACAAAGTAGGATTGATTTATTCCAGTTCACCCGCAAGCTCAGATTAAAGAAATGGTTTGCCACAAAAGTAAGAGAACAAGAGACAGGCACCCAAGATCAACCTAGTGCAATTCAGATTGGTGATATCGATATGTTGCATACGCTTTATGACTTGGAGGGTAACCCGAATTTGGTGGATGATCCGATTCTAAATCTGATCAATGAAAATATAAGATTCGATCTCAACCATGACAGTGGGTTCAAACCTAAATCAATTTTCCTGCCCCAAATTGCTAATGAAGCAATAGATGTATTTGAGAAAGGAGTTATCAAGGAACTTGATAAACTTTCTAGAAAAAATAAATATGCAAAGATGAACCTATCTACAGCCCAGATATCAGCAATACTAAGCCTTAAGAATGACAATCAAATTGTGATAAAGAAGTCAGATAAGGGGGGCAACATTGTTGAGCTTTCTAAAGAAATGTATATTAATGAAGGGTTATTACAACTGAATGATACAAATAAATATGAAAAAAGCACCAAACAGATGTATGAAGCAGCAAACAATAAATATCAGGAACAATTAGGGATTGGAAAGATAGGGGCTTGCTAGAATTGGAAGAATACAATTTTCTGAAATGTAAATACCCCAAAATACCAGCCCTTTACTTGCTTCCTAAACTCCATAAGAGCCTGATTAATCCCCGGGAAGACCTATAGTCTCCTCCAGGGGGAGCTGCCTGGAGAACACATCCAGGTATGTAGATTTTTATCTGCAACCTTTGGTGCAGACCCTCCCCTCTTATCTGAAGGACTCAAGTGATTTTTTACGTATGATTGGCAAAACTGATTGGAATACAAACTGTCTACTTATGACATTAGACGTCAACAGCCTGTACACTAGTATCCCACATGAAATGGGAATCAAAGCATGTAGACACTTCCTAAGAACCAGATCAGTCTCTTTTTTATTTCATACAGAAATGATTTTAGATATGATCAAAACCTGTTTGACACAAAATTTCTTTTTGTTTGATGGAGCAATTTACCGTCAGACCCTTGGAACCGCGATGGGTACTTGCTTCGCCCCCAGTTTTGCAGGTTTGTACCTGGGCTGGTGGGAGGAGCAAGTAGTCAGTACCCTTGATCAATTCAAAATGAATGTGAAAGTTTGGGCTCGCTATATTGATGATATCTTTTGCATATGGGAAGGGAGTGAACAGGAAGCGATAAAATTTGTTAGCCTACTTAACACCAACACCTTTAACCTCTCATTCACCAGCCACATTGATAGAGAAACCATTGAATTTCTAGATTTGAAAATTAAAGTCAGTAACAACTTATTAACTACAGTCCTTTACAGGAAAGAGACTGCTGGAAACAGTCTGTTACATGCGCACAGCTGTCACCCTAGCAGTCTCATTAATAGTATCCCCTTGGGTGAACTTCTACGAGCAAAAAGGAACTGCAGCACACTAGAGGATTTCAATACTGAAAGGGTCACTATGTGTGAGAGATTCAAAGAGAGAGGGTACACTAAAACTTGTATAGATAGTGCCCTGGTGGAAATTGATAAAAGAGACAGGAAAGAGTTACTTGAGGAGAAAACACAACCAACAAAAGAAACTAAAAGTACTGGTAAAGTAAGGTTTATAACAGGGTTTAATAAACAATCCTGGGAGGTTAAACAAGCCCTTAGAAAATTTTGGGATGTACTCAAGACAGACAAAGACCTGATACAAGAGATAGAAGATTACCCACTAACAACTTATCGTAAGGCTAAATCGCTTAAAGATATGGTGTGCCAAACACTAATTCCCACTAACCCAAAAAGAAACACAATTCAAGGGTTCTATATATGCGGGAGGTGCAAAGCCTGTAAATATAGCAGTAATGTCAAAGAAGTGAAGCTCTCTACACATTGTAAACCATTTAAGATACTAAAACATTTTTCCTGTCACACAGAATATGCGGTCTATGCCCTTAGATGTCCTTGCAATAAGTTTTACATAGGAAGTACTATACACCCAGCAAAAAAACATGTATTGGAACATCTGAGGGCAATTAAGAATAATGACAGGCAATACCCAGTAGCGAGACACTTTGCCACTTACCACAAGAGTAACAACAGCCTGATCTCATATTGTGTCCTAGACAATGTCCCCATAAGAGAGAGAGGGGGTGATAGGACTCAAGAACTGAGACGGTTAGAATCACAATTAATAATCAAGTTTCATACCATGCAACCCGATGGACATAACTGTGATGAAGCCTTATCGATACACTTGGGTTAGTGAAGGCCATCACCTGTAAATACCAGTAATGTACTTTCCTGATACTGTTCTGATCAATGTGGACATTAGGAGTATTTTATTGCTTGTTGGCACCACTTCGTCATTTTAATTTATATGTAGTGTATGTAAATATTTTGAATTAGTTGAACAGCCTCTCACCTCTTTTTATTTCACTTTATTACAGGTCCTTGTTGAGTCTTGAAAGGAGAGTGGAATGCAAGACTGATTAATCTATAGATTGGAGTGATGAGCGAGTTAATTACATACTAATTCAAAAATACCCACTGGGGTTGGATTGATATGCCGCCGGTATTTACACTGTGATGGCCGAGGCATGAGCCTATAGGAAGTGACGAATTGTTTGCTAAAGCCCACTGGGGCTGTTTGAATGCTCGGTAACGTAGTTATTTGTGTGGCATTTCAATCGAAAAATCATTTAAAACTTTTTTTTAATTGTTAGTATGTACTGACCCTTACTGAGCAACAACTGATAATGTTTGTTACCAAGAAAATATGTTTTAAGCCCACTGAGGCTCAATATCTTCAAAGTAAACAGCGTAATGCATTAACAATGCTTGCTACCATAAATGTTGAATTTACAAATGTAAATTTTGTTGCCACATGAACTGTATCCAATATATATATATCTCGCTCTAAATACTCAATGTTTGTAACAGATTGCATTCTAGCTCCGTAACAATGTATTGCACTAGGAGTCTGTTTTCACTATCTATGAGGCTGAGGTGTCACATGATTACATGCACTCGTACTCGTGACCAAGGAGGTCTTCCTCCAAAACGCGTCAAGTGACTGGGCAGTGAAAAATAAAAAAAAAACACGCTGGCAAGGATAAAGTGGCTTGGACATCGTTTTTCTTCCATGGGTACTAACGATTGTTTGGATATATATATATATATATATATATATATATATATATATATATATATATATATATATATATATACATATATATATAGATATGCAGCACACAAAATTAGGTGCACTCACGGGGTGTCATTTCAAAAATTGGCTTTATTAATCGCAGATGCGTTTTGGTGTGATGCCTCTTCAGTGCGATAAGCCCAAGACCACAATGCACAGTAACGGGGTGTTTTAAACCATCCACCATTCACATTGGTTGATCAGTGGCCAATAGAAGAGCAGCAATTGTCCCAGGGCGGTGATGACATATCGGCATTCTCGATCTTTTCATTCCATTAAAGGGCCTCGATGCCCCATCAGTCCATCTCGTCACAATGACAAATGTTGGCGATTGACACCAATCATACCAGTCTTTCCACCCCTCAATACTTCCTTCAATGGGCGGCCACTCTCAAGGTAAGTATAAACATTCACCCCTGCTGCGTACTCCACCCCTCGTCTGTTGCTGGATGATACACATAAACTCTCCGTAGGTGTCCGTTGAATAACTGGACAGCCCCGAATTTGTAAAATCCCCGACCTTGAATGGTCGACGGAGGTTAGCAGCGGCGGTTCAGGCACACTCAATGAATCCATTAAACAGCTTCCCACCATGGTTGCCGAACTTCGGCAGTTCGGCAGCCGTGGTGGGAAGCTGTTTAATGGATATATATATATATATATATATATATATATATATATATATATATATATATATATATATATATATATCAGTAGCGGTCCGTGGGAGGAGTGCCGGCCGGGCGGTGACGTGGGGTGGGGGAGGGGCAGGGTGGGGGTAGTAAACCACGGATTACGGCCGAATACAGGTAAGTAAACATTTAAATAAATAAAACGAATTTCGTTGTGAGCGCTGCATCGCCATCATTGGTTTTGTATGAGTGAAATCTGAGTCTAACTATAAGATCCCTTTTAATCTTTGTTTTTTCCAGTGAATTTCTAAGGTTTTTTTAAATTCTATTTCCTAACTATAACTACCCTGTAACCTTTGTTTTTTTTAGTGAATATATATATATCTATATATATATATATATATACATATATTACCTACTGGCGGTCGCCAGTAGGTAGTTATAGTTAGAACCTAGTTTCCATCGGTAAAGCATTTTTTGATTTGCTAATAACTTTGGTGTCATTTGACGAATCTTCCTGAAATTCTCCAAAAGAAACGTCTATCCAGGTCACGTCCTATCCTGAAAGTTTTGGGGTGATTCGTCAAGCGGTGGCTGAGAAAAAAGGGGGGTCCCAAAACTCATTTTCTCCATGTTAATTTCCATAGGAAATTTTGCGACGAGCTACAGCTCGAACTGCTGAACGGAATTACCCCAAATTTGGCAGAACAGTAGAGCTTGGTTCAGAAAGCGACCTTTTTTTTAAATGGTGTAAATCCGTTAAGTAGTTTTTGAGAAATTAAAAAAATAAGAGTCAAAAAATCAATTTCCCATAGGAAACTTTGTGCAGGGCTACAGCTGAAACTACTGAACGGAATTACTCCAAATTTGGTAGAAAGGTAGTGCTTGGGTAAGAAAGCGACCTTTTTAAAAATGGTGTAAATCCATTTAGTAGTTGCTGAGAAATTAGAAAAATAAAAGTTTCGATATCTGGGCGGAGCCTAAGTCGCGTGCGCGAGTTTTACTGTGATTGGCTGCTAGCACTCCAAACCAGGAAGTGTTGGCAGCCATCTTGTGGCTCGGTAGAAGTGAGTCACCCAAAAACAGAGAAACAAAGGTATAAAACAAGAGAAGGGGGTAGAGTAGAAAAACCCTGACCCACTAGGTCTGCTCAGGGGGTCCCAGGAGGACCCCCACGGCCCAAAAATTCATTAAAAAAAAAAAAAAAATCGGCAAAAATTCACGCCGGGGTTGCGGGTTCTCGCGTTTTATTTTAATGAGGCCCTTGGGTGGGCTAGGTTGCGGGGTCATTTCTTAAAAAATAATAGCAGGGGCTCGCAGGGGAGGCGGGGGGCTGCTGGGGTCCGCGTAGCCCTGGGGCTTCACTTATGTTGGGAGGGGGTTGCGTGGCCCCCCTTCTGGAGCCTTGTATGTGCTTGTAACTTTGGCGTCGTTTGACGAATCTTTATGAAATTATCCAAAAAGTTTCTCTTTTTGGATTAGTTCTTATATTGAAAGTTTGGGGGTGAATGGTGTAGGAGGGGCTGAGAAAAAAGAGGGTCCTAAAACGTGTTTTCTCCATGCAATTTCCATACGAAACTTTACAGAAGACTACAGGTGAAACTGCTGAACGGAATTACGCCAAATTTGGCAGGGAGAAAGGTGATGGTCCAGAAAGCACGCTTTTGTTTAAATGGTGTAAATCCGTTCAGTAGTTTTTGAGAAATATCAAATTTTACAGATATCGATATTTGAGAATTCTGACATGTGATTGGCTGAGGGGTTACAAGCAGCAACTTGCGGCTTATTGGCTGTGAATGGTTGAAACCAGGAAGTGTTGGCAGCCATTTTGTGATTTACTCCGTCAGCTCGCATCTCTCCATGTAGAAGCCATTGGGTTCGTAGTTTTAGCTCTGCGAGGCAACACTGGCATCTGTGTCTGTGTGAGATATGCCTTTCAGGCTGCCTATCCTCATATCACCAGGTCGCGGCTATGTCTTTAGAAGCCCGTAAGTCGGCTCAGAGGTCTGTGAGTCAGTCTGTCGGCACGACCCCCTACACTACCCAAAGACTACCCAAACACCACTGCACTGTCGTAAACTCTAAAACACTACCCCAGCACGATCCCCTACACTACCCAAACACCAGTGCACTACCCTAAACCCTAAATCTACCCCCAGCACGACCCCCTACCCAAACACCACTGCACTACCCTAAACCCTAAAATACTACCCCCAGCACAACCCCCTACACTACCCAAACACCACTGTACTACCCTAAAGCATAAAACAGTAGCAGTCCGTCGGCTTGCAGCTGTGCGTCTGCGAGCCGTCGTGTCCCTAGCTGTACATGTCCGAGTGAGTCCGTTAGGTGATAGGTGTGTGTCTGCTAGCAGGGCGGTTGGCCCGTTGGTGTCCCTTTACGAGTTAGACCGGAGCTCTCCCTCTGCGAGGCAGCATGTTGGTGTGCGTTTGAGAGCCGACGGCCCGTAGCTCACACTGTGCGAGCTGAGCCCACGGGCCGCAGGTGTCCCTCTGCGAGGCTGCTCGACGGCCCCCAGGTCTCCCTGTGCTAGCCGGATCGCAGCTGTCACTCTGCGAACCGATATTGGGAATATGAGGCGGCTCTAAAAAGAGCCCTTGTGTTTATTAGTTGGAGCTACATATAAGTGCGGATGCACAGCTTCAGGTTATTCAGAAAAACTCGATTTCCCTGATCTGTGAAGTGTACTCCATCACTTCTGTAGATATCAGCCATATGAAAACGTATGTTATTGTTGTAGATCGACCCCATTCTATGGTCTCTGAGGTATGCAGACACAGCTTTGTTGACATTCTTCCTAGATTTTTCAATCTGAGGACAACATTGGTTTGACCATTTCCACTTCTGTCTTTGGCATATATTGGAATATACAAAGACAGTTTGAGGCAAAAGCAATATCAATTGTCGAAAGGTGTCCTTCATTAGCATTTCCAAACCTACCCCAGTCAATGTGCCTAGGTCGTTTCCACCACAGTGCACAATCATGAGGTCAGGGTGTTGGAGATGCAAACAGGTTTTAACCAAAGGCAACAATTGGTGCCACTTCAATCCTCTTTGTCCAAACCATTTAATGTCCACATTTTGTAAACCTAGGTCTAAGTCAATACGTCTCTGTTCTGCATACCTCTTGCACCAGAAAACATAGCTATGGCCTACGATCCACACTAGCATTTTGAAGGTATGGCTGGGAGGAATGGATAGATGTCTGTAGCTCATGCAGTCCGTTCGTAGAATAAGAGATATGTTTAAAGATGGGGAACTACTTTTTTTGCCATACAAAACGATACCTGATTGGGAGATGAAAAGCATTGTTTTTTAAAAGTAGGGTGCACATTCGTTTGGTGGAAAAGCATCTTTGTGATTGGTTAAGAAAAATCAGTTTAAACGTGAGTACATATCATAGGATAAAATTTGCTCAACTCAACCACACCTGCTACTTGCATTTGGAAGGCACTGTTCGAACTTAAAACAATCGTGAACTTTTAACCTGCACGTGCCGTTAAATGTACCAAAGGGGATGATGGACGGAGCGCTTGAGCAAATCAAACACTCAACCCCAGTCAACTGATCTGGGTTTAATCCATCATCATTCTTTAGCTCACTCCACCACCCCAGTTCAGACATGGCCATATGCAAATCAGTCTGACCCTGTGCCTCATGGGAACAGTCCAGCCCGAACTGCCAAGCCATGTCTTCTCTGGACCGGAAACAAGCATCCTGGGACCGGTTTCGGGTTCATAACCCTCATCAGCCAGGCTATCTTGAATCCAGTGGCAAAGTGAGCAAGGGACCCACGTCTGGGCATAGCCTGCCAGCTTAGAGCGAACAAAGCGATACCAAAGGGGATGATGGACGGAGCGCTTGAGCAAATCAAACACTCAACCTCAGTCAACTGATCTGGGTTTAATCCATCATCATTCTTTAGCTCACTCCACCACCCCAGTTCAGACATGGCCATATGCAAATCAGTCTGACCCTGTGCCTCATGGGAACAGTCCAGCCCGAACTGCCAAGCCATGTCTTCTCTGGACCGGAAACAAGCATCCTGGGACCGGTTTCGGGTTCATAACCCTCATCAGCCAGGCTATCTTGAATCCAGTGGCAAAGTGAGCAAGGGACCCACGTCTTGGCAGTTCGGGCTGGACTGTTCCCATGAGACACAGGGTCAGACTGATTTGCATATGGCCATGTCTGAACTGGGGTGGTGGAGTGAGCTAAAGAATGATGATGGTTTAAACCCAGATCAGTTGACTGGGGGTGAGTGTTTGATTGGCTCAAACGTTCCGTCCATCATCCCCTTTGTATCACTTTGTTCGCCCTAAGTTGGCAGGGGTATGCCCAGACGTGGGTCCCTTGCTCACTTTGCCACTGGATTCAAGCAAGCCTGGCTGATGACGGCTGGAATGCCAGAAACCGGTCCTAGGATGCTTGTTTCCGATCCAGGGAAGACATGGCTTGGCAGTTCGGGCTGGACTGTTCCCATGAGGCACAGGGTCAGACTGATTTGCATATGGCCATGTCTGAACTGGGGTGGTGGAGTGAGCTAAAGAATGATGATGGATTAAACCCAGATCAGTTGACTGGGGTGAGTGTTTGATTGGCTCAAACGTTCCGTCCATCATCCCCTTTTGTATCGCTTTGTTCGCCCTAAGTTGGCGGGGGTATGCCCAGACGTGGGTCCCTTGCTCACTTTGCCACTGGATTCAAGCAAGCCTGGCTGATGACGGCTGGAATGCCAGAAACCGGTCCTAGGATGCTTGTTTCCGATCCAGGGAAGACATGGCTTGGCAGTTCGGGCTGGACTGTTCCCATGAGGCACAGGGTCAGACTGATTTGCATATGGCCATGTCTGAACTGGGGTGGTGGAGTGAGCTAAAGAATGATGATGGATTAAACCCAGATCAGTTGACTGGGGGTGAGTGTTTGATTGGCTCAAACGTTCCGTCCATCATCTCCTTTTGTATCGACTTGCATTTGGAAGGCACTGTTCGAACTTAAAACAATCGTGAACTTTTAACCTGCACGTGCTGTTAAATGTTCGAGAAAATGTTGCAAAAAAATATCATTAGGTTTAAAAAAATTGATGAACGTTTAACCTGCACGTGTTGTAGAATGTTCTAGAAAGTGTGTTGATAGAATACGTTGCACTTCTGACTTCTATGTGTCCTTGAATATTAAAAAAACTGTTTATATGGAAAATTTTAAGAAAAAAACAATAGAGAGAAGTTTTGAAACCTAAAAGAATCAAGGAACTATTCTAATTTGTTCATTACATGTATTTATGTGTGGAGCAACAAAATTACAGACACAACAGCACCAGGAAGAGGAAGAAGCAGGGAGTGGGGGACGGGGGAAGATGACCACAATGGTACACATGCACAATTAAGTACAGCACAACTATAGACAAACCATGGCCAAAATGAAACACACCAACAAGGAGCACAAGTCACACAACCCGCCAACATCACACCACTGAACAAGCATAGAAGTGAAAACCACACTGCCGGAAAGGTAGAAGGGTGAACAAAAGCTCACATGAAGGGACATCTCACACACAATGCAGCACACACACATAGGAAGCAGAGTACACCAACATCCAACACAATGTTGTCCAAACACAAAGATTCGCACAATCGAACACAGGACACAAATGCACTCGCCTGAGGCGGATAAGCGTCCAAAAGCGTCAGTACGAAACAGGCACATGAGAACGCATAAGTACAAACCCACAGTCCGGATGGGGTAGCAATTCATGTATGGCAGGCAGCCAGAGAGTCCGTGACACACACGTTGGCATACAAATGAAGACACTACACATTTGGAGACAAGTGAAAATGTGGAAACTTTATTAAAAAAAAAGTGCGTGTCAGTACGGCCAAGAGTGGTGCCACGATATGCAGAGAAATACAGCAGCATGGCTGAATAAGGAACGCAGGAAAACGTCCATGTTCACCTCAGGGTAGTCCATCACCAACACACGTCAGGGTCAAGCAGCGTTGGTTGTCCGCGCTTCGGACATGATTCGACGCCAATGCAGCCATGTCCACTGTTGTTTTGGGACATGTGACCAGATGTACAACGTACAATGATGCGGAGGGACACGTGCAATGTGGCACATCGAGTCGTGGTTGGAGGTACCTTGTCACTCGTCCATGAACGCGAGTGCAGCTGCGTAAGCCACTATCTCTAATGAGTGATGGTTGGCCACAATATTTGACATGTCGTCGACGTAATCCATCAGCTGACCGGGACAGATGTGCTGACTCCAACCACTGTACCCAATGTGCACCAAAGCAGAATCGGGAAGTGGGTCAATTTGCTCACTGCATACTATGACACGTGCAATCTCCCAGGCCCAGTTCCCAACATGCATGCCAAACATCCATGCATGCCATAAACGGGCATCACCATGACAGTCCTGGTCGTGGGCAACAGGGGGCGCACACACCTGTCGTAATCCATGTCAGATACCCACTCGTTGGAGAGGCACACGTCCATGCACCACTCGGATAGGCAGGTGCGACATTGCAATAAAGGTTGAACGCAGGTGACGTCCGCAATGCGGAAGCACAGCCGGTAAGTGATCCGCAGTACTGCCAAAGGCAGTGCACCCAGGACATGCAGCAGACGTGCAAGGTATAGGTGGACGTGTATGGAGTCGACCATGTGTTCGGGATGCTCTACCATTGCGTCAGTGGCTCTGCTTGTAGCTGCACTGGCTTGCCGTGTGCCAGTCTTGTGGATGAAATGGCACAGCTTGGTGCAATGAGCCGGGTCTGTGTGCAATGGGTGCAGGGCAGGGGTGTGGTGGGAGTACGTGTGAAGGCCATTTCACGCACGCTAACTACGACGAAGGACTTTTGAGTGTGGAATGTGTACTCGTTGTTCTTAAATCGGGCAGTGCGTAGTGTGGGAGACGGATGCAAATATTATTGTATCTGTCAGGGGGGGCTGGCCACTTGCAAGTTCCTTCTCGGAGCAGCAGATGTGCTACTGCAAGATAGCTCAGACAAAGAACCTTTCATCCCTACAGTAAGTTCTCCAGCTGCATTTATACAGGATGTGTACAAAGGCCGGTCGTGGGTGTTGTGGGATGTCTGCGATCCTGGTCATCATGGATGAGATGCCAAGCACGTGGCACATAAGCGGGTTCACTGTGTGTTACGTTGCCAAACAGCTGCTCCTCCCTCCCACGAGCCCCACACTTTTGTACGGTGCACTGTTGTATCCCGTGCACTCCTATGGCACACCATTGTAATGCCTATTCGCGCATGTCCTGTGGCATTCCAACCACACGGTGAGACTGCAGTTTGGAGCTGGTGCATGCCACTGTACAACATCGACTGCTGCGGCCCTTGTGGCGGCCACACCAGAACACAAAGACACACTTACCGCACTTCCTGAACATGGACATGTCCGAGACACCCCGTTCCCCTTGCCGGATAGGCAGACCCCTGCGCTGACCTGTGTACGCCGGACCAGCACACGCCACTTGTGCATGCAGGAGGATGCGTGCGTAGCTACATTTCCAGGCTCACAGCCAACGCTGAGGTGACATGGTAACGTCCGCTGACACTGTGATGTTGCAGGGCCGGTGCCTATCATGCTAACACAATGACCACATGGTTACACTTGCTCAGATGCGGGTTCGGGGGGCGTTGGCGGTCCTGGGGTTGTTGCGATGAGTGTTGTGGACCTCATGGGTATCCGTGTATCATGCTCATTGACTGTATGGCACCTGTGGGTGTTTCGGTGTGGCTCTTGGCTGTGTTCCCTTTCATGCTGCAGGTAGTCGTCCTGATTAACACCAGCAGAAAGCAGGTGTAAAATCCCTGGTGCTAACGCGGCTTATCGCCGGAATTTGTTTCGCATCGCAGTTGTTGTCAAAGTCGTGATGTGGTTTTTTCGTGTACAGAAAAATAAACGAACTGGGCAGTGTATCCCGTCAAGATCCAGCACCTGACCCACTATTCCCAATCAATATAAATACAATGACATTTCTTCATTGTTTGTGTGTACACTGTAAGTGCACCCACTACCACAGTGCAATTCAATACAGGATTTTAGTATTTAGAATAAATCGCAAAGGTGCACCCCGTGTCTTTTTGCACGGGAACGCCTACTCTGCATTTCATTATCAGCACTTTAATGCAACTAAAGTTGAGATAAATATAACACACTATTCAGAAGCTGGTGCAAACTGAAGACATCACCAGTATTCCCGTGATAACTGCCCCAAAATTTAACACCATGGTGGACACCACGAAATAACAGTAATAAGAACGAGAAAGAGTCACACAGCACTTAAGTAACAACCAAAAACTTTATTGACTTTTTTTTTTTTTAATCAAACTTTATTTTTTTGTAAACGTATATATAAAGGATAAACTAAATTTAACAAACTGAACACAAAACAACAAGGCGGAAGACTCCTGTCGGGACCATGAATGTCGATGACACAGCCTGGAAAATAAAGCACAAAATAAGGACGTGTGTAATGCGCATATCAAAGGAGTGAGACACAGAGAAGGAAAAAAAAGCCAGAGAGAAAAAGAGAGGGAAGGAAAGAGAGGGATTGAGAAAGGGAGAAGGGAGATAGAGAAAGAGAAGAAAAGGAAGGAAGAGACTGAGAGAGAGTGAAGAGAGGGAAGTGAGAGAGAGAGAGAAAGGGAGATACTGCCGGCCCTGCGCATCCATGACCAAATAATTACCTGCTGCCACCGAAGTGTCTACCAGTGGGCACTCCACGTGCCCGTCAAAGCTCCGCGGCCCGGCAGATCTCACAGATGTCGCTGAGTCCTGAGTCATGAATGGCAGAGACCACATCAGCTTCTCCACGGCCCGGCAGATCTCACAGATGTCGCTGAGTCCTGAGTCATCAATGGCGGAGACCTCATCAGCTTTTGGTGCCGCTAACCCTGTGCAGCGCAAGTCAGCGCCACGTGGTGGTAGGCCGCTGACGGCCATACAATTTAGGGTGCGACTAACCCTGTGCAACTCAAGTCTGCGCCACGTGGTCGAAGGCCCCTGACGGCCACATCAGCTTTGGGTGGCACTAACCCTGTGCAACTCAAGTTCGCACCACGTGGTGGTAGGCCCCTGACGGCCACATTAGCTTCGGGTGGCAGTAACCCTGTGCAACTCAAGTCCACGCCACGTGGTGGTAGGCCCGTGACGGCCACATCAGCTTCGGGTGGCAATAACCCTGTGGAACTCAAGTCTGCGCCACGTGGTAGTAGGCCCCTGACGGCCATAGAGCTCAGGGTGCGACTAACCCTCTGCACAACTTTTCATGAGTCTTTATGATTGCAACCCATGGAGCGGCCGCCATACAGTCACCACCGGCAATAAAGGATGAGACGTTGTGGATCCATTATATTTGCGTGGTCACATGGCCTGTGACGCATGTGCCGGATGGGTGTGGTGTGTGTGCAAACCTGCCCTCAGGGAGTGGCCGTGACATGTTGACAACTAGACCACTGACCTGCACACCAACAGCGAGTACGCCTGCGACAGGTAGCTATGTGGGGGGTGTGAAAACGTGTTTTCTCAATGGATTTTCCATAGGAAACTTTAGACAAGGCTACAGGTCAAACTGCTGAACGGAATTACGCCAAATTTGGCAGGGAGAAAGGTCTTGGTCCAGAAAGCGCGCTTTCTCGCATCGAGTGAAAATATAAAAGAAAGGTCTCGGGGGCAATTTAATATACCGGAGCTCTGTTTCTGCGAGATAACTCTTTCACACTCCGTCTGCCCAACATCACCACTTCGCAGCTATACCGTTAGAAGCCAGTCCTTCGGCTCGCAGCTCTCTACGTTTGCGAGCTAGTACGCTACTGTGCCTGTACCTCTGCGAGGTACTACGCTGCTGTTCCTTTGGGAGCGGATGGGTCGTAGTACTGCGTGTGTGAGTCGAGCGGACGAGCCGCAGTTGTCCCTCTGCGAGCCTGGGTGCGAACTGTTCATAACTCACACTACATAAGCATTGAAAAACCATTTTGTGATTCAGTCCATCAGCTGGCATCTGTCCGAGGCATTTCTGAAAACATATCGGAGTTCTTTCTTTGAGAGATACCCCTTTCACGCTGCCTCTCCCCACATCAGCAGGTAACGCACCCTCTTCCCACATTACCAACATACCCCCAACAACCTTCTTGGGCCCGGAAGTGTCCCTGTGTGGTTGGACAAACAAGAATCTTAGTCATGTATAGGTTTACATATAAAACATTTTATTTAAAGAAAACAACAACAAATAAAACTGAAGGGAGTCTGGTGCTGTGGTCGCTGCCACGAAGTTGGGGTCACTGCCATTCAGGACTCAGGACAAAGTTCCACATGTGGGATCGGCTTGTATTGAACAGGGTTAGTGGCACCACGTGTCGCGCCTTGTGTTGTACAGGGTTAGTGGCACCACGTGTCGCCGGCCTTGCATATGGAAATATGCCTCACTAACCAAAGGCAGTCTGGTGCTGTGGTCGCTGCCACGGACTTGGGGTCACTGCCATTCAGGACTCAGGACACAGTTCCACATGTGGGATTGGCTTGTGTTGAACAGGGTTAGTGGCACCACGTGTCGCCGGCTTGTGTTGAACAGGGTTAGTGGCACCACGTGTCGCGGCTTGCATTGAACAGGGTTAGTGGTACCATATGTCGCAGGCTTGTGTTGAACAGGGTTAGTGGCACCACGTGTCGCGGCTTGTGTTGAACAGGGTTAGTGGCACCACGTGTCCAAAGTTGGAATTGCGAGCTCTGCTGCCCGCAGTGTACACTGCTAATGAGTGTTCGTTTGCACTTGAAAATGAATTTGGTGATTGTACTAAAGCTATAACTGATATAAAAAATGTTCTTGAAGAAAGGATACTAAAAGCATATTATGTAGATTTTAGGCCTGTGATAGTTACTTGCCTAGTGGACTCTGTAATTAATGAATCAATACTTAATTTTAATTGTGAGCCCTACTGACCGCAGTGTAGGTGTATCATGAAAAGATGAAATAAGTATAGAATACACTGACGAAGTGTTGTATTTTCTGAGTACAATCTTCTTGTTAGAAATGAGCATTTAAAAATCGAATTGCGAGCTCTGCTGCCCGCAGTGTAGACTGCTATTGAGTGTTCGTTTGCACTTGAAGATGAATTTGGTGATTGTACTAAACTATAACTGATATAAAAAAAGTTCTTCAAGCAAGGATACTAAAAGGATATTATGTAGGGGTTAGGACTGCGATAGTTACTTGCCTACTGGACTCTGTAGTTAATGAATCAAGAAATAATTTTAATTGTGAGCCCTGATGATCGCAGTGTAGGCCAGAGGTAGCGGTCAGCAAGGGCCCATAGCCACGTGGCGTTGAGTTGAGGTGCACACTTAGTGGCACCAGAAGCATTGAGACTGTATGAGCCTGTGATGATGCTTGGTGCGGACGGGCCACACTGGGAGCAATGTGTCTTGCCTACTGGTCTGCGTCATGTGCAATCGGGACTCTATGTGAATTGTGAGGCCTGCTGACCGTAGTGTATGCCAGAGGTAGCGGTGAGCAAGGGCCCACAGCCACGTGCATAGGTTGGTGGCCCCACCGGCCTGCGTAGTTCAGGTTCAGTGGCACCACGTGTCGCCCGCCTTCCATATGCAAATACCCGTCACTAATCGAAGGGAGTCTGGTGCTGTGGTCGCTGCCACGGACTTGGGGTCACTGCCATTCAGGACTCAGGACACAGTTTCACATGTGGGATCGGCTTGTGTTGAACATGGTTAGTGGCACCACGTGTTGCCGGCCTTCCATATGGAAATATGCCTCACTGATCGAAGGGAGTCTGGTGGTGTGGTTGCTGCCATGGACTTGGGGTCACTGCCATTCAGGACTCAGGACACACTTACACATGTGGGATCGGCTTGTGTTGAACAGGGTTAGTGGCACCACGTGTTGCCGGCCTTCCATATGGAAATATGCCTCACTGATCGAAGGGAGTGTAGTGCTGTGGTCGCTGCCACAGACTTGAGGTCACTGCCATTGAGGACTCAGGACACAGTTACACATGTGGGATTGGCTTGTGTTGAACAGGGTTAGTGGCACCATGTGTCGCTGGCCTTCCATATGCAAATACGCCTCACTAATCGAAGGGAGTCTGCTGCTGTGGTTCTCTCATGGAGTTGGGGTCACTGCCATTCAGGACTCAGGACACAGTTACACATGTGGGATCGGCTTGTGTTGAACAGGTTTAGTGGCACCATGTGTCGCCGGCCTTTCATATGCAAATACGCCTCTCTAATCGAAGGGAGTCTGCTGCTGTTGTTCTCTCACGGAGTTGGGGTCACTGCAATTCAGGACTCAGGACACAGTTACACATGTGGGATCGGCTTGTGTTGAACAGGGTTAGTGGCACCACGTGTCGCCGGCCTTCCATATGGAAATATGCCTCACTGATCGAAGGGAGTCTGGTGGTCTGGTTGCTGCCATGGACTTGGGGTCACTGCAATTCAGGACTCAGGACACAGTTACACATGTGGGATTGGCTTGTGTTGAACAGGGTTAGTGGCACCACGTGTTGCCGGCCTTCCATATGGAAATATGCCTCACTAATCGAAGGGAGTCTGGTGCTGTGGTCGCTGCCACGGACTTGGGGTCACTGCCATTCAGGACTCAGGTCACAGTTATACATGTGCGATCGGCTTGTGTTGAACAGGGTTAGTGGCACCATGTGTCGCTGGCCTTCCATATGCAAATACGCCTCACTAATCGAAGGGAGTCTGCTGCCGTGGTTCTCTCACGGAGTTGGGGTCACTGCCATTCAGGACTCAGGACACAGTTACACATGTGGGATTGGGTTGTGTTGAACAGGGTTAGTGGCACCACGTGTCGCCGGCCTTCCATATGGAAATATGCCTCACTGATCGAAGGGAGTCTGGTGCTGTGGTTGCTGCCACGGACTTGGGGTCACTGCCATTCAGGACTCAGGACACAGTTACACATGTGGGATCGGCTGAGGAGGCTGGCGGTCATGTTGGCGACCTCGTGGCAGGGTGAGGGGCGCCACCCTGGCAGACGCTTTGGCCTTCCCACAAGTGAACCACGCCCAGAGCTCCGGCCTATTTATTCACACTCCTACGCTGAAGTGGCGTACGTTGGACCAGCCCACTCCGGTTACGCTTATGCTTACAGGGGGGGACGACACAGCTACATGACTGAGATCTTCCCTAGTGTTTGACGTAACATGGTTAGGTCCACTGTCCACAACACTACAAGCACCAGTAGTATTTGTGCACATGGAGAGGTGTGTGTTCTGCCTACTGAGATGTGTCCAGCACATCACCGCTACACTTTGCATTGTGTGCATTGTTAAACATGGGTGAATTGCTTCCTTCACATATAGTTTGTTCACACCTGTCCCAATATTCAGCTATTGTGTGGCTGAGGGGCCATGCCGTTTTCGGAAAGTTTGCTGTCTTGTTCTGCGCTGCCTCGGTGGTAGAGGGGGGGGCCTGGGGGTGGTGGTGGGTGTTGTGGAATTCTTGGGTGTCGGAGCTGCTTGATCAGTAGGTGTATGACATGTGTTGGTCTTCAGATGTGGCTCTGGGCTGGGCTACCTTTCATACTGTATGTAGTTGTTTAATATTTAAAAAACAAGAGGACATTATATAGTTTAAATAACAAATAAAAATAATTACAGTAGGGAGAGGGGTGGTACAGGGGGGGAGGTCCTGAGTGTTGTGGCAGTGGGTGTTGTGTCCTTCTTGGGTGTCGGAAAAAACTATAGGTTAAATAAACATTATAATTAGAAGTTAGCATTAAAAAAAACATTGAAATGCACTGAAAAAACCATACGTTTCAGGGACGTTATAGATAGAAATTAGTATTTAAAAAAACTTTGAAATTCACTGAAAAAACCATACGTTTCAGGCACGTTATAGTTAGAAATTGGCATTTAAAAAAACCTTTGAAATTCACTGAAAAAACCATAGGTTTCAGGCACGTTATAGTTAGAAATCAGCATTTCAAAAACCTTAGAAATTGACTGAAAAAACCATAGGTTTCAGGGACGTTATAGTTAGTTGGACATTTCACTCATACAAAACCATAGAAATTCCACCGTTATAGGTAGTTCAGCTAACTAACTATAACTCGCGCCCCCGCAATGCACTGCTGAAGACGTCACATATTACATCATTCATGACATGGTCAGTGACATCACTGATGACATCACTGATGACATCTCAAATGACATCACTGATGACATCATCCATGTGACAATCTGATGTACCTCGTCACACACTAATATAACCTTTGATACACTCACTGTAAAATACAGACTACCATTTTCGATACCATTGACACACTAATACCAGTTACTACATACCCACTCAGTGATTCCTAGGTCTAGACACACATCTACCCATTCACCCATACAATCAGTCATACATGCAATCACTGATCAATAGAACACTATCAAATGCACTCATACACCTATATAGACATTGACACACCAGCACTCATCCTAGTCAGTTATGTACTGATCCTAGTCACTCATGCAAAGAATCAATCACAGTTCCATTTACTCACCTACACAGTTATACACACACCACCTCATTTATTCATACAGATAGTAACGCATACTTAGTCTCTTATATAATCACTAATACAAGTATACACTCATACATACAGCCACTCTCACAATCACTGACTCTCACGTATAGTCATTTCTATACACCAACTCTCACATACACTGCCTTTTATATATGTACTTAGTTGGACATGTGCACTGAGACATTGATTCACTCACCAAGACGCCCATACACACACTTACCCACCCATACAACTGTTTCCACATGCACTCTTAAACTCATACACCCTGTCAATCAACCACTCACACATCTATGCACAGAGTCACACACCCCCACCCAACCACACATACACTCAGTCTCTTATACAAATACGCAGGCAACTAATCAATAACCCATATAGACATTGATGTAGGTACTGACCAACCCATGCAGCAGCTTACACAACAACAGACAGAGTGATACAGACATTCACACACTTTAGACACTAACCCATGTATTCAGTAAGATACATTTAATCATTCACTTAAACAGTCAGTCACACACCTACTAAATCCTCCATCCAGACACTTATACATCCATTAATTCTTCAATACAGCTTGGTATATAAATAATACATATTTAAATTTTAAAGAAAGCTACATTCACTGGATGATGTCATCAGTGATGTCATCAGTGATGTCATTTGAGATGTCATCAGTGATGTCATCAGTGATGTCACTGACCATGTCATGAATGATGTAATATGTGACGTCATCAGCAGTGCATTGCGGGGCGCGAGTTATAGTTAGCTGAACTAACTATAACGATAGAATTTCTATGGTTTTGTATGAGTGAAATGTCCAACTAACTATAACGTCCCTGAAACCTATGGTTTTTTCAGTGAATTTCTAAGGTTTTTGAAATGCTAATTTCAAACTATAACATGCCTGAAACCTATGGTTTTTTCAGTGAATATATAGATATGCAGCACACAAAAGTAGGTGCACTCATGGGGAGTCATTTCAAAAATTGGCTTTATTAATCGCAGATGCGTTTTGGTGTGATGCCTCTTCAGTGCGATAAGCCCAAGACCACAATGCACAGTAACGGGGTGTTTTAAACCATCCAGCATTCACATTGGTTGATCAGTGGCCAATAGAAGAGCAGCAATTGTTCCAGGGCGGTGAGGACATATCTGCATTCTCGATCTTTTCATTCCATTAAAGGGCCTCGATGCCCCATCAGTCCATCTCGTCACAATGACAAATGTTGGCGATTGACACCAATCGTACCAGTCTTTCCACCCCTCAATACTTCCTTCAATGGGTGGCCACTCTCAAGGTAAGTATAAACATTCACCCCTGCTGCGTACTCCACCCCTCGTCTGTCGCTGGATGATACACATAAACTCTCCGTAGGTGTCCGTTGAATAACTGGGCAGCCCCGAATTTGTAAAATCCCCGACCTTGAATGGTCGACGGAGGTTAGCAGCGGCGGTTCAGGCACACCTCAATGAATCCATTAAACAGCTTCCCACCATGGTTGCCGAACTTCGGCAGTTCGGCAGCCGTGATGGGAAGCTGTTTAATGGATATATATATATATATTCACTGAAAAAAACACAGGTTTCAGGGACGTTATAGTTAGGCTGACATTTCACTCATTTAAAACCAGAGAAATTTGGCCGTTATAGTTAGTTGAGCTAACTATAACTCGTGCCCCCGCAATGCACTGCTGATGATATCACATATAACTTCACTCATGACATGGTCAGTGACATCACCGATGACATCTCAAATGACATCACTGATGACATCACTGATGACATCATCCAGTGACTGAGGGACAGATATATGACCCTTCCAAGTTGCGGATCGCAATTTGCGCTCAATTGCGAGTCACAAATTGCGAGTCGCAATTTGGAATGTACAACAGTGTCAGAGTCAACGTTTTCGTTTAATTTTTTAAGGGCAGGTAGTGGTCCCTGGGACTACTGCCTGCCCATAAAAAATATTTTTGGAGCCAGCCACAAAGGGGAAGGGGTCCCCTGGGGACCCCTTCACATTTCCAACTCCATTACCACCCTCTTGAAGAGGGCGGACATTTGCTTGTGTTTTGCTACCGCAATTGCGGTTGCAAAACATTGGTACATGGCTTTGCGGTCGCTATTTGGAAGGGAACGACCCTTCCTAATAGCGAGTCAATTTTTTGCAACTCTTAAAATAGTGTTTGTACACGACCCACAGTGATTTTGCATGCTCAAACGGGTCGCAAACCCGTTTGCGCATGCAAAATCACGTCGTACATCTGGCCCTGAGTGTTTCTAAAAAGTTTAATAATGTTATATATATATATACACCAAGGTGTATTGAAGAATGAGTGGGTGTATGAGTATCTGAATGGATGATTTAGTGGGTGCGTGATTGACTGTATAAATGAGTGATTAAACGTGTCTTAGTGAATGCATGGTTGAATGTCTAATCTGTGTGAATGTCTGCATCAGTCTGTTAGTTGGTGTGTAAGTGGCTGCATAAGTTGGTGAGTAGCTAAATGAGTGTCTATATGGGTTAATGGTTGGTTGTTTGAGTACCTGTATGGGTGCCTTAGTGTCTGTGTGGGTGGGTGGGGGGATAACTCCCTGCATGGATGTGTGAGTGGGTGATTCAGTGGGTGTATGGGTTCATGAGTGCATCTGCGAGGGGCTGTATGGGTGAGTGAGTGTGTGTATGGCTGTGTTGGTGAGTGAATGGATGTCTCAGTGGTATAAGTGTGAGTAACTACATATGTGAAAGGCAGTTTATGTGAGTGTTGGGGTATATAACTGACTATATGTGAGAGTGAGTGATTGTGAGATTGGCTGTATGGATGAGTGTGTGCTTGTGTCAGTTATTGTATAAGAGAGTAAGTATATGTTAGTATCTGTATGAATAAGTGAGGTGGAGTATGTATAACTGTATTGGTGAGTAAATGGCAGTGTGATTGACTCTTTGGGTGACTGACTAGGTGTTTAAGTATCTCTGTGGATGAGTGGCAGTATGTGAGTGTCTGTATGGGTGTATGAGTGCATATATCAGAGGCTGTATTGATGAGTGACTGCGTGTGAGTGAGTAGATGTGTGTAGACCTATGATTCAGTGAGAGGGTATGTACTAAATGGTATTGGTGTGTCTATGGTTTCGAGAATGGCAGTCTGTATTTTAGAGTAGGTGTATGAAAGGTTATATTAGGGTGTGATGAGGTGCATCAGATATTAAGTGGATGATGTCATCAGTGATGTCATTTGAGATGTCATCAGTGATGCCATCAGTGATGTCACTGACCATGTCATGAGTGATTTAATATGTGACGTCATCAGCAGTGCATTGCGGGGGCGCGAGTTATAGTTAGCTCAACAAACTATAACGGCCGAATTTCTCTGGTTTTGTACGAGTGAAATGTCAGCCTAACTATAACGTCCCTGAAACCTGTGTTTTTTTAAGTGAATTTCTAAGGTATTTTAAATGCTAATTCCTAACTGTAACGTCCCTGAAACCTGTGTTTTTTTCAGTGAATTTCTAAGGTTTTTTAAATGCTAATTTCTAACTATAGCGTACATGAAACCTGTGGTTTTTTTCAGTGAATTTCAAAGGTTTTTTAAAATGCTAATTCCTAAGTATAACGTCCCTAAAACTTGTGTATTTTTCAGGGAAAATCTAAGGTTTTGTAACTTGTTCTGAAATTTTTACAGTGGCACTGTAATGGCACTATATGTTCAACAATTTCTGAAAAATTGCAGTGCGTACAAGTTACATTACGTATTAAAAATGATTGTTCTAAATTGTTTTGCATTCATGAAGGAAATGTAATTTTTATCCTGTTTAAACTATATTTTTACATTTTTTCTTAACTGTGAGATTTGCGTACCGATCGCGTGCCAGTCACGGTGGGTGAATCAAAGCATTCTGCCACCATATTTGTTAAGTCGTGCAAGATGCGCGTACGGTGCTTGATGGGTGTGCGGTTGCCATTTTTCATTTAAAAAAAAGTTAAATACCTGTTATATACTATATATTTTTGACATCAATTGCATATGCTTTATTGAAAGAGTTATAAAAATTATATTAACATAAATAATTTGAACATTTGAATTCTAATAATGAAGTTACGGGAGCCGCGACGGTCCCGCATACCCTCACGCACGTATTTCCGGGTACGTGATAGGTACGCGAATCCAGCGCAAATTATTTAGTTTTAAAAGTATATATTTATATATATAACTTTATGATATATATTATACCAAGAGATTTACATTCTCATTTGTAAATTTACTATATTTGTAACTGGAATAAAGATATATTATTGTTAAATATATTTTTGGGGAATCGCGTCCGGTGCGCGCAGAATACGCGTCCAGTACACGATTCTCATGTGACTTCAAAAGAAAGCATTTAATTGGTTAAGAAGCTTTCTATTCTAGTACTTGCAGGACCCCACCCAATTTTTTCATTCTTCCAGGAGCATCCTTACAAGAAACACCTCTTGTGTTTTCTATGCCTCTTCATTTGTTTTTTTGGTGGTTTTTTTTCAACTGAGTAAATGGCATCTCAAAATCCACCATAGGATATTCCTGAAGATGAAGAGCAGTTGGAAGAACCAATTAGGAAAAGAAAAGAAAGTATTGTGTGGGCTTTCTTCTCAATACCACCAGGAGAGAAGAAGGTAAATGCGCGCAAGGTCACCTGCACTGTGTGTGACAAAGTTTTATCTCGGGGATCTGAGAAAAAGTATTCTTGCGGGACTTCATCCATGATGAAGCATCTTCAGACCATGCACCCAAACCGTCTTGCGCAAGAACAACATCTCCGCCAAATGCGAGACACACCACAAGATGATGAGGTCGCAGGACCTAGTACTTCTGTGGGATCCACTGCATCCACAAAAACTTCACTAATTGTTCCAGAGTTTGCAGGACTGGAACAGCACTGCATAAAGTGCAAGAAACTTCTTTGTGCAGGTGAGCAATCTGTTGCAGCTGTTGTTGTTACTGCAAAGAACCATCAATGTCATTGGATGAGTGCATGGATAGTGTCTGAGAGAATGGATGGGTGCAACAGTAGTGTCTGAGTGATTGCATGAGTGCATGGGTAGTGCCTGGGTGATTGGAGGAGTGCATGGGTAGTGCCTGAGTGCATGGACGAGTGCATGGGTAGTGTTTGAGAGAATGGATAAGTGCAACAGTAGTGCCTGAGTGATTGGATGAGTGCATAGGTAATGCCTGGGTGATTGCATGAGTACAGGGGTACTGCCTGGGTGATTGGAGGAGTGCATGTGTAGTGCCAGAGTGCATGGATTGGTGCATGGGTACTGTTTGAGGGAATGGATGAGTGCAACAGTAGTGCCTGAGTGATTGCATGAGTGCATGGGTAGTGCCTGTGTGATTGGATGAGTTCATGGGTAGTGCCTGAGTGAATGGATGAGTGCAACAGTAGTGCCTGAGTGATTGCATGAGTGCATGGGTAGTGCCTGGCTGATTGCATGAATGCATGGGTAGTGCCTGGGTCATTGGATGAGTGCATGCTTTACATTTGTTACACTTATGTCGGTTTTATCCATGTTTCAGATTTTCTCAGTTTTCACTTCCCTCCTGACCAAATGGTTCCTCATGATTGTGCCTTCCTATAAGTATCGAAGGCTTTCTTGTCAGATCTGCCCCTATAGCAGGATCACTCCTTGGCAGATGCCACTGTTTATTCAGTTTAGTTCTCACAGTATTATGCTCCTTATTATAAATTGTGATGAATCTACATTTACTGTTGTTGCTCTTCTTTTTCTGTGTCCTAAATAGGATATCTTCCCTTTTGCACTTAGATATTGTACATTTAGTTTGATCCAGGACTTGCTCTTATACTTCCTGGCTCTAAACCTGAGCATCATTCATTCTGTATCTGCTCACACTTTTCATTGAACCTATATATTCTTTTCGCTCTAAGGAGCTGTCCATAAGGGAAGCTTGCTTTAACAGGAGTTGGATGAAAACTTTTAGGATGTAGAGTATGTTGCTACCACTTGGTTTCCTGTACACTGTACTAGATATCTTTCCCTTCCAAACCTTAAAATGATCACTAAGGAATTCCAATCCCTCAGCACTTATATTGCTAGTGAATGTGAGTTTCAACCAATTCTTTATAATCTTAGTGACAAACATTTCTGCTTGTGTAACACTTCCCTTCCACAGAACAAACACACTATCAATACAGCTGACTCACATAACAATGTGGCACACATAGTCTTACAGGTCAGGAACATTGAGCTCCTCCCACTAGATCCTATTCAAATTTACATAGCTGGGGGTGAAGAAGGTGCCCATAGCTGTTCTCCTTTGCTGTTCAACCCATTACATACAAAGGTAAAATTATTAAAACACCATTCATTCATCGGTAACAACATACATGTATGTTGATAAAACTTTATCAGTCAGGCCTAAGAAAATGTTTTACTGTTCTGATGCCATCTTTATGGTGTATACTGGTGTATAAGGATGGCACATCCAATGTCATCAAGAGCATGTCACTGTCCCCGCTAATGTCAAAAATCATTGTCAGAATATCTCAGGTGTCTTTTATATATGAAGGTAGACCCTCCATCAATGGCATAAGAATGCTATCCACATATTTTAATGTACCCTAAAATGCGCTTTCTTGTGCCACTATTATGGGCCTTCCTGAGGGCAGACTACTATAAAAAAAAAACAGTCAATTGTGGGTGATCTGTCTTCAGGGAAATACATTTGTCTCAGCTAATTTGTCTCTGATCTCTCTATCCCACTATATCACTTGTGTAGTCTTTTTTACCTTTAGATAATATGCCTTCTCAACTTCTTTATAGCATTCAGCGTTTAAAAGTTGACTATAAACTTCCAGCATATACGGATCAAGGGCCATAAAACTACATTGACCTCTTTGTCAGACCTCCTTATAACACAATGTCTGTTCTTTCTCAGTTTAGAGTTAGTCTGTTTATAAATGCTCACTAAACTGTTAAAATGTGTGGCCTGTCTGTTATTGCTTATGTTAATATGCAACTAGTGCAGTTCTTTAATCACAAATTCTGGTATCATGGGCATCAGTGGGAACAAAATGTGGTGCTGGTTTAAATTTGGTACCCCCTTCTTCCTTATCGTATATATTCTCACTCTGAAGAATCATTTCCTCACTGATACTTTCAGTACCACCTCCACTTTCATTCTCCAATTTCAAATATTCTTTCATTAAGTCTAGATTCGATATCAATAAGTTGCTATCTTCAGTATCTGTGGTATCTCTCTCAGTTGGACTTGCTAACAATGTTTTTATGAAACTTCATTAGCTTTAGCTTCCTGATAAATGTATACAGATCTATTAGAGTCTGAACATAATCAAATTCTGATGTTTCACAAAATAATAGTCTCAAAGCAAGCATTTCTATTTCTGAATCTGTAAGTTTCTTTTTGGTTAAATTGATTACTGTTTTGTCATCTCCGAATATTTCTTCATCCTCGTAGTTATCCCCATTTGCCCACTATTTCCTCCTTCTGCTTTTACACGTTCTTCCTTGTTTTCTTTTTCTTTTTGTTTTCATTGTCCCCATGGAGCTCTGTGATTTCTGTGCCTCTCCAACTCAAAATTGTTTAATTAGTGTAATATTCTGGTGTGACCTAACTTCACTATGCCATCTCTCCTTGTCGCCTCCCCCTCATCAGTGTCTGAGCTTACATCGATACTAGTTTCACTCACAGTGGTGTCATGTTTGGTTCTATTTCATTCCCAAACTTTGTGTCTTCTCATGGTGTCAAATCTTTTAGCAAAAGTATAGATCTGGCCTCTTCCATCATCCATCTAATCTCTTAAATATATTTGAGTTTTTTAACTTTTATAGTCTCCTCTAGTGCTTTCAACCTCTCTATCATTTCTTTTCTGAAACAACCTACTATTTTGTTATCTCCTTCCTTGTAAATCTCTTTATTCAGCTCCATAATTAGTTTGAACAATTCATCCCTGTTAATCTCAAGGGTTGCCACTGGGCAGTTATAGTTTGTACAGCGTTTCCATAGGAAATGCGGTTTTTGTGTTGCTAAGAAGTTTGGCACTGTTTGACAAAGTGTTTGTTTTTTGCTTAGTTTGTGCATGGAAAGTTTTGGGGTGACCCATCAAGAGGGGCAGAGGGGGTTGGGTGCGAAAAAAACGGGGTCCCAAAACACAAAATCCCCATGGATTTTCTATAGACTTCTGCTGAACGGAATGACACCAAATTTGTCTGGAAGCTAGATCTTGGTGCACAGATTGTGCTTTTTCTGATTTGGTGTACATCTGGTCAGTAGTTTTCTTTAAATTAAGGTTCATAAATATTTGTATAGCTGGACGGTTGGGTACGAGAGAGTGTTGCAACGCTCTCGGGGGAGCACCAATTCAAAGGGGAATGGGGTGTGCGCCCCCCCTCCCTGGGTCATTTTAGGCCCCGGGGAGCTCACCCCTGGGTCCAAAATGTGCACAATAGGGTAGGGGATCCCTATTAAATAGAATTAATTGGCTCTGGGGGGTAGGAGGATGGCTTCAGGCCCTGTTACCAAGCCTCTGCTGAACACGGCTGAAGGCCGTGCACAGCATGGGGTTGTCTGCCTGTGGGGGGTCGGTTTTATGTATGGAAATAAAACATTACTTTACATTTTTTTTAAAACTAGAAATTCACCGAAAAAACCAAAGGTTAAAGTAACATTATAGTTAGGTGTGATGAAAAGATCTGTTTTTGTTTAAAAAAAAAAAACACCTTAGAAATTCACTGAAAAAAACAAAGGTTGAAGTCATGGTATAGTAAGGTGAATATGCCAGTGACAAAAGTGGGTAAAGAAGCACCTGGGCAGGGTGAATAGCAACATGCGTGGGCACATCAATTTCAATTCAACTGAACCATTGACTGTCAATCTTCAAATTTTATATTCAAAATAGATATTTATTTGATGAAATTATATATAAAGAGAGGATATTCATATATATTTATTTAAACATTTTTCTAAATATAATCAATCAAGTTGATCTATTCATATTTCATTTTTTTAAACCAAGATTTCAATCATTCAGTGTATTGCTAGTCAAGTTTTAATATTATATGCAATCTCAATATAGCAATATGATGACAAATAAACACAATGAACAGGAACTGGCCTTATGTTCTTGTACTACACGTGTTTCGGCATTGCCTTCATCAGGGTTCCGTCTCAAAAGTCACTGAATGAAAACACATAATCACAGTGTTACATGTTGAAATTGGATTCCCGCTATTTACACTAATTAGACAAGAAATCCAAGAAGGATTGGGTTATCACGAAAGTGTCTTAGAAGAAACGCCGTGTTTTTCACTGTTAACGCTTAACTCAATATATTTATATAGTCCCAAAACCAAACATAAAGTGTGGGTTGAACATGCAACAAGTGTGGATTATCTCCAAAGAAAGAAGAAGGGTGAATATCTTGTGCTCATCGTGCATAAAAGGATTAAAAGATATATTACAAGGAATGTATTGGTGAGTCCTTCTTATTTTAAAAAACATGGTCATGCGTGAACAGGGTCCACTAAGAATCTGAGTCATTTTACAAACCTGTGTAATTGTAATCTAATTGATGGTTAGAGGGTTCCTGCTGGCCGCACAAGAGAAGTGGTCACGGTACACATTTGGAACCGTACACAAATGGCTCAAATTTTACAGAAATTTCTTATCCTGAAAACGGGAGATATGAGAAACATAGAAGAAAAAACAGAAAATATTAGACGATAATCGTCTATTTCACCAAGTTTAAGAAAATGTAAGCAGTCCATGTGTACACGATTCTTAAAATTACCTGCAATAGAAGAATAGTATAGTGCATTTCCATTAAATCCTTTTCTTTGATCTTTAAACGGAGGGAGATATTTTGCTTACGTAACGGGTTTACTGAAAAAGATGCAATGTTCTGTATAAATATAAATATAAAGAACCTCAAATGCCACGATCGAATGCAGAAAGACACGCAATAATTATATATACAATTGAGAGACACTAGTATATACCTGTCAGATCCAATGAATCGACAAGACCGATGATGAACTTCTATCCAGGAAAGACTGTATGGCAGTCATACCTAAAAGGCACTATATAGCACACTTTTTTTTTACTAGAGTCTAGGAAGGAAGGGAAAATAAGATAGAGAGGGGGACTGAATTAGCGTACCGCTACCGAAAGATAAGTCAATAGTAGATGTTCAATAAAATCGTCCCCGTAGTTTGACTAAATTACCTGATACGTTAAGGAAGATGGTTACTCAGGCAATCGATGAGCAACAAAGTGATACAGTGTTCGTCTCCCCGGTACTTTTGGAGCAAACAATGTATTACCTTCGCAATCTCCCTATCAGGCTCAGACTGTAGAAATGAAAAAACCTGCTTGCGGGCAAAATTTAATGGCATGATGGGGGCTGCTCAGAAGGAAGATACTGATAGATGTGAAAATCAAGTGGGGAATACTGATATTATTATGAGCTGCACGGAACAGTCTGCCAAATCTATCGATGCTATCGAGGGGGTAAACGAGAAATTATTTCCAGCTGTCGTACCGAAAGAGCGGGGTCTGAAAGAAATGGTAATACCTATTACAGTGCCGATGGAATCAGCGTCATGGTCTGATTCCATGGATGATGGTGGTACCGAACCCCAACACCTAGGGGGAAATATAGATAATAACACAAGGAGCCAGTCGCCAGAGCCGAATGACGTACAGCCACCCAATACCTCTCATGTAAGGAATAACGTCCACCATGCGGTTGAGGCGATACAGGGTATCAACAATATTGGTTTGCTTAATTCTGAGATACCTATCGTGGACCAAGATCAACAAAAGTTGTGGGGACTTCAGTATCACAAGCGGATCAGCTGTATCCAAGATGCATAAAGGAAAAGCAACTCTCGCGACCAGCGACTGTCAGAAAGAAAAGCTCTAAATCTAAAACAATGAAAGAAGTAAAGAAGGCTTATAATGGGCTTAATCAGTCGTCAGGTAATGGAAGGCCGTCAAAGTCTAATGATTTACTAACTAAGAGCCCCATGCGGAGGTGGGTTCAATCCAAGGGCGGGATCAAGTCCATGATATCTAGACTATCGGATGTTGGTTTAACAGACAGCGTATGCAGTACTATCAGGGCGGTAGTGGCTGGAGGAGGAGGAGATATGGAGTCCAGTTTCGAGTCAGTCTCAGGCACACCACCTGATAAAATAGGTACCCCGAGACATAAGGGGGATTCGCCGACATCTGGATCCGCCCAATCATCTCATATTCTACATGGTGTAGAAGACTCTCAAGGCAAAGGGGTCCAGAAAGACGAAGCTCCCATGCTATCTTTGATTCTTCAAACCTTGAAAGACCAATGGGAAGAAACACTGGAGTTTTTCTCTCAAGTCAAGGCAGACAATCAGAATATCCAGCAGTCCTTGAGAGAGGTGACACTAAAAGTCGGAACTCTGACAAATGACATATTGGAATTACAGCAAAGAGTAGTCTGTACGGAGGAAGCTACTACTAAAGTAACAAGCACAGTCCAGCAACACGACGATCAATTAACAGTAATGCAACTCAAAATTGAAGATCTCGAGAATCGGCAGAGGAGGCAGAACTTAAACATGTTTGGAGTCCCGGAAGGGCAAGAAGGGTCAGATCCTAGAGCTTTCATAGTACAGACATTACAGAAGGCTTTCCCGGACCTCGGAGACTGGGAATGGGATTGCCAGGTACAAAGGGCACATAGATTACCGTTGGTGCAGTGAAGACAAGATACCTGCTACCCCAGGCCATTTTTGATTTATTTTGGGAACTATCTATTGCGGCAAGCTGTTTCTTTGAAGGCTGGTCCTAAATCGCCGGTTGCTGTTGAATCATTCACCATTTTTTTTCGCTCAGATTTTTGCAAAGCAACAATGGACAGGCGATGGCAGCTGAGGCAATATTTTTAACCACTAAATGCTGGGCTAGCTGCGGTGTTATATGTCTGCGGGACCTGTATGACTACAGCGGTTTTGTCTCTTTTGAGAAACTACAGGCACAGCATAAGATACCAGATCATATGTTGCTTAAGTATTATCAGATTAGAGATTATTTCCTACGGCATCTAAATTTGACGAAAGTATCTGGATCTGATGTTTGGGATTGTTTGCTTGCTGTAAATGAAAAATCACTGATTAGCAGAGGGTATAAAAGCTTTTGCATTCATAGATCGGATGATTGTCTGCTATTAGCGGATAGATGGAGCAAGATTATGGGGACACCAGTTTCGGCTACCACTATATACAAGCTTTCAGCTCTATAGATAAGGCTGTGCACTCCACTAACTTGCGATTGCAACAGCATCGCACAATATGTCTATTGTATTATACGCCAGAAAGAATCTCTAAGTGGTCAACTAATAATTCAGCCAGTGCCCGGACAAAATGCCCAAGGTGTGATTTGCACGTGGCAGACATAAAACATATGTTTGTAACATGCCCAGAGTTGTCAACATTCTGGCAGAGGGTTGGTCAAGTATTGTCCCAGAAGCTCGGAATGGAAATATCTTTTACGACAGGGGAAATTATGATGGGCTTCGGGAATTGAAGCTCTAAATATAATCTTTTATTAACTATCTTACTGGTTACTGCAAGACTAACAATTGCCAGGGTTTGAATCTCATCAAAGCCTCCTTCTGTTACTGATTGGTGGTTGTTAGTAAGAAAGACGTTTGATATGGAACAAGCGCTGGCTAAATCAAGGGGTATTCGTTCTGTTGCTAAATGTAATGCAATATGGGGATCATTGTTTTAACTTCTGATCAGTTCTATCGGATGCTTATTGGGTTCTTATTATTCCCTATTCCTTTTTTTTTAGGGTCTTTTTCTTTTCTTTTTCTCTCTAGTCATAGTTCCATGTGTGTAATTATTTTTGTTTGGTTTGACGTCTGGATGTATCTAATTCTGTGTTTCTTCATGTTTTTTTTACCCTCTTGTTGACAAATAAAAAATGATTTAAAAAAAAAAAAAAGAAACCTGTGGTTTTTTCAGTGAATTTCTAGGGTTTTTTAAATGCTAATTCCTAACTATAACGTACATGAAACCTGTGGTTTTTTTCAGTGAATTTCAAAGGTTTTTAAAGGCTAATTCCTAAGTATAACGTCCCTAAAACCTGTGTTTTTTTCAGTGAAAATCTAAGGTTTTGTAACTTGTTCTGAAATTTTTTAAGTGGCACAGTAATGGCACTATATGTTCAACAATTTCTGAAGAATTGCAGTGTATACAAGTTACATTACGTATTAAAAACGCTTGTTCTAAATTGTTTTGCATTCATGAAGGAAATGTAATTTTTTATCCTTTTTAAAATATATTTTTACATTTTTTTTAAACTGTGAGATTTGCGTACCGATCGCGTACCAGTCACGGTGGGTGAATCCAAGCATCCTGCCACCATATTTGTTAAGTCACCCAGGATGCACGTACGGTGCGCGATGGGTGCGCGGTTCCCATTTTTCATTTTAAAAAAAGTTAAATACATGTTATATACTGTATATTTTTTAAATCAATCCTATATGCTTTATTGAAAGAGTTATAAAAATGATATTAACATAAATATTTGAATATTTGAATTCTTATAATGAAGTTATGGGAGCCACGATGGTCCCGCATACCCTCACGCATGTATTTCCGGGTACGTGATAGGTACGCGAATCCAGCGCAAATTATTTAGTTTTAAAAGTATATATATAACTTTATGATATATATTATACCAAGAGATTTACATTCAAATTTGTAAATTTACTATATTTGTAACTGGAATAAAGATATATTATTGTTAAATATATTTTTTGGGAATCGCATCTGGTGCGCGCAGAATACGCGTCCGGTACACGATTCTCATGTGACTTCAAAAGAAAGCATTTCATTGGTTAAGAAGCTTTCTATTCTAGTACTTGCAGGACCCCACCCAATTTTTTCATTCTTCCAGGAGCATCTTTACAAGAAACACCTCTTGTATTTTCTGTGCCTCTTCATTTGATTTTTTGGTGTGTTTTTTTCAACTGAGTAAATAGCATTTCAAAATCCACCACAAGTTATTCCTGAAGATGAAGAGGACCGGGAAGAACCCATTAGGAAAAGAAAAGAAAGTATTGTGTGGGCTTTCTTCTCAATACCACCAGGAGAGAAGAAGGTAAATGCGCGCAAGGTCACCTGCACTGTGTGTGACAAAGTTTTATCTCGGGGATCTGAGAAAAAGTATTCTTGCGGGACTTCATCCATGATGAAGCATCTTCAGACCATGCACCCAAACCGTCTTGTGCAAGAACAACATCTCCGCCAAATGCGAGACACACAACAAGATGATGAGGTCTCAGGACCTAATACTTCTGTGGGATCCACTGCATCCACACAAACTTCACTAATTATTCCAGAGTTTGCAGGACTGGAACAGCACTGCATAAAGTGCAAGAAACTTCTTTGTGCAGGCGAGCAATCTGTTGCAGCTGTTGTTGTTGCTGCAAAGAACCATCAATGTTAAATTTTTTGTTTGTTTTTGCAATGACTTTCTAATTGCAAAATGTTTTGAAAAGTTTTTTCAGTTCAGTCCCTTGTTTTTTTCAATATTTTGTTAAAAAAACACCCAAAAAATAAATAAAAGAGTAAAAAAAACACAAAAAATGTAAAAACAAAAAAGAAGAAAAAAATTGTTCTTTTTCTAACCGCCTATTTGGTTAGAAATAGACCAACTTGTATGTGTTGTATCAATTACTGCAAGGGTACTGTCTAAGTCATTGTATGAGAGCATGAGTACTGCCTGAGTGAATGAATGAGTGCAGCAGTAATGCCTGGGTCATTGGATGAGTGCATGGATAGTGTCTGAGAGAACGGATGCGTGCAACAGTAGTGTCTGAGTGATTGCATGAATGCATGGGTAGTGCCTGGCTCATTGCATGAGTGCAGGGCAGTAGCGGCCCGTGGTGGGAGTGCTGCCAGGTGGTGACGTGGGGCGGGGAAGGGGCAGGGTGGTGGGTAGTAAACTACGGAATACGGCCGAATTGAGGTAAGTAGACATATAAATAAATAAAATGAATTTCGTTGCGCGCGCTGCATCGCCAAATGCGATGCGATATCTAAAAGTTTTTAAATAGTGTAAAGGATCAACATTATTTTTATTAGAAATAAATAACATTTAAATGAAATTTCTTACCTTTTTAGTAATTTAGATACATAACTCTGTGGAACTATTTTAGAGTAGTATTGTCATAAACTGAATTGACTCTTTTCAAACTTCACCATTACCTACTGTAAAGAAGAAGAAGAAAAACTGCTATGTAATGTAATGTATTACAAAAATTATAATATTATACTTTTAAGAACACAACATAATTTTAGAATTACTTAACATTTTCAGTTTCCCTTTTGTGCTGTTCTCAGATTCTACTGAACTTCACCATAGACAGTGATTTCAACGTAGTATCATCATTGAACAGCGGAGGAAAAAACAATCAACAAGATTGTAAAAAACAAACAAATCAGCTCAAAGCATTATTTCCAATATGTGTAGCTATATGTTTACCTATCTAGAGTTTCTTAATTACGTCCAACTTGTACATTAACGGCCCGATTCTGATGCGGTTTGCAAAGCTTCTCAACCGAATGGGTTTGGGAATGGTTTCCGACCCAATCGGATCAGGAGAGTCCAACCGACCGAGTACGATGCATTGGAATGCTTCCAGATGCGATTTGGTTGGACTCCCATTGACTTCAATGGGAGCCTTTGTTCTGACCAAATGCATTGGCTCCAATTGAAGAAAGGGGTGGCTGGGGAAAATCGGGCACCCTGTGGCGGGTACCCCCGAGTGCCTGCCACACTGTGCATGGCTGGTACCGGGGGACCCATGGGTACCCCCACGGGCCCGATTGGGAAGGCTCTGGGTGCAGGGGGGCCCACTACTGGCCCCCAAAGTCAGATTCTGACTGCCGATTCGAGTCGGACAGCATGATTCAGAAAGGCTGTCCAAATCCAGCATCGTACTCGGTCATTCGGAAATTCGGCCCGTAGAGACGTTGGATTCTGCTCCGTACGGCTCGATCATTCTAAATGCCGTTGGGTTGGGATTGGGGTATTCCTAATGCCTAACTCGCATCATACTCGGTCGGTCGGAAACCTTTCTGAGTCGGTTGGAAAGACACGTTCCCGATCCGATTTGGAAGGAGCAAATGCCGTTAGGAGGCCTTCCTAACCACATCAGAATCAGGCCCTTTCTTTTATTTCTCTCAGTACATTTGCTAAAATGTACACTCTCATCTACATCTAGTACAATATTAGGGGTGGGTGGAATTTGCATAGTCGCGCTACGCAAAGCTCCGCGAAACGGTAGAAAATCTCTGCGAGCACGCAGAGTTCCGCGAACAGGCGGAATTGCTTGTTCCGCCCGTTCGCCAAGCTTTTTTCCTGTGCGCGAACGCTGTTTGCGTGCTCGGGGAGAAATATCTAGCGAACACGCATTTTGAAAGCGCGCACAAGCAAAAAATTCCGCGAAGCCACGGATCGCGGAATTTTTGGCAATACCACGTTCTCCGCGGAACGCGAAATTACCCAAATTCCGCAAATTCCACGAGCGGAACGGAATTTACTGCCCAGGCCTACACAATATAGACAACAAATATATAAACTATTTGCTTTTAAACACAATTTTCCAAATGCAATATCAATTAGCACAAATAATAATTCAAACACTAATTATAAATAGTAATTGTTTCAATGCTGTCTACTTTCTGTTCACGTCTTTCCAATAGGCCGAATAATGTATTCAAAACATTCGCTTCGAAAAAATCCAATATAAATTTGTTAATTTGTGTTCACATCTTCCCAATAGGCCGAATGATGTATTCAAAACTTTTGTTTCAAAAATATGTTATGTTATGTTATAGCATTTTTATAAAGCGCAACAGCTGCCCCAGCAAAGAGGCGTCCCGGCGCTAACAGCAGTAAGAACCAAACAGAGGTGAGACAGGGATGTCTCCAACAGCGGAAAGAGGTGTGTCTTGAGTGATTTCCGGAAAGCTAGGTAGTTGTTCAAACTGCGGATCTGTACCGGAAGCGAGTTCCAGAGTTTTGCCGCCATAGTACGAAACGAGCGTCCCCCCGCGTGTACCCTCCTTACCCGGGGAACCACTACCAAGTTTTGCCCCGAGGAACGGAGTTGGCGTGTAGGTACATATGGCAGCAGCAGGTCGGCTAAGAGTCCTGGAGTGGCATGCTTCAAAATCTTGAAGGCCAAGCAGAGAGCCTTAAACTCAATCCGCCTGGCCACCGGCAGCCAATGGAGTCGACAAATGGCATCTGACACAGGACAGGCTCTACGGAGACCAAAGAGGGTTCTGGCAGCCGCATTTTGGACCCTCTGGAGTCTAAGAATTTCTGCCTTGTTTGACCCTAGATATAGTGAATTGCCATAAACCAGTCTCGACAAAATCGAGGCCTGGATGATGACTTGCCGTGTTGGCGCGTCAAAAAAACCCAGTAAGGGTCTAAGCCCTCGCAGTAGCCCAAAGCAGGTCCCAGCCACCTTCTTTGTTTGGACTTGGAAGCTAAGGGCCGAAATATGAATTTGGTAATTCGCAAGGCAACCTAGATTTGAATTCCAAGTGGGCATCATTGCAATGTGTCCATCCTTTATTACACTTTAAATACACAGTATAGTGTCCAGATATTGTAGCAGGTCCATCATGGAAAATAATAGCCACTGCTATAAAAGTTCTTCCTGAAATAGATATTTCACTTGCAACAAAAAAAATTGTTTTTGTTTCCAATTTTCTTCCATTTGCTCTACAACATTGTAGCATTAAAATGAGATATTTTCCAGATCTTTCTATAGGTAATGTGGACAACATCTCTGATTTACAATGCAAACATTTCATATCCTGATTTGCTGTTTTTACTAATTTGTTAAAAGGTACTGATTTGCAATCTGGTATCGTCAAGTATATGAATCGTCCTGTGTCTATTTCAGTGCTGGAAGTAAATGAACATTCTCTACATTTATGATCCCATCTGTAACTTACTCCAAATACGTTTTCAATCTGTATTCCTTCATGTTCTAATACTCCAAGCATAAGCATTAGAAATTCTTGTGCATCATGTTGTACATTAAGAGTAAATGTCAATGAACCAGTACATATATCCAAAAGATGCCGAACGCCAGAAGCAATATGGATTTTACTTCTGTCAGTTACCAACTGTTGAAATACATGATGTAATAAAGAACACAATCTTTTTCATGATTTCCCATGATTTCACAATGAAGCTCTTCTAGATAAAACACAACATTCAGAATCACATTAGCATAGCAGTTGATACCTGAACTATTTTCCAACTGATATCCTACAATGTCATCAACAGTTTCCATTTTCTTTTTCTTTACGCCTTCAAGTTTCTGTTCATGTATTTTCTTTTTTTCAACCTCAATTCCATCTTTAACATATTTTCATTTTGGACAGACTATACATTTCTCATATATGGGGTATTCACCTAAATCAGGAGCATAAAGTCTTCTTAAACGATTATACTCTCTTACACAATTTGCATCAGCACTAATCTTTTTGTCATCTAAATCTATCAAATACAAACCAGACAATGTTCTTACTCAAGATAATGCAACATATGCCATTTCCTCTTTGAACACTGTACTTCCAATATTTACCAAAGCACTGTCTATGCTTAAACCTTGAGATTTATGAATAGTTACTGAATATGCTAAAGACAAAGGAAACTGTTTTCTGCGAATATGCAAGTCTTTTACAAGCAGAAAATGTACAACACAACGCCCAATCTGTCTTACCTCTTTAATCTGATCAAATTTTATCTTTAAAAATTCTATTCCATCTCTGTTCTGAATTTTTACAAACTCAACAACTTTTCCCATTGCTCCATTTACTAAACATTCTTCTACATTCTAATTACTCCATAAATTTACCCGACAGTTCATACATACGTCTTTTCTAAGCCTGCAGTCTTAGATACAGACTTTTCCATAGAATCCAATTTTGACTGTAGTTTCTCTGTGAGAAGAATAGTCACTCCTTGGTGTTCAATTTTATCAATAGCTTGAATTTGCACTATTTGTTGTTTTTCCAGTTTTAAAAGTTCTTGATTAAATGTAGAACACTCTTGCAGTGTAGGCATTAGGCAAACTATAGATTTATTTTCTTCAAGGTTATTGTACATTATGTCAGCCACTGTATTTCCAGTTGTAAACAAGTTCTTTATTAGCCGACTTTCTAAAGCTTGTTTACCATGTTTTGTCAATACAACAATTCTTATATCTTGAAGAATATTTACATAATGTTCATCACTTGCTTGTCGCATATTTTTAATAAATTCTTTATATTCAAAATGTGACCAAATGTTCACATTTCCAATACTTCCCAAAGATTTTCTAGTATCTTCATGGACAAGTGTTTTAAAAACAGATTGCCCTTTTACGGGAGTAAGTTGTAGTAGATCGCCGAATACAATTACATGTTTTCCTCCAAACAGAATATCGTAATCTGTTTTTAAAATCTGTTGCATTCTCAAGTGTACAAAGGCAAGCATTAAGTTTGAGACCATGCTCACCTCATCAATGATTAGAAGTTTCATTTTCTTCAGTACTCTATAGACTTCATAACAAGCTTCTCCAGATAGCTTCTGATATTCCAATTTATTTTCATGTTCACCTGGTAGCATAAGTAATTGATGTAAAGTAATCCCTTTAATGTTGTGTGCTGCTAATCCACTTGGAGCTGTTACAACACAAGATAAATGTGATTCAGTAGTTTTGTATAGATAACAGGTCAAAACTTTAATTAAGAAACTTTTTTATGTTCCAGCTTGACCACTGATGTACATTAGAATAGGTTTAAATGATGAGCATTGGCATTCTTTTTTTTCATGTTGCAAACCATGTTGTATCTGTTCTATCACTTGTTAATATATTTCTTTCTGTTCAATGTTTAGTTGTTCTTCTAACTTTTCCAACTGGATAATATCATGTTGTACTTGTTGCATTGCAGTTTCTACTTCATTCATGGCTATTGCTGCTTCATTTTCAATAATTGGTTGTCCTAGTGGATCTTGACTTAGTGGACCCGAACTTTGACTATCTTGAGAACTGTCTCTAGCTATTTCAGCTGCAATAGTAGTTTTTTGTTCAATCTCATCATTTAACATTTGTAGATAAGTTGGGAAAATTGTGCATTGAATGCTATCTTTACATGCATTAAAAGAATCTTCATAGCAGTCAAAATCTACAAGTAATTCCATTTCACTACGCCAAGGCTTGAACAGTTGCAGAAGTGCTAAATAGAAAAATTCCCTCTTATCTGGACTTTCGCAACTGAGTTTTCTGTGGTTAATAAGATTTCCTTTGACATGTTTTACTAAAACATCCGTCACATCCAATTACTGCATATTTTTCTTCATTTATATTTTCTGTAACGTTTCTTTTAAAGCTGTAATGTTGAAGTATTTCATAGAGACATAGGTTTTCCAGATATGGACTCCTTTTGGGATAGTATGTATCCAACATATTAGTTTTAACAATATCTGTACTTTCTGGTTCATTCAGTGCTAAGTATTCGATTTCTTGTAATGTTTTCAATACTCTATTTCGTGTGCAGGCAAGACCTAAACTTACCCAAATGATTCCTCTTGACTTTGAATATAAACTGGCAGAGCTCATCCGATCCGAACATTCATAGGATCCAATCTCTCGGTGGGAAAGCATTTTCAAGCTAAAGCTGTACAATTTCTTGCTAAGACTCTTTTCCTGTGAAATTTCTTCCCAAATTTCTTTCATCTCTGTCTTTTCAGATTTAGTTATATATGTTGTAACATAGCGAGCAACAGCAATTGTATTATCTGCAACATATTGAAAATCCATGTTTGCATTCCACATTGTCAAAATCACTGGATTGTAGTCATTAATATACTTTGAATCTTCGGTTCTTTTTAAGTTGTATGTGTTCTTCAGAGATTTCCGAGTTATTGTATGCCTTACTGC
The DNA here is from genome assembly GCA_963921515.1 of Calotriton arnoldi. NCBI lineage: Eukaryota > Metazoa > Chordata > Amphibia > Caudata > Salamandridae > Calotriton > Calotriton arnoldi. Next base: position 609,781 of record CAWUFW010000868.1, on the reverse strand, counting down.
TGACATAAAACTATTTACTCTTCTTTTTGAAATTATTGGACGTGGGAATCCAAAACGACACTTTGTATAAAATTTTCCCTTAGACTTGTATTTTCGTCGACAGTATTTGCCACATCGATGACTTTGAAACCGTAAAACTTGTTGTCTCAAGGTGTTTTCTCCTCCTTCTCTTGGAATGGCACAGGTAACATACTGTTCAATGAACGACAAAACACTTTCATCAGTATCAGTTTCAAATTTTGGAGCATTCTTGATCCATAATAGCATGTGTATATGAGGAGCACCCCTGGCTTGGTACTCTTTTCGCCAAAAGAATACAGTTACTTCTCCAAGAGGAGGAATATTTTTATTGCAGATAAATGACATCATACTTTGAAATCTATGGTTAAAATTTCTGCAGACATTTACAGGATCCAAGGAACATAGTCCTCCAGGTGTCTTCAATTCAATATTATTTTACATTTGAATTTACTTCTCGTAGAAATTCAAGTAAACCGTCCCACGCATATTCAGCACAGCTAAGTGTTACAAACCATGTAGGGGTACCTAAGTTTCTTAACATACATTTAAGTTCTCCGTGACAATGATACCAATACTCATTGGTACCACGTTGACACGCCATCAAATTTATTAACTGAGATTCTAACTGTTCATCTCTTTGTTGAACTTTGTCCATGAATTCATTTGTAGAAACATGTGGAAGATGAACACCTGCTTTTAATATATGGTTCACTGCAAATGAAAGTGCAGACAAATCACTTTCAAACAAAAGATGAAATATATAAGGAATACACTGTCGAAATCTTGGATCTCTGAGTACATTCTTGTCGAGCGGTATCCTGAAGCTGGAATCTGTACTGCTCGTTCATCATATCGTCCACCTTCTCCAGTGGGGAACAGCTGTGGAAAACAACATGCTTCTAAATTTTTTTCCCATACGCTCATGGGAGTTCCCTTCGCTTTCTTCATTTGAAATAATTCAATATTGTTTCCTATCACTTCTTTTGAATGTAGAGGATGTATACTGTAATGTTCATAAATCTCTCCACTCCTAGACTTGTCCACTTTTTCTATTTGGCCACTTGAAATTTTTGTTTCATCTTCTAAACATATTTCCTGTTCATCAATGCTTACATTTTTATAGTAAACATTATTCTGTATCAGATACAATGTAGCCTTTTGAAGTTTGTTAACATCTACAAACTCTTGCCATATTTTTCGACTCTTTGTTGGTACACCATTAATTAGAATAACTACAGGCTCACTTTCCTCCCTGTCTATACCAACAGTTTCAATATTTTTCTTTAAAATCTAATGGTAAGTACACAACTCTTCCTTTCAGACCTCTTTGTAAATCTGTTGGAGGCAGCTTACCTGTTTTAGACTCCATACGAACTATAGCCTGAAATGGGTGAACAGATTGAATAAGAATGGACTCATATGCATTTAAATCTGCCAGTTCCGGAGGAATACCTACCAACTCTAAGTTGTTATGTACACCTCTAGCTGGCATTTTGTTCTCTTCTAATTTGTTGTAACAATATTTACAAATACGTTGATCAGTAGCCAACTGAAACTGACCTTCTATCATCAAATAAGCACCAAATTGCTCCCACTTATCATTCTTTTCTTTTTCACTTTTTAAATATAGATCAACATTCCTAGTTTGACTTCTATAGTGAGTACGTCAACAACAAATACAAACATAGGGGCTGATTACGATTGCGGAAGGCCCGTCACCGCCAGCCATGCGGTGGCGGTCCTTCCGCAATCATAACATGCTTTTCCCCTGCCACATTACGCTGGCGGAGGGAATCGCGCTCGGACCGTGGCGGGCGCAAAGACTGTCCACCACGAGTCCGCCAAAAGCAATCTTACAGATTGCCTGGCAGACGGTCCCCATAGCCAGAAATGGTGGCGGTGCCTAGCAGGCACCGTCCACCAAATCATGATGCTAGCTACATCCGGCATTTCTATGGTGGCGATGTCGCCATGGAAAGGCTGGTGGGGATCAGTGGTGGGGGCCCGTTGCGGGCCCCCCTTGTGTTGGGGGAGGGGAGGGTGCACTTGGGGGGTACCCATGGTACCCCTCTACATTTCACAGCACTACGTGGCAGGCACCGTGTGGTGCCTGCCACGTAGTGCTGTGAAATGCACTACATGGCATATTGACATCGCGGCGCGTGCTGCTTTCAGCAGCACCCACCGCAATGTTAATAATCAAGATCCGACCACCATGGTGGCGGTCGCATCGTGATCGGGTGTGCGGGACTGCCGCATGCATGGCGGACGGTCCCTGTTTACACCAGGATGGCGGATGGACTCAAGACCGTCCGCCATCCTAATGAGCCCCATAGTTTGGTTTTTCAGATGAAACTATCTTAAACTTTGTAATTTCTTCTGCACACTTTGCAGGACTAATATCTTCCACCTGTTCTTCAACACCTACACTTATCAAGCTCTCACTTTCGCTACACTCCTCTTGTGAACCAAAGAAACGAAACTGTATATCATCACAAACTTTTTTTACATCTGATACTGAACCATGCAAAAGAGCTGTGTTCATTTCACTTAAAGATAATGCAGGACTTTTTACATAGTAGAGTCTCCTTACTAACTTTCGCATTTCTGAGTGGTGTACTGCTAACATTCTTAAATGATGGAAAGTACTTTGACACACTTTTCTTGAAAGATAAGCTAGAGAATGACCCTGCAAGTTAGTATATTTTCTTACTTTACATGGATCTAGTCCTTGTAATCTTCTGTTTAAGACTTTTTTGGACATATCCTCGTGTAAAAATTCGTAATATGTCAATAAATTCCTTTCGAATACTACAAATACTGCTACAATCCCACTTATACATCGGAGCTTGTGCACGCCTCGCTTGCACTTCTTCAGCTTTTACTTCTTCTTCTTCTTCTTCTTCTTCCACATTCCTAGGAACCATCTTTTCTTTTGGAATGGGACAACCATATTTCATCTCATAGCATCGACTACTGGTATCAACTGCATGAACTAATGTGTTTTGTTGAAAATAGCTTTCTTCATTAAAGAAAGGCTCAGTACTAGAAGCATGCTTCCATTAACCAGTGAACATTTTTAAGGGTGGGCGGAATTTGAGTAGTCGCGTTACGCAAAGTTCCGCAAAACAGTAAAAAATCTCCGCGAACACACAGAAATTCCGCGAACACGCGGAATTACTTGTCCCGCCAGTTCGCGATGTGTTTTTGCGTGCTCGCGGGGAAATATCTCGCTAACTTGCCCATGCTCTCACTAATGGGCACGCCCATCTTGTTTTTCACTTGTCCCGCCCGTTCGCGATGCTTATTTCCTGTTCATGGTAGCGTATTGCGTGCTCCCGCCGTTCGCGATGAGTATTTCCTGTTCGGGAACGCGTATTACGTGTTCGCGACTCTTTTTGCGTGCTCGCAGGGAAAATATCGCACGAACTTGCCCATGCGGTCGCAATGGTTCGGCCATCTTGTTTTTCACTCTATTGCTATGGTTCTGGGCCTGCTTTTCTATCCTCCCTCTATCTTTGCAATCCTTTGTTTCTGTACACTTTTAAAAAAAATTTTTTATTTATAATCTTTCTCTCTATTTTCATGATTCTATATTTTGACTTTTTTTCTACTTTTTGTGACTTTTTCTACTACTTTTTCACTCTTTTTCTATAACTTGCTTTTTTAATTTCTTTTACTTACTTTTCGAATTCCTCCCTTTTCTTTTCCGCCCCCCGAGTCCCAGAACCATGGCCAAGGGTGTGGGCATGGACAAGGCCAAGGGCAAGGCTGCTCGCAGCCGTGACTGCCTTCCCTGTGGAAGGCGGCGCCCACACGGGATGCAGGAACGGGCCTTATTCGGTGAGGTGGAGGTGGCCGCACTTGCTTTTTTTGTACAGCGCCACCTCCCATTAATCCTGGCAGGAGGCGGCAGGCCTGTGTCCGGGTACGGGTTCCGGGAGCATCGCCAGCAGTGGGGAAAGGTGGCTGGGCAGTGTTTCGCTGCTCTGGTGTCCGGCGCACCGATACCCAGCTGACGCACCGGTGGTCCGATATCCTGGACCGGGAGCAGGACCTGCTGGACCTGCTAGGAGTGGAGGTCCCGGGGCTTGGTGAGTAGCTATTTAATGTTACTACTTTGTGTTCTTCTGCTCTGTGTTAACCCCTTCGGTGCTTATGACGAGCTGGACTCGTCATGGCACACAGTGCTCGTGTGCTCATGACGAGTCCAGCTCGTCATAAGACCACCCATGGGGGAAGCGCTGGCGCTCCCCCGTGGGAATATGATCGTTAGTTTTTTTTGGGGGGAGGCAGGGGAAGGGCTTCCCCTGCCTCCCCCCGCCCCCCGCCCTCCCCATCAATGACGTCAGCGCGCGAGGCGAAAAGGGTTTTCCTTTCCCCCGATGCCTCTTTTGTGCATTCCTGCTGCACGATCATGTGATCGTGCAGCAGGAATGCCCACTAGGCACCAGGGATTACAATTCAAAGTGTGTGTGTGTGTGTGTGTGTGTGTGTGCGTGTGCGTGTGCGTGTGTGTGTGTGTGTGTGTTATAGCATGATATGTTCCAAGACATCAGAATGTGGTGGCAGACTGGAACTTTAGGTGGACTGGAACCTTAGGTTCATTAAGGATGCCAGTGACTGGATTACAGACTGCAGAGTGTTTTTATTCCTAGTGATGAGATGGGGGTCCTTGCAAGACAGATTATCTTGCCCCCAAACTGGCATTTCAGCTCTTGGAAAATTTCAGTTGGCACCCAGATCTGAAAGCCAATGCAACTGATGCGTTTCTGCAGCAATGGGCAGGAAACTGAGATGCGCATTTCCCCCATATGCAATGATCACAAGGGTAGCAGCCCAGACGAGACACCAGAGGGAAGATCTGATTCTGGGTACTCCGATTTGGAGTTAACAAGTTTGGTTTCAGACACTGCTCAATATGTCATGCGATTTCCCCTTGAAGATTCTCAGGTTTCAGTGAGCATTTCTAGATTGCCAAGGGAACCTTCACATTGAAGTTCTATAGGGTGGCCTCCATCTGATGGATTGGATGATGACAGGGGATGCTTGGAGATTCCTAATGTTTCGGAGGTTGTTGGGGCATCATACAGATTGCTAGAGGGTCTGGAACCATCAAGTGGTACCGCTCAGCTTGGACACGTTGGTGTGAGGCAAGGAACCAGGATTTAATGGGGTCAGGGATTTTGACATTCTGAATTTTCTGTTTGAATTCGTTGAAGCAGGTGTAGCATATAGAACTGTTAATACCTTCATGTCAGCTGTAACTGCTGGACATTTTCCAATAAATGACGGCGGGAGGGATACCCGTGTGTTGGCATACTTATGAGTTTTGTTACTCCTGTTTGTGGGATGTCAGTTTGATACTGAAACTCCTGTACTCCTGCAATATAATTATTTTCTGGGAGTGTGGGCCTAAACATTACTGGCAGGGAGTTTATCTCGAAGGAAGTGAGCTTTACTATTGCCTAGAAGACCAAGACCAATACTAGGTCGATCTATTATCCAATCTCTCCCACTAGTCCCAAGCAGTGTGTGGTTAGATGTATCAAAGCCCATGAGGACATAACAGCAGAGTCCAGACAGAAGCCGTTTAGGACAGTATCTTCTCATTTCATTGCGAGAATGGAGAGATAGCCATTGCAGGAGGCTGGCATTGATGTCAGTCACAAAACTTTATTTAGCATCAATTAAAATGCATAAAAGTACATAAAAACAAATAAAATGGACCATTTAATACAGAATTCTATGCTGCTAAGAACCATGCATAAATCACAAATTTATGGTTAAATAAATTGCAGTGTGTGTGCGGGGGTGTGTGCGTGTGTGTGGGGGTGTGTGTGTGTGTGCGCGCGCACACACACACGGCCCAGCTTCTATTTTATTTTAATTTGCTTCTCCATGAAATGTAAATGGGCAGTAGACCACAAAGTTATTATTGGTATGTGGCTAGGACGCGTCAATTCAAACTGCTCCCAATTCACACCGGTGAGCGTATTGTGTAGGTGGGTAATTAATGTGCACTGGTGTTCAGCTTTGCACTGCAGGATTTTTGTACAATGCATATGCATGTTGACTGTGTGCACGGGGGATTTATATAGGTGCTGGTCAGTGCATGAGGAGTGTCAGCAGGACACGTGTATTGCCTACATAGAGACACAGGTTATGTGGACTGGACTAGGTAAATTTAGAATATATCTGCGTTTGTGAACTACATCTACACTGTGTGTGTATAGGTAGAAGGGTACATAAACTCCAGCACGCAAGGGTGAGGAATGTACAGGAAAAAGTACAAATTTACAATGAAGAGCGAACTTCCTAGAGGGGGCTGAGAGTGAAAGTATTAGTTCTGAATGTGTCTTTGGAAGAGAAGAGATTTGAGGTCAGCTTTGAAGATCCGGGTAGAGGAGGTGGCATGGAGCAATGGGGGAAGCGAGTTCCAGATTCTCACCGCATTTCCTGAGAAGGATTGCGCCATCGATCTTTCCCTTTTTGAAGACGGGGGGGTGGGCTCAAGCAGAAGCTTTTCCGCATTGCAAGAAGGGCGAGAGCCACCGGACAATTTCAATTTATTTGCCAGGTAACGAGGGGAGGAGGTGTGTAAGGCTTTGTGTGTGATGCAGGCAGTTTTGTAAATCGATCTTGCCTCGATCGGAAGCCATCGAAGAGAGGATAGGAGTGACGTGGTCGCTTCGTTTAGACCCTGAAATGAGGCGAGCTGCTGAATGGAGGATGGATTTGAGAGGGGAGAGGTGGGATTTGGGTAGGCCCGTCAGAAGAGAATTGCAATAATCCAGTCTTGAGAGAACCAGAGATTGTACCAAGGTTTTTAAGTCTTTCTCCGGGAAGAACCGACGGATCCCCCGTAGAAGGCGCAACTGGTAACGTGCGTTCTTAGCAATAGAGTTGATGTGGGAGATTAGGTTGAGTCTTTTGTCAAGAATGACACCTAGGGATTTAGCGCTGTCAACAATGATGGGTTTGTTGTTGAGTAGGTTCAGCTGATCCATCCAAGATTGAACAGGAGGAGGTGAGAGAGAGGTAGAGAGGAGGAGGAATTCAGTTTTGGCGGGATTCAGAATGAGTTGGTGAGCTAACATCCAGTTGTGAATAGAGTTGAGAGTAGAGTTGAGTAGTGAGAGATCGTGTGCGGAAGATAAAGGTATCTTCCCACTAGTCCACCAGGCTTTTATTTGTGGAGAGTGACCCCTTGGGTGGCAGAATAGCAGTATGTTTTTAGGCCCATCTGCCCCCAAGGAGGGCAGAAGCCACTAGACACCAGGTTTTTTTTAATTTTTGTGTTGGGGAGTGGCCAAAAGGGCAAGGGTTGCTCCCCTTTTACGGGGGTGAATATTTTATTTATACTGTTAGGCCCACCTACCCCTTAGCTTGGCTGGTGGATTGTGTGTGGACTGGTGCATTATTTGCATATGTGATTGTAATGTTTTTTTTCTCCTTTTTATTCTAGTGTAAAGCTTTTGATTCCTGTTTGCGGTTTCGGCAGTGGTGGTTCTGCAGTTTTGCGTAATTGCATTTATTTGGTAAGAAAAATATTTTTGTTGTGTGTACTCCAAATGAGTATTATTGTCATGCATGAATGAATTTTTTTGTAAGTGGTGCCATAATGGCAGCATATTTGTTAGTGTTCAGAGCATGAAATTCTTTGCGATGTTTTGCATTGTCTTATGTGTAATTTTTTTCTTCTTCTTTTTTAGTGGGATATTGTTGATCCTTACTGTGTCTGTGCAGAGTAGGTGGTGGTGAGTCTAGCTGCTTCTGTCACGTGAGTGGTATAGTGTTGGAGTATATAGGTCTTTGTGATAAAGCTACATTTTGTTTATTTCTTTTTTTTACAAAGGGTTTGTTGTTGTTGACTTGTTTGACAAGTAACCTTTATTAGTAAGCATTATGGCTAGCCGTAGAATTACTGCTCAGCAGGTGGTTGGTTTGCTTCTTGAATCTTCCTCTGAGCAGGATTATGAGACTGACAGTGCGTCTGAGGGAGAGGAGGGAGGGGAAGATTCAGGCAGTGAGTTTTCTCTCCACATGGAATCATCGGATGATGAAGGTACTCTCAGTGCAGATGAAGTGCCTGATTTAGAGGAGGATACTACTGTGCCGATGGTGCAAGAGGCATCTGGATTGCAGCCTGGGGCTGCTAGGCTTCCTACTGGAAGTGCTGGACTCTGGGTTGATCCAAACATGGTGCAGCCGGTGTTGCCTGCCTTTAGTGGTTATGCAGGGTGTAGAGTGGATTGTGAACATTATTTGCCTATACAGTATTTTCAGTTGTTTATGGATGATGTATTTTTGGGTGAGATTGTTGAGCAGACTAATTTGTATGCTGAACAGTTTTTGAGGGACAACAGTGCCAGACTTAGGCCTCATTCTAGAGCTACCCGGTGGAGTCCCACAAATCTGGAAGAGATGAAGAAGTTTTTGGGTTTGACTTTTTTGATGGGTTTGATAAGGAAGCCGTCCATGGGTTCATATTGGTCTACCAGTCCCTTGATGGCAACGGCCATATTTCCTGCAGTTATGACTCGTGATCGGTATTTACTTTTGCTTCGGATGCTGCATTTTGTTGATAATGGTTTGGCGTTGCCACGAGATCACCCTGAATGTGACCGTCTTTTTAAGATTCGGCCTGTTCTTGATCACTTTGTAGATCGATTTTCAGAGATCTATACTCCAGGGAAAGAAATATCTATTGATGAGTCTTTGGTCCTGTTCAAGGGCCGTTTGGTTTTTAGGCAGTACATTCCTAGCAAGAGGGCACGCTATGGAATTAAGCTGTATATGTTGTCTGAGAGTAGGACAGGATATGTTTTTAATTTGCGTGTGTACACTGGTAGGGATTCCACTATTGACCCCCCTGGTTGTCCGTCCACTTTTGGAGTTTCAGAGAAAATTGTGTGGGATCTTGCTAGAGGACTGTTTAACAGAGGCCACCATTTGTACCTTGATAACTTCTACACTGCTGTGCAATTGTTTAAGGAATTGTTCAAAGTGGACACTTTTGCTTGTGGCACAATCCGCTCTAACCGTAAAGGTTATCCAAAAGAGCTTGTTTGCAAAAAACTTCAGAGGGGACAGTGCAGTGCCTTGCGTAGTGAGGAACTGCTAGCTGTGAAATTTGTGGACAGGAGGGATGTGTACATGCTGACTACCATCCATGATGAGAGTACTTCACCTGTGGCTGTTTGGGGTCAGATTGCTGAAGTGCGCAAACCTGTGTGCATTTTAGACTACAATAAGCACATGGGTGGTGTTGATAGAGTAGATCAGAGGTTGGAACCTTACACTGCTATTCGTAAGTCTTACATTTGGTATAAGAAGTTGGCCATCCATCTCTTCAATTTAGCAACTTTCAATGCTTTTGTTGTGTTCAAGGAGTGTTCTCCTGCGTCAAAGTTGACTTTTGTTCAGTTTCAGGAGTCTGTCATAGGCAGCCTTGTTGTTGTGGAACAGGCAAGTGTTCCTAGAGTTGGAGTGGTGGAGGATGTGGCTCGATTGAAAGATCGCCACTTTCCTGATCACATTCCTCCTACATCCTCAAAAGACTTTCCCACTAGGAGATGTAGAGTCTGTTGGCGAAGAGGTACGCGGAAGGAGACTCGTATGTACTGCCCTGAGTGTCCTTCTAACCCTGGGCTGTGTGTGCCTGCTTGTTATAGAGCGTACCACAAGCAAAAGAATTATTGGGAGCAACCATGAGTGGTAAAGTGAACTGCCTGGTCTGTAATGTTTAAGAATTGTTGTTCTGTTTCAAGGTTGGCATTAGTGCAATGTATTTAGTTTCTGATTTTGTGTTAGTAGATTTGTATCTATTTGCAATTTGTTTGTGTTTTCTTTTTTGTATAAAAAAATCCTAAATGTGATGGTGGTGTGTGTAGGCTGGTGCTTGGCTGGCGGTGTGTGTGGAGTGGTGCTAGGCTGGCGGTGTGCGTGGAGTGGCGCTAGGCTGGCGGTGTGCGTGGAGTGGCGCTTGGCTGGTGGTGTGCGTGGAGTGGCGCTAGGCTGGCGGTGTGCGTGGAGTGGCGCTAGGCTGGCGGTGTGCGTGGAGTGGCGCTAGGCTGGCGGTGTGCGTGGAGTGGCGCTTGGCTGGCGGTGTGCATGGAGTGGCGCTTGGCTGGCGGTGTGCGTGGAGTGGCGCTTGCCTGACGGTGTGCGTGGACTGGCGCTCGGCTGGCAGTGTGTGAGTAGTGACTTGCTGCTGGTCACTACACACACTGCTAGCCGAGCGACACTCCACGCAATCCATCAGCTTGTGTGGTTGCTGTGTTAGGAATGTGGGCGTGTGAAAGTGATGGGCCCTTGAATGGCGCTGTCTGCTGGTGTGAGTGTTGTAATGTGATGGGCCCGCGGCTGGTGGTGTGAATGGTTTTGTATTTGTCACACGTATGAAAGGTGTATGAATGGCCTGTAAAGAGGTTGGTGCCTTGTCGTGGCTTTACAGCTCACGAGCTGTGAGTCAATGGTTCAGTTTCTCGTCCTTTCAATTATTAACAGTGCATTTCATTTTTGTGAAATCACTTGTTAATACAATTGTATATACTGAACCATCACTCACCCTCGTGCCAAATCCAACCAGTATGTGTGTGTGTGCTTGAGGATTAGATGGCTGTGCAGTAATATTTTTTTTTGTCTTTCTCAAGCAGGGTGTACCTTGTCCCTTTTTGTGAATGTTGTAATGTGTTTGTTTCGTGCCTGGGGGTGTGAATGGTCTTGTGTGTATCACGTATGAAAGGTGTGTGAATGGCCTGTAAAGCGGTTGGGGCCTTGACGTGGCTTTACAGCTCACGAGCTGCGAGTCACTGGTTCCGTTTTTGTCCTTTCAATTATTGACAGTGCATTTCATTTTTGTGAAATCTCTTGTTAATAAAATTGTATATACTGAACCATCACTTGCCCTCGTGCCAAATCCAACCAGTATGTGTGTGTGCTTGAGGAATAGATGGCTGTGCAGTAATCTTTGTCTTTTTAGTCTGTCTGCCAAGGTGTACATTCCGTCTAAGAATAACCTACCAACTGTAGATATTGTCGTAAACGAAACACCCATGGGAGTACATGGTGATATCTCTCTTGTGGATCCCAACAAGTTATGGTACCCACAATGTCCTGCAAACCTCAAAATGTCTGTCACATTTTCCTTGCAATATTGTGCCAAAATTTTCACGCTGCAGAAATAAATAACACATTATCTCAAAATGACCTGGTTTTGCAAGGGGGTCACCTGGGTTTTTGGCCCGGGGCTCGGCGGCCACATAGGGAAACCTACCAAACCCACACATTTCTGAAAAGTAGACACCCGGGGGCTTCCAGGGAGGTATGGCTTGCGTGGATCCCCCAACGTTTCCTTACCCAGAATCCCCTGCAAACCTCAATTTTAGCTGAAAAAATCACTTTTTCACACATTTGTGTGTGGGAAAGTGTGGCATCACTGGCCTCACACAAATTTCCTACCACCCAGCGTTCCCCCAGGTCTCCCGATAAAAATGGTGCCTCACTTGTGTGGGAGGCCCAAGTACCCGCGACAGGCAAGGGCCCACAACGTATTGAGGCGACCTCAAAATGGCCTTTCACAAAACCACCTGGTTTTGCAAGGGAGTCACCTGGGTTTTGGCCCCGTGCTCGGCGGCCATCTAGGAAACCTACCAAACCCACACATTTCTGAAAAGTAGACACCCGGGGCTTCCACGGAGGTATGGCTTGCGTTGATCCCCCAACGTTTCCTTACCCAGAATCCCCTGCAAACCTCAATTTTAGCTGAAAAAATCACTTTTTTCACACATTTTTGTGTGGGAAAGTGTGGCATCACTGGCCTCACACAAATTTCCTACCACCCAGCGTTCCCCCAGGTCTCCCGATAAAAATGGTGCCTCACTTGTGTGGGAGGCCCAAGTACCCGCGACAGGCAAGGGCCCACAACGTATTGAGGCGACCTCAAAATGGCCTTTCACAAAACCACCTGGTTTTGCAGGGGAGTCACCTGGGTTTTGGCCCCGTGCTCGGCGGCCATCTAGGGAAACCTACCAAACCCACACATTTCTGAAAAGTAGACACCCGGGGGCTTCCAGGGAGGTATGGCTTGCGTGGATCCCCCAACGTTTCCTTACCCAGAATCCCCTGCAAACCTCAATTTTAGCTGAAAAAATCACTTTTTTCACACATTTTTGTGTGGGAAAGTGTGGCATCACTGGCCTCACACAAATTTCCTACCACCCAGCGTTCCCCCAGGTCTCCCGATAAAAATGGTGCCTCACTTGTGTGGGAGGCCCAAGTACCCGCGACAGGCAAGGGCCCACAACGTATTGAGGCGACTTCAAAATGGCCTTTCACAAAACCACCTGGTTTTGCAAGGGAGTCACCTGGGTTTTGGCCCTGTGCTCGGCGGCCATCTAGGGAAACCTACCAAACCCACACATTTCTGAAAAGTAGACACCCGGGGGCTTCCAGGGAGGTATGGCTTGCGTGGATCCCCAACGTTTCCTTACCAGAATCCCCTGCAAACCTCAATTTTAGCTGAAAAAATCACTTTTTCACACATTTTTGTGTGGGAAAGTGTGGCATCACTGGCCTCACACAAATTTCCTACCACCCAGCGTTCCCCAGGTCTCCCGATAAAAATGGTGCCTCACTTGTGTGGGAGGCCCAAGTGCCCGCGACAGGCAGGGCCCACAACGTATTGAGGCGACCTCAAAATGGCCTTTCACAAAACCACCTGGTTTTGCAGGAAGTCACCTGGGTTTTTGGCTCTGTGCTCGGCGGCCATCTAGGGAAACCTACCAAACCCACACATTTCTGAAAAGTAGACACCGGGGCTTCGGGGAGGTATGGCTTGCGTGGATCCCCCAACGTTTCCTTACCCAGAATCCCTGCAAACCTCAATTTTAGCTGAAAAATCACTTTTTTCACACATTTTTGTGTGGGAAAGTGTGGCATCACTGGCCTCACACACATTTCCTACCACCCAGCGTGCCCCAGGTCTCCCGATAAAATGGTGCCTCACTTGTGTGGGAGGCCCAAGTACTCGCGACAGGCAAGGGCCCAAAACATTTTTGATAGGCAATGTTGATGTTGCCTCAAAACGTTTTGTGTCCTTGCATGTCGCGGGTACTTGGGCCTCCCACACAAGTGAGGCACCATTTTTATCGGGAGACCTGGGGAACGCTGGGTGGTGGAAATTTGTGTGAGGCCAGTGATGCCACACTTTCCCACACAAAATGTGTGAAAAAGTGATTTTTTCAGCTAAAATTGAGGTTTGCAGGGGATTCTGGGTAAGGAAACGTTGGGGATCCATGCAAGCCATACCTCCTGGAAGCCCCGGGTGTCTACTTTTCAGAAATGTGTGGGTTTGGTAGGTTTCCTAGATGGCCGCCGAGCACTGAGCCAAAAACCCAGGTGACTTCTTGCAAAACCAGGTGGTTTTGAGATAGGCAATTTTGAGGTCGCCTCACTACGTTGTGGGCCCTTGCCTGTCGCAGGTACTGGGCCTCCCACACAAGTGAGGCACCATTTTATCGGGAGACCTGGGGAACGCTGGGTGGTAGGAAATTTGTGTGAGGCCAGTGATGCCACACTTTCCCACACAAAAATGTGTGAAAAAGTGATTTTTTCAGCTAAATTTGAGGTTTGCAGGAGATTCTGAGTGAAACGTTGGGGGATCCACGCAAGCCATACCTCCCTGGAAGCCCCCGGGTGTCTACTTTTCAGAAATGTGTGGGTTTGGTAGGTTTCCCTAGATGGCCGCTGAGCACGGGCCAAAACCCAGGTGACCCCCTCGCAAAACCAGGTGGTTTTGAGATAGGCAATTTTGAGGTCGCCTCACTACGTTGTGGGCCCTGGCTGTCGCTGGTACTTGGGCCTCCACACAAGTGAGGCACCATTGTTATCGGGAGACCTGGGGAACGCTGGGTAGTGGAAATTTGTGTGAGGCCAGTGATGCCACACTTTCCCACACAAAAATGTGTGAAAAAAGTGATTTTTTCAGCTAAAATTGAGGTTTGCAGGGATTCTGGGTAAGGAAACGTTGGGGGATCCATGCAAGCCATACCTCCTGGAAGCCCCGGGTGTCTACTTTTCAGAAATGTGTGGGTTTGGTAGGTTTCCCTAGATGGCCGCCGAGCACAGGGCCAAAACCCAGGTGACCCCTTGCAAAACCAGGTGGTTTTGAGATAGGCAATTTTGAGGTCGCCTCACTACGTTGTGGGCCCTTGCCTGTCACGGGTACTTGGGCCTCCCACACAAGTGAGGCACCATTTTATCGGGAGACCTGGGAGAACGCTGGGTGGTAGGAAATTTGTGTGAGGCCAGTGATGCCACACTTTCCCACACAAAAATGTGTGAAAAAGTGATTTTTTCAGCTAAAATTGAGGTTTGCAGGGGATTCTGGGTAAGGAAACGTTGGGGGATCCATGCAAGCCATACCTCCCTGGAAGCCCCCGGGTGTCTACTTTTCAGAAATGTGTGGGTTTGGTAGGTTTCCCTAGATGGCCGCCGAGCCAGGGCCAAAAACCCAGGTGACTCCTTGCAAAACCAGGTGGTTTTGTGAAAGGCTATTTTGAGGTCGCCTCAATACGTTGTGGGCCCTTGCCTGTCGCAGGCACTTGGGCCTCCCACACAAGTGAGGCACCATTTTATCGGGAGACCTGGGGAACGCTGGGTGGTAGGAAATTTGTGTGAGGCCAGTGATGCCACACTTTCCCACACAAAATGTGTGAAAAAGTGATTTTTTCAGCTAAAATTGAGGTTTGCAGGGATTCTGGGTAAGAAACGTTGGGGGATCCACGCAAGTCACCTCCCTGGAAGCCCCGGGTATCTACTTTTCAGAAATGTGTGTGTTTGGTAGGTTTCCCTAGGTGCCGGCAGAGCTAGGGTTCACAAACTACAGCTAGGCACTTTGCCAAAAAGGGTCATTTTTCACTGCGAAATTGAGGTGTGACCACGTTGCGTTTTGCGCCGTTTCCTGTCGCGGGCACTAGGCCGACCCACACAAGTGAGGTACCATTTTTCTCGTAAGACTTTGGGGAACGCGGGGTGGGTGGAAATTTGTGGATCCACGCAGATTCCAGAACTTTCCACCACAGAAATGTGGGGAAAATGTGGGTTTTTTGACAATTCTTTAGGTTTGCAAGGGATTCTGGGTAACAGAACCTGGTGGGAGGCAGTCCAGTCACCCCATCCTGGATTCCCCTGGGTGTCTAGTTTTCAAAAATGTATAGGTTTGCTAGGTTTCCCTAGGTGCCGGCAGAGCTAGGGTTCAAAAACTACAGCTAGGCACTTTGCCAAAAAAGGGTCATTTTTCACTGCGAAATTGAGGTGTGACCACGTTGCGTTTTGTGCCGTTTCCTGTCGCAGGCACTAGGCCGACCCACACAAGTGAGGTACCATTTTTCTCGTAAGACTTTGGGGAACGCGGGGTGGGTGGAAATTTGTGGATCCACGCAGATTCCAGAACTTTCCACCAAAGAAATGTGGGGAAAATGTGTTTTTTTTTACAATTGTTTATGTTTGCAAGGGATTCTGGGTAACAGAACCTGGTGGGAGGCAGTCAAGTCACCCCATCCTGGATTCCCCTGGGTGTCTAGTTTTAAAAAATTTATAGGTTTGCTAGGTTTCCCTAGGTGCCGGCAATGGTAGGGTTCAAAAACTACAGCTAGGCACTTTGCAAAAAAAGGGTCATTTTTCACTGCGAAATTGAGGTGTGACCACGTTGCGTTTTGTGCCGTTTCCTGTCGCAGGCACTAGGCCGACCCACACAAGTGAGGTACCATTCTTCTCGTAAGACTTTGGGGAACGCGGGGTGGGTGGAAATTTGTGGATCCACGCAGATTCCAGAACTTTCCACCACAGAAATGTGGGGAAAATGTGTTTTTTGGACAATTTTTATGTTTGCAAGGGATTCTGGGTAACAGAACCTGGTGGGAGGCAGTCAAGTCACCCCATCCTGGATTCCCCTGGTTGTCTAGTTTTCAAAAATGTATAGGTTTGCTAGGTTTCCCTAGGTACCGGCAGAGGTAGGGTTCAAAAACTACAGCTAGGCACTTTGCAAAAAAAGGGTCATTTTTCACTGCGAAATTGAGGTGTGACCACGTTGCGTTTTGCGCCGTTTCCTGTCGCGGGCACTAGGCCGACCCACACAAGTGAGGTACCATTTTTCTCGTAAGACTTTGGGGAACGCGGGGTGTGTGGAAATTTGTGGTTCCACACAGATTCCAGAACTTTCCACCACAGAAATGTGGGGAAAATGTGTTTTTTTTGACAATTTGTTATGTTTGCAAGGGATTCTGGGTAACAGAACCTGGTGGGAGGCAGTCAAGTCACCCCATCCTGGATTCCCCTGGGTGTCTAGTTTTCAAAAATGTATAGGTTTGCTAGGTTTCCCTAGGTGCCGGCAGAGCTAGGGTTCAAAAACTACAGCTAGGCACTTTGCCAAAAAAGGGTCATTTTTCACTGCGAAATTGAGGTGTGACCACGTTGCGTTTTGCGCCGTTTCCTGGAATGCCAGAAACCAGTCCTAGGATGCTTGTTTCCGGTCCAGGGAAGACATGGCTTGGCAGTTCGGGCTGGACTGTTCCCATGAGGCACAGGGTCAGACTGATTTGCATATGGCCATGTCTGAACTGGGGTGGTGGAGTGAGCTAAAGAATGATGATGGATTAAACCCAGATCAGTTGACTGGGGGTGAGTGTTTGATTGGCTCAAACGTTCCGTCCATCATCCCCTTTTGTATCGCTTTGTTCGCCCTAAGTTGGCGGGGTATGCCCAGACGTGGGTCCCTTGCTCACTTTGCCACTGGATTCAAGCAAGCCTGGCTGATGACGGCTGGAATGCCAGAAACCGGTCCTAGGATGCTTGTTTCCGGTCCAGGGAAGACATGGCTTGGCAGTTCGGGCTGGACTGTTCCCATGAGGCACAGGGTCAGACTGATTTGCATATGGCCATGTCTGAACTGGGGTGGTGGAGTGAGCTAAAGAATGATGATGGATTAAACCCAGATCAGTTGACTGGGGGTGAGTGTTTGATTGGCTCAAACGTTCCGTCCATCATCCCCTTTGTATCGTTTCCTGTCGCAGGCACTAGGCCGACCCACACAAGTGAGGTACCATTTTTCTCGTAAGACTTTGGGGAACGCGGGGTGGGTGGAAATTTGTGGATCCATGCAGATTCCAGAACTTTCCACCACAGAAATGTGGGGAAAATGTGTTTTGTTTGACAATTGTTTATGTTTGCAAGGGATTCTGGGTAACAGAACCTGGTGGGAGGCAGTCAAGTCACCCCATCCTGGATTCCCCTGGGTGTCTAGTTTTCAAAAATGTATAGGTTTGCTAGGTTTCCCTAGGTGCCGGCAGAGCTAGGGTTGAAAAACTACAGCTAGGCACTTTGCCAAAAAAGGGTCATTTTTCACTGCGAAATTGAGGTGTGACCACGTTGCGTTTTGCGCCGTTTCCTGTCGCAGGCACTAGGCCGACGCACACAAGTGAGGTACCATTTTTCTCGTAAGACTTTGGGGAACGCGGGGTGTGTGGAAATTTGGGATCCACGCAGATTCCAAAACTTTCCACCACAGAAATGTGGGGAAAATGTGTTTTTTTTGAAAAAATTTTAGGTTTGCAAGGGATTCTGGGTAACAGAACCTGGTGGGAGGAAGTCAAGTCACTCCATCCTGGATTCCCCTGGGTATCTAGTTTTCAAAAATGTATAGGTTTGCTAGGTTTCCCTAGGTGCCGGCAGAGCTAGGGTTCAAAAACTACACCTAGGCACTTTGCAAAAAAAGGGTAATTTTTCATTGTGAAAATGTGGTACGTCCATGTTGCATTTTGAGCCATTTCCTGTTGTGGGCACAAGGGCTACCCACACAAGTGAGGTACCATTTTTATCGGGAGACTTAGGGTATCACAGAATTGTAGAGCAACTGTTATTACCTATTGACTTTCGATGCATTTCTGCCTTCCAAATGAAAGACAATGTGTAAAAAATAAGTCATTTTGAAAAATGACCTATAATTCTCATGCTAGTATGGGTACTCCCAATTTCGGAAATGTGCAAATATCTACTGTTTCTAAAATCTACATTTTGTTCCCATTTCAGAAATACATAGGTGTCTTTCATAACAATTTTTCCATGTATACATTTTCCCAAAATAATTGCTATATACCCGGTACATAATAAAAAACCATTGCAAGATGCTGCTCAATTATTGGCTCTGGGTTCGTCGGGTTCTTGGTGAACCTACAAGTCCTATATATCCCCACAACCAGAAAGGTCCAGCGGATATAACGGTATATTGCCTTCAAATAGCTGTCATAATTAGAAGAAGTTACAGGTGAAAACGTTGACACAAATGGCTGTTTTTTTCAACTAATTTTCAATTTTTCCTTTATTTAACTGTTAGTTTCTATAAGGAAAACTTTAAGGATCTACACAAATGACCCCTTGCTGAATTCAGATTTTTGTCTACTTTTCAGAAATGTATGGCTTTCCAGGATCCATTATTGGTTTCATACCCATTTCTACCATTAACTGGAAGGAGGTTGAAAGCACAAAAAATAGCAAAAATAGGCTATGTCCCAGAAAAGTGCCAAAACTGTGTAAAAAAAGTTGGTTTTCTGACAAAAGTCTGCTTGTCCCTGAAATCTGGGAAGATGGTGATTTCAGCATCACAACCCCTTTTTTGATGCCATTTGCAGGGAAAAATCAAGACGCTTTCATCTGTAGCCCTTTTTCGCATTTTTCCCAAAAACCCCAAAATTTAGCTGTATTTTGACTAATTTCTGGGTCCCCTCCAGGGGAATCCACAAACCCTGGGTACCTTTACAATCCCCATGATGTTAGAAAAAAAGGACGCAAATTTGGCATGGATACCTTATGTGGTCAAAAAGTTACAGGGGCCTAAGCGCGCACTACCCCAAATAGCCAAAAAAAGGCTTAGCACAGGAGGGGAAAAGGCCTAGCAGCGAAGGGGTTAAATATTGCGAATATATTTTTTTTCCCGAACAGCAAGAATGCTGCTGCTTACATTGCAGGTAAATTATGTTTAAAAATCTTTTGTGATTGCTTATGACACAGGTGCTCGGCGCTACTAATCTCTTACTTGTTTGCAACTTTGCGCTCGCTTGGCATGATTATGTAAGAGTTTACTTTACAGAACTTAAGTTAGGTAATGCTAGAGAGACTCTAGTCCTTCCTTTGTCCTCCTGCCACTAAGAAGAGATAGTGGTGGATTGATATGTTTAGTTACTTATTAGTAGGTAATTTTTTAGTGCTCTGCGTGACGCATCCTCTGTCACGTCACGTGTTGCTGAGTGCTGCTTACCCCAGTCCTTAGTAGAACCTTTTGTAGTTTGTTTAGTGAGTGGTAATAGGCTTATCACTAGCAGAACATCAGCAGCAACCAACCAACAATTTGGTGTACGCAAAAATGTATGCATGTGTCCTCCATCTATGCATTTTTGAGGACTAAAATAAATGGAAAAGCAGGCTTAGTGAACAATTGGCCCGTCTGGAATAGGTGGGCTAGGTCAGGTGGTACTTAGGCTTAGTTAGTATTCTGGAATCAGAATGGAACTCTGGATTAGTGTTCATAAATAATAACTAGACGGTCCGCGAATCCCGCAATACTAGTCGACCAGATTAGATAGGTCAATTTTATGGCAATTGTTGTTTCCATAAATGCTTTTTTGAGCGTTTTTTTAAATATTTTATTTGTTTCACACCAATCATCCATGTTTGTCTCTTTCTTTCTTACATCTTTCATGATCAGCACCCAGGGGTAAGAAGACTGGGTCGAAGTCGGCGGGAGCTGGAGAAGATGCCTCCCAGGGCCAGGAATGCTCCTCTACCGAGGGCTCTGCTGCTGGCCCCAGTAAGTCCTCCTGTTGTTAATATTAATAATTATACTTCCCTAACTTTTACTGCACCTTATTTTTTCCGAACTATTATTTCGATTTCCTAATTCTATTTTTCACAAAATCTTCTTCGATCTAGACAATCTGTTTCTAAATTCTTGTTATCACTATCGCTATCACTTTAGAAGAACCTAGAAGTACTGGTTACATCATAAGCTCTGCAAAGCTCTGGTTCGTAGAAGGGAATCTTCCTTCTGTTTGAGAAAAATGGTGCACGTTAGTATTTTGCAAGCATTTCTCAGTCGTGCCAAAAAGTGTAGCATGTTATGGCTAAGCAATACGGACTGACCACCAGAACTCCATAACAAAGTGGCTTGTTTTTCGACCTTGTACGCAGCGCTCAGACAGTAGCAGTATGAGCTCATGTGGGCTCAAAGGCGTCTTACACAACAAGCTGCGAGGTAACGTGCGTAAAAATAAAAGACACAAAGCTAAAATGGTTGCATGGCTCAGGCCAACTTAGCAAAGACTAGAATGACCCTAGTAGGGACCATGATATAACACTACTAGTGTCTACTGTACTCTAGTACCCGATTTGTACTAGTGATGTATGTTGTATATGTATTAACTTTTTTTTAAATCTTGCTAGTGAAAAAGAATAAATAGGGGGAATGTGTATATGGCATCTAAAAAATGTGTAATGTTTTTTCTAGGCGTACTACCGACCACCAGTGCCGGGGCCAGCGGCGATGGCGACGCGGCCATTTCGGAAGGAGCAGGAGATGCGGCAGTTGCAGGAGCTGCAGGGGGTGAGCCAGCAGCAGTGGCGGGCAGTGGTAAGTTATATTCCTTACTTATTGACATTACACTCGCTGCAAGGGTGTACACTGTACTGTTGAGACTTAGTAAGTAAGAAGTTGTTGTGAACAACGGTTGAAGAAGACAACCTTTACTTAGCATTAGCAATAGCATTAGCGGCGGGAGTTGAGTAACCAATGGCCTCTTCTATCTGACTTCAACTCAGCTGTGAAAGTTTTATGGAGAAGACTAAGTCAGTTCAGATGACCTTGATGGATGTGTTGAACGAAAAGGGAAAGAAGGGTGGAAGGAGGAAGGACGGGCAAGATGTAATATTTATGACTGGCATAGAAGGATACGTGGGATGCATGCATAGGTGGCTGATAGGAATCAGATGCATGGGTGGTTGAAGGATGGGTGGAAGGTGAAAGAAAAGATGCCTGCCTGGGTGGGTGAAACTGTATGGGTGGATAGCAAGAATCCTCAGTGGTGTTTGGGTCAAACTCAAAGCCAAGGCAAGCAAGGAAGGAAGGACGCATGGGTGGTGGTTTAAAAAAAAAGAACAAATGTTTGTTGTTGGTAAAACAAACTAAGGTTTGTTGAGAGATTAGGAAGAATGATAGACGTTTACTTTGAATGGATGGATGCCTGGATGGTATTCATCATAGATAGCATAGGTGGAGACTGTCACTGGATGAAGAGTCTTAGTGTGAAGAGAATGTAAAAGAAACCACGCCAGAGTAGCAAAGCCGAGGAGAATATAAGTTGTATTTTCAGAATACTCCCTTGACTCACAGTAGTTTGCAAGCACAGCATATATATTGTGTATGTATGTAGTTATCAAGCTCCTTCCTCCGACTCAGAGGACAACTCCCTACCTATGTTAATTTTTTTTCGACTGTGTCAGACAGCCTGCCATGGGTGGCCTATCGGCTGGTTACACAATCAATCAAAACAAAGTACCTCATGTCGTCCCATATATAAGCAATGATCATTGGATCAGATATCATCTGCCTTTTTGTAGTAGTCAGGGCAGGGTGAAAGTGAAATGAAGCAGTTGCCCTTGATGTAACAGAGTATTGCCATTGGCCAGTGCCACCCGTAATAGAAAAATATGAGCTTCCCCACCTGCAGACAGTAGTAAATAAAACTAACGTGAGTCTGCGTCATGACTCGAGTATGTTTGTCTTGGGCGCAAGCTGACTGAGCTGGCATGCCAGCTACAACAAGGTTACATTAATTTCGCAAAACAAGAGAGAAGAAGAAGACTGGTGTACTGTGTACTCGAGTACATACATAGTGCTAGTATAATGCCTGAAACTCCCACAAATGTTAGAGGCCGAGGAAGTGGGAGGATAGATACATACCACAAATGTTATGTACTGTGCTTGCTAGTGCTACTGTGCCACTATGTGTTGAATTAATTTGTGTTACTGTTTTGCTAAGAGTATTGGTTAATTGTTTTTTTTTCTTTCTTGATATAGCTACTCCTTCCCAAGCAAAAACCATCCAGGAAGGATTTGGCAGCCATGGCCCGGTGCCGGAAGCTGGAGGCCATCTGCCAAGAATACCGGAGGCTGGTGGCTCTGGCGGAGGAGGAGGAGGCGGTGGCAGCTGCAGCCTCCTCCAATGCCCCGGGCCCCAGCCAGGCCCCTCCAGTGGTACGGCGCCGTGGTCAGGCAGCCACCCGTCACCGTACTTCCACATCCAGCACTGCTGCCCCCCCCTGTGGATGGAACTGCAGGGCATATGCGCGCCGCATGCTCCTCCGGAATGCGCATCTAGAGGAGCAGTTAGAGGAGGTGAAGAAGAAGATAAAGGTCCTGGAGAAGGAAATCCGAAGAGCCCGCCAATAACTTGACCCTGTTGGATTGCCCCTTTTTTAATCCTTTCTTTGGTGGGTGGGAATTGGGCGTTGCGTTGGGGTTTATTATTATGGACATTTTGGACATTAGTTGGACTTTCTCATTTTGGACATTGGTTGGGGTTAGGGAGAGGGGTGGATCGGGTGTTGTGGGATTTTTTACATAGTTTATTTTTGTTAGGGTATTAAATTATATTTATACTTATAGCAATACGTTGTTAATGTTTTGTGGGGGGGGTTACTGTTTTACGTCACATGGTTTCCTTGCTACTGCAGGGCTGCACCCAGTGTTTGATTTAATAATCTGCCGATTTTGTAACACACAAACAGATAGATGCGGTACCCCTCACTGAGTGACTTGTCCTACTAGTACTGTCAGTCTCTCCTCCTAGTCCATTATTATACCTCCCCCAAACTTCTTATCTTACCTGTGATTGATGTTTAAGTTAGGCACAGCGATGGCTGCATGGCGATGATGTTTTGGTTTCCCAAGAGAATGGAGAAGATTCCATGGTTGTGGTGGTAGTAGTAGACACTGGCAGTAGCATTTGCAAAAATAGAAAATGAGACAGTCAGTCGCATGAGAGAGACTCTGGGAGGAGTAGTAGAACGAAGTAAATAAAACATAATGGTGGCGGGGATAGCCTAGTACAACAAGTTACAAACTGTAGTTGTGTCGAGTCACTCGACACAAGCGTAACCTTTAGTGCTGTGTAGGAGGATGTTGATGAATCCAATCGATGCCGGAAATTAATTATGATGGATTAGGTTCCTTTGGAAAAAAAATTGACTTGCAATAATATACTGAGCATGGGTGGGCAAGCAGAAGAAGATCCTCGCCTTGCCTTGAAATTGAATTAGTGTTGCTTTCACCACATCCGCCCCAGCATGCGTGTGATCAATTATTGGTGTACAATTCATTTAGTCACACCTCAATATAAATCACACAGCCCGGGGGAAGAGGGTTAGGGTTTGATGTATGGTTGGGAAGGGGGTTTGGGGAAAGGTTTGACAAAGAAAAACATTACGCATGGACAAACAACAAAACACAATCTTGGCAGACGACCATATCCATAAATCTGTTAAGGGAGAAAAAGCAAATGCATGCATGATGATGATAACTTGATGGTTAATGATAATAAGTAGTACTTACTAACTACTACTAGACAATTAGACAGTACAGGGCAGCAGTATATTATGCAATTTGCCTTGCCTGTCTGCCCTCAGAGAGACTCAAATTGCATAGTTTCTGTTCTGTTGTACCGGGCTTACTTTTAAAAATAGCAAAGAAAATTAAAAAATAGCTGTAGGGATGAATTATAAGCAGAGAGCAAACATAATAGCAACAACACACAGTCGTAATGTTTGAAGATAAAAAATGAATCAAATTATTAAAAAGATGATTAATGTTGATACTGTTACTGTATGTTATCCTGGTCAAATTGGGGAGTTGCATCTCGGCATTCCTCTTGGTCCTCCTCCCTTCCATGGACGCTCCGTTTATCAATCTTGGGTGCCACCACTGCCTGCCTGGCTCATGCGGATTGGTAAGGTAAGTGTGAGTTGTTTTTACCAGTATAGCACAGGGTAAGGGCCAGCCTGTAATTGTAGATGGAAAAACAAAAGGGATATTGAAAAATCAAGGAGAAAAAAAATGCATAAATTACGGTGGAGTGCAACAAGAACACTTTCAGAGGCGGCATTGATACATCATGTCTACTCTGTTTCCAGCATTAACCTACAACAACAACAGGACAGAGCAGGCCCAGGGCACCCGTGACCCATCCTCCATTTAGCTTACATTTTTTGACTGAGGCAGACAAAGCACATATATAGCAACATAGCATTTTACAAATTAAGTGACTAAATCAATGCACCGCTGTCAGTCATACCACTACACTCGACTCCACCACTACACAGACATGTAGGTCTGCTGTGGTTGTTGTTGACTTGTTTACCTTTTATGCGACTCATGAAACGCCCTGACTTATTCCATCAATCATCTCCGATCCTACTGAGTGACTGCGAAGATACTATGTTACTGTGGTCATCATCATGGTGTTGTCCAACTCAGTGTGCAGTGTACAGAGTGAGTCCACATTCCATATTCAAAATGCAATGGATCGGCCTGCAGTAGAAGTACAATTTTGTTATTAAAAAACAAGAAGGGAAACATTGACTTGAGTTACTTTTAGTGTGTAGATTAAATAATAGTACACAATGAATTCACTTCATGCACAACAAACAACAACAACACAAATCACTCAGTCAGCGTCCAATGCAAGCCATCATTCATTACCTGTTCCTTCTCATCTTAAGTTAAGGGGCAGTCTCTCTCAGCTCGGAAAGGAGGATAGCTATAGTAGTCATCATGTTCCACTTCTTTTGGAGGGACTCAATGAGGCAACATTGTCTTTTTTCTTATATTATTCTACATCCAATCATCATCTGGATTGAGGGAAATGGAATTAGGGCGAGTCAGGAGGATGGCGGAGCAGGACTCGGAGGAGTGGACTTAAATGCAGACAGCTGCAACTGCAATATGGCAATAAAAAGACTAGAATGATTTGTTGTGATTCGAAGTTTCGAACCACAAAGACAGACACACACAAATAAAAGTTAATAAGGAAGGAAGAAAGTAAGAAGTTCAAGCCTATTTGTCAGGGAAGTATAGCTCGACCTCAAACTCTGGGGGTTCAACCAGAAGTAGGTAATCATCATCTAATGCACTACTTCCGTCACCTAAGTTGCTGTCCTCATCTTCCTGCGTTGATTCATGTATTGTGTAATTCGGTGGTATAAAGTGCTGATTCATTTTAATCATGGTTAACCTCTCCATGTTTTTGGGCGAGAGACTGGTCCTTTTCACTGTTACAATGGCACCAGCAGCACTGAAAACACGTTCAGAAGAGACACTTGCGACAGGGCAAGCCAGATAGTTTATCGTCAGCCTGCTCAGCACTGGCCATTGGTTCCTTTTCCCATACCAATACCGCAATGGGTTTTGATCAATGTAGACCTCTGTTGGGTCATCCAGATAGGCCTGGACCATCTGCTCAATGTTCAGGGGTGCTACAGTTTGTTTGGCCTCTTTTGTCTTTGCATCAGCACTGGACCTAGCAAGCCCTTGCTGTAAATACCAATCCTGTGCCGATTTTACTGGGGCTGTTGATGATCCGGTTCTTGCTGTTGTTGTCGATAGTGTTGGTGACCGCTCTGAGCCAAACGCACTGCCCTCAGGCTCTGAAGTGAAACTTGACGCCGGATGCCCTGCTGCAGTACTTGTTGTGGGTTTGAGTAGCGGGTCTTTAATTGCCAGCCGTTCATTTTCAAAGTGACTGGCTACCTCAGCTATCCAACTTTTGTACCGGGCAACGTCCACTTCTGAAAAAGGAATTAATGTCTTACTGTTCAGTGCCGATTTGTACCGTGGATCCAGAATTGTGGCACAAATGTAATGTTGTTCTGACACAATCTTAGTTTGCACCCTTGTATTTTCAGCTAAGCGACGGGATAAGCTCTCTACCAACTCATATGCTTCTTTTTTTTTCTCCACACCTATGTACGCTTCAGACACCTCCTTGAGCTGTTGCTGTAGCATGTGCAACAATGGGATAGCTTGGCCCATAATACAGTCCTCCTTGCTGACTTCACGTGTGAACACCTCGAAAGGAAGAAGCATCTCTGTCAGGCATTTAACTAGGCACCATTGGTCCATCTGAAGGATCATGCCTTTCACAGTAGCATCCCCTCTTTGCATGACATATTCATTGATTGGTCTGTACTGCTCAAACAGATGGTCAAGCATGTAATAAGCTGAGTTCCAACGTGTTGCCACCTCCTGGATGAGTGCTTTCACTGGCATTCTATATTCACATTGAATGATCCTCAGTTGCTTCCGGGCTTTAAAAGAATGGCTGAAATGTGTGCATATTCTTCGGCAGGTGGTCAGTAAGTTGTTGACTATGGCTTCTTTTTTCAGAAAGTCTTAAACAATAATGTTAATGCAGTGCGCCAAACACGGGACCCTGAAATAGGCACCATCCTCCATGGCCTTAAGTACATTACTGCCATTATCCGTGGCAACAAAACCAATGTTAAGCCCTCTAGGGCGCAGCCATTCAAAGACCTTGTTGTTAAACTCTTCCAAAATGTTTGCAGCAGTATGAGATTTCTCCATGGCGAACATGGCTACAGTTGCATGTTTCCGAGTAGCATTAAAAATCTCAGCAGTGTCAACAGCACCTGCTTCAGATATCTTTTCTCTAACCCCCACAAAAGAGATCCAGTGTGCAGTGATGCACATGTAAACAGTGGCTTGGCAACTGGTCCACATGTCTGTTGTCAGGTGGATATTGTGAACAGCACTCTGCTGCAAAGCTTGTCCAAGCAATTCCAGCACATCGTGATGTAGTGCTGGAACAGCAACTCTGGCGAAATAGGACCGACTGGGAACCTTCCATTTAGGGCAGATGGCTGACACAAATTCAAGGAAACCCACCCCTTCCACAAAAGAAAAAGGGAGAAGGTCCAGCGCTAACATTTTAGCCAGCTTTGCATTGTACAAATGTGCCGTTGGGTGGTTGCGTTCGTACTGCCCCGCCGACCAAAGCATGCTGTCAATGGTAGGCTGGATTATTTTCCTTTGTGGTGCAGCTGACTTCTTGAACCCACTTAGGCTCAACGACGCACTTTTTTTCATTGCAGTACTCTGTTGCCTTGGTGTCTCACTCTCAGCCTGACTCTTACTACGGTGCCACTGAGATGTTGCTGAGGATGTGGGCAGTACCACTACACAGCTGGGGACAGGGCTAGAAATGTCTCCCTCTTGTTCACCTTCCACCGCGATCTTATCTTCTTCATCCCCACCAACAGCAATGGGTGCAGTTTTACTTTTTTGTAACCGAAGTAGGTGAGCCTCCCACTGGATCATGTGGTGTTTTTTGAGATGACTTGTTTCGCCTCCGGTACCATAGTTTGTACCAAGCTTACCCCGACTAACAGCGTGTCGACAAATTGAGCATATAGCAACGTTCTCCTCCTTACTGCTAACCGAAAAGAAGTCTCAAACTGGGGAGTTGAACTTTCTGGTGCTGCTGGAGGTGCCACTTTCAATGCCAGGTGAACTGGAGGGTGGGCGTTGAATTTGACTCTGTGCACTTACAGTACCACTACCTACTGAGGTGGTGGTTGAGCTGGATGTAGCTCCCTGCCGGGCCTTAGCAAATGCAAATATGGAAGCTAGAGGTGGTGTTACCTGTCTTGGTGGTATCCGTGCTACATCCCTCGCAGCGATTTGGGATAAGGTAATAATGTTGGTCTCCATCTCCACTGGGCCGGGAGTGATGTTCATGATGACTGGCTCGTCATCATCATCCCCCACCTCTACATCTACCTCCATAACTCTAAGGCTTTCTGGAACCTTCCTTTTCCCTAGCCTTGTCTTGTGGCGTGCATCACTCTCAGACTGAGCTGGTGGCTTCCAAGTGGCATCCAGATCATCAGAAGGGGGGCTTGAAGAAGAAGTTGATGGACTAACCCTCCTTTTCCTTGCTGGGGATCTGGAAGACAATGGATCTTCTGAAAGAGTGGCTTGCTCCTCTTCGTCTGCAGGAAGCTTGATTTCCTGAACTGCCCCTACTTTGGGAGGAACAACTACTACTGTGGGCTTTTGTTGCGGCTGTTGTTGCGGCTGTTGTTGCGGCTGTTGTTGCGGCTGTTGTTCCGGCTGTTGTTCCGGCTGTTGTTGCGGCTGTTGTTACGGCTGTTGTTGCCCACTTATCTGCTGAGTTTCCGCCTGCGTTGATTGGGTACTACTTTGCGATAATGACATTTCAACATCACTGCTCGATAGTAGACTGGCTACCTCTGCGACACTCATGGGCTTGGGCCTACGTTGGTGGGGTGGGCCCGCTGATGCGGAGGTGCTGCTCCCAGCTTGGTCCCCGGACACCGCTGATGCAGGCGTAATTTTTTGTTTCCCAAAAAACATATTGGCCGGCACACCAGTCTTGGTAAGTGGCAGTGCCACTTCCTTCTTCTGTTCCTTCTTCTCACTGGCAACTTTCTTGGTACTGGAGGACCTGGTACCTTTCTTAGGGGCCACCTTCTTCCTTCCGATGTCAGCAGGACGCAGGTGCACAAGTTGCAGAGATGTCTGTGGTCACACGTGGACGTGACGTGGTGCGCAGCAGGACTTCTGTCTGGCAGTACAACGGGTGATGATGACACCTCCTCCTCTGTCTTTTTGTGCACCTAAAAGCAAAGAAGCCAGGAGAAGAACATCAGTGAAATGTTGCATTTGTTGTTGTAGTTCAATTACTACTAGTACAAACAAACAAATATAATGTATAACTTAGTGTATGGTGGATGGTCACACTTGTTAGTGTTATATTATTAAATTTTATTAACTCAGTTTAAGTTATAAAAAAAAACATAACAGTGTAGCCATTTGTGAGACTTTGACAACAAGGGCTTTCATGGTATACTGTGTACACTCAGGAAAGATAGGAAAGAAGAAGAACAAAAACAAAAATACAAATGTAATGGAAGTGGAACCTGTTTGGCATTAATTTGCTCATCACGTCATTCAGGGAGCTGCAGCAGGCAAAGGGGATGGATGGAAGCAGTAAGCCAAGAGGAACATAGGAAAGACATGCAGGCATATATGGCAAAAGCAGCACACTTATAACTACCACCAGAAATGGCCACCAGCCACATGGACACTCACAGTCACAAGCAACAAGCAGGAGGCCTGGAAAACAATGAACTGAAACAGGCCTATAATAGCCAGGCAAAGGAGGCATGCTAAACAACACAGCTTTAATGCAATAAAATGCAAAAATGAAAATCCACAGGGCTAAACAAGGTGTGCAAGTTACACAACAAACACACCACACACAACAAAGGCATTTATTTAACACACACCAAAAAAGTGAAATACCCCACAAAAAACACATTTTGCAATTCAATCCAATGCCATCCATGCCCTAAATGATGTTTAAATTCAACAGAACACACAGCAACAGTTGTTTCATGCACCCATGACTACCTCTGAGCCTACTGGATGAAAGGCCTGTTGGCAGACTAGCCCACAAGCTTGCAGGCCTATGGCAAAAGCACACTGCCTGGCTTCAAAATGGCCACCAGCCTCATGGCCAGGCCCACAACAACAACAAGAAAGTGAAGACAGACAATGCAGGCCTATGGCAAAAGCACACTGCCTGGCTTCAAAATGGCCGCCAGCCACATGGCCAGGCCCACAACAACAAGAAGCCTAGGCCAAAAAGGAACAAAGGAAACACATGCAGGCCTATATGGCAAAAGCAGCACACTTATAACTACCACCACAAAATGGCCACCAGCCACATGGACACTCACAAGCAACAAGCAGGAGGCCTGGAAAACAATGAACTGAAACAGGCCTATAATAGCCAGGCAAAGGAGGCATGCTAAACAACACAGCTTTAATGCAATAAAATGCAAAAATGAAAATCCACAGGGCTAAATAAGGTGTGCAAGTTACACAACAAGCACACCACACACAACAAAGGCATTTATTTAACACACACCAAAAAAGTGAAATATTCCACAAAAAACACATTTTGCAATTCAATCCAATGCCATCCATGCCCTAAATGATGTTTAAATTCAACAGAACACACAGAAACAGTTGTTTCATGCACCCATGACTACCTCTGAGCCTACTGGATGAAAGGCCTGTTGGCAGACTAGGCCACAAGCTTGCAGGCCTATGGCAAAAGCACACTGCCTGGCTTCAAAATGGCCACCAGCCACATGGCCAGGCCCACAACAACAACAAGAAAGCGAAGACAGACAATGCAGGCCTATGGCAAAAGCACACTGCCTGGCTTCAAAATGGCCGTCAGCCACATGGCCAGGCCCACAACAACAAGAAGCCTAGGCCAAAAAGGAACAAAGGAAACACATTAAGGCCTATATGGCAAAAGCAGCACACTTATAACTACCACCACAAAATGGCCACCAGCCACATGGACACTCACAGTCACAAGCAGGAGGCCTGGAAAACAATTAACTGAAACAGGCCTATAATAGCCAGGCAAAGGAGGCATGCTAAACAACACAGCTTTAATGCAAAAATGCAAAAACGAAAATCCACAGGGCTAAACAAGGTGTGCAAGTTACACAACAACCACACCACACACACACACACAACAAAGGCATTTATTTAATATACACCCAAAAACTGAAATACCCCAGAAAATACACATTTTGCAATTTAATCCAATGCCATCCATGCCCTAAATGATGTTTAAAATAAATTCAACACACATCAAAGGAACAGTTGTTTCATCATGCACCCATGACTAGCTCTGGGCCTACTGGCTACTCACAATATTTTTTTTTTAAATGATGAAAAGTACCAAAATTGTAGTTGCAGCAACTGCAATGCCCCAATCAAACAAACAACACCAACTTACTTGTAAAATCTCAAATCCAAAAGTCCTCAAATCCAAAAGTCCTCAAATCCAAAAGTCCTCAAATCCAAAAGTCCTCAAATCCAATGATATATGATGCAGCAGACACAAAGAGTGATCCTTCCAGCTCCAAATACAAATGAAAGTGAACAGGACATGGACAAAGCACTGGGAGGAGCCTGCTGGACAGGAACAGGAAGTTGGAGACTCTGGGGCACTTCCATCCTCTCCCAAAAAAAAGTTTAAAAAAAAAAAAGGACTCCTTGCACCAAAAAGTACAGCCAAATGTCAATCTGAGGAGTTGTTTTCATCCAAATCATCATTTTCAAGAAGGTTTTATGCTGCTCCAGATTGCAAATTTTGCGTGTTCGGCATCGCAAGCTTCACCCAACTTCCGCCGGATGTCCGATGGTGCGTCCGAATGACGTGTTCGCGATCGCACACTCTCGCGGTGTCCGATGGCGTGTCCGAAATAACGTGTTTGCGATCGCACACTCTTGCGGTGTCCGATGGCGCGTCCGAATTACGTGTTTGTGATCGCACACTCTCGCGGGATCGCGCGGTCGTCTACCAAAATCTCGTGGCGCACGCGAACGGATAGGAAAACTTGTCGGCGAACGCAGGGATCCCGGTAAGTCGCTACCGCGCGCTCGAAAACGCATTTTTAAAGAGCGAACAAGAAAAAAATTCCGCTATGCCGCGGATCGCGGAATTTTCGGCAATTCCGCGTTCTCCACGGAACGTGGAATTGCCAAAATTCCGCAAATTCCATGAGTGGAGCAGAATTTACCGCCCAGGGTTAAAATTTTTACCAAAGTTACTTCTATTAACCAGTCTTTTTCTTTTGCTTTTCTCTTTCATAAACAGCATTGTGTTATCCAATGTTTTCATTCTCTTCAATATTAATATAAATACTTTTCTTATTATTTGAAAAGCTTTTTCTACTACACTTACAATTTGTTGCTTTTTCCTGTAAACTACTGATCTCTTTTTATATTTTTTACAATCTTTCAATACATTTTGTAGTACTCTACTTCTATACATTCTCTTCCTTATGTCTTTATATTCTTTCAGCCTTCTTTCAACATTGATTCTTTTCCCATAACATGATTTTCTACTAATATGTCCTTTTTCGTTTCCTTCCGATTGTTTGTCGAACTTTCCTTTCTCTTTTCTACATTTTGAAAATTCTTTACATTCTTTAGAAAGTCTTTTAACAAACTCTTTAGTTCTCTTACCAGAAGTCTTTTTCTTCAATGTAACATTTTGCACTTCATCTGATTTCTGCTTTTCTCTTTCCTTTAAATAGTACTGTTTTTTTCTTGTCTTCTCTTTTGATCTTTTCTTGCCATACTCAATGTTTTATGTACTTTACATATTAGCATACCTATGATAAGAACCAAATGTTTAAACAGTAACATCTCAGAGCGCATGCTATCTAAATTTGAGGAAACACAAGCATATGTATTCATTTCTACTCATAAAATATGGCACCTGGGAATTGAACAAGCTATATCAGACACTGCACAATTCCTTCATTCAGAAGACATCACAACCTCTGCACCAGAATGACAGAGCAGAGCTAAAGGATTTCTCTACTATTACCCAAACCAACCAGGTTCAGATGCATAATACATCAGACAATAGATGTATAAGTAGACACATACGTCATTCACAACACCATAAAGTCCCATAAACTCCACAGACTGGCGTTCCCATTTCAAAGTAACACCTAGAGTGTTGGGCTTACCCAAATACAAAGCATGTATGCAAGTGTCTGTACCTTTTGCTAGTGACACCATATATAAAAGAAACATACAAATAGTTGTATACTTGTGTTTTACACGTCTAGATCTTCAGATGTATAACACGTATCAGAATGCATGTGTAAATAGAGACACACCTCAGTCACAAGACCATGCAGACCTTAAAACTTCAGAGACTTCACTCCCCATTTTAAGCAGACACCAAAAAGTATGCGGTGTATGTCAAGTGTACCTTTCCACAGACTCATACGAAGTAGCCTAATCACTAATCCCTCTACCAACATATCTTAAACCTCACTTTTGTGCTCCTGCTTCACCATTCTACTACTACTCAGGGTATTGGGCCTAGCAAAATACAAAGCAGCAACCCTTCACATGTCTCTGTTGTGAGTCTCACCATATTCCTGAAAGCATGCATGCATGTGTCTTTACCTTTTGCTAGTGACACATATATAAAAGAAACATACAAATAGATGTATACCTGTGTTTTACACATCTAGCATCTTTAGATGGATAACACGTATCAGAATACATGTGTAAGTTAAGACCTACCTCAGTCACTAATCCCTCTACCAACATATCTTAAACCTCACTTTTGTGCTGCTGCTTCACCATTCTACTACTACTCAGGGTGTTGGGCCTAGCCAAATACAAAGCAGCAACCCTTCAAATGTCTCTGTTGTAAGTCTCACCATATTCCTGAAAGCATGCATGCATGTGTCTGTACCTTTTGCTAGTGACACCATATATAAAAGAAACATACAAATAGATGTATATCTGTGTTTTACACGTCTAGCATCTTCAGATGGATAACACGTATCAGAATACATGTGTATATAGAGACATACCTGAGCCATAAGACCATGCAAACCTTAAAAATTCAGAGACTGCACTTCCCATTTCAAGCAGACACTGAAAATTATGCGGTATATTTGAAGTGTACCTTTCCACAGACTCATACGAAGTAGCCTAATCACTAATCCCTCTACCAACATATCTTAAACCTCACATTTGTGCTGCTGCTTTACCATTCTACTACTACTCTGGCTGTTGGGCCTAGCCAAATACAAAGCAGCAACCCTTCACATGTCTCTGTTGTAAGTCTCACCATATTCCTGAAAGCATGCATGCATGTGTCTGTACCTCTTGCTAGTAACACCATATATAAAAAAAACATGCAACTAGATGTATACCTGTGTTTTACACGTCTAGCATCTTCAGATGGATAACACATATCAGAATACATGTGTAAGTAGAGACATACCTCAGTCACAAGACCATGCAGACCTTAAAACTTCAGAGACTGCACTTCCCATTTCAAGCAGACACCGAAAATTATGCTGTGTATTTGAAGTGTACCTTTCCACAGACTCATACAAAGTAGCCTAATCACTAATCCCTCTACCAACATATCTTAAACCTCACTTTTGTACTGCTGCTTCACCATTCTACCACTACTCAGGGTGTTGGGCCTAGCCAAATACGAAGCAGCAACCCTTCACATGTCTCTTTTGTAAGTCTCATCATATTCCTGAAAGCATGCATGCGTCTGTACCTTTTGCTAGTGACACCATATATAAAAGAAACAAACAAATAGATGTATAACTGTGTTTTACATGTCTAGCATCAAAGTACCATAATTAGTAATCCATCTACCAATGTACACATATTACTATGCACAAACTATTTCAATCATCATTTCAGTGCAATAAAAGAAAGTACAATACACATCTGTAAATTTCGTAACATATTTCAAACATCAGACTTCTCTAATAATTTCAAAACTTTGAAAATAATGCACTTCAAATCTAAAAATATCACTACAAAGATTAAAGCACTACTACAGAATACATAACACACCTCACAAATTTGTAACTCGCCTTTCAAATAGTATTGCAGAATATGAAATATCAGAAACTCATAAAAGATTTTCTTTTGCACAATAAATGTAATGCACCACTCTCAACAAGATAAAACCAGTAATGGCAAACTTTTCTACTCTTTCTGCACACAAATAAATGTAAGTAACAAATCAAATTGCTTTCTACATTATTTCAAATTATAAAACACATTTCTATTGGTTAAACATATTAACCCTTTGTAACTGTCTTCTAAAAGGGCCCAATCTGGTTCTGTAATTTTCTGGAGTCGCGACTCCACCGCAGTGCCGCAGTGTAGCATCACGATGGAGCCGGGAATCCATACGGGAGTTTAAAAACCTACTTCTAATAATACTCGTTTCTATTTAAAAAAACAGAGTACTTCTACATATAGTACTGATTTAGAAAAACTTAATTTAGTAACATATCACTTATATATAAGTTACCATTTCACATTTTAAATCCACAATTAACTTTCAACCCTTCCCCCATTCTGCTTAATCCAAGTTTCCATAGCAACAGTTTCTGCAACATTCAACTTTACTGGCAGGTCCCAAGTTCACCATATTTTCAAGTTCAGCACAGTAGCTTACAAATGGAAATAGCAGGTGTGGTTGACTTTTGCAAAATATTACCTTATCCTATCTACTGTACCTTTCCAAAAAATTTAATAACCAATAAGAAACATCCTTCTTCCGGAAAGTAAAATGCATCCTATTTTTGAGTGCACAATGTTAATGAACAGTCAATCACTTATCGGCTTTTTGAAAAACACCATTTTAGATACCTCTCATTCTACCAACAGACTACCTCAGCTACAGACATCTTTTCATTACTTCCAGGCATCCCATCAAAATGCTTACAGTATGGATTGTAGGGCACAGCTATGTTTTCTGGTGAAAAAGGTATGCTGAACGCAGAGGTATTGACAAAGACCTAGGTTTGCAAAATGTGGATATTAAATGGATTGCACAGAGAGGATTAAAGTGGCACCAATTGATGCCTTTGGTTAAAACCTTTTTTGCATCTCCAACCCCCTGACCTCATGATTGTGCATTGTGGTGGGAATGACCTAGGCACATTGACTGGGGTAGGTCTGGAAATGCTAATGAAGGATACCTTTGCACAATTGATGTTGCTTTTGCCTCAAACTGTCTTTGTATACTCTAATATATGCCAAATACAGAAATGGAAGTGGTCAAATCAATTCTGTCCACAGTTTGAGAAAGCTAGGAAAAATGTCAATAAGCTGTTTCTGCTTACCTCAGAGACCATAGGATGGGCTCCATCTATAACAACAATCTATGTTTTGATATGGATGACATCTACAGAAGTGATGGAGTTCACTTCACAGATGAAGGAAACTGAGTATTTCTCAACAACCTTAAGCTGTGCGTCCGCACTCACATGTAGCTCCAACAAAGTCATAATGAAAACACAGGCTCTTTTTAGAGCCATCCTATATCCCAATAGTGAATCTTATTTTTTTTTAAACATACATACTCTTTTTTGTGGATTTGCGAACCCCATGCAAATCCACAAAAGCACGAATTCAATGTACTACAACACAATACACTTTTCAGGTTTAACTTTTAATTTGATATATTTTTACTAATTCTATCAAATTTAATGTAATTATTAACTTCAATCTCAATAACTCTATAAAACAAGTTCACAAATGCAACACTACCTTTTAAATTATATATTTTTAAATTATTTATTTGAGATGGATCCACAAATCCAACGCAACGTTACACGGGGCGCGCTGAGAGCCGCGATGGGGTCGCGACTCCAAAATCGAGAGAAAAAAAAATGCCCCACTTCCATTACTCGGTGTCCGCCCCGGGGACCCCACCTCCCGGGGCATGCCCACACGTTGGGGACCGCGGGGGGAGCTCCAATGCCCCCGCGGTCCCTGCCGGCTCCCTACCTCCTGCGGGAGCTGGTATTGCTTTTGGACAAAGGGAGCTGCTAACATACAGCTCCCTTTGCCCAAAAGCAATTCTGCTTCGCATCAGGGAAGCAAGAGCAGTTTTCCTGCTCTCGCTTCCATGAAGCAAAGCAGAAGTTTGCAATGGCAGGGCAGGAGCAGTGCTCCCACCCTGCAATTGGGTGGTGGTGGTCCCCAGAGCCAAGGAGGGCTCCAGGAGGGGGTCCACACGGCCCCCCTCCCAACTTGTACATAGCCCCGGGGAGGTGGTGGTCCCCAGGGCCGGGGGTCCGCAACTGACCCCCATATTAGAATAAAGTGTGCCTCGGTGAGGTGGTGGTCTCCGGGGCAGTGTAGGGGGACTAGAGCCCCTCCACACATAATTTTAAAAGGTTGCCTCGGGGAGGTGGCGGTCCCCGGGGCTGCAGGGGGGAGGGCGTGAGGCCCCCTTGCTTTTAAACATTGAAGGCCCGGGGAGGTGGTGGTCCCCGGGGGGGCCCTTGAAGCCCCCCCACTCATATTAAACCAATGCCCCGGGGAGGTATCAGTCCCTGGGGCAGCGTAGGGGGGCAGGAGCCCCCCATGTAGTTTGTTAAAAAGCCCCAGGAAGGTGGCAGTCCCCGGGGCTGCGGGAGCTGCGTGCCCCCGCACATTATTAATCATGTCCCGGGGAGGTGGCAGTCCCCAGGGCTGCGGGGGCCCCCGTGGGCCCCTGCATAATAATTAAGCATTGCCCCCAGGACCTGGCCCACCCGGGGGCTTCTAGAAACCGAAGACCCCCTGACCAGGCCTAGGGAGTCAGGGTGTTTCTACCCTGCCCCCTTTTCTTGTTTTATGACCATTCTTCTTGTGACTCGGTTCAAATTTCGCGAAGATTCATCAAAAGGCGCCAAAGATATTGGCAAATCAAAAAACCCTCTTCCTATGGAAAATAGGCCCTAACTATAACTACCTACTGGCGACCGCCAGTAGGTAATACATATATATATAAATATACACACACACAAGAAAAAAACTAAGGTTACAGGGACGTTATAGTTAGGCTCAGGTTTCACTTGTACAAAACTAGTGAAATTTAGCAGTTATAGTTAGCTGAGCTAATTGCAAATTGTGCCCCTGCAATGCACAGCTTATGACATCACATATTACATCACTCATGACATGGTCAGTGACATCACTCATGACATCACCGATGACATCTTATATGACATCACTCATGACATCATTCAGTGACTATAAGTGTTTATAAAAAGTTTGTGACTGTAATTATATATACCAAGGTGCATTGGTGAACCAGTGGGTATGTGAGTGCCTATATGGGTGATTCAGTGGGTGCGTGACTGACTGTATAAGTGAGTGATTAGGTGTCTCAGTGAATGCATGGGTGAGTGACTGGTTGTGTGAATGTCTGTATTAGTCTGTCAGTTGGTGTTTAAGTGGCTGTATGGGTGTGTGAGTGGGTACCTGAGTTTCTGTGTGGTTGAGTGATTGGTTGTTTGAGTACCTGGATGGGTGTCCGAGTGTCTGTGTGGCCGAGGGTGTGTGTGAGGGGCTGTATGGGTTAGTGAGTGTGTGTGTGAAGGGCTGTATGGGTGAGTGCGTATGTGTATAGCTGTGTTGGTGAGTAAGTGGTATATGGGTGAGTAACTGGATATGTGAAAGGCAGTATAGGTGAGTGATGAGGTATGTGAGTGACTATGTGTGAGTGAATGTGAGAGTGGATGTATGGGTGATTGTGTGCTTGTGTCAGTGACTGTGCAGGTGAGTGATTATGTGTTGGTATCTGTATGAGTGAGTGAGTGTGTGATTGACTGTATGGGTGAGTGAGTAGGGGTGTGAGTAGCTCTATTGGTGACTGACTCAGTGTGTGAGTGGCTGTAGGGGTGTATATGTGGATCTGTCAGTGGCTGTATTAGTGAGTGAGTGAGTGAGTGAGTAAGTGAGTGAGTGAGCGAGTGAGTGAGTGGGTGTATGAGTGGCTTAATGGGTAAGTGGGTGTGTGTGTTGATCTATACAATCAGTCAGTGGCTGTGTAAGTACTGGTATGGGCATGTGAATGGGTTTGAGAATGGTAGTGTGGAAGTTGGAGTGCATGTATGAAAGGTTATAGGGGTGTGAGTGGATGTGTCAGAAATTCTGTAGATGATGTCATCAGTGATGTCATCAGTGAAGTCATTTGAGATGTTGCTAGAATTGAAATGTATTATTACCATATTACTCGTATTTTACCTGATACCATGTTAGCAGTTAATTCATTATATATTCTCGCTGTATGCATGCATAACTAGAAAGTGCAGATGCTACGTTAGTTAGGTTGACACCTGTGCCACCATTTTAGCTCTCAAAGACACCATTTTGTACTATAATCGAACCTGTTACTTGATCATTTACGAGAAATGGTCCTTGTACCCCCATTGTATTACGACAGCTACCAGTACTTTTCCATAGTAGGCGGGTCTTTGTGGGCTCCGCAACCTACATAATGTAACTTTATGTTTGCTAGAGTCAGTCCCTCGTCAGCCATCATAGGAGGCTGGTCAGATTAGACTCCACTGCAGTGTACTTTGTGAATAAACTAGTTTGCTTGTATTCTCTACTGCGTCATCAACTCTTCATTGAATGGAAGGCTAGAGGAGGTTGAGAGTGACCCGGGTGACCCTAATCGGGTCACTTCCTTCAGTGTCATCAGTGATGTCAACAGTCATATCATTGACCATGTCATGAGTGATGCCGTATGTGAGGTCATATGCAGTGCATTACGGGGGTGTGAGTTATAGTTAGCTCACTAACTATAACATTAGAGTTCATGGGGCGACCCTGTGTCCCTCAGAACCTGGGTATTCGTGATATAGAAAACAGTTGGTTCTGCTGGGTAATACAATTGCTGTGATTTATGTATTCAATACAAAGGCAATGATGTATCTCAATTTGTTATCAATGAATGGAAAACAATTTTTGATAAGAACACACCAAGAGAAGAACATTTTTGCAAAAAACAGAGTTGAATTACTCTTTTGTTATTTCAAAAGGCATTGAATATAAATATGGCTGTCACAAACAGAAGTAAATTACTGCGATACAAAGGTGACTATTGTGAAAAAGTGACATGTGGTGATTAGTGAAGTCAAAGCTGCACTATATACATGACATACATAAGTGACATAGATAAATTTAATTCAAGATTTCTGTCCTGTCTTCCGATTTTTAACATGAATGCAAGACCCAATAGTGATCTAAGGTTAAGGTCAAGAAAACTGTATAGACATGTATGACAATAGTGTCGACGTTTCGACCCTGGAAACAGCGCAGAGTGATATGCGTCACAACGGGTGTTCCTCAGGACTGTAAAAAAGGCGGGGTGGACAGCCACAAGAACTGATCAATCAATGAAGTTAAATGGAAGCTGTGATTCTAATGGAAGATCAAAAAGTCAGGACGTAGTAGGGATCCAATAATGGTATCCAAAAGTATAAACAATCAATTCAATTAGTGATGGTCCCGTAGGAATGGAGACGTGCACCATCCGGTAGGATTCTTAATGTGAGGACGTTGAAGATCTCCACCAGCAGGTTGGAGTCTTAACCAGGGGCAGTGGGTCTAAACACTTAACTTCCACCAGCCGGTTGGAGTATCGTGATGTAGAATCTACTTGTGAAAAATTCTTGACCGAAGGCAGACGTATGCGCAAACCCTTAAGGACTTGACCTTCTTTGATGGCATTAACTAACAAGTAAATTCTACCGGATGGTGCACGCCTCCAATCCTGAGGAAGACCCGTTGTGACGCATATCACTCTGCGCTGTTTCCAGGGTCGAAACGTCGACACTATTGTCATACATGTCTAAACAGTTTTCTTGACCTTAACCTTAAATCACTATTGGGTCTTGCATTCATGTTAAAAACCGGAAGACAGGACAGAA
This sequence comes from Calotriton arnoldi, assembly GCA_963921515.1. Taxonomy (NCBI): domain Eukaryota; kingdom Metazoa; phylum Chordata; class Amphibia; order Caudata; family Salamandridae; genus Calotriton; species Calotriton arnoldi. Next base: position 569,293 of record CAWUFW010000868.1, on the reverse strand, counting down.
ATCTTGAATTAAATTTATCTATGTCACTTATGTATGTCATGTATATAGTGCACCTTTGACTTCACTAGTCACCACATGTCACTTTTTCACAATAGTCACCTTTGTATCGCCGTAATTTACTTCTGTTTGTGACAGCCATATTTATATTCAATGCCTTTTGAAATAACAAAAGAGTAATTCAACTGCTTTTTGCAAAAATGTTCTTCTCTTGGTGTGTTCTTATCAAAAATTGTTTTCCATTCATTTTACTAACTATAACAGCTGAATTTTACTGGTTTTGCATGAGTAAAACCTGAGCCTAACTATAACGTCCCTGTGACCTTAGTTTTTTTCAGTGAATGTCTGTTTCTTTTTATTCCATTTTCTAACTATAATGTTCCTGTAACCTTTGTTTTTTTCAGTGAAATTCTCATATTTTTTAAATGCTAATTCCTAATCATAATGTCCCTGTAGCCTTTGTTTTTTTCCATGAATTTCTATGTTTTATTTAAGTAGTAGTCACATTTGCAGAGTGGTAGAGAAAGGGGTGGGGCCTCTGACCAGCTCTCAGGAATCCCACTGTGTAGGACTTACAGGGGGTACCAGGAGGGCTTCTTGGCCCCCCAGGACCCTCAGGAGTAAAGTGGACTTCATCCCCCAATCAGTATTGCGCCAGGAGCCGCATTTGCAGAGTGGTGGAGAAAGGGGGCATGGCCTCCAAAGGCCTCTGAGCAATCCCGCTGTGTGGGACTTACTGGAGATAACAGGAGGGGTAGCTGGCCCCCAAGGGCTTCCCCAAACGCAGCTCCTGACGCACTACTGGTTGGGGGAAAAAGTCCACTTTAGTCCTGAGGCCCTCAGGAGGCAAGGGGACATCATCCCCCCACCAGTAGTGTGCTGAGAGGCATGTTTGCTGAGTGGTGGAGAAAGGGGGCATGGCCTCCGACCACATTCAGCAAACCAGCTGTGTGGGACTTACTGGGTCCTTACCTTAGGAGTCAGTGCCTAGGACACCCAGTTCAATAGTACTTTTGCATGCTATCAACCCTCAGCACCCTACCTTAGGTCCCTCAGCAGCCAAGGGGACTTCATCCCCCAACTAGTATTGTGCCAGGAGCCTCATTTTGGGATGTCCTTGGGGGCCAACTACCACTCCTGTTACCTCCAGTAAGTCCCAACCAGCAGTGTGCCAGGAGGTGCGATTGCAGAGTGCTACGGAAAAGGGGCAGGGCATCTGACATCCTGCCATAGCATTTTCTCTTTTTTTAATTATAAAGGCAGGGGGGGCCCCTTCCTGGGTCCTGCCCTTTATTTTTCATTTTTGTTTAATTTATAAAAGAAGGGAGGGGGTGTGGGCCCCCCTCCCAGGCCAATTCTTGCCCCGGGACCCCATCTCCCAGGGCCTGGCCTCTAGTCTGGCACCCAGACACTTTGTTGGGGTCTGCAGGGGGAGCCCAAGGGCCCCTGCAGTCCCTGCTGGCTCGCTGCATCCTGCCGGAACCGGCATTGCTTTTGTCATGCAGCTTACTCTGTCCAAAAGCAATTCTGCTATCCTTTCAGCAAGCGAGAGCATTTTTTCTGCTCTCGCTTGGTGAAAGCGGAGCAGTGTTTGCTATGGCTGTCAAGCCATAGCAAACTGCATTGTCCCTGGGTAGGGTATCCCAGGACATTGCTGGAGCTGGCCCTGGGGGGTGGCAGTGTCCAGGGCCATCTACGGCTCCACGAGGCCTTGATAATTGAACGTTTTTATTACTCTGGCTATACAGGAATTGCATTGCTTGATATACATTGAGGGTACAAGATATTGAGTGTATCAGCGATAAATCACCGAGATATGTTGAATATTTTGTTTTCTTTTGAAAAACAGAAAAGGTTTTTAATTGTTTGTAAACTATATTCTGTTAGCAAAAACTACATCTCCCACAATGCTTCCTCGTTGGCTGTGGTAGGAATAGTATATCAGGCCTTAAAAGAAAGACTTACCTACCATGATAAAGACCCTGAGTGGTCGAAATGCGTTGGTGGAGCAATTGTGTGACTAATAAAAACCTTCAAACTTCAGCTCACGGAGAAAATTTTTCAAGGGCTACCGGTTGAGCCCCAACGCCAGCACCCACTGTTGAGCATGGCGAAAACCAAGGACGAATTGTGTGTAAATATATATATATATATATATATATATATATATATATATATATATATATATATTATTTTTAAAAATATTATATAATATATATATATATATTTATATACATATATATATTCACTGAAAAAACCATATGTTTCAGGCACGTTATAGTTAGAAATTAGCATTTAAAAAACCTTAGAAATTCACTGAAAAAACCATAGGTTTCAGGGACGTTATAGTTAGTTGGACATTTCTCTCGTACAAAACCATAGAAATTCCCCTGTTATAGTTAGGTCAGCTAACTATAACTCGCGCACCCGCAATGCACTGCTAATGACGTCACATATTACATCATTCATGACATGGTCAGTGACATCACTGATGACATCACTGATGATATCATCCAGTGACTGTGTTTTTCTTTAAAGTTTAAATATGTATTATATATATGCCAAGGTGCATTGAAGAATGAGTGGGTGTATAAGTGTCTGGATGGAGGATTTAGTAGGTGCGTGACTGACTGTTTAAGTGAGTGATTAAACGTGTCTTACTGAATGCATGGGTTAGGTACTAAACTGTGTGAATGTCTGTATCAGTCTGTCTGTTTTTGTATAAGCTGCTGCATGGGTTGGTCAGCAGCTACATGAGTGTCTATATGGGTTATCGATTGGTTGCCTGAGTATTTGTATGGGTGCCTGAGTGTGTGTGTGGGTGGGTGGGAGGTGTGTGACTCTGTGCAAAGATGTTTGAGTGGTTGATTCACTGTGTGTATGGGTTCAAGAGTGCATGTGGAAACAGCTGTATGGGTTAGTGAGTGTGTGTATGGGTGTGTTGGTGAGTGAATGGATGTCTCAATGGTACATGTCCAAGTAACTACATATGTAAAAGGCAGTGTATGTGAGAGTTGAAGTATATAAATGACTATACGTGAGAGTCAGTGATTGTGAGAGTGGCTGTATGGTTGAGTGTGTACTTGTATTAGTGATTGCATAAGAGAGTAAGTATGCGTTTGTTTCTGTTTGAATAAGTGATGTGGTGTGTGTATAACTGTATAGGTCAGTAAATGGAAGTGTGATTGATTCTTTGCATGACTGACTAGGTGTGTGAGTAACTCTGGATGAGTGGTGGTGTGTGAGTGTCTGTATAGGTGTATGAGTGCTTATGATAGTGTTATATTGATGAGTGACTGCATGTATGAGTGATTGTATGGGTGAATGAGTGGATGTGTGTGTAGACCTAGGAATCAGTGAGTGCGTATGTAGTAACTGGTATTGGTGTGTCGATGGTTTCGAAAATGGTAGTCTGTATTTTACAGTGGGTGTATCAAAGGTTATATTAGAGTGTGAGGAGGTGCATCAGATTTTCACGTGGATGATGTCATCAGTGATGTCATTTGAGGTGTCATCAGTGATGTCATCAGTGATGTCACTGACCATGTCATGAATAATGTAATATGTGACGTCATCAGCAGTGCATTGCGGCTGCGCGAGTTATAGTTAGCTGAACTAACTATAACGGGGGAATTTCTATGGTTTTGTACGAGAGAAATGTCCAACTAACTATAACGTCCCTGAAACCTATGGTTTTTTCAGTGAATTTCTAAGGTTTTTAAATGCTAATTTCTAACTATAACGTGCCTGAAACCTATGGTTTTTTCAGTGAATTTCAATGGTTTTTTAAATGCTAATTTGTAACTATAACGTCCCTGAAACCTATGGTTTTTTCAGTAAATTTCAAAGGTTTTTTAAATGCTAATTTCTAACTATAACATACCCGTCGCGTTTCCAGCGTGGTGGAGAAAGGTGAGCGTGGCCTCCGAAACACCTCTTAGCAATCCCACTGTGTGGGATTTACTGGAGGTAACAGGAGGAGTAGTTAGCCCCCAACGTCAGCCTTGGGGCCCAACTATCCCTTTTATTACCACCAGTAAGTCCCACACAGCAGGATTGCTAACTTCTTATATCAGGCCCCGCCCCCTCCCTCCACCACTGTGCAAACGTGCCCCCTAGCACGTTGTAAGTTGGGGGATTAAATCCCCTTGAATCCTGAGGGTCCCTGGGGGCCAACTAGCCCACCATGTACCTCCAGTAAGCGCCACAGAGCTGCTTTGCAGAGAGGTTGTCCAAGGCCATGCCCCTTTTTACACCTCTCTGCAACGCAGCTCTGTGGTGCTTACTGGAGGTACCTGGTGGGCTAGTTGGACCCAATGGACCCTCAGGATTCGAGGGGACTTAATCCCCCAACTTACAACGCACCAGAGGGCCCATTTGCACAGTGGTGAAGGGAGGGGGTGGGGCCTGATGTCACAAGTGTGCAAACGCGCCCCGTGGCGCATTTTAAGTTGGGGGATTAAGTCCCCTTGAACCCTGAGGCTCCCTGGGGGCCAACCAGCCCACCAGGTACCTCCAGTAAGCGCCACAGAGCTGCATTGCAGAGAGGTGGTCTGAGGCCACGCCCCTTTTTACACCTCTCTGCAACGCAGCTCTGTGGCGCATACTGGAGGTACCTGGTGGGCTAGTTGGCCCCCAGGGACCCCCAGTATTCAAGGGGAATTAATTCCCAAATTTACAACACGCCACGGGGCGCGTTTGCAGAGTGATGCACTGAGGGGACGGGGCCTCCGGCACGATGCCGTTTTTAAAAAATGTATTTTATTTTTTAGAAGAGGGGCTGCGTGGCCCCCCTTCTCTTCGTATATTTTGGGCCCTGGGGACCACATCCCCCAGGGCCTGACCCCTATTTTGTTTAATTTTATGTAAAAATACGGGAAGGGGGCTGCGTGGTCCCCCCTCCCGAGGCCATTTTCGGCCCCGGGGACCCCATCCCCCGGGACATGGGCAATATGTAATTTTTTAAAAAAATATTTGGAGGGGGCCGCGTGGCCCCCCTCCTCAGGCCATTTATGGCCCTGGGGACCCATCCCCCGGGGCCGGCCTTTCCTTTTTTTAAATTTATTTTTTTGGGGGGCAGAGGGGGCCACGTGGCCCCCCTCTTGGGCCACTTCTAGCCCCGGTGACCCCATCCCCCGGGGCCTGGCCACTCCGTTGGGGACCGTGGGGGGAGCCCCAATGCCCCCACGGTCCCGCCGGCTCCCCACCTCCTGCGGGAGCTGGCATTGCTTTTCCACAAGGGGAGCTGCTGACATGCAACTCCCCTTGTGGAAAAGCAATCTGCTTTGGATTTTGGAAGCGAGAGCAGGAAACCTGATCTTGCTTCCAAAATCCAAACCAGTGTTTGCTATGACAGGGCGGGAGCTGCACGGCTCCCGCCCTGTAATAGCAAACAGCAGTGTCCCGGGAGTGGGCACCCCGGGACACTGCAGGAGCCGGCCCTGAGGGGTGGCGGTCCCCTGGGCCATCGAGGGCTCCTGGAGGGGGGCCACGTGGCCCCCCCTACCTTCATTTAGAAATCCCCGGGGAGGTGGTGTCCCCGGGGCTGGGGGTCCGTAAAGGACCCCCGAAATTTTTTAACCAGAGCCCCGGGGAGGTGGCGGTCCCTGGGGCTGCAGGGGGGCCATGTGCCCCCGCATACAATTAAAAAGCCCCGGGAGGTGGCAGACCCCGAGGCTGCGGGGAGCTGCGTGCCCCCGCAAATAATCAGCATAGCCCCGGGGAGGTGGCGGTCCCTGGGGCTGCGGGGGCCTGCATTGCTTTTCCACAAGGGGAGCTGCTGACATGCAACTCCCCTTGTGAAAAGCAATCTGCTTTGGATTTTGGAAGCGAGAGCAGGAAACCTGATCTTGCTTCCAAAATCCAAACCAGTGTTTGCTATGACAGGGCGGGAGCTGCACGGCTCCCGCCCTGTAATAGCAAACAGCAGTGTCCCGGGAGTGGGCACCCCGGGACACTGCAGGAGCCGGCCCTGAGGGGTGGCGGTCCCCAGGGCCATCGAGGGCTCCTGGAGGGGGGCCACGCGGCCCCCCCACCTTCATTTAGAAATCCCCAGGGAGGTGGTGTCCCCGGGGCTGGGGGTCCGTGAAGGACCCCCGAAATTTTTTAACCAGAGCCCCGGGGAGGTGGCGGTCCCTGGGGCTGCAGGGGGGCCATGTGCCCCCGCATACAATTAAAAAAGCCCCGGGGAGGTGGCAGACCCCGAGGCTGCGGGGAGCTGCGTGCCCCCCGCAAATAATCAGCATAGCCCCGGGGAGGTGGCGGTCCCTGGGGCTGCGGGGGCCTGCATTGCTTTTCCACAAGGGGAGCTGCTGACATGCAACTCCCCTTGTGGAAAAGCAATCTGCTTTGGATTTTGGAAGCGAGAGCAGGAAACCTGATCTTGCTTCCAAAATCCAAACCAGTGTTTGCTATGACAGGGCGGGAGCTGCATGGCTCCCGCCCTGTAATAGCAAACAGCAGTGTCCCTGGAGTGGGCACCCCGGGACACTGCAGGAGCCGGCCCTGAGGGGTGGCGGTCCCCAGCGCCATTGAGGGCTCCTGGAGGGGGGCCACGCGGCCCCCCTACCTTCATTTAGAAATCCCCAGGGAGGTGGTGTCCCCGGGGCTGGGGGTCCCTGAAGGACCCCTGAAATTTTTTAACCAGAGCCCCGGGGAGGTGGCGGTCCCTGGGGCTGCAGGGGGGCCATGTGCCCCGGCATACAATTAAAAAAGCCCCGGGGAGGTGGCAGATCCCGAGGCTGCGGGGAGCTGCCTGCCCCCCGCAAATAATCAGCATAGCCCCGGGGAGGTGGCGGTCCCTGGGGCTGCGGGGGCCCCCGTGGGCCCCCGCTATTATTATTTGGGCAATGCCCCCGGGACCTGGCCCACCCGGGGGCCTCATTTAAATGAAGCGCGGGAGCCTGCGCTTCATTTTTTTTATAATTTCTGCAGGATTCGCTACCCCAACGCGAATTCTGCCGAAATTATTTTAAAAAATGCTTTTTTTGCCCTGGGGTCCTTGTGGGACCCCCTGAGCAGGCCTAGGGGGTCAGAGTGTTTCTACCCTGCCCCCTTTTCTTGTTTTATAACCTTTTTTTTACTGTTTTCTTGTGACTCGGTTCTACAGAGTCACAAGATGGCTGCCAACACTTCCTGGTTTGGAGTGTTGGCAGCCAATTAGAGTGAAGCTCGTGCTCGGGAGGGTTCGCAAATCCACTGCGGCCATAGATATCGAAACTTTTTCTTTTTCTAATTTCTCAGGAACTACTGAACGGATTTACACCATTTAGCAAAAAGGGATCTTTCTGAACCAAGACCTACCTTTTTGGCAAATTTGGTGTAATTCCGTTCAGCAGTTCCGGCTGTAGCTTTGTCTAAAGTTTCCTATGGAAAATAATATGGGGAAAACGTGTTTTGTGACCCCCTTTTTTCTCAGCCCCCACTTGACGAATCACCCCAAAACTTTCAAGACAGGAGCTGACCGGAGCGCCCCACAAGTTTTGAAAATTTCGCGAAGATTCGTTAAACGACGCCAAAGTTATTGGGAAAACAAAAAACGCTTTTCCTATGGAAACTAGGTCCTAACTATAACTACCTACTGGCGAACGCCAGTAGGTAATATTTATATATATTATATCGGCAATCGGAAGCTTATTTGAGCCGACTTTGAGGTATTTAGATTCTTTTCTACAACCTTTTGTTAAAACCCTTCCAGCATATATTCAGGATACCAGAGATTTTTTAAATAAAGTCTCTGAGGTGTGTTGGAAGGAGACTTTTCTATTGATGACATTAGATGTCACGAGTTTATATACGAGTATAACTCATGAGGATGGTCTTAATGCAACTCGACATTTTCTGAATAGACGCTCCATTAGCTTATACCAACACACTGGAATGCTGATGGAAATGTGTAGGTTATGTCTGACCAATAATCATTTTATGTTTGGAGATGAGACATATAGACAGCTTCAAGGTACGGCAATGGGCACCTGCTTCGCCCCCAGCTATGCTAATTTGCATATGGGCTGGTGGGAGGAGTAGGTGCTCAAGGTTCAGTTTGCCGACGAATGGAATAACAACATTGTGACATGGACCCGTTTTATAGATGACCTATTTGTGATCTGGGATGGGTCCATGGAAACAGCAAAGAAGTTTGTTCATGATATAAACATCAATGAGTTAAATTTAGGATTTACAGATAACATCAGTAAAAATCTAGTGACATTTTTAGATCTGGAGGTATATGTAGAGGATGGCTTGATACAAACTAGAACTTTCAGGAAGCCAACAGCAGGGAACACAATCCTACATGCGGGGAGTTTTCATCCTCATAGGCTCAAAATGAGTATCCCCTATGCGGAGCATTTGAGGATGAAACGGAATTGTAGTAAGGATCAGGCCCTGGCGGAAGCTCAAGATTCCCTCACAGAGAGATTTGTGGAGAGAGGATATAATCCCAGTATCCTAGAGCAAGTTAGAAGTAGAGTGTCTGCTGTGGATAGAGGCACTTTAATAAAACCAGACTGTGAGAAGGCCTTAATGAAGAAATCTGGTGCAGGGAGTCAGATAAGAATGATTACAGGATACAGTGCCTACCAGACTAAAGTGAGAGATAGTCTGTGTAGGCACTGGCACCTAATTTGACGGGATCCAATATTGAGTGAAATGGTATCTCACAAACCCATGATCACTTTCAATAGAGCCAAATCCATGAGGGCAGAATTAGTAGTCAATAATCCTGAAGTAAACAAAAAATCTGGTTGGTTGCAGAGTGTACCGGGCTTCCATAGATGTCTGAAATGTAAGGCGTGTAAAATTGGACGCAATGAAAAGCAAGTGATATCTCCACTTATGCACAGTCCATGGAAAATTAGACAATTTTTGAACTGCAGAAGTGATTACGTTGTCTATATTCTGCAATGTACATGCCCTAAGCTGTACATAGGCAGCACCATTCATATGGTTCATGTTCGCATTCTACAGCATCTGCGGGCTGTTAAGAACAATGATAAGAACTATGTGGTGGCCAGACATTTAAATGAAATACATAAAGGAAATTTGGACGAGTTATCCTATTTCGCTATTGATCAAGTACCCAAACTGAAAAGAGGAGGGGATAGAGAGGGTAAACTTCGCCAATTAGAGTCCAAATACATCATGTTATTCAATACAAAGATGCCGAATGGATTAAACATTGAAGAAGATCTGCATGTCCATTTATGTTAATCCAGTAGGTTGTCTCTCCAAATTTTAATTTTGTAATGCAGAGTTAGATGTTGTGTTTCAGATGCAGAAAAATCAATTCCTTAAGGATAATTTATGCTTGAGAATCATTATGTAATGACATAAGAAACTGATTGAATGTGTAATATTAATTGATGTGGTATAGTTGGAATTACTATCTCTTTAGATTAGATTTTGGGTAAATTAGGTAGATCAGTTTGGATGAGTGTTGTGTCTATTTCACGTATCAGCCAAAAATAAGCAATTGTTTTTTTAAAATAAATAAGTACTGTAATGCATTTGCACTTTAAATTAGAAAGCTATTTTGCACTTTGTTAATATGACAACATAACAGGAAATTGCATTTGCAATTGAACTGCTAATATTGATAAAAATATTAACATAAACAAAAATCTTTTTGCACTAGCACTTTAATGCGGTATTTTGCACCAATTTGGATATGTTTGCACTAGTGATTAGAATTTACACAACTACAATAATTTCTCGTCCCAGATTAAGGAAAAGTTCAACCCTAAAAGAAATCTAAAGAAAATCCCACAAAACATCTTCACTAAATTTTTGCGTATTCAGTATATATGGAGATAAGACCAATAACTCCCCTTTCCCCCGCCCCTTTTTTTTGGGGGGTTAAACATTTGATAAGTGGATATGTCATATTCATAACCATGATTTTTTTGGGATCATCAGAGTATGGAGCAGTCACACATTGGGGTTTTTTAGATAATTTTTGTTCTTTATTATTTTATTGAATATTGTGTTGCATGACGATTTATGATGTTTAAATGGAAATGCAATGGGCGTGTAAGAATTGTTACACCTATTATGGTGCACAAAAGATTATAGAAAAGGACCCATTTGTGAAGATTAATATGGGGCACTGGCCCATTATGTGTGTGTATATATATATATATATGTATGAATATATATGTATGTATTTATTTATTTATATATGTATTTATTAATCTAATTCATGCTAAAGAATGTAAGTTTAGTGATGGTTTTAGAAAGTGAATATTAATTATTGTTTTGCACTTGCACTTTATTGAATTCCAATGGTGTTTTACAATGGTAATATGCATACTCAGATGGATAATTGTATTCAAGTATTTTAAAATATGTAGCCTTGACTGGAATGAATTGGAGATACTGTCTAAAAATTATGGAGTACATTAAGGGAATGTGTAAAAAACTTTTTAAACTAAGTGACAGAAACTTGGCAAAATGTACCTATATGACAGTCTGTTTTCCTGCTTCATGAAAACTTGCCGGTCATGTGATCGGAGCACTCTGCTGAATTTTAATTTATGCACGTAAAACAGGAAGTGATCACTGTGTGATCAAGGCAGTGAATGCCGAAACGCGTCGCAGCGTAATGGAGGAATAAAGACTTTTAAATTCCTGAAATCTCCCCGTGGCGGTGTCCGGTTTACATGTGAGGAATCGGATGTGGTGTTCGTGTTTAACCGCTGTTGGCTGGATAAGCGCAGCGCCGACACAACCTCGATTTGGAGCTTCAATCGGTTATCCAGCGGAGGTGGTAATATGCGTGAAGCATAACGTGAAGCCCCCCTGTGTGAGAAGGAGACTGAATTGGACCGCCTGGTGTGTAGGCTCTTCGGGGGACGGCGCCTTTCAGACGCGGTGAGCCGGAGGTTGAAACATCGGTTAGTGCGGCATGTCAGAGTAATCACAAACAGGGAGAGGAGCTGAGAAAATTTTCCCGGCGGGAGACAAAGGCAAGCTTATTTGTTTATTTATTCCTGTGCGCTTGGAAATGCATGGGGGTGATCGCGCCAGGTGTTGAAGTGGTATTGGAGAGATGGATAACTGGATGAAAGAGAGAGAGGAGGCGGCGGATTCAGTTTTCAAAGAGGGACCGGAAGAACTTGTAGAAGGTTCCCAAGAGACACATTCAGCCGTAATAGAGAGAGATGCTACAACGCTTATGCGGAAATTAGAAAAGCTAAAGCGCAACGAAGTGTCCAAGTGGTGGGAGGTGAAATCTTTAACTAAATATTTAGATGTGTGTAGAGTGCCTCGTGGGTTGAGAGTCCTCACAGCCCCCACCTACGAAAATCCGGATCCGGAAATGCTTTGTGAATGGGACAAGAATAACAGCGTGGCATCGCAAAACATGATGAAAATTCTTGTGAAATATGCCAGTAAGGACCGTGATAAAATTCTAGAGGAGATCAAAGTAATTGAAAGTGAACTAAAGCAATTATTAAAGGAAGATGCAATAAAGAAATTTGAAGTTGAAATGTATGCCCGCTTAAAGAAACACGAACAAGTCATAACTGAAAGAAAAGCCACTAAGTTTCAGAGAGATAGGCTGGATTACTCACGTGGGCAGATTTACACATTTGCGCGCAGATTTGACAATATTAGAAGGCAAAGGATGTCGAAAGCTGTCAATACAAACGTGGTGAGAAATGATGAGCCATCCACAGATCTGAGCTCGGAGGCAAGTTCTGCAGTAAGCTCTGATGCAGAAACTAGAATTGATCAAACCAGTAGGGGTCTGAGGCAACATGAACCCCCGTCAGTTATTGAGGAGTTTGATTTTTTGTACATGGATCGAACGCAAAATGTAAGGCCGAACCCACAGAGAAGAAAAAAGAAAAAAGACAACATAGGAGGAGAAAAAATCGGCGGCATGGGCATGGAATTGAGATCCACAACAAAAGCGAGGGAAACATATCAACGTCGGTAATTGAAGCAGACAAGACCATCATAAATCTTACGGATCTTGCACTTACAGAGGAAGAAAAACGAATCTTATCATTGGGACTAACTTTTTGTATTCGGACAAACTTTAATTACACACAAACTCGGATTGATTTTTTTAAATATACCAGGAAGTTGAAGCTCAGAAAATTCTTTCATAACAAGAGACAAGCTCCAGAGAGGAGTAAAGATGATTTATATAAAGAAGGCGGTTTAGAATGTGGTGACATGGAGGTATTGTGTGCATTACAGAATCTTGCTTGGGAGGGAGAGGGTTTGACCAGTGAAGCCAGTGTGAGAGAAACTGTGGATCTGATGGGTCTTAATGTTTTTGAAAATGAAATGTCTAATTTCAGACCGAAATCAAATTTCACCCCAAATACCCCAAGGGATGCAATTGATATGTTTTCGGACAGAGTGATTAAAGATTTTAAAGAGCTAGCTATTACCTCGAGCAAATCCTTCCCTAAAGAATATGGTCAATTTGAAAAAGAGTATCATATGATCATAAATAAGATAAAAGCAAGGGATGATGTAGTCCGGCAAGCGGACAAGGGTGGGAACGTAGTTCTCTGGCCATTAGAAGCTTATAACACTGAGGCGAAATTGCAGTTAAGAGACCGTCATTGCTATATGAAAGTGCCAATGAGTAACCTGGAAGAGATAGAAGTTAAATTTTGGAAGGATCTTGCTCGCTGGAGAGGAATGGGATTGCTATCACAATCAGAATACCTCTTCATGAAAGTAGAACATCCAGTCACTCCTATCCTCTATTTAATTCCGAAAATTCACAAGAATAGAGAGACTCCACCGGGAAGGCCAATTATATCGTCAATCGGAAGCTTATTTGAGCCGACTTCGAGGTATTTAGATTCTTTTCTACAACCTTTTGTTAAAACCCTTCCAGCATATATTCAGGATACCAGAGATTTTTTAAATAAAGTCTCTGAGGTGTGTTGGAAGGAGACTTTTCTATTGATGACATTAGATGTCACGAGTTTATATACGAGTATAACTCATGAGGATGGTCTTAATGCAACTCGACATTTTCTGAATAGACGCTCCATTAGCTTATACCAACATACTGGAATGCTGATGGAAATGTGTAGGTTATGTCTGACCAATAATCATTTTATGTTTGGAGATGAGACATATAGACAGCTTCAAGGTACGGCAATGGGCACCTGCTTCGCCCCCAGCAATGCTAATTTGCATATGGGCTGGTGGGAGGAGCAGGTGCTCAAGGTTCAGTTTGCCGACGAATGGAATAACAACATTGTGACATGGACCCGTTTTATAGATGACCTATTTGTGATCTGGGATGGGTCCATGGAAACAGCAAAGAAGTTTGTTCATGATATAAACATCAATGAGTTAAATTTAGGATTTACAGATAACATCAGTAAAAATCTAGTGACATTTTTAGATCTGGAGGTATATGTAGAGGATGGCTTGATACAAACTAGAACTTTCAGGAAGCCAACAGCAGGGAACACAATCCTACATGCGGGGAGTTTTCATCCTCATAGGCTCAAAATGAGTTTCCCCTATGCGGAGCATTTGAGGATGAAACGGAATTGTAGTATGGATCTGTGCCCTGGCGGAAGCTCAAGATTCCCTCACAGAGAGATTTGTGGAGAGAGGATATAATCCCAGTATCCTAGAGCAAGTTAGAAGTAGAGTGTCTGCTGTGGATAGAGGCACTTTACTAAAACCAGACTGTGAGAAGGCCTTAATGAAGAAATCTGGTGCAGGGAGTCAGATAAGAATGATTACAGGATACAGTGCCTACCAGACTAAAGTGAGAGATAGTCTGTGTAGGCACTGGCACCTAATTCGACGGGATCCAATATTGAGTGAAATGGTATCTCACAAACCCATGATCACTTTCAATAGAGCCAAATCCATGAGGGCAGAATTAGTAGTCAATAATCCTGAAGTAAACAAAAAATCTGGTTGGTTGCAGAGTGTACCGGGCTTCCATAGATGTCTGAAATGTAAGGCGTGTAAAATTGGACGCAATGAAAAGCAAGTGATATCTCCACTTATGCATAGTCCATGGAAAATTAGACAATTTTTGAACTGCAGAAGTGATTACGTTGTCTATATTCTGCAATGTACATGCCCTAAGCTGTACATAGGCAGCACCATTCATATGGTTCATGTTCGCATTCTACAGCATCTGCGGTCTGTTAAGAACAATGATAAGAACTATGTGGTGGCCAGACATTTAAATGAAATACATAAAGGAAATTTGGACGAGTTATCCTATTTCGCTATTGATCAAGTACCCAAACTGAAAAGAGGAGGGGATAGAGAGGGTAAACTTCGCCAATTAGAGTCCAAATACATCATGTTATTCAATACAAAGATGCCGAATGGATTAAACATTGAAGAAGATCTGCATGTCCATTTATGTTAATCCAGTAGGTTGTCTCTCCAAATTTTAATTTTGTAATGCAGAGTTAGATGTTGTGTTTCAGATGCAGAAAAATCAATTCCTTAAGGATAATTTATGCTTGAGAATCATTATGTAATGACATAAGAAACTGATTGAATGTGTAATATTAATTGATGTGGTATAGTTGGAATTACTATCTCTTTAGATTAGATTTTGGGTAAATTAGGTAGATCAGTTTGGATGAGTGTTGTGTCTATTTCACGTATCAGCCAAAAATAAGCAATAGTTTTTTAAAATAAATAAGTACTGTAATGCATTTGCACTTTAAATTAGAAAGCTATTTTGCACTTTGTTAATATGACAACATAACAGGAAATTGCATTTGCAATTGAACTGCTAATATTGATAAAAATATTAACATAAACAAAAATCTTTTTGCACTAGCACTTTAATGCGGTATTTTGCATCAATTTGGCTAATGTGGATATGTTTGCACTAGTGATTAGAATTTACACAACTACAATAATTTCTCGTCCCAGATTAAGGAAAAGTTCAACCCTAAAAGAAATCTAAAGAAAATCCCACAAAATATCTTCACTAAATTTTTGCGTATTCAGTATATATGGAGATAAGACCAATAACTCCCCTCCCCCCCCCCTTTTTTTGGGGGGGTTAAACATTTGATAAGTGGATATGTCATATTCATAACCATGATTTTTTTGGGATCATCAGAGTATGGAGCAGTCACACATTGGGGTTTTTTAGATAATTTTTGTTCTTTATTATTTTATTGAATATTGTGTTGCATGACGATTTATGATGTTTAAATGGAAATGCAATGGGCGTTTAAGAATTGTTACACCTATTATGGTGCACAAAAGATTATAGAAAAGGACCCATTTGTGAAGATTAATATGGGGCACTGGCCCATTATGTGTGTGTATATATATATATATGTATGAATATATATGTATGTATTTATTTATTTATATATGTATTTATTAATCTAATTCATGCTAAAGAATGTAAGTTTAGTGATGGTTTTAGAAAGTGAATATTAATTATTGTTTTGCACTTGCACTTTATTGAATTCCAATGGTGTTTTACAATGGTAATATGCATACTCAGATGGATAATTGTATTCAAGTATTTTAAAATATGTAGCCTTGACTAGAATGAATTGGAGATACTGTCTAAAAATTATGGAGTACATTAAGGGAATGTGTAAAAAACTTTTTTAACTAAGTGACAGAAACTTGGCAAAATGTACCTATATGACAGTCTGTTTTCCTGCTTCATGAAAACTTGCCGGTCATGTGATCGGGGCACTCTGCTGAATTTTAATTTATGCACGTAAAACAGGAAGTGATCACTGTGTGATCAAGGCAGTGAATGCCGAAACGTGTCGCAGCGTAATGGAGGAATAAAGACTTTTAAATTCCTGAAATCTCCCCGTGTCGGTGTCCGGTTTACATGTGAGGAATCGGATGTGGTGTTCATATATATATATATATATATATATCACGAAGAAATCCCAATGTCACGACAGACACTCCGGCGCAACACACGGGCACAGACTCCAAAAGCTGGTGTGGAAAAGATGAAGGTTTATTCACACATCAAACAAGGTCCAACATGACGCGTTTCGGCTGCCAGACATGCAGCCTTTATATATTCACTGAAAAAACCATAGGTTTCAGGCACTTTATAGTTAGAAATTAGCATTTCAAAAACCTTAGAAATTCACTGAAAAAACCATAGGTTTCAGGGACGTTATAGTTAGTTGGACATTTCACTCATACAAAACCATAGAAATTCCACCGTTATAGTTAGTTCAGCTAACTATAACTCGCGGCCCCCCGCAATGCACTGCTGATGACGTCACATATTACATCATTCATGACATGGTCAGTGACATCACTGATGACATCACTGATGACATCTCAAATGACATCACTGATGACATCACTGATGACATCATCCAGTGAATGTAGCTTTCTTTAAAATTTAAATATGTATTATATATATACCAAGCTGTATTGAAGAATGAATGGATGTATAAGTGCCTGGATGGAGGATTTAGTAGGTGTGTGACTGACTGTTTAAGTGACTGATTAAATGTATCTTACTGAATACATGGGTTAGTGTCTAAAGTGTGTGAATGTCTGTATCACTCTGTCTGTTGTTGTGTAAGCTGCTGCATGGGTTGGTCAGTAGCTACATCAATGTCTATATGGGTTATTGATTAGTTGCCTGCGTATTTGTATAAGAGACTGAGTGTGTGTGTGGTTGGGTGGGGGTGTGTGACTCTGTGCATAGATGTGTGAGTGGTTGATTGACAGGGTGTATGAGTTTAAGAGTGCATGTGGAAACAGTTGTATGGGTGGGTAAGTGTGTGTATGGGCGTCTTGGTGAGTGAATCGATGTCTCAGTGCACATGTCCAACTAAGTACATATGTAAAAGGCAGTGTATGTGAGAGTTGGTGTATAGAAATGACTATACGTGAGAGTCAGTGATTGTGAGAGTGGCTGTATGTATGAGTGCATACTTGTATTAGTGATTATATAAGAGACTAAGTATGCGTTACTATCTGTATGAATAAATGAGGTGGTGTGTGTATAACTGTGTAGGTGAGTAAATGGAACTGTGATTGATTCTTTGCATGAGTGACTAGGATGAGTACATAACTGACTAGGATGAGTGCTGGTGTGTCAATGTCTATATAGGTGTATGAGTGCATTTGATAGTGTTCTATTGATCAGTGACTGCATGTATGACTGATTGTATGGGTGAATGGGTAGATGTGTGTCTAGACCTAGGAATCACTGAGTGGGTATGTAGTAACTGGTATTAGTGTGTCAATGGTATCGAACATGGTAGTCTGTATTTTACAGTGAGTGTATCAAAGGTTATATTAGTGTGTAACGAGGTACATCAGATTGTCACATGGGTGATGTCATCAATGATGTCATTTGAGATGTCATCAGTGATGTCATCAGTGATGTCACTGACCATTTCATGAATGATGTAATATGTGACGTCGTCAGCAGTGCATTGCGGGGGCGCGAGTTATAGTTAGCTGAACTAACTATAACGGTGGAATTTCTATGGTTTTGTATGAGTGAAATGTCCAACTAACTATAACGTCCCTGAAACCTATGGTTTTTTCAGTGAATTTCTAAGGTTTTTTAAATGCCAATTTCTAACTATAACGTGCCTGAAACTTATGGTTTTTTCATTGAATTGCAAAGGTTTTTTAAATACTAATTGCTATCTATAACGTCCCTGAAACGTATGGTTTTTTCAGTGAATTTCAATGTTTTTTTTAATGCTAACTTCTAATTATAATGTTTATTTAACCTATAGTTTTTTCCGACACCCAAGAAGGACACAACACCCACTGCCACAACCCTCAGGACCTCCCCCCCGTACCACCCCTCTCCCTACTGTAATTTTTTTTATTTGTTATTTAAACTATATAATGTCTTCTTGTTTTTTAAATATTAAACAACTACATACAGTATGAAAGGGAGCCCAGCCCAGAGCCACATCTGAGGGCCAACACATGTCATAGACCTACTGATCAAGCAGCTCCGACACCCAAGAACGCCACAACACCCACCACCACCCCCAGGCCCCCACCTCTACCAACGAGGCAGCGCAGAACAAGACAGCGAACTCTCCGAAAACGGCATGGCCCCTCAGCCACACAATAGCTGAATATTGGGACAGGTGTGAACAAACTATATGTGAAGGAAGCAATTCACCCATGTTTAACAATGCACACAATGCAAAGTGTAGCGGTGATGTGCTGGACACATCTCAGTATGCAGAACACACACCTCTCCATGTGCACAAATACTACTGGTGCTTGTAGTGTTGTGGACAGTGGACCTAACCATGTTACGTCAAACACTAGGGAAGATCTCAGTCATGTAGCTGTGTCGTCCCCCCCTGTAACCATAAGTGTAACCGGAGTGGGCTGGTCCGACGTACGCCACTTCAGCGTAGGAGTGTGAATAAATAGGCTGGAGCTCTGGGCGTGGTTCACTTGTGGGAAGGCCAAAGCGTCTGCCAGGGCGGCGCCCCTCACCCTGCCACGAGGCCGCCAACATGACCGCCAGCCTCCTCAACCGATCCCACATGTGTAACTGTGTCCTGAGTCCTGAATGGCAGTGACCCCAAGTCCGTGGCAGCAACCACAGCACCAGACTCCCTTCGATCAGTGAGGCATATTTCCATATGGAAGGCCGGCGACACGTGGTGCCACTAACCCTGTTCAACACAAGCCGATCCCACATGTGTAACTGTGTCCTGAGTCCTGAATGGCAGTGACCCCAACTCCGTGAGAGAACCACTGCAGCAGACTCCCTTCGATTAGTGAGGCGTATTTGCATATGGAAGGCAGGAGACACATGGTGCCACTAACCCTGTTCAACACAAGCCGAACGCACATGTGTAACTGTGTCCTGAGTCCTGAATGGCAGTGACCCCAAGTCCGTGGGAGCGACCACAGCACCAGACTCCCTTTGATCAGTGAGGCATATTTCCATATGGAAGGCCGGCAACACGTGGTGCCACTAACCCTGTTCAACACAAGCCGATCCCACATGTGTAACTGTGTCCCGAGTCCTGAATGGCAGTGACCCCAAGTCCGTGGCAGCAACCACAGCACCAGACTCCCTTCGATCAGTGAGGCATATTTCCATATGGAAGGCCGGCGACACGTGGTGCCACTAACCCTGTTCAACACAAGCCGATCCCACATGTGTAACTGTGTCCCGAGTCCTGAATGGCAGTGACCCCAACTCCGTGAAAGAACCACAGCAGCAGACTCCCTTCGATTAGAGAGGCGTATTTGCATATGGAAGGCCAGCGACACATGGTGCCACTCACCCTGTTCAACACAAGCCGATCCCACATGTGTAACTGTGTCCTGAGTCCTGAATGGCAGTGACCCCAAGTCCATGACAGCGACCACAGCACCAGACTCACTTCGATCAGTGAGGCATATTTCCATATGGAAGGCCGGCAACACGTGGTGCCACTAATCCTGTTCAACACAAGCCGATCCCACATGTGTAACTGTGTCCTGAGTCCTGAATGGCAGTGACCCCAACTCCGTGAGAGAACCACAGCAGCAGACTCCCTTCGATTAGTGAGGCGTATTAGCATATGGAAGGCCGGCGACACATGGTGCCACTAACCCTGTTCAACACAAGCCAATCCCACCTGTGTAACTGTGTCCTGAGTCCTGAATGGCAGTGACCCCAAGTCTGTGGCAGCAACCACAGCACCACACTCCCTTCGATCAGTGAGGCATATTTCCATATGGAAGGCCGGCAACACGTGGTGCCACTAACCCTGTTCAACACAAGCCGATCCCACATGTGTAACTGTGTCCTGAGTCCTGAATGGCAGTGACCCCAAGTCCGTGGCAGCAACCACACCAACAGACTCCCTTCGATTAGTGAGGCATATTTCCATATGGAAGGCCGGCAACACGTGGTGCCACTAACCCTGTTCAACACAAGCCGATCCCACATGTGTAACTGTGTCCTGAGTCCTGAATGGCAGTGACCCCAGGTCCGTGGCAGCGACCACAGCACCAGACTCCCTTCGATTAGTGACGGGTATTTGCATATGGAAGGCCGGCGACACGTGGTGCCACTGAACCTGAACTACGCAGGCCGGTGGGGCCACCAACCTATGCACGTGGCTGTGGGCCCTTGCTCACGCTACCTCTGGCCTTCACTACGGTCAGCAGGCCTCACAATTCACATAGAGTCCCGATTGCACATGACGCAGACCAGTAGGCAAGACACATTGCTCCCAGTGCGGCCCGTCCGCACCAAGCATCATCACAGGCTCATACAGTCTCAATGCTTCTGGTGCCACTAACTGTGCACCTCAACTCAACGCCACGTGGCTATGGGCCCTTGCTGACCGCTACCTTTGGCCTACACTGCGGTCATCAGGGCTCACAATTAAAATTATTTCTTGATTCATTAACTACAGAGTCCAGTAGGCAAGTAACTATCACAGTCCTAAACCCTAAATAATATCCTTTTAGTATCCTTGCTTCAAGAACTTTTTTTATATCAGTTATAGTTTAGTACAATCACCAAATTCATCTTCAAGTGCAAACGAACACTCAATAGCAGTCTACACTGCGGGCAGCAGAGCTCGCAATTCGATTTTTAAATGCTAATTTCTAACAAGAAGATTGTACTCAGAAAATACAACACTTCGTCAGTGTATTCTATACTTATTTCATCTTTTCATGATACACCTACACTGCGGTCAGTAGGGCTCACAATTAAAATTAAGTATTGATTCATTAATTACAGAGTCCACTAGGCAAGTAACTATCACAGGCCTAAAATCTACATAATATCCTTTTAGTATCCTTTCTTCAAGAACATTTTTTATATCAGTTATAGCTTTAGTACAATCACCAAATTCATTTTCAAGTGCAAACGAACACTCATTAGCAGTCTACACTGCAGGCAGCAGAGCTCACAATTCCAACTTTGGACACGTGGTGCCACTAACCCTGTTTAACACAAGCCGCGACACGTGGTGCCACTAACCCTGTTCAACACAAGCCTGCGACATATGGTACCACTAACCCTGTTCAACGCAAGCCACGACACGTGGTGCCACTAACCCTGTTCAACACAAGCTGGTGACACGTGGTGCCACTAACCCTGTTCAATACAAGCCAATCCCACATGTGGAACTGTGTCCTGAGTCCTGAATGGCAGTGACCCCAAGTCCGTGGCAGCGACCACAGCACCAGACTCCCTTCAGTTTTATTTGTTGTTGTTTTCTTTAAATAAAATGTTTTATATGTAAACCTATACATGACTAAGATTCTTGTTTGTCCAGCCGCACAGGGACACTTCCAGGCCCAAGAAGGTTGTTGGGGGAATGTTGGTAATGTGGGAAGAGGGTGCGTTACCTGCTGATGTGGGGAGAGGCAGCGTGAAAGGGGTATCTCTCACAGAAAGAACTCCGATATGTTTTCAGAAATGCCTCGGACACATGCCAGCTGACGGACTGAATCACAAAATGGTTTTTCCATGCTTATGTAGTGTGAGTTATGAACAGTTCGCACCCAGGCTCGCAGAGGGACAACTGCGGCCCGTCCGCTCGACTCACACACGCAGTACTACGACCCGTCCGCTCCCAAAGGAACAGCAGTGTAGTACCTCGCAGAGGTACAGGCACAGTAGCGTACTAGCTCGCAAACGTAGAGAGCTGCGAGCTGACGGACTGGCTTCTAACGGCATAGCTGCGAAGTGGTGATGTTGGGCAGACGGAGCGTGAAAGAGTTATCTCGCAGAAACAGAGCTCCGGTATATTAAAGTGCCCCCGAGACCTTTCTTTTATATTTTCACTCGATGCGAGAAAGCGCGCTTTCTGGACCAAGACCTTTCTCCCTGCCAAATTTGGCGTAATTCCGTTCAGCAGTTTGACCTGTAGCCTTGTCCAAAGTTTCCTATGGAAAATCCATTCAGAAAACACGTTTTCACACCCCCCACATAGCTACCTGTCGCAGGCGTACTCGCTGTTGGTGTGCAGGTCAGTGGACTAGTTGTCAACATGTCACGGCCACTCCCTGAGGGCAGGTTTGCACACACACCACACCCATCCAGCACATGCGTCACAGGCCATGTGACCACGCAAATATAATGGATCCACAACGTCTCATCCTTTATTGCCGGTGGTGACTGGATGGCGGACGCTCCACGGGTCGCAATCATAAAGACTCATGAAAAGTTGCGCAGAGGGTTAGTCGCACCCTGAGCTCTATGGCCGTCAGGGGCCTACTACCACGTGGCGCGGACTTGAGTTCCACAGGGTTATTGCCACCCAAAGCTGATGTGGCCGTCATGGGCCTACCACCACGTGGCGCGGACTTGAGTTGCACAGGGTTACTGCCACCCGAAGCTAATGTGGCAGACAGGGGCCTACCACCACGTGGCGCGAACTTGAGTTGCACAGGGTTAGTGCCACCCGAAGCTGATGTGGCCGTCAGGGGCCTTCAACCACGTGGCGCGGACTTGAGTTGCACAGGGTTAGTCGCACCCTAAATTGTATGGTCGTCAGCAGCCTACCACCACGTGGCGCTGACTTGCGTTGCACAGGGTTAGCGGCACCAAAAGCTGATGAGGTCTCCGCCATTGATGACTCAGGACTCAGCGACATCTGTGAGATCTGCCGGGCTGCGGAGAAGCTGATGTGGTCTCTGCCATTCATGACTCAGGACTCAGCGACATCTGTGAGATCTGCCGGGCCGCGAAGCTTTGACGGGCACGTGGAGTGCCCACTGGTAGACACTTCGGTGGCAGCAGGTAATTATTTGGTCATGGATGCGCAGGGGCGGCAGTATCTCTCTCTCTCTTTCTCACTTCCCTCTCTTTCCTCTCTCTCACTCTCTTCCTTCCTTTTCTTCTCTTTCTCTATCTCCCTTTCTTTCCTTCCGTCTCTTTTTCTCTCTGGCTTTTTTTTCCTTCTCTGTGTCTCACTCCTTTGATATGCGCATTACACACGTCCTTATTTTGTGCTTTATTTTCCAGGCTGTGTCGTCGACATTCATGGTCCCAACAGGAGTCTTCCGCCTTGTTGTTTTGTGTTCAGTTTGTTAAATTTAGTTTATCCTTTATATATACGTTTACGAAAATATAAAGTTTGATAAAAAAAAAAAAATCAATAAAGTTTTTGGTTGTTACTTAAGTGCTGTGTGACTCTTTCTCGTTCTTATTACTGTTATTTCGTGGTGTCCACCATGGTGTTAAATTTTGGGGCAGTTATCATGGGAATACGGGTGATGTCTGCAGTTTGCACCAGCTTATGAATAGTGTGTTATATTTATCTCAACTTTAGTTGCATTAAAGTGCTGATAATGAAATGCAGAGTAGGCGTTCCCGTGCAAAAAGACACGAGGTGCACCTTTGCGATTTATTCTAAATACTAAAATCCTGTATTGAATTGCACTGTGGTAGTGGGTGCACTTACAGTGTACACACAAAATCAATGAAGAAATGTCCTTGTATTTATATTGATTGGGAATAGTGGGTCAGGTGCTGGATCTTGACGGGATACACTGCCCAGTTCGTTTATTTTTCTGTACACAAAAAAACCACATCACAACTTTGACAATAACTGCGATGCGAAACAAATTCCGGCGATAAGCCGCGTTAGCACCAGGGATTTTACACCTGCTTTCAGCTGGTGTTAAGCAGGACGACTACCTGCAGCATGAAAGGGAACACAGCCAAGAGCCACACCGAAACACCCACAGGTGCCATACAGTCAATGAGCATGATACACGGATACCCATGAGGTCCACAACACTCAACGCAACAACCCCAGGACCGCCACCGCCCCCCGAACCCGCATCTGAGCAAGTGTGTCCGTGTGGTCATTGTGTTAGCATGATAGGCACCGGCCCTGCAACATCACAGTGTCAGCGGACGTTAACATGTCACCTCAGCGTTGGCAGTGAGCCTGGACATGTAGCTATGCACGCATCCTCCTGCATGCACAAGCGGCGTGTGCTGGTCCGGCGTACACAGGTCAGCGCAGGGGTCTGCCTATCCGGCAAGGGGAACGGGGTGTCTCGGACATGTCCGTGTTCAGGAAGTGCGGTAAGTGTGTCTCTGTGTTCTGGTGTGGCCGCCACGAGGGCCGCAGCAGTCGATGTTGTACAGTGGCATGCACCACCTCCAAACTGCAGTCTCACCCTGTGGTTGGAATGCCGCAGGACATGCGTGAATAGGCATTACAATGGTGTGCTGTAGGAGTGCACGGGATACAACAGAGCACCGTACAAAAGTGTGGGGGCTCGTGGGAGGGAGGAGCAGCTGTTTGGCAACGTAACACACAGTGAACCCGCCCATGTGCCACGTGCTGGGCATCTCATCCATGATGACCAGGGTCGCAGACATCCCACAACACCCACAACCGGCCTTTGTACACATCCTGTATGAATGCAGCTGGAGAACTTACTGTAGGGATGAAAGGTTCTTTGTCTGAGCTATCTTGCAGTAGCACATCTGCTGCTCCGAGAAGGAACTTGCAAGTGGCCAGCCCCCCCGACAGATACGATAATATTTGCATCCGTCTCCCACATTACGCACTGCCCGATTTGAGAACAACGAGTACACATCCTACACTCACAAGTCCTTCGTCGTAGTTAGCGTGCATGAAATGGCCTTCACACGTACTCCCACCACACCCCTGCCCTGCACCCATTGCACACAGACCCGGCTCATTGCACCAAGCTGTGCAATTTCATCCACAAGACTGGCACACGGCAAGCCAGTGCAGCTACAAGCAGAGCCACTGACACAATGGCAGAGCATCCCGAACACATGGTCGACTCCATGCACGTCCACCTATACCTTGCACGTCTGCTGCATGTCCTGGGTGCACTGCCTTTGGCAGTACTGCGGATCACTTACCGGCTGTGCTTCCGCATTGCGGACGTCACCTGCGTTCAACCTTTATTGCAATGTCGCACCTGCCTATCCGAGTGGTGCATGGACGTGTGCCTCTCCAACGAGTGGGTATCTGACATGGATTACGACAGGTATGTGCGCCCCCTGTTGCCCACGACCAGGACTGTCATGGTGATGCCCGTTTATGGCATGCATGGATGTTTGGCATGCATGTTGGGAACTGGGCCTGGGAGATTGCACGTGTCGTAGTATGCAGTGAGCAAATTTACCCACTTCCCGATTCTGCTTTGGTGCACATTGGGTACAGTGGTTGGAGTCAGCACATCTGTCCCGGTCAGCTGATGGATTACGTCGACGACATGTCAAATATTGTGGCCAAACATCACTCATTAGAGATAGTGGCTTACGCAGCTGCACTCGCGTTCATGGACGAGTGACAAGGTACCTCCAACCACAAATCGATGTGCCACATTGCACGTGTCCCTCCGCATCATTGCACGTTGTACATCTGGTCACATGTCCCAAAACAACAGTGGACATGGCTGCATTGGCGTCGAATCATGTCCGAAGCGCGGACAACCAACGCTGCTTGACACTGACGTGTGTTGGTGATGGACTACCCCGAGGTGAACATGGACATTTTCCTACGTTCCTTATTCAGCCATGCTGCTGTATTTCTCTGCATATCGTGGCACTACTCTTGGCCGTACTGACACGCACTTTTTTTTAATAAAGTTTCCACATTTTCACTTGTCTCCAAATGTGTAGTGTCTTCATTTGTATGCCAACGTGTGTGTCACGGACTCTTTGGCTGCCTGCCATACGTGAATTGCTACCCCATCCGGACTGTGGGTTTGTACTTATGCGTTCTCATGTGCCTGTTTCGTACTGACGCTTATCCGCCTCAGGCGAGTGCATTTGTGTCCTGTGTTCGATTGTGCGAATCTTTGTGTTTGGACAACATTGTGTTGGATGTTGGTGTACTCTGCTTCCTATGTGTGTGTGCTGCATTGTGTGTGAGATGTCCCTTCATGTGAGCTTTTGTTCACCCTTCTCCCTTTCCGGCAGTGTGGTTTTCACTTCTATGCTTGTTCAGTGGTGTGATGTTGGCGGGTTGTGTGACTTGTGCTCCTTGTTGGTGTGTTTCATTTTGGCCATGGTTTGTCTATAGTTGTGCTGTACTTAATTGTGCATGTGTACCATTGTGGCCATCTTCCCCCGTCCCACCACTCCCTGCTTCTTCCTCTTCCTGGTGCTGTTGTGTCTGTAATTTTGTTGCTCCACACATAAATACATGTAATGAACAAATTAGAATAGTTCCTTGATTCTTTTAGGTTTCAAAACTTCTCTCTATTGGTTTTTTTAAAATTTTCCATATAAACAGTTTTTTTAATATTCAAGGACACATAGAAGTCAGAAGTGCAAAGTATTCTATCAACACACTTTCTAGAACATTCTACAACACGTGCAGGTTAAAAGTTCATCAATTTTTTTAAACCTAACGATATTTTTTTGCAACATTTTCTCGAACATTTAACGGCACGTGCAGGTTAAAAGTTCACGATTGTTTTAAGTTCGAACAGTGCCTTCCAAATGCAAGTAGCAGGTGTGGTTGAGTTGAGCAAATTTTATCCTATGATATGTACTCACGTTTAAACTGCTTTTTCTTAACCAATCACAAAGATGCTTTTCCACCAAACGAATGTGCACCCTACTTTTAAAAAACCATGCTTTTCATCTCCCAATCAGGTATCGTTTTGTATAGCAAAAAAAGTAGTTCCCCATCTTTAAACATATCTCTTATTCTACGAACGGACTGCATGAGCTACAGACATCTATCCATTCCTCCCAGCCATACCTTCAAAATGCTAGTGTGGATCGTAGGACATAGCTATGTTTTCTGGTGCAAGAGGTATGCAGAACAGAGACGTATTGACTTAGACCTAGGTTTATAAAATGTGGACATTAAATGGTTTGGACAATGAGGATTGAAGTGGCACCAATTGTTGCCTTTGGTTAAAACCTGTTTGCATCTCCAACACCCTGACCTCATGATTGTGCACTGTGGTGGAAACGACCTAGGCACATTGACTGGGGTAGGTTTGGAAATGCTAATGAAGGACACCTTTCGACAATTGATATTGCTTTTGCCTCAAACTGTCTTTGTATATTCCAATATATGGCAAAGACAGAAGTGGAAATGGTCAAACCAATTTTGTCCTCAGATTGAAAAATCTAGGAAGAATGTCAACAAAGCTGTGTCTGCATACCTCAGAGACCATAGAATGAGGTCGATCTACAACAATAACATACATTTTCATATGGCTGATATCTACAGAAGTGATGGAGTACACTTCACAGATCAGGGAAATCGAGTTTTTCTGAATAACCTGAAGCTGTGCATCCGCACTTGTATGTAGCTCCAACTAATAAACACAAGGGCTCTTTTTAGAGCCGCCTTATATTCCCAATATCGGTTCGCAGAGTGACAGCTGCGATCCGGCTAGCACAGGGAGACCTGCGGGCCGTCGAGCAGCCTCACAGAGGGACACCTGCGGCCCGTGGGCTCAGCTCGCAGAGGGAGAGCTACGGGCCGTCGGCTCGGCTCGCACAGTGTGAGCTACGGGCCGTCGGCTCGCAAACGCACACCAGCGTGCAGCCTCGCAGAGGGAGAGCTCCAGTCTAACTCGCAAAGGGACACCAACGGGTCAACCGCCCTGCTAGCAGACACACACCTATCACCTAATGGACTCACTCGGACATGTACAGCTAGGGACACGACTGCTCGCAGACGCACAGCTGCAAGCCGACGGACTGCTTCTGTTTTATGCTTTAGGGTAATACAGTGGTGTTTGGGTAGTGTAGGGGGTTGTGCTGGGGGTAGTATTTTAGGGTTTAGGGTAGTGCAGTGGTGTTTGGGTAGGGGGTTGTGCTGGGGGTAGATTTAGGGTTTAGGGTAGTGCACTGGTGTTTGGGTAGCGTAGGAGATCATGCTGGGGTAGTGTTTTCGAGTTTACAACAGTGCAGTGGTGTTTGGGTAGTCTTTGGGTAGTGTAGGGGGTCGTGCCGACAGACTGACTCACAGAGCTCCGAGCCGACGGACGGGCTTCTAAAGACATAGCCGCGACCTGGTGATATGAGGAGAGGCAGCCTGAAAGGCATATCTCACACAGACACAGATGCCAGTGTTGCCTCGCAGAGGTAAAACTACGAACCCGATGGCTTCTACACGGAGAGATGCGAGCTGACGGAGTAAATCACAAAATGGCTGCCAACACTTCCTGGTTTCAACCATTCACAGCCAATAAGCCGCAAGCTGCTGCTTGTAACCCCTCAGCTAATCACATGTCAGAATTCTCAAATATCGATATCTGTAAAATTTGATATTTCTCAAAAACTACTGAACGGATTTACACCATTTAAACAAAAGTGTGCTTTCTGGACCATCACCTTTCTCTCTGCCTAATTTGGCGTAATTCCGTTCAGCAGTTTCACCTGTAGCCTTCTGTAAAGTTTCGTATCGAAATTGCATGGTGAAAACTCGTTTTAGGACCCTCTTTTTTCTCAGCCCCTCCTACACCATTCACCCCCAAACTTTCAATATAAGAGCTAATCCAAAAAAGAGAAACTTTTTGGATAATTTCATAAAGATTCGTCAAACGACGCCAAAGTTACAAGCACATACAAGGCTCCAGAATGGGGGCCGCGCAACCCCCTCCCAACATAAGTGAAGCCCCGGGGCTGCGCGGACCCCAGCGGCCCCCACCACCCCTTCGAGCCCCTGCTATTATTTTTTAAGAAATACCCCCGCAACCTAGCCCACCCAAGGGCCTCATTAAAATAAAACGCGAGAGACCCCAGCGCGAATTTTTGCCGATTTTTTATTAAAATTATTTTTTGGGCCCTGGGGGTCCTCCTGGGACCCCCTGAGCAGACCTAGTGGGTCAGGGTTTTTCTACCCTGCCCCCTTCTCTTGTTTTATACCTTTGTTTCTCCGTTTTTGGGTGACTCGCTTCTACCGAGCCACAAGATGGCTGCCAACACTTCCTGGTTTGGAGTGCTAGCAGCCAATCACAGTGAAGCTCGCGCACGCGACTTAGGCTCCGCCCAGATATCGAAACTTTTATTTTTCTAATTTCTCAGCAACTACTAAACGGATTTACACCATTTTTAAAAAGGTCGCTTTCTGACCCAAGCACTACCTTTCTACCAAATTTGGAGTAATTCCGTTCAGTAGTTTCGGCTGTAGCCCTGCACAAAGTTTCCTATGGGAAATTGATTTTTTGACTCTTATTTTTTGAATTTCTCAAAAACTACTGAACGGATTTACACCATTTAAAAAAAAGGTCGCTTTCTGAACCAAGCTCTACCGTTCTGCCAAATTTGTGGTTATTCCGTTCACCAGTTCGAGCTGTAGCTCGTCGCAAAATTTCCTATGGAGAAAACGAGTTTTGGGACCCCCCTTTTTTCTCAGCCCCCGCTTGACGAATCACCCCCAAACTTTCAGGATAGGAGCTGACCTGGATAGACTTTTTTTGGGGGAGAATGTCAGGAAGATTCGTCAAACGACGCCAAAGTTATTAGCAAATCAAAAAATGCTTTTCCTATGGAAACTAGGTTCTAACTATAACGGTCGCCAGGAGGTAATATATATATATATATATATATACATATATATATATATATATATATATATATATATATATATATATATATATATATATATATATATATATATATATATATATATATATGATATAATATATAATATGCATGCAGATTTTGCTTTTGGGACCCCTCTTTTTCTCAGACCCCACTTGACAGATCACCAGGAAGGTGCCCAAGTGGATGAGACTTGTTTTTGGAAAGGTTTGTCAAATGGCACCAAAGTTATTTGCAGCTTAAAAAAAGCTTTTCCTTTGGAAACGTAGGTAACTACCTAGGAATATATATATATTCCACTGGGTAGTTATAGTTAGGACCAAGGGGGGATGATCAGTCAAGGGGGAGCGGAAAAAAAGAGGGGACCCCAAAATGCTAAATTCCCATGTATTTTCCATACACTACCATGAGAAAGACACTGAGTGGTCGAAATGCGTTGGTGGAGCGATTGTGTGACTAATAAAAACCTTCAAACTTCAGCTCACGGAGAAATTCTTTCAAGGGCTAGCGGTTGAGCCCCAATGCCAGCAACGGCTGTTGAGCATGGCGAAAACCAGGGACGAATTGTCTGGAAAAATATATATCTCTATATCTATATATATCTATATCTATCTATCTATCTATCGATAGATAGATAGATAGATAGAGAGATAGATATAGATATCTATATCTATATATATATATCTATATTTATATATAGCTAATATAACCAGCAGCGTTGTGCGTACAAGCAGAAACTAATATATATTGACACTAGGTCAGTACTCCTGTCTGCACTCCTGCTCAAAGAAATACCCTTTGGGGCGAACACTGAGAATTGCGGTTATGGGCACTTTGCCAGTACCTACACATAATTCACCACTATGCTTGCACTTGTAAACTCCGAGGGCTAGCGCATAAGCAGAACCGGAGAATTAGTTTCTGCTCGTACGCACGACGCTGCTGGTTGGTAACTTATATAGAGCACGTACTACACACTGGTACATTATATTATTTTGTTTGTATCTAACGATATGCTCTATCAGATATTATGAAAGGTCAATAAGGGTACACTTGTATGATGTTACAATACTGATTTACCCCTGACTACACGTTACAAAATGGATGCTACTGTGATGTAAGTGGTTCGTGCATTACCTTTACAGGGAGAACCATACAGAATTGTGTTTATGGGCATTATGCCAGTACCGCCACAGAATTTATGACTATGTCTACACTGTGCAAACCCATAGTGTTAGTGCATAACTGAGCCGTAGCATGAGTTTCTGCTCGTACTTACGAAACTGCTGGTTGGTAACTTAAATAGAGCACGTACTATACACTGTTATATTATGTTGTTATATTAATTTTGTTTGTCTATGACGATATGCTCTATTGGATACTCTGAAAGGTCGATAAAGGGGTACTATGGTATGATGTAACAAGACTATTTTACCCAGACTACACGTTACAAAATGGATGCCACTGTGATTTAAGTGGTTCATGCATTACCTTGTCCCTTTTTTGTTTCTATACTCTGTATGTATTGCAAGTCATTACCCACAATACAGTGTGTGATCAAGCTTGCTGTGCAAGTGAAACGCGTTACTGGATTAAAACCATCATCTGGTGAAAGCAAAAACACTCCGAGTGATCGCTTTATTGAACTTTGTTTGGGAAATGATGTCCGGCGCGCTCCGCCGGCTCTGAGCGATCCTCTGCACAGGGCGAGGGGAGATGGAAGGAGCTACAGTTGAGGAATATATATATATATAAATATATATATATATATATACACACATTTGTATTCACTGAAAGAAACAGAGGTTACAGGGACGTTATAGTTAGGTTCATATTTTACGCACACAAAACAGTCGAAATTCAGCAGAGATAGTTAGAGTTATCAAACAAAACTATAACTCGTGTCCTAAGATAACTATAACTTGTGCCCCCGCCATGCACAGTTTTCTCATCAATAATTTTATTGCAAATATTGCTGTGATATTATCAATGATGTCATAGAAGATGCAATGAGTGATGTAATATGTGGGGTAATTAACAGTGCATGGCGAGTGGCATATATATGTGCCCGAATCACTGCCACACATGACCTATTGCTAGGCAATGGGTGTGGTTGGACGTAGGGCCTGGCCTGGCCCTAATGGATGGCCAAATCCCCACCATGCTTAGCCAACTGATGTAACAATATAAGGGGTGTCATTTTACATAAGGCAGACTTACTGGCTTTGTCACTGAGTCAGAACACCAAAATATAAAAAATGGGCGTATTGGCTTTATCAAGGGGTCAGCAAAGTAATATAGATAGAGCTGACTTATTGGCTTTGTCAATTAATCAACACAGTAATTTTCCAATAACTATAATCCAATATATCTCCATGAATATATATAGCAATGATTAATAATAATAATCACTGTCACATAATAATGTATTTTTTGTTCGAAACATTCACAGACACGTGTTGAGTCATTCTTTAACATTCTTCAAGCAACAAAATGCTGCCATAGAATTAACCAAAGGGGTCTCTGCGTTCCAGCTGAAGAGCATGCAGCTCCAACTTGGAGTGCTTTACAAAATATGGCATGCCATACTGGGGTCATGAATTCCATTACCCAGGTGAGTGATTGCAACTTTTTGAAAAATGTCCCTAGGGGTGCTCCCTGCAGCTCCCCACAACATTTAAAATAAGCTTGGTGGTGCCCCTGCCCCTTCTAGGGGCACCACCAGCATAAAAAAAGCCCCGGTGGGCTTTTTGGGGTGCTCCCCAGCAGGAGTAGTGAATGTGAAATGAGAGACTACTCCGCTCATTTCACAATCACGGCCTCTGCACGGCCACTGGAACCCGATCCCTTGGGTCCAATAACTATTTTTATTGGGGAGAGGGGCGTGCGGCCCACTCCCTCAGCCTCCAGGAGGTCCCTGGGACCCCATTCCCCAGGGTTTTAATGGGGAGTGGAGTGTGCAGCCCCCCTCTCCGAGACTTCTGAAGGCCCGGGGGACCCATTTCCTGGGATGGATAACTTTTTTAATTGGGAGGCGGTGTGTGGCCCACCTTCTTGAGCCTTCTGAAGGGCCCGAGGACTCCATCCCCGGGGTGATACCTTTTTAATGGGGAAGGAGGCATGTACCCCCTCACCCCCCTTCCTAGGCATGCAGAAGGAGAATGGATTGCGGGGGGGAAGGAGCAGCACACTGACAATTAGCCAAAAAGGTTGTAAACAGATTCTAACATTTTGAAACAAAGTATATTAATCCTGAATAATGTACAAAATTGTTGTATTCTCAGCATGAACCTCACACAATCTAAGTCTATAGAAATAACACTTGCAGGCTTTCACCTTCCACATACAAGTTACAGGGAAATATTTCAGGTTACATTACACACTTGTTTCCAGAGACTAGCTTAAACACGGACCATTCTGCATTAAGTGCACACTACAATTTATCAAGAACTGTAAGAATACTAACATGTTATCAGAGGTTGGAGAGCTAACCCTCATAGATAAATCTGACTTGTTAGCCAATGCCACTACAAAGCCAGACCTTCGGGTTCCCCTGACCTGCCAAGTATATTTGAAGATGGCATGTGTAAGAGGTCTGAGTCCTGTGGGATTTCAAAGCTATGGGACCTCTATAATAATAATGATCAATTATGTTCCTTCTTGGAGCCTCAAGATAAGTTTGGATTGAGTAAGGAGGTTTTATAAATATCTCCAGATCTGGAATTATATAGGCAAACTGGATAAAAAACAAATATCCACTGCTAACAATCTGGTTATAGATATGGTTGATCAAGGCATTAGAATTGGGCGAATTTATGTTGCTCTAATACATGGCTTATCAGATTTCTTGGAAATCCAGAATATGCACTGGGAATCTAGATTAGGTGTAATAGGGCCAGTAGTGGAGAGTTCCATTGAGATATGTAAAGATACACTTCTGACAGCCAGCCTCAAAAGCCAAAACTTTAAAATAGGTTTTGACTTATACTATACACCTAATAAGCTGTTTAGGTGGGGCAAGAGGTTGGATTCAAAGTGTCATAGATGTGGGGCTGAAGAAGATGACATAATCCATATGTTCAGTGCCTGTCCCCAGTTATTTAAATATTTTGAAAAAATTGATGTCTTCATGGCAGTAATCCTTAAACATCAGGTTAAAATTTCTCCTAAAGCAATTCTATAAGGGGGTTAGTGAGGATCTGGGAAGGGCAAGGGGGAACGTATCTGCTCTTCATGGGAATAGCCAT
The DNA here is from genome assembly GCA_963921515.1 of Calotriton arnoldi. Taxonomy (NCBI): domain Eukaryota; kingdom Metazoa; phylum Chordata; class Amphibia; order Caudata; family Salamandridae; genus Calotriton; species Calotriton arnoldi. The sequence continues at coordinate 535,561 of CAWUFW010000868.1, read as the reverse complement.
GGCCTGAATGTGTATAGCACTTGGATGGATTTTCTCAGATCCTCCTACATTCACAGAATGAACAATATGGAAAAAGGCCTTTATGAACAAAAGGGATGAAGGGCACGGAATCGAGGACATTTGATCTGGGCCCCAGTAGCAGAGTGGATAGAGAGCATGAACAGGGTTGGGATAATTAGATTTAGTATAGGAGGGGAGATGGTGGGTGGCTAAATGGTACTCAAGGTGGCCTTGGACGAGGAAACTATGTGTGTCTTAATTTTTAATTGGATTTATTTGTCTTTTCTGTTTATACATTCCAGTGTCTGCAGAATTATGGGATTTTACTAGGTTTACATCATCGCACTCTGTAAATTCCAGGGCTTTATACGTGGTAGCTCGAGAAACATGAGTGGTAATACGTATGTCTAATCTTTGCTGATCTCACTGGCATCTGACTTGTGATATGGTAAGGTTGGGAAATGGGTGCCTATTTAGAGTGAGGCCAGGCCGTCAAAACACTGAGGTACTGTGTGCTGATACTATGTTTGCAGGGATGGTTGTTTAAAGATGAGTAGAGTGGAATGAAGCACTCAATTTCTGGAGTATTTAAGCAAGCACTTTAGTAATTATGTATTTTAGTAATATTGATACATTTTATCCAGTATGTGTTGGATTCCAGTTGGGTATTATGCTGCTATGTTATTAGTTTACTGTATGGTGTTCATTGAGATTCGTTTTGAGTAGAATGAGCTATCAGCTTGTTCAGTCTATCAATCAATCAATCAATCATGTCACTTATAAAGCGCACTACATACCCGCGCGGGTCTCAAGGCGCTGGGGGAAGAGGGGGGTGGTGCTGCTACTGATCGAAGAGCCAGGTCTTGAGGAGTCTTCTGAAGGCCAGTAGGTCTTGGGTCTGTCGGAGGTTGGTGGGGAGGGTGTTCCAGGTCTTGGCGGCGAGGTGGGAGAAGGATCTGCCGCCGGTGGTCGTTTTCCGGATGCGGGGGACTGTGGCGAGGGCGAGGCTGGTCGAGCGGCGCTGGCGGGTGGGGGTGTAGAAGCTGAGTCGTCTGTTGAGGTAGGCTGGTCCGGAGTTGTGGAGTGCTTTGTGTGCGTGGGTGAGGAGCTTGAAGGTTATCCTCTTGTTGACAGGGAGCCAGTGCAGGTCTCTCAGGTGGGGTGTGATGTGGCTGCGTCAGGGGATGTCGAGGATAAGACGTGCAGAGGCGTTCTGGATGCGTTGCAGCCGTCTCAGGAGCTTAGCCGTCGTTCCTGCGTAGAGGGCGTTTCCGTAGTCCAGCCTGCTGGTGACGAGGGCCTGGGTGACTGTTTTTCTTGTTTCGGTGGGGATCCACTTGAAGATCCTGCGGAGCATTCGGAGGATGTTGAAGCAGGATGAGGAAACGGCGTTGACCTGCTTAGTCATGGAGAGGGTGGGGTCGAGGATGACCCCTAGGTTGCGTACGTGGTCGGTGGGTGGCGGGGCTGTTCCCAGTGATGTTGGCCACCAGGAGTCGTCCCAGGCTGAAGGGTTGGAACCAAGGATGAGGACCTCCGTCTTGTCCGAGTTCAGCTTCAGGCGGCTGGTCCTCATCCATTCGGCGACGGCCTTCATTCCTTCGTGGAGGTGGGCTTTGGCGGTGTGAGGGTCTTTGGTGAGGGAGAGGATCAGCTGGGTGTCGTCGGCGTAGGAGATGATGTTGAGGTTGTGCTGTCGGGCGACGTGGGTGAGGGGTGCCATGTAGATGTTGAACAGCGTTGGGCTGAGGGAGGAGCCTTGGGGTACGCCGCAGATGATCTTGGTGGCCTTGGATCGGAAGGGGCGAGGCGGACGCTTTGTGTTCTGCCGGAAAGGAAGGATGTGGTCCAGTCCAGGGCCTTCTCTTGGATCCCGGCGTCGTGAAGGCGTGTTCGTAGTGTGTGGTGGCAGACCGTGTCGAAGGCGGCTGATAGGTCCAGGAGGATGAGGGCTGCTGTTTCTCCGTTGTCTATCAGGGTCCTGATGTCATCGGTGGCGGCGATGAGGGCGGTTTCGGTGCTGTGGTTGCCGCGGAAGCCGGACTGGGAAGGGTCCAGGATGTTGTTCTCCTCGAGGTAGCGGGTCAGTTGTTTGTTGACGATTTTCTCGGTGACCTTCGCGGGGAACGGGAGCAGAGAGATGGGTCGGAAGTTCTTGAGGTCCTTGGGGTCTGCCTTGGGTTTCTTGAGTAAGGCGGTGATCTCGGCGTGCTTCCAGCTTTCCGGGAAGGTTGCTGTCTCGAAGGAGATGTTGATTATTTTCCGGAGATGGGGCGCGATGGCTGTACTGGCTTTGTTGAAGATGTGGTGAGGGCACGGGTCTAGCGGAGTCTACTGTATCAATGCACTTTAATATTTATTCACTTTAATATTTTTAAATCTATGTATGCTGCTATCTCTGCTAATCGACTGATATTTTGGATGTAATGTTAACCCAAACCATGAAACCCCCCCCCCAAAAAAAAGCCAGATCTTAGGAACCTCATGAAAGGAAGAAAAAACTACATGTCTCAGAATTCAAAATAATGCTGCCAACAAAGGCCTGAACAGATGTACATCACACATGACATGTCGTCGCTTGGGGTATGACTAGCTTTCACACCAGGATAAACAAAGTTAACTGATTTTGTAATAGTTTTAGAGGACCGGTCAAGTTATAAAGCTGGGTCCAGGGAGAACAGCATTAAGTAATTCATATCACATGCTCAGAGCCAGCTTTTTTTGGTATTTGTGAGCTGGGCACAGTGTGCCAATTTATAGAGGGGCGCATGCAACAGTTCGCATTAAGGTCATGCAAACAGCAAGCTCCCGCTCACTTGACTGCAGTGAATCAGTTTAAAGGTCTTATAATCATCATTTTCACATGCCATTTTGTTAACCACCTGACAACATACATCAACAATCACCTCCACAACAAATATGTTGGCACCAGCTTCACAGAGCCATGCTGTGGGGGAATTCAGGTGAGTAGTGGGAGGTGCAGAGAGGTTTGTGTTCAGAGTTCAATCGCTGCTCTGAAAACACTAAAGGGGCATCCCGCAGTCTCATTTTATTCACCAGCAGCAGTGAGGGTACCAACTTTCTTTCCTTCCAGAGAACTATCCGATCTCGCGCCAGCTCTGATCTCCATGTATGTGTTCCTTTTTCTCAACATCTTAAAATAGTATTTGTTTTGAGGAGATGACTTGTATTTTGTTACTTCGGTGAGATTTGGGGTGATATTCTCTTTGTGATTTAATGTCATTAAATCCATTTATGATCAGCAACTCAGTAGTTTGAGGTGCCAATCACATGAGGCCTCTGTGATAGTTTAAAGGATTTACTGACAAAATATTGTGGTAAAAAATATTGTTGACATAACTATCATGTCAAAATATTATTTACCACAATATCCTTGCCTATACTTATAATGGTAAGTACTAAAATATCAGAAAATGTTATCGTTGACACTAATATCGTCCAAAAATAGACAAACATTTTCAATGTTTAATATAAATAGAGTTTAAAGTAGTAAAGGTTAAATATTTTATTTATATACACTTAATTTATTGTAAATTAAATATATTCCACTAATAGTTAATGCTATATATACTGACATAAACACACAAGCATATATATTTATGTTATTTATGTGTGCGTGTGTGTGTGTGTAGGTATATATATATATATATATATATATATATATATATATATATATGGAGAGAGAGAGCGCGAGAGAGCGCGAGAGAGACATAATCAAGAAAATATTTATTTTACACTTTTTTATATTTTAAATGCATTTTAATAAGAGTATACAAATATATATATATATTATATTTAATAGGATATTTGTTTTACTTTACATTCATATTTTACATATTTTACATTTATTAGTATGAAAATATATGTTTGTGTATACATATAAATATGTATATATACATATTTATAGTAATACATTTAAGATATTAATACAATTATTATGGTGTAAAATAAATATTTTTCTTAAGTATGTTACATTATACATATATATGTATTTTTTATTTTTAAAAATCCAAACACAATAAAAACTATAAAACAATTGAATGAGAAAAAATATATACATTTATGTAGATGATAAATACAATATTAAAAAATTTACAAATCCAAAAACACATTCCCTAAAAATACTGAAAATATTGAAATAAATTTTAAAATGAAAACAAACAATATAAAATCTAAAAAAATAAAGCAATTAATGCTCTAAAATCTATCTAACCAATAATATGTAAACTATTAGAGTCTAAGAATATTAAGGGCCTGATTACGATGTCCTCCGGCCCTCGGGTGCCGACCAGCTAATTACAATGCGACCGAACACCTCAAGGTGCAGGGATCAACAGGGGGAGGGCACCATAGGTGCCCCCTCGGCCCCCAACCAGAGGCTGCATGCACAAGTGGGCCCTGCTGTGGGCCCCCAAACGTGCATTCAGACATGATTTCCATGTCGGACAGGCCGGCATTGAAACCATGTCGGAAACCGTGCATCGTAATGCCAAGGGCAAAAAGGCACACCTTTTGGGATTACAAGCCGGCTCCGACTGGCTGACAGGCTCCTTGAGCCCATCAGAAGCCAGCCAGAATAACCAGCTGGTTTAGTTTTCGACCACCAGCATTATAATGCGGCGGTGGGAAAGTAAACCGAGCCGCCGATTACGATGCGGCCCGGAAGGCTCCGACCGTCGTAATCGGCCCCTAAATATACTATTCCCACTCTAGTTTATGCAACAGTAGGGATAAAGTTCTATTTACTATTGCTACTCCAGTCACTGCAAGAGTAGAGAAACAATGGACTTCGGAGGGGTAAGATTTACTATTTCCACCCCATTCTAAACAACAGTAGGGAAAGTGTTGGACTTTGGAGTGGTTAAATTTACTGTTCCCACTCCAAACAGGGCAACAATATGAAAAGTGTTGGATTTCAGCAGGGTAAAGTTTACTATTCCCACTCCAAACAGCACTACAGTAGGGAAAGTCTTAGACTTCGGAGGAGTAATATTGACTATTCTCACTCAAGTAGGGCAACAGTAGGGAAAGCATTGGATTTGAGAGAAGTAAAATATACTATTCCCAATCCAGTCTATGCAACAGTGGGGAAAGCATTGGAATTCAGAGGGTTACATTTATTATTCTCACTCCAAACAGGGCAAAAGTAGGGAATGCCTTGGAATTTGGAGGGGTAAAATGTACTATTCCCACACCAAACAGTGCAACAGTAAGGAAAGCGTCGGACTTTGGAGGGGTGACATTTACTATTCCCGCTCCAGTCTAAACAACGGTAGGGAAAGTGTTGGACTTTGGAGGGGTTAAATTTACTATTACCACTTCAAACAGGGCAACAATATGGAAAGTGTTGCGTTTCGGAGGGGTAAAATTTACTATTCCAACTCCAAACAGCACTAAGGTAGAGAAGGTTTTGGACTTCGGAGGGTTCATATTTACTATTCTCACTCCAAACAGTGCAACAGTAAGGAAAGTGTTGGACCTGGGAGGGATAACATTTACTATTTCCACTCCAGTCTGTGCAATAGTAGGGAAAACATTGGATTTCAGAAGGGTGAAATTTACTCTTCCCACTCCAAACAGCGCAACAGTTGGGAAAGTGTTGAACTGCAAATTGATTATTGTTTCTATTCCTATTTCAGTCTAAGCAAGAGTAGAGAAAGTACTTTACTTCAAACACATTACCTATATGAGTGACCATATGAATATATATAAAAAACCTCTTTATATAAAATATATTAATTAACATAAATAAAATATGCATTTAAAAACTGAAAACAAACAATTTACATATTTATTATTCTAAAAAAAATGTATTAGCAATTAATAAATGTTATTCACTTATTAATTAACTTCCCACCCCATACCCCTACAAACCTAGCAGCTGGCATTCCAAAATATAACGAAAAATAACTATTCCATAGCTTACATATTTAAAATAAATTAAATAACTAATTGTTAATTATTTTCTAACTTCCCATCCTAGACTACTAAAAACATTGCATTCCATTACTAAAATAAAATGAAAATAAATGAGTATTCCACAATTTATGTTTTTAAAATTCAATTAAATAATTAATTTACAATTGATAAGTATTAATTAATTAATTATTACTTAATTAACTTCCCACCCTATAGCATAACATACCTGGCATTCCGCGACTGGAAATATAAGTAAGATAAATCAATAATCCGTATTTTACCGAATGAAAAATCAATTGAATAATTAATTAACAATTAATGATAAATTAAGTAATTATTAGTTAATTACCTTCCCACCCTACACCTCTACAAGCCTAGTAACCCACAACTAAAATTTAAGTAAAATAAATAAGTATTCCATAAGCTTCATAACAAAAAATACAGGAAATTAATTCAAAAACAAAATTAATTGTTGATCAATTATTACTTAATTAACTCCCAACCTACCAGCCCGCAAATAACATATAACAAAAATAAATCAATATTACATAATTTACAAAATAAATAACAATCATATGATTAAATAAAATTAATTAAATACATCTTAAATAATTATTACCTAATTAACTTTCCACCCTATCCCCCCACAACCCTACACCCCACTTCAACACTATAAATTACTATTAAAAATGTAATAAAAAATTCTAAGTCACTTTAAATGACAAGCTATATTTTAATAACAATGATTAACATTTATATAAACAACAGTAACACATAAAATTAATATATCAACTAAAACACATTCAAATAATTGAAAGGCAATATTTTTAACCACTAAGGCCCTCATTACGATGGCGGTCGGTCGTTTTGGGCAAGTGACCGTACGACAATGAGTTGGCGGTCCCACCTGCCCTTAGGATAAGACGGCCGTGCAGTCTGTCGTAAAGTGCTTTTTCAACAGCGGCTTGGACTGTGGCCCAAAAAAAGTGCAGCAGCACAAGCTACAGTAGAAAAAGACACTTTGGGCACATACATGCACAGTGTGCCAGGTACCATGTACTGCCCGGCACACGGGGCAGGGTGTGTGGGGGGCACTGCATGTGCCCCCAGGGCCACGGAACGGTGGCCTACAGGGGACGGGGGCCCTGCTTGGGGACCCCAAAGTCCCTTTCTGTCTGCCTTTTCATGGCGGTGGGATAGCCATGAAAAGGAAGTTGGAAAGGGACATCCTAATCCCTACGGTGGTGCCTGCTCAGGCACTGCCTCCAGTGTAGGGATAGGAGTCCGACTGCCGCCCCTACGGGAACCTGAATCCTGTCGGAGATGGTGGTCCTACCCTCAACCTCTGCGCTCCGACCGCTGGTATTGTAATCCGGCAGTCGGACCGATGCCCAGGATGTAGGGCAGACCGCCACCGACGACGTTTGTAATGACCCCCTATATTAGTGAAAACAATCTTAAAAACCGATAATATCTAAAACAATATTACTTACCTCACAAAATGCTAATATTGTCAAAAATATTTGTGCATCACAATATTTGTGTCACGATTTTTAATTTCCAATATTTCTGTCTCCTGATATTTTTAACTCGCTATTTTGTACAAACACCAGTTTAAAGTCCTACTCAGCCATTTATCCATCTGAGTCCAAGAAACTGAGAGGGATATGTACAAGGAAGTGGCGGAGTGAGGCGTTAACCGTCATGGCTTAACGCCTCACTCCGCCACTTCTGAAACGCAAGGCTGCACCATATTTACAACAATATGGTGCAGCCTTGCATTTCCCCCTGCAATGGTGCTACACTTAGCAGTGTAGCGCCAACGCAGGCACCCTTGCACCATAGTGCAAGGGTGTCTGCGTGCAGGGGAGGATTGTTTATGTGTAGGAAGGTTTCCCTGAAATGCCTTTTGCCACTTTCATGTGTGCTGCTTAATGCAGCACACATGAATGTCAGAAAATGGCATTTTTTTTAAAGATTGTTTATGTACAGGAAGGGGGACCTTCCTGTACATGAACAATCCATGGCATTTTGCTTTTTCCATGGAAAGCAAAAACGAGGAGAAATAATGCATTTCTCCTCATTTCGCCAACTTAAGACCAGGTTTTACCTGGTCTTAATTTTGGCGCTGCCTCCTACGTACGCTGGCCTTGTACATAGGGGGCAGTGTCAAAATCAATGGAAGTTGCGGTGGAACGCCCACCGCAACACCCATTCCCCACCCCTTTCACGCTAAGCATAGCGTGAAAGGGGGCCTTATTTACAAGGCAGCGTTAAGCCACGTTAAGTGGCTTAACGCTGCCTTGTAAATAAGGCTAAGCCCCTATCGCCACCACAACGTCGATAAAATTGACGTTGTGGTGGCGATAGAGGCTTGTACATATGCCCCAGAGTGCTTTATCTGACCTGTTATTGAGTGATGGATGGTCCTTTCCTGAGCATTCATTTTACATCATTACACCCTTGGAGTATTGCAGATTTGGTTCCCTCTTATTGGGCCATTCAAGTACCAGATTAAAATAGGGTTGCTGATAAAAAAAAACTATATTGCAAAAACAAACTTAATAATGTTTAAATATTGAAATTGTGTGTAAATGTAGGTGAGGAGTGATAGGGGAATGGTGAGCCCATGACATAGCTTTCAAGTAGCCAGTTATGTGTTTTTTAGCCAAAATACATTTTTGTTTGGGGCTGAATTTTCAAAGCGATTAGGTTGTCGAAAAATATAATTGCCAATATGGTGATTACATGTTACTCAATCTGTCGCACATAAGGTTTAAAATGTAATAACTAAGCAACCCAAAAACATGGACATGTCGCACACAGGCACCTAAAAACTTGACAGCAATGTATGATGATTTTTTTTCTGTTGTAATGTAATTATATATAGGGCGTTATATGATAATTAATCTGGCCAAGTTCCGGAGTGAACTAAAAATGTGTTCTCTGTGTTTCTTTCTTCTTTTTCTCCCAAGCTCTAGGTCGTCGAACAAGGGCGTGCTATTTGCGTATCCACTGCTGAACAGCATTCTCTCCCTGTACCTATGCTTGTTTGCTCAACATGCCTTCATCTGTACACAGTTCCACTGTTTAGCCACATGGGGGGACCACAATCCCGTTTTTTTCCTAAAAGAGAGATGTACAGCTCTGCTCGGAAATCAAGGTTACTGCAGGGCAAGTCTGCTTCTTAGCACATCGGCACTTTTGCTTGACAAAAAGTCCGATTCAACCTGAAGATGTGCTGCTGGGTACATCACCTGCATTGTTGTCCCCTATGCCCCAACAGCTGCTTCAGTCAATACTGCAGCTTTGTTAAAGAAAGATCTATGCTTCATATAAACAAGAAGGCGAAGAGGGAGGTAGTGTGAAAGATGAAATAGCAGTGTAAATAAATAGTGCGCTCTTCACATTAAAACCCTGGAGTGAGTAGAGAAATTATTTATTTTGGGTATTTTAAACATCTAATAAATGGCTGCAAAATAAACCATTATAGAGGTGATGCTATAATAATAGAAATAGTGCTTTGACAGAACTGGGAGGCAAATCTTTTCTTCGAGAACTGTTTTGCAAAACCCATTCGCTTTTTAGCTTCAACATCTACTTTGATGTAGATGGGGGGGAGGATGAGGGGGGGAAGTATGACCCTATAGAAGCCAATTTTCTAGGCCCAAGGATGCTCTCAAAATACATGAAAATTCTGAAATTGTAGCTGGGAGGGAAATCACTTCGCTGCTCCGTTCCTTTGTGTGTGCAAAAGGCTGCCTTACTGGGGAGCAAGCAGGCCAACGCTCACCGCATTCGGCTGAGCCGCACATGCTAATACGCCTTACAATCTAACATTTATTCCTAACCCTTCCTGCCACCCTCGAACATTTCCCATCCCATTGTTCCTCATCCCCTTTTTCCTTGGGCTTTAAAACACCCATTATGACTTCTAATCTTCATGCATTTTCATATCTGTCCGTCCACTGTTCTCTTGATTGACTGGCCTGCCTGTCTCTGGACCGGGCCCACTTAATTGATTCCTTGCTCCATCTTTCTCCCCCTACTCCCGCTGTCCCCTCTTTTATTAATCTTTTCCCTTCAAACTGCTTGCCCCTTCGTGACAAACACCACAGTATCAGGTAACTTGTGCCAAGCCTCCTCCCTTCTGAAACTGCCAGGGAGGGTGGTGAGCCTTCCCTTTTGTTGCGCAGGGGAAAGTGACTCCGTGCGGCCGCCTGCGTCGCTGCGCGCTGCTTTCCACTCCCAACCAAGCCCACGGGATCTAAGGACGGTGCCGGCTCTTTCCCCCTGGACTCACCATAGAACACTTTCACATCATGAAAGAAGGCTGAAACTAATAAGACAGTATTTCACGGTGCAAAAACTGAACTAAGAAACAACTGGGGGGCATATCAACAAGCGGCAGCGTTAATTATTGCTGGCCGCTCTTAGCGTGAGGAATTTTATCGCCGGCTATCGCAGATAATTATCGCCATGCCAGCGCTGTATTAACAACGCATAGCGCAATGGCGATAATTATTCCAGTGATAGCGATATTTTCCATATACATCGTTGGTTTTCCAGCGATGTTCCATGGAAAACGGCGATATCCTTGGTGATAGGGCCTGTGGTCTTAGCCACACAAACCACCCCCCATGTTAGGTATGCCTTAGTCAGGAATTTAACAGACGTTAAGGGGCCTATTAGCAATAACCGGCGATAATTATCGCTAAGCGCACTTAGCGCTAGGATAATTATCGCCGGCTATCGCAGGTTTCTATCGCGGAGATAGCGTGCTATCAGCAACGCTTATCTCCAATGCGATAGAAACCCTGGAGAACAGTGTGAATATCGCTTGAAAACAAGCGATATTCACACTGTGACCAGTGTTAGCTTGGCGATAGGGCGAGGGGGATTTAGCCATGTAATCCATCTCCCATTGGATTACATGGCTAAGTCAGGTTTGGACCAGGCGTTAACAAACCAGCGCTAAACGTGTTTAGCGCTGGTTCGTTAATCACCTCCCCTGCCTCGCTAATAGGCGATAGCGACCTTAGCAACTGTTTCCAGTCGCTTTTAGGTTGGGAACGCCTACTTTGCATGCCATTAGCGATAAATATCGCTGGCATGCAAAGCGGCACCCAACCCGGTCGCTATCGCCTAGAAGCTGTCGCTAACAGCAGTTAGCGACAGCTTGCTAATAGGGCGATTGAATTATCGCCACTTTAGCGGGAAAAAGTCCCGCTAAAGCGGCGATAATCACGTTGATAATATGCCCCTAAATTCCTGCGTTAAGGCATACTTAACGTGATTTTAAATATCGCTAACCCTCGTTGTTAATATGGGGAAGCTGGGTTAGCGATATTTACCCAAGGGAGTCTGGTCAGGCACACCTCCTTTGCATCTCATTAGCGATGCGATGGGAGGCGTGCTGACAAGGGGCGCTAATGCAAGGATACACGCGCTAGCGTGCCCTTGTTGATAATGCAATAATATTATCGCCGCTTTTCGCCCGAAAACGGGCTCTAAAGTGGCGATAATATTATCGCTGCACCTTGTTAATATGCCCCTGATATGGTAGCTTTAGGATTAACAAGCACATACTTGCACAGATTAAAGTTGTATCCACTTCATTTAATTCCATCTCCCACATTTAGGGGCATATTAGCAAGGGCTGGCGATATAATTATCGCCGCTTTAGCGTCCGTTTTCGGGCGATAAGCGGCGATAATTATATCGCAATATCATCAAGGACACGCTAGCGCGTGTTTCCTTGATGTAGAGCCCGTTTTTGCACAGCCTCGCCTCGCATCGCTAATGAGATGCAAAGAAGGTGTGGCTGTGAAAACAGCACATGAAAATATCGCGAAGGCAGCTTCGCGATATTAACAGGGAGGTGCAGCGATAAAAAAAATCGTGCTACCTCGGCCTTAACGCTGGAATTTAACGTCTGTTAAATTCCAGACTAAGGCATACTAATAATGGTAGGTGGATTATGCTGATACGACCACAGGGTCGTATCAGCAATGTTATCGCTGTTTTCCATGGAACATCGCTGGAAAACCAGCGATGTTCCATGGCAAACACCGCTAGCGCTGAAATATTATCGCCATAGCGCTATGCATTGTACATATAGCGTTAACATGGCGATAATTTTCAGCGATAGCCGGCGATAATATTTCTATCGCTATGTGGGGCCAGCGATAATTATCGCTGGCCCTTGTTAATATGCCCCTTATTTTTTATTAATTCATGATTATAACTATATTTATAATAAGCATTGGCAAAGTGGCAGTGCTGCTTTGCACCGAGGTAGAAGACGTGTCTGAACTCAGGCAATCTTTGAATTAATTTTCTTAAACCATAAGAAAATTCCTTCAACGATGGCTGTTGAGGATGTGCAGGTGCTGTGGAGGTAGTTTTTAATAAAGACAGGGTGGTGGTAGGCCAGCAGGGGCTGTCGGAGGGACAGAAAACAGTATCCCATATACATTAAAATGCAAGCACCTATGTCAGCAGTGGAAGGGTACATGTCATCCATTCAAAACATAGTGAGACCGAAATGCTACTTGGGCCTTGCAAACACAAGAATGGGAAGGAAAGCCATTAAATCAGAAACAGTGAGGAGAGATCAACAAGAAACTCATCAAATCATGAGTAAGGGCAGATCCGAAGACATCCATCTCTTGTATTGTTCACAATAATTCTTCAACAACAGAACACCCAGTGGCGGCTCGCATAGGGCGTGCTGTGGGGCGGTGAGGCAGGGCGGTGAGGCGGGGCGGGGGAGGGGCAGGGTGGGGGGGTAGTAAACTCGGACATAGGACGGAACGGAGGAAAGTAAAAATTAGTATCCTCCGTTCCGTCGTATGTCTGACTCTTTTTGTGTGAGTTGCCTGTCTGTCCTACTGCTTTGTATAGATGGGTAAAGGCTCAATTCCAGCAGTGCTGTGATAATAGTATGAGAGGCTTGTATGACGGAACCACTCATGCCTTTACCATGCATGCCTTTACAATGCCGTCATTACAGTGCATGCATCTTTACCACTATGCATATACAACAAACATTTTCTTTGTAAAGGCATGCATGGTAAAGGCATTTGTAAAGTTAAAATTTAACAAGTGAGTTTAGCCCTTAACAATATATATAGGTCACAACCAGTCTGAAAGTGTTGTGTTTATATATATTTATTTATATATATTGAAACACAACGCATTTCAAGCTGGTTGCGGGGCATTCAATTGCCGGTGCTGGTGGTGGAAGCTGACAGAGACTCCTGTAATATACATATAAATAAATACAGATATATATACACACATGTATATGTATGTGTGGGTATATATATATATATGCAGATCACTGCATCTGCACTTACAGCGGGAGGCACAAAATTCCGACATGGATTATTGCAGGTATGGCGCAATTGGAAGCCGTGGAGGATGGGCCAATATTGTACACCAATCAGTGAAGATCTACTTAGATTTAGTTCTAGCCTCCAGGTGTAACATCTTTTGAAGTGAAGCGGCCACTGAGGAAAGCCGCGAGGCTGAAACGCGTCTGCCCAGCGTTTCACGAAGACAGAAAGACTTTGTCCTGAGCCTGAATTGCAATTAAACTTCAACTTTCACCACCGAGCAAGTGTCGGACCCATTCTTTTGAGTGGGATTGGATTATATATATATATATATATATATATATATATATATATATATATATATATATATATTTTGCTTCAAGCCTCTGTAACGAACGCCCTGCAATCCACACTGCATTCCAAGGGCAGGCAGAAGAACGGCACAACAGAATCCTTTGCGACGAGGTATATATATATATATTGTTAGAAATAGGGGTCTCTAGTTGCCAACGGTTTGCACCTTTGTCCAAGTAGTGACCCTTCTTCCTAGTCAGGGTAAGGGGGATACACGTCTAAAATAACCCCTGCTCACCCCCTTGGTAGCTTGGTACAAGTAGACAGGCTTATCTCAGAGGCAGTGTGTAAAGCATTTGTGCACACATACAGCAATACAGTGAAAACACTACAGATGAACACCACACCAGTTTAGAAAAATAAGCAATCTTTATCTAAACCTAACAAGACAAAAATCCACAATACAGTAATAGAAATGTGACTTTCAAATGGTAAAAATAGTTCTGTTTAAAGCAAATTGCAGAAGCAGCACTTTTCACACAAAGTTGCAGAGGTGATGCGTCGGTTCCTTATGCCTAGGGGAGGTGATGCGTCGGTTCCTTACTTCAGGGGAGGTGATGCGTCAGTGCCTTACTGCTACGCAGGGGCGGTGGTGCATTGGTTCCTTACTGTGCGGGGAGGTGATGCGTTGGTTTCTTACTGTGCGGGGAGGTGATGCGTCAGTTTCTTACTGCGACCCCGGTGTTCTTGCTGGCGTGGCACCCAGATGCGATGCGTAAGGATCAGGGATGTGTCGGTTCTCGATGCGGCGGTGGCAACGGCGCTTGCGTTGGTTTCTTCGGCCGCGGTCCCACGATGCATAGGTTCTTGCAGCTGCACAGCAGGGCCTGCGCCGGAATCGGTGTGGTGATCTCGGCCTTTGTAGCTCGGTGCACTCGATGCAGCATGCAGTGAGTTCTCGAGCTGCAGGCAGGTGCTGCATCGGTTTCTTCTGCGATGCATCGGAAACAGGTACGGATGCATTGCGCTTCTCCTAGTTGCGTTACTTTTTTAGCTCCCAGTGGCAAACAGCCTCCAGAGGTCCAAAACAGAAGAAGGCACCTCTTAACAGGTCAGAACTCCCAACAAGGAAGTTCATGGGAGCTGGTGGTGAAGTCTTTGTGTCCCTGAGACTTCAGAATAGGAGGCAAGCTCTATTTCAAGCCCTTGGAGATCTTCCTCAAGCAGGGGACACACACACAGCAAAGTCCTTGTCCTTTCCCTGGTAGAAACAGCCACTGCAGGCCAACCTCAGACAGCAAACAGGAAAGGGGCAGTACTCCTCCTCAGTTTCTCCAGCTCTTCTCCTTGCCAAAAGTTCCTCTTGATTCCCAGAAGTGATCTAAAAGTCTGGGGTCTGGGCACCTCTTTTAATAATACAAAATCCTTTGTTCTCTGTGACAGAGAAGCTCTTTGCCCAGCCAAAACCAGTTCTGTCCTCTCTCGTGCAGCTTCCTGGCAGGAGGTGGAGACAGCATTCTCAAAGGCAGACCAGGCCCATTCAGGTGTGATAGAGATCTCCTCCCCCTACTCTGAATGCAGCCCAGGTCTATTCAGCCCAGCCCTGACTCATCCAGGAAAGGCAGGACACACATCAACCCCTCCCTCCCCCAGTGGCTGTCTGAGAGAATGCACATCCCTAGCCCCTGTCACTCCAAAGCCAGACAGTCAATACACAAACTAGCAGAGGCACACAGGATGGCTAAGCAAGAAAATACCTACTTTCTAAAAGTAGTATTTTCAAAAACAGAATATAAAAATCATCCTTACTAAAATATGAATCTTTATATTCGGAGTTCAGGCATACTAAACTTTACTTTCCTATCTTGTCCCAATGGGAAGTTATATTTATAAGATGTTATAAATGATCTCCCATTCTATCCTATGGGACAGATCGCCTTTCAATAGTGAAAAACTAAATTGGCAGTATTTCACAATCAGGACATGCCACACACATCAGGGCATGTCCTACCTTTCACATGCACTGCACCCTGCCCACAGGGGTACCTTGGGCCTACCTTAGGGGTGACTCACATGTAAGAAAAGGGAAGGTTAGGGCTTGGCAAGTGGGTGCACTTGCCAGGTTGACATGGCAGTGCCAAACTGCTCACAGACACTGCAGTGGCAGGTCTGAGTTACATTTACAGGCTGCTTATGCGGCTAGCAGTGCTGCAGGCCCACTAGCAGCATTTGGTTTACAGGTTATGGGCACACACAGTGCACTGTACTGGGACTTAACCGTTAATCAAATAGGCCAATTATGGAAACACCAATCCATAACAATAATTTACAGGGAGAGCATATGCACTTTAGCACTGATCGGCAGTGGTAAAGTGCCCCAGAGTCATAAAACCAACAAACACAGGGTCCAAAACAGGAAGCCAAAAAGCAAAAAGTCTCGGGATAAACCCGCTGAAAAAGCCAGAACTAACATATGTATATATGTGTGTATTCACACAAAAAAAACAAAGGTTACAGGGAAGTTGTAGTTAGGAAATAGAATTAAAGAAAACCTTAGAAACTCACTGAAAAAAACAAAGGTTACAGGGACGTTATAGTTGGACTCAGATTTCACTCGTACAAAACCACTGAAATTCTACCGTTATAGTAACCTGAGCTAACTATAACTTATCCCCTGCAATGCACTGCTTATTACCTCACATATTACATCACTCATGACATGGTCAGTGACATCACTTATGACATCTCAAATGACATCACGGATGACATCAAGTGAGTGTAAGTGTTTTAGAGTTTATGGGTGTTAAACATATATAGTAACCTACTACAAAAGTTAAATTAGTATACTAGGTGCACTTCTACTGAGCGATACTACTTCTAACATATATTATGTGAGTGGCTGTGTGACTGTATCCTTGTGTGTATGGGTGTGTAAGTGGCTGTATGGGAGTATAAGTGGATATGTGAGTAGATGTGTGGGTGAGTGAGATGCTGAATGAGTGGCTGTATTGGTGACTGAGTGGGTGTGTCAGTGGCTGTGAGTGGGTTTCTGAATGGTTGTATGAGTGAGTGACTCGGTGTGTAAGTGGCTGTATAGGTGAGTGAGTGGCTGTATGAGTGGGTGTTTGGTTAAATGAGTTTTGTGTGAGTGACTGCATTGGAGAGTAAGTTTCTGTGTGAATGGCTGTATGGGTGAGTGAGCAGACGTGTGAGTGCTTGTATGGATATGTGAATGGGTATGTAAGTGGTTGTGTCAGTGTGTGAGTTAACTCAGATAACTATAACTGCTGAATTTCACTGGTTTTGTACGAGCGAAATCTGAGCCCAACTATAACATCCCTGTAACCTTTGTTTTTTTCAGTGAATTTCTAAGGTTTTTTTTATTCTTCTCCTAACTATAACATCTCTGTAACCTTTGTTTTATTCAGTGAATTTCTAAATTTTTTAAAATTCTATTACCTAACTATATAGTCCCTGTAACCTTTGTTTTTTAAGTGAATTTGTAAGGCTTTTTAATTGTATTTCCTAACTGTAACCAATAACATTTGACACTTAGGTGCTCATTACGATATTGGGCGAAGACTCAACTCGGAATCAGGACCAACCGACTTGCGGTCGGTGGTTCCGACCGCCAGATTACGATGCGACCGAAAACTGTTTGGTTGGAGTCCCATTGTTCCCTATGGGAAATCGTGTTTCGCCCCAACCGGCCATAACACAGGCTCCTATGGGGAAATGGGGTGTTTGCGGAAAACCCTGCATCTGGTCGCAGGCATCCCATGGTGCCTGCCACACAGTGAAGGGTTTTATAGGGGGGTCCCATAGGTTAGCCCTCGGCCATCAACCATAGGCCACAGGGCCTATGGGGCCCTGCCAGGGACCCCCAAATTCACTTTCTGACAGCCTTTTCGTGTTGGACAGGCTGACATGGAAAGTCTGTTGGAAATCGACATCGTAATCCCGAGGGCGGAAACGCTGTCCATAGGGGTGTACGATGCGGTTCCGACCAACAGGTATATTCCACGAGTCGCTCAAAACCAATTCGGAATGATCGTGCAGTTTATGTTCCAACCGCGAACATCGTATTCGGGTGGTCGGAATGTAAACCAACCGAGTCAGTCGGAAGGGCTCCGACGCGGTCGAGGAGATTCCGACTGTCGGGAAGAGGCTTTCCGCCTGACATTATAATGAGCCCCTAAGTGTGTGAGTGAGTGTGTGAGTGTCTTATTGGGTGTATGAGCATCTGAGTAGGTTTGTAAGTGGGTGTGAGAGAGAATGAGTAGGGCTTTAAGTGAGTATATGAGTGTTTGAGTGAGTCTGTGAGTGGGTGTGTAAGTCTCTGATAGTGGTGGGCAGTAAACTCTGATCCGCTAGCGGAGTTTGCAGAGTTTTGCCACTCCATGCTCTGCTTGAAATGAAAAGTGCGGCAAAAACTCTGCCAACCACCGGCGGAGCGCGGTTTACTGGTGTGCTCACACCTAGACCTCATCCCCCAACCAGTAGTGCGCCAGGAGGCCCCTTTCAAGAGTGGTTGAGAAAGGGGGTGGGGCCTCCGATGAGGTCTGAGCAATCCCGCTGTGTGGGACTTACTTGTGGCAACAATAGGGGTTCTTGTCCCCCAACAACCCTCAGCAGCCAAGGGGAATTCATCGCCCAACCAGTAGTTCACCAGGAGGACCCTTTGCAGAGTGGTTGAGAAAGGGGGCAGGGCTTCTGATGAGGTCTGAGCAATCCCACTGTGATGGGACATACTTGTGGCAACAATAGGGCTACTTGGACCCCATCGACCCTCAGCAGCCAAGGGGACTTAATCTCCCAACCAGTAGTCTGCCAGGAGGCCCCGTTGCAGAGTCCTTGAGAAAGTGGGCGGGGCCTCCAATGTGGTCTCAGCAATCCTGCTGTGGGGGACTTACTTGTGGCAACAATAGGGGTTCTTAGTTAACAACGACCCTCAGCAGCCAAGGGGACTTAATGCCCCTACTAGTAGTGCACCAGGAGCCCCCTTTGCAGAGTGGTGGAGAAAGGGAGCAGGCTTCCGACAGGTCTCAGCAATCCCACTGTGTGCGACTTATTGGAGGTAATGGGAGAGGTTCTTGGTCCCCAAGGACCCTCAGCATCCAAGGGAACTTCATCCCCTAACCACTTGTGTACCAGGAGGCGCGTTTGTCTAGTGGTGGAGAAAGGGGGCGGGGCCTCAAATGAGCTCTCAGCAATCTTGCTGTGTGGGACTTACTGGAGGTAACAGGAGGGGTTCTTGGCCCCAAAGGACCCTCAGCATCACAGCAGCTTCATCCTCCAACTAGTAATGTGCCTGGAGGTGCATTTGCAGAGTGGTGGACAAAGGGGTCAGGGCCTCTGATGAACTCCATCAGGATTTGCAGTTCTATAGGGGACAGGGTCTAGCTGAGCACCTTGGGGGATCCACAGATTCCTGCGCGTTGAGTAAAAACTTTATAGGACAATTTATTGGCCTTTATAGGTCCCTCTGGGACCCTTCCAACACACCCATGGGGTAAGGGTGCCTCTACCCTGACCCCTTTATTTACTTTGCACAGACATTTTCAGCCGCGGGGACCGTTTCCCAACATACAAAATGGGGGCCGCGACTTTTCTGGGAAGGTGCGGCCAGTCAATCAGGATTTTGTTTGGCGCGTGAATTTGCGGATTCCCAGCAGGTGTATCCAGAGAGGATCCGCGTCCCTATATATCCAAATTAGTTTTTTGGTTGTTTTCTCTAAAACTACTTAAAGAACTTACATAAAATCACAAAAACTGTGATCTGTGGAACAAAATCTACCTTTTGTGCCAAATTTAGTGTAATTCCACCCAGCAGTTTGGGCTGTGGTCATGTATATATCTCTATCTCCAAAGGTGCCCTGAGTTGAGGACGCACTCGGTCGCAGACTGATTTCTCCAAATCCTTTATTCAAATAAAACCAGCATTTTTAGTCCGGTTCTTTTTATTTCCCTGATGTGTTTCGCAGCGCCTGGCTCCTTACTCATAGGAGTTCATTGTCTTTCACAGATATGCTCGTTAGTACCATTAGCTGCATGCTACCTGCTTTTATGGACCTCCAGTGGACCTCTCCGGTGAGTTTAATTTTCCAGTGCATGCTGGTACTTGTGGTGTTTTCTTGAGCCCATTATCACCCTCCAGTGGGTTCTGTGAAATTCCAATGTTTATTTCGTTTTTCCATTTGTGCACAGCCCTCCAGTGGGCCTCAGATTGAAAATAACCCGGTTTTCATTTAATTGTCTGTTACGCCGCCTCGAGGCTCAGCACAGTTCTAAACCCTTTCAGCCCCATATTCAATTTGCTTGGTGGTGCGATCCTCTACGGCCAGACTGCCGTAATATATGTCTCCAAAGGTGCCCTGAATTGAGGACGCACTCGGTCGCAGACTGATTTCTCCAAATCCTTTATTCAAATAAAACCAGCATTTTCAGTCCGATTCTTTTCATTTCCCTGCTGCGTTTCGGAGCGCCTGGCTCCTTACTCATAGGCGTTCATTGTCTTATCTGTGAAAGACAGCCCCGGGGACCACCACCTCCCCTGGGCTTTCCTCATAATGTGCGGGAGGGCAAGCGGCCCCCACACTGCCCCGGGGACCACCACCTCCCCGGGGCTTTGTTTTAATATGGGCAGGGGGGCCTTGCGGGCCCCCCCAAGCCCCGGGGACTGCCACCTTTCGGGGCTTTCCTCATAATGTGCAGGGGCATGCGGCCCCACCACAGCCCCGGGGACCACCACCTCTCTGGGGCTTTCCTCATAATGTGTGGGGGCATGCGGCCCCCCCGCAGCCCCGGGGACCACCACCTCCCCGGGGCTTTTTTTTAATAGGGGCGGGGGGCCTCGCGTGCCCCCCGCAGCCCCTGGGACCGCCACCTCCCCGGGGCTCCATTTTAATTTAGAAAAGTGTGGGGAGGGGCTTCTGCCCCTCCCCACACTGCCCCAGGGACCACCACCTCCCCGGGGCTTTAAATATGCTAATATGGGGGTCCGTCATGGACCCCCGGCCCCGGGGACCACCACCTCCCCGGGGCTATGCAAATGAAGGGAGGGGGCCGTGCAGCCCCCCTCCTGGAGCCCTTGATGGCCCATAGCAAACTCTGCTTTGTTTTTTGGAAGCGAGAGCAGGAAACCTGCTCTCGCTTCCAAAAAGCGAAGCAGAATTGCTTTTGGGCAAGGGGAGCTGCATGTTAGCAGCTCTCCTTGCCCAAAAGCAATGCCGGCTCCTGCAGGAGGCGGGGAGCTGGCTGGGACCGTGGGGGCATTGGGGCTCCCCCCACAGTCCCCAACATGAGGCCAGGCCCCGGGGGATGGGGTCCCCGAGGCCAGAAGTGGCCAAGGGAAGGGGGGCCATGCGGCCCCCCTTCCTAATTAAAAAAAAAAGAAAATATTTTTTTTTTAAAAAGACCGAGGCACAGCCCCGGGGGATGGGGTCCCCGGGCCATAATTGGCCTCTGGAGGAGGGCCACGTGGCCCCCCTCCAAAAAACAACAAATAAACAACAAGGCTGGCCAGGCCCCGGCGGATGGGGTCCCCGGGGCCATAATTGGCCTCAGGAGGAGGGCCACGCGGCCCCCCTCCCAAAATTGTGTAAAAATTAGTAAAGGCTGGGCAGGCCCCGGGGGATGTGGTCCCCGGGGCCAGACGTGGCCCAGGGAAGGAGGGCCACGCGGCCCCCCTCCAATAAAATAAAAAAAGAAAAAAGAAACCGGCAACTCGTCGGAGGCCCCGCCCCCTCCCTGCATGACTCTGCAAATGCGCCCCCTGGCGCGTTCTAAGTTGGGGGATTAAGTCCCCTTCATTCCTGAGGGTCCCTGGGGGCCAACTAGCCCACCAGGTACCTCCAGTAAGCCCCACACAGTGGGATTGCTGAGAGGTGGTCCAAGGCCAAGCCCCTTTTTACACCCCTCTGCAAACGCGCCTCTTGGCCCATTGCTGGTGGGGTGATGAGGTCCTCTTGTGTCCTGAGGACCTCAGGACACAAGTGGACTTCATCCCGCGGGCAGCAGTGCGCCAGGCGGCGAGTTTGCAGAGTGGTGTAAAAAGGGGGCGTGGCCTCAGACCACTCTCAGAAATCCAGCTGTATGGGGCTTACTGGAGGTAACAGGAGGGCTAGTTGCCCCCCAGAGACCCTCAGGAATGAAGGGGACTGAATACCCCAACTTAGAACGCCAGGAGGTGCGTTTGCAGAGTGGTGGGGAAAGGGGGCGCAGCCTTTGTCCACCTCTCAGCAATCCCACTGTGTGGGGCTTACTGGAGGTAAGAGGTAGGCTAGTTGGCCCCTAAAGGACCCCCAGCAGCGAAGGGGACTTCAATCCCCATCCAAGAGCGCGCCAGGGAGACCATTTGCAGAGTGGTTGGCAAAGGGGGCGTGGCCTGCTATGAGAACTTAGCAATCCTGCTGTGTGGGACTTACTGGAGGTAATAGGAGGGGTAGTTGGCCCCCAAGGATGTCCTTGGGGGCCAACTACCCCTCTTGTTACCTCCAGTAAGTCCCACACAGTGGGATTGCTAAGACTTCTTCGGAGGCCATGCCCCCCTTTCTCCACCACTCTGCAAACGCACCTCCTGGCAGACTACGGGATGGGGGATGAAGTCCAATTTACTCCTGAGGGACTTTGGGGGCCAAGAAGCCCTCCTGGTACCTCCTGTAAGTCCTACGCAGCGGAATTCCTGAGTGCTGGTCGGAGGCCAAGCACCCTTTCTCCACCACTCTGCAAATGCGACTACTAGTTAAAGAAGGGTTTGCAATGTAATAAGTTTCGCATTTGCGAGTAATAGAGCTATTGGCATTGTAAATGTAAAAGTTTTTTACTAATGTTTTTTGGAGTGGATGTACGTTGTGTGTAGTGGAATTATGTGCTATGTTGTGCAGTGAAATTATGTGGATAGAAAGTATGTGGTATTTAGTGTATAGGAATTATGTAGAGTGGGATTATGTGTTATGGAGCGTAATTATGTGGTATGGCAGTCTGTGTTGTGGAGTGGTAACTTTAGGTTCAGTCTTCCTCGTTTCCATAGAAGCTCAACTATGAACTCAGTGAGACAAAAAAAGAAGGAATCACTGAGGAGCACTTGTGGACCTAGTCAGAGGTATGAGCAGGGCCACTGGAATTATGCGACTGTTTGGCTGCACCGACTTTCGCACAATTATACATTTTTTGCATTAGCCACATAATTCATCATCTGCTCCCTAATCTGCAGATTTGAACAAAAAAAGCCTTGTTTCTAGCTCAAACGGCTCAAACTTTACCAAAAATGCAGCGACAAGTGTTACAGCGTGGTGGAAGGCCCTTTGCAAACCTAGAATGGTCACCTGTTACTTATTGCTAAATGTGGGTGTTAAATTGGTATTAATGGTGTGCAAGCCACTCTTGCTTCCTTCTGCGCCTCTCTTGCATCTTTCTGCATTTCTGTTCCTTCTTTCTGCACATTTCTTTCTTTTTCTACACTTCTCTTGCCTCTTTCTAAAAATCTCTTCTACTTTCTGCACCTCTCTTCCCTCTTTCATCACGTCTGTTGTCTCTTTCTGCACCTCATTTGCTACTTTCTGTACCCCTCTTGCCTCTTTCTGTACCCTTCTTCCCTCTTTCTGCACCTCTCTTGCCTTTCTCTGTACCCCTCTTATGTCTTTCTGCACCCTATTTGCCTCTTTCTGCACCTCTGTTCCTTCTTTTGCACTTCTTTTGTTTCTTTCTGCACCCCTCTTGCCTCTCTGCCCACCCCTCTTCCCTCTTTCTGCACTTCTGTTGCTTCTTTCTGCACTTATCTTGCTTCTTTCTGCACCTCACTTGCCTCTTTCTGCACCTCTATTGCCTCTTTCTGCAGTTCTCTTGCTTCTTTCTGCACCTCTCCTGCCTCTTTCTATACCTCACTTGCTTCTTTCTGCACCTCAATTGCTTCTTTCTGCACCCCTTTTGCCTGTTTCTGCATCCCTCTTCCCTATTTGTGCAACTCTCTTGCCTCTTTCTACACCTCTCTTTCCTCTATCTGCACCACTCTTGTCTCTTTCTGTACCTCTGTTCCTTCTTTCTTCACCTGTCTTGTCTCTTTCTGCACCCTTCGTGCCTCTTTCAGCACCTCTGTTTCTTCTTTCTGCAGTTCTCTTCCTCTTTCTGCACCCCTTCTGCCTCTTTCTGTACCCCTCTTGCCTCTTTGTGCACCTCACCTACCCCTTTCTGCACCCCTCTTGCCTCTTTTTCCACCTCTGTTGGTTCTTTCTGCACCTCTTTTGCTTCGTTCTGCACTTCATTTGCCTCTTTCTGTACCCCTCTTGCCTCTTTCTGCACCTCTGTTGGTTCTTTCTGCAATGCTCTGGCTTCTTCCTGCACCTCTGTTCCAAATGTCTGCATTCCTCTTGCCTTTTTCTGCACCCCTCTTCCCTCTTTCTGCACCTCTCTTGCCTCAGTCTGCCCACCTGTTCCCTCTTTCTGCACCCCTTTTGCCTGTTTCTGCAACTCTCTTGCCTCTTTCTGCAGTTCTCTTGCTTCCTTCTGCACCTCACTTGCCTCTTTTTGCACCTCTGTTGGTTCTTTTGTGCTGCTCTTGCTTCTTTCTGCAGCTCTCTTGCACATTTCTGCACCCCTCTTGACTCTTTCTGCACCCCTTTTGCCTGTTTCTGCACCTCTCTTGCCTCTGTCTGCACCTGAGTTCCCTCTTTCTGTACCTCTTTTGCCTGTTTCTGCAAGTCTCTTGCCTCTTTCTGCAGTTCTCTTGCCTCCTTCTGCACCTCTGTTGCTTCTTTCTGCATTTCTCTTGCCTCTTTCTGCACCCCTGTTGCTTCATTCTGCATTTTCCATCCTTCTTTCTGCACCTGTCTTGCTTCTTTCTGCACCCCTGTTGTCTCTTTCTGCACTCGTCTTCCCTCTTTCTGTACCTTTCTTGCCTGTTTCTGCATCTCACGTGCCTCTTTCTGCACTTTTCTTGCTTCTTTCTACACCTCTGTTGCTTCTTCCAGCAATTCTCTTGACTCTTTCTGCACTTCTCTTGCCTGTTTCTGCACCTCTCTTGCCTCTTTCTGCACTTCTCTTGCCTCTTTCTGCACCTCACTTGATTCTTTCTGCACTTCTCTTGCCTCTTTCTGTACTCCTGTTGCTTCATTCTGCACTTTCCATGCTTCTTTCTGCACCTGCCTTGCTTCTTTCTGCACCCCTGCTGTCTCTGTATTTACCTTTCTTGCCTTTTTCTGCATCTCACTTGCCTCTTTCTGCACTTTTCTTGCTTCTTTCTGTGAGAAGTTTGCCTGGCATATGCTGTCCACTAATTATAGTGGGCACCTTGCACCAGTCCAAACAACCCCTTATTGGAGATAGGTTAAAGACAACCTTATTGAAAGCTATCCTAGTGGTAGCTATGGAGAGCAGCCTTCAGGCTAAGTCTTGAAGGAATGTAAAGCAGCTTGTTTTACCAGTCTATAATCTCTTGAGTGATCAAATGAAAGAGCACCACACCAGGTATATATTCAAAATATATGTATTTATTGCTAAACACACCCCTCTAGTCTCTTTATGAGGCTAGAGTTCGAAGTACATAAGTTATAAGTTATTAAATCACAGTAATAGCACAAATACACGTTTGGGCCCTAGGGGCGTACCAAACCATATACCAATAAAGTGGTATGCGAACCACGACTGAACTAGACACTAAGCCTAGAGCCTCTAGAAGTGCTTGGACCACAAGGAACCACCCAAGGTAGTGACACAGGGGACCCACGGGAGACGCGTGCAGTGTAAATACACAACCGCGATACGCCGTTAACTTCTATGGAGAAAGTCGGGATCGGGAAAATAGAGAAAAGGGACACTTAAAAGAGGACTAGGACAAAACCCTTTGAGATCTAGGACTTTGAAGAGTCTCTACCCACGGGAGCACCGGAGTACTCGTGTTACCTCACCCAGGGAAGCCGGGTGCATAGGTGCCTTTCGGGGTCGGGTTTCGTCGTCGATTCGAATGGCGATCTGCTGCAAAGTGCTGCTGGCGGCCAAGAGAAAAGTGTCCGGGTGGATCCAAGAGTGGATCGGAGTTCTGAAGAACCTGAAAGCAGAGGGGACAGAGTCTGGGTCACTAGCCAGTGACCAGGAAGGTGATGGACAGATGCCCACCAATGTCGAGTGCTTCAGGTGCGTTGACGGTCGTCTTGACTCTTCAGCCACGAGGTCCAGGAGGCGTTGTCGGCGACCAGGAGCAGGATTCGGGCTGGTACACGATGTCTGTCGAGTGCTGAGGTGTCGGCGACCGGATTGAATCCAACAAGCCTTGGCAACGGCAAGTCTCAGTGAAGATGTAGATCGTCGATGGTGCAGACCAGCAAGGTCTGTGGAACTCACCCAGCAAGGGTAAGTGAGGGCAGGCCTGGAGCAACCAGGATGCCAAGTAAGAAAAGGATTGGCCTTCGTTAAGGGCTACTAGCCAATAGGCTAGCGACCGCGAAGGAGCCTCGTGACGCCGCACGTGGATCTGGCTTACAGGACAGTCGTGGAGTGGGGGCCAGTGATCTTCGGTGCAGGTGGTGCTGGAAGCTAGGGCTACTCGGAGCCCAAAGCACGACTTCTTGGGAGACCCAGAAGATGATGCACTTGCAAATGTGCTTGGTGTCCAGGGGTCACGGTCTCAAGTCACCCACGATAGCCACGGGCCTCAGCTTTGCTGGGGACTCAGGGTAGCCTCGGGGAAGTCTTAGAATCCACCTCTGGTGATGCGATGACTTCGGCGTCCGACGGGAGCTTCAGAAATGCGAACCGGACAGATGCTTCTTTGGTGCCTGCCAAGCAGGGGAGTCACTCCTTGACCCCAAGGGAGATTCTTCAGTCCTCTAATCTTGTCGTAGAGCGTCGAAGGCCCAGGATTCAGTTTCAGAGTTTCGTCCAGGTATAATCTAAAGTCCTAAGGACTGGGTTCCTACCTTTATTCTAAAAATAGGGGGTGGACTACTCTGTGGCCCCACCTATGGGTGGGTCAGGGCAGAGGGGTGGCTACACCCTTTCCCTTTGTCCAGTTCGCGCCAAAGCAGGGGCTGCAAGCCCCTGATCCGGTTTGAACTGGGGTATGCACAGGGACACCAAATGTGCCCCCAGTGCAGGACTTCAAAGCACCCGAAAGTGCTCCCGCCCAGCCCCAATACACATTATCCTGTCTGGGGAGGTGGTCACACCTCCCTGGGACAGGAAACCTATTGTCCAGGCCTCCCCTGCTGGAGTTTCGTCCAGCAGCAGGAGGCCAGACTCGTGTCTGTGGCAGCAGCATCCATTTTGTGATGCCAGGGCTCTGGAAAGAAGTTACCGGACTCGTCAGATTTAACATGTCTTTCCCTCTAGAAGGGTGGAATGCTACCCCCGCCACCAGGATTGGCGGGGGGTAGTATTCCAAGATGTTTGACACCAAACACGACATGTTTAGGTGCAGCCATTCCAAAGTTAGCATTTTACCGCGAGGATATAATGCGCTTAAGAGTATATGGTCAGGCTGCACTACAAACAGCATCAGAGATGGTCTCCGAACGCTGCAGAGGGGCCCTGCTCATGCAGGGGCACCCTCTCACATAGGAACCACGCACTCTGCCTTTAGGATTGATAAGGCCTGCCTTAGGAGTGACTTATAGGTTTATATGTGTGTATGTATTTCGTGATATAGGTAACCTATATCACAGTAAGGGGTGCATGCACCACCTTACCCAGGCTGCAGTAGCAGACCTGTGGTGTCAGTTTGGATGGCCTTCCAGGGGTGGCATAATACATGCTGCAGCCCCTGGCAGGCCTCTGAGGTACCTATGCCCTTGGTACATAGTATACCATATACTAGGGACTTATAAGGGCACTCCAGATCCCAATCAGTGATGTGCCTAAGGCACATGGAAACCATTTTAGAGAGGAAGCAGCTAGGCTGGGGTTCTGATTAGCAGGGCCCCAGCCAGACTAATGTCGAAAAACAGTGAAGCATCAGCAAAAAGTGGGGGTACCCATGTGAAGCAGATCCTACTCTCCTACACAACCCCCCCAAACGTAGGGACATTAAACTAACCTTGCCCAGTTAAGTCTTCATGTTCTAAGTGGAAATACCTAGAGAGTCCATCTGCATTCGCATGGTTACTCCCAGGCCTATGTTCCACTGTAAAGTCCATCCCCTGTAGGGAAATGGACCACCTTAGCAGTTTGGGGTTTTCACCCTTCATTTGTTTTAGCCATAAGAGGGGCTTATGGTCTGTCTGAACCAGGAAGTGTGTACCAAACAAGTATGGCCTCAACTTCTTCAGAGCCCAGACCACAGCAAAGGCCTCCCTCTCTATGGCTGACCAACGTTTCTCTCTAGGGGTCAGCCTTCTGCTAATAAAAGCTACTGGCTGATCCTGACCTTCTTCATTCAATTGTGACAGTACAGCCCCTACCCCCAATTCAGATGCATCAGTTTGAACAATGAACTTCTTGGAGTAATCAGGACTCTGCAGAATTGGAGCAGTGCACATGGCCTGCTTGAGGTCATCAAATGCCTTTTGACAGCTAACTGTCCACTGAACCTTTTTGGGCATTTTCTTAGAAGTTAAGTCATTCAGGGGTGTCACTATTGATCCATACCCCTTGACAAATCTCCTATAGTACCCAGTCAGGCCTAAGAAGGCTCTCACCTGAGTCTGGGTAGTGGGAGCAGTCCAGTCCATGATGGTCTGGATCTTGCTCTGCAAAGGTTGAACCTGGCCTCCACCCACAAGGTGGCCCAGGTACACAACCTGACTCTGCCCTATCTGGCACTTAGTGGCCTTGATAGTCAGGCCTGCCTTTGCAGGGCCTGTAAAACATTCCTGAGGTGGACCAGGTGATCCTCCCAGGTGGAGCTAAAGACAGCAATATCATCTAGATAAGCTGCACTATAGGCTTCCAGTCCTGTGAGAACTGTATTCACCAACCTCTGGAAAGTGGCAGGTGCATTCTTCAGACCAAAGGGCATTACCACAAATTGATAATGCCCACTAGGGGTTGAGAATGCTGTCTTGGGCTTTGCAGTATCAGCTAGTCTGATCTGCCAGTAGCCAGCTGTTAGGTCAAATGTGCTGAGATATTTGGCAGAGGCCAAAGTATCTATGAGCTCATCTGCCCTGGGTATTGGATGGGCATCAGTCCTAGTGACTGCATTGAGACCCCTGTAGTCCACACAAAACCTCATCTCTCTTTTTCCACCACTGGTGTGAGGTTTCGGTACAAGGACTACTGGACTAGCCCAAGGGCTATCTGAGGGTTCAATAACTCCCAATTCCAACATTTTCTGGACTTCAGAATTTGATACAGTCCCTGACATGGTCAGGTTGCCTATAAATCTTGTTTTTAATAGGCAGACTGTCCCCAGTGTCCACTTCATGAGTGCACCAGGTGGTCTGACTGGGTGTCAGTGAAAACATATGTCTAAACTGATTGAGGACTTGCCTGCAATCAGCTTGTTGCTGGGTAGTGAGGCTGCCTGCCAAGGCTACACCATCAACTGACCCATCGTCAGGGTTCTGTGAGAGCAGGTCAGGGAGTGGGTCACTCTCTTCCTCCTGCCCTTCATCAGTAGCCATGAGCAAGCCCATGTCTGCCCTGTCCACATATGGTTTTAACCTGTTGACATGGAGAACCCTGTGGGGACTCCTGGGTGTTCCTAGGTCTACTAAATAAGTGACCTCACCCTTCTGCTCAACAATAGTGTGGGGTCCACTCCATTATCTTGGAGAGCTGCTGGGGCCACTGGCTCCAACACCCACACCTTCTGTCCTGGCTGGTAAACAGTCAGAACAGCTCTTTGGTCATGCCAGGCCTTCTGAAGTTCCTGGCTAGCCTCAAGGTTTTTGGTTGCCTTTTTCATGTACTCAGCCATCCTGGAGCGGAGACCAAGTACATAGTCCACTATATCTTGCTTTGGGGGCTTGAGAGGTAACTCCCATCCTTCCTTCACCAAGCACAGTGGACCCCTCACAGGGTGGCCAAACAGAAGTTCAAAAGGGCTGTAACCAACCCCCTTCTGAGGCACCTCCCTATATGCGAATAAAAGGCAGGGCAAGAGTATGTCCCATCTACGCCTAAGCTTTTCTGGGAGCCCTTTAATCATGCCCTTTAAGGTTTTGTTGAACCTCTCAACTAAACCATTGCATTGTGGGTGATAGGGTGTGGTGAACTTATAAGTCACTCCACACTCCTTCCACATTGCTTTTAAGTACCCAGACATGACGTTAGCACCCCTGTCTGATACTACCTCCTTAGGAAAGCCCACTCTTGAGAAGATTCCCAGGAGGGCCCTTGCCACCACAGGTGCTGTAGTGGTCCTGAGGGGAATAGCTTCTGGGTACCTGGTGGCATGATCCACTACCACCAGGATAAACCTGTGCCCAGAGGCTGTTTGGGGATCCATGGGACCAACAATGTCAATCCCTACCCTTTCAAAGGGCACCCCCACCACAGGTAGTGGTATCAGGGGGCCTTTGTAGTGCCACCTGCTTTGCCACTGGCTTGGCAGGTTACACAGGAGCGACAAAACTCCTTACTGTCTTCAGACATGTGGGGCCAGTGAAAGTGAGGGACAATTCTGTCCCAAGTCTTGTTCTGGCCCAGGTGACCTGCTAAGGGAATATCATGGGCTAGGGTCAATAGGAAGCCCCTGAACTTCAAAGGTATTACCAACCTCCTGGTAGCACCAGGCTTGGGGTCTCTACTCTCTGAGTACAGGAGTCCATCATCCCAATACACTGTATGGGGACCACTAGCTTTCCCAGCAGCCTCAGCAGCAGCTTGCTGTCTGAGGGGTTCAAGGGAGGGGCAGCTCTGCTGCTCCTGGCTCAGATCTGCCCTAGAAGGTCCCCCTGTCCCCAAGAACTCAACCTGGTCAGGTTCAAGTTCCTCTGGGACAGTTCCTTCTTCAGGGCTGAGATCATCCCCTCAAGGGACTGATCTTCCTCCTGAGCCAAGGGGAAGGCACTGCCTTAACCCTACTACTCCTCCTCTTGGAAGGCACTTGGTCCATTCTTCCAGAATCCAAGGCCTGTTCAGTGCTAGACATTTTGGCTTGTGACCTGGTCACAGCAAACACATCTGCAGGGATCCCCAGCATTTCTGCATGGGTCCTGAGCTCCACTTCTGCCCAAGCAGAAGTCTCTAAGTCATTGCCAAGCAAGCATTCGACTGGTAGGTTTGCACTTACCACAACCTTCTTAAGGCCAGTTACCCCTCCCCAGGAGAAGTTAACAACTGCCAGAGTATGGTCTGTTCTGACATTGCTAGCATTGGTCACTTGGTACATCTCACCAAGCATAACTTGCCCAGGAAGCACAAGGTCTTGTGTCACCATTGTGACACTTGCCCCTGTGTCCCTAAATGCCAAAGCCTCTCGTCCATTGATTAAAGGCTGTTGTCTGTACTTGCCCAGATTACTGGGACTCACAGTGGAGGTCACATCCATGCCTCCATCACAGACTAACACAGCCTGAGTCAGTTCCCTGACTAAGTCAGAGCCCAACTCAGTTCCCAGGGTGAACCCTACTAAACCCTTTGCTGGAGCACTTCCACCAACTGTACTAGGGGGAACAGGTGCCTTAGGGGCATTGGTGGATGCTGGACTGGAGTCTGTGGACTTGGTGCAATCACTGGTCCAGTGGGTCTTTTGCTTACAGACCTTGCACCATGGTTTTCTTTGGCCTTTCCCTTTGGTAGACTGTGAATCCCCACCAGAAGAAGATTTTTGGGGGCCTGATGAAGACTCTTGATCTTTACCCTTCTCCCCACCCTTGTCAGAGTTCTTAGCATCTTGCTTCTTGGTTTCCCCACCTTGGTTCTGTACCTTCTGCTTCACCCTGGTTCTGACCCATTTGTCTGCCTTCTTTCCCAATTCTTGGGGAGAGGTCAGATCAGAGTCTACCAGGTATTGATGCAACAGCTGATTTTGACAGTTATTAAGAATCTGCTCCCTCATTATCAGATTGTACAATACTGAGAAGTCACACACCTTACTGCCCATCAACCAGCCTTCCAGAGCCTTGGCAGAACAATCCAGATAGTCTACCCAGTCTTGAGTCTGTGCTTTTTGGGTGTCTCTGAACTTCAACCTGTACTGTTCAGTGGTTAGGCCAAACCCATCAATAAGAGCACTCTTCAAGACCTTGTAATTATCAGCATCCTCCTCTCTAACAGTGAGGAGCTTATCTCTACCTTTGTCAGCAAAGGAGAGCCACAAGATTGCTGCCCACTGCTCCTGAGGGACCTTCTGTACTTTACAGGCCCTCTCTAATGCAGTTATCCATTTGTGGATATCATCCCCACTCTGGTAGGGAGGGACAATCTTGCTCAGGTTCCTATGGTCATAGGACCTTTCCCTGTCTCTAGGGACATGGCTGCCACCATGGGACTCTAGTCCCAACTTTCTTCTCTCTCTAAGGAGATCTAGGGATTCCCTATCTAAAGCCAATTGCTTTTTTCTGATTTCCAGCTGAGTTTCCTCATACTGGACCAGTCTGGTTCTCCTCTCATGAGAGGATTCCCTCCTGTGAGAGGAGACAGAGCTCCCTATAGAGGTGCCAGAGTGGTTAGACTCCTGAGAAGGAGATCTAGACTTCCTGGGCACACTCTTAATCCTTCCTGGGGGACAAAGAGGGCATCATCTTGATCATCCTCATCATCATCCACAGGAGGGATTGGGTTTTCCAGGTCAGGGTCATTGTCACCCTCCTGGCCAGTTTCAGAGGGGGCTGGGGTATTGGTACCCCTGGCCTCGTCCTCTTCTTCTGCCCCACCCTCAGCTCCTACCCCTTCAGTCCCTACAGGCTTACTAAGGTCATAAGCCACCAACAACTCCTTGAGGTGTTGGGTGGTGGGGCTTTGGCCTGTCCTTATTTTTCTCAAGTTACATAAAGCTC
Source organism: Calotriton arnoldi (assembly GCA_963921515.1). Taxonomy (NCBI): domain Eukaryota; kingdom Metazoa; phylum Chordata; class Amphibia; order Caudata; family Salamandridae; genus Calotriton; species Calotriton arnoldi. Next base: position 503,112 of record CAWUFW010000868.1, on the reverse strand, counting down.
TCAATTCCAAGAATGGGAGTGTATCATACTTGGAGGGTGGAAGCTCAATGGCTTCCTGCAAGGATTCTTTGGATCCTGCCCTTAAAGACATTACTAGTGTGGTGTGGTGTATGCACTACCTACTCTAGTGTGGCCTACTAAACTCTCTTGAGTTGTAGAAAGGGTTGTGCTATCCCTTAACACACAACTCTAAGTTCAGTAGAACTTACTGTATTCTAAGCTTAAATTATATGTACCTTAGGTACCTTTAGTGGTTTTCAGTTGATCAATTCAATTGAGATTATCTGGTAAAACAATAGCAAGCTGGAATCCCACACGCTGCACACCAATGTGAGAAGTTGGCCTGGCATATGCTGTCCACTAATTATAGTGGGCACCTTGCACCAGTCCAAACAACCCCTTATTGGAGATAGGTTAAAGACAACCTTATTGAAAGCTATCCTAGTGGTAGCTATGGAGAGCAGCCTTCAGGCTAAGTCTTGAAGGAATGTAAAGCAGCTTGTTTTACCAGTCTATAATCTCTTGAGTGATCAAATGAAAGAGCACCACACCAGGTATATATTCAAAATATATGTATTTATTGCTAAACACACCCCTCTAGTCTCTTTATGAGGCTAGAGTTCGAAGTACATAAGTTATAAGTTATTAAATCACAGTAATAGCACAAATACACGTTTGGGCCCTAGGGGCGTACCAAACCATATACCAATAAAGTGGTATGCGAACCACGACTGAACTAGACACTAGGCCTAGAGCCTCTAGAAGTGCTTGGACCACAAGGAACCACCCAAGGTAGTGACACAGGGGACCCACGGGAGACGCGTGCAGTGTAAATACACAACCGCGATACGCCGTTAACTTCTATGGAGAAAGTCGGGATCGGGAAAATAGAGAAAAGGGACACTTAAAAGAGGACTAGGACAAAACCCTTTGAGATCTAGGACTTTGAAGAGTCTCTACCCACGGGAGCACCGGAGTACTCGTGTTACCTCACCCAGGGAAGCCGGGTGCATAGGTGCCTTTCGGGGTCGGGTTTCGTCGTCGATTCGAATGGCGATCTGCTGCAAAGTGCTGCTGGCGGCCAAGAGAAAAGTGTCCGGGTGGATCCAAGAGTGGATCGGAGTTCTGAAGAACCTGAAAGCAGAGGGGACAGAGTCTGGGTCACTAGCCAGTGACCAGGAAGGCGATGGACTGATGCCCACCGATGTCGAGTGCTTCAGGTGCGTTGACGGTCATCTTGACTCTTCAGCCACGAGGTCCAGGAGGCGTTGTCGGCGACCAGGAGCAGGATTCGGGCTGGTACATGATGTCTGTCGAGTGCTGAGGTGTCGGCGACCGGATTGGACCCAACAAGCCTTGGCAACGGCAAGGCTCGGTGAAGATGTAGATCGTCGATGGTGCAGACCAGCAAGGTCTGTGGAACTCACCCAGCAAGGGTAAGTGAGGGCAGGCCTGGAGCAACCAGGATGCCAAGTAAGAAAAGGATTGGCCTTCGTTAAGGGCTACTAGCCAACGGGCTAGCGACCGCGAAGGAGCCTCGTGATGCCGCACGTGGATCTGGCTTACAGGACACTCGTGGAGTGGGGGCCAGTGATCTTCGGTGCAGGTGGTGCTGGAGGCTAGGGCTACTCGGAGCCCAAAGCACGATTTCTTGGGAGACCCAGAAGATGATGCACTTGCAAATGTGCTCGGTGTCCAGGGGTCACGGTCTCAAGTCACCCACGTAGCCACGGGCCTGAGCTTTGCTGGGGACTCAGGCTAGCCTCGGGGAAGTCTGAGAATCCACCTCTGGTGATGCGATGACTTCGGCGTCCGACGGGAGCTTCAGAAATGCGAACCAGACAGATGCTTCTTTGGTGCCTGCCAAGCAGGGGAGTCACTCCTTGACCCCAAGGGAGATTCTTCAGTCCTCTAATCTTGTCGTAGAGCGTCGAAGGCCCAGGATTCAGTTTCAGAGTTTCATCCAGGTATAATCTAAAGTCCTAAGGACTGGGTTCCTACCTTTATTTTAAAAATAGGGGTTGGACTACTCTGTGGCCCCACCTATGGGTGGGTCAGGGCAGAGGGGTGGCTACACCCCTTTCCCTTTGTCCAGTTCGCGCCAAAGCAGGGGCTGCAAGCCCCTGATCCGGTTTGAACTGGGGTATGCACAGGGACACCAAATGTGCCCCCAGTGCAGGACTTCAAAGCACCCGAAAGTGCTCCCGCCCAGCCCCAATACACATTATCCTGTCTGGGGAGGTGGTCACACCTCCCTGGGACAGGAAACCTATTGTCCAGGCCTCCCCTGCCAGAGTTTCGTCCAGCAGCAGGAGGCCAGACTCGTGTCTGTGGCAGCAGCATCCATTTTGTGATGCCAGGGCTCTGGAAAGAAGTTACCGGACTCGTCAGAGTTAACATGTCTTTCCCTCTAGAAGGGTGGAATGCTACCCCCGCCGCCAGGATTGGCGGGGGGTAGTATTCCAAGATGTTTGACACCAAACACGACATGTTTAGGTGCAGCCATTCCAAAGTTAGCATTTTACCGCGAGGATATAATGCGCTTAAGAGTATATGGTCAGGCTGCACTACAAACAGCATCAGAGATGGTCTCCGAACGCTGCAGAGGGGCCCTGCTCATGCAGGGGCACCCTCTCACATAGGAACCATGCACTCTGCCTTTAGGATTGATAAGGCCTGCCTTAGGAGTGACTTATAGGTTTATATGTGTGTATGTATTTCGTGATATAGGTAACCTATATCACAGTAAGAGGTGCATGCACCACCTTACCCAGGCTGCAGTAGCAGACCTGTGGTGTCAGTTTGGATGGCCTTCCAGGTGTGGCATAATACATGCTGCAGCCCCTGGCAGGCCTCTGAGGTACCTATGCCCTTGGTATATAGTATACCATATACTAGGGACTTATAAGGGCACTCCAGATCCCAATCAGTGATGTGCCTAAGGCACATGGAAACCATTTTAGAGAGGAAGCAGCTAGGCTGGGGTTCTGATTAGCAGGGCCCCAGCCAGACTAATGTCGAAAAACAGTGAAGCATCAGCAAAAAGTGGGGGTACCCATGTGAAGCAGATCCTACTCTCCTACACTTTCTATACCTCTGTTGCTTCTTTCAGCAATTCTCTTGCCTGTTTCTGCACTTATCTTGCCTGTTACTGCACCCCTCTTGCCTCTTTCTGCACCCGTCTTACCTCTTTGTGCAACTCTCTTGTCTCTTTCTATACCTTTCTTCCCTCTTTCTGCACCACTCTTGCCTCTTTTTGTACCTCTGTTGCTTCTTTCTGCACTTCTCTTGCCTCTTTCTGCACCCTTCATGACTTTTTCAGCACCTCTGTTGCTTCTTTCTGCACCCCTGTTGGTTCTTTCTGCACTGCTCTGGCTTCTTCCTGCACCTCTGTTCCAAATTTCTGCATCCCTCTTGCCTTTTTCTGCACTCCTCGTCCCTCTTTCTGTACCTCTCTTGCCTCAGTCTGCCCACCTGTTCCCTCTTTCTGCACCCCTTTTGCCTGTTTCTGTAACTCTCTCGCCTCTTTCTGCAGTTCTCTTGCCTCCTTCTGCACCTCACTTGCCTCTTTTTGCACCTCTGTTGGTTCTTTTGTGCTGCTCTTGCTTCTTTCTGCAGCTCTCTTGCAAATTTCTGCACCCCTCTTGACTCTTTCTGCACCCCTTTTGCCTGTTTCTGCACCTCTCTTGCCTCTGTCTGCACCTGAGTTTCCTCTTTCTGTACCTCGTTTGCCTGTTTCTGCAAGTCTCTTGCCTCTTTCTGCAGTTATCTTGCCTCCTTCTGCACCTCTGTTGCTTCTTTCTGCATTTCCCTTGCCTCTTTCTGCACCCCTGTTGCTTCATTCTGCATTTTCCATGCTTCTTTCTGAACCTGTCTTGCTTCTTTCTGCACCCCTGTTGTCTCTTTCTGCACTCGTCTTCCCTCTTTCTGTACCTTTCTTGCCTGTTTCTGCATCTCATGTGCCTCTTTCTGCACTTTTCTTGCTTCCTTCTACACCTCTGTTGCTTCTTTCAGCAATTCTCTTGACTCTTTCTGCACTTCTCTTGCCTGTTTCTGCACATCTCTTGCCTCTTTCTGCACTTCTCTTGCCTCTTTCTGCACCTCACTTGCTTCTTTCTGCACTTCTCTTGCCTCTTTCTGCACCCCTGTTGCTTCATTCTGCACTTTCATGCTTCTTTCTGCACCTGTCTTGCTTCTTTCTGCACCCCTGCTGTCTCTGTATGTACCTTTCTTGCCTTTTTCTACATCTCACTTGCCTCTTTCTGCACTTTTCTTGCTTCTTTCTACACCTCTGTTGCTTCTTTCAGCAATTCTCTTGCCTGTTTCTGCACTTCTCTTGCCTGTTACTGCACCCCTCTTGCCTCTTTCTGCACCCATCTTCCCTCTTTGTGCAAATCTCTTGCATATTTCTACACCTCTCTTCCCTCTTTCTGCACCATTCTTGCCTCTTGCTGTACCTCTGTTGCTTCTTTCAGCAATTCTCTTTCCTCTTTCTGCACTTCTCTTGCCTGTTTCTGCACCTCACTTGCTTCTTTCTGCACTTCTCTTGCCTCTTTCTGCACCCTGTTGCTTCATTCTGCACTTTCCATGCTTCTTTCTGCACCTGTCTTGCTTCTTTCTGCACCCCTGTTGTCTCTTTATGTACCTCTTTTGCCTGTTTCTTCAAATCTCTTGCCTCTTTCTGCAGTTCTCTTGCCTCCTTCTACACCTCTGTTGCTTTTTTTGCACTTCTCTTGCCTCTTTCTGCACCCCTGTTGCTTAATTCTGCACTTTCCATGCTTCTTTCTGCATTTGTCTTGCTTCTTTCTGCACCCCTGTTGTCTCTTTATGTACCTCTTTTGCCTGTTTCTGCAAATCTCTTGCCTCTTTCTGCAGTTCTCTTGCCTCCTTCTACACCTCTGTTGCTTCTTTTTGCACTTCTCTTGCCTCTTTCTGCACCCCTGTTGCTTAATTCTGTACTTTCCATGCTTCTTTCTGCACTTGTCTTCCCTCTTTCTGTACCTTTCTTGCCTTTTTCTGCATCTCACTTGCCTCTTTCTGCACTTTTCTTGCTTCTTTCTACACCTCTGTTGCTTCTTTCAGCACTTCTCTTGCCTCTTTCTGCACTTCTCTTCCCTGTTTCTGCACCCCTCTTGCGTCTTTCTGCACCCGTCTTCCCTGTTTGTGCAACTCTCTTGCCTCTTTCTACACCTCTCTTTCCTCTTTCTGCACCACTCTTGCCTCTTTTTGTACCTCTGTTGCTTCTTTCTGCACTTCTCTTGCCTCTTTCTGCACCCTTCGTGCCTCTTTCAGCACCTCTGTTGCTTCTTTCTGCATTTCTCTCTCCTCTTTCTGTACCCCTCTTGCCTCTTTCTGCACCTCTGATCCTTCTTTCTGCACCTCTCTTGCTTTTTTCTGCAGCTGACTTGCCTCTTTCAGCACCTCTGTTGCTTTTTTCTGCAGATCTCTTGCCTCTTTCTGCACCCCTCTTTTCTATTTCTGTACCTCTCTTGCCTCTTTCTGCACCCCTGCTCCCTCTTTCTGTACCTCTCTTCCCTCTTTCTGTACCTCTGTTGCCTCTTTCTGCACTTCTCTTGATCTTTCTGCACCCTTCGCACCTCTTTCAGCACCTCTGTTACTTCTTTCTGCACTTCTCTTCCTTCTTTCTGCACCTCTCTTGCTTCTTTCTGCACCTCACTTGCCTCTTTCAGCACCTCTGTTGCTTTTTTCTGCAGATCTCTTGCCTCTTTCTGCACCCTTCTTTTCTCTTTCTGCACCTGTCTTGCCTCTTTCTGCACCCCTGTTCCCTCTTTCTGCACCTTTCCTGCCTGTTTCTGCACCTCTCTTGCCTCTTTCTGTACCTCTGTTGCCTCTTTCTGCATCCCTCCTGCCTCTTTCTGTACCTCTCTTGCCTCTTTGTGCACCCCTCTTCCCTCTTTGTGCAACTCTCTTGCCTCTTTCTACACCTCTCTTGGTTCTTTCTGCACTGCTCTGGCTTCTTTCTGCACCTTACTTGCCTCTTTCTGCACTTCTCTTGCTTCTTTCTACACCTCTGTTGCTTCTTTCAGCAATTCTCTTGCCTCTTTCTGCAGTTCTCTTCCTTCTTTCTGCACCTCTCCTGGCTCTTTCTGTACCTCTCTTGCCTCTTTGTGCACCTCTCCTATCTCTTTCTGCACCCCTCTTGCCTTTTTCTGCACCTCTGTTGCCTCTTTCTGCAGTTCTCTTGCTTCTTTCTGCACCTCTCCTGCCTCTTTCTGTACCTCACTTGCTTCTTTCTGCACCTCAATTGCTTCTTTCTGCACCCCTTTTGCCTGTTTCTGCATCCCTCTTCCCTCTTTGTGCAACTCTCTTGCCTCTTTCTACACCTCTCTTTCCTCTATCTGCACCACTCTTGTCTCTTTCTGTACCTCTGTTCCTTCTTTCTTCACCTGTCTTGTCTCTTTCTACACCCTTCGTGCCTCTTTCAGCACCTCTGTTTCTTCTTTCTGCAGTTCTCTTCCTCTTTCTGCACCCCTCCTGCCTCTTTCTGTACCCCTCTTGCCTCTTTGTGCACCTCACCTACCCCTTTCTGCACCCCTATTGCCGCTTTTTCCACCTCTGTTGGTTCTTTCTGCACCTCTTTTGCTTCGTTCTGCACTTCATTTGCCTCTTTCTGTACCCCTCTTGCCTCTTTCTGCACCTCTGTTGGTTCTTTCTGCAATGCTCTGGCTTCTTCCTGCACCTCTGTTCCAAATGTCTGCATTCCTCTTGCCTTTTTCTGCACCCCTCTTCCCTCTTTCTGCACCTCTCTTGCCTCAGTCTGCCCACCTGTTCCCTCTTTCTGCACCCCTTTTGCCTGTTTCTGCAACTCTCTTGCCTCTTTCTGCAGTTCTCTTGCCTCCTTCTGCACCTCACTTGCCTCTTTTTGCACCTCTGTTGGTTCTTTTGCGCTGCTCTTGCTTCTTTCTGCAGCTCTCTTGCACATTTCTGCACCCCTTTTGCCTGTTTCTGCACCTCTCTTGCCTCTGTCTGTACCTGAGTTCCCTCTTTCTGTACCTCTTTTGCCTGTTTCTGCAAGTCTCTTGCCTCTTTATGCAGTTCTCTTGCCTCCTTCTGCACCTCTGTTGCTTCTTTCTGCATTTCTCTTGCCTCTTTCTGCACCCCTGTTGCTTCATTCTGCATTTTCCATGCTTCTTTCTGCACCTGTCTTGCTTCTTTCTGCACCCCTGTTGTCTCTTTCTGCACTCGTCTTCCCTCTTTCTGTACCTTTCTTGCCTGTTTCAGCATCTCACGTGCCTCTTTCTGCACTTTTCTTGCTTCTTTCTACACCTCTGTTGCTTCTTTCAGCAATTCTGTAGACTCTTTCTGCACTTCTCTTGCCTCTTTCTGCACCTCACTTGATTCTTTCTGCACTTCTCTTGCCTCTTTCTGTACCTCTGTTGCTTCATTCTGCACTTTCCATGCTTCTTTCTGCACCTGTCTTGCTTCTTTCTGCACCGCTGCTGTCTCTGTATTTACCTTTCTTGCCTTTTTCTGCATCTCACTTGCCTCTTTCTGCACTTTTCTTTTTTCTTTCCACACCTCTGTTGCTTTTTTCAGCAATTCTCTTGCCTGTTTCTGCACTTATCTTGCCTGTTACTGCACCCCTCTTGCCTCTTTCTGCACCCGTCTTCCCTCTTTGTGCAACTCTCTTGTCTCTTTCTATACCTCTCTTCCCTCTTTCTGCACCACTCTTGCTTCTTTTTGTACCTCTGTTGCTTCTTTCTGCACTTCTCTTGCCTCTTTCTGCACCCTTCATGCCTTTTTCAGCACCTCTGTTGCTTCTTTCTGCACCCTTGTTGGTTCTTTCTGCACTGCTCTGGCTTCTTCCTGCACCTCTGTTCCAAATTTCTGCATCCCTCTTGCCTTTTTCTGCACCCCTCTTCCCTCTTTCTGTACCTCTCTTGCCTCTTTCTGCACTTCTCTTGCCTCTTTCTGCACCGTTCGTGCCTCTTTCAGCACCTCTGTTGCTTCTTTCTGTACTTCTGTTGGCTCTTTCTGCACTGCTCTTGTCTCTTTCTGCATCCCTCTTGCCTCTTTGAGCACCTCTTTTGCTTCTTTCTGCATTTCTCTCTCTTCTTTCTGTACCCCTCTTGCCTCTTTCTGCACCTCTGATCCTTCTTTCTGCACCTCTCTTGCTTCTTTCTGCAGCTGACTTGCCTCTTTCAGAACCTCTGTTGCTTTGTTCTGCAGATCTCTTGCCTCTTTCTGCACCCCTCTTTTCTCTTTCTGTACCTCTCTTGCCTCTTTCTGCACCCCTGTTCCCTCTTTCTGCACCTCTCTTCCCTCTTTCTGTACCTCTGTTGCCTCTTTCTGCACTTCTCTTGCTCTTTCTGCACCCTTCGCACCTCTTTCAGCACCTCTTTTGCTTCTTTCTGCATTTCTCTCTCTTCTTTCTGTACCCCTCTTGCCTCTTTCTGCACCTCTGATCCTTCTTTCTGCACCTCTCTTGCTTCTTTCTGCACCTCACTTGCCTCTTTCAGCACCTCTGTTGCTTTTTTCTGCAGATCTCTTGCCTCTTTCTGCACCCCTCTTTTCTCTTTCTGCACCTGTCTTGCCTCTTTCTGCACCCCTGTTCCCTCTTTCTGCACCTTTTCGTCCTTTTTCTGCATCTTACTTGCCTCTTTCTTCACTTCTCTTGCTTCTTTCTACACCTCTGTCGCTTCTTTCAGCACTTCTCTTGCCTCCTTCTGCACCTCTGTTGCTTCTTTCTGCACTTCTCTTGCCTCTTTCTGCACCCCTGTTGCTTCATTCTGCATTTTCCATGCTTCTTTCTGCACCTGTCTTGCTTCTTTCTGCACCCCTGTTGTCTCTTTCTGCACTCGTCTTCCCTCTTTCTGTACCTTTCTTGCCTGTTTCTGCATCTCACGTGCCTCTTTCTGCACTTTTCTTGCTTTTTTCTACACCTCTGTTGCTTCTTTCAGCAATTCTCTTGCCTCTTTATGCACTTCTCTTGCCTTGTTCTGCACCTCTCTTGCCTCTTTATGCACTTATTTTGCCTCTTTCTGCACCTCACTTGCTTCTTTCTGCACTTCTTTTGCCTCTTTCTGCACCCCTGTTGCTTCATTCTGCACTTTCCATGCTTCTTTCTGCTCCTGTCATGCTTCTTTCTGCACCCCTGCTGTCTCTTTATGTACCTCTTTTGCCTGTTTCTGCAAATCTCTTTCTGCAGTTCTCTTGCCTCCTTCTACACCTCTGTTGCTTCTTTTTGCACTTCTCTTGCATCTTTCTGCACCCCTGTTGCTTCATTCTGCACTTTCCATGCTTCTTTCTGGCTCTGTCTTGCTTCTTTCTGCACCCCTGTTGTCTCTTTCTGCACTTGTCTTCCCTCTTTCTGTACCTTTCTTGCCTTTTTCTGCATTTCACTTGCCTCTTTCTGCACCTTTCTTGCTTCTTTCTACACCTCTGTTGCTTCTTTCAGCACTTCTCTTTCCTCTTTCTGCACTTCTCTTACCTGTTTCTGCATCCCTCTTGCATCTTTCTGTACCCGTCTTCCCTATTTGTGCAACTCTCTTGCCTCTTTCTACACCTCTTTCCTCTTTCTGCACCACTCTTGCCTCTTTTTGTACCCCTGTTGCTTCTTTCTGCACTTTCTTGCCTCTTTCTGCACCCTTTGTGCCTCTTTCAGCACCTCTGTTGCTTCTTTCTGCACTTCTCTTGGTTCTTTCTGCACTGCTCTTGCCTCTTTCTGCATCCCTCTTGCCTCTTTGAGCACCTCTTTTGCTTCTTTCTGCATTTCTCTCTCCTCTTTCTGTACCCCTCTTTCCTCTTTCTGCACCTCTGATGCTTCTTTCTGTACCTCTCTTGCTTCTTTCTGCAGCTGACTTGCCTCTTTCAGCACCTCTCTTGCTTTTTTCTGCAGATCTCTTGACTCTTTCTGCACCTCACTTGCCTGTTTCAGCACTTCTGTTCCTTTTTTCCTGTAGATCTCTTGCCTCTTTCTGCACCCCTCTTTTCTCTTTCTGCACCTCTCTTGCCTCTTTCTGCACCCCTGTTCCCTCTTTCTGCACCTCTCTTGCCTCTTTCTGTACCTCTGTTGCCTCTTTCTGCACTTCTCTTGCTCTTTCTGCACCCTTCGTGCCTCTTTCAGCACCCCTGTTACTTCTTTCTGCACTTCTCTTCCTTCTTTCTGCACCTCTTTTGCTTCTTTCTGCACCTCACTTGCCTCTTTCAGCACCTCTGTTGCTTTTTTCTGTATCTCTGTTGCCTCTTTCTGCACTTTTCTTGCCTCTTTCTGCACCCCTTTTGCCTTTTTCTGCACCTCTGTTGCTTCTTTCTGCACTTCTATTGCCTCTTTCTGCACCTCTCTTGCTTCTTTCTGCACCTCACTTGCCTCTTTCAGCACCTCTGTTGCTTTTTTCTGCAGATCTCTTGCCCCTTTCTGTACGTCACTTGCCTCTTTCAGCACCTCTGTTGCTTTTTTCTGCAGATCTCTTGCCTCTTTCTGCACCCCTCTTTTCTCTTTCTGCACCTCTCTTGCCTCTTTCTGCACCCCTGTTCCCTCTTTCTGCACCTCTCTTGCCTCTTTCTGTACCTCTGTTGCCTCTTTCTGTACTTCTCTTGCTCTTTCTGCACCCTTCGTGCCTCTTTCAGCACCTCTGTTACTTCTTTCTGCACTTCTCTTCCTTCTTTCTGCACCTCTTTTGCTTCTTTCTGCACCTCACTTGCCTCTTTCAGCACCTCTGTTGCTTTTTTCTGTATCTCTGTTGCCTCTTTCTGCACTTTTCTTGCCTCTTTCGCCTTTTTCTGCACCTCTGTTGCTTCTTTCTGCACTTCTATTGCCTCTTTCTGCACCTCTCTTGCTTCTTTCTGCACCTCACTTGCCTCTTTCAGCACCTCTGTTGCTTTTTTCTGCAGATCTCTTGCCCCTTTCTGTACGTCACTTGCCTCTTTCAGCACCTCTGTTGCTTTTTTCTGCAGATCTCTTGCCTCTTTCTGCACCCCTCTTTTCTCTTTCTGCACCTCTCTTGCCTCTTTCTGTACCTCTGTTGCCTCTTTCTGCATCCTTCCTGCCTCTTTCTGTACCTCTCTTGCCTCTTTGTGCACCCCTCTTCCCTCTTTGTGCAACTCTCTTGCCTCTTTCTACACCTCTCTTGGTTCTTTCTGCACTGCTCTTGCTTCTTTCTGCACCTTACTTGCCTCTTTCTGCACTTCTCTTGCTTCTTTCTACACCTCTGTTGCTTCTTTCAGCAATTCTCTTGCCTCTTTCTGCAGTTCTCTTCCTTCTTTCAGCACCTCTCCTGCCTCTTTCTGTACCTCTCTTGCCTCTTTGTGCACCTCTCCTATCTCTTTCTGCACCCCTCTTGCCTCTTTCTGCACCTCTGTTGGTTCTTTCTGCACTGCTCTTGCTTCTTTCTGCACCTCACTTGCCTCTTTTTGCACTTCTCTTGTTTCTTTCTAAACCTCTGTTGCTTCTTTCAACAGTTCTCTTGCCTCTTTCTGCACTGCTCTTTCTTGTTTCTGCACCTCTCTTGCGTCTTTCTGTACCTCTGTTGCCTCGTTCTGCACTTCACTTGCTTCTTTCTGCACCTCTCTTGCCTCTTTCAGCACCTCTGTTGCTTCTTTCTGCACCCCTCCTGCCTCTTTCTGCACCCCTCTTCCCTCTTTGTGCAACTCTCTTGCCTCTTTCTACACCTCTCTTCCCTCTTTCTGCACCACTCTTGCCTCTTTCAGCACCTCTGTTGCTTCTTTATGCACTTCTCTTGCCTCTTTCTGCACCTCTGAGTTAGAGGTAGTTTTAATCCCCCTGTCCTATTATGTACTAGGGACTTACAGGGGAGGTCATGACAATCACAGGGGTGCCCCAACCCAGAGTGTAACCTAGTGTATGTAGGTGTTTTCACTGTATTCTAAGTGTCTTTCAGCATAGCACTGGCTCTGGGCCGGGTTAGTCAGAGTCAGTTACCACCAGTACCAGTCAGCAAAAAGTTGGGGGCAGCAAGGCCTCTTTCTGCACCTCTGTTGGTACATTCTGCATATCTCTTGCTTCTTTCTGCGCTTTTCTTTGTCTTTCTGGACTTCTGTTGCCTCTTTCTGCATTTCTCTTGCTTCTTTCTGCGCCTTTCTTCCTCTTTCTGCACATGTCCTACCTCTGTAGGCATAGTTAGAAATTAGCATTTAAAAAACCTTTGAAATTCACTGAAAAAAACCATGGTTTTCAGGGAGGTTATAGTTAGAAATTAGCATTTAAAAAACCTTTGAAATTCACTGAAAAAACCATAGGTTTCAGGGACGTTATAGTTAGAAATTAGCATTTAAAAAACCTTAGAAATTCACTGAAAAAACCATAGGTTTCAGGGACGTTAAAGTTAGAAATTAGCATTTAAAAAACCTTAGAAATTCACTGAAAAATCACAGGTTTCAGGGATGTTATAGTTAGTTGGACATTTCACTCGTACAAAACCAGAGAAATTCGGCTGTTATAGTTAGTTGAGCTAAGTATAACTCGCGCCCCCGCAAAGCACTCCTGATGACATCACATATTACATCACTCATGACATGGTCAGTGACATCACTGATGACATCTCAAATGACATCACTGATGACATCACTGATTACATCATCCACGTGATCCTCTGATGCACCTCCTCACAGCCTGATATAACCTTTGATACACCCACTCTAAAATACAGACTGCAATTCTCGAAACCATAGACACACCAATACCAGTTACTACATACCCACTCACTGATTCCTAGGTCTACATACACATCCACTCACTCACCCATACAGTCACTCATACATGCAGTCACTCATCAATACAGCCACTATCATATGCACTCATACACCAATACAGACACTCACACACTGCCACTCACCCATAGAGTTACTTACACAGCTAGTTAGTCATGCAAAGAATCAATTTCACTCCCATTTACTCACCTATACAGTTATACACACAGCACCTCACTTATCCACACAGATACTAACACATACTTACTCTCTTATACAATCACTGACACAAGCACACACTCATCCACACAGCCACTCTCACAATCACTCACTCTCACATATAGTCATTTATATACTCCAACACTCATATATACTGCCTTTCACATATGTAGTTACTCACACATGTACCACTGAGACATCCATTCGCTCACCAACACAGCCATACACATACTCTCCCACCCATACAGCCCCTCACAGATGCACTCTTGAACCCATACACCCAGTGAATCACCCACTCACACATCCATGCAGTGAGTCAAACACACCCCACCCACCCACACAGACACTCAGGCACCCATACAGATACTCAGACAAGCAATCAATAACCCATATAGACACTAATGTAGCTACTCACCAACCCATGCAACCGCTTACACACCAACAGACAGACTGATACAGACTTTCACACAGTTTAGTCACTAACCCATGCATTCAGTAAGACACGTTTAGTCACTCACTTATACAGTCAGTCACACACATACTAAATCATCCATTCAGACAGTCATACACCCACTCATTCTTCAATACATCTTGGCCTATATATATATAAAACATATTTAAACTTTACAGAAACACACAGTCACTGGATGATGTCATCTCCATGACTAAGCAGGTCAACGCCGTTTCCTCATCCTGCTTCAACATCCTCCGAATGCTCCGCTGGATCTTCAAGTGGATCCCCACCGAAACAAGAAAAACAGTCACCCAGGCCCTCGTCACCAGCAGGCTGGACTACGGAAACGCCTTCTACGCAGGAACGACGGCTAAGCTCCTGAGACGGCTGCAACGCATCCAGAACGCCTCTGCACGTCTTATCCTCGACATCCCCCGACGCAGCCACATCACACCCCACCTGAGAGACCTGCACTGGCTCCCTGTCAACAAGAGGATAACCTTCAAGCTCCTCACCCACGCACACAAAGCACTCCACAACTCCGGACCAGCCTACCTCAACAGACGACTCAGCTTCTACACCCCCACCCGCCAGCTCCGCTCGACCAGCCTCGCCCTCGCCACAGTCCCCCGCATCCGGAAAACGACCGGCGGCGGCAGATCCTTCTCCCACCTCGCCGCCAAGACCTGGAACACCCTCCCCACCAACCTCCGACAGACCCAAGACCTACTGGCCTTCAGAAGACTCCTCAAGACCTGGCTCTTCGATCAGTAGCAGCACCACCCCCCTCTTCCCCCAGCGCCTTGAGACCCTCGCGGGTATGTAGTGCGCTTTATAAGTGACATGATTGATTGATTGATTGATTGATCAGTGATACTGATCCAGCGCGAACCCAATAAATTGATCAGGGATAAATATTCAATAATTCACATACTTTGGTCCATACTCATTCACCCAAATCCCTGATGCGCTGGGGTCAATTTTGTTAACTTTGCCTCAATTTTACTCTCACTATTCAAGTTAAATCTTAAACATTGTATATTTGCGCAATCTGAATAATCTTAATCGACTTTTCATCTACTTGGTCGATGGACCAATTAGTTGAAGAGTTGATGGCAATGGAATTTCTAAAGAAATATCCAATCAATGTAACTGACTAAATAACCACAGACTCTCGATGAAATTTAATAAATTTTATCTAGTAATTAGAATTGCTCATATTGATTATTACATAAATTCAAATACTGGAAACCTCGTGAGAGAGAGCAAAACTTTATGAACATAATAACGAAACTGTCATTTCAAATATACGTTGCAAAAGAGTGGACAGATGAAGAGACATCAGATACAAGTAAAATATGTCATTAAACTTTCAATTAGGAGGGATAGATGAAGAGACTAAGGAACAGAGACAAGAAATATGACTTTAAAATGGTTTCTGCAATGCTAGATTAAGATCATATACAAACACAAAGGATCTGTAAGGAAAAACTACCACCCAGGCCTAGGTAGTAGTGGGGACCCCCGGGACCAAGAGTCAGGGATCAAAGACTCAGGAATCAGGACAGGGACAGGGCAGGAACAGCTAGGCCTCTCTGCAACCCGACGAACAGCGGCGCACCCCTCACTCGGACACCTTCAGCCTATGCGACCTGCAGCAGCTTCCAACCACACCCCCAATGCACCCATTCTTATACCCCAAAAATGACACGCCCGTCCCACAGTAGTTGCTATATCCATACTTTCTAGCTAAGGGATTGGTTAAGTTCTGGGGGTGGGATGTCACCCCATGGTGAAATCATTCTACTCTTGACTACACTATTGTTCTAGACAATTTCTTTTATGCAGTCCTCAATTTCAGCTTCTCTCTCACGGGTGCATATGCAACATTTTGTTTTACAGTTAATATTTTCAACAACTTGATTTCCGTTCACACGAAGACACTGGCTTTGGCTGCTTGACAACTGTTCCGTCCTTCACCAGGTCACGCTTTCTCACCTTGTTCAGCAGCTCAGTCATGTGGTCATATGGTTCCCTTGCGCACACAATTCCACCCGCCCATTATGTGGTCAACTTAGCAATATGGAGGATTCGTCCATTACTGAAAGAACGGAAAACAGACATTTATTAATTATGCGATAATGTATTTTTCACTGTTTACCACCTACCTTAGCTCTACTTCATGTTATCGGTTTTCCTAGCATAGCATAAGTAGGAAAGCAGCATTATTTATTAGGATAAAGCAGCACACGTCATGCCTTTTACTACATATACATGCGGCCTTGCCATGCAAAACCTTCTTAATTCATACTATACACAGGATTATTACATTTCCGGTTATTTACACATTAATTCCGGTTAGTTCATGCATTTTGCAAAGCATAGCTTCCCACGTGTAGTGTATTTGTGCGCGTTAATCAATTTACCAGAACTGACTGTTAGTATGTGTTATAGGGGTGTTCAATTGAGCAGGTTTCTTTCGTGAAATCCTGCTCCATCAATCCCCCCTCTGATGGCTTTTAGGAGCCATCATAAATACTCACCATACCGAGTGCCACCTTTCAACTTATCTAGATCCTACTTTCTTTCTCTTCTTTTATGGCACCCTCATCTAGTCTTTTCATTCTTTCATAATATTCTTCATTTATCTCTTCTAATTCTATCTCTTCTCTCTTTCTTTTTATTCCTTTTCTTTTATTCTTTTTGTCTGTTACTTCCTTTCTTGCTTTTATGCATGTACAAAACTTATATGCTGTTAAGATTACTAGAACTACTACTGCTATAGAAAGTATTGGAATTATTATTTTTCCTAATAAACTACTTCCCAAGTTTGAATACCACTTACTTACCGCAGAGAAACTCTTACCAAGTCTCTCCCAAACACCATCAACCTCCAGTTGGGTTAGATCTTTATGTAATTGCGTAATATTTCTAATATATCCTTCTATCCCTTTACTTTTATCCGGGATATAAGTACAACAGTGTTGAATTTTCAACATGCCACAGACTCCACCCTCTTTTGCCAGAAGAATGTCAAGGGCAAGTCGATTTTGCAAAACCATTGATCTGATTTCCACCATTTCGGTATCAATCATCAAGAAACCACCAGCAGTATCTGTTGATAAACGATCAACCACTGTGGACAATTTTCGAATCTTGTGTGAATTCAGAACAACTCCAACTGAGGGTATCAGTGCACCAAAGATATCACCTAATATTTCTGAAAAACTTGCTCTCTTACTGCGTATTAGTCCTTGTTTTATTTCATTGACACTATTGTCTTCACAGTCTACATGGTACATTTTTGGAAAAACATTCCCAAAATAACAGCTCCCGTACCAATGTGCAGGTAACCTATAATAGGCCTTCTTGCCACACACATAATATATCCCAGGGAATACAGGATCCGTTCCACCCTTCAATCCCCAACCTCCAGTAATTTGGAAAGTATGCTTACATTCACTAGTGCCAATGAAATAATTGTTATAATTATTCTTTGATCTAAATAAACATAGTTTCCCTTTCTGTGACCAGTCCAGGGACATCGCAGCGTATGTCTCACCCTTCTCATAATCTCCCTCTCTAAATGCCCATGGTGGTGCCTGTGATTTCTGTTCATCAGCCTTCTTCTGGAAACTCGCCCTTCTAATTTCTACCATATCCAGAAATAGTTTCTCTACAATATGCAAACTACACGTTAAATTGTTCTTGTAGACATGTTCTATATCTAATGATTTAGTGATATGGAAGAACTCTCCCAGATGGCGTGCATTTTTACCACTTGTTACATTATTTAATTCCCTTACAATTGGTACTTCTGAAAATACTAAATCTATATCAGTATATTGATATTCTAGCTAACCTGTCATGTAGAATAGGCTGCTAAGGACACTACAGGACACACCATATGTTAGTGACAGGTGGTGATAGGTTATGCCTTCAGAAACAGACGAAGGTAGTTTCATGCAGACATAACAATCACTCACATTTATAGTGTCAGTATATTCATACAACAGCTTTGTAAAAACATTTAATGAAAAATCACTAATTGATTTGTCATGATGGAGAATACTTCCATCCAATTGTTCTTTGTTAGTATTCACAGTTTGTTTAGAAACATCTTGCATTCCTTAATTGACACATCATTAGTATTGTTTCTGACGTTATTCACATTAAAGGTGGGTATGACAACGATTAACAGGACCCATATGATTGTTAATAAGAAAACACTACATAAGCAGGTTTTAATACATCTACGTTTTAGACTAGATTTTGGTTGTCCAGTCACTTCTGTTTCTGCCATTTTGCTATACTACAAAAATACAAAAAATCTAAAAATCTCCAAGTCTATACTCTAAAGAAATATCAGAAAAATCTATATGAACTCTATTTCTAAAAAAAGAATAATAAGGGTTTTGTGTAATCCAACACTTAATGACTTTCTTCTTCCCCCTTCTTCTTTTCAGTCCTTTTGGTTTCTCTTGAGTCTTTAACTGATTTTTCATCTGACAAAGTTTTCACCTTTGACTCTTTACAGTTTCCTTTAAGGTGGTTTCAGTTGTTTCTCCTCTTCCTTTTCAATGTCACTACTGTTGTGTTCTTCGCTTAAACCTAAACTTTCAAATTCTTCCAAGATAATGTAGGTCCATTCTGGAGCTTTGTACTTTCTACATGAAATTCTTGCTCTTTTTGATTTTCGGGGTTTTCTTCTGGAGTTTTCTTGTTCTGTTTGACTTGAGACTTCGTTACTTTGTTCTGGTCTTTTCCTTAATTTTCTCCTTACTATTTTATACTTTAGTCTTCTTGCTCCACTTGGCCAATTGTCTCCTTTTCTAGGTATCTTTTTCTGTACTACACTTTCACCTTCTGTGTTTTGTTCACCAATTCTTTTTTTAATCTTTTCCCTACCTGTTTTTCTTTATTTTCTTGTATTTCTGCTTCTGTGTGTTCTACGCTCTTTTCTGATTCATCTGTGAGTTCACCTTCTTCTAGCTCATTTGTGACTTCACCTTCTTCTTGATGTGCTTCTGTTTCATCAGCTGTTTCTTTTCCCTCTGTCACGACAGCTGCTTCACTTTCCTCTGGCTCTACGGCAGCCTCACCTTCTTCTGACTCAACAGCAGTCTTTTCAGTCCCAGTATCTGGTGCCCATTCTACTCGACTAGTGCTTGGCTGTTCATTGTCAAAATGTCCATCAGAATCTGTCACTCTAGACTCTTCAGCTTCACACACCTCAGCTGCTGGTTCTTGATTTTGATTTACCAGTTGCTGTTCTTCATGTCTTTCAATTGGACTTGGGACTAGACGGGTATGACTTGCATGTATCCAATTTGGCAAGCCAAAAAACTTCACTGCTGTGGTCGTCACCAATATGATCTGGTAAGGGCCGCTCCAACGGGGTTCTAGGCATGTCTTTCTCACGTGTTTCTTGACTAGAACCCACTCACCAGGATTCAAATCATGTGCTTGGTTCCACTGTGTCGGTGTGGCATCTCCTCCAACCTGGCGAGACACAGAACGTACCAGGTCAGCCAGTCCCTTGCAATAATCTAGCACACAATCATCAGACATATTCATCAGTTTGTTCACAGGTATATATGCTTGTCTCATGGCTCTTCCCATTAGTATTTCATGGGGGCTTAATCCAGTCTTTTTGTCAGGTATGCTTCTAAGACTCATCAGTACAAGGGGTAAAGCGTCAGGCCACTTCAGTGTTGTGGATGCACAAACTTTTCCTTATCTCGATTTTATTGTGCCATTAATCTGCTCAACAATACCAGATGCTTCTGGTCGATAGGCACAATGCAGTTTCTGTTCAATTTATAATGCTGCACAAATCATCCGAATTATCTCATTATTAAAATGCAATCCTCTATCTGATTCCAAAGTGACTGGAAAACCAAACCTAGGGATCAGTTCTCTCAACAACAGTTTAGCCACAGTGAGACTGTCATTCCTTCTCGTCAGATAGGCCTCCACCCAGCGAGAAAACAAACAGACAATGACAAGGACATACTTCAGCCCATTACATTTATTTATTTATTTATGTGTTTTATAGAGCGCGAACTTGACCCGTTAGGGTATCAGAGCGCTTTACAGGAGAGCAACGCAATATATAGACAGACTTAGAATCAACCAGTAGCAGCTCGAGTAGTAAGGGGGAGGGTAGCCGGGTACATAAGGGAAAGAGGAGCACGTATTTACAGTTTACAAGACCAGTTACTCAAGGCGAGAAGCCATAGTTACAGATTACATTTACAATTATTCAAGCCAGGCCCCAAGTTCCTGATGGGGTGACAAGGTAGTCCGAAGGGAGGTAGTGGACGGCCATAGGTCGGGCCATAGTGGTGGATGAGTCAATATTTAGCCGAGGAATTTGCCCATAAGGAAGGTTTTGGCATCCTTTTTGAAGCGAGTCAGAGAGGGGATTCTTCTGATGTCGGGTGGGAGAGAGTTCCATATTCTTGGAGCAGCCCCTGAGAAGGCCCGATTGTAGGTTTCTTTTTTCCGAAAGCGTGCAGGTTGGAGCAAGAGGTCTCTGGAAGATCGGGAGTTTCTGGTTCCTCCAGAGATCACAAGTTTCTGTGTCAGATAAGCAGGGGAGTGAGAGTATAAAGCTTTGTGCGTGATGCATGCTAGTTTGAGTTGTATTCTTGCCTCCAGGGGAAGCCAGTTGAGAGCTTTCAGGTGTGGGGAAATATGATCGTATTTCCTTGTGCCGGTAAGTAGTCTGGCGGCCGTAGTGAGGCAGGCTTTAAGAGGTGCCAGGGAGATCTTAGGTAAACCCGAGAGGGTTGAGCAGCCGTATTCCAGTCTAGAGATGACGAGTGCTTGGACTGCCATTTTTAGGTCGGGAGCATCGAGGAAGGGTTTCAATTTCCTAAGGTAGCTCAGGTGGAATCTGGCTGTTTTGGCCATCGAATTGATGTGGTCCCGCATGTTCAGGTTGCTGTCAAGGGTAATTCCCAGGGATTTAGCCGAGTTCACAATGGTCAGTGGGCAATTTAAGGCTGTGATAGCCTTAATCCATGATTGAATCTCGAGGTTGGTATTGGGAGGGGAGATCAGGAGAAATTCTGTTTTCTTTGCATTGAGTTTAAGTTGATTGGATGCGAGCCATTGGACGGTGAGTTTCAGGGCTTCGTTCAGGGAGAGAATCTCTTCGAGAGAAGAGGTTTTGATGTAGATCTGGGTGTCATCAGCGTACATATGATAGGAGATGTTAGCTGCGCGTAATACTTTGGTAAGCGGTTCTAGGTAAAGGTTGAAAAGGGTGGGGGACAGGGTTGATCCTTGAGGGACTCCAACCGTGACCGGGGATGGTGATGATAGGTTGCCGTTGATTAGGAATCTCTGTGACCGGTTGTGGAGGAAGGACCTAAACCAATCTAGAACAGTGCCATCCAATCCCATCCTGAGTTTCAGGCGTTCGAGAAGTTTTTCATGGTTGACCGTGTCGAAGGCCGAGGATAGGTCCAGGAGGATTAGGAGACAAGTTTTGCCTTGGTCAAGGGCTTGGAGGGCATCATCCACGATATGGAGCATGGTGGTTTCGGTGCTATGCCCTGGTCTAAATCCGGATTGGAAGTCATCCAGCAGGTGGAAGTTGTTGATGTGGTGACTTAGCTGCTGTTGCACACATTTCTCCAGCACTTTGGCTAAGAGTGGGATGTTGGAGATGGGTCTGAAGTTGTCAGGGGAGGCTGGATCCAGCGACGGCTTTTTCAGAATGGGGAGGACTTGGCCGGCTTTTAGAGAGTCAGGCATCATTCCATGCTGGAGGGAGGCATTGATTATTGTAGTCCAGCTGGGAATAATGGATTGGGTGACGGCAGCTAGGCAGTTGGCAGGGAGCGTGTCATTAAAATGGTTGTTCGGGTTTAAGTCTTCGTCATAGTCTTTGAAGACAGTCCAGTGAGCATGATTTTTGGGTGGAGCCTGTGGGTGTGTCTTGGTGGGAGGCGGCGGGTCAGGAAGGGGTTGAGGGTTTTTGATGGAGCTGAGGTCGTTTCCGAGGGCTAAGATTTTGTCAGCGAAGAAAGAGGAGAATTCCTCTGAGGATATAAGAGATTTGGGGATTTATTTCGATGTTTTGGCCAGTTTATTAGATTGGTGTTTGACTAGTTTGAAGAGCTTGTGGGGTCTGTTCTTGGCTTTCTCTAGTTCCGTTCTGAAGAAGTCTTTTTTTGAGTTGAGTATGTTCCTGTTGTAGACATTTCTGGCCTGGCGGAGGAGTTTTAGATGAGCGGTAGAGGGGTGCTGCCTCCAGGATCTTTCAGCTTGCCGGAGGGCTCTCCTCTCAGTAGTAAGGGATCCCGTGAACCAGGGGTTTCTGTCTTTGATTTGGGTTCTTTTCAGTTTAAGAGGGGCTAGATCGTCCAGGATGCTTGAGATAGTCGCAGAGTAGTGATCATTGAGGCCACTGACTGTTGTGATATGCGAAGGGGGGGGAGGTCGGATTTGCATCGGGCCTCAAGTTCATTGCGGTCCAAGTTCTTGGTGTCTCTGATCCAGCGTTTAGGAATCGTCGGTTGCGGTGCTTAATGCTTGTGGGTGCCAGGTAGATGGAAGGTGATGGCATGATGGTCAGACCAGTCGCATGGGTCAATAGAGATAAGCTTGACAGTTGATTCTTTGGAGATGATCCAGTCAAGGGTGGCCCCTTTTGAGTGAGTTGGTAGTGAGCAGGCTTGGGTCAGGGCTTGATCTGCCAGGAGGCCTTTGATGGCGTTGGCATGTGGATCCTTGGGATCGTTCCAGTGTAAGTTAAAGTCACCTAGGAAGATATCTTTGGCATTGGTGGGAATCTTAGCTGTGATGATTTCCATGAGGTGGTAGGTGAAGGAGTCGTTCCTGCCAGGGGGGTGGTAAAAGATGTGTAGGTTGCACAGTTGGGTGGAGTTGCTGCAAATAGTGAGGGCGAGGTATTCGCAGGATTCGGTGGTGTCCACCAAAAGTTCAGTGACAAGAAGGTTAGAGAGGTAGATGCAGGCGATGCCTCCTCCTTTCTTGTTCGATTGTCTGTCCAGCCTTGCGAGGTTGTAGTTAGGAGGGACTAGGAGGTCCAGGCATGGAGATGAGGATTCATTGAGCCATGATTCTGTTAGGATTGCTAAGTCGAAGTTTTTGCAAAGGATGAGATCAGCAATATCTGCGGCGTGCTTAGCTGCTGATCGACAATTGATTAACAGACCAGACAGAGAAGATTTGGACGGAGTTTTGGGAGTCTGGGCGGACAGGAGAACAGGTGCTAGATTACTCTTGACCACCAATCTGTTGCGGAGGGTGGCTGGCCTGTTGGGGTTGATAGTGACCGTGCGGATGGCGTGTTCGGTATTCCCCTCGAAAGGATATGGGGTAGCTGGGGTGGAGTTGTAGTCTCGGAGGATGGCCAGGATTTCCATTTCAGTGAGGTCTAGTAGACTTGGAGCGGCATGGGAAGAGGTGTAAGAGAGGACCAGAGCGAGGGTTTCTTCCTCTGAGAGGTGACATGGTTGCTTACGGAGGCGAAGCTGTCTCAAGGCTAGCGGAAGAGGTTGTTTAGGGTGCTCTGTCGAATGTGGGGGGGTGGAGTTTGGCAGGGGCATGAGGTTGGCGAGAGAGAGTTCAGCGAGGTGAAGGAGGTTCATTAATTCCAAGATGGAGATGTGAATGCTCTGGGTTAGTTTGGTAGCTCTGGAGAGCAGAGAAACCATGTCCCTGTCAGGTGGAGGCGTTAGAGGGCGCGGGGGCAGTGGTTCGGGAACCATTCTGTCGGCATGTATAGGTGATAGGAAGGGAGGAGTAGTACGTAGGAAGGGAGGACTAGTGTTGTAGGTTGTTGGATCTATGATGGGGCCCCTTTGCGGGTTGGGTTGAGGGCTGGGAGGGCAAGCACGACCTGTATCATAGGTCTTTGGGGGCGTACCGGTGACATAGTCTACTTGGGGGGCTAGTGGGGAGGGGGCCAAAGGTCTAGGGGTGGTTCTGATGGCAAGGCCGGGCGCCATGCTGGAGTGGATAGGGGGGCCTGTGTTGGAAGATCTGAGAGGGGTTTGTGAGTGGCTAGCTACGATGGGTAGGCTGGATGAGGACTCATCGGGGCGGGAGTTAGTTACCCTACCAGAGTCATGCACGTGGTTTCTGAGGAGGGTGAAAAGGTCTGCAAATTTATCCAAGTTTTTGGTTGAGGCTTGGATCAAGACAATGCCATTTTTGTAAAGAGTGATGGTGAGGTCAGCTCGCAGGGTTGGAGAGGTCGTTATTGTTAGCTTAGTGCCGTATGGAATGTTCTTTGTTGCACGTACATTGAGGAGGTGGGCAAAGGTTTTGCGCCAGGCAGAAGTTCTTCTAGAGTAGAAAATGAGGTCGTTAATGACTGTGCCGTTGTCCGCGCTGTAACGAAAATCAGAGATCAGTGACTCAGGGTGCCTTTTCAGGGTGGAGTGCTTGAAGGATTTAGCGGCGGTTTTGGAGAGGTTGGGGGGGTAGACCAGTGTGTAAGAATTTGCCCCCGTAGCGGATAGGCCAGGACTTGCCATGCTGGCTCGGGTAGGCTACTCGAGGACCAATAGGGACAATTATGCAGCGGAGTAGGCTGCTCGCCGTACAGGAACTGGAATTGAAAAGAGTAAGTACCATGGGAGAGCGCACTATTAAGGTAAGAGCCTGGTTGCTAGCTCTCGAAGAATATCTAGCGAGGATGAAGATGATTGGTTGGCAGCTCTCGAGGAATAGCTAGTGGGGTGAGGATAGTCAGGTTGTCTTTAGGATTTTCGCCCATTTGAGGTCAGGCATTGAAAGGTGATTGTATTGTCTTCAAACTGTCACCATTTTAGGGTCAGGCGATGAGCAGTCTGCCAGATATAAGAAACTGTGGAGATTTCGACAATAAGTCACGGATGGTGATAGGCAGTATATGCTTCCATAATGCTAACTGCTCATCTTTGATGCTGTTTGTATGATCCAATCATGGGGGGAACAATGGTCCTCGTATTTACCGCGGCGCCGCCATTTTAGGTCCAGGCAAGCGTCGGTTCCTGCAATTGATGATAATTATGGAGATCAGGGAGAACAATGATCCCCGTATTTATCAGGGCGCCGCCATTTTGGGTCCAGGCAGCCGTCGGTGCATTTATTATTAATTAAAGGGGAGATGCGGCGCAATATCCTGGAGCCGTCGCGTTGCGTTGCAGACATACGTTTAGATCGGTCTGGTGTAGCTTGCGGGCTCAGGCTCAGGCATCAGGCGATAACATCAGCGGGACGCAGCCCCAGCGTGGAAGAAGGCAGGCACGCAATGCCCGGACAACACCGCAGGAGCCCGTCTCGGGCCCGGTGTATGTCGTGGGGATCAGGCTATTCCCGGGATCTAGAGTCGCAGCCCCAGGGCGGGAGAAGGCAAGCATGCAATGCTCGGACAGCACCGCAGGAGCCGATCTCGGGCCCGGTATGATTTGCAGGGCTCAGGCTGTTCCCGGGATCTAGCTTCACGGGGGCAGTCACGGAGGGGACCGGAGACCCGATGCCGTCCGTCAAGGTCTCACCGCCAAAGATCCGTCTTCCCAGGGAGCTGGGCATCAGCCAGGCAGCGTGCAGATTGCTCCGGGAGCTGGACACCAGTCAAGTCGAGCAGCGCTGGGGTTCGGGCAGCGAGGGCGCCGATCTGGGCTGTGGTGGTCGAAGTTTGCTGCCAAACTCCGTTTTTGTGCGATGGTTCGGAGGGCTCCGCAGTCCGGTCCAAGGGGCGGGCAATTGGTGGACTGGTGAGGTGGTTTTTCCGGGGATATTCACCAGATGGTGATCCCCAAACCAGGAGCTCCTCGGGGGGCTCCTCCTCAGGCGGCCATCTTAAGCAGTTACATGGTGGCAACTCTATGAAATCGATCTGAAGTTGGGTGAAAGGACCTCCTGCTTTCCCAATTACACCCCAACTTACAACTGTCTTCCTTCCTGGATTTTGTTTTTGGCATATGGCACACCTCTGACATAGACTTTCTGCGATGACCCTGAACTTTGGATTGTACCATGTCTGCTTGAAGAGTCTTACCATGGCATCTCTTCCAACATGCGTCGGTCCATGGTACATCCTGGCCATGTGAGAAAGTAATGAATCTGGTAATACTGGTCTTCCATCATAGTAAACCCATACCTCATCATCTGCATTTTTCCTGCAGCCTGATCTACTCCACTCTTCCTTTTCCTTATCACTGGTCTCTTCCTGCATTTGCCTTATTTCATCCCAAGTCTCAAATGTGGTTGTGAGCATAAGGTGGCATTCAGTATTTCCTCTTTCAATTGATCTGTTTATGGCCATTGTATTTTGGGTACAGAAACGCGCTAATTGATCCGCGTATCTGTTACCTTTTGTCACATTATCATCTCCTGATTGATGTGCAGCACATTTTACAACCGCAATTCTTTTTGGTAACTGCAAAGCTTCCAATAATTCCTTTACAGTTTTACCATTCCGAATTGGGGACCCAGAGGAAGTCAAGAATCCTCTTTGCATCCATAGTTGACCGAAGTCATGTACCACCCCAAATCCGTACTGACTGTCGGTGTAAATTGTTACTTTCAGACCCTTTGCCAATTTACATGCTCTGGTCAGAGCAATCAACTCTGCAACCTGAGCGGAGTTGATTCCTTTCAGGCAAGAAGCTTCTAACGCCCCTGCTAATGTGCAGACAGCATAACCAGCACACAATTCACCCTTTTCATTTCTCAAACAAGATCCATCCACAAACAGCTCACAATCCGATTTTTCCAAGGGTTCATCTTCTATATCAGGACGTGGCTTAGTACAGAGTTCTGTCACTTCCAGGCAATCATGTACTGCTTCCTCTTTCACCTCCTCACATCTTGAATTTGGTAACAAGGTAGCAGGGTTCACGGTAGTGCACCTTACCACCGTCACATTCTCAGCACCAAGAATCACTCTTTCATATTTAGTCAGCCGACTAATGTGATGAGTCCGAGTGCGAGTTAAGAGAATCTCAACAGAATGTGGCACATATACCTTTACAGGGTAGCCCATCACAAGGGCTTTACTTTGTTCAAGACTCACACAAGTGGCGGCTACTGCTTTTAAACAGCCTGGCAATGCTGCAGCCACTGAATCCAGGGTAGCAGAAAAATATGCCACCGGACGCCGTGCCATTCCATGTTTCTGAGTTAAAACTGCAAGTGCACATCCATCTCTCTCACAACAGTACAATGCAAATTCTTTAGAGTAATCTGGCATTCCCCAAGCAGGCGCTTGACAAAGACTGTTTCGCAATCTAGAGAAAGATTCCATGCTTTCTTCGTCCAACACAATTGGATCTTTCACATCTTTTCGTGTCAACCTCTGTAGAGGTTTTGCAATCAATGAGAAACCACAGATCCACTGTCTGCAGTATCCAACCATTCCCAAAAACATTCGCACTTCTTTTTGATTTCTGGGTGGATTCATTTTCTTGATCACACTGATTCTCTCTGGTGTCACCTTTCTGACCCCCTTTTCAATCTCGTGACCTAAATACTGAACTTTCTGTCTACAGTATTGTAATTTGGAGGGTGACACTTTATGTCCTCCTTCTGCTAAATGGTTCAGTAGAGCAATGGTATCTGACACACATGCTTCTCGCGTTTTTGATGCCACCAGTAGGTCATCAATGTACTGAACCAGCACAGATTTTCCAGGCATGACTAAGGTCTCTAAACATTTTTTCAGGATCTGATTAAAGATCGAGGGACTCTCAGTGTACCCTTGAGGAACTCGGCACCATGCCAAGACACAGTTTCTGAACCGGAATGCAAACAAATATTGGCTTTCCGGGTGCAAGGGAATGGAGAAAAATGCCTGACACAAATCAATTACAGTGTACCATTCAGCATCACAGGGAATTTGGTAAATAATTACTGCTGGATTTGGCACTACTGGACAACATGGCACTATAATTTTGTTCACCTTTCTCAGGTCTTGAACTATTCTATATTTTCCACTAGGCTTTTTGATTCCAATAATGGGTGAGTTACAGGGACCACTCATTATTTCTTTTAGAATCCCCTGTTCAATCATTCGGTCAATCGCAGGGGTGACTCCAGCAATTACTTCTGGACTCATTTTGTACTGAGGGGTATTGGGGTATACAGCACCATTTTTCACTGTAATCTGAATTGGATCCACATTCTTCATTAACCCAATTTCTTTTCCTGAAAAATCCCACACATCTGTTCTCACTGTACCCTTTAACTCTTCAGGTAAATCTTCCTCAGTTAGCATTGAATACAATTCACTCACTTCATCTTCATCAGGTGTAACAAATGCAACACCATCCGGTATGCAATAAATAGTGCAATTCATTTTGCACCACAAATCTCTGCCCAAGAGATTAGAGGGACTGGTATCACATACCACAAACGTATGCATGTCTTTGAAATTTCCAGTGTGGACCTCTATTGGGGCTGTGACAGGAGTTCTGATATGTTTATTTGCAATGCCTACAACTTGGATAGTTTCTCCCGAGAGGTGTAGGTTTGGAATTTCTGCTGCTCTCACAGTAGAATGGGTAGCACCAGTGTCCAACAAGAAGGTGATGTCTTTACCTTTTACCTTTCCATCAACAAATGGACCTGACTGATCTACCGCTAAAGATGTGCCAAGTACGCACTCTTCCTCCCCCCTCAGGCACCGTCATTGAGACGAATCTGAATCACTCTCATTGCAACGCACCAAATACTGAGAAACCAGTGGATTCTTACCAAACTGCTCTTCTCCTCTGAATCCAGAACTTGCACTGTACATCTGCATATGAGCATTCACATTACAGGGGATAGGTGGTTGTGGCACCTGTAACTGTGGAGTAACTACCTGCTGCGGCTGCTGTTGTCTTCCAACCACCTCATTCTGCATCTGAGGATTTAAATTTTGATTTGTTTTGTTACCCTTTTGTCCGGAGCTACACTCGTTCTTCCAATGTCCAAACTTTCCGCACGCATGACAAGGAAATTTCTTTTTAGCTTCCTCCTTATTCATTTGACATTTTCCCCTACCTCCATTGTTTACCTGTCCAGCCTGATTCTGACTTTGTTGTACATTGCTATTTTCCTGTTGCTGTTCTGCCATTTTCATTTGTGCCCACATCACTTTCTCTTTTAACTTTTTAAGCCTTGACTCAATGTCATCACTACAATATTTTGCATACCTCAAAATTTCATCTATTGACTTACTCTGCCAGCAAAGCATATGCTGCTGTATCATAGCACTAATCTCTGGTTTCAATCCATATACAAATCGATACACAAAATGTCCCATATCTTTATCTCCAATATTCTCAAATCCACTATATTGCTTAAACACCTGTAGCAATCTCTCGTATTATGCGTGCACTGACTCTTTGGGCTCTTGGGTTGTTCCGTCAATCTTAACCCAATCCGTTTCTTTAGGGGAGATCTTTCCTTTCAAAAATGTAATGACCTGATGATACTTTTTCATCACTTCTTCCGATGGTGCACCTGTTTTTGCATCTCTGGGATATTCCTCTTGCAGCCAGTCAACAGTAATTTTACATTCTGTCCACAAATCAGCCGGAACTACTATCTCAAAAAGACCATCTAAATCTTTCAACAACACCTTTGAATCTTTTACAAATCTGTCCACTTGTTTATACCATTCAACAGGCTTCTCTCGTAATCTAGGAAAATCATTTGTGAATGACAATATATCCTGTCTAGTCCAAGGCACATGAACATATCCACCACCTGGAACCTCTCTCATGGGACATGCCCTTTCAACTAGTTCGGTTTCCTTTAGTGGAAACATGGAGCTTCCTTTACCAGTAGTCTCTTCTTTCTTTTTCATCCATTTACTCCTCCATCGTTCTATAGTTCCCCATTTCTTCAAAATATTCATTAATTTCTTTATCTGCAATCTTCTCCCTGACGTATTCAAACTCTCTAAATCCTTGTCAGTAAAAGCCATTCTGTACGTTTTCTGCAACATTTTCGACTTTTCTATATCTACACCAAACTCACTCGCAACTTCTGATAGTTTTTCATGAAAATTCTTCGCTCTCCAAGTGATATTTTTACAGAAAAACAATAGCTCTTAATCACTGTATGTCCCTAATCTATCTGGGTTTATGGTACCAATAATCTTCTCTTCCAAATCTACTTTCAATTGACTCACATTTAAACTCTGTGGTTGAACTTTTGGCTTAGTCATTTCCTTTATCCAATTTGTTAAATCTTCTGGGGAGGGACCTGCCGAACTCCCTGCTATTGGAGTAAAATTCGGTCCTATTTTCCTTGGGTCTAATTGAATACCTCTTCTCGGGGTTTCTGTTAATAATTTACCAGCTGGTAGGTCTAACAATGTGTTATTTTGGTCATCCTGTCTATTCTCATTTGTTACCGATACTACTTCACTCCTTACACTACTCTTTGGAACTGACAATGTGTGGACTTTTGGTAAAGTTGATTTTTCTCCAAATAAAGGTACCACAGGACCAATTGTCACTGGCACCGTCAAAGCTTCTGCATTTAGATTTAACTGATTTATTTTCTGGACCTGTTCCATTCTAGCCTTATTTAACAAACTCACTTCATTTTCTCGCACTATTCTAGCTATTTCGGTAACTTGAGGAGATAAGAGAGTTACCATTTGTGGTTCACTTGGAGTCACCTCCCCTGTATTTGCTTCATATGGCGGAGGTCATTTAGTCATCATATCTTCCAACAATTCATCATCAGATTCATCTAAACTTTCTCCCATTGTTTCTATATTTTTCCTTTTCTCCTTACACATTGTACCTGTCTGGTTCCCTACTGTTAAAACTGGATATAGACCCTCGGTCACTACAGCTCTTCTCCATCTTTTCATTTGATCTTCTCGCCTCTCAAATGGATATCTAGGCATAAAGCCTCTGAATCTTTTACCACTTAGATCTTTTTCCCGCTCATAAGCTTCTACCTCCCATTTCTCCAATGCTTCATACTGGGTAAGTCTCGGATTTGGCTCTAACGAGTTCATCCTGGCTCTCAAATTCTGTAAAATCCTTACATTAAATGTACCAAACTCAGGGAAAGCTAACATCCCATCATCCTTCGTATACTTCATCCAATTTTCTAACCAAACACATGTATGATAACCTCGCTCCATCATCATGTAAGATGCAGGCGTCTTTGGGGGTGGAATCGGAATTCCCTCTCTTGTCACAATTGGTTTGTCTTTCTTAAAAAAAATTCTTTATTGTTTTGATCAGACCCATTTTCAGACTTTTCTCTTAGTATTTCTCAACAAACAAGATAACAAAACTTCTCCGTAATTCTCCTTTCCCTATTTGCTAAATTCTGTCCTATACCAGCCTGACTCACACCAACCAACCAATTACTGCTCACTTACATAACTACAGCCTTAACCAATATCAGCGTGTTTCGCTCTTACTACCCAATCACAACTCTTTTCACACCCGCTATCTGACCAATGCCAGCGCGGCCTTTTGTGATGTCAGTTTTTACTCCTTCTACTGTCCCTCCCTTTCCAATCTGCTCTCGATATACACCCGCTGCTTTGTCCAATACCAGCGTGGCACTTTGTGATGTCAGTATCGCTCCTTCTACTGACCCCTCCTTTACAAAATCTTACGACAATATTTTTCTGAGTTTTTCTTATTTAAAAAATGTGTTAGTGACAACATAAAAAGACAATGCTACCTTGTCTGCTCCACTAAATAAAGAGATAGTTTACCCTTTTCCAAGAGAACCTTACACTGCAAGCATCAATAATAACCAACGTTATCTTACTTCTCTAACAAGCTCCGGGGAGACCTATTACTCCTCTAGGGATAAAACCGAGGTATCACAAGAGGACCTTTTGACATACAAAAAGGGTGTCCTGTTACTTTTCCCGGAGATACTACCAGAGTTTCAAAAGGGACCCTTCGCTAATTCAGACACTCTCCTTACATACAAAATTTTCCCTAATTATAACACTGACAGCCCTACGTAGCTTTTCAGTATTATTACAACAGACAAAGTACTTCTGCAGTGTGATTTCTTTACCACACTCTTCTTCTGCCTACTTCAGGCTAATTCCTTCCCGGGATTCCTCAGGCAACTCCGTACCTGAACTTCTAGACAACATAAAACGGGACACTAACTCTTCATGTTAAGACAAATAATCAATATTCAATAACCATTACCAAACTAATCAATAATTAAACCGTCCTCTGCTACCAAGAAACTGATCCAGCGCGAACCCAATAAATTGATCAGGGATAAATATTCAATAATTCACACACTTTGGCCCATACTCATTCACCCAACTACCTGATGCGCTGGGGTCAATTTTGTTAACTTTGCCTCAATTTTACTCTCACTATTCAAGTTAAATCTTAAACATTGTATATTTGCACAATCTGAATAATCTTAATCGACTTTTCATCTACTCGGTCGATGGACCAATTAGTTGAAGAGTTGATGGCAATGGAATTTCTAAAGAAATATCCAATCAATGTAACTGACTAAATAACCACAGACTCTCGATGAAATTTAATAAATTTTATCTAGTAATTAGAATTGCTCATATCAATTATTACATACATTCAAATACTGGAAACCTCGTGAGAGAGAGCAAAACTTTATCAACATAATAACGAAACTGACATTTCAAATATACGTTGCAAAAGAGTGGACAGATGAAGAGACATCAGATACAAGTAAAATATGTCATTAAACTTTCAATTAGGAGGGATAGATGAAGAGACAAAGGAACAGAGACAAGAAATATGACTGCAAAATGGTTTCTGCAATGCTAGATTAAGATCATATACAAACCCAAAGGATCTGTAAGGAAAAACTACCACCCAGGCATAGGTAGTAGTGAGGACCCCCGGGACCAAGAGTCAGGGATCAAAGACTCAGGAATCAGGACAGGGACAGGACAGGAACAGCTAGGCCTCTCTGCAACCCGACGAACAGCGGCGCACCCCTCACTCGGACACCTTCAGCCTATGCAACCTGCAGCAGCTTCCAACCACACCCCCAATGCACCCATTCTTATACCCAAAAAACTACACGGCCGTCCCACAGTAGTTGCTATATCCGTACTTTCTAGCTAATGGATTGGTTAAGTTCTGGGGGTGGGATGTCACCCCATGGTGAAATCATTCTACTCTTGACTACACTATTGTTCTAGACAATTTTTTTTATACAGTCCTCAATTTCAGCTTCTCTCTCACGGGTACATATGCAACATTTTGTTTTACAGTTAATATTTTCAACAACTTGATTTCCGTTCACACGAAGACACTGACTCTGGCTGCTTGACAACTGTTCCGTCCTTCACCAGGTCACGCTTTCTCAGCTTGTTCAGCAGCTCAGTCATGTGGTCATATGGTTCCCTCATGCACACAATTCCACCCGCCCATTATGTGGTCAACTTAGCAATATGGAGGACTGAAAGAACGGAAAACAGACATTTATTAATTATGTGATAATGTATTTTTCACTGTTTACCACCTACCTTAGCTCTACTTCATACTATCGGTTTTCCTAGCATAGCATAAGCAGGAAAGCAGCATTATTTATTAGGATAAAGCAGCACACGTCATGCCTTTTACTGCATATACATGCGGCCTTGCCATGCAAAACCTTCTTAATTCATACTATACACAGGATTATTACATTTCCGGTTATTTACACATTAATTCCGGTTAGTTCATGCATTTTGCAAAACATAGCTTCCCACGTGTAGTGTATTTGTGCGCGTTAATCAATTTACCACTACTGACTGTTAGTACGTGTTATAGAGGTGTTCAATCGAGCAGGTTTCTTTCGTGAAATCCTGCTCCATCAATGTCATTTGGGATGTCATCAGTGATGTCATCAGTGATGTCACTGACCATGTCATGAGTGATGTAATATGTGATGTCATCAGCAGTGCATTGCGGGGGCGCGAGTTATACTTAGCTCAACTAACTATAACGGCCGAATTTCTCTGGTTTTGTACGAGTGAAATGTCCAACTAACTATAACGTCCCTGAAACCTGTGGTTTTTTCAGTGAATTTCTAAGGTTTTTTAAATGCTAATTTCTAACTATAACGTCCCTGAAACCTATGGTTTTTTCAGTGAATATATATATATATATATATATATATACATATATATATATATATATATACATATATATACCAACTCCTGCTCCTAGCGAACTCTCAAGCGTAACATTCCAAGCAGGAGCAATGGAGACACATGACAGAAGAACATAACACATCCCCTTTCCCAAAACAAAAACAAACTAAACATAGTTATTTACATAGCCCATACAATATGAATTACAACACATTTATAGGAAAAAATTACTTATATATATTTGTTAAAGAAATAACCTTTAGTACGGAAGTTCAATCAAAACATGGGCCTACGAACACACTGTGGGGGATATTCTCAAGAACGGGCTATAATTATCCCCAACCTAGGTTAACTCAATTTTACATAATGCCGTCTATCGCGGGAAACTAACGCTGTGTTAACGGCGTATTCTCAACACGCAGGCAACAGGCGATAGTGTCCCAATAACGCGTCAAATGTCCGCATTAAAATTACCGGGACGCCGATAAAAAAGGAAACCCGAACGTGAAAAAAATGGCGATGGGCCCAACAGCGATAAAAATATCAGCGATAAGCAGCGCCAGGCTTGCTATTCCCACGTCAGGCGGGAAAAATCACCATGAAAGCTGCAAAAAAAAACAACAAAACCCAAACTACTGAGAAGCACCATGGAGGAAGCTGGAGCAACTACAGAGGCCAACCAGAACCCCACAAACCCCCCGGAGGACCAGCCAGGGACCTCGGGGAAGGAGAAGGGCAAGGAGAAGAAGAAGAGGAACCCGCGATTCAGTCCGCAGGAAAACAAGATCCTGATTACGGAGGTGATAGAACACCACCAACAACTTTTCATCACCTCCACTGTGTCATTGGCAACTAAAAATGCAATATGGCAGTCCATCTGGGCCAAGGTGAATGCAGTCGGAGTGAAGAGAAGGGAAGTGGACGACTGCAAGAAGCGCTGGAATGATGTGAAGCGCAAAACCAAGCTGAAACTCGCTAACAACCGGAAAGCAGCAATGCAGACTGGAGTTGGGAGTCCAGCGCCACAGCAGGAGCTGCATGAGATGGAGGAAATGGTGTCCACAGTCATCAGTGGGGGGACGGTGGCAGGAGTTGGGGGACCGGACACTGCTCAACATGACCTGACCCAACAGCAACAGGGTGAGTAACGACGAGGGACTGGGAGAACCGGGGGAGTTGGGCACAATGGCACACATGCACAATTAAGTATAGCACAGTGCACACCCACAATGACTCTGGATCATGTCCCTGATCTCCTTGGCATACTGCAGCACACATAGAAACAGCAAGTAGGCCCCCGTCGACAATGTGCCCAGAGGGGGCCCTCCCCACACATCACTAATCTCACAACAAACCCATGCACTTGTGCTGAACCCAGCAAAGCTGCGGGTCTGTGAGCCACACTGACAATGCAAGTGACACTGCATGACTATTAGCATGGCTGCAGTCCAATTATCAAGACATGGTGCACGCCACGACACTGAGGTGGCTGAGTGTGGACCACATCCGTAAAGGAGCAGGTCACACTCTGACACATCCACGTGCACAAACAACCCCTGACGTCAACAAGACATCTGCGGACAAACCATGCCCAAGAGTCCCAACTCCCAACAAGAGCCCAATTTACCCAGGTCTGCAACATCTCAGCACTGTATAAGCACAGAAGTGAAAGGCACACCGCCTGAAAGGGATAAGGGCCAGCAAAATCAGAGCTGCAGTGGCGACTCTCCCACAATGCAGCACACACACATAAGAATCAGAGCACATCAACATTGACAACAATGTGGTACAAACTGCAACACTTCCACAACAGAACAGAGGACACAACTGCTGCCGCTTGTTTGTAGAAACTGGTCAATCACATCTGGCATAGCAGGAAACTGTGAGATTATAATGTACCAGTACAACGCCACATCCCTGATGGTGTAGAAATGTCCACTGTCCCGCATCAAATAGGCATCTCCTCCCAAACAGTCACAATGTACATTGTCATGCAGTCTGTTTGTAAACTTGTCCAATGCGTGAACATACATGGAACACACTGTTAAACTGCATCTCCCCTTTACATTGCAGAGGGAGAATCAACACCTCCTGCAGAGCAGACCGTACATCTCTTCACTGATGATGAAGAGGACCTCCACACCATCGACACCGACGCCCTCCAACAGCTCATGGACACCCTCAGCACCCCGCCCCCAGGAGCAGGGCAGCCCAGCTGCATCGAGGAGACCCCACCCCCTGCACAGACCACACAGCAAGAAGCACCCACCACCACGGCTGTCTCCCAGGACCCCCACGACCAACACATGGCATTCCAACGCCGTGTGTTAGAAGGCCAGAAGGAGATGGCTGATCAGGTGCGGGTGGGGTTCGACCTCATGGCAGCCAAACTAGTTGCCATACGTGGGTGTCTAAGTCCCAACAGGGACCACTTACAGTCCCTAGCGGACACCCACAGTCCACTCCATGCTCTCCAACAAGCCATGGCTAACATCGCTGGAGTCATGACTCTGAGACAAGAACAACTGTCTAGTCAGAGTGGCTCCAGCAATGTCAGCCGGGAGTTGGGACACATGCGGAGGATCATGGAGAACATGGAGCGGATGCAGGCGGAAAGAATGGCTGCCACGGCTGCACACCAGCGAGATGTAGCTGGGATCTTCCATGCCCTGCAGATCCTCATCATGGCATTGCTGCCACAAGGCCTGGCGCAGATGAATGCTGCTGCTACTACTCCATCCACATCTCCGCCCCCTGATGTGTCAGTGCCTCACAGTGCAGCAGACAATCCACCTCCGGCCCCTGATGTGTCACTGCCACACAGTGCGGCAGACATTCCACCTCCGGCCCCTGATGTGTCAGTGCCACACAGTGCTGCAGACAAAACACCACCACCCACATGTGAGGCACATCACACATCAGAGGACGATGATGGGGATGATTCTGACTTTGTGGTAAGAAGGAAGCGGTAGCATTCATCTCCGCCATATGGCCTGTTTCAGCTTGGTTCTGCCCTCTGCATCATGCCCTGGAATAACACCTTCCACTGTCCCCCGATACACTCTGCTACACTCACCTTGGCCCTCGACATGGACTGCTATATTTGGTTTGGTTACCAATGACACAGCAATCAGACTGCGGACTGAACTCTTTCTCTTCCGATGAACTTGTCAATCCCTAAAGGACTCTGGCTGGCCCTCCACGGGGCAACAATGTAAAGTGGGGTTTGCATGGCCATGTACTGGTCTAGCTTCAACACTCCACCGAATGTGATTAAAACATTATAATTCACAAAGATGTGTCATGTCTATGATCAAGCAAGTATGAAAGTATGGATGAATGTAGGGGCAGTGATTCCAAAAAAAGGTACTCCCTGGGAACTGATATCAATGCGCATGTTTGACCGTGACCCAGATAGGCAGTGAGATGACTGGGAATGTGTGAACTAGCTGTGGCCTCATTGCTCCTAAACAACAATCTCGCAATTTCCCAACTTAGCCCCACGCCAATGTAGGAAATAGGGCTGTGTGTAAAGAAGTCAAAGTTATGTGGATGCCACAGCCAGGAGCAATGATTTGTGTGAGTGTGCAGCGGTTGGACTCCTGGGATGGTCTGTGCGCAAGTGTGAAGGTCATTCCATGCAAGAGAACTGCGAGCAAGGACTTCTGTGTGTGGGGTGTGCATACGTTGGTCTTTGGTTAGCGCTGTGTGTAGTGTGGGAGTCGTCATCAGCTGCTATGGTATCTCTCAGGGGGTGCCGGGCGCATGCTATTCCAAGGTCAGAGGTGCAGATGTGCAACCGCCTTCTAGTTCAAAGGAGCTTTCATCCCTAATGTTAGTTTGTCATCTGCTTGCATTCTGGAAATGTGATGTGGATTTTGGGGGGGGGGATGTCACTGCTTCGCCTTCCGGCACGGTTGAACCCTTCCCAGCCATGTACGTGCCCTCACGGTCAATTTTGCATGCTCTGATGTAGCAGTGGTGTTTTGCTGCAGTCTGACAGTGATGGGTACAGGTAGCTGTGAGGAGGCGCATGACTTCTCACCTTGCACCTATTAGCTGACACTGTTCACTACTATTGATGGATGACGTCCGTGTACACATGTGATCTGTACATGGCACATATGTCCAGGGGACACCTTGGTGTGTTCCACGCAAGGTATTCCTGCTGGCTTTTTGGCTGGTGTGCATCTCCCATGTTGCTGAGGTGTTCACTGTGCCCACATCCCCCTGACACCCGCAATTCCATATTTGACTCCAAAAGACACCCGAAATGTCATATTTGACCCCAAATGACAACCGCAATTCCATATTTGACCCCAAATGACACCCTGTTGTCTTTTTATGAACACCAATGACAGCCTTCATGTCATGTTTTTGTACACATGTGATACGCTGATGAGTGGGATTACGTACTACATTTGACACCCTGAAATGGCATTTCGAATACGTGACACCCTAAACAGCCTCTCTGTACAGAGGTGACATACCCACCATCTATTTGCTATTTGTGAGATTGTTAGAAGTTAATGTTGCACTTACACTTGTCAGAGTGATGTGCTAATGCAGAGGACTGACATGCACACAGGGAATGTGTGTTGCAATGGATTAATTTGCACATGCTGTTCATGTGGTAATTTTGTACTGTTCCATGATTGCTAAGGACAGTCACAATGTGACGTGCTCATGCGAAGGAATTGTTAATGATTGTGTGCCTTCAGGCTATTCCTGCTGCAGCTGCAGTGGGGTGTGGTCCACCTGCCTCATCTTCCTCATCATCGTCTGGTGCATCTGGCACTTGGATCCATGGGGCATTGGTGCGTACACATATGTTGTGCAATACACAACATGCTATGATCATCTTGCACACTATTTCTGGGCTATACAGGAGTCTTGCACCTGTGATGTCCAGGCACCTGAAACATGACCTTAACACGGCAAATGTGCGCTCAACAATGCCCCTGGTGCGTTTGTGGCCCACATTGTACTGCCTCTGGGCCGGGGTGTTCGGGGCTCGGAGGGGTGTCATCATCCACGGGCAGAGTGCATATCCTTGATCACCTGTGAGAGGTAAGTGAAATTAGTGTAAATTGGTGGTTCTGCATGGTGTGTTGGCAGACCTACAAGTTTTGTAGTGTGTGATTTGTGCGACTTTGGGATTCATGTTTGCCATGTATTGCTTCTGGCAAATGTGTGGGATCAATGTGTATTACGTAGCCTCACAGCTGCTCCTCCCTCCCCCCGAGCCGATTTACTTGTGTGCGCTGCGCGGTTGCATCACTTGCACTCCTACGGCACACCATTGTCATGCCTGTCTGCGCATGTCCGCAAGCCTGACAACAACACTGTAATTTTGGCTGTTGAAGGTGGGCGGCCACGTGTGTGTAGGCCTAGGGTAAGGATAGGGCAGACACAGATGTAGAGTTCAGGCCTGGCTGAACTCGCGCTGCGATTGAGGCTAGGCCTTTGGATTATGCTGCAGCAATGAAGATACACACACAACAGTTGGCATGTATGAGCCAGGACCCCGAGCGGTCTTGCGCTCCTTTATTTATCCATTCGGGCGAGCCCGCCCTCCGGGTGCATGCTACATTGCAACATTGTCGATTAAGGGCCGGGTGGCGCCGATACTACAACAGAGACACATGCCATAGTTACTTTTGTGGCCAGCCCGGAACTGAACCATGCCCAGAGCCCAGAACTGAACCACGCCCAGAGCCCCGGGACATTTCTTCACACTCCTGACACGCCTATGCGTGCGCCGCTGCCGCGCTGGGATGTTGTGCGCTTCGGAGTACGTCTCCAGATGTTTCACCCAGGCTTTCCAGCGGCCTGCCTGGGACGGGGGTAGCCCTGTGACTGTGAAGGGCTCCAGTGGCGTTACCGAGGACATGCTGTTGGCTGCTGGAGGCGGACTTGTGGGGTAGCCCCACGGGACGATGACTTGCAGTGCACTGAGGTAGGCCCACCTGAAGAGCTGAGCGGGTGTGCAGCCTGCGATGATGCAGTAGGCCTGGAGGCTGGATGGTGACTTGTGGTGCACAGAGGTAGTGGCACCTGAGGCACTGCGTCCGGCATGGGCCAACCGCCACGTGGCGATGACTTGCGGTGCACTGAGGTAGGCCCACCTGAAGAGCTGAGCGGGTGTGCAGCCTGCAATGATGCAGTAGGCCTGGAGGTCCGTACTGGATTTGATTTGTGTGAGACCTGCTGGACCACAGTGTAGGCCGGAGGGAGCAGTCAGCACACACAGAAGTCCGCGGTGCGGTGCCGCAGGGTGTGCTGGGGGCCTGTTGCGCGGAAGCCAGCGATCGGCTGAGGAGGCTGACAAGCTCGCGGGCCTTGGGCTTGAAGATTGCACCGGCACGTGGTGGGCCCTCTTGGAGACACGCCGGTGGCGGCAGGTGAGCAGTGAGGCCTGGGTGCGCAGGGGCGGGCAATCACCGCTGGGCGCCGGATGGGTCTGGGGACCAGTGGGCTGGGGTGCAGTAGGTGCACAGGATCGTGCAGGCACCACCGGTCATGGCGGCAGCCTCGTGGCAGGGTGAGGGGCGCCGCCCTGGCAGACACGCCCCTGCAGGCAATGACGAGATGTGCGCCTGGTGGCATGTGACGTAGCCACCTCGTCGCCGGTGTAAATTTGGCCATTGAAGGTGGTCGGCCACGTGTGTGTAGGCCTCTGGTCAGGATATGGCAGACACAGAGACACACGCAGTAGTTACTTTGGTGGCCATCCCGGAAGTGAACCACGCCCAGAGCCCCGGGATATTTATTCACACTCCTACGCTGGACTGGCGTACGCCGGCCCAGCCCACTACGCTTACGCTTACAGGGGGGGCGACATAGCTACATGTCCAAGGTCTTCCCCACTGCCTGAGGTAACATGGTTGTGTCCACTGTCCACAACACTACAAACACCAGCAGTATATGTCCACATGGACATGTCTGTGCTCTGCATACTCATGACTGTCCAGCACATCAGCGCCACACTTGCCATTGTGTACATTCTTATTCATGGGTCACTTGCCTCCTTCGCACATTCTTGGTTCCCACCTCTCCCCACATTCTGCAATTGTGTGGCAGAGGGGCTATGCCTTTGTGGATGGTTTGTCTAAATGTCTGGCCCCTGTTACCACAGTTACTTGTGTTGTCGTGTCTGGTAGGTGGGCATGTTGGTTGGCATGTTGTATGTGATTTTGTTAGGTGTGCATTCCCACAGTTGTGAGTTGTATGATTGTGGAGTTGAGGTGTGTGGTGTGTTCCGTTGATACTTACCGACGAGCAGTGTATTTCCATAGGTGCCATCCTGAAAGCGCTGGTTGATGATGG
Organism: Calotriton arnoldi; assembly: GCA_963921515.1. Lineage (NCBI taxonomy): Eukaryota > Metazoa > Chordata > Amphibia > Caudata > Salamandridae > Calotriton > Calotriton arnoldi. The sequence continues at coordinate 462,346 of CAWUFW010000868.1, read as the reverse complement.
ACTGTCGGAAGATGTAGGAATCATGCACACTGCCTGGGAAGTTGGAGACAACATTGGTGAACAGTCCCCGGTGGTCCACTATTGCCTGCACATTGATGGAATGCGTGTGCTTTCTGTTGCGGTAATTGTGTGCAGTGTCGGCAGGGGGCACAAGTAGGACATGTGTGCAGTCAATTGCCCCAACACGTGCGGGAAGCCAGCTATGGCGTAGAAGCCTTGCTTGGTCTCCAGCTGTTCCTGCGCAGTGTGGGGGAAGTGAAGGTGCTGGGGTATCAAGCTGATGATGGCATCCAAGACAGGTGTGAGGAACTTTGATAGGGCTGGCTGTGTGACTCCTCCGACTCTGGCAGTTGTTGGTTGGAAGGTACCAGAGGCCAGCAACTGCAGCACAGCCAGCAGCTTTGTCTGCGGAGGGATGTTGGTTGTCCGCTGTGTAGGTACAGTCAGCCTGTGGGCAATGTGGGTCAGGATGTGGAGGATGGTTGTCCTTTTGAGCCTGTAGTGGGCAATGAGATCCTCTGGCGTTAAGTCTCTGAGGCTGGTGGGTTTTCGGAAGGTCCGCTGTCTTGTTCTGCGCTGCCTCGGTGGTAGTCCAGGGGGGGGTGGTCCTGGGGGTGGGAGTGGTCCTGGGGGTGGTGGCGGTGGGTGTTGTGACCCTCTTGGGTCTCCAAGCTGCATGATTAGTAGCTCCATGGCATCTGCTGGTCTTCAGATGTGGCTCTGGGCTGGGCTCCCTTTATACTGCAGGTTTTCGTCCTACTTAAGACCAGAAAAAAGCAGGTCTTAAGTCCCTGCTGCTAACATGCCTTATCGCCTGTTTTTGGACCGCATCGCCGATCTGGCTGGTCGTTTCACGAAGTGGTGTTATCGTGAGTTTTTGCACGGGAACGCCTACTCTGCATATGATTAGCGTTAGTTGTCGCTGTCAGCCTGTGAGAACCCCGAGGATCCAGCGGACCGGAAGTGGAGGGAAACGGGCCGGGACACAGTAAACGGACCAGAGGAGCGCAGCGGTCTAGTGGCGCTGGGTCGATTCAATGAGGACGACCCGACGTCATCAGAAGCCGACCAACAAAAGGGCGGTGACGAGAGCAACGGGAGAGAGACAGGAACGACGGAGGCGACGGAGAAGAGAGGAGAGACGGAGGCGACGGAGAAGAGAGGAGAGCGAGACGATCCGGAAGAGGAGCCCAGCGGCGAGACAGAAGGAAGACCAGAGACCCCTGGAGCGGTGTACAGTGCGGACAAACCCGGCGGCCCAGAAAGGGGAGAGGACGCCCGGGTCCCAACGCCGCGGCCCGGATCCCGGGCCGTGGCCCAAGGCAAGTGGCATTGAAGGGGTCGTTCTGGTGGTGGTGGGGCGGCACGGGGAACTAGGGCACGTGTGGTTATTACTGGTTTGTGCACTTCCCCAACACCAAGCACCTACACACTATTCCCCGTTTTTCCCTGCACGGTGTTCTGGTGGTGGTAGCAGCTAAGTAGTACAGAGGACCTCGAGCTAATCTCGGTTTTGTTCTTTCCTTTCCCTTAATTCCTGACGGCCCGGGTGGAGGAACGACACGACGCCTACGGCCTTTCCAGTATATTGCCACGGACGCCCAACGAAGGAGGTCAAGCGGGAGAAGAGGATCCCCAGCTGTTTAATTTCCCCTTTTCTTTTCATTTGGTTAGACTGAACCCGGACTTGGTACATTTCATTTAGGTCCTATGGGACTAGCAAAACGTAGATCCCGAATACATTTACCAAAGAAAAGAGCAATAAAGACCCAAAAACACCTCTACGGTGCGTGTCCAGTGTTCCCTTCGGCCCCTCGGGCTATTGCGCCGCTGACAAAGTGGTGTCAGAAGTGGGATTGCTCCCCTATCCCTACGTGTCGAACCATGACACAACCCGTGCCTGTAGAGGATATCATTGCCCAATTGGCTGAGGGACAGCGACACCTGCAACTTGTTTTGGAGCAGCAAATACAGACAGCACAGGTGGAAAGGGAAACCCTGCAGGAGGCCCTTAAAGAACAGGCCACCCTGATCACTACCAACCAACAGGTACAGGACACGGCCATCCTACGCCTTACCGATGCTATAGTAAGCACCAGGGTACGCCCAAATGTCCCGGGGACTGTTCTCCAAAAATACCAGGAAGGGGAGGATCCCGACTATTTCTTCCTGAATTTCGAGAGGGTGGCGTCCACAGCAGCGTGGCCCCAGGAACGGTGGGGTCAATATATCGCCCCTCTTCTATCGGGCGAATTGCAAGCAGCATATCAAACGGCCAATCCTACCGGAACAACCCCTTACGAAGACGTGAAAAGGGCCATCCTCGAGAGATTAGGGTTTGATCAGGAGCACTACAGGAATAAATTCCGAAAAGAAAAGTGGTCTGTGGGGGACAACCCCCGTGCGTTATACTACAGAATAAGGGACCTAGGTAATCGCTGGCTAACACCTCATGTCTCTACAGCAGACGAAGTAGCGGAAAAGATATACCAAGAACAATTCCTGGATGCCTTGCCTCCCAGTACACGGACATGGGTCAAACAACACCCAAACCTTACTCCTGCAACAGCAGTAGAGCTCGCTTGTGCCTTCCATAGGGCTCCGGAGTTCAAGGCTGGTATTGCACGTCCCCAGTTTAATACCACCCCATCACGACCCCAGATAACTCCCTCCCCGAGAAGCATGGTCCGACTGGAAAGCAAGCCCCATACATCACCCCGCCCGGTCCCCAGACCGGCCTTCCCACCGTCTGGTCCAAGTGGACAGGGGCCCCAATGCTATAACTGTGCAGAGTGGGGACATATAGCCAGGCAATGTCCCCACCGTGCCTCAACGGTGGAACCTATGGAGGTGGGTTATACCCGTGGCAGGATTTATGTAACCGGGAGGGGTCCATACCAGTTTAAGAAGGAGGTGTTCCTTAACGGCAAGAAAAGACGAGCCCTGCTAGACACTGGGTGCCACGTCACGGTCGTGGACGAATCATTAATAGCCCCCCAGCTCAGGGACACCGAACAAGTAAGGGTAACATGCGTACATGGGGACACCAAGGCCTATCCCATGGCGGAAGTCCTGTTAGAGGTAGACAACGATCCCCACCTACGCAGAGTGGGAGTGATACCTTCCTTGCCTGAAGCGGTCATCATAGGGACCGACCACCCTAAGTTCGAGACGTATCTGGAGAGCTCAAAACAGAACGCCAGGACCTGGCTACGAGACGCCCCCTTTAGTGGGACTGACTTAGAAACCCCCGATGACAGGGTCAAGAAAAGCAGACAGGAGAAACGACGGGAAAAAAGGGGCTATACTCAGTCACTTCGGTCACTTCCTGCCTTTCCTCTTTCCCTCACAGACCCAGACGGAACACAACCGAGTAGCTTCTGTACAGCACAAAGGGAGGACAAATCGCTCACACATGCCTGGGAGCAGGTCAAGGAACAAGCACCGGGACAGGTAGGACCCTATTTCATGGTAAAAAAGGGGTTGTTGTATAGAGTTATTAACGGGGACCCTCTGTCTAAAACACAATTGATCGTACCAGCCACATTTAGGGAGCATGTATTACAGCTGGCCCATAACAAGGCAGGGGGAGGGCACTATGGAAAGGAGAATACCCTACAATATCTCCTGGAGAAATTTTATTGGCCGGGTGTGTATAAGGATGTAGCAAAACACTGCGCTACCTGTGTACGCTGTCAGTACACAAATCCCGGGGTTGTAATGAAGGCCCCACTACAGCCACTACCAATCATTGACGTCCCCTTTAAACGGGTTGGAATGGACCTGGTAGGCCCTTTAACTCCCTCGGCCAGAGGACACCGCTATATCCTGGTTATCGTAGATTATGCCAGTCGTTACCCCGAGGCCTTTCCCCTGTCAAGTATGACCACTCCTACTGTAGCACAAGCCATGATTGCACTGTTTTCTAGGGTAGGATTCCCGTCCGAAATCCTAACGGACCAAGGGACTCCTTTTATGTCACGTCTGATGACGCAAGTATGTACATTACTGGGAATAAAGAAGATTAGGACTTCTGCTTACCACCCTCAAACAGATGGCCTTGTGGAGCGTTACAATAAAACAATCAAAAACATGCTCCGCAAGGTCATCTCAGAGACTGGAAGGGATTGGGACCAGAAGTTACCCTTGGTCCTTTTTGCTTTGAGGACACATGAACAGAGATCCACCGGATATTCTCCTTTTGAGCTGCTGTTTGGGCGAAAACCCAGAACCCTACTGGACATGGCGGCAGAACAGTGGGAGGGAGAGGATGAGGAGGGAAAACCCCTATTGCGATATGCCGCTGACCTTAAGTCCTCACTAACACGCTTATGGGGTATTGTACACGATAATATGACCAAGGCCCAGGAGACACAGAAAAGATACTATGACAGGAACGGCCGACTAAGAGAATTTAACCCGGGTGAGAAGGTACTCCTGTTGCTCCCTACTACTGAGGATAAGTTACTAATGAAGTGGCAGGGACCATACGTGATAGAAAAGAAGGTGACTCCTGTCACCTATAGTGTGCTACTACCCCACCGCGTTGGAGGCAAACAGATCTATCACGTGAATTTGTTAAAAAAATGGGAAGAACCTCAGCCTTCCCTTTTGGCAGGAACACCCGCCTACCTTACCTGTACAAACAAACAGCTAGAGATACCCTTCCTGTCCAGTCAGGGGTAGCGGCTGAATCAGTACCCACTGGGGAGGTCTTGTTGCCTACTCAAAAAACACGACTAAAGACCCTGCTGGAGTCCTTTCCAGATCTTTTTCCACCACTCCAGGGTTAACCACCTTGGTGCAACACGAGATAGTGTCCCTAGAAAAAGAATAGTAACACAGAAACCTTATCGCATTCCGGCAGCCCGTAGAGAAGCAGTGGAGAAAGAGGTGTCCGACATGCTCAAAGCTGATATAATTGAACCCTCCCAGAGTAACTGGTGTTCCCCAGTGGTAATAGTGCCAAAACCCGACGGCAGTCTGCGTTTTTGCATTGATTTCCGACAGGTAAATGCAATAACCAAGTTTGATACGTACCCCATGCCTAGGATAGACGAAATGATCGAGCGGTTGGGAAAAGCCAGATATATGTCAACCCTTGACCTCACCAAGGGGTATTGGCAGATTCCTTTGTCCCCTCACTCCAAAGAAAAGACGGCGTTTGCAACGCCCTCTGGCCTCTAACAATTTAAGGTGCTTCCCTTTGGCTTACATGGGGCGCCAGCGAAGTTTCAAAGACTGATGGATAGTATTCTAAAGCCCCACAGCGCATACGCGGCAGCCTATCTTGACGATATCGTCATCTTCAGCCCGACTTGGGAGGAACACCTATGTCACATGGAAACCGTGTTTTTGGCGATTCAATCAGCAGGCCTTACCATCAACCCTAAGAAGTCCCTGCTAGGTACTAACACAATCCAATACCTGGGGTATACGATTCAGGAAGGCCACATAAAACCCCAGATGAACAAGATAGAGGCTGTTAAGGTTATCCCTAGACCTACTACAAAAAAGGACATCCGTTCCTTTTTGGGATTTATAGGATACTACCGTAGGTTCATACCCGGGTTCTCCTCTTTAGCCAGCCCCCTCACTGACCTCTTGACAAAAACGCACTCCTCACGCATTCAAAACTGGACACCGGAACACGAAGAGAGTTTTAACGCCCTGAAACATGCCATCTGTACACCCCCTGTATTACGTTGTCCTGATTTTGACCTGACATTTGTCCTCCAAACCGATGCCTCAGGCCTCGGTCTGGGTGCTGTGCTGTACCAGCCAGATCCACATAACGACCTGAAACCTTTGCTATATATCAGAATGGAAGCTCTTTTCCCGTGAGACCCACTACTCAACGATAGAAAAGGAATGTTTAGCCATAAAATGGGCAATTGAGGCTTTGCAATACTAACTGTTGGGGAGGAGATTCATTGTCCTGACGGATCATGCCCCCCTTACATGGCTTGCGAACAACAAGGACACAAACCCCGCGTCCTGCGATGGTTTCTCGCCTTACAACCTTTTTCGTTTCAGACCATACACATTCCGGGTTCTAGACAAATCAGTGCCGACTATCTGTCCCGGCACCCATCGCCCGAATGGCCCCAACGTCCATTCCTATGGGGGAGATGTGTGAGAACCCCGAGGATCCAGCGGACCGGAAGTGGAGGGAAACGGGCCGGGACACAGTAAACGGACCAGAGGAGCGCAGCGGTCTAGTGGCGCTGGGTCGATTCAATGAGGACGACCCGACGTCATCAGAAGCTGACCAACAAAAGGGCGGTGGCGAGAGCAACGGGAGAGAGACAGGAACGACGGAGGCGACGGAGAAGAGAGGAGAGACGGAGGCGACGGAGAAGAGAGGAGAGCGAGACGATCCGGAAGAGGAGCCCAGCGGCGAGACAGAAGGAAGACCAGAGACCCCTGGAGCGGTGTACAGTGCGGACAAACCCGGCGGCCCAGAAAGGGGAGAGGACGCCCGGGTCCCAACGCCGCGGCCCGGATCCCGGGCCGTGGCCCAAGGCAAGTGGCATTGAAGGGGTCGTTCTGGTGGTGGTGGGGGCGGCACGGGGAACTAGGGCACGTGTGGTTATTACTGGTTTGTGCACTTCCCCAACACCAAGCACCTACACACTATTCCCCGTTTTCCCTGCACGGCGTTCTGGTGGTGGTAGCAGCTAAGTAGTACAGAGGACCTCGAGCTAATCTCGGTTTTGTTCTTTCCTTTCCCTTAATTCCTGACGGCCCGGGTGGAGGAACGACACGACGCCTACGGCCTTTCCAGTATATTGCCACGGACGCCCAACGAAGGAGGTCAAGCGGGAGAAGAGGATCCCCAGCTGTTTAATTTCCCCTTTTCTTTTCATTTGGTTAGACTGAACCCGGACTTGGTACATTTCATTTAGGTCCTATGGGACTAGCAAAACGTAGATCCTGAATACATTTACCAAAGAAAAGAGCAATAAAGACCCAAAAACACCACTACTGTGCGTGTCCAGTGTTCCCTTCGGCCCCTCGGGCTATTGCGCCGCTGACACAGCCTTGGCGATGTTTTTAGCGGCAGCTATCGCAGGTAAACTGACGATGTCGGCTGTTAGCGCAGGCTTGTGAATAGGGCGATAAATCTATCACCACTTTCGTGGCGGCAAAGTGCCGCTAAATTGGCGATGTGTCCTTGAGAATATGCCCCTTAATCTTCTAGTTTTCTCAGCTTTATCCTAGCATAGGTAGATATTCTCTCATTGTTTACCTCCCTTGATATACTTCCAGTTCTAATCCATCCACATTGTTCCACCTCATTGCATAATGTGACCCTTTTCACATTCCATCCCTTTCCATTTGAGGGCCTCACCATATTACCTGTGACCTCATGCATGTCTATGGGATCAGACAATTTTGAACAACCCTTCTTACATACACCTACAGAACATACCCTTATGTACAATCCTTTCTCAAATTTTCTGCTCCTTTTCTTCATTCCAGAATTGTGTATTTTTGCATACTGAGTCTGATATTTTCTCACTCTTTTGTTCAAAGCATCACCCATTGTTGACTTGTCCTCTCCATTCAAGCTGGCACCACCACGGTGCATGGCACTTTGCCTTTAAACAAAAAGAAAGGGGTTTTCCCAGTAACAGAATGTGGTGTGGTCGAATAATCCCATAACATGTTCTTTACTTAACTTTTTCCAACACAAATTTCCAGACACAGCCAGCTGAAGATTTTTTCCCAACACCCGATTAAAAAGTTCAACCAAACCATTCTCACTGGGGTGATATGCTGAAGTACTGTATTTTTAATTCCCCAATTCTTGAGCAATTACTCAAACTTTTCCAGAAACAAATTGTGGGCCATTGTTGGTCAAAATTACTCTAGGACAACCTTCTCTTCTAAAAACATCTTCACAAAGAGAAATTACATTGAAAGACTTAACTTCTCACATGAAGGACACCTCAGGCCACTTTGAATAGCAGTTCATAATCTCCACAGAAAATCTATCATTGATACCTAAACAGTCGAATGGACCACATATATCAATGGCAACCTGCTCCCATGCTCGTTCAGGGAATGCGATGGGATGTATGGGCACATCCCGCAATATGCGTGACTTGTCACTTCATGGAGATGGTATGCAATTAGGGACAAATCTTTCAATTTGTATATCCATACTTGGTCACCAAAAAAGAACACAGGCTTTCCGCTGTCCCTCGTGTAGGAAAACCATTAGTCTCTATTGCTCAGTACAACTAACCTGTCACTCCTCCTCACAATTCCATTCACAACCGACAATTCATTCTACACATTCATGAATGCATTTAATTCCTCTGATGCCTTCCAACCTTTTTCGCATCATGATGACTTCATCCACATTACCAACTCCACATCTTCCAACATTGACTTCCTACATTCTTCCTCATTAATGGCACCTCTGCACACCTCAGCAATTTCTGCCACCATCCATTCATCATCCTCAATACCTGAATCACAAGTGAAAGGTAACCTTGACAAACAATCAGCATTGATATTCTTTGTACCCGGCATGTACTTGATAGAAAACATAAATTCTTGAAAATGATACAACCACTTGGCAATACGTGGAGTGGCTTTACTAGCACCAGTTGTGGAAAACAACTCCACCAATGGTTTGTGTTTAGTGCGCAATTCACATTTAATCCCTCACACAAAGTTTCTAAAATGTTGCACACCCCATCAGCAAGCTAACGCCTTTGTTTCTATGTTGGATTACGTGATCTCAGCACCCTTAAGTGTACACGAAGCAAATGCCACTACGCTCTCATGTCCTTCATGCATCTGCATCCACACTGTCCCAGCCCATAATTACTAGCATCGATTACAATGATGGTTTCGTCATTGGGACTGAATGGTTTCAAAACCACAGATTTGACAATAGGGTCCTTTCACAGCTTCAAATGCTTTTTTGACAAAATGAAGTCCATTGAAACCTTACTCTCTTCTTCATCAGAGCGCATACCACATGAACTTTTTCAGAAAAGTGATCCACAAACTTGGAGTAGTATTCTGCCAGACCCAAAAATGAACACAATTGCTCCTTATCTTGCGGAGAGTGTGCTTTCTTGATAGCCTCCACCAAGCTAAACTTGGGGTTGACACCTTCATAAGTCAGAGTATGATGCAAATACTCCACCTCTTCCATCCCAAATTTGCACCTGTCCAATCCAATGGTGAGACCTGCCTGTTCCAATCTTCCCAACACTTCCATCAAAACACTATCATGCTGTTCCTTATTTACACCCCAAACCAATACATCGTCCTGAAAAACCAATACAATTGACAACCCTTGCAATATGCCCTGCATGATCCTTTGAAAGACTGCAAATGCAGAGGCAAGTCTAAAAGGCATGTGAATGAACTGATATGCCCCCTCAAGTGTTACGAAGGTCGTGAAATGTCGGGGGGCGCTAGAGAGCCCGATCCATGATGGCCGCTCTGTAGATCGGCTCCGACAGCGGGTTCCACAATCCGTAAAAATCCTTGCCCGCAGTCAACTTGGGGCCGGAAAAATGTTGCCACGGAGCATCCGAGGGCCGACTGCGCGGAATTTGCCTGTAATCTCGAGTGGAGGCCGCCGCAAAGCTGAGCTGCAGGGCGATGTGAGGCTGCGAGGCTCAGGGACACGCCGGACACGAAGTGAGAGGGGACACTGCGCTGGAGAGTGACTCAAGCCGGATCGCAGAGGAGTGTTGCAGTCCCACCCTCGGCAAGAAGCACACGTTTGGCGGGCAGAGGCCCCCGCCCAGCGAGAGAGCATAGTGGTGCGGCTGTGCCCTTCGGCCCCTGCGTGGCGGGCCTGAGGGGCTGCAAGAATCGAGGCGCTGGGCCCTGGAGGACCCGCGCGGCAGCCCAAAAAAGTCCGGTAAGAGGTGCGGGGAGGTGGGGCTCTTTCATCCTCCTTAGCCCCGGCCTTCCCCCACTCCCCGGTGAAGCGCTGCTCACTCACCCTGACCGCGCAGCCACGTTGCTATCGGTGCGGGCGCGGCCTACTAATATTGGCCTGTCTCCGTTGGAGCCCGGACCTGTGTGAGGAGGTCGGCCGGCCCACGGTCCGCACGCAGCATGGGAGGGCCGCACACTGGACTCGAGTGTGTGCCTAGGGAGATAAATCAGACAAAATATATGCCCGAATAAACAAACCCCCCAAAAAAAGGAAAGAGAAGGACAACTTTGCGTTAAGTGGGAGAAAGGGGCCAAAAAAAGAAACAAAGTGCACCGGCAGCGGCAACCCCTTGGCGAGGGCGCTGCGCCGGGCAGGAGACTCGAGCCGGATCGCAGAGGAGTGTTGCGGAGCCCCCCCTTGACAAGAAGGAAGCGGTCGGCGAGTGGAGGTCCCCGCCCAGCGAGGGAACACAGTGGTGCGACTGTGCCCTTCGGCCCCTGCATGGCGGACCTGAGGGGCTGCAAGAATCGAGGCTCTGGGCCCTAGGGGACTCCTGCGGTGGCCAAAAAAAGTCCGGTAAGAGGTGCGGGGAGGTGGGGCTCTCTCGTCCTCCTTGGCCCTGGCCTTTCCCCCCTCCCCGGTGACGTACTGCTCACTTGCTTTGGCCGCGCCACACGGCCGCATTGCAACCGGCGCGGGCGCGGCCTACTGACATTGCCCTGGGCCTGTCTCTGTCGGAGCCTGGACTTGTGCGGGGGGGGCGACCGGCTCACGGTCCACATGCAGCGTGAGGGGGCCGCATGCCGGACTCGGGCGCGTGCCCAGGAAGACAAACCACCTAAAATATACACCCCCAAAACCCCCCCAAAAAAAGGAGAATGAAGGAAAACTTCACAATTAAGTGGGAGAAAGGGGCAAAAGAGAAACAAAGTGCACCGGCAGCAGAAATCCCTTGACGAGGGCACAGGCCGGTGGGAGCCTTCTCTGCGGCGCCTCGATTTTGGGCCCGGGTACGTCGCACAATCACCGGCCGTGGCCGGACAGCGGTGTGGGGCTGAAGGGGCATGCAGGAGGGCATGTGCCATCACGATTTTTCCTTAAAAAATCAGACATTAGGAGACAAGAGCCCAGTGGATGCCCTGGACGGGGGCAGCCAGCGCTAACACAGGCGCCCTAGCCCTGTGTGCATCAGAGGGCCTGGAGAAGACACAGCTTGGCTCCCTAGGAGGCGAGGCAATATAGATCTGGAGCCAGCACAAGACAAGCACCGTGTGAGATAAAGCTGGCCCTATAGAACTTGGACGCTGCAATAGAACGGAGACCTCCTGCCACGGCGAGAACATAAGCATGGGGTTGTCAGACGCTAAGCAGCCAAAGCTCGTTTTCGAGCCACGTAGGACCCAGCACGGTCCCCTTGCCTTGGATGACCCCCACCGAGACATCTGAGGCTCCCCTTCCTGATGACGACATACGGGAAATGTTCAGAGACCTAAAGCAGTCCCTCACTGCAATAGACTGTAAAATTGACTCGCTTTCGGATCGCTTTGATCGGCTTAAAGAAAAAGTTGCAAATCATGATGAGCGGCTGGGTCAAGTAGAGCAGCGCACCTCCACGCTAGAGGACGAAGGTGCTGAAACGCGTGAAAAGCTCCTCAAGATGGAAAAGGTACTGGAGGTGATCCGACAAAAGAACGAAGATTTGGAGGCAAGATCGTGCCGCAATAATCTAAGAATCGTGGGAGTGCCCGAATCTACAGCCATGGCGCGAGTGGAGGATTATGAAGAGGAGATGCTGCGCGCTCTGTTTAGTGAGTCCCTATCCTCCATGTGCATTGTAGAGTGCGCACACCGTTCCCTTGGCCTGCACCCGCCTCCGGGGGCGGCCGCCAGACCCATCATTGTGCGCTTACTCAACTATCAGGACAGGGACACAGTGCTTCGACTTGCCAGGGAAATGCAAAGCGTGTCGTACCAGGGGAACTCGATATCCTTCTATCCTGACTTCACTTTGGCAGTCCAGTCAGCCCCCAGGGACTTCATCCCGATCAAGAGATCCCTTCAACAACTGGAGGTCAAGTACTCACTCCTCTACCCCGCCAAGCTCCGTATCTTTCACGCAGGAAAGACAACCTTCTTCACTGACCCCAAAAAGCCTGCACGACATGTGAAAGATCTGCGCCTTGCGCTAAAACCTGATTGATGCAACGCCAACTCGGAGGAAGGAGGCCAGACCAGCGACAACAACTAGCAAGACGGCGTGCGGCACACACTAACTAGAGGGCCCGCGTTGGCTGAACTCTGTCTTAAGGCAATCTGATTGTAGGACTGCATCTTGGCTCTTCACCCGTATCCTTTCTGTGCATACTGTTGTGATGTAAAACGTTCAACTCCGTTTCTATACTGACTGAATGAGACAGTGATATAAGTTGCATGCAGCCCTGCTGTCTGACCACTGCAGGCGGTCGGGTTGGGCTCCTATCTCTACCCCTGAGGGATGATTCCCTGTCACGGTACTGTTATGGTTTCCCTTTGTTGGGGGCTAAGGTTCACCGGGAAATATGCTCAGCCTAGTTGGGGGGCTGGAGTGGGTGGGGGTGGGGTTGGTTTAGAGGGTTTCATGTATCTTGACGGCCGAATGTGTCCCTTCCCTGTCTTCCCTTGCTCATCCCTTTGCGTCCCCTCCTGTATGGCGCGTCGCTAACGGTAACACCGAACAATTGTCCTCCTGATGTCTCATGACCAGAATGAAATGTATTTCCTGGAACATTCGTGGCTTGAATGATGCGCGCAAAGCTAGGATTGTGGCAGCGCAACTTGACAGGCATAAAGTGGACATTGGGTTCCTACAGGAGCTACACTTGACCCAGCACACAATGGCAATTGCGAGCGGGGTGTTTTGACGAGAAGCATGTGGCACACTATTCAAACTACGCACGGGGGGTTGCCATTATCATCAGAAAGGGGCTTCACTGGCACACTCGCACCTCACTCCTTGATAAACAGGGCAGATATGTTATGCTAGCTGGCACACTAGAGGGTCACCCAGTGAGGCTCATCTCCCTCTATGGTCCGAACCTTGACGATCCGGGGTTCTTTGCAGAAGTTTGGAGAGTGGTGGACTCACTGGGCCCGGGGGCCAGTATATGGGTCGGGAACTTCAACGTAGTACTAGAGGACCCCATAGATAGGTCTGGGGACTCCCGGCACCCTCACCCCCACACTGCTGTGCAGCTCCAGATGATAATACAGGATGGTCAGTAGACTGACATCTGGCGTCAGAGACACCCGGATGAGGCTAGCGGCCCAATGCTGACTTCAGTGGGCCCAGCATGGTCGTGCATAGACAATTGGCTGATATCCCGGGATGTGGCTAGCTGGGTGACGGAAGCCCAGCACCTGCCCCGTACCCTTTCCGATCATACTCCAATTTTGCTCACTCTTGACATACCAGACTACCCCACCAGAGCCTTCTCTTGGAAGCTCCCGGCGGGAGCACTGAGAGATCAGGTAATCCGTGAATCCATCAGGCAGGCGATCACTGACTACTTCTGCAGGAATGATGGTTCAGTTGAGTCTCCTTTGACTCTGTGGGAGGCCTTCAAGACTGTTATAAGAGGGGAGTGTATAGCGAAGCAGGTGGGGGTTCCCAGGTCTCTCAGAGGGGATCTGCGACGGCTGGAGCAAGATATAGGATCCCTTGAAAGAGAGTTTTTCTCCCGCAAAAGCACAAATATACTCAGTGACATACGTACCAAAATGACTGAGTTCAGGTGGCTGCCCAGAGAGAGGTTCTATTCCTGGGAAGGGAAACCAAGGCGCGGCGATACGGCGAGGAGGACAGAGCAGGCAAAACCCTGGCGGGACTGCTCAGGAGACCTTAGGCCAAGGATTATATTTCTGAACTGCGCTTCGCGAATGGCGAGGTGTTGACGGGTCGAAAAACGGTACTGGGGGAAATGGTTTCTTTCTGTACCTCCCTTTATCAGGCACAGCTATAGACGGACGCCTCATATGTGGAGGAATATCTCAACACTCTACAGCTGATATGGCTAGAGGCGGGTCACAGAGCAGATATAGACGAGCCATTCACGGTAGAGGAAGTGATTGGCGCTATCCGTTCCCTCCAGGCTGGGAAAACACCGGGCATGGATGGCCTATCAGCCGCCTTCCATAAGGAGTATGCTGATCTACTTGCTCCCCGGCTGATAGACATGTATCAAGATTTGGTGGAGTGTGGGTTTCTCCCCCCATCGCTCTGGGGGGCTCTTATTATCACAATACTCAAGCCTAGTAAGGACCCTACACTATGCGATTCGTATCGCCTACTTTCCATGATAAACATGGACAATAATATCCAGGCGAAATTGATTGCAGCACGCCTTCTCCCCCTGATGCCCATGATACTCCGCCCTGATCAGTGCGGGTTCGTCCCAGGCAGGTCTACTGCCCACAACTTACGCACTCTCTTTGCCACAATGCAGGAGATAGACCCGCAGATACAAGCAGCAGCGATACTCCTGGACGCCACTAAGGTGTTCGACTCCCTCTAGTGGCCCTATCTTTTTGCCCTACTTAAACGCATTGGCCTCAGCCCGAAATTCCTTCATCTAATATCACTGCTTTACTCTCTCCCTATGGCGTGCATCAGGGTAAATGGGGTGATCACTGCCACCCTCCCGATCACCCGAGGCACTCGTCAGGGGTGCCCCCTGTCGCCCCTGCTTTTTGCCATAGCCATGGAGCCGCTTGTGGCCAGGCTGTGGCAGCACCATGCCCAAAGGGGACTGGCGTTTACCCCCGTGTGGTGCTGGTGTCCCTCTATGCGGACGATGTGACACTATACGTCAAGAATTCCAATGACGGGGACGTGGCCGGACCAGCGACAGCAATGGCCGATTAGAACTGAAGCTCCGTGGAAGCCCCGCGCACATCATCCCTTAAGCGGTGTTAAACCGCATCAACACCCACAAAATGCAGCATTCCTGAAATCGGAACACCCGGTGCGGCCACTGAGCTTGCCGCCGCTCTTCTACATTGCTGTTGTGCCGAGTAATCGGCTTGAGAACTTCTTGGCAGCCGGGAGACAAGATGGCGACTGGAGCATGACACCGCCGCTCTCCAAAGACCCAGCGAGGGAGCCGAGGCAACGAGTGCGATCTCCCTGGAAGCAGCAACATGCACAAGTAAGCGGCAACCCCCCTCTCCATTCCCTTGCGGACCACCTTAATGCAGTGGATCACAGAGAAAACATCACAGAGAAAACATGGCAGGGATATCCCGAGACAATGCACCTTAAATGAACCGCAGGGCGGAATTATTAGCAGAATACACTGAAGCAGCAGAACGGGAAGTGCATTACCTGGGGAAATATGCGCAGGCCCGAAAGTACGGAGAAGGGGAACGGCAGGGTCGCACGCTTGCGCGACTACTTCGGCCACATTATAAGCAGAGTTATATCACCAAACTGCAGGCGCAGGACGGAACGGTGTCCGTGGGAACAACCGCCATTGGGCAGACATTACAGCAATACTATATAGACTTCCACACTGCAAGAGCAACTACCAGCCCAGACGAGATCAAGGAGTACTTAGGTGAGATAGCTATGGTTTGGCTTCCCGACGCACACAGACAATTTTTAAGTGAAACATTCTCAACCGAAGAGATAGAACAGGCTAATGAGGCCATGGATGGCTCCAAGGCCCTGGGCCTTGATGGCTTCTCCGGGGCCTTTTACAAAGCTTATAAGAGTTTATTGGCCCCTCACCTCCCAGAGGTATACTTAGAAGCGCTGGAGGAAGGAATACTCCCTCCCTCGTTCAGAGAGGCAGTCCTGATCCTGTTACCGAAACCTGGCAAAGACCCCGAAAAGTGAGGCTCATACCGACCGCTTTCATTACTTAATTTTGATTACAAACTTTTAGCAAAGATGCTGGCGACTAGACTATCCTTGCTTATGGAACAGATCATAGCACCAGCGCAAACCGGATTTATAAGGCACAGGTCCACAGCATTAAACTTAAGGACATTTTTTACTGTAGTTAATAGAATAAACCCGGCCACCCCTGCGGTAGCGGCATTTTTAGACGCCGAAAAGGCGTTTGATTCCGCGGAGTGGCCCTTCCTACACGCAGTACTGGCTAAGATGGGCATTCCAAAGGGCTTTGCGGACTTGATTAAATTATTGTACACTGCACCTTCCGCCCGTATCCGATTCAACGGCATGATAACAGAACACTACAGCAGATGGTCCGGATAAATGGCGCTAAATTCACGCAATGTCCTAAGTGCAACACTCTAGCGGCATCTTTCATACATATGACATGGACATGTACTCTAATAGCTACCTACTGGCAGGATATATTTAGTACAATTCAACAGATAACTGGGTTGCAGCTGGCCCCCTCCCCATTACTAGCACTGATGGGATATGGGGACATGTTGCCTAAAAGTCATCGCAGATTTGTAGCAGTGGCAATGCTCCTAGCGAAACGCGAAATAGTATTTCGCTGGAGCACCAGACAGAAGCCGACAGTTAAAAGCTGGATTAAGAGCGTGTCGTACTGTGACACCACAAGTGAGCTATATGTTGAACTACAACCACCCACATCTTGCCCGAAAGACATATGGCAGCCTCTAAGGGAAAACCTCCGACAGCAGGAGGAACGTAACAGGCAACCTAGCCAGGAGTTCCAGATCTCAGAAGAAGGTTCATAGATATGAGTGTCAGCTTCAGGAATTATATGAGAGGACAGTGCCTACAGGCGGAACTGGGGCTCGCGGCCAGATGTCAAACATAGAGGTGGTAAATGAGGGATGATTAATGCAACGTGTAATTGATAAGACCTATAACGGTGAAAGGATGATTATTAAATGAGCCAAACAAATGTTGATCGTGAACTTGAGAAGACGATGTAACTGCATACCAATGTGCCTTATTATTTATGTGTACTGCTTAATAAAAACGATAAATAAAGTTTAAAAAAAAAAAAAGAATCCAAACGACAATTTGGACCCGCTGATTTGGGAATTCTTGCGCTTTGGAGGCCTGGCTGGAATTGTAATTAACTGGTCCAAATCAGTAATCTTTCCATTCACGGAGGTCACAACGCAGACACAGACGGAGTACCCCTTGCAGTGGACGCGAGACCAGGTGAAATATCTGGGAATATGGATTAGTCGATATCCTGACGAACTCTGGCACTCCAACTATGGGAAGTTCATAGACTGGTTGGAACAGCACATAAAGCGATGGGTTGCACTTCCTCTTTCCTTAGCTGGTACAGTGGCTATCGCTAAGATGGTGGTGCTGCCCAAACTCCTGTATCTCTTCACTAACATTCCAATTCCCCTCACAGCTTGCTTCAGACGGCGGCTGCGATCCAACATGATGTCCCTGGCATGGGCGGGCAGGCAGCCCCGGGTCTCATGGGAGGTGCTCACTCTCCCTTTTGAGCAGGGAGGACTCGGCACTCCAGACTTCGAGCTGTACTATTGGTGTGCTCATGCGCAATTTGCATATTACTGGATCTACCCAACACAGTTCATGGTGCATACAGCGCCGGTATATGACCAAGTGGACCCGGTCCCACTCCTGATGACCTTATACCGGCCACGACCCAGACCCAGGAAAGAAATAGATACTGTGGGATGCACGGTAAGGGCCTGGCAGAACTTGATGGGGAGGGCTAAAATCGACATCATGCATGCCCCCCTGGTACCTCTGATAAAGCACCCGAGCCTACCCTCGCTGGCGGAGGCTGGCCCCTGTGCCCGACTCAGAGCGATGAAACTCACAATAATGGGAGACGTGCACCCGGGTGACACCTTCATTGCCTTACACCAGATTCGGGAGGGGCAGGAGCTTACAATACTAGAGAAAATTACATATCTTCAGTTGCGTGCAGCACTGCGTGCCTATCACCCTACCTTTCCTGAGACGCTGAACACTTTCCAGACTTTGGAGCGTTTTTTAAAAACCCATCCCCACAAGCTGATCACGTGTTTTTATACAGACATGCAGAGTACAGCCCCGGTTTGTGAGACCCGGGCTCACCAAGGGTGGGAAAACGCGCTGGGTACACCTATTACACAGGAACAATGGACGTATTGTTGTGGGCAAGTGCGCGCCCTCTCCCCAAAATATCGGCTGCCCCTAATACATTTCCACTTTCTGCACTGCACGTACAGAACCCCTGAATGGCTCATGAGAATTGGACTGGCAGCAGAGGCGCGTTGTCTTAGATGCAGGGCCCCTGATGCTACCTTTCTGCATTTAGCGTGGGAATGTCCCCAGATCCACACATATTGGGGTGCCATGCTGGATGCCATAGATGAGATGATGAACACACCAATAGACAGGTCTCCCATTACGGCGCTACTGGGGTACGTGAAGGATATCCCAACAGGGGATAGACGGCTTTGCGCAATGCTCCTGCTGCTTGCCAAAAGACGCATCACCATGACATGGGGCAGGAAGCAAGCCCCAACAAAAAGCGATGTGGCTAAGAGACGCAGCATTCTGCCAGGAGCAACTTGCGGCCTTCTGGGACTTGATGCCCACCCAATCCAGACCTAGGGACTTCTGGGGCCCCTTGCAACAGTACATAAGCGCACACTCGACAGACATGACTGCCCCCTCCGCGCCCCAATAAATGACAGAAATACTGCTGTGCCCCCTGCTATTCTAGCCACGTAGGGATAACATGACTCTTCCCGGGACTGATAGAGCCGACTGCGAGCCCTGGGGCCCCCCCTCCCCTTCATCTTCCCCTCGGACCTCCCCTCCCCCCTCCCCTGTTATCAGGTCAACACTATGTTATTTGAATTAACACAATTGCGATTCATTAGAATGTCAATAGGATCATGGTAGATCCCTCAAGTTGCACTGAGTAATTAATGAAAAATGCTAAATGTAACATGCTACGTGTGGACTTTGTGAATTATGATAAGTCAGAAGGATGGACAACATATAGTGCACTGCTACTGCTAGATCGCAATACATGTATGGATGAACACGAGATTCATTGTTATTGTATACATAAAATGTTGAATAAAAAGAATGTTGAAAAAAAAGGTCGCGAGATGTCTGGACTCTGGGTGAACCTGCATCTGATGAGAAGCACTCGATAGATCCAGAGTCATGAAACATCTGGCACCTATCACATACATTAACATCTCATGTATGCGAGGAAGGGGATGCTGATCTAACCCATATGCTCTCATTTAGGACCCTGAGATCTACACACATCACATTTTGCCATTGATTTTCTTGGCTAACACAATGTGACTCAACCATTCGGAAGCTTCAATTGGCTCAATCACACCACTTCAATTCATCCTTTAACTGCTCTTGCAAAGCAAGCAGAATGTTTTGAACTTTATGCACCTTAGGCAACACATCATTGTTTAGCATTATCTTATTCTTGAATGGGAATACAGAGCTCCATCTACTCACATCATTCTGCACCGTAAGCAAGACTTCGTCGGGATGGTTGGGAATTAATATTATGTCCAAAGCACGATGCTCCTTCCATCCCAGCAATCTTCTCCCTTTTTCTACTACATTAATCTTGCCCGTTGCCTTCCTATCCTGGAATTCCAGTTCTGCTGTGAAATATCCCACCACCTGCAACTTGCTCCCACAATACCCTTCAGGTTCTACATCAGTGGGACACAAATCACACTTGTCCAGGTTCTCCCATATAGGTTTGTCTGTCAAAGTAAATGGTGAACAGGATTCAGGCCATGCTTGCACCTCCATGCCATTCATCTTAACAGTACACTTTGGATGATGATAAGCTCCACCTGTTACATTAGAGTTGCATGCTCCTTGTGAATCCACACCACCAGTACTTCAACATCATCTTCACCCTTGTTTACATCGTGCATTGCCTGCAGCATTTCACATTCATTAACTAGATTAACCCTACACTTGGTATTGATATGACCAGCCATTTTACATGCTTTGGAGAAATACCCCAATGTTTTGCATTTGAAACATCTGAGTTTGGAAGCAGGGCAATTGCCTGCCTCAGCAGTATGCTTCAAGCTCCCACATCAATAGCATATCCTCCTTTTTTCTGACTGTTGTGATTTTACTTTACCCTTGTCAAGACTCACTACCGGTCTTATGTGTGGATATTTGCAGGACATTTGCATCATAAGTTTCAATCTGTTCAGCTCTTTCTTTAGATGAATTACCACCCAATTCCTTAACATAACATGAAGTATTCTCCACACGTCTCGGAATGTCTATTGTTTTTTCTAATGTGGGGTCTTTCAAGTCAAATAACTTTTCCTGGATCTTTAAGTTATTAGTCCTATTGCTAAACTGATCCCTTATTATTTCATCATGTAAGTCTCTAAACTTGAGTGAGATAGCCAATCTCCTCAAAGCTGCAACATATTGCTCAATTGTCTCCCCGTGCATTTGGGCACCAGAAAAAAACTTGTGCCTTTGAACCAATACTTATTTTCCTGACATAGTTTTCTTCTAATGCCTTTAAAGTGCTTAAGTATTCATCCTCTAACACATATCTGCCTCAAAACTTGCACCTACATTTCTGCTCTCATTCACAGGAATTGGTAATGTTTTTAGGAATCTGTTTCCCTTCTATGCCTACGCTATGGCCTTTTAGCCACACACACGTCTCCTATGGCCTCTAAGTCCCTTTCACAAGTTTCTTTCCAGTCTTCCCATGCCATACTTAAAAGCCCTGGTTACTGCAAAAATAGTGGGGGTGCAGGTATAGATTGTACAGCCATGACAACATGTTGGCTGTTACTCTGGAACAAACACTCTTCGTTGGGAGAAGATTCTTGTCTTGGGAGACAATTGTGGGAACTTTTATTATTACCGAAATACAATGATAAGGTTAAGACCCATTCTATATTTAGCAATACTTACTTACTGTAATCCCATCTCAATCAACACATATGGTAATCCCATCTCAATCAACACATATGGTGTACTCAGACTCAAACTCTCTCACACAGTTCTGCAATGGCAATTAGCACACGGTCCCTTTTTTCTTATTTTTTTATCAAATAAAAGCAAAGAGAAAATAATCAGTTCTAGAGTGTTCAGTGTGGAGTTAGCTGATAATTCCTGGAACCTCCTTCCCATTTGATCACTTTCTGCATAATACCTGGAATACCTGTAGAGAGAACACTGTGCCATTGTGCCATTCTCCTCGCCTCTGCCTTTGCTGATCAACACCAGCTGAGGCTCAATCCCTGCCCCCTGGTAAGTGCACTCCTTGCACCTGGACACATGCTGAGTGGCAAACGTGCTGGAACCTGATTTCCTTCCCCACTCCAACGTGCTCCACACACACTGCCTTGAAATGCGTCCTTGAGCCCACACACACGCTGCTAAAGATTCCACATGTGCTGCACCTCACACAGGCCTCCACATGCGCCCCTACAGTTGGCTTGCAGACAATGTATACAACTTAAAATATGCCTATTCCGTTTAATATAATTGCCGCACAGTCCATGAGGCTGTTGCACAATTCACCAGTAATCACTACCAAGTGACGTCACAGAAATATTATAGCAGGGTGAAATCATGTGCCGTAGTCCTTCCACGATCACAGAAGATGGATCCAATGCAAATATTCCACCACAATGTCACTATGTCTGCATCCCATATAACACCATAAATACATTTACTGTGCATGGTAGGTATATATAAGGTAAGTATATCCCAAACCCCAACCTATATCTATATAGATCGGAGTGACGATAGTATGTCTGACTCCCAACCATGAATGCACTTTTCCCAATGTTTCTTAGATTGCAGTTGAATAGCAAGTCTGACCCCACCACCCATCCCCCATGTAAGCACTTTCTCCAATGTTAGTTATGTTGAAGTTTGAATAGTAAATCTGACCCTCCTTATTGTATACACTTACTCAATGTCTGTTAGATTAGAGATAGAATAGTAAATCAGACCCTCCTGAATGTATTCACTTTTCAAAAGTTTGTTAGATTGGGGATAGATTAATAAATCTGCCCCATTCCCTGTATGTGGGATTTTAGAGAGAGTGATGTATTTAAATTGTGTTTTGTTAGTTTATTTTTAATGGTTTTGCATTGGAGTTAGATTACCGCATGTTACTGGAATTTATTTTATGTTATTTAGAGCATATTTAATTTAAATGTATAGATTTTTTTTATAATTCTTCTATTGTACTTTATTTAAATTATGTTATACATTTGTTACATGTTTTAGCATTTTAAAAATATTAAATTGTGTTACATATTTTCGAGGGGAAAATTATTATAGTTTCATAAATGTAATTATTCTACATGTAATAATTATATTTGTTTATATCGTATTTTTATTATTTAGTATACATTAATATTTTTTTCTTGAATGTATTTTTATTTGCATTGTAAATTAATTGTAATATATAATTTCATATGTTTTATATTATAATTTATAAAATTATTTACATATTTTTGGTATTTGTAGGAATAAAAAAATATGACCGGTGGTTCTGTATCTGTGGCGCACAGTCCTAAGCTTCCTTTATAATAGCTCCCTTATGCCTTCAGCACACATCTCTTTAATTCTCACTGCCCTGTCTTCCCTGTTTTACTAAGAATGGACTGCGGGTTTATTTCATGCGCCTGCTACCTTTTATCTCACAGGGGCCTAAGCTTCCTGGTCTCGAAGTTGCTTCCTGTTCTTGAAGTTTGATCCCAAAAGTTCTTTTTTACTAGGATTTTTATTTTAGGACATTCCAGGAATGTGGGTTCTAATGGATGTTCCTGGTGTCTCCATACCTTTTGAGCAGTGTTTTAGGGGTGTTTCACATGTGCCAGTGTAAGGAGGGTGGACAATATTAGATACCCCAGTTCTTACGTGGCCCACTAAGCAGTTATTCATAAACGACAGAGACGTTTTAAGGCATGGGCAAAGTGGGCTCTGGCCCAGGGCCCCAGTCTTTCAGGGGGCCGCTGATAGAGCCAGCATTGTTCTGCAGAGAGTCTTGCCCTGATGACCTTGACTAATTTTTAAACAAATTGTTGTAAATAGCGTTTTCCTATCATTTATTTTTAATGTGTGAGAGTCCATTACAGACATTTTGCAGACAAAATGGGGCAGATTTACAAGAAAGTGACTCAGTGCGGAACGCAAGCCATTTGGCTGCGCCGCACTAAGTCACTTTCAAAGCACAGGGATGCGACATATTTACAACAATTTGTCGCATCTCTGTGCTTCCCCCTGCGCTGGCTCACAAACTGCTGCCATGCACCTGCGCAGGCACCCTTGCACCATGGTGCAAGGATGCCTGCGTCGTGGGGAGATTGTTTTTGTTCAGGAAGGGTTCCCTTCCTGCACAAATACAATCTGAAATGCCGTTTTTCAACTTCTATGTGTGCTGCATTAGCACACATAGAAGTTGAAAAACGTCATTGTTTATGTGCAGGAAGGAAACCCTTACTGTACATAAACAATCATTAGAGGTGATTTCCTCTTTCTATGTGTGCTGCAGAATGCAGCACGCATAGAAAGAGGAAAAGAAAACGAGGAGAAATTAATACATTTCTCCTCGTTGCGCCTCCCTAAGCCTCCCCTGGGGAGGCATAGCATTCAGACGCATTTCCAGATTTACGATTCCTCGTAAATCTGGAAATGTGTCTGGTTCCATGGGTGTTGCGTGGGAACACCCACAGTAACACCCATGGAACACCCCTTTCACACAAAATGCTGCGTGCAACGGGGCCATATTTACACGGACAGGAAAAGTCACGCAGGGTGGCTTTTCCTGTCCTTGTAAATATGGAGCAGTAAAATGCGCCACTGGTACGACACGAAAAGTGACGCACCGGTGGCACAAGGGGTTTGTAAATCTGCCCCAATGTGTTTATGTTTCACGCAGCATCCATATAAAAAGTTTCTTTTAGATCAATACAGAACCTGGCATGAGAAATGGGAGGGGGTCACAGAGATTATTTGCAGTAATATTAGTGAGCTGCTGCTGTTACAATATTGAAAACACACATCACTATCCCCTGAATATCAGATGTACCCACATTTCGAATTTGACAAAAGAGGGCATGAAAGAGCTGAAACAGGATCATAAAATCAAAGCTGTTCCGAACAGGGGCCTCCAAAATACATTTGGCCCAGGGCCCCCAAGCGCCTTAAAACGTCCCTGATAAACGAAGCAGTTGTAACATGTGCCAGGGCTTGTCCGCTCTTTTTTGTGAATGAGTGTGTCTGTGAACCTCGCCTGTGTGCTAACGCTCCACACTTGTTATAAAGTGTTTACCCATATTGATTTCTGCCTTTCTTCTGAAACTTCAGATTTTTAAGGAAGGTGAGATATCAGTATTAATAATGGAATTCACATTTGTGGCTGGAATCTCCAGGTGATGAGGCTTTAACATGCCCATTGCGTTTTGTACAGCTGAGATCTTGGGAGGTAGGAACCATTCACTCCTGTCCCATTTTCCCTCGTGTTTTTATTTACTGACTTTTCTCAAGCTTACAGACACTGTAGCGAGGACATTTTAGGCTCTATTACCATCAATTCTCTGTAATAAAATTTGTTTTAACATAAACTGATCATATTCATAGTGGAATTGCTGCAGTTAACAGAGCATCGTCTTGACGCTCACAAGAAAAGTCCCAAGCCACCAGGGGCGTAGCTTGGTCAGTAAGATTGGAGCAGGGGCGTGAGCTTCAGAATTTCCAACACTCATGCTGGCATATAATGTTTTAATTCATTATACTACAAGCAGGTTGCATGAGAGGGGCCAAAGGGACACTGTAACGGGAGAGGAATGCGGATTGGTTGAAGTATTATGACAGAAAACATAGTATTTTGTAAAATAACCAATATTTTGAGGACGTTCAAAACAGAGAAGGAGAGAGTGTGTGCCCATTTCTGTCTCTGTATGTAAACATCCCTGGTGAAATCCGACTGACATTACACAATACCCAGCTGAAAGCACCTGTACCCAACTATTTATCAGAAAATACATTTATTGGGGGATATAACATCCCATACACGCCCCCACACAATATCTGACTGAAAGCACCCATACCCAACTATTTAACAGAAAATACATTTATTAGGGGGGTGTGACACACCATGCACCACCCCTCCCCCCGAAGCTACGCTCCTGAAAGCCACAGCAACAATTTCCTTTGCGGACTTAATTAAGCCCATGTAATTCAGCCATGTTTATTGTCTTTACTTAATTAATCCATCCATCATGGACGTAAACAACCCTGGGAGGATATTCAGGTTGATTACAATCCTACAACGCGCATTGCATACTGCTCTTTACAGAATCAATTAGCAACTTAAATGCACAATCACAGTGATGTTATATCTCCCTTCAATGCATTTTCCTGTCAGCAAATGGATGGCATAATCGTGGGCATAAAAATGCCCCCTAGGGCTCTGCACTTAAATGAACTATCGATTTCAGATGTCCATAGCTCCAAGCCACCAAGCCGTGCACATATTTGTGCAAACTCTTATGAAAAGCGACAACTTTGCAAAACAGTGACAACCTAGACAGTCATCTATGGCGCCATGTACTTTGGCCACCTAATTCCAAGACAAAAATAATTTAAAAAAAGAATAGGGTGTTTGATTTGCTTAGTGCAGTTATTCTAGAGTACTGTAAGGCCCCCATTACCCCATAGGGAGAACGAAGCTACACTTTCCATCTAAACATTTCTACTCCATTGAAGAAACAGGATGTATGACGTTACAACGCAAACTATTACAATGCATACCTTTACAACAAGGTTTTTACAACGCAACTTCCATTACAATGGAAGCCATTACAATGCATGTTCCATTACAACAGAAATTACAATTCTAACACCGCCGGGTGCTTACCTCAGGGAAGGTGCTGGTCAGTGAGGGATATGCGTTGTAATGGCATGCGTTGTAATGGAATTTGCATTGTATTGATCGCATGGTAAAGGTATTGCGTTGTAATGCCTGCGTTGTAATGGATGTTTACCGAAGAAACATAATGGCTGATGGAAAAGGCCTTACATCTAAAACAAAATGCACTGTATCGACTGGAAGTAGCTCTTTTTCAGTGAACCTGTGCTGGACCACATGGACTATGTGCTAACGCTTACTCTCTATGTAGATTTGTCTTGGCTGATGAACTGCTCATATGATATTAGTGCTTGCTACCAGCTAGATATCTCTGGCGACTTGTTCAAAACTTTTTTAAATACAGGTAACCAAATATAGTTCTCATACTCATAAATGTAAGTTTTTTAGGGAATAAAAAAACTGCAATGCATACAGTATTTCATATGAAAATGCTTTTCGGTTTTCAATTATAACTGTATAAATCTTAGTATAGAGGTGTCAATGGATTTGATAGAGACATTTTAAAAATGCTATATATTTTTATTTTTGTAAAACATAACACTGACATAATGAATAAACGAGCACAGGAGACCCTTCTCCCTGTTGCAGTCAATTTAGTAAATGCACGGCATTCTCTGTACCACTTATTGGGTGGATTTGTTTACTATATCCATATAACTACAGCAAGATATACTTGGCGAACAGATGACAGCATTGGGGAGGAGGTGACTGGTGCATGCAACAGCTAGTACCAGCTGTGCATGTGGTAAGGTGCCTTTTTAATGCAGCACTGTTGTGAGGCAGCCACAGTTACATCCACGAGATACTCAGAGTGAATTTAGAGAAATGTAGAGGGATCCTCATTTGACCAAGACCAGTGCAGGTGGCAATAGTGGAATAGATAAATAAGACACCACCATTCTACTCCTAATCAACTAACATCAAGAACAGGCACACGTGGCAACTGCCTTCAGCTGAGCTTCCACAATTAGTCTCCAGTTCCATATACACCAGAGACACTGAAATGGGACAAGGTTTCTACCTTGTAGAATCAAACTACTGCCTATTAGTGGTCATAGTGATTAACTCATTCTCTTTATAATAGAAGCAAAGAAGCTTAATACTATCCCTAGGCATCCTGACTGTCTCATTGCAGAGCCGCAATATAAATTTACATCATTAGTAGCAAATCTTTCTTCAATCCCTTTTGCATCTTCCCTCCTACTTCTTTTTCCTGAGACCGTAGTGATAACCCTTCTTTAATTTCAACCTTAAAATGAATGAATCCACAACCAGTCAAATGAAAAGCTAGACCCTTAAAACTCTGCTTAATCCGACTTGATTTTCATCCTAGTCATCGCATCCTCTCTCTTCGCTTTAAGAATCACCCCACTGACATACAAACTACCTAAAAAAGACCCAAACAGACCCTAAATAAGCCATGGCAAGGCTGGCATCTCTAAAAAAAATATTCAAATCAATACTCCTCATTCATCATCCTGCCACTATGGTAAAATACTACCTAAATGCATGGTAATTGATGCCAGATCTACCCAACCCCTTGCATCCGAGACTGATAGCATTATAAAGTCACATTCTACACTTGCTTTTCGTCATTGGATCCTGTGTCTCCAAATCCCCACCTCTCACATTTGACATCCTTATCCCTAAAGGCTATGTTCCTCTTCACAAAGAGAAGACTCATTAAATGGGAGAGGGTTTTGTAAACATACACAAGAAAGATACAAACATCGATGTTCAATTCTACCCAGTCCTTGAAATGATATCAGAAACAATCAACCTAACATCAACCTTTATGCTTCCACACCAGCTACTCTCCCTATCTTCCTGGAGCACTTCAGTCACCTCTTCGCCTCAATTACACCATGCAACTTAACCAATATCTTTTTGGGCAGCTTTAATATCCCTTTAGAACATTAGGTATTCATGCATCTCCTCTGTTACCTTAGCTCCTAGCTGCTCAGCCAGTGTGAGTGTTCTGAGTGGAATGTTGGTATGATGGACATGAATGGAATGTTTGGGTGCCTGTGTGGTGAGGTGTGACAGTTGGAGTATGGGCTGAGCGGCAGGTAGGCTGCTCCCGGTGGGGCTGCAGTACTTGAATACCATCCTGCAACTAAGACTAATAAATATTCTACAAGGGGCGTGGCCAAGCCGCGGACCAAGATGGCCGCGCGGCATTGAAGCTCCGCCAGCCTTTCCAGCTACGTTGCGATATCCCCCGCATATATGACAGCGTTCGTCCCCGAAATTGGCGCTCCCGAATGCCCTACCTTTACTGAACACGGCGATCCATCTGGGACGCGGAGCGGTGTCTCCGTAGCGAGTGCCCGGCTTCTGACGTGCTGAGGGGCTGAGCGTGTGACTGAGGTGGCCTGGTCTCCTTCCACTCGGCGCGCCGTGGAGGCAGAGACAAGCGGCGACTGGTGCCCGACTGGAACGGGGATCCATCGTGGCGGTGAGTGCTCCGGGCGCGGGTCTGCTTGTGTGCTCTCTCCCCCGTTGGGCCTTTGCTGTTTGGTTGGGCCGCGTTCGGCTGCCCCGGTGCGCACCACACGCTCCCGCCGCTTCCCTGAGGCCCCGCGGGGACAGGGTCCACGGGTGAGCCTGGGCGGTGAGAAGGGGGGGAGCCAGAGCGGGCCCGTCGTTCCCTGCGCCCAGTAGCATTCCAGCATAGATCCCACCTCCACGCCACCTGCACTGCAAGGGGCCTACAGCTACGGGGCCCAGCGCCTCGCCCTCGCCCTCGCCTCCAGCGGGAGACCTGTAAATTGCCGCTGCCGCCCTGAATAGATTGGAAGCGAGGGCAAACATCCTCCCCAGTGCCGGGGCCCCCATTTAAGCATCGGCTCCTCACGCATTACCTGTCATCAGCACCCTACAAGTCTCCATAGGGGCTCCATTACCCCTGCGCACCTCGCTGTGAGTCCGGACATAATATCACTCTTGGGCACTCCGTCCTGTGCGCTGACCCCCTGGGAACTTTTGTTTATTCCCTTTGTTCCATCTGCAGCCGGCCCCTTGCACGCCATCACGGGGGCCACATCCTCCCCCAGCGCCAAGCCCTGAACCCGGACATTCCATTGCGCCTGGTCCTCCACACCTATGTGCTCGCTACCTGGGGCGCCTGCAATTTGCAACGCCGATCTGAACGGGGATGGCGCCCATCTGCTCCTTCGTCATGCAGGGTCCTGTGCATTGATCCTCCATCTCTTTCACCTGCTGGCTCCTGGTCTTGTCCTGTCCCCTTTCTGCAACTGACCACCAGGATCGCTCTATTGTCGCTACATCTGTTTCGCTGCGCTGCGGCATGGGCCGCAAAGATCCTAAGCAGAAGACCCTCCCTTTCGAAAAGCTTGTGGAAAAGACCCCTGAGGACTGCGCCAGCATGGCCGAGGGCGGGCAGGGTGCGGACCTTGTTGACGACCCCTCCGCCCCATCCACTTCCCTCTTGCAAGAGATGAGAGCGGGCTTCAGAGCACTGGATGGACGCTTTGACACCCTGGACAAGAGTCTTGCGAGCTTGGGGGCCAAAATTCAAGCCACGACAGGCGCCTGGACGTGGCTGAGGCGCGCATTTCGGACATTGGGCCTGATTCACAGAACTAACTTACGTGAAATACGTAAAGTTAGTGATTTTCGGTATTCACAGAATACACGTAGCACTACTAACTTTATGTCCGCTCCCGGGCTGGAGATTCCGGTCCTGTGGCGGAATTTCCGCCTCTTGGCCGGAATCTCCGCCTCTGGGCCGGAATCTCCGCCTCCGGGCCGGAATACCCTCATTTAGGCCGTTTGAGCATTGAAACGGCCTAAATGAGGGTATTCCGGCCCGGAGGCGGAGATTCCGGCCCAGAGGCGGAGAATCCGGCCAAGAGGCGGAACTTCCGCCACAGGGCCGGAATCTCCGGCCCGGGAGCGGACATAAAGTTAGTAGTGCTAAGTGTATTCTGTGAATACCGAAATTTCACTAACTTTACGTATTTCACGTAAGTTAGTTCTGTGAATCAGGCCCATTGAGTATGGAACTGCGCAGTCCCTTAAAAGGCTAGAGCGAGTGGAGCGCATCCTCAAAGATGTGGCGATCAAGAACGAGGACCTCGAAGTACACAGCAGGCACAACAACATCCGTATCCTGGGAGTTCCAGAGACCACCGCCACGGGCCGCCTTGACCTCTTTGTTGAGACTTTATTGGCTGACATGTTTGGGAAAGAATCCTTTATTCCTGGTTTTGTGGTGGAGCGCGCTCATCACTCCTTGGGGCCCTGGCCCAACCCGGGTTGCCCTCCAAGACCTATTATCACCCGCATTATGAACTTTCGGGACCGCAACACTGCACTACGCCTTGCCATAGAACGCGGAGACACCACGTGGCAGGGCTCCCAACTCTCCTTGTACCCGGACTTTACCATCATGGTGCAAGAGGCCCATCGCAAATATAATGGGGTCAAGGCCACCCTCAGGAACTTAGGTTTGAAATATGGCATGTTATACCCTGCCCGGTTGAGAATTGATGTTAATGGCCGACCTCGCATTTTCGATAACCCCTCTGAGGTGCAGGAATTCTGCCGTGCATATAAGCAGACCACCACTCAGGTGAGCGCAGGCGGTGGTGCGCCCTCTCCTCCTCACAGTGGCTCCGACGCAAGCCTGGAACTCTTTTCTGGCACCGGGACTGGCTGACGCTGCTGCGCTGTTCCTTTTCCATTTTTGCAGGACTGAATTGGGATAATGTCATTCATCAAACTGTAACGTTGCAAATAGCTGGTTGGCTGACGTGGCGTTGCCACCCCTCACGGTGTACACCTTGGGTTTGTTTTTTGTTACTTGGTTGTACCGTTCTAGGGTTTCCTCATTCCACTGTAAAGCCAATAGGTACTTCACGTATTGTTATCTGTTATGGGTCTGCCTTGCTGTTTTCTTAGTGAGGGTGGGTGGGGGGTGGGGGGTGGGGGGAACAATTGCTTTTGTAATGCCATTTGTGGTTATCTTCCGTTTGGTGCACTGTCATGGTCAGCGTTTCACTGTTGGAGCTTGTATTCGTCTCCCATGCCGCGACTAGCAGATGGCTCAGCTGGGTAATATTGAAGGTCCCTCTGGCATGTCCTTGATGTCCTGGAACGTCAGGGGTCTCAATGATAATCCTAAGAGAAGACATGTGGTTCATTATCTTATTCGACACAATGTGGACATTGCCTTTCTGCAGGAAACGCATTTACCTAAATCCGAATCTGCTCGTTTTGCTTCAAGTTGGGGTGCACACAGGTACTTTGCCAACTTCAGCAATTATGCTTGGGGCACGGCCATTCTTATTCACAAAAGGGTCCCCTTCTGCCTCCGTTCAGTTGTAAAGGACAATGAGGGTAGATACCTCATTGTCACTGGGTCACTGATGGGTCACAGTGCAGCTTTGGTGTGTATATATGCCCTGAACACTGACTCCCCTGAATTCTTTCATACCCTGCATGTCCAGCTTTCAAAGATAGATCCTGTCCTATTATTGGTGGGGGGGGATTTCAATCTGCTCCTCAATCCCGCATTAGATGGCACCTCCGACTCCCCCAGCACTAAGCCGCGCATGCGCAGCGCCCTTCTTGATCTGTGCGAGCAATTCTCTCTCTTAGACATTTGGCGCATGTGCAACACATCCCACACCGAATACACGCATTATGCTGGCCAACACAACACCTGGACTAGAATCGATTATTGGCTTGTTTCCCCTGGTGTCTCCAACTGGGTCCATTCCCTCGCGACTCTCCCGAGAACATATTCTGACCACTCCCCTATTAAGCTCCTACTTAGGGTTCCCCGTCCTGAGGGGTTTGAACGGCAATGGCGCTTCCCAAGTCGCGCCCTCAACGATGATACTGAAGTGCGCGAGGCCATCGAAGAATATTTCCTCATCAACACCGGCTCGGTTGACACCTGGGCGGTTTTGTGGGAGGGATTCAAGGCATACATCAGGAGCGTTTGTATCGCTAAGCATGCTGGGGTGCTCAAGGATCTCCGTAACACACTCTCACGCTTGGAACGCGACCTAGCAGAGCTGGACAACGCAACCACACACACTTCTAGCCCTGACACGGCGGGGAAACGTTTGGCCCTCCTCACAGAATACAGGGATACTGCAGATCACGAGATACTCTATTTAGGCAAATATCAAACCGCTCAGCGTTACGGCAAGGGCGAGCGCCCTGGCCGGGTGCTTGCTCAGATGCTTCGGCCCCCATACAACAGGGCCTATGTCACTGGGCTGCGTTCCTCCACAAACCAGATGCTCACCGGCACCTCAGAAATTCGCGAGGAATTCCTGGATTATTTTACATCTCTCTATACCTCCAAAGTAGGGCGCGATACCTCGGCGCAGGAAACTTATTTATCTGAGATCGCATTGGTCTATTTGGAAAAAAATATGCAGGACTTTTTAGCGGAGCCCATCTCCGAGGCCGATGTCCTCAGAGCCATTGACACCCTTTGATGCTCTTCTGCCCCTGGCCTTGACGGCTTTACGGGGGAGTTCTATAAGGCGTACAAAGAGCTACTGGCGCCACAACTAATCGAAGTGTACGCAGAGGCCCTCGAGAAATAAATTCTTCCTCCCACACTTCGTGAAGCGGTCATCATACTCCTTCCTAAACCGGGCAAAGACCCGCTGTTATGTGGGTCATACAGACCTCTGTCCCTCCTAAATTTGGATTACAAAATTTTAGCTAAGATCATCGCCAATCGCCTGTCCCAATTGATGGAATTTATCATCTCGCCGGCCCAATCTGGCTTTGTTCCCCGTTGATCGACCTCCTTGAATCTCAGGACGCTCTTTTCGGTCCTCCACAGGATCAATCCCGAGGTTCCCACCGCTGCAATCCTATTGGACACTGAGAAGGCCTTTTTTCATGTTGGTTATGCGCCGTATGGGAATGCCTGTGGGATTCATAGCCACCACCGCATTATTATATTGCCGCCCCACTGCGAGACTACGCCTGAATGGCACACTTTCCCGACCCTTCTCTCTTTCCCGCAGCACCCGACAGGGCTGTCCACTGTCCCCCTTATTGTTCATTCTTGCCATGGACACCTTAATTCGACATTTCCAGGAGCCTCCAATTCAACACTGGCCCCCTCCTGGTCTCGCTCTACGGAGACGACACCATCCTCTATGTCAGAGAACCTCAGGTGAACTTAGAGCCTCTCATTAGAGAGATTCTTCGATTTGGTCAACACTCTGGCCTGGGCATCAACTGGCGCAAGTCGGTTATTTTCCCCCTAACCTCCAGTACGGCCCAGTGGGACTGTGAATTCCCCCTCGAGTGGTGCTCTGACTCAGTTAAGTATTTGGGCATCCACGTCCATCTTGACGCTGCCCAGATCCTTCGCCTCAATTATGGGCAGGCAATAAGCGCCCTCGAAGCCCAAGTGGAAAGATGGTTGCGGTTGCTATTGTCTCTCGCCGGCAGGGTTGCAGTTATTAAGATGGTGGTCCTCCCCAAATTTTTATATCTTTTTAATAATATTCCCATACCTCTCCCGAACAGTTTCTTCTCGACGTTGCGCTCCCACCTTATCCGATTGGTCTGGGGGCGCAAACAGACTCGCGTACGCTGGCGGGTTCTCACTCTGCCATATGAGAGGGGAGGGTTCGGGGTGCCGGATTTCCACTTGTACTATCTTGTGGCCCAATGCAACTATGCCTTTGCATGGTTCCACCCTGACGCTAGGATCCCCTTCCTCCGCCCTGAGGCGGATTTTGTCCTTCCTGAGCAGTTATCCACTGTATTACCCAAGGGCGTACCTAGAGACCCTAAGGATATACAGACGGTTTCCACTACCAGCTGGGCCTGAGATAAGCTGAGACAAATCACCGGCACCTCCAGACTATATTCCTCGGCTCTCCCTGTCCCTAACGCCCGCTGGCTGCCCATCACCGGTGAAAAACTGGTGCAGCGCACATTGGCCAAATTAGATATCTCTAAACTGGGTGATCTGTACCCAGATGGGCACATCTTCTCGGCGACAGAAGATGTCCGCTTCCATGAGGCCACTTTTATGGACAGCTTTGTGCTGGGTCGGATTCGTTCGGCTCTCCGTGCCACGCGGCCTGGTTTCCCCATTGAACCGGACTCGTTCACTCCGCTTTCGCTCGTCATTGAAAACGAGAGTGGGGTTCATCTCATATCTAAACTGTATAAGACATGCTCTGGGATGATTTTGGTCAATGACGGCAAGATCCGGAAACATTGGGAAGACGATTTAGGCCACCTAATCAAAGACGACCAGTGGACTAAAGGCTGCACAGTAACGAAAGAAGTCTCACTCAACAGCAGGCATAAGCTACTGCATTTTAAGTTTTTACGCAGAACATACATCACCCCCGCCAGAGCCCATAGACTGGATCCGTCCAGACCCCATACCTGTCGTAAATGCGACGCCCCACATGCCAATTTTGCAAACATTACATGGTCCTGCCCGAAACTACAGTCCTATTGGGAAATGGTGCATAGTACACTAACCAACATGACCGAGCTGTCTCTCGTCCCCACACCAGAGGTGGCACTCCTGGGGTATGTGGTAAACTTCCCCAGAGGCGTCAGGAGGTTTTTATCCCTCAGTCTGCTGCTGGCCAAAAGAGAAATAGCTATTCACTGGGGCCGTAGGACAGCTCCCACTTTGCAAGGTTGGCTGAACAGTCTGGCTTACTGCAACGTTAACAGCGAAATATACTCTAGCACACTGCCTAGCTCTTCCCGTCCCAAGGACATCTGGGGTCCATACAGGTCCTATGTGGAAAGCGCTCGACGAGCCTCTGGCTCACAATTAGAATGGGGCATTGTTCCCACGGGGGTGGGGTGACCAGCTTCGACAGCTTCAGCTGTGTGCTTTCCTCTGCTTTGCTGTGCCCTTCAGTGCTCGTGACTCTTTGTCTATGGGCCTCGCATGTGGCGGCTGGATACGGGTGGGACTACAGACCTGCTGCTGAGAGTCGGAGGATTATTCACAGGGAAAAGGGATGGGCCATTGGGACTGTGTTTTAAAGCCTAGCTGGTTTGCTTTCTCCAATAGATACATGTTATGTTGACTAGTGTATTGATGTTTATGCTCCATTTTCCCTTTCTCAATGTAATGACAATGGCAGTGAACAACCATGCCTGTATTGCTACGATGTACTAAATGGTAAATAAAGTTTAAAAAAATATATATATATATTCTACAAAGATACTCCTTGGCTACTAGTCTTACATCACAACATAATTTTGGCGACGATCTGGAGACAGACCCACGTGTTACAACTGGTTTTTACTGAGGCTGGCACTCAAAAGAAGATTTTAAAACTGAAGAAACTTACAGATGCTGACAGCATAAAGTATATTTGAAGACGGACGATTTTCTTTGAAACTAAAAGTGTCTACAAGTATGCTGAGAAGCTGAAGCACTACACCTGGCAGCCCCACCAGTGTCCCCCACAGCAGACGGGCCAAATCAGGGCGTTCTTCAGGTGTTTTCAGCATTTCTGTCAAGAGCCTTTACACCAACCTGTTGGTTCAATGTTCACATTTTGGATTTTGGTTCAAGTACAGTCACTGTTTATGCCCAGGAAATGACTGCGCAAATTTGAATCACTTTGGTGTGAGCCTACGTTATGGCAGTGATGTGTTTAACCATCTACAGTGACTTGATGTGTCTCAACGTGTAACGGATATGCTCACTAGAATGGAATATGATGGTGTTGCTGTCAATGAGCGATATTATGAGCTTTGCATATTTCTTTGCGGAGTACCAGCAAAGAACTGGTGGCAAGTTTGGCATGTGTACAGGCATGTCTGTAGCGTTTTTGGGGGTCAGTGTATTCAGCACAGAGTGTTTTACGGTGCCCAATTATTGTGGACCTCAATGCCGTGCTGGTGTGAAACTACATTGGGCGAATATGGACTGTGAGTACTCTGTAATTTTTCCATGGAAAACCTATTATGCTCTGTTGTTTGACCATCAGAAAAAAAAGTTGCTGCGCAATACATGGGTGAAGCTTACTGGCTTTTGGTCACCCGCATTCATGCCGACAGTTGCGGAGGAACCACGGCGTGCACTTCCCCTTGTGGTTACCATGGCGAAGTGAGGACACGCAGTGGGACTAATTGCATCCACCATGTGGTGTGAGTAGAGGCAGCGGGATGAACTGTGACGTCCGCGTGCTGTGCACCAACATTTGATGCACGCACCCACCTGGAGCCACACGGCACGTGCCTCTTCTACGTGCCCCCATCTTTGGAGTTTAGTTTACAGGCATGCCCGTGGCTGTGCATCAGGCTGTGATGTTCATGCAATCGTTTGCTCACTAGGCTGGGCCCGTACCACCACCAAGCTCAGGCGCCACAGCACTCGGGATGTACTTCGACTCAGCGATCCGGAGGACATGATGATGGGAGCTAGCGAGGCAGAATTAATAATAACAGGTTACCAAATCGCAAATTAGGGTTTGCTGCATCTGAAAAGCATGTTTTGCGTTCGCAAATGGGCCGATTCGTTCACGAAAACAAAAATGTTTGATGCATGTGCCCCTAAGTGTATTGATCATGTGTCCACCTCTCTCAATGCTTAATGTTGCAAGCAAATTTGTGTGAGTATGTGCCTACAGGAGGTCTCCTGTGTCAATATGAGATATGTTCTAGTTGCTGCAGGACATTTCTCTTTAATCAGTTTCTGCAGGACGTATTGCCTGATATTATGTGATTGCATATTGCTTTGGCTGTCCATCTACTGGTTGCGTCTTGGCAGTATTCCGTGTATAGAACCAATATAGCTCACAAGAAAGTGTCTAGAGTCACATTTTGAATGTAACCTGGTTTCTCCAATTATGTTTGCATTGTTAGTTTATATATAGGTTATCTGGCTTTTTCTGGCCAATGATTTTGTGTTGTAGTGAGCGATTTTCACATGTTACACTATATGGGTAGATTGAGATTTTTACAACAACCTACGCTCCATTGCTAGGCTCAATTTTACATATCCCTTACATGTGGGATTGCGTTGTGGGCTGGATTTGCACATTTTCTTAGGTTAGCCTTGGTACCCTCTTACATGAGGAAGTTCCCAGTGTCCTAGTTGTTGGTGGTCACCCATTTTTAGATTATACGTTACTGACATTAGGATGGAGTCGGTCGGAAAGGATTGCAACCGGACATTCCGACTGGCTTCTGACGGGCTTGGAGATCTCGCCCGCCAGTCGGAATGCTTTCAGTAATCCCAAGGGCGACTTTTTCCGCCCGAGGGATTACGATGTCGGATTCCGACAGCCTTTCTGTGCCGGCCTTTCTGACACAGAAAGGCTGTCGGAAGTCAACTTTGAGGGCCCCCAGCAGGGCCCCCATGGGTGCAAGGCCTCCAGATGGCGGCCCCCCTATTGATCCCTGCACCCCATGGCAGGCACCTTGAGGTGCATGCCACGTGGTGCAGGGATGAACTGCACCTCCTTTCGGTCGGAATGCATGCTCCCATTGTGAAGAATGGGAGTGCGACCCAACAGTGTTCAGTCGCATCCTAATTCCTGTGTTCGGACCGCCGTCAGGAGATCGGTCGGTCCCAGAACCGAATCGATGTCGGACGGAGTCAGGTCCGTCCGACATCGAAATCGGGCCCTTAGTGTTTTATATTTTAGTGTCTGTTTAAAAGGGGGAGGATATGTGATATCCTGCTTAGGTTTTCATGCATCTCCTCTGTTACCTTGGCTCCTAGCTGCTCAGCCAGTGTGAGTGTTCTGAGTGGAATGCTGGTGTGATGGACATGAATGGAATGTTTGGGTGTCTGTGTGGTGAGGTGTGACAGTTGGAGTATGGACTGAGCAGCAGGCAGGCTGCGACTGGTGGGGCTGCTGTACTTCAATACCATCCTGCAACTAAGACTAATAAATAATCTACAAAGATACTCCTATGCGGTCTTACATCACACCACACTTGTTCTAAAACCTAAAGATATCTGGAATATACATGACCTCTACCACCTAATCAAATTCCCCACTGATAAAAAAGAAAAAACCTTCGACTTGATTTTCGCACCCCCACCCTCTCCCACAAACCTCATACACAGCAGACCACCATATACTACCAGTTTACACACAACAAATCGGCAGAACAGGACAACCAAACGTAGAGACGTTTGGAAAAGATCGTAATCAGCATCTCTATTTCAAAACTTTCAGAGCTCTGAAACAGATAAACATATGAACAATCAACAGGAAACATCACCAACTATTGCAATTGTTCAAACCTAAACACCATCTACAAACTGAGCCCTTCGCTCAAAAACAACACAAAAGTAAATATCCTCTGCTCTTGGTACACCTAAGATTTGAATTGAAGCAGAAGGGTAACCAGAAAGCTCAAAAACATCTGGTGGAACCTGCAACCCTCTTAAAAATCACAGGCCCGAAAAGACAGAACAAAATCCGCCCAAAATCATTTCCATAAAATGTTATTACTTCAAGTACCACTAATGAAAACTCAAATCAGTAGGCTTCTAAAGTCAAATTAGGCTATTGCTATGTCCATATAGCAAACAACGCGGTTTAGCAAAGACAAAGATGCAGCCCTTCACTCTAGTTACAGTGAATGGGTTGTTTTGGAACATCAGTTACTTAGAAACTAGAGCTGCTGGGCTCTGTCTGCAGTCTCGCCATCTAAAACCCAGAAATGATTGGCTTCCAACTGACTGATATGCTGTTTTCTAAAAGGTGAATCAAAGCAAAGACAGGCTGGGAGTGCTTTTAAGTCTGCCACATTCATATAATCGAAAATAGCAGGCTATCATACTGGCAAGGGAAACGAGCTGTGGAATCCTAAATCAATTAAGCAGTAAAAACAGCCTTGTTCAAAGTTGGAAGCCTGAAGCTATCAAACACCAGGTCAAGTAGTCTAGTCAGCATTTATTCACAACCACGTTGTCATTCTGCTAAGTGTTCATATTGTCTGTTTACTTGAAAGTGGCAGGAAAGTCCTTTAACAGAGGATACACAATTCTTGGTTTGGTACTGTGGCAATAAGGGCATAAAGTAGCAACCTAGTGGAAAGCAATGCTCTGTTTAGCGGTAAAACAAATCAGTTATTTAACTGTGTACTGCAAACTACATTAACAAGCATTGGAAATGAAAGTGCATTTTGTGTGATTGATGGGTTTAGGTACTCAATAAATCATAATACATGCATTCTGTCACTCATCTTTGCACTCATACATCCGTTCATCAATCCACTGACTCATTCTTGCCCTCACTCACCCTCTGACACAACCACAACAAAACAAACACAAACTCAACTACTTATGCAAGATAACGTAACAGAATACAAGTAGAAAAACATGCTGCCATCCAAACTCAGTGGGCATATGCTTGTAATAACAAAACTAAACATAGCAGAGGGTGTGTGCCTTGCAAAGGTACTGTAAATAGCCTCTAGTTGTTTTAAAATTCAAGCATGGCCGCCACATTTAGCACCAACGTGTTGGCCATTTTGGAATGTTAAAACAGTGATGCACTATGGACGGCAGCATTCCATAATGGTATCCAGTATTAATAGAAGTAGCCATGTGGGATGCCGCTCACTGCAGATGAAATGAGCATCAAGCAAGTAACCTTTTATTACTGCCGTAGTATTTTCTTAAGGAACATTAAAATAAAAAGAGAAGCAAAGAAATGAAAGGGGAATTATAAAAGGAGAACATTGAAAACTAAAGGACTGGCCAACCAGCCCTGACACCAAACCACAGTCCTTTTCAGGTGGATGTACACACATGACTAGAAAATGACGTAATTTTCAGAGCAAGAGAATCAATGAGTGATATGGACGCAAGCATTACCCTATGCAGTGTCTGTCATGGATGAAAGCAGAATGTAAATGACAATCTGAGATATTAATGGCAGAACAGACCTGATCCAAGGGACCACTATGCCACTATATGGATATATATTTATATACATGGATGTATATATTTAATGATTTTTTTATTACGAGATCCTGGCAGACAGCTAAGAAGACATTCTAGTAAAAATGATTACAGTGCAAATTGCTCCCCCTAGGTTTTGTCAGAGACAGTAACCAACATCAAAATCATTCTCTCCAAAAGTAATCCATGACATTTCATGTACCAAAATACAATACATATCTGTAGCCTTTAATACAAAGAGATTCTGGCTGTACAAATATTCTATACCCACACTTTGTCAGAGAGGGTAACAATCATTAAAACCCTTGGCCACTATAGTAATTGGTGAGATTCAATGTAACAAAATACCTATGTGTAGGTTTTGCTACAGAGTAATATCAATCTACCCTTAAATACCTATTGACTTTAAGATATCCTTTTCACAATCAATAAGTCAGGCTTATAGCCTTTATTGTAACTTTTCATTATAAGCATTCAGGCCTATAACCTTAATCAGTAGCTTGTCACCATAACCAATTTAGACTCTCTGTGTTGGTTCATAAGCCTTCCCACAAGGCAGCCATCAGGTAAACCTTTGTAAAATTACAAATATGTAAAACATACAGTTGTCACAACAGTATAACATTTCTGCTAATTCAGTTGATTAAGGATTACCACAGTGCAGACTGTCTATCCTCATCATGACTTTAGGTAGGTTACCAGCACCAAAAACCCTTGCCTACTACAGTAATCTACAGGCTTTAGCTCAGTATAATAACAATCCACCCTTAAAAGCTTTTTTCCTTTAACACATGCTTTTCTCATTAAGTAAGTAAGGCTACTTGCTTTGTCATACCTTTTCATTATAAACACGACACACCTATGGAATCAGGCATAACTTTTTCCAGTGAATCAATAAGGCCTCTAGCCTTAATCAATGGCTTGAGAGAAACATGCCTAAAAATGAAGGCTAAACAATGAGAAGTATTTGCAACGAATCCCGAACCACGAGTGTGTCTTTAAAACACTTGATTTTACCATAAATTATTTTTCACAATGAACAGCATTAAAACGCATGCCACTACAACGAAATTTATC
This sequence comes from Calotriton arnoldi, assembly GCA_963921515.1. Lineage (NCBI taxonomy): Eukaryota > Metazoa > Chordata > Amphibia > Caudata > Salamandridae > Calotriton > Calotriton arnoldi. Next base: position 421,542 of record CAWUFW010000868.1, on the reverse strand, counting down.
GTTGTAGGTTACGACGCATGTCATTACCATGAAATTTATGTTTGATATTTAAACCCATTTTCTGTTAACATTAATAACGAATTCTTTTTAAAATATTTTCTAGTAAGGTCACTATCATTTAGGGACAGGATGCATGGGTTGTAGGGGTTCAGGGAAAGTACATTCATTTTGAAATTTTAGTACTAATTCATAGGTATTTTACAAAATATTACTAAACTTAATAAAAACGATTTTTAATATTTAAGTACAAATTATAACATTAGCTTTTAAGGTTGGAATGCAAGGGAAATAGGGGTTTGGGTGGGGAGTGTATTAATACTCAGGTATTAATTGTTGCACTTGAGTATTCATTTATAATACATTTTACATACATTAATTGATTCACTTAACAGTTTCTTATCATTATAATACATTAAAAACACTGACTGCCCTTTAGGGTTGGGATGCAAGGGAAATAGGGGTATTGATGTATAGTTAATTTGAAACATATTTGTTAATTTATTAAAAAGATATTTATATTTAAATCAAATTAAGAACACATCCCTATAAGGATGGGGTGCAAGGGAAATAGGGGGTTTGGGCGGGAAGTGTATTAATACTCAGGTATTAATTTTAATACTTGTGTATTAATTTATATTGGTTAAATATAATTTCAAAAAGGAACATATTTTTAAATGCATACCACTGCATACCATAATACTTTTTAAAACTATACCAACATTTATTAATGAACTTAAACATTTTCAGCAGTGTAAGAAAACAGACACAAAAAATGACAATGTGATTTAAAAATCAAATATTTAATTTAAAAAAAGTTTCAAAAATAATATATTATAGTACAAACTTAAAGAAATACCATACTATAAATTTTACATCATATAAACATTTTAATTTTTTTATAAAACATTTTCCTACTTTGTGTATTTATTCCTATTGAGTAAAATTTGTATTTCTACAGCCAGGCCTCACGTACACGGTTTAGTGACATTTTCTACAGTCAGTAGAGTTTGTGCTGAGGACCGGGAGCAAGGAAGAGCTGTGGCAGGAAAGGACGATATAATACGAATAATTTAGGTACAATAGTGGTTATGTTTAATGTAAGGGAGAAGGAGGGAGGTAGGTAGAATGTAAGTGTTTTAAAAAAATTATTTTATGCATGTTAAAACGGCAAAATTCTTTCCCATGCAGCAGTGTACTTAGGGGCTGATTACGATGGCGGACGGACTGGAGTCCGTCCGCCATTGTGGTGGTAACCGGGACCGTCCGCAATACATGCGGCGGTTCCGCACACCAAATTATGATGCGACCGCCACCATGGCGGACGCATCTTCCTTTTTAACATTGCGGTGGTTGCTGCTGACAGCAGCACCCGCCGCAATGTTGAAAATGCATGTTGTGCATTTCACTGCACTACGTGGCAGGCACCACACGGTGCCTGCCACTTAGTGCACTGAAATGATGGTACCCTCCCCAGTGCACAAACACCTCCCCCCAACACAAGGGGGGCCCACAATGGGCCCCCAAAACCAATCCCCGCCAGCCTTCCAATGGCGGTTTACCCGCCCCGGAAAGGCTGGCTTCCGCCAGCATTGTGATTCGGCGGACGGAGCCTGCTAGGCTCCGCCACCATTTTAAGCATGCTGACTGGATCGGCCTGGCAATCGTAACAATTGCCTGTGGCGGTTCCTTGGCGGACGGTCTTTGCGACCGCTGCGGTCCGAAAGCGATTCCCACCGCCATCGTAATTCGGCGGTGGGAAAATTGCTGTCAATTGACGGAAGGATTGCCACCGCCGGCCTGGCGGTGACGATCCTTCCGCCATCGTAATCAGCCCCTTAGTGTGCGGCAGTTGTTTTAAACTCAAATTAGGTTTTAAAAATTCAATTAATAACAAAGTGGACTTTTTAAAAAAAATTGGATTCAAAACAACATTTTATTTTTTATTTGCGATGCTTTTTTGATTGAGATTGGTGTGAAAATGTAATGAAGAGCACATAGTTCCTGGGGAAATATGGATTTTAAGAACAACATTTTTTTCAACAAGATTTCAGTTTGGAACTTTTACTATTCCTCTTGTTTTTTTACATTTTGAAGAAGCTTTGCAAAAAAGAAGAACGGATGTCCGGATCGGGTTACTGCTTTAACAGTGCACAATTGACCATGGCTCTACTTTTGGATCCCTGTACCTGCCAAATTTGGAAAAAAGAATGCATTTCCAGCACTTTTTATGGACAACACATTTCTACAATTCAGGGATCAATATTTTTGACAACAAACATTTTTCAAGACATTGGGGTCGATTCCGATTCGGGCCGGAAATTTCTCCGACCGAGCCGGACCCGGAGAGATTTCCGACCGAATCGGACCCGTGCAGTCCGACCGAACGAGTACGATGCGGCCGTATGTTATCGGACACGAGTCGGTCGGACTCCCATTGAACTCAATGGGAGCCGGTCGTACAACGCGTACGCGGGCTCCCATTGCCTCAATGGGTGCGAGGCGGACAAGGGCGCCCCCTACAGCGAGTACGCCGCGAAGCGCTCGCGGCGTACACGCACAGGTAGGGGGACCCTTGGGTCCCCCTGTGTGCGCCTCGCACGGGTACGCGTACAGGGGGTCCGACACGGACCCCCAAAGTACGGCTCCGACAGCTCTTACGAGCCGGAGTGCGCGGCTCGGTCGGACTGCTCGCGGCGCGCATCGTACTTACCCGGCCGGGAAACGTCTCCATTGCGCGGTGCGAATCGGGTCCGAGCGAGTCGGTCGGAGCGGTTCGAGTCCGAGCGAGTCGGTCGGAGCTGTCGGGACGCCCGGACGAGTCGGTCGGCGAGTCGCATCGTACTCGCTCGGACGGACCCGCGTACGGTTCGGTCGGGAAACAGGCTTTCGCATGGCTTTTTTCCCGACCGAATGGTATTGGGTGCGCCTCCGACCGAGATCGGAATCGGCCCCAATGTGTTTTATAAACACTGTGGAACTTGGCATGCTGATCATGGTTTTGGCTGACATGTTTTTGTGGTGGGAAATTAGAAAGCAGTGAATTTACCAAGCCTTTGAAGGATTGTTGGAGAATTGCAGCCTCTTGGTGGCAGGTGGTGTTAAAAAATCACCAAAGAGGTGAAAAAAAAGACATCAACAGTAGGAACCCCAAAATTCCCTAAACTTGGTTTGAAAAAATTGCAAAAAAGCCAATTAAGTTTTGTTGTTCTTTAAAAACAGGCAAGTAATGTTGAAGTTAGATAGGTACTGTTACTAATGTAAAATGCATGCAAGCCTGTCCAGGTAGTCTGAAGCCACCATCAACAAAAACTGTTACATTTTGGCCAATAGTCGCCCAGACATTTCTTTAGATTTTTTAGAAACCAATGGGTTCAGACTACCTGACAGTAACTGCGCAATTCTCATTTCTTGGAACCTTTGTTCCTTCTTCAAAATTTCCAAGAAATAATAGAGATTGGGGTGATGTTTTCAATTGCTTTATTGAAGGAATTGTGCCATCCCTCAATGACAGTGTTAGTTTTTGCACCTCCCTCCAAACAGGTAGCGTAGCAGTTCAATCATTCAATTGAGAATCTTGGCTTCCTCTTGCGACCCGACATGCTCAGACGGCCAATTCAGGTGTCTTCAAAGTAATTTAGTAGCGGGCCATTTTTCATCATTTTGTATAAAGAAATCTGATTATGAAATGGAAGTGTAGGATTCTTCTGCACTGTAAGGAGGCACAAAGGTTAACGCAGTTAATTTTCGTAATTCAAATTGTCATTTATCGTTTGAGAAGTAATCCTCAACCAAGGATGTTTTTTAAATTTTAAGCCAAATCGCCTGTGAAAAGGGAAAAAAAATCCTTGAATTTGGGTTTGAGGGTACAGTTTGGTTACCGTGTGTATCATAGCAAATTCAAATTTAATAATCACTTTTCTAGGATTGTTCATTGTTTTAGCTTTTATCACTGATACAAATTCAGCATAGGTTGAGGATTGCTTATCAGGGAATAAACTATATATTAATGGCACTGTGGTATTATTAATGATAGCGTGAATAGTGTAAATTTGGGTGAATGGATGTGGTGTGGACTTAAAAGTCCGGTCCATCATCCAAATTTCTCTATTATCAAGGGCTACCAGGTTATGGTCTGTGCTAAAAATTAGTACTCTTTTTTGAGGGTTTGATTGTCATGGAGCAGGAAAGGTTCATCAATGAAAGTTAAAGTTAGTTCAGGGGGTATGTTAATATCGACATACATTTGAGGGGTTAAATGTTGTGGATTACTTGCTTGTTTTCGTCTTTGAATAATTCTACGGAGGTTGAGTATGAAGGGCACACTGCTTGCAACATGCATGTGAATATTTTGTGGTACTTCCCGCAAAGCTAAGCCGCAGGGATCATTGGAGGTGGATGCAAGCAACAGTACAGTTTGCCTCAGTGTAACCACTCTGCCTGTGCAATGGCATAAGTAAGAGTGCACACACCTCCAATAATTCCTGGGCTCGGTTAACTTCTTCTTACAGTAAAGATAACCACCATACTTTAAAAGCCTTTTACCGCGTCTTGATTCTACATAGAAGGCTTGATGCGAAGATGCCATTTTGTTGAGGCCTGTAAAAAGAAAACACAAATCGAAAAGGTTTATTAATCAAATTTTAGTGTTTTGATACTGGTATGTTTTCATTAATTTTTTTTCTGTAGGAATGGAGAAAAAATGCACCAGTTATTACTTTCTGCCTGAGGGGAAAACGGAAAAAGTTAATTTCTTTTGGAAGGATATGTTTTTGAACTTGGCAAACTACAAATGCATAGGAGTAAAAGAAATTGCTCGTTTTTTTGCTCAAAAACTCGAGTTAAATTTGTTTTTACCTTGGGGTATTCTTGTTTTGAATGATGCAGAGTTTTAGATGGTTGTTGCACTTCAGTCACGTGCTGTAATTTTTCTGGGACAGGCTTTAATAAAGAATAAAAAAGGTTTTCAAGTGACATTTCTTATAAGTTTTATGTGCTTCAAATTTCATTATTACATTAAAATATAATTACTGTTTTTACTTTGAAAAATCTGCTTGTTGCGGGTTTGAGTAGGTGATCAGTTTTTAAAAATGGAAGGTGGTGAGAAGGATCGATGATCTGTTGAGAATACAAGATGATGCTTCTTTACTTTTTAAAGGTTTATAAATTCACATTTACATGTTACCTACTCTAGGGTTTTCAACTATTTCAGAAGATTCCCCCCCCCCCAAGGAGCTACCTTTGTATTTCACATTCAAATCCACTTTCCAGGACCTACCCTGCGAGATGCCTTTAGCGCAGTTAGATTAGAAAATTACCCCATCCACTGTCCAGCAGCTACCCTGAGGGACGCTCCCAGCGGAGATAGAATTGAAATTTAGCCCCCCAGCCACTGTCCAGCACCTGCTATGAGGAACGCCCCTAGCGGAGTTAGAGTAGAAAATTAGCCCCCCAGCCACTGTCCAGCATCTACTCAGTATCGTAACAATAGCCCCCGAGCTCCAATGGGCCCTCTGCGGCACTGTGCACGGGTGGGCCTGAGAACTCCTGACTGGGACCAGAGCTCGAGGGTCCCCCTCCATGCACTTTGCAGGGGTGACTCAAGTTTCATTACGTCACTACACCAACTCTGATGGGCGCCCCCAGTGGAGTAAGACTGGAAAATTAACACTCAATCATTGACCACCACCTGCCTAATACTGTTGTAATTTTTATTATGTATTTCTTTTTTTGAGGTATTTATTTGCTGGTGAAAAATAACAACCTTACACTTACAATGTCAGAAAAGCTTTTATGGTACAAAGAAGGAGTATAGTTTTGCAGGAAAATAGGTGTGTGGATGGTGTTTTGATCTGTAGAAAGAAAAGACATGTTTTGATATTGTGAAGGCTTCATTGGAAATGTTGTGGCGACTTCTCACCTACCAAAATGCAAGCACATGCTCTGACACTTGCCCCCACTGGAATTCCATTGGAAGATTAGCCCCCTAGGCACTGTCCTGTACCTGCTCTGAGGGACGCCCCCTATAGCAGCAAAGGTGGTCCCTACAGGGGAAGTGTAGCCCTTAACTTTCACGATAAATGTTACAAATAACTCTCATCACAGGTAAGGTTTGCTTGTGTTTTGTGCATTTTGTTTACATTCAGACAGAAAAAACTGTTTAATATCAATTAAGATTCAAAGAACCTTTCAACTTAAATTGATATATTAGGTGCTCCTATGAAGTAACGGTGCAGTGAAAGTGAATAAAGTGAGCATATAGGGCACCAGTTTTATTTACAAGGCACTGACTTATAGGGATAATGTGATGTTTTGAATGATACTCGTAATACAAGTGTTGGAAATCCAGAATCAACTTTAAAAACACAGTCCACATTTAATTTTGTCGACATTTTGACCCATATTACAAAATTAACCTGAAACGGATCATCGTCAGGACAAAATATTTTTGTAGGAGGCACCAGAGAGATTCAGGCAAGAGTCCTATATTGTGGGATGTGTCTAGAGCTGTAGGTGCAACATTCGGCTTGCACAAAGTGAAGGCCAAGCGAATTAATAAAACTCAGAGGATTAGAGGCAACCCTTCTACAATTCTAAGGTATGTCTGAGTACATCTCCAAACTTGCAGCGAGAGACTGCAAACACTGGGTAAAAGGCTTACTCATATAAACAGGAAGTATTCACAGGAATCACAAATGTGAAAAATCAGCACTCCAGTATCAGGAGAACCAAAAGTCTCCCATAGGTATGACCTTGACCTTTTATCATCCGTCCAGAGATAGGAATGATGTAATAGAGGCGTGCGCCGGCCGTAACAAATCGAAGGGATGCCTCAAGCGGAGAGAGATTAGTAAATTAGGCCCCCAACCACTGTCCAGCACCTGCCCTGAGGGATGCCTCCAGGGAAGTTATAATGGTAAATTAGCCCCCCAGCCAGTGTCCAGCACCTACCATGAGGGGAACCCCCAGCGGAGTTAGATTGGAAAATTAGCCCCTGCCCACTGTCCAGCACCTGCCCTGAGGGATACCCCGAGCGGAGTTAGAATAGAAAATTAGCCCCCCAGCCATTGTCCAACACAAACCTTTAGGGACGCCCCCATTGAAGTTAGAATAGAAAATTAGCCGCCAGCCACTGTCCAGCACATGCCCTGAGGAATGTCCCCCTTGGAGTTAGAATAGTAAATTAGTCCCCCAGCCATTGGCCAGCACCTGCTCTGAGGAACACCCCCAGCTGAGTTAGTTTGGACAATTAGCCTCCTACTCACTGGCTAGATTTTACTTTGGTCTACCACCCTAGAGGTGTTTGAATAAAAAAATATGTCTCTTTAACTACTGTGAAGTACATGCCCAGAGTGACATGGTTTCTATATTAATATTATTATTCTATTTCCTATTTGTGAGGTACTTGTAAAATACAATTTAGAAGCTGCTTACTTTTTTAGTATTTTTAAAGTTGTGGCAAAATTATGGCAGCAGAGAAACCCGCCAGTTATCTCTGAATAAAATAAAAATGTATTCTTTTTTTATAATAGTTATCTATTCACAAGCTGAAAATGAGGGCTGAGGCGTGTGGTCTTGAACAGTGTCAGTTAGCCACTGAGCACAAAACGGTGGTTGGCTGCATTTATACGTTTTTCTGAGGTAAACCATTTTTTAAAACAATATTTTTTGTAAACAGCATTTTTTAACGTTATTCAAAATGTGACAGAATGTTCTTTTATTTCGGGTGTTTAAGTTTTACGGTATATGGAGTTCCTGTTAAACCATGACAGCCGTTTTGCCTCGGGAATGCGGAAAATAAATAGCAAACAATAAGGTAGGACTACAGCAGTAACAGCATACTGCAGTGCACACTTCCCAGAAACAAAAGAATAGTGTAATGTGACAAATATATGTACTTACACAACTCGGTTACTGTGTTAAACATATCTTTGTGTTCTACCATTGAAAATACTTTGAAAAATGTGTATTTCAGAATGTTTACGTTGTGAACACTTTTTCGCATTTATTTCCATTTAGTGTTGTAACGATAAACGTTAATGTATGGGGGATAATGGCGTTTATCGTAATAGTACTTTTAATGATTCACTATGTGACGGCATGATAAAAGGTTTCGTTGTAAAAACTGGCATTGTTACGGCATCGTCATTTATCTGCTGGCATTGTAAAAGCCTTCGTAGTAAGGCTTTCATTGTTCTGTGATACATCCATGGCTTTACACTATATACAACCCAGGCCTACAGAAGTGCACATAAACTGATAACCATCAGGCATATATTTATAAAAGTACAAATAAGTGCAAAACAACACACAACGACTCTCATTAGGCCCTAACAAGAACCATCACAGTGAAATTCTAATTCCAGGATTTGTCAGAGTGGGTGACCAACACCAAAACAGATGCCTAATATGGTAATCTGTGAGAATACATATAACCAAATACCTTTCTATGGCCTGTAACATAATGTGATAACAATATACTGTTAGAGGTCTACTGGCTTTACCATATAATTTTCACAATCAATAGGTCAGGCCTACTGCCTTTGTAATACCTTTTCATAATAAACAGGCTAGACCTATGGCATCGGACACAACATTTTCCTGTACACCAATCAAGCCTATAGCTTTTATAATAGGTTTGCCACCATAACCAGCCCAGTCCTACTGTACTAAGAAATCGCCTATTAGTTGGGGGGGAAGGGGTGAAAATCCAGCAACCACAATCCTTATCAGGGTGAGCCACAAACGTCTCTAAATTGACCTGTGTTTAAACCTCTGTTAGCTTGGCACAAAGGAAATCAGGCTTAACTTACAGACAAGGTGTAAAGTATATTTGCAGCACACAAACAGTTATAAAGTAGAAATACAACGCAAGAAAAATCCCAAGCCAATTTAGAAAAAAAGATTAATATGTAATGAATAAAATGATACCAGAATGACAATCAGTATAACTGGATATATTCAATTTCAAAAGTAGATCTAGCACCTAAAAGCACAAAGCGCCTCTCATGGTCATATGGTCATGCTAGACTGTGGGAAAGTCATAAGTTCATGCAGACCGTGATGGAGCACAGGCCGGATACAGGGACCAAGTTAGTCTTGCTGAAAAAGTTGCCTTCTCAAAGTCTGACATGAAGAGTTCTGTTCGCAGTGGAGGAGGCCTAAGGAGCAGAGAGAGCATCGTGGATGGTCATCGCTGTCGTGGACAGTCATTGCTGTAGCGCGAAGATCCTGTAAAATCTCTCAGACAGTAATTACTGGACCTTTGCGTTGGTGGTCACCACGAGCTGTTGTTACTGTAGCACAAAGTGCACATCTCGTGATGCTGGCATTCTCTGGAGACATAACTGACAAAGGGGGTGTACCCTGAAGGATACCCTCACAAGGGGCTGGTGATGAAATTGAACAGCAGATGGCAATACAATGCTAAGTGACTTTAGCTTTGTTCTATAATATTTTGATTACCCCCGAATTGATGGACCTCCATTAAGTCTTGAGGATGGACTCCATGAATCGCTAATAAGGGGAGCGAAACGTAGACACATTATGAGCTCTGGAGGGCGGTACTGAATTTGGATGAAAGGAGATTAAAGCTCAATTTTCTAAAACCATCAGTGCAGGACTTCCATGATATCCTATTCTCTATCCCCTGGGCTTACTTCCTTTTCCGATATATCTATATATATATATATGTATCTATAGATATATATATAGATATATATTCTTTTTTTTTGCTTTGTCCATATGTGTTGTATTTTTGTATTACTGTCTTTTAGAAGGAAGTTTTGAAGGGGTTCAATTGTCCCACCCTAAAGGGGACATGAATAGGGTACTTGTACACTAATACTGTGTTCTACATTAAATTATTCGATGATCAAAATATTTCTCTCCTCAGTTTGTGAATTGTATGAAATGAAATGCAAAATTAATTAATAGATTTATTTGGCGCTCAAGGGGCACTTTTGTTGGTTTTGGTATTCACTGTAGGTTGCTGTAACAAAAAGATTCAGGTTCATCAGAGCCAATGGCGTTCATTGAGTACAGCAGAGTCTCAGCACAAACGGGTCCGTTCATGGTCACGAAGAGCCCAAAACCTCCGGATTTCACCTTTTCTTGTAGAGAAGGGCACTGTGATGCCAGGCAAGGGTCCAGGACCTGGGAAGGCACCTCTAGGGAATCGGGGACTCACTCTAGCAGTGGCCAGCAGAGCTGGTGAGAGCCTTTGAAGTGGGGGGATTCCCTATACTACCCCCTATCTGGTTCTGGAAAGTTCTTTCCTTCCCTTGTCATGGCTCCAAGAAGTTTGGGGTGACAAACGATTAGTGTCAGGTTCCTTTGTGTGTGCTGGAGGCACGCCCTTTGGCATTTATGTAAATACCACTACAATACTATACAACAGAGCCTGGATGCCCTCTTGGGTGATTAGTGCTCTATACAAATCAATATAACATAACATTACAGCACAATATCTAACTTCACTTACTCGTGCAAGCTGGTTTTTGCTTTCTTTCAGCTCTATTGGATCAGCAGTCATAGTGTGAACACTGTCAGTGACACAAAAAATCACAAATGTAAATGTTTCTAATTCATCCTAGTCTGAAAAATTCTCATTTACAGCGGCAGCAGTGTGAAAAGTAACATATCTTCTTTCAGCTGCATACAAATATGCCTCTAAATGGTTACTGTTAGAAAAATAAGTTTTCCCACTGTGATACTGAACATTACATTTTATTGTAGTTAATGAATCTATAGGGAGAGACATAGATTTGCCTGTGCACCATTTGAGCTTGGTAAACGGCTTTGCCAATACTTAAGTTCAATTTCTGTGAACTTATTGGTATTGGACATGATGTCAATACAGTCATCGCTAATGAAGCTGTAGCTTTTTACAATTAACAACTCTCCTCTAATTACTTCCTTACTTTGAAACACAGCCATGATAGCGTTAGAGGTCTTGTACCGGTGGTTCCTAAATACAATAGAGAGATTAGTCACCTTGTCAAATGGAAACAATTCCAATTACTAAAATACAGAGAAGCAGATTACATCTGTCCTCGTTCGCATGGATTTCTCTTCCGATCCCAGTCAACGGTGGCAGAACTGCTGAATAGATGGAAGCTCTAAGCCAACCTCCAGTCCTTAGTAACTGGGGCCCAGTGGTGCCAGAGAACTCTTTCCTTGCTGTCGGAAATAATAGGCCTTTTTTCATAAAACCTTCCTCGTGCTAACAGATTCCATTTACTCGAGATCCTTGGCTCCGATATTAGATAAGACATTTTTATCAAACCCTTTTCACCCTGCAACCCTCAATGACCGATTTTCGGAATATTTTACAGCTCTCTTTATTGTTGTGACTTAGCATGACGCTGTCAGGCAAGTGCAGTCATTTCCTACTCTCCCAAGCGCCACACACACAGCATACAGAATACAGGGTGGATAGTTATTAATGATGCATAATGCTATACGCATGCAGTTAACCACAAAAATATGAGCTAGCTATCCCCTGCCTAACAAGGCAACCTACACTGAGGCAAAGATGAACTGGCTCCTTAAGACTACTTAGTTCATCCAACTAGGATCTGCATAGCTGGCAAGTTTCCCAGGTTCATGCGTGACTAGTAAATCTAATCACTCTTTTCTCTTAGAATTTTGGGACTTATAGTTCTGGTGTTATACTGAATTAAATAAGACTACAAGTCCCAGAATTCTACGAAAGAAAACAGTAAACAGGACTTGACTAACTATTCACTCATAGATCTAGGAAAATTACCAGCCAAGTTGTATCAAGATCGATTTCACTAGTGTGTTTATGAAAAGTGCCACCTGTCACTCTATAAGGAATTGTGGCAGCAGGATATGGGTTCCTTTGTCCTGTTGTAACACAAAGAACTGGGGAGTGAAAGGTGGTATAGGATTGATCAGAGCATTATAGCAGAATACTTGCAAGAAATCAACATAATAGTGCAACCCTGCCCTTTCTGAAGCAACAACTTTTCTTGGGTAAGAGTATTTTCTCTTGATCTGAAGGGACTTATGGCACTAATTTAGTGCATTTCTATACCAACTTCCTAAGTTGTTCATAAAAAAGGGTGTGGACCAATCACCCACAATAAATGCCCCCTTAGGGGCCGATTACGAGTTTGATGGTGCGGTGGCAGGACCGCCCCACAGCCAAATCCGCGTGAGAACCACACGCCAAATTATTACTTTTTTTGTCATTGGCGGGCGATTCCTTTGGTGCTCCCATGGCGGTGCTTATAAAATAGGCATCGCAATGGGAACATCAAAAAAAGTTTCAGCACAGCATGGACTGAAAAGTCAATGCTGTGCTGGAAAGTCTGTGCGTACACACAGGAGGGCACATGTTATGCCCCCCTGTGTGCATCCACAGGGCGTAGGGCACAAGAGGGCAAGTTTCCTCTCTGCCAGGGTTTTCATGGAGGAGAAACTGCCATGAAAACTCTGGCAGAGGAGAAACTTGTAATATGCTTTGCTGGACCACGGTGGTCCCGCTAAGCATATGGATGCCTCTGGTGGTGCCCCGCCACCGCCAGGGAACAGCGGTTCCCTGGCAGAGTTGGTGGTCCCTAGGGTCGTAATGTGGTGGTCATAAGACCGCCACCATCAGTCTGGCGGTCCTCGGACCGCCAGACTCGTAATCAGGCCCTTTGTGTCATGTGTCATTGTTGGAAATTGGTTTACTGGCTGACAGGGGTGAAACCCTACTCAAGGAGCAACCACAATCTCTGTCAGGGTGAACCACAAGCAACCTCAAATGAACCTGTGCTTGACCCTCTGGTAGCTTGCCACAAAAGCAGCGAAGCTTAACTTAGAGGCAATGTATAACGTACTTATGCAGCCTTACAAGCATAAATAAAGTGAAAACACAACAAAAGAAATATCCCACACCAATTTAGAAAAATAGCGTAAAATGGAATACATTAGTTGAGACCAAAACAAAAAAAATCCAATCATTAGAACCAGAACTATGCAATTTCAAAGTCTTAAGTAAAAATAGTGCCAAGAAGCACGAAGCTCCAACTATGGTTATCTTGTCACGCCGGACCGGGACAAGGTCACTAGTTCAAGCCGCCCGCGATGGAGCATTGGCCTGATACAGGGTTCAAGTTAGATACGCTGAACAAAGTACCTTAACTCTTGTTTGTGGAGTATTGTGAGATCCTGTATTGAGGATGTGTTACAGAGCAGCGGTCCAGTGGGGCTGTGGGGCTGAGATGCAGAGCCCTGCATTGTCATCGAGGATGGTGTCAATGAGGGGCTTGCGATGCGAAGTCCTGCTTTGAAGATGAGTCAAGCACTGGCAGTTCCGAAGACGCTGCGGGCCACGATGCAGAGTCCTGAGTCGTCATCGAGGATGTCATAGATGAGGGGCATGTGATGTGAAGGCCTGTGTCGAGGATGCGTCGAGCAGCGGCGATTCCGGAGAGACGGAAGGCTGCGATGCAAGATGCAGTATCGGGATGTGTTGTGTTGCAGCAGTTCCAAAGTGAAGCTACGAGGAGATGCATCACACTGTGTCGGTTCTGCCACAGGAGCATAGCTTGGTTGGCAGAGCACCAGTTCTGCATTTCCAAAGGTGCAGGACTGGGGTGGCACCACTGGGGTGGCAAGACTCACAGCAGACTGACTCCAGGTGCTGGGTTCAAGGTGGTTGAAAAATTTCTGCCCCTGAGACTCTGATCAGGAGGCCAGCAAATTAGCCCTTGGAGTCACTCTGGTGATCCTGAGATCAAGATGCAGGCTCAGTCCTTTCACTCAGGCAGCAAGGCAACAGAGCAGCAGGCCTTCTTGCGGAGCAGCACAGAAGTTCTTCTGAGTCTTCCACAGCTCCAGATGTGTTCTGAAGAGTTGGGTCTGAGGGTCCATTATTTATAGCTGATGCCCACTTTAAAGTAGGAGATGTTTCTGGGGGCTTCCACCCCTCAGAGGTGTTTGGAATTTTTTGCCTCCCTGCCCTGGCTCCAGCTTGTCTGTGGTCATAAAAGACTAGTCTCAAACCGTTTGTGAGTGTGCTCAGGCAGAGCCTTTGTGATGTGCAAGTGTGGTAGGGGACAACTCCTCCCCCTGATCAAGTCAGAGATGGCCCATCCTGCCAACACCTATCCCCCTTTGTCTCACTATCTAGGAGCAAGACACAAAGACAAACTACCAGCTACTACTTGTCATGTGACTCAGTATACAGGCTTTAGGCACCAAATGGTTGTGATGAGAAAATACCAACTTTCTAATGGTGGCATTTTCAGAATTGGGACTTAAAATCTGACTTTACCCCTAAAGAGGGTTTGAAATTGCAATTCTTTGGACACCATACTCAACATTCCTACTTGCTCCCAATGGAAAATTAGCACTTATTAAAAGTAATAAGTAAACCCAATGTTATTCTAAGGGAGACGTAGGCCTTGTAGCAGTGAAAAACGAAGTTACATGCAAACGTTAAAATCGCATGTCCAACTTTTTAAATACACTGCACCCTGCCCTATGGGCTGTTTAGGGCCTACACTAGGAGTGACATACATGTATTAAAAAGGAAGGCTTTGCCCTAGCAAAAGGTTTATATAGCCAGGTTAAAATGGCAGTTTTAAAACTGCACTCACAAGCTGTAATGGCAGACCTGAGACAGGCATGAGACATGTTTAAAGGGCTACTTATTTGAGTGGCACAATCAGTGCTGTAGGCCCACTAGGAGCATTTAATTTACAGGCCCAGGGTACATGTAGTATCACTTAATTGAGGACTAAAAGTCCTTAGGACTCAAGGAGTAAATTAAATGTGCCAATTGAGTGTAAGCCAATTTCATCATGTTTAACAGGGAGATCACACACACTTTAGCACTGGTTAGCAGTGGTAAAGTGCACAGAGTCCTACAGCCAACAAAAACAAGATCAGCAAAAATGGAGGAGCAAGGCAAAAGGTTTGGGGAGAGACCACCCTAAGACTGACAGGTTCTCTCAAGTTGCAAGGTGGGCTCTCCACAAGATCTTTTGCTTCTATTACTTTATTTGGTGAAAAAGTCATTTGGCTCCTATTTTAGGTAAATGATTTTTACCACATGGGGTGGGGGGGATCACTGAACAGTTAGAACTTTCCAGCAGTTGGCTACAAACTGAGTTATAGATTGCCTCCCAAACACAAGATAAAAAAAATAACTATGGGTTATTAGGACCCTGCAGTCATACAGGCTCTGTATTATCTGTTGACTTGTTTCTGCCCACTCTAATTGCTGTAGCGCTCAGGGACATTCGGCAAGACTGTTGGCATGGGGAATCCCAGAACATTTACACCTCAAAACTTTACCTCAACAGAACACCCACAGGCTGATGAATCAAAGATGATGTTAAAACTCAGTTTCATGAGGCAATGTGTCCCCAAGTTAAGGAACCTCCCAACACATCAACAAATACAGCCAATTTAGTAAAGGCCTACTCAGTAATTGAGTTCAAGATTAGCAGAATAAATGTAATGGTTTATTACAAAAAATTAGAAGATGCGGTACAGAACTATTATAAAGTCATTGCCTTGAAGGCTCTCCAGCAAATAGAGTATTACAGAGTAGTGCAAAATCAGAAATATTTAAAGTCTCAAGTGAGCAACAAAATCAACAGAGAAACGAACAACAACCCTAGAAGCATCGGAATATCTCCTCTCTCACCCCAAAAACTAGAGGTTTAATCTGTTTTCACTTATTAAAGCATTAAAACTGCAAAATCTCTGTGGTGTGATCAAAAGTGTTACATTCTCAGCAAATCAGAGCTTGGTTTTTATAAACATCATCCTGCCTTCTCATCTAAGCATTATGAATACTGATTCTGCCCAGATGGCTACTAGTAACATGAACAACAGCATACTAATTTATGAATGAATAGAGTACAGTGAGCTACGGGAAGGTCTTTGGAAACATTATATTATTGTGCCCAAGCAGAAAAGATTTCATCGAGAACAGCAGGAACAACATCAATGGAAATAAACAAACATTGCTCTGCTTGACTGTATACTGCAAAAATAATGAACAGTAAAAGGTAAAGGGGGGAGACACCTATTTTGAAAACAATAGCAAAAGGGCCTAAATTGAGGTCTAGTTGACAAGAGTTTGGGAAACACACTTCTGAAAGTCATAGCAGAATCGCTTCATAGTCAATAGCACTATATCAGTCTGTGCATGTAGACTCAAGAGTAAAACTACATATTGCACGTTGTTAATAATGCACAAAGATATGAATGCACAAAACACTTTAACAAGACTAAGAGACTGTGGTAACCTTTCATACATCATTGTCCATCCCATTTAACTTATTCTAATGCGAAAGGTTTGAGGTGAAGGTGGTATAATTTGCCTGTTCCCAATGTACACAGACCAGCAAGGTCAACTCACCTGAAGACAAAGAGGTACAGAAACAAAGAGGTAAAATGTTATAGATATCTCTAAAGACGAACAAACATATGTTGCAATATCACTCTGTGGTAAATTCACACACTATGGACCGTTCATTAACGATCCTAAACACATCATGAAATACATGGGCACATTAGTGCATAAGTATACTGACACATGCACACTTCACTCACCCAAATAAAGTGATCATGAAAAGCAATAAAATGGAGCTTCGATATTGTTCAGTCTGAATAGTACCTGCAACATGTCCTCTGTGGTCTGATGGTTGTCGCTCCCTACTATTCTCCAATGCACATGGATGTAATTTACGGGTCAACAGGGGTCACAGCTGTGGTCCATGGCTTGCCCCTTACAACCCCAGGCACTGGCTTTACAACCAGTGGCCTCTGAGGTGAACAAATCCGGTCCCGGAGCACAACGGTACCTCGTCCTTAAAGACGTCAGTTGGGGCTTCACTCTCCTTGTTTTCTCCCAATTTTTTATCACAATAATAGTGAATAATACTATATTATTCTCTATTAGTGTAATAAAAATGGAGTACAATTAGCTGGAATGTGACCTTCCCTGGCAGCTAAGGTAATTAAAAGAAATGCTTTTAAATGTAGGCTGTGGAATGCTTCCGGTGAGAGTGTTTATGTGAGAGAGAATATGTATGTGTGAATGTGTGTGTATGTGTAAGCATGTGTGTGTGAGTGAAAATGAAGGTCACAGGGCGTGTGATGTTACTTCGGCTATCCTGACATTTTGGTGAAATGGCGTCCATGCTATTTGTCCAAAAGGTGCACGTCTTACTCGTCCAGGCACCAGTGTTATGGCATACAGAATACGGAGAGCACAGTTTACAAAATGTACAACACTGTAAACATGCAGTTACCACAAACAATATGAGATAGTTAGCTCCTGTCTAACAGGGTAACTTACTTGGCCACAAATATGAACTGGTTCCTGAAGACTTCTCATTTCATCAAACTAGGATCACAGCAAGATTGTTCTCAGCTGTGTGTCCATGAAAAGTTCCACCTCTTAACTTGTATCCTTTTTATTTGACGAATGGGGTCTGCATGACAGGGTGCGGGTACCTTCCTTGATTCGGATAGGTTTTCGTGCGTGGCAAACCATGCTTGCATGAGAAGAGTGGGCTACTGGTCAAAAGCATAGGGGTGTGCAGGGCTTCCCCGCAGTATCCACTTGACCCCACAATTACATGGTGCCTTCATCTGGTAATTTACCAACCTAGAACTGAATAATGACAGGACCCCTTTCTAATAAGTCACAGCTATCAATACATGCGCCAAAGATGCCGTTATTCAGGTTTACAATCTGTGGACGCAAGCTTCAGTTTCACAGGGATGCAAGCTTCCATTTCATTATGATATTCTCCCCCCCTCCCAGACCTTCTGGACCATGCTACATCTCCTTCACAAAGGAACATAAATACTAACATCGAACTGCAGGAGCTTTATTATACATGGGGTCTTCATAATAGAACTAATGATCTTGTCCTGCTTCCTAAGCTTCCTGTCCCAGTGGCATTACTAACTGTGTGCACACCTGCAGGTTAGGGGAAAAGGACCTGCAGGCATGTGGACCACTACAAGTGAATTGACACTTCTGCCCTCGAAGAATGGGCTAAGCGTAGTGTAGTCGGTGCCTGGTAGACCACCAGGAATGGAAACAGCCTCAGCCAGGCTTGAAGGTAGAGAATTGAATAATCGTATACCATGCAACAGGGCTATTGGCTTGATTGGTGGCTTACATGCATGTCACCTCCATTGTTATTCTCACTCCATCATATAAAATGGTGTAAAGAAGCATTCCACACCGAGAGGTTACCAGCAGCTCAATCATTTGGCATATTTTCTCACACCATTTCGCAGCCAGCCACACAGTCTGTCAGAAAGACCTTCCATTTCTACACTCTCAAAAGGCCATTTACAGCACATCCTCAACAGGCCATGTAGAGCACTACCAGATAAGGGATTAATGGAAGCATGGGCCCTTCATGAGTTCCTCTTCCTTATATGGTATGCACACCTTGACCTGGCCATTGCATTTGCTTGTTCACGTACTCTCTAGGGGTGGAAATTGTTCTTTCCGCCACGCCATCTGAAGAATACTAGTTTGGCCTCCCCACTCTTACTGCATTTGTGTTTACATACGGTTAAAAAATTATATACATTTTAAAAATGGTTTAGATATTCTCTTTCCTTTTATAAAAAAGTGTTTTATCACAGAACGTATGAGGGTGAAGCCAGAGTTCACGATGACTTATATTTTTGCACTGAGTTAATAGGGCATGGAGAGGCGACCAGATAAGGTTGCCATGGAGGATTTGATATCCAGGATCTGGAACAGCATCCCCACGTCCATCAGGACTGCCTCACAGGTTCAGCATCCATACCTGATTGTTAGACCTGGCCTTTCTGCATGGTCACATCAGATTTTGTACCTTCCTTTGCTGAACCCATTTTTTGTTGGTTTAGGACTCTGCACACTTTACTCCTGCTAACCAGTGGTAAAGTGATTGTGCTGTCCCTTCCAAACATGCTAACACTGCTTTACTCCTAACTGGTACATTTAATTTGCATTTAAGTCCCTTTATATGGTACTACATGTACCTAGGGCCTGTAAAGTAAATGCTACTAGAGTTCTGCAGCACTCATTGTGCCAACCACTAAAGTAGCACTGTGAAACATGTTCAGGGCTGCGAATACAGTCTGTAGTGCAGTTTGAAACTGCCATCTCAGCCTGGCAAAATATGTCCAAACCTTCCTTTTTAACACTTATAAGTCACCCTTAATGTAGGCCCTAAAGACTCATGGGGCAGGCTGAATGGTGTTTGAAAAGTAGGACATGCAGACTTCTGAAGATGCCTGCGCTGTAACTGGCAAATGCTGCCCACACCTGGGCCTGTCAGCCTGTTGTTCCCCTAGACAGATTGGTGTCAAACCCAGAGAAAAGAGACGAACTAACCAGAACCAGTTTAGGGTTACACAAGAGGGGCGCCCCCCTCACGCAAGCTGGCACTGGGTATAAAAGTAGCACCTTCAAAACTTATCATCAGAACACTCATTGACCTGTGGAGACTCAGAAGAAGGACTGCCTATCTATCTGAAGCCTGAAGGAAGACTGGACCTGCTTGCCTTGAACCCAGGACCACATAAGTGATTCCAAGAGTCAGTTGTCTGACCTCCTGTTTGAGCTACTAGGACACAACAAACTTCTAGAGGCATTCCCTGAAACTGCCCAGCTGACCAGTACCAAATGGTCCTGCCTAAATCCTGCTGCTGCCTCTGCTGGAGTGAATCCTAACCCTCAAGTGGTGCCCCTCAAGGTCCTGGATCCTTGGCTGGTATTAGAGTGTACTCTCCAACCCCAAACCTGCAAGAACTGGACTCGAGGTGAAAAAACAGAGGTTCTGGGAATGTTTGCATTGAAAAGAACTGTCCCCAGACATCACTGTGGCCAATGTGGGACCTGCACACAACTGCCAAAGTGGCCTTCCCATACATATACCCCAGACTTCACCGTATTGAGCACTTCACATCGACAACAACCACCTCGCATTGCCCTCCAACAAAGAGTATCAATTGTCGACCTGTTCTTCACGCTAACAATGACCGCATCGCCAACGTGAAGTCCTGACCAAGGCCTAAGACTTCAGCAACCTGCTGGTGATGAGCCCATCTCTGGATCCAACTTGCAGCCCAAATGCCGATAACCCCATTGCAGAGTGCTTTATCGCTTGAAAACTGGACTAAGGGACGGGCCCCCACTTAGTTGTAGAAGGGCCTCCCTGTCTCCAGGTGAAGCCCACTCTTTATCAAACACGGTTTTTAAAGAGCGAGGACTGCCGATGATGAAGCATGACACCTGGTGGTGTGTGAGGACAGTCCTTACAATTTTTTGAGATGCCCAACACCACATAGATAAAAGGCATAGTGTGCCCTTATCTTCCTTAAAGAATCAGACACTCAGTTAGGGTAGCTTCTTGTTGTGTGTTACATGTGACTTGGAGGCCAGCTTACCCTGACTGCCACGTAGCCTCTTGTTCCCTCCCCTTTTTGAATATTAGGGTTATTGTGTGTATATGGATACATTGGAACACACGCTCTCCATTCGTGTAATGCTTTCCCCGAGCCTAGTAATGCAAGGCAGCAAATTGCACTGCCTTATGTTACTCTAGATTTACCAAGCAACCAGGACCACACAAGGTGCTGTGTTTGTCTTGGTAAATCTAACTTAAGGATTGCGTTGCCTTTGCTTCACCCAGATTTATCGTAGGAGTGAGTTGCCCATGTATCACGTATGGGCAACTCAATCCTATGATAAATCTGTGCCTTGGTGCATAAGGGTCTACGTCAAAAATATGGAAAAAGTTTAAGTGTTCAGAAATGACAGAACAGGAACATCAAAAAAGGTAAAAGGGAGTCATGTATGGGTGGTCTGTTTCCAGACTCCTTGAAGAGCCAGGCTCCTCTCACTGAACTGCAGCGAGTCATCAAGCAGGCAAACCTCCAGCTGATACTTCATACACACTCTCCAAGGTGGTTGACCTGGTGTACTGTCCCTACGTATAATCCTTTCATGGAGTAAAAGCCTCTACCTTATGTCTGCAACATTCAGAAACTCGTGGGGATTCCAGAAATGTTACACTGGCATACAGTAGCAGCTGATGCCCAATACATGATGCACTCAAGACACTTTTCTACCTTGTCACAAATTCAGTCACAGGGCCCAGGCCTGAAATATACCCAAGCCACATGACCTTTCTCCTAACCTTCCTCTGAATCCTATCTTTTCAAGGTTACTTTGCTGAGGAGCATCCACATTCCCATAACAGATGCACTGTCCTTTTCGCTCTGTTGTGAGAGACGATCGCCATGCACTTTAATGTTGTGCCATGCAGGCTGCACACCAAAAACCAACCTGTCGTTTCCTAACTAGACAAATCACTAACCTTTCAGTATACTCAGACCATGGCAGACACCAGTGTCAATAGTGGGCTCACAACAGCCTGTTATGAAAGCTCCCTTCTTAGAAGCTGCTATTAATTGTCTGATGTGGGTGTATCAACTGCCCAGCCAAGTGTCACACATAGCATGTTACACATTCCCTGCATCACGGCAAGGTCCCAGATTACTAATGCAAATCAGCCGCCTAAGTTGACAGCATGCTTCTCACCATCCCCCTCACCTCTGCCATTCAGCCTCTCAGAGTTTGCTCCAGCCTTGCTGCCCATGTTGCTAGTCAGATTGGTGGTTATGCCGTGTGCATGACAGCCCAATCCTCAAGTCAGTGCCTGAGATCCTACGTAGATCTCAAGCAGCTTCTCTGGGGTCACTGATACATGTATTGTATAGACCGATTCATTTTCTTTACTTAGACCATTGATGCAAGTAGTGTCTGGGTCCATTGTGGCTAAGGGCCACAGATTCTGATTACAACTCGAGGCCACTGATACTTTTTAGAGCTTGGGCCACTGATGCTTTATATATCCTTGGACCATTGAGTCATATTACTACCCGTAGACATTGAAGACTATTACTGCTTTGGGTCGTTGATCCTTGAGACAGTCTAGAGACATTGGTGCTTATATCACATTGGGGCTACTGATGCAGACTAATGAGCGAGATCATTGATGTATTTTCCAATTCGGTGCCTCTGAATAATGCAGACTGTTGAGCTATTTCAGCTTGTACTTCCTTGGGCCATTGATGCTCATTGCAGCCGACATGCACCCGTTTGCACGATTGGATCCTATTTGGCATATTTAAGCCGGAACGCTGTTTTCACTAACATACGTGGAGGACATATCCTTTTCCTCGATCTCTATGTACGTTATAATTACCCAGAATGGAGTCTTCTCTTTCTTCTGTTTAGATTCCTGTATTACTATCTAGGCCTCGTTCATAGATTACTACTTTGATGCTAGTCATCTGTTCTGCGAATGTGAGATCCTTCTACTCTGATCCCTATACTCTGGTTTCCTGAGTTTGGCTCGTCCCACAGCCACGCCTCTGGATCTTTCCACACTGAGGAAGGTGAGACCCTCACTGGGTCGATCACCGAAACGCACGTCGGCGTTGTTTCTACTGAATGGACCTCATCTAATTCATGATCCATACTCCTTGTTATCATCCAAACTTTAATGTATCTTGATGACCTTGAATCTATTTGGTGCTACATAAATTCTGGAGTGTTCATCTGTCTTTAGATTATGACTACTGTTATTTTTATTTGTTAAAATTGGTCCATCTGTTCTTATCTCGTGTATTGTTGGTATGAGTATGAGTGAATTCCTGAGTCAAAGGATGTGTTGGTATGTGAGAGTATGAATCAGCAGGTATGTATGCGTGAGTGAGAGTGAAGGCGTGGGATGTTATATACGTCCATTTTATAAATAAGATGTTAATGAATTATCAATAAATCTTGATATATTTCTAATCTGTGTTTTGTGACATGCCTTTGTCTTCTTGGCCAGCTCCCTGGGTGTTTGCATATTAGCGACTTTTAGCGCATGTTAAGTATTATGGTAGATAAATATTTTTTTGAGTAGCTTGTTTCCTTCACCATTGTGACGAGTAACCCGTCCTTCGAGATCTAAATCAGGCCCTTAGACTTTCAGCCCTTGGTGACTCCAACAGAAGGCAACAATGTAGCACACGGAGTTGATTTGATGAGCTGACTTTGTCTACCCCTGTAGGCAGTTAATTTCTAAATAGGACTTTGGCCTAACAGAGATATAAGGACTCAATCTATGTCCTATTGATGAAGGTACATGAAACCCAAAGGGGCATACAGTTGATTGTGTTCCTGTTTAGATGGAACATGGTCTATCTTTTCAGACTAAACTGATCCCTTCACCTGGGAGGGCAAAGGTAGACTAATTCACATATGGCTGAAACCGTCTATGTAATGGCACACTGAGCGAATATATTGGAAAAAATGTTACACTGTGCAATGCCAGTGGCTATGATTAATTCATATATTCCATTATATATTGCATTTCACTCACAAGCTGCCTTTGATTAATTCAGATACCCCATTATAAGTATTTATTTGGCTGTCTGCCAAAACTAATGAGCATGTTTCAATGCATTCTACATAAATGTTTTTTTCAATTGTTTTATTTTCTAATTTGCATAATCCTCCTTTTTATGATTTTTGGGGCAGGCTCATTTTGGGCTTCTTATGGAAGTCTTTGCACCAGTTTTTGGCTCCTATATAAGGGGGATTGTGCTTGCTTAGTATTGCAGGCCTGGCAACATAGCAGCAGTCAAAAAGCAGAAGCAAACAGGGAGTGCAGAGAGACTTGTGGTATCTGGGACACAGAGGGAGGGATACTTTCATAAGGCACAGTGGTTTGTGTAACTTGCAGGATGGGGTGTCTATGGAACAGGGAAAGTGAATGCAGCCGACAGGTAAGCAGAGCCTCTAGGTACAGCATGAAGGAAGTGAACCCAGTGGACCTGGTCCTGAAGGAACAGAGGACCCTGGACCATCAAGACAAGGAGGGTCTAAAGCACTAACCTGCACGATAGGGATGAAGAGGGCCAGGAGTAGCAAGCAGACCCGGTGGACAGGCCCAAGAGGATCAGTACCAGAAGACCAATGGAAAGGAGGTCCAGGGATATGAGGATCAGAACTACAGAGATCAAACTAAGGAAGACTAGAGAGCAAGAAGCAGAAGGATAAAGACTGTGAAGACCACAACCAGGACAGACAAGAGCTAGCAGGACCAGGGGGCCCTAGATCAGCAGGACCGCAAGGGGGAATAGAAGGGAAAAGGAATACAGGCCCAGTGGGACCTGGAACAGAAGATCCATGACAGTCTAGAAGGATCAGGGCCAGGGGAAGAAGGCAAGGGATGGCAGATCCAAGAGGACTACTACTAGGAGGACCATGACAGAGGGGATCACAGCCATATGGACGAGAACAAGGCAAACCAGAAGAACAGATGGATTAGTAGGACTAGGATGGGGCAGAAGGACCATGGGGACTAGAAAGGTTATGGACACCAAGGTCAGTGGGACCAGCACAGGAAGACTAGATCCAGGAGGACTAGACAAAGGAGTAATGGAACTAAGAAGAGCAGGAATTAATGGACCAGGGGGACAGAAAGTAGAAGGATCAGGAATAGGCAAACCAGGGGAGCAGGACCAGGAGGAGTGAGGGACCAGAATTAGAGTGAGAAGTATAAAAGGGACCTGGACCGATAGCCTGTGAAACAGGAGAACTAAGATCCAGAGGACCAGGGGCAGGATTATGTGGGAATTATAACCAGATGGAGCAGGACTGGGAAGGTTTGTACTATAAGGTTACAAGACTAGCATGAACAGGAGGTCCTGTTCATTCAGAAATAGGAAAGGCTCGGATGATCCACGGTGGGCCAGGACAAGTCATTACAGAACCATGAGTACAAGAAGCAGGAGGACTAGGAGAACATGAGCCAGGAGGATCAGGACTAGATTAAAGAGGGCTACGAAGATTATGTCCAGGAGGACAATGGCCAGTAGACCCACAAGACTAGGATAAGCAGGACAAGATCATGGGGAACATGAGCAGGGGCACCAGGAGGACCAGTGTAATGAAGGACTGCATTGACTAATATGATCTTGACCAGATGGACCAGAAACAGGGTTAAAAGGGCCATGAAGATCAGGGGACCAGGCCATGGATTACCATGTGGAGAAGATCAATCCTCTTAGGAAGAAGGACCATGGTGAGGAGGGTCGGATGTAACAAGGCCAGCCAGAGTCAGGAAGATCACAGGGGCTGGGCAAGGATGGCTAGGAGGACTAGTACCAAAATGAGAAGGCTCAGGAGGACCTGCACAAGGAGAACTAGGAGCAAGAGGGCTAGAACCAGTGGGTGCAGTACCAGAAGGACCAAAATAATCAAAACCAGGAGGACAAGGAGGGCCAGGACATGAGAGGCCAGATGGACAAAGGGGATCAGCAGGACCAGGTAACAGGACTAGGAGGTATGAGAGTGAGGAGAACCAGAACAAGGTGACTATGGCAAGAGGACCAAAAAGGAACACTGTCACGTAGTCCTATACTGGGGGAACCAGGAAGGTTAAATATAACTAGCACAAGAGGACAAGAACAACTAGGAAGAGGGCGACTAAGACCAAGGATTCCAAGACGAGGATGGCTAGGAGGACCAGGGCAAGAAGGACTAGGCCCAGGAAAAAACTATAAACACCAGGACTAAAAGGATCTGATTCAGTGGGCACAAAATCACAAGAAGGACATGGTCTATGAATATCATGACTAGGAGGGCCAGGAAGACCAAGGGATAAGACCAGGGACCCATGCAACCAGAGCCAGAAGGATAAGCTTTTAGAGGACAAGGAAATGAAGAGGGGAAAAGGACCAAGGGTACCAGGAAAATCTGGTCAAAGAGGACCAGAACCTGGCATAACAGGGCCAGGAAGACCAGAGCGAGGAGGAAAAAGAGGATCAGGACAAAGAAGATCAGGTTGGCTAGAGACAGAAAGACCATAACCAGTTGGTGTAGACCGACGAGGACAAGGAGCAAGAAGGCTAGGGCCAGGAGGATCAGGACCAGACCCAGGAAGACAAAGAAGAGCTGGGGCATGAGGACAATGCCCAGTGGGACCAAGGAACCAGAATAATTAAAGAAGGTGAGGTGGGCCAGTATCAAAGATAACAGATGGACCAGAGCTAGGAGGACCAGGACAAGAGCAAAGATGACTCAAAGGATCAGGACCAAGAGTACCAGGAACAGACCTATGAGAACGAGGGGGACCAGGGCTTCTGGACAAGTGGAGCAGAAATACCAGTACCTGTGGGTAGCCAGATCAGGATGAGGAAGGTCAGAAGGAGCCAGGCAGGAGGCAGCCAGTGTCATGTAGTTCCTATAAAACCTATATAGGATCTGCACGTTTAAACAACATACACTGCGGGCTTGGTGTCCAGACTGATTCCAGACACCCCCACTGTGTATGTTAGCCTGTATACCAGCTAGCTCACAGTGTCACTAGAAACTCCTCTTATCAAGGAGAGAATAGTTCTTGGCAACTATCGAACATGCCAACCCTGATCCCACAGAATCGTGGAAACAGTGCAATACTTTTCGCTCAATCACTCGTGCTCACTTTGTCTCAGAGAGATACACAGAATAAACAATATGGACGTTTTTCAGGAAGCATTTATCGAACATTTGTCATTCTAGTATAAAATACGTGTGCTGAAACAACCACTAGACAGAAACAGATATAAATGATTAGAAGCACTAAGAAAGTAAAAGGATGGTAGATTTCTACCACCTTGCTATGACCATGAATACAGGCAAGTATATAAAATACATTGATAATAAAATGCGTACTCCTACGATGCTATCCGAACTAGATGTACCTAAGTGTACCTAGTATGTGTGTATGTGTAAGCCAAGAATCCCTCTAGGATTAAGTCAAACCCATTACCTGAAGTGAGAGACTGTGGGACCCAGTCTTGGTCTTGAGCTGGACACCCCACAAGGGATGTTAGACCATTGCGAGCTGGAGTATCTGCATGCAGGAACCTCAGCATCTCGCATCAGTGTGTTGGCATGGAAGTCATGATCTCCTCTGACTATCTCAGTAAGATGTGATCTTTATATACCCAAAGGTATTCCCTGGGGTTCTACCTTGCTGTGCCATTGTCGGACTTAGGATGACGTTGGGAATGAACCTTGTACATAGTTATTATGCAGGAGATGGTAGTCCTGCTGAGTTTCCAAGAATCCAAGGATCCTCATGCATAATGTATGAGACTATTGTTCAGGGAAAACCCCACATTCTGTAAGCAGTACTGTAACTAGGTAAAGGGTCAGTCCTAGCAGCCCGTTATGTATGTAATGTAGGGACGAATATAGGTGAAAGGTTGGGATGTTACCCGGGCCTATATTGGGGTACCTATATGGAATATAACAACCACTTCTCATTCGACTGGACGACATAATTTAATACTAACGTACTACCCATCTAGGTACTGGTACGCAAACATATGTAATAAAAACCATAGTTCTGCTAAAAAAAAATGTAAAAAAACTCTAAAAAGTGCTAAAACAGAAGGATTGTCACTCAAGCAATAGCTCTAATGTGTCCATATATATAGTTCGAACAACTACAAGCATCGGAAAGCCATGCAGGCCATAAAAAGTGTCAATTGTTTTGGAGTTCCAATTTTGAGTTTGTTTAAAAAAGGCCGAATTTTTCCCAGCACACAAAGAGCCAAATGTTTATGTAACCTGGCTGGTAGACGTAACATTGCTGTTGCCTGCCTTCGCAGACGACGATCCCTGTAAAACATCGCAGATTACGTCGATTGAGCACAGATGATCTTCCGTACTGCCTGCCGCCGATGCTGGGGCAGCCTGTGCGCCATTCAAGGCCTGGGTGTTAGTGGAGGAGCCGGTATCCATTCCAACAGGAGCAGAGACTTCCTGTGGTGACTCTAAGAATGCTGCCATCAACATAGGAATACCCTGGGGACACTGCAGAACATGGGCCGTTATCGGGTCCAGTAATGCATCAATGTCCGTTTGCGCAGATGATGGAAGTGTCAGACAGAGATCCAACACGCATTCTTCTCTGTAGAACAGGCATCGGAGAACAGGTAAGATGCAGTCCATCCAGACTGGTCTAAATGACAGGAACCAAGATGCACTTAGTTCCCGTAGGCGAGGTGTACCCAGATGTTGTACCATGCGATCACGGTATTTGCACTCCAGGAGTGCTTTTTCCACCTCCTAGGTGACTGGGATGTCCATTGCGTAGCAGAAAAATTACAATCGGGATACCTGCTATTAGAAAAAGGATCAGCAGAAATCCTCCAAAAATGCTTCAGAATACAGAGTGAATAAAGTTTGTTATAACTCCGAGAACAGTCTGAAAGGTGCTTAACAGTCCCGAACCTATGGTCTTAAATAGGTGTACTATACCCGTCGTATCAGACATGTTAAAGATACGGTTTACCATTTCTGTGAAATGGAAGGGGCAGTTTGTACATATGAGTGCCTGTATCTCTGCCAAGGACCTTGCTATTTGGAGATCAAAAGTCTCCCGGGCAGAGGTTAAGGGCACGGTTTTCTGTAGAAGCATGGCTTTCATTCTGCTAAGAGTATCACACCGTATAAAGGAAACATTCAAAGAAGTCCATAGCGGCGCCTCCCTGACTGTGTGTGTCGGTGGAAACAATACTTGCATTAAGCAAGTAACCCTGGAGCTCACGGTGACTAGATATGCGATGCCCGGAAGCATCCTTCAACAAACTTGATCATTCAGCATCAAGTAACTCCCATTTGAAAGTAGTCTGAATACTGGGGTAATCACGGCTGCTGGGGTACCCCTCATGTGACAGGATAGATTCGCTACTGAACCATTGCAGGCCCCGTGCAGCATGATATCCTGGCATATGAGAGATCCACTTAAAGCGTTCTCACAGTTTGTACCGCTTAGAAACACTTCTAGATGTAAAACAATGTAAGTAAGTAAAAAAATACAGTAATTCCCAAGATTCCTTGATGAATTCCCTACCCATTCATTCATATCTGCCTGCCTGTTGTTGTTCTAGGCAATACTGAAACTGGAAGGTTGTGACCAGTAAAGTTATATGGCCATGGATTAACCACTCTGTGGATTCTGCCACAGTAAAAGGTAATCTATCCAGTTTTTCAAAATGCAGCATTGTATATTTTGCTCCCCTTTTTGCCATTTTCATCTGTTTTTCCGTTAGATTGTATGCAGAAAACAGTGACGTACTGTTGATAAAACGCCAAGGCACATAACCTGCGCGCAATGATTGCAGCGTCCAGCTTAGTAACATAATAGAACGTAATTGCGATTGCCCGTGCTGCAGTATGGACAAATCTTGTTCTACGACATCAATAGCAGAAGATACAATGTTGCTCAGTGAATAAATCCTGGATGTTAACGTAGTCATACCATTGTCACTCACGGCTTAAGCCTTTTCTAAGTTAATCCTGTCTATTTCTCGTAGTCTCTCCCCTGCTTCTTGTTGGGAGATTTTCCAAATTTCATTATAGACAGCATATAAGAAACGTTTTTGACGGGGCTTTCTGGGACCTAATAAAAAATCCTGTAGGTCCACATCCTCTGTAAGTAAGGATAAGTGTTGTTTCACCTGTGGTAGTGTTGAGGTCTTTAGCCAATCGAGGCATAACCTCCCAACACTGTATGATGTCACCACCCCTGGATGTTCTCTTTGTACATATCGTGGGTCTGGCCTATGGATACTGATCCCTTCGGTGGTACCCCTGAATCTTTCCTGACATCTGTTCGTGTCTGTGGGCCAAACTAACCACCCCTTCCAATTGGGGTCTGATCTATTGTATTGTAAAATGTCATCTATTGTAGCCCCTTCTTCTGATGTAAAATTTTACTCGGTATGTGATGGTGTTGGGATCCGAGGTGTGTTCAAATCCTTGTTCTTGGCTATCCCAAGACAGGGATTCTGTTGCACAGTTTCATTTAAAAATATCATCTGCTGAGGAATGAGGCATGCTCTAAATTATGCTTCTGTTCACAGGACTTGCCAATCTCTAGAACCCCAGACTGATTTTAAGTCTATAGTGTCTTTCCATAAGTCGAAACCCTGTTCAGACAGTTGGGTAATAAAGGAAGCAGAGTAAATCTGTTTGGTGTTAGTCAGCATATTTTTCTGTGCGGATGTCGGTGCAACCTTATAGTAATATGAGGTCGGTCTGAAACATTAAACCTTGAAAAAAATTAAAATTTTTGTGCAAACGATTTCTAACTACTTTTCGGTGGTGTAGGGCAATGTTCCAATTGATGATATGTGAAAATATTCCTAGGATTACTGGATTTGTGCAGAAAATGATGACCATAATGTTGATAACAATACATGGTGTTAAAATCTGATATGTCTTCCAACATTTCATTGCTAGAAAATGTGGCAGATTGTTCTAAATCAGATGACATATTGTTTACAGTTTCAAAATCATAATCATTGGAAAATGTACTGGAGGTAATTATATCATTTAAGGAAATTTTAAATAAATGTGGTATTTTTAAAAGTTCGGTTGGGCCAAATATGTCATAATTAACCTTGTCCCATACTATACCATCAGGTATAGGAACTACTGTAAGGTTCACTGACGACAAGTCTCTTTGTTCACGATGTGATGAGACATGAGGTTTCAGGATCAAGTTCACTTTTGATGCTGCAGAGCTTTGGCGAAGATAAGTTCCATTAACAAGTAAGCTAAAGACAGTTACTAAGCCTATCCAAAAAAGAAGGAAAAGTATCCCATTGATTATCCAAAGTTCTATCCAAGGTGACACCAGGTAAGTATTTTTAAGAAAAATGAAGAAGTCTTTGCCTTGTTGTTGATGAGATTTTGGGGCTGGCGTCGTTTCAGGTTCACTTGGATCCAATGAAAAGGTATCAAAGTCGATGAAATAGCCAGATGCAGTTCGATCTATTTTTGATAGCTCAGCAGGTTTTGTTGAACTTGTAGATGGCTCTTGTTGAGGCATATTTATGTAAACATCAGTGTTAGGTCGAATTGAAATTTGTCTTTCATTTTGATTTTGAATTTCTGTTTCAAGAGGAACGAGTTCCATGGCATTGTTGCATAATCCATCATTCTGTATGGAAGACTCTTCAAACGTGATGAGCCTTTCCGTCTGAACTTCCTGTATGGTAGCGAGGGGAGGGCGTCGGCTACCCAGGAGCCCACGAGGCCTGCTATTCAGTATCAGCCACATAATGTGGTTTTATCAGATCAATGGAGACAAATCTTTTCTCCTTTTTTCAGGCAAGAGGCGGCAGAAGTACAGTTCTTGTTCCTTCAACGGCCAGGACAGGTACAGGCTTTCTGTATGATGGTCCAAATTATTTTTTGTCCGTTATCTTTTCTCTAACAAGAACCCTGACTTTAGGGACCTAGATAGGTCTTGCCGTGACTTACTTGACTTCCCCAGTGGCAGTCCGCTTTACCTGCACATTGCGCTGTAGTGCCCTGGATTCATTCAGATCCTATAAAACAGCCAAACGTTTATTGATGTCAAAAGGTTTTTCATCCACCACTGTGCCTTCACAATTGAGATCAGGTACCCACATTCTCGTCCCAAATAGGACCTCATAAGGAGCGACACCCCCTAGAGAACTTCTTGGCATATTGTTGAGGGTCCGCTGTACCCCATATAAGTGATTGACCCAACTACCACCCGCGCCTAATACTCTAGCTGTTAATGATTGCTTTAAGTCCCGGTTTTTCCTCTCCACAACCGAATTTCCCTCTGGATGGTACGGATGGGAGTACCGCAGTGCAACACCCAAACTTTCCATGGCTTCCTTGTAAGCCCTAGAGCTAAACGCGGGGCCACGATCAGAATGGAATGTGCCAACTGCGTATGTGCCTATAAAGACTCACAAATCTTTAATAACAGTTTGAGCGTCAGCCGAGCGCTGAGGCCATACCTATAGGAATCTCGAGCAGGAATCCACTGCAACCATGATATACTTGTAAGCCCCGTCAGATTGTAAGGGGCCGCAGTGGTCCAAATAGACACACGAGAGTGGTCTGGCTGATATTAATAATGGTGTCTGCGCTGGACGTGTTATGGTGGAGCCCTTCATCTGCTGACAGATGTCGCACTTTAAGACATAATCTTTGGTCTGCTTTGTTAACCCTGGCCACCAATAGCGATGTTTCAGTAAAGAAACTGTTGCCGTAACTCCTGCATGTGCATAACCAAGACCCTCTTGTGCAGCTACAATTAAGCCTGATCTGCGATCCATGTTTGGTATTACTCTATCCCCCACTCATGGAATCTGAGCAAATGGAACGTTGTTTGCATCTAACTTGTAGGAGAACTTGAGTCGAAAACCTTTCGGCAATGCCTTATTGTCTTTGCGTGATGCAATGACAGCTACCATTATCTGTCCGTCTATTCTCGTTTTTGAACGAGTGATTGCAGCTACGGACACAATTCGTACTGCCCCCTTCGCGGCTTCATCAGCCAATGAATTCCCTTCAACGTAAACGCCATCACGTTGATGACTCAGCGTGTGTATCACGTGAGCTCTTGGTATCTCGTTTTTCAACTCAGCTACCTGTTCCCATAGCATTTTATGCTTAATTGTGCCACCTTTTGAGTCCTTGAACCCATTCTGTCCCCAATAGTGAAGATATTCATTGTATGACTGGACACAGTAAAAAGAATCGCACACTATTAGTGTGGGGAATTCTCGATCTGTATTAATCAGTGCCAGTAAAAGAGCTTTTAGTTCTGCTAGCTGAGCCGTGCAGTCTCCTAGAGACTGAGGGGCCGATTCTGATTCGGGCCGGAAATCCCTCCGACCAAGTCGGATTCGGAGAGATATCCGACCGAACCGGACTCTAGCAGTCCGACCGAACGAGTACGATGCGGATGCATGCTATCGGACTCGATTCGGTCGGACTCCCATTGAAGTCAATGGGAGCCGGTCGTACGACGCGTACAGGGGCTCCCATTGACTCAATGGGTGCGTCGCGAACAAGGGCGCCCTCTACAGCGGGTATGCGTCGGTGCGACTCGCGCCGTACATGCATGTGTAGGGGGGACCCTTGGGTCCCCCCTGTGTGCGACTCGCGTGGCTACGCGTACTGTGAGGTCCGACACGGACCCCCGAAGTCCGGCTCCGACTGCTCTTTCGAGCTGGACGGCGCTAATCTGTCGGACTTTTCGAGGCGCGCATCGTACTTGCCCGGTCGGGGAACGTCTCCATTACGTGGTGCGAGTCGAGTCTGTACGAGTCGGTCAGAGCGGTTCGGAGCCGGGAACGAGTCGGTCGGGGATTTCGCGTACGCTCGCATCGTACTTGCTCGCGAGGACGGGTGTTCGAATCGGTCGGAAACAGGGCATCCGAATCGGATCCGGTAAAGCTGAATCCGATTCGGTGCCCTACCGGCCGAGATCGGAATCGGCCCCTGAGTTTATTGTACAGCTTGGATGGAACTTGCTATCCCGCATATGACCATTTGCAATCGCACAAGTGGCGCTGTATTGTTGTTTACTCCCAATGGCCGGCTGAGAAGAT
Organism: Calotriton arnoldi; assembly: GCA_963921515.1. NCBI lineage: Eukaryota > Metazoa > Chordata > Amphibia > Caudata > Salamandridae > Calotriton > Calotriton arnoldi. The sequence goes on along the minus strand of CAWUFW010000868.1, from coordinate 388,056 downwards.
CCGTCAGTGTAAATTATGTATTCATACTGATCTAGGGACATGATTTCATTCGGGAGAGTATATTCCTGTTCGTATTGCAGGAATGCTTGTGTTTTTAGACTTGGGTCATATCTGTATTCTACATCTGATGCAGTGATAGAATTAGCCCATTGTATCCATCTCGGATGTAAGGCTTTAGCATTTGGAACACTTGCCTTTGCCGCAGCCTCTAAAGCCGGTACCGGAGTCACGACAATTATTCGTTTCCCCTGAGCCAGTGCTCTTTCTCTTACTACAGCAGTCTGTACGGCTGTCAGAATTTATTCTGTAGATGCAAAACGCATTTCAGCGTTTGTGTACAAGTGTGATTTGTATGCTATGGGTACTGTTTCACCTTCATTGTATGTTAAGTAGGTGTACCCGGATTGACCAGCAACTAAACGGATTACTAGATTGCGGACATTTACGTGTGTCTGTAAGTGTTTGGACGCTATCATGTCAGCTTGTAGGGAACGAAGGATATCTGTGTGTTCCTGTGTCCATTGCCTAACTGAAAAATCAGGTCTTATGAGGTCGTAGAAAGGTTTAACCCTTTCTGCGTAACCCAAAATGTATGTTCTGCCAAAATTCAGGAATCCCAGTATGGATTGTAAATTTTTCAATGATTTTAGAGGTTGGAGCAGCGCACACCTTTCTAAGAAGTTAGCTGCCAGGCTTTTCCCTTCACTTGAAAGCTCATATCCCAAGAATAGGACACTGAGGTGAGCTATTTTTGATTTTTTAAAGTAAAATTTGTAGCCCTCAGAGGCAAATACCAAAATTATGGTGCTCACCCTGGTCAAGTGTTCCTCCAGGTCATCATCCGTCAGATAAATGTCATCTATATAGGACAATGCCTCCTCATCCAAATTTTGAAGTAACTCAGTTACCCTGGCGGAAAACAACCCTGGGCTGTTCTTATATCCCCGGGGGAGTTGACAAAATTGATGCTGGGACCCCAGCGCTGAGAATGCTGTCAAATATCTGTTCTCAGGTGCTATATTTTGGCAGAAAAATCCATTTGAGATATCTAGTGTTGTTTTGTATTTTTTCCGCACAATGTTATTCATTAATGCGGCACTGTGTGCGTTCTGTACTGCAAATGTTTTTGTGCATTAGTTCAGATGTCTGTAGTCTAATACCAGACAATATGAATTAACGGGTTTCATTGTGGGAAACAAAGGATTATTCATTGAAGAGGTGCAAGTTCCAATCACACCCTGATATTCAAGTTGATCTAAGATCTCCCTGACCTGTTTTTTCGCTGCCTGTTTTATTGGATACTGTCTCTGTGGAGTTGGAGTAGATTTTAATGGTATCACATGGTGAGCTGACTTTTCATCCCACCCAACATGGCTGCGATATAGTGCAGGAGCAAGGGCCACAGCCCGCTCCCGCGCGTATGTGTGTTTTAAATATTGGGGAACGAGGTCGGAAAAAGCTGGCATAATTACAATTTCTCCCTTTGGGCAATCCATAACAATAGTTGGCGGCCAATCTCTTTCAGCTAAAAGAATGTCGTAGTCAAAAGTCAGGTTCTCATAAAAGAGACCTTTAATTTTTCTGGACTTGTCCCCTTCCATTTGAAGTATTATCTAATGTAACCTATGTGGGACGCTTACCTTAGTATAAGGTGTTTCCACCGTGATATATTCACTCAAATCTGCTGTCACCAGAAATTCCATCAGGTTCTGGTGAGCTATTTTTACTTCTGCTGCGCTGTCTAGCATTGTCAGAGCCCATTCCCCGTTCAGCAGTTGAGTCCTCAGAATTCTGGGCATGTCTAACTTTGAGACCTGCTACTTTCTTCTTTTTGAATTGAGGTTTTGCTTTAGGCTTTTCTTCTTTTTGGGAAGCGTAGTCTGAAGTGCGTTGCGTGTCTCTGGACTTTGTATGCTCTTCTTGTCTGTGTTCTGACCGTCCTTCCCTCTCGGAGTTTTTTGATGAATTCTGAAAGGAACGTGAGGAACGTGTATCAGTGTCCTGACACCTGTCAGGTTTTTTAATATTATCTCTATTCCTAAAGTTATACCTCCTTTCGGAGGGCTACTGCTGAGGAGACCTACCTCTGGATTGAGATCTATTCTTTCGTTGTTTGTTATTATCCCATTTCTTCTTCGAAGAACCTGTTGTTTGCTTTGCCAGTTCTTTTTCTGGACCTCCCATTAGTTGAGGTTTTACTGGTCTAGCTCCCAAACTATCTCTACCTAATTCTGCATAAGCAGTTTCAATAATTTTAGGTCATTCTGTCTCCTGTTGTAAAGGAGTTAAATCGCTAAGGCGTTGGCGTATTGCCACTGCTGCTGCTTCCCTTTAATGTTTGCTAATATTATAGCTGATACCTGGGCAAAGTTACCGAGTAACTTCATTCCTAAGTTCAGTACTGGTTCTGCTCCATACTCGTTCTGTATTTGTCTTAGTTCATCTGGTATTACAGCTAATGAAGGGATACCATGAGTTCTGGTATATATTGCAGCAAATACTGTACCCCAAGAGGTACAATCCTCTATTGGGGGAGCTATCCCCATTGGCATGCAAATTGTTAGCATTTTATGCTTTTCTTGTGGACCAGTGTGTGGAAATACTGCTTCCAGCTGTGTTATTTTTTTGAGCTATCCAGAATGGCATTTGTTCACGTTTAGTGAGAATTTTACCTATCACCCCAGGTAACGTTTGTGGTGTAATTTTAGTTGTCGATGTTTGATTCGGACCTGTTGGTATAGTCGTGGTTGGCTGGAGTGTGAGTGTTCTCATCACAAACTGTGTCATGTTTCTGTAAAGTTTTATTAGTTCTTTATGAAGTGTAAGTAAGTTTCCTGCTGGCATTGTTTCAATGTCAGGGTGCGGTGTGTAGGCCGCTAGTACCAGCCATGCTGCTCCGTCTCTTCCGAGCGGACCGAGTCTTACTTTATTTCTTGTATGGGGGAGGGTGCCTTTAAACCAGTATATGTGCTCCTGGTAAGTGAGCGGAACAATGTCCACATACAGACAATATTCGTTCGGTATGTCATCTTCTACGTAGTAATGAAATGTTTTTGTTCGTGCATTTGCCTGTGGGAATCTAACCCATGAATAGAATACCTCTGTTCTATATGATTCCTGTGCCTCAATCACGAAGGTTACTGGCCCACCCCTAGCTGTTAAACCATATGAAGCTAGTTTTAGGGTGATGGCATTTCTAACATTTTCTGAAAGATGTATTGCGTCTGCATCTTCTTCTCCGGCTGAGAGATTTAGTTCACACACAGCTTTGTCTTGCTGCTCAGTCATTGTTTTAGTAAGAAGAGTTTTTCAAGGGAACTGAGATAAGGTGTTATGCACAATAGGAACAATGTGTCCTTCAAGCTTGATTAACCAACAGCCAATACATAGGATTTTGTCTACTCAGCTGTTGCGGATTTTTGTTCCCTCCCACTCCAGACGTCTCTGGTGAAATGTGAGTAGGGGTCTCTGAGAATAGCACGACTGAACTACTCAGATTTGACCGTTAAATAAGTACCCAACCTACGTTGGGTGCCATGTCATGTAGTTCCTATAAAACCCATATAGGATCTGCGCATTTAGACAACATACACTGCGGGCTTGGTGTCCAGACTGATTCCAGACACCCCCACCAGGTATGTTAGCCTGTATACCAGCTAGCTCACAGTGCCACTAGAAACTCCTCTTACCAAGGAGAGAATAGTTCTTGGCAACTATCGAACATGACAACCCTGATCCCTCAGAATCGTGGAAACAGTGCAATACTTTTCACTCAATCACTCGTGCTCACTTTGTCTCAGACAGATACACAGAATAAACAATATGGACATTTTTCAATAAGCATTTATTGAACATTCGTCATTCTAGTGTAAAATAGGTGTGCTGAAACAACCACTAGACAGAAACAGATATAAATGATTAGAAGCACTAAGAAAGTAAAAGGATGGTAGATTTCTACCATCTTGCTATAACCATGAATACAGGCAAGTATATAAAATACATGATAATATAATGCGTACTCCTACGATGCTACCCTAACTAGATGTACCTAAGTGTACCTAGCATGTGTGTAGGTGTAAGCCAAGAATCCCTCTAGGATAAAGTCAACCCCATTACCTGAAGTGAGAGACTGTGGGACCCCGTCTTGGTCTCGAGCTGGACACCCCGCAAGGGATGTTAGACCACTGCGAGCTGGAGTATCTGCATGCAGGAACCTCAGCGTCTCGCGTCAGTGTGTCGGCATGGCAATCACGATCTCCTCTGACTATCTCAGCGAGATGAGATGTTTATATACCCAAAGGTATCCCCAGGGGTTCTACCTTGCTGTGCCATTGTCGGACTTAGGATGACGTCGGGAATGAACCTTGTACATAGTTATTGTGCAGGAGATGGTAGTCATGCTGAGTTTCCAATAATCCAAGGATCCTCATGCATAATGTATGAGGCTATTGTTCAGGGAAAACCCCACGTTCTGTAAGCAGTACTGTAACTAGGTAAAAGGTCAGTCCTAGCAGCCCGTTATGTATGTAATGTAGGGACGAATATAGGTGAAAGGTTGGGATGTTACACAGGCCTATATTGGGGTACCTATATGGAAGATAACACCAGAATCATGAAGATCAAGGTGACTGGACGTGGATGGCCAGAATGACCGGGACCAAAATCACCAGGCTTAAAAGGGCCAAAACAAAGAAAACCAGGCCCAAGAGGGCCAGCACCAGTGGGTGCAGTGCCAGAAGAACCATGAGGTCATAGCACAGGACCAAAAGGACCAAGATGATCAAGACCAGGAGGACAAGGACTGAGAGGACCAGGCCTAAGATGGCCAGTACAAGGGAGGCTAGGTAGACGAATGGACCAGCAGGAACAGGGTTTCCAGGAAGTGGATGAACAGGTTGAGGAGGATCAGGTCAAGGGGTGAGTATTGGGACAAACAGGAAGAAACAGTAATGGCTTTGAGAAGGAGGCCTGGAAGCACCAGGGTGGCCAAGACAACCATGGCCGAGGGGAATAGGCATACAAAAACCACAACACAGAGGAGCAAGAGCAGGAGGATCAAGTCCAGTGGGCAAAAACCTGAATGAGAACAAGGACTATGAGGAGCAAGGAGCAGGAATAGAAAGACTAGGAGAACAGGACCTGGAGGATAATAAGAAGAGGCCCAGCCAACCACAGCCAGAGGGACAAGAACTAAGATGACCAGGGCAACGGGACTAGCACGACCACAACCAAGGAAATCAGGATAATCAAGCCACAGAGGCCCATAAGGATTAAGGCCTGGCATGCCAGGACAAGCGGGGGCAGGGTGAGGAGGAAAAAGAGGGCAGGACAGGGGGGGGCAGGAGTCAGGATGACCTAGCTGGGTGTCTAGGAAAAAGGAGCTTGGGGACTAAGACGATAGGTTTGTGCAGAAGCAGGATGAGAAGGAGCAGCAGGACCAGGGCCAGGAGTATCAAGACCAGATGGAGGAGGACCAGGAGAACTAGTAAGTTTAGGAGCAATGTGGACTAGGGCCATTAGCACCAAGGACCAGATGGTGGCTGAGCATTAGGTGGACTAGAAGGATCAGGATAACCAGAAACAGGGCTGGGAGAACCAGGAGCGATCAGAACCAAGCTGACCAGGACCTCAAATACCAAGTATAGTAGGAGGACCAGGACCTGGTATAGCAGGACCAGAGTGATGGAGATTGGGGGACCAGGACAGCCAAGTGGACCAGGACAGTGTCAAGATGACCAGCCCAACCCAAGAAGACCCAAAAATGGGGACCAAAACCAGTGGGCACAGTACCAGTTGGCCCAAAAGCAGGGGCAGGAGGATCGGAATGATCCAAACCAAGAGGACTAGGAGTGTCAGACCCAGTAGAGCAGGACAGCAAGGTCCGATGGAAAAGGACCCAGCAGACCAGCAGGATCAGGCTAGGGCGAATCAGTAGGACCAGGACAAATGGGGCCAGGACCAAGAGGTTCAGGAAGACCCAATACAAGGAAGAACCAGGATGAGGAAGTGCCAGGAAGGAGCAGGACTAGGAAGACCAGGGCCAGGAAGTGCTAGAACCAGAAACACCATATTCTAGAAACCAGTACTAGGGTGATCCGGCTAGGGAGATCAGAGCCAGAATGAGAGCTAAAGGACCAAAACAACACAGTAAAGGAGAACTTGAAGCAGGATCAGGAGAAAGACCAAGACCAGAATGGATAGAAGGGTCAGGTAGAGTAGAAGACCTATGTGATTCTAGGCCTCACGTATTAGGATATACCACTTATAAACGGTTCTTAATCATGCTCCTTATGGTGTTAACTGCTAGAAACCCCTAGGCTGTTCAGCTGATTTATAAACCTGATGGTAAGTATATGCTCAAAAACCAGAGCATGCAAAGTGAATAAAATCCATGACTGCTACATTCTGAGCTCTGAATTATAGCAGATGCTGTCTCATGCTGGCATAGTGGTCTGAAGATGGCTCAGAGGCTAGTGGGACTGAAACTCGTCTGAAGAGTGTAAAGGTGGATGGATGGAAAGGATTATAGTCTAAGAAGGATGGCTGAAGGATGACAGAAATGGTTTAAGAAATTCTAAGGGCGGAAGTCAGCAACAAGAGTTAACAGCTAGCAAAGGGAGTCAAAGAAGGCTCTGACTAACAGAAAAGGGGGTCAGGGAGTCTTCATATAGATGTGCCCACAGGGGGACTCTGAGTAACAAAGGGCTCTGATTGCTATCTATTTTACCACTGGGAACCACGATCAGTACTGGTAGCTTTAATACCAAATTAGTTGCCTGGGAAACTCTGAGGGCATGCTGGATGGTGGTGGAGGTACGTCTACGGCAGATGTGTTTGGAAGGCCAGATAATTGGCTCTGAGTATCCATGCTGGTAGAGTAGCCTGTTGTCTGACAGCTCATTGCTATATAGGAATTTAAAGCAACACTGACCTGTCTTTACCGTACTCAGCAGGAGCGATGTTCTGAAGAGCATTCCTCGCATCCCCAACTGCTCTAACCCTGCTGAGCATACAAACGATCCAACAGGAGAAAGCACCGAGGGGAAAGCAGGGAAGAAAACAAGGTAAGTGGGGAATGAAAAACTGCTCTGGTGTCCACCTTGGATCTGCCACTGTCTGCTCTCTGGAATGCTGGCTTTTCGGAATGCTGTGTTGTGTACCAATGGAAGGATAGATACCCCTGGGATTCGCGTGCCCCTGGAAAATAGAGAGGTGTGATAAAAACATGAACAATGCTACTGATGGTGTCTGTATAATGATCTATTAACATGTATATTCTATACCTGGAATAGTTTAAAGTGGTGTTCCTGAACGTAATGGAACATGCTGATTTGTGACGCCTTGCTGAAGTATTGACGACAAGGCTCAGCATCATCAAGTTTTGGACAGGTTAGGTAGAGCTCAGAGCACAGTAGAAACTCTTATAATCAGAGCGCAGAAGGACGCTCTTGTAATCAGAGTGTAGAAAGGGGGCTGGTACTCTTAAGGTCAGAGCCCAGCACAAGGTAAGTAGGTTTCTGGGCATGCTGGGGAACACTCACTCACATAATAGCCCATTCCACTCACACTACTGCACATATTCTGAAATAAAATAGATGCAATGCCACAACATATACTGATTAACTGCTCAGTATTGTAAGGCTTTAGGAACTCATGAGGTCCAGTAGGCACAGGAATAATAAGGCTCACTCATAAAAGGCTCTTGAAAATTAGTCTCTCTCTCACACACCAACATCAGTTCTTGTATACAATCCTCAATGCAATGCTGCGCTGTATACAACGGATTTCCCAAGCGCTAGCTTTGAAGCGGAAAGTCTAGTAAATGCACTTTACATGCAAGTCTTTGTCTTTTGCCATTGATAATATGCTGCTGATGCGCATGCATGCTTGTTATACATTCTACTTAGCTATTCCTTCCTTTGTTTTGCAGGATAAGATTCGATGTCTCCGAGCAATCACTGCCAAAGTAAGGGGGCCAATTCTGATGTAATGTGGGAACTTGAAGGAGGCCAGAGAATAAGAAGATGCTGCTGGTTCAGGTCCCGGATCTGGATTGCTAAGCGAGGCCACGGCTCCGTGTGTGGCCCTCAGATGGCCGCCAAGACGTCTGCATCTCACGCAACCAGGGAACCATCAATCAGGTGGTTCCTCACCAGAGCATGTCCGGGCTGCATGAGTGTGGGGGCTTGTCTGGGGGCATGGCCTTGTCTGGCACTCGTTGCTATAGCCCATTAGAGCCCACAAGGGGCCAAATGGGTGGCGGGGGCCAAGCGGCCCTTGACAAACTTATGAAGCTCTTGGCTGTCAGAGGAATTTAAAGATGATGTGGTTTTAATGCAGAAGAATGTGTTGAAGGGATGAAGCCAGCAGAGATGATCCAGAAATGGTCTAGGGTCTAACAGATGGGCTCTTAGGGCCAACAGGGAAAATCAGAAAGTCAAACAAGATATTCTGAAGACAATAGTGAGATTGTAAGAGCCATAATCTGTGATCATTGATATGTAACACATGGGTTTAGTAGCCTGTGAGAGCTAACAAAGCGGTGAAGATAAACAGACTTTTCAGGGGTAGCAAAGCTGGGGTCATTGGAGATGGTGGAAAGTGGAAGATGCAAAATGGAATGCTTGAGGGCCAGCAGAACCCTGTTAAGGCTGACAAGTTGCTGGGGGAAGGTCTGAATGCCAAGATCAGCAAAAGGGGTCACTGGCTAGCCAAGTGGTGGTGACGGCCAGCAAAGGATGGTACAAAAAGAAAGGTACAGAAAATTAGCTGAGGGCCTCAGAGGGCCAGAAGAGATGTCACTGAAATGTAACAATGGCGGAGGCAGTCTGCACACTGGTATAGAAGGTTTGTATTCTGACAAAAAGAAGGTTTGAGAGTCAGCAGAAAGCTTGTAGTGGTGACAGAGAGATCTGGATGAACTTTTATATCAACAGACGTGTAATCAGCATTTGCAAAGAGTAGCAAATGGGTTTTTAGGAGTGAGGTTGTCAGAATGAATGAGGGTCAGCAGAAGGTAGAGTGGGCTGTACAGGTCAGATGAGCCTTTAGAACTGCCACTAGGAAGGGTCTGGAGGATTTTGGGTGGCGATGTGGAAGAGCATGAGGATTTTATGAGTTAGCAGCACTTTTAGGAGGCATTGAGAGCCTCTGAGAGATAGTGGTAGAGATCAGATAGGGGGCTCTAAATGTTCATGGTGGAGCTGTGAGATCCAGAAGAGAGAGGTGTTCTGGGAATTGAGGGTCATCATACGAGGTTACAGTCTCTAAATGGCAGTGGGAGGGAGAGCCCAAGACAATGTGTTGTTCTAAGGGCACATGGTGGAGGATCTGGAAAAAGTTATCCAGTGTGGTTTGAGGGGTATCTGAACTGCTAGATGATAAGGCTCATTAAGGGGTCACAGAATGGGAAGAAGCTGAGACTCATTGAGTTGTTATATGAGCTGATGGCCCATATAACAGGGAGGTGGTCAGAGTATGTCTGAAGTTGATGGCAGGTTTGAGGGTCATCTGAAGGGTAGGTTGGCTGAGAGAATGGATAGGATGGACTCTCAGGCCTGGCACAGGGTCTCAGAGAACTGGTCTGAGGTGGAGAAAATCATAGCATTGACAGAATAGTCTGAGATCAAGAAGGGAAGATTAAAGAACCAAAAGGCAGTGTTATGGGGAATGAAACACATGTCAGAGAGACTCTGATGGCCTGTGAATAATTGTGCTTGGATGATATTTTGTGGATGCAGGTATAGAAGAGATTGTGATGGAGTTGTGAAAATGGGATGGGTGTAGTTGAAGGTAGTTTGAATAGGTGCTCTGTGTCTGGACTAGGCTTTGCAGATACACTAAATTGGACTGTTCAATTAAGGCATATACAGGTATTTACCCTGCCTGAGCGCCCGACTGCTTGTGAAACTAAAGTCCAGATCTCTTTATTGGCTTCACAATCACAGTAATCAACCATATGCAGTGAATCCTAGGCACATCCATTGAAACACAAATTGCACAACCTTTTCTGTGACCTGGAGCAGCGCACCAAGTGTGCCCTGATAACTGAAAGGTGAATGCTGCCCTTTGTTCATCACATGAAGCAGTGGTGGCAGTGTACTATGTTTTGTGAATTATTAGCCTTGACCAGAGCTATTTTCATGTCAATGAAGAGTGTGGTGTACTGACCACACGTGCATAAAGTTCTGCTTTAGTGCTACCCCCAGATCTTTGTTCTGACATTCCATTTGTGTGTCAAGTACCTGTAAGTGCAGTGGATGTGTAACAAGAGTATAGTAGTAAGACTCCGTTTATGGAGAAAGTCTGACTACTGGGCCCAGTGGTATGTATTTTGAATGGCACCTGGTATAACATGGCGCATGATGGAGCGTAGATATAGATTTCCCAGACAGTAGTAGTGTATTCACTGTATTCCAGTAGCTGAAGGGTGGATACTCAGACACTGAAGTGAGGGAGGATGGAGAAAGGGCTACCCATAGAAATTCAATAAGGTCTGAGTTAGCAATGACTTTATGATACGAGTGAGGGTAGGCCAGCATATTATGTTGATAAAGGCGAGGAAGTTTCTAAGCATGGGCTGCCCTTTTGTTTGTGTCCTGTGTCTGATGACTGCTTCGGGAAGGTTGATAACAGCCAGATGCTGAGATTTCACACTTCATTAGGTCCTTGTTTTAGATGCTCCTGCTGGAAGTCAGCACCATTGGTACCTGTGGTGAGAGCCATTTCCTTGTACAAAGGCTGTGTCTTAGCTACAGCCAGAAAATGACATAGGAATGTGAACCAGGCCATAAAAGACATATATCACCCTCGAGTTAGCTCTATCTTGTCAGGATGTAGCTCGGTCTTAGAACTATTGGGAGGACACACCAATATCTTCATCAAAAACTTTGTCCCAGAATTGGAGACATTTGTCTGTGACAGTACATATCAGATAAATCTAGTTGATGTCATGCCCTTCTTTTTACCAAGACAAAAACAATTCAAGGCACTTTAGACATAGTGTCATCACATACAAATATGCCACAGAATGAGAACATACAAGTATTGAACAAATACTCAATACCTGTCACTACAGGCACCCACTAAATTCATAACAGATCTTTTGATAATTGATTTGACATCCAAATATTTGAGATACAAAGACCCATATTACTAACAATGTTGCAGGGAATCAATGGGAGCTGTTTTCACCCCTTATTTGGCGAACATCTTTATAGATTCACTTGAACAACAGTATGTTTTAAGGGATGGTAATCTACACAGGCATTCCTTTAAATAATGAAAAAGATATATTGACAACATTTTTATCATCAGGGTAGCTACGGAATCTAAATTAGAGCAATTTGTTAAATACTTCAACAACTCCCAAAATAATCTAAAATACACCTGTAATCATGACAAGCAACACATTTCATTTTTAGATTTGATGATCAAACGTGATAAGAGGAAATTGTTCACTACATTCCATCGGAACCCAATGTAGAGAAATACCCTTGTGACATATCACTGTTGCCAACCTCATGATTTGAGGGACTGCCTCCCATATGACCAGTTCCTCAGACTTCGATGAAACTGCATGCATAAGATTGACTATTTCAGAGATGCATCGTATTACAGAACAAGTTACTAGACACGCTGGAGTAACGAAATCAGGGGGGCCCCTCTGCAAAGTACATAGAGGGCCCCCTCCAGACTCAATCTGGAGCTCTCCGACCAGAGTACTGTGCTGAGGGGCCCCCTGGAGCTTGGGGGCCCGCCGCACTGCGGGGGCTGTGGGGGCCTGTGTTACGCCACTGGCTAGACAAGGGATACCAATGAAAACTGGTGAAGACTGCCCTGAAGAGATCCTGCTACAATTCCAGGGTTGAACCAAGGGCATATCACAACAAAAAAGAACAGTAACAAACTGGTTTGTGTGACCACCTTTTGCCCCATACTCATACAGTAATAAAATCACTTAAAAAACAGTTACATATCTTGTAAAACTTTGATGCACATTTGAGCCACCTATGAAGGTTTTAAGAAAGGAAAAACATAAAGGACATGTAGGAAAGTGCACCTTTTTGCATGGTTACCCCCCCCTTTTTGCCTGACCTCTGATACAACCAGACTTGATGTGCCCTGGGTCCCTGCCACTCAGGTTCCCAGGGCCTGTGTTCTTTCCCAAAACTGTAACTTTGTACCCACAATTGGCACATCTCTGGCCACAGGTAAGCCCCTTGTAAAAGGTACCATGGGCACCAAGGGCACTGTGACCAGAGAAGGCCTCTAAGGGCTGCAGCACCTATTGCGCCACCCTTAGAGGCCCTGTACCTTACACCCACACACTGCCATTGTAGACTTTGGGTTTTGGTGCATAGAAAGGTGAAGAGTCGACATGGCACACATTCCTGTGTGCCATGCCTACACCCCTAGATAAGTCACCCCTCTAGATGGGTGCACTATCCCTCAGGTCAGGGTACAGTGGCCTTGTACACCTATAGTGACTAAGTCCATTCTTAAACATTGTAAGTGCAGTAAAGCCATAAAGAGTATATGGACTGGGAGTTGGTCATTACGAACTCCACAGCTCCATAATGGCTTTGCTAAAACACCGGAAATTTGGTAGCAAACCTCTCAGCACATTAAACCCACACTGATGCCAATGTGGGACTTTTTTTTGTAAATCTTTTTATTGATGACAATATGTATGAGATACAAACAAATCCACACAGTTTCAAACAGAACATTACATTAATTGAAATCTTATCTATTCTCACCTGAATCCATCTATTTCTACTCTTAATGTCTACCTGTCCTAAGATGTTCTGTTTATTCTATAACTGCGGTTAGATGAGGAGTCGCTTGTGGGGGCTCGCAGATATTTCCCCTGTACTCATTTCACTGTCCCCATATTTGTGACCATTTTCTAGGACAGTCTCGTGATTCGTATATTGTTCGCTCCATCAACATACACCAATCTAAATCCCTCTTCCAAGCCGTGACTGTCGGCGCCTCTTGTGCACCCCACAGCTTAGCAATGTTGCATTACGCTACCATCAAACCCAATGTCACCCAGGTCTTTGCTTTGCTACCAAGGTCAGTAGGTTCCCAGGCACAACCCTGGCTTGAGTTCTATCTGGGTACCTATGATTTCTCCCATGCATCGGGTCACCGCGGACCAGTATCGCTGAATGTGTGCACACTCCTAAATTATGTGTATGAATGTGCCCTCCTTGCCACACCCTATGCCACAGTCAGGGTCTTCTCTGTAACCCATTTTTACGAGAGCTAGACACAATAGGTATGCTCTATGTAGGACCTTCAAGCTGTACAAGTCTCAGCCTTGAGGAGATCGCAGTTTCCTGGGGGACGCTAGGGCTTCCTGCCAGTCCTCATCTTCCATACCCACTATGTCTTTTTCCCAGTGCTCGCGCAGTCGCAGTAGGGGATCAGTCATATTATTAATTAATTTCTGATACGTCAACGAGATGGCCTTTTGGGGCATGTGTCCGTCGAGAATTCTATCCTCAAGCGGGGTGGACTCCACAAGAGATTCCCCCTTCAGTATAACTGCTTGCAGAGCATGTCTAACTTGTAGGTATCTAAAGTATTCTGTGTTTGCAAGTTCAAACTCCCTTTGCAGCTGCGCAAAGGGAATCACTTCTCCCTTTTTCCACAGGTCTCCCACCCGTGAGATTCCAATCATGTCCCACCGGTCAAAGCCCCTAGTGGTTCTCAGTGTACCGAATCTATCTGTGTTCCACAGTGGGGTCATCTGTGTGGTTTTTCCAGCCCCTACCAAACTTTTGTTTGCAGTATGCCATATTCGAACCGCGTGAGCGGTGGGGCCCGTCAAGTGCAATTTCGCTGAATTGGTGTACAATGCTCTAATATAGTTACCATCTGGGAGAAGCCATTGGTCCGTATTGTATCCAGGGTCATCGTGGGGTCTATATATGCCTTGATTTATTGCTGCTTGGTGTGCTGCCCAGTAGTACCTTCTAACATCCGGCAGCCCTATGCCCCTGTTGTACCATCCCCTGATTAACTTTTGAGCCGCTATACGGGGCGGTTTTCCCTCCCATCGGAGATCTCTCTGCTCCCCTTCAATAGCCTTGAAATAGTCCGTGTGAACCGGGTTTGGTGAATTTTGTAATATATATATATAAAACGAGGCTTGAGACATCATTTTGAATAATACGGCTCGGCCCAATAAGGACAGAGGGAGAGACCTCCAATGTTTGACATCGCTTCTGAGCCGCTGCAGCGGGGGCAGGAGGTTGCGCTCGTAGTATGTAGTAGGGTCTTTGGTCAATCAATCAATCACAGAATTTGTAGAGCGCACTACTTACCCGAGAGGGTCTCAAGGCGCTGGGGGAAAAAAAGGGGGGGGGGTGCCGCTACTGGTCGAACAGCCAGGTCTTGAGTAGCCTCCTGAAGGTCAGCAGGTCTTGGGTCTGTCGTAGGCTGAGTGGAAGGGTGTTCCAGGTCTTGGCGGCGAGGTGGGAGAAGGATCTGCCGCCTGTGGTTGTTCTTCAAATGCGGGGGACCGTGGCGAGGGAGAGGTCGGCGGAGCGGAGCTGGCGGTTGGGGACGTAGAAGAAGAGTCGTCTGTTGAGGTAGGCTGGGCCGGTCTTGTGGAGTGCTTTGTGTGCGTGGATGAGGAGTTTGAAGGAGATTCTCCTGTCGACGGGGAGCCAGTGCAGGTTTCTCAGGTGGGGGTTGATGTGGCTGTGGCGTGGTACGTCGAGGATCAGGCGTGCAGAGGCGTTTTGAATGCGTTGCAGTCGCTTGATGAGCTTGGCCGGGGCTCCCGCGTAGAGGGCGTTTCCATAGTCGAGTCTGCTACTGACGAGGGCCTGGGTGACTGTTCTTCTCGTATCTGTCGGGATCCACCTGTAGATATTGCGGAGCATGCGGAGGGTGTTGAAGCAGGAGGAGGAGACTGCGTTGACTTGCTTGGCCATGGAGAGCGTTGAGTCGAGGATGACTCCCAGGTTGCGTGCGTGGTCGGTGAGTGTCAGGGCTGCCCCCAGTGTCGTTGGCCACCAGGAGTCGTCCTAGGCTGAAGGGTTGGAGCCGAGGATGATGACCTCCATCTTGTCCGAGTTCAGCTTTAGTCGGCTGCTCTTCATCCAATCGGCGACGGCCTTCATTCCTTCGTGGAGGTTGGATTTGGCGGTGAGGGGTCCTTGGTGAGGAGAGGATCAGTTGAGTGTCGTCGGCGTAGGAGATTATGTTGAGGTCGTGCTGTCGGGCGATGCGTGCGAGCGGGGCCATGTAGATGTTGAACAGTGTCGGGCTGAGGATGATCCCTGGGTACGCCGCAGATGATCTCGGAGGCTTTGGATCGAAATGGGGGGAGGCGGACTCTCTGGGTTCTGCCGGAGAGGAAGGAGGTGGTCCATTCCAGGGCCTTGTCTCGGATCCCTGCGTCGTGGAGGCGTGCGCGTAGAGTGCGGTGGCAGACAGTGTCGAAGGCGGCGGAGAGGTCCAGCAGGATGAGGGCTGCGGTCTCACCGTTGTCCAGCAGGGTCCTGATGTCGTCGGTGGCGGCGATGAGGGCAGTCTTGGTGCTGTGGTTGCTGCGGAACCCTGACTGGGATGGGTCCAGGATGCTGTTTTCTTCGATGTATCGGGTTAGCTGTCTGTTGACGATCTTCTCGATGACCTTGGCTGGGAACGGAAGCAGGGAGATGGGCCGGAAGTTCTTGAGGTCTCTCGGGTCCACCTTGGGTTTTTTGAGTAGGGCGTTGATCTCGGCGTGTTTCCAGCTCTCTGGGAAGGTCGCGGTCTCGAAGGAGAGATTGATGACGTTGCGCAGGTGGGGTGCAATGGAGCTGCTGGCTTTGTTGAAGATGTGGTGCGGGAAAGGGTCTGACGGGGAGCTGGTGACATATATTCCCAAGTACTTAAAACCCTCTTTGCCTCCTCTATCACATAGTTTTTGGGTAGGGGGGGAAGCTTCCTCTTAGCACATAAATGACTGATTTATTCCAGTTTATTGTGTAGCCAGAATATTTCCCAAAATTAGTGAAAATGTGAAGCGCTCTATTCATCGAGGCTCTCGGTGAGGCCAAATACAGCAGTATGTCATCGGCATACAATGAGATGTGATCCTCCCAACTCTCCGACCATCTGAGGCCCCTTATGATGGGATCTTTTCATATCCACCATGCCAACGGTTCCAGCATCTGAGTGAAGAGCAAGGGGGACAGGGGGCAACCCTGCCTGGTTCCCCTCTTGAGGGTAAATGTTGGTGATTTTCGGTTGTTGACCACCACCTGCGCGAGGGGCTCTGCGTATAGAAGTTGTATCCAGCTTAAGAATTTGGGGACAAATCCCATTCGTTTGAGGACCACATACATATATGGCCATTCGATAGTATCAAATGTCATAGTGGCGTCTAGGTACACCACCATGGCATCTTTACGCAAGGTGTCAGTTCTGCTCAGAACACCATGCAGACGCCGGAGGTTAAGTGAGGTATTTCTGGCTTGCATGAAGCCCGACTGGTCTGGATGTACGAGTTTAGTATTGACTAACCCTGGGCATAGTTCGCGTAGTAGCGCTACGCGTAGCTACGCGAAGTGCACTTCACACTACGCGAGCTACGCGTAGGAGCAGGCAAGATTTGCCAAGATTTTGACCTCAGCATTGAGCAACGATATTGGTCTATAGGATGAACATTTATTTCTCACTTTACCACTCTTATGGATGACCTCAATAGTGGCAAGTCTCCGGCCAGCTGGAAGTTTTCTCATGCCTTCGACTTTCTAAGAACATCTTGGTGAGGTGGGGTGCTATTTTTCTAGGGGTAAGTTTGTACAATTCAATGGGCAAACTATTGGGGCCCATCGCCTTTCCAGCTTGTAGGTCCCCAATGGCTCTCACAACTCAGTGATGGTGAGTTCGCTATCCAGCGCCTCAAGATCGTCCAGAGACAAGGTTGGTAGTGGCATATCTGATAATAGGGACTTCGACTCTTCCTCTGTGGTGGCCACATGGGACCTGTAAATTTGTTTAAAGTGGCTCGCGAACTCGTCCGCGATTTCTTGGGGGTCTGTGATTTGCCTGTCGGCTTCATCGGTTATCTCAACAACTAACCTGTTAGCTTGCTCCCTGCGGTCCAACCAGGCTAATAACTTCCCTGCTTTATCCCTGGCCTCATAGATTCTGCAGAGCGTAGCTCTGTGCTGGGCCCGCACAGTGTCTGTGGCTAGGTCTTTATATTCTTTCATCTTTTTTTTTTAAATAAATGTTCGTCTTCTTCAGAGTTCTCCCTAATGTCCTCCCTTCCAGTTCTAGGATATCAGCTTCCAACTTGGTGAGTTGTGCATTTTTCTTCTTCCGAGTCCTGGCGATCAGAGAGATCGCCTGTCCCCTGGCAACTGTTTAGAAGGCCTCCCAGAGTATCAAGGCAGAGCCCACCGCGCCCTCGTTTTCCTGAAAGTAGTGTTTGATTTCTAGCTTCATTTTAGCCTTAATTGCAGGGTTTTTCAAATACCGGGGATTTATCGGGACAATCCGTCCAGCTTGTGGTTCACCTACCCCCATCAGGGCCCATATTGGGGAATGGTCCGATATACCCTTTGCAAAGTGGCTTACCTCTTTAATCTGCCTCCCTGACCTGCTGGTACTATAATGTAGTCAATTCTCGAGAGGGAGTTGTGTGCTCCGGAATGGAAAGCAAACTGTCTCTCAGCAGGGTGAAGAGTATGCCATGCGTCCACTAACCCCATAGCTCCCATGAAACCGTGAATCTGTGCTCTTGAGGGTGGCACCTCCCTTGGGGGACTACGGTCTATTTGTCCCGATACTATCGAATTAAAGTCTCCTCCCATGATGAGCCGCCACTCAGGGAGTGTGAGCAGGAAATCTCCTAAGTCCTTGAAGGCCGATGGATGAAGGCCCGGTGGGATATACACTGACACCAGTGTGAGTATGTTGCCCTCCCAATCCCCCATGACTGCTACATATCTACCTTGTTTATCTGTCCAGATTTGATCTATGGTTATCAGGAAATTCTTCCTTATCATTATACCGACTCCCCTGGATCCAGTGGTGAACGCCGAGTGAGCTACCAGCTTATATCCCCATCTTGTCAAGGCCCCACATGTATTCCAACTAAGTGCGTCTCTTGCAGAAGGACTACGTCCGGGGCGTGTCGTTTTATATATTGGAGTACTATCCCTCTTTTGAGCTTGTCCCCCAAGCCATTTACGTTCCAGGACAGCAGTTTGACCCCTTTTTTAGTAGTCGAACACACTTCTTCCGGTGCCCATGGTCTCCTGCGATCTATATGGATGGATTAAAATGATCTGTATCCCCTCCCACAAGCTCAGGCTCTCCAGAGGGGAGGGCATGCGCCTGTCCATGTGAGGTGATGTGAGAATGTAAAGCTCCCGTTTCTGCTCTAGAAAGCTGTCATCTAAGCTACTCTTAAAACAAAACAAACTTCCCATACGCCCCTCCCTGCTTCCCTGCATTATGGGCTTAAAACTGCCCCTATCCCCAACTATGCAGAGTGCCTGTTGCCACGTTGAGAACTAAGTTAGAAGCGGTGGGGGGGGGTCTGTTCTACGCCCATGAAAGCCGCTACTGCATCTTAGAAATGATGTATTAGTGAAACAATTATGGGTCAAAATAGAAAGTCACTTAGCCCATTGTACGAATGTTCTAGGATACAGCATCTTTACTTGTGGCAGTTCAATTTCTTTGACTGTGACTGTACTGTCTTTACTTTGCTGGTGCCAGCTTGAAATTGCTATCCTTCAGGATCGTTGTTGTCGGCTGTTTGCCTTTGTGGCCCATCTGGCCCAGTGCGTTGTCTGAGGGATTTCTCCCTTCTTGATTGGGTACCATGTCCTTTCACGGGCCGCCACCCATCCAGCCATTCCTGTGCCGACTCCGGGGTGTCGAAGAACCAGATCTTGTCCTCCGCTTCCACTCGAAGTTTGGCGGGGAACAGTATTGAATACTTCAGTCCCTTGTCTCTGAGCCTGGCTTTGGCGCCTTGGAACGAGTGCCTCAGCCTCTGCACATTTACGGTATAATCAGGGAAGAATGACACCACGCTGTTTTCAAATCTGATCGGTGGAGCAATGCGGGCAGTTTGTAGGACTACATCTCGGTCTCTAAAATGAAAAAGTCTCGCCAACAATGGTCTTGGCGGTGCTCCCGGCTTTGGCCTGCCTCCCGGGACTCAATGTGCCCTTTCCACCTTAAAGAAGTTGGAAAGATTTTTGGGCTGGAGATACTTGGTGATTAGGTCCTCTACAAAGAGGTCCGGAGTGAGCCCCTCCGCCCGGTCTGGTACTCCGATTATTCTAATGTTATTGCAGCGTGATCTGCCTTCATAATCATCTAGCTTACTTTCCATTGCCTTGCTGACTTCCTGTAGTCCAAGTTGACTGAATACCTGGCACACCTCAACAACAACCCCTTTAATGTACAGCTCACCATGCAACATCACAAGGAACACATCGATTTCCTTGACATCCATTTCTACGTTAGGGAAGGGGTGGTCCACAGCACCCTATTTAGGAAGACAACGGCATGCAATAGTGTGCTGCACGCATCTAGTGCCCATGCCAGCTCCGTCATTACCAATATCCCATATGGAGAAATGGTACGGACAAGACGCATTTGCAGCGAGGAGAACAGATTCAAGGAGAACATCTCCAACATCAAACAACGTTTCCATCAAAGGGGTTACGATCAAAGAGTCTTGGATAGAGCAGAACGCAGGCCACTCAGCCTCCACAGGTCTGACACATTAAGGGATACCACATCAACCATAACACACAAACCACACACCGGGGGTCAACCGAGAGAAAAAGTGGCATTCTTCGCCAACTATACAGCACATAGTGACAGAATCTTCAAGGCCTTTAGGAAACATTGGCATTTGTTGCAAGACATTCCCGCACTGCGTCCCTACATTAATGAGAATCCATCAATAGTTTACAGGAGGAGACGCACACTGAGGAGGTCACTATGTCCCAGCTACATCACCACTGAGAAAACCAAGACCACTAATTGGTTGTCCACAGCATCTGAAGGCTTTTACACTTGCACTAACTGCAACATCTGTACTTTTGGCCAGAACAGATGCAAAGATTTCTGTTACAATACCAACCGGGTACATAAAATTAAACACTTCATTAATTGTAATACATAGTTCGTAATATACATTCTGGAATGTCCGTGTGGCGTCATTTACGTGGGCAGCACTGTTCGTAGTCTCAAGATGAGAATACAGGAACATCGGCGGGCCTTAATCAACCGCAATACTAGGTATCCCATGACAGACCATTACCGCATAGCACACGCAGGAAACACAACCTTCAGGTTTTTTGGCATCGACCATATTCCCTCAAATGAGCGGGGAGGAGACAGAGAACTGTTATTGTGACAAAGAGAGTCCAAATGGATATGCAGGCTGCAGTCCGTCGCAAAGGGACACAACTCCGATAACGAGTTCCATTACTTTCTGAAATAAAGCCTACACACCCCAGTGACAGAGAGTTTTGTCCACCAGGAGCAACTGCACTGAGGCCCCCTTCTGATGTAATACTCTCTTTTAGTCTTTTATTCGAACACAACATTTCAGAAATATAAACCTTTTCCTTTCTTTTATATTCCGTTTTTATATCTTGCGATTTTTTCCATTGTTCGCATTCGGACTGTCCTTATTCCCCAACCTCTCCTGTGTGGGCTTTCTCCCCACACACGCCGGTCGATGGGTCTTGGGTTTCCCACAGCCCGTTCAGCCTTCCACAACGCCTGTATTTATATTTATATTTTTAACTATCCTCATCTTATGTCTCTTTAGTGGGATGCCGGTTGCGACCCACGCACATTTATTTATGCAAAGTGACTTTACTATACCCCATACATTGTCATTTCACACTTTGCAGCACTAATGCACGGTGCCAACACATCAACACGTTCGTGAATTTTAAGCACTGTTAATTCTCTAACATCTCCGTTGTGGCTCCCACCACCACACACGCAGATTGGTGTTATTGAGACTCCGACCGCCCCTTTCTCGTTTCTCTTTTCTCAACGCCTGTCAATTTGTGGCGGTCCTCATCCCATTTCTTGTAATGTGATAACGATCGCGACACACGGACTTTCAATTGTGCCAATCACTTTTTAGTATTTTTTATTGCCCTACTCTTCTTCATTGCTTATTTCCCACCCAGGCCATTTTTATTATTATTATTTTGTGTTTACATTTTTGCCCGTTCGTGTTCTTCAAACACCACACAGGGGTCGCTACGTTAACCAGGATCCTGGCAGTCAGATCCCACGCAGGACTCAGAGTAGAGAGTGGAGCCATCATGGTCTCCACGAGCCACTGGACGACCCGGTTCGTCTTTCTTCCGTTTCTCCTCCTCGATTTCCCACGTTGCTTTACAGTGCTTATATGCAGTGCCTTGGTCACTTGGCTGGCTCTTACCATGGATCCAGGTCCGTGATGCTGCAGACTCTCGATTAAGGTATTTGATCTTTCTATGACCTGCACGGGTCCCTTTCTACTTATGGTTTACTTTCCATATTTCATGCCGGCATGCCGGGGATCGCTTTCCCCTCACCCGTGCTACTACCTTCTGCTACATTTTCCATGCCAAG
Organism: Calotriton arnoldi; assembly: GCA_963921515.1. Taxonomy (NCBI): domain Eukaryota; kingdom Metazoa; phylum Chordata; class Amphibia; order Caudata; family Salamandridae; genus Calotriton; species Calotriton arnoldi. The sequence goes on along the minus strand of CAWUFW010000868.1, from coordinate 366,432 downwards.
CACACGCGCCACTTGCCGATTTTTCACCCATATTTAGCGCCTCACATAGATTGTCTACCACACATGTGCCTGCCTGCACTGTTACACGCTACTACATTAGCCTTGACTTTTTGTTCTCATATCCTGTGAACTACCAGGCTGACAAGCCATTTATCAGGGAGGATAATCACCTGCCTGCACGGTTTCACATACCGTTTTCGTCCTCATTACCTTCAACTCGCCTGCACGGCCTTTCTTGCCTCTTCCTTTTCGCCTGCTTTGCCCGTGTTTCTTTTTCTTTTTCACCCTCACCCTTAAACATCTCACCCCCCTACCCGCGCATTTATCCTTTACGTGCCTCGGTGGCGTTCTCTTCCTTTCGACCAGCTGGTTTTCTGTCCCAGTATAGGTCTGGGGACCCACGGTTTCCCACACTTCATGGTCTGATCATTCTGCCTTTTGCATGCCCTCTGCATACTCCCTGTAGACCAAATTTCCTCTCCTTTACTCGTTTTTTTAGGTCTCGCCTAGCAGCGCGCATGCGCTGCATAGGCAAAAATACCTTTTGGGATCGCTTCGGCTTTTCAGCCAAAAACGTGCACGCGTTCCATTGCCTTCAATGGCAACGCGTGCACGTTTGGCGATTCACTTGCGGGAGCGAGCAGCTGGCGCCATATGGTAGCAATCATCGCGCCTTGATGCTTGCTCCCGCAAGGGAATCGCGCAGGCCCCCTCCTTTCTCCCCTTGCTGCCGCACGAGGCGTGCGCGCGCGCTTGTTTTACCAAGTTAATGTTTTTCCGCTTTTATGAAAATGCAGCATTAACATTTAAAATTATGTATTTTACTTTCCAACGTTTCGAATTACTCGTGTTGTGAAATTCCGCTCAATTTTTATTACAAAACAAAAGGTTAATGTTATCTTATTCTTACTGTTTCTTTTGACAGCACTTTAAGGTAACTACAAATCCCATAATGCTGCTTACCTAGGCGTGAAGTTATAACATAGCATACAACCCAACCCTATAAATATAGGAGTCCAGTAGGCAGCTTATTTTCTTGCTGCTCAAGTTTAGTTTATGCGTGCATTGTGCTTAGTTTATTATTAGCGTTTTAAAGAAGAGCGTGTGATAAATTAAATCAAGGATTCTATTCAGAGCTGCTGCGTGTTTTATGTGCCGAGTTCCTGCTGAAAACAGTCAGCTGAATCGGTTTTAGTGTGGCCTGGTGGTAGAGTTTTGGGTTGTTGATCTATGCGTGGGTGGGTGTTAAGGCTAAGCTGTCTAGAGCCATTGGGGCGTGTGTGTTAACCATGCTGGACTGTGCTTTTAGTTGGGTGCATGAGTGTGTTTGGAGGGGGTTGGGATGGGGGGGTCAACTACAAGTTCACTCCTCGCTGTCCATTTGCTTAAGGTGGCAGGATTTTATTTCATTTTAAAAGAAAAACACGTGAAATGCTGTTCATCAAATTTGCACATCACTATAATAAAATTTATGAAAATCGCCATACCTTAAGAAAGGTATTCATAAGTACAATAGCAGTTGCAGTGCTTGTACTTGGACGGCACCACCACCTCACGCGCTGTTGCAGTGCTTGTAATGGTGGGGCACCGCCAACTCTCTGTGCAGTTGCAGTGCTTTTACTTGGACGGCACCACCACCTCTCTGCACAGTTTGCAGTGCTTGTACTTGGACGGCACCACCACCTCTCTGCGCAGTTGCAGTGCTTGTACTTGGACGGCACCACCACCTCTCTGCGCAGTTGCAGTGCTTGTACTTGGACGGCACCACCACCTCTCTGCGCAGTTGCAGTGCTTTTACTTGGACGGCACCACCACCTCACGCGCTGTTGCAGTGCTTGTACTTGGACGGCACCACCACCTCCCATGCAGTTGCAGTGCTTGTACTTGGACGGCACCACCACCTCCCGTGCAGTTGCAGTGCTTGTACTTGGACGGCACCACCACCTCACGCGCTGTTGCAGTGCTTGTACTTGGACGGCACCACCACCTCACGCGCTGTTGCAGTGCTTGTAATGGTGGGGCACCGCCACCTCTCTGCGCAGTTGCAGTGCTTGTAATTGGACGGCACCAACACCTCTCTGCACAGTTGCAGTGCTTGTACTTGGACGGCACCACCACCTCACACGCTGTTGCAGTGCTTGTAATGGTGGGGCACCGCCACCTCTCTGCGCAGTTGCAGTGCTTGTACTTGGACGGCACCACCACCTCTCTGCGCAGTTGCAGTGCTTGTACTTGGACGGCACCACCACCTCTCTGCGCAGTTGCAGTGCTTGTACTTGGACGGCACCACCTCCTCTCTGCGCAGATGCAGTGCTTTTACTTGGACAGCACCACCACCTCACGCGCTGTTGGAGTGCTTGTACTTGGACGGCACCACCACCTCCCGTGCAGTTGCAGTGCTTGTACTTGGACGGCACCACCACCTCCCGTGCAGTTGCAGTGCTTGTACTTGGATGGCACCACCACCTCACGCGCTGTTGCAGTGCTTGTACTTGGACGGCACCACCACCTCCCGTGCAGTTGCAGTGCTTGTACTTGGACGGCACCACCACCTCACGCGCTGTTGCAGTGCTTGTAATGGTGGGGCACCGCCACCTCTCTGCGCAGTTGCAGTGCTTGTACTTGGACGGCACCACCACCTCCCGCGCAGTTGCAGTGCTTGTACTTGGACGGCACCACCACCTCACGCGCTGTTGCAGTGCTTGTAATGGTGGGGCACTGCCACCTCTCTGCGCAGTTGCAGTGCTTTTACTTGGACGGCACCGCCACCTCTCTGCGCAGTTGCAGTGCTTGTACTTAGACGGCACCACCACCTCACGCGCTGTTGCAGTGCTTGTAATGGTGGGGCACTGCCACCTCTCTGCACAGTTGCAGTGCTTTTACTTGGACGGCACCTCCAACTCTCTGCGCAGTTGCAGGCTTGTACTTGGACGGCACCACCACCTCCCGCGCAGTTGCAGTGCAAGCATTGGCATAGCCAATAGGTCTCGCCTTTGGGACCTTATAAGTGTTTAGTCATGCAACAGTTGATGTTGTTGCACCAAGGATATTGTGCTGCATAACTAAATACTTATAAGGTCCCAAAAGCGAGACCTATTGGCTATGCCAATGCTTGTTCTATTAGGCTGCTTCACTGCGGGGTGTTCCCTGTCACACGCTGATTGTTCTTTTTCATCGCACAGGTACATATACCAGGCCCTTATCAGGGAGGCCGAGATAGGACGCATCGCCTAGTACAAACTGATATCTACTTCCACCCACGTTTCCTCGCAGTATTTCCGTATCGTGCGGTGCACCATTATTCCAAGAAACCGGTAATTACAGCCCTTGGCTGCTGTTTGTTATCTAATGTTCAGTTGAAGTACTGTTTTAACTTTCACACTGTCCCGCTCTGACTTGGAGTCTACCTTACTTACCTCTTCTCCCGTGCATGGGGACATTTTCCGCCCTTGCCCCTATTTACCTGTTCCCTTTTCCTCTTTTTTACCTATCTTTATACAATGCTTCAGGTTCTGAAACAGCAGACCGTTTTTATTGGTCCCAGCTCTTGCACCACTGTTCCATACAGTGGTAGCACTGACTTGGCATGCATTTAGGATGTCTAGTCAACCTCAAGGGAAACAGACACTTAGACATATGGCTCAGCAATTTCCTATATACTGGCTTATATAACCAGTTTTCTCACACCAAGCCTCCTTCTCGCCACTGTCTGTCAATACTTCACACACATCCTGTTATGGGCTTCTTAGCAGCACTCTGCACCTTTCAACTGTCACACTCGCATTTAACACGCTTAGTGAGGAATACAAGGGTATCTGTGATGCTTTTGTGTTTGCAATTCCTGTCTGTGTTAATTCTGTCTAAGATTACGGTTAAGTCTTGTAAAGTTGTTTTTTCATTGTGAGCTCGTTCTTTTAGTTTTCTTATTTTTCCATTTCTGTTCACGTCGCATGTTATGTTTGATCTGTCTCTGTTATCGGTCATGCTTATAATCATTTTTTGTCTTGTGTCAACTAGAGTGTACATGTCTATTTATTTTATTTTTGTTTATATTGTAACCTTTCAGCCCTAATGAAGTTCAATCCCCTATTGAACGAAACGCGTTGGCTGGAGCCTACATTGTTTGAAATCATTGAAATAAAGAAATTTTTCTTATAAAGGAACTAGTCAGTCTTTTGTTATCAGGAAAGGCGGCCTGGCCTGGTGGTGCACCGCTCCACGAACATCCACTGACTTCCTGTAGCTGTCTAATCTGTTGTTTCATTACTTTGGAGTCGTGGTTAAGATCAGTTGTAACGGCTTCCATTGTTTTGACTCTATCGTTAATTTTTTGGAGATCTGCCCTGATTAGTGTGACTTCTGTGGTTATTGAATCCATTCTGTTCTCGAGTGATGTGCGTACTCCTGTAATAGCTTCCATAATGTCTTTTAGTGAGGGGTCTTCTGTCTCTTGCTGCAATCCCGCCTTGGCCTCTGTCCCAGGCAGTTTGTCTGAGCCTGAGCCCTTGGGCATGGCGTAGCGGGCAAGTTTTGTTTGATGAGTATTTGTTGTGCCTCTATTTCCGGACATTGTTAGGTGCGACCCCGGAGAAGAAGGATGATAGGGAAGGGTCTTGTCTTCCTTCTTGGCTCCCTTAACCCCAGGCTACTGCTCGCTGCCCTCCTGTGGAGCGTAATCACAGCGTGCCCCACGCGGCCTTTCAGGGATCGCCCTGGGGAAGGGAGAGCTCTTTTCGGTGTGGAACTTCAATATGGTGCTGCCCCTCCTTAGATGACAACACTACAGTAGGAAGTTCCAGATGGTTCCCGCACCAGCGTGGAAGGGGGGGCTCCCAGATCCGTTGCTCACCTCCAGGAATCTATCAGCGGCTTGGATAGGTTCGGTTACCCCCAACGCCTCCTACTGTTCCCTATGTTTCAACTTGTAGGCCCAAACCTGGGGTAGGCAGTTCAGTTTAGGGTCGGTTTTCCCCCTTTTTCCTCCACTTTCCGCTCTACCGGCCACCGTCGGTCCTCAACGTGTCGCTGTGCCACTCACTGCTATAGGGGTCGTAGAAATCTTGCCACAGATTCCATGGTGCCGGGGAGCTGTTGCAAGGATGGCCTCTCCCGATTCCAGTTCACTTCGTAGGTGCGGCGCTCTCCCGCCCACCTCAAAAACTTGCCGCGTCTACTCGACCCCTGCCTTCTCCAGCGGCCCTGCCCGATCCAGAGTGAGTGGCGCTGCTTGGTGTTGCCAAAATTTGATATTAGGGGTTGTATATGGAGTGGTCGGGCAGAAGGCCTCCACCGCAAAGTTCTTTGCACGTTGCCAGCACTAAGAGTTGCATCGTTGCATCTTCCATTTATTTTCGGACCCTCTCACCTTCTCCAAGGTTCGCACTGGTCAGTCGCCCTTCCTCTGTGTCCTCAGTCCCTTTACGGGCGGCCCATCCGGGGTCTCTATTTCCTCTGCACGCAGTCGAGGCCTTGTGCCGTCTGCATCAAGGGTCCCGGTTCAGCGCGTCGGTGCAGGTTTCCCATCGTCACTGACTTTTCTGGGTCCCAGGAAGTTGGGTCCCATGATCGGATCGTCCCCTGGACCTGACTGACTGACTGACTGACTGACTGAAATATTTATAAAGCGCTCTTATGCCGAGGCGTCTTGGCGCTGAGGAAATAGCCAACCACCAGATTTAACAGGCCTAGGGCTTAGTGAAGAGCCATGTTTTAATCATCTTTCTAAAGAGATCCCTACTTGGCTGCAGTCTCATGTGAGTTGGGAGGGAATTCCACAGCTTGGCAGCTTGGTAGGAGAACCCCCTACCGCCCCATCTGGCTCTGCTTATAGTTGAGAGCAGGACCAATCCGGTGTTTGCTGACCTGAGGCAGCGGACCGGTAGATATCTTGGGAATAGAAGTTGGATAGCTGACGCCCTCCTCCATAAAGGGCTTTATGGACTATACATAAAGCCTTAAAATCTATTCTTCTGCGAACTGGTAGCCAATGGAGGCTTTTTAGGCTTGCGGATGTTGGGTGATATTTAGGTAACTCTAACAATACTCGTGCAGCAGCATTTTGTAGAGACTGTAGTTTAGAGAGTTGTCTAACGCCAGCCCCCAGGTATAGCGCATTGCAGTAGTCTATTCTGGACAACACCAATGCACCGACTACCGTTTTTCTTAACGAAGGTGGAATGAATGGAAGAATCTTCCGTAATATTTTCAACGTGAAGAAGCATGCCGAAGTCACTTGGTTAATCTGGGAGGCAAGAGTTAGATCCTTATCCACCAGGAACCCCAGATTTCTAGCCTTCAGAGCAGTAACAGGAAGAGTTCCTGCTTCAAGCGGCCACCAGAGTTCACTCCAGACAGAGGGTTTTTGCCCGAACTCTATGACCTCAGTTTTTTCTGTATTTAGCTTCAAAAAGTTTAGATTCATCCAGGCCATCAGAGCCCTTAGGCAGTTCCGGAACCTTTCTGCTGTTAGGTCCAGGTTTTGCGCAACTGACACCACTAATTGGGTGTCGTCCGCGTATGATACAAGAGAGAGACCATGGCTTTTTATAACTCTTGCCAAAGGGGCGACATATACATTGAACAGGGTGGGGGAAAGAGCAGAACCCTGGGGCACTCCACACGGAAGTGTAAACTTTCCCGACTGAAGTCCATCCCAGTGAATTGCCTGTTCCCGGTTTGCCAGGTATGAGGCTAGAAGATCCAGTGCCTTCTCCCCAATACCAGCTTCTTTCAGCCTTTGTACCAACACCGTATGATTTACGGTATCGAACGCTGCAGTTAGATCGAGTAATATCAGGATGGCCCTGCCGCCTCCGTCCATCACCTTTCTGATCTCCTCTGTGGCCATGATCAAAGCTGATTCTGTTGAATGCTGAGCTCTAAAACCATGTTGTGTGGGGTCTAGGACATTATTATTATCCAGATATTCCGTCAGTTCTCTGTTTAGTGCTTTCTCGAGTATCTTAGAAGGGAACGGGAGGCAAGAAATAGGTCTATAATTCTTGACCTCCAGAGGGTCAAGTGAAGTTTTTTTTAGAATGGGTCTAATACAGACTTTTTTCCAACACATTGGGAAAACCCCTGAAGTTATAATTGTGTTCAATAGAGGGGTCAGACAGCCACTGATCAGCTCTGGAGCTAAGTGTATGATGGAAGGGGGGCAAGGGTCCAGAGGGGAGCCCGACTTAGTTTTCAACAATAGGCCTAATACTTGACTCTGTTCTAACAATTGGAACCGTATCAGACTAGCTCCAGGGGCTATCTCCTCTGTTCCATCTAACCCGTTCCCCACGGGAATTGGTACTGAGTTTGTAAGTTCGCTATACACTGACTGTACTTTCTGCTGAAAAAAACCAGCCATGTTATCCACTATTGCTTGATTTGGTGAAAACACCATATCCCGTGGGCATTTGGAAAGAATAGTGACAGTTTTGAACAATTCTTTGGAAGAGTTTGACGCTTCCTGAATTTTAGCCGTAAAATATTTTGATTTGGCTTGCTTTATAGAGGACTTGTATTCCTCTAATACTGAGTTGTAGTGCCTCCTATGTTCCGCACTATAATTTGATCTCCAAATTCGCTCCTGACGTCTGCATTTGATTTTCAGCTGTTTAAGCTCAATCGTATACCAGGGCGAGGAGACTTGTCTAGTCCTTTGGTGCTTAGAACCTTCCGGTGCCAACTTATTTACTGCCTGAGTTAACCAGGTTTCATAATTGTTGGTGAAGGAACTAGGGAATACTCCGAGGCTCCGAGGCTCCCCGGCTGTCAAGCCAAATTAGCAGCACAGCTTCCGCGTGGCTCGGCCGATCACGTGAGTCTGCGGCTTTCATGCGATTTTAGGCCCCGGTGTGGGTCGTGGCGTTTCTGAACCCTCGGAGACGGCAAAACCGCCTTCAGCCACCTCTCCTGCTACTTATCTTCATGGGCTGCAATCTCTGCCGGTGAATTCGGAGTCGTTAGTCGGATTAATTTTCGGCGGGCATAAAAGACGAGTGGAGCTACTCTAACTTGCGTCCGTCCATGCCGACGCGTATCCACGCCCTCACCAATGTGGGATTTAATGAAAAATGCACTCAAGCGTGCATCCTAGAGATGCCCCCTGAAAAACGACCAGCCCCGGTGTGGTTCCTGAATGGCAGCCCGCCATTTGCCACCACCAGACAGGTTTCTGGACCCCTGGGTAGAAAGCCTCCGCTCTCTGGGTCCAGAAACAAAGCCCATCCTGGGCAGAGGTGTCATGCCTCCTCCCACAGGATGGGCTGGATCCATGGAGGGGAAGCTTCAAAGGCCTGCCGCCTTTGTGAGCTGTCCCTGTATTTTGCTGCCCACAGCAACTGGCTCCCACCGGTTCTGCCCCCACTTTTGGGCTGGAGAATCAGCAGGAAAACCAAGCTAGGAGGAGAGGTGTGTCCACCTTTGCCAACCCAACCCTTCAGGTGGGGGAGGCGAGGTGAAGCACACATCTCAGTCCCCTCCATCTTGAAGATGAGGGGACCCAACCAATCAGGAAGAAGCTCATGCCATCCTCCCACTGGTGGGTGGCATAATAGGGGGTGTACCCAGCCCAAGGAAGGGTCCCATTGGTCCTGACCTGCACACCCCTTTAAATGGCCCTAAATCTAGTATTTAGGAGCAACCCTGAACCTTATCTCCTCAGATTTGAGGAATAAAGATGAAGGACCGAAGAGCAGTGCTGACCCAGGAAGAAGAGGACACCTACTCCTTTGGCCCCAGCCCTACCGGTCCGTCCCGACTCCGACCTGCCTACAGTGAAGAAACCGGTGTGTCTAGCTGCCAGCAGCTCTCCAGAGCCCGAAGGACCTGCCCTGCACTCACCTTACAGACTCTGCCTCCCGTGAGCATCGAATTTGCTCAAGAAAGACTCCAAGACCAGAATCCTGATTCTGCTCCACTCTGCACCCGACGCCCAGAGCCCGAGTTTGAGTGGACCAACACCACAAGGAGGTCTCCCGAGCGAACCTGGCCTGGGATCTGGTGATCCCCCACCTCCCTCAAGCTTCAAGACGACACCTGCAGCATCAACCTGAACTGTCCCCCCCGACCGCAACGGGAGTTGGTAAGAAAACCTGATGGCAGAAGATACCCCAGCACCCGACGCCCCATGGCCTTGGGTGGCCCAACCAACGGTGTCCAGGCATCCCACAAGATCCCAACTTACCTCTCCAGCTAGTGGTCACCATCAGGAAGCCTACCTGCTCAGGCCTGCAGCAACTTCTCTGAACCGAAGGTCTTGATTGAAAAGCACAGAGTCCCCGATGTCTTTTTGGCACCCTGCACCCGGCCGCCCCAGCACCACTTGTGGTGCATCTCCTGTGCTGGTTGTTGTCCCCTGCAGTGCTGACCTTAACCCCAGGAGCTTTGCTCCCACACTCAAGTGGCCTGCTTGTCAGCAGTCCCTAACCGAAGGCCCCCTTAGTCACATTGGCTAACATTGGGCCCCTGCACTCTGCACCCGGCTGCCCCAGTGCCGCTGGTGGTGCTACCTGAGTGCCCATCTAGACCTTGGGGAACCTTGGTCCTAACCCCCAAAGCTCCCACTCGCAAGTCGTGTACTTACCTGAGAAACCACTCACACTTTTTCTCCCATAGGAACCCTTGTTATGAGATCTTGGGCCTAAAATGTTTTAACTGTTGGACTAATGTTTGTATGGAGAAAAGATAACTAAACTGCAAAGTATAAAAAGTCTTACTTACTGTGTATTGTGAGATCCTTAAGGGTGGTATCTAGGCATACCACCCCAGTACTCAAAGTAATCTAAAAAGTAAGTAAAACGTAGTCTAAAAGTAATTAATGTATAATGCAAACTGCTTTCTTAATCAATAACAAACTGTAACTATTGCACAATTCAATCATAACTGCATTTCATTGTGAAATCCTGCATCCCAAGTATATTTTACCTACCTGCGTCAAATCATGCTTGGTTCTAGAAATACAATACAAGAATACCTTTTTTATACTTACCCAATTGGTTTAGATTCAGTCTGAGTGTATGCATCAGTCTTGATTGAGTGATTACAATAAATGCTTAACACACCCTCCGAATAAGCCTAACTGCTCGCCCACACTAACTAAAAGAGAGCTGTTAGTTCTTAACTAATGTAGCCTCTGCTACACCTCAGCAAAGCAGCAAGTGCAGGGTAGCATTCCCACCATAGACTAAGTCAGCCTCCTTGGGAGTGCAACCAACTTGTGCAGAATTTACCTGGCTGAAATCTACCTCACTATTCACCCAGTATCAGTAAACACATTGAGAGCATCCATATATGACAATGGAAAAAGACCACAGTTTGGGGATGAACAGGTAATGGCCAATCTCTCGACAGCAACACAGGTTAAAAGTCTTATGCCTATGCAATATTGATCTGCGGCTACAAAGACCTGTCACTGTATAGCCTGGGATGATGGACCAGGAGTCACTCTCACCCAGAATGCGTACAAGTTGGGTGTCTCCCAGTCACCAGAAACAGACAAGCAAAAGAATGGAGCTCTTTCAGAGGAAATATATGATTGGTCAGGTCACCGAGGAGTAACACTGGAATAGCCATATAACCTACAGGGAAGAATGGTGGAGCACTTCCAGGACATGCAGAGGGCTTTCATCCCACTAACTTAGACAAACGGTTCTGATGTTGGGAGTGTAATTAAATAATGAATGCAGTAATTACACTCCTTTACTCCCTCAGCCTCTCACAATGTTTATTCTGAGAACATTTCAAATGTTTCTATAATTTTCAACAATACATTCTGTGTTGATACTACAAGTACCACACCATTGGCGTAGGGAAGAAAAATGAATGCCAGTACCAGGTAAATACTGAATTTTTCTCCTATTTACCCGGCAGCTGGCTAAATAGTAGAGATTCTGTATTCTGCTAGGGCACTTGTTTGTCACTTTCGTCCTGCATGGGCTATAGGTTGCAATGCTAGTGTGGCAATGCTCATATGTGATCGTGCACGTGTCAACAGTTGTGCATGTGTCAAATGCACTTTTGTGTTTGCTTTGTTTATGGGATTATCACTAATAATTTACTTTCTACATGCTGTTTTCGCAAGTATGTTTTGGTAACTTTGTCCTGCTTTTGTTTGCACATTAGCATAAATGACATATTCCCTTTTTTAAAGTTTTGGCACCGATCATTTTGATAATTTCGACTTTGCTTTGTTTTATGAAACCGATGCTCAACGTGCAGTCCCAGGCACGATGCAGCAATGCCTCACTTTTGGATTAACTTTATTTGAGTAAGGAATCGAATCACACCTGACAAGAAACAGATATGATATGTCAACAGCCACAAACAAGATTCAAAAGACGTTTTCACTCTGGCAGTATCTTCGTGAATAAGAAGAAACTTTGTTCCTGTGCAAGGGCAGGACAGCATTTGAGGCAACTTAAACCAACATCTCTCTGCTGCGTGCACAAGCAATTGATTGTGTGTGAACGAACATTTTAGTGCACTGGACCCAGTATTATAAATGTATAATGGAACTACGATCTGATCGAACCGAGTGCGTAACGATCAATAGTGAAGCAGGTACAGTTGCACCGAGGCCCTGAGGTGTGAGAGGTCAATGGGACCTCAAATGTAGCTGTTTTTTTTACTACTAGACCAAGGACGGGCGCATTTTCCTTGCTTGCATCTGGGCCCATTGCGTCGCTCGATGGAACAAACATCTGATAAGTTGCCTGCGTCTTGCAGGCCCAAAATAATGCAGTGGTACAAAACGAAGCATATTAATTGCCATCTAAAAATATATTCTGTGCCTTGTTTCTCTTCAAATGAAAGGACATAGAGAAGATCTCTTATAACCAGATATTAAACGGAATTAAGATATGTAACTGGAATCCACAGACAATAATTAGATATAAAGATGAAAATGATTATTTGTGCTCTTCCCACTTATATCATACGAGCTGTAATAAATGTTCTGCTCCTTGTAGGGCACGGGTCTGATGAATGTTTTATGGTATCTGATGCAATTATAAAAGGGACCAATATTCACTCATTCTCTAAATGAATCAAATGCTTGATTATTTCTGTCCTATTTAATCAATTAAGCCCACTTGTTCCTTTTAGCAATAATATTCTCTTTTTTATCATTTCTTTATTGAGTTTTAACTTTATCAATTGTATATCTCCAAGCATTTATATAATCAAAACCATTACAATCATTGCTTATGTATTATCCTTTTTCACAATTCCAACTTTCCACTTCGTCCTTGATTGACCTATGAGTCAAAATCAAACAATTGACTCTAAATATTGTTTGTAAACATTCAATTTACACATTAAGTGGTATGTTCCTGTTAAAGAACATAGAGACCTTGCCAAGGTGTCATCAAAATATAGATCCAACCCTAAAGAAAGGTTAAGGTCCCTTCCCTGGTACCCCATTTTTATTAGTTCGAGCCTAGAAGCCAGCGCGCAAGCGCTGCTCTGGTGAAGATCTGCTGTAGTACACTACGTGAGGGAAGCCCCACCCACTGCCCCACCCATTTTTTCATTGGCTTGTGTCTTTGGCCTTCGTAAATGCTGTCTTCTGATTGATTATGAGGCTTGTTAAGCCCTCCTTATTATGGCCATGTCGTCATTTGTACCCTCCTATGGCTACTGGCCCCTTTACTTCGAGTGTTACACGGTACGGTACGTGTTATTTAGACTGTGAGCACTATTTTTGTCCATGCCTTCTCACCCCCTCCCCTGCCCGCACTCCCGTTGTCCGTGCCTTCTCCCCCCCTTCGTCCCCCGCCCACACTCCTGTTGTCCATGCCTTCTCCGTCCTTCCCCCGCCCGCACTCCCGTTGTCCGTGCCTCCCCCCTCCCGTTGTCCGTGATGCAATGCAATAGGTCTCGCGTAAATGCGAGTCCTATTGCATTGCAAATGCTTGTTACACAAGTGAGGACTCTATGCCATGCATAAGTCATGGCACTCAGAATCAGGTTGAAAGCAACTATTCTTTCAGAGTCCCCAATGTATAGCACCCTGATGCCACCTGAGGTGCTAAAAAGGCTTTTGCAAACTTTACCCATCTCGGGTATTAAACGAGTCATGAAGCCCGTACCAAATGTGTGCTAATTGGAACGCCAGCCTATTTGTTTCTATGTGAGGCAACCGGAGGACCCCACTCTCTGCTGCCTCATGTAGTTGTCCATTGGTTTGCACCCTTCCCAAATGAAAGATTTCGAAGTTTATATATGCTGGTCATCACGTGTGGGGGACGAGTAGCAGAAGCACTTAGACAAGATATTTGAATCATGGCGTAATCTTCATTTTAACCTGATGTGCCTTATCCCACATCAATAGATTAAGTTGGGATCCGTCTTAATTTCTGTAAGCAACGGGTTTATGATAAACCAGGAGTTCTTCAATCCCTAAGCATCACAAGTTGAATGTAGACCAATGGAAAGGGTGACCTCCTAATGCTGCCACTGTGGTGTATCTTGTCAATGGCCGTGCCTCACAGTTCTAGTTAACTCTGTATTCTGAGAATGTGTAAAAGTGGGAAATCAGGTCTATGAGGGCTCTGACTGATGAGGCCAGCTTTGTTTCTGTCACTAGTATGTGGTCCTCAACAAATAACACTTCATGCCTCCTTTCTGGCATTGGAATCCGCTGAATGACTTTAGTCTTCCTGAAATGGCTTTCACCAGAGGTTCCAACTCCAGAATGAACACCAATGAAGGCAGGGGGCAGCCTTCTTTGGTTGGTTTGATGTCAAATGTCGAGAAAGTGTAGCCGTTGCATGTGACCCTCGCGGTTGTCAGGGTGTATGTATAGCCTTTCACTCTTGATATACATTTCGTTCCAGCGCCTACTTTCTCTAAGACCCAGAACAGGTAGTCCCTCTCGACATGTAACCATAAAGCTTTCTCCTCGTCCAATGAGATCGACAACTTATCTTCTTCGTCATTTCGCACGTGCCAGAGCCCCTGTTAAGGACTGAAGATGGAATGCAGAGGAGCGGTGCAGAGCGAAACCCACTTGGTCTCTATGAATGAGGAATGGTAGGACATCTTTGATCAATTAGCTAATAGTTTTTACCAAAATCTTGGTATGCACATCAAGCAGTGAGATAGGTCTGTAACTGGTACAGTTCAGTTGGGGCGTTACCTAGTTTTAAGATTAGTGAAATTATAGCGCTGTCTATTTCACTCAAAATGGTGAGCATTTCAACAAATGCTTTACTTAGTATGGGTGTTAACATGTATTTGTGCAGTTTGAAATACTCTGCATAGTTTCCGGTGCTTTATACAGGGGATGTCATCATTTACTTTTTTAATTTCCTCCTCCGATTTGACGTTCCTTAGACTCTGCACCTGGTCAAGCGATAGCTTCAGGATTTTGCTATCCACCATGAATGTATCTGCTTCTAGTTGTATATTTTGATACTGTGGGGGGTATGGAGTTGCATAAAAGTTTCAGAAAGTATCTAGAATATCAATAGGATGTCAGTGGGACCTTTTAGGGGTTCCTGATTGCCGGGATAGAGCGGTTGGTCTCATGCTATCACAACTGCATGGCCAACAGTCAACCCACCATTTTACCCCTTTTATGGCACCTGTGCCTGAGGCGGAATGGAGCTGTTCCTGCACTTGAAGTATATAATTATTGAGTTCATGTTGACTTTTGAATTTAGTATGTAAGTGTGACGTGTCCGGTCCCTTGTGCTGAGCCCCTCATTATTTTACTTCTTACAGAGGCTTTGCCCGCTGCCCATGAGGTTCCTAGTGATGCAACTGCTCCTTCATTTTCCTCTAAAAACATGCAGATGAAAGAGCTCAGCCATTTCATGTCATCTGGGAGTCTGTACCTGGACATGTCCAACCTCCAGTGGCTAGTTGGAGGTTTTACCCAGATTTGGGTGGTGTTGTGGTATGACATGCTCCTTGGTTGTAAAGCTGTGTCTTTTGTATGGCTAAGAAACGAGGCTGACACAAAGAGTTAGTCTATGCGTGTTTGCATACTGTGGGCACACAAGGTGAACATATAATCTCTTTCCATCTGACGCTTCGGCCTCCAGAGATCTCACACGGAGTAGTCCGTCATCAAGTATGCCACTGTCCATGTGAGGATGGGTCAGTGGGTGGTCTCATTTGTCCAAGAATGGGTCTAGATTTAAACTAGTAATAAGTAGACTTCAAGATCCAGAAGTATATCAGACTGTGAAGTGACCAATCCAAGGGGCTGGGCGATATCCCATAAGTGATCTGATTCTTTAGGCGGGTGGGCTGTCAGATGTCTGGAAGTTCGTCTACTGCCCATAAGCCCGAGCCGTAACTGAAATGAGTGTATGCCTGGATTGTTTATTCATGGGGGAGGGATTGATCCTATGTATGATTTCTAGTAGCCAATCCATCCTACGAGTGCAAGTGGAGTCTCATGTCTTGGCATAATATGCCATGGTATTTCAGGTTCAAAATTATTCAGACCGAGCAATTATGGAGTAGGGTCAGGATGTTGGGGAGCAGATGTTTTGTGCTAGGACCTTGAGAGACCTCTCATGCCCAGGGTATCTACATCTTTCCCTATTGAAATCCCCTGAGCGGGCAGGTTGGGGGTAAGCTACATAGTAATTGCAAGTGGTAGGCCATATGAGTGAATATCAGGCAGAAAACAGTATCTAAGGAGTCTCAGTCATCAAGGGGTACCCTTTAAGTGGGCTTCAATAGTGATCTGGAAATGTTTCTGGACAATAATGGTTTCTGCTGATACCTCAATTCGTTTATAAGAGACAATGGTTCATACAGGGCCACTTGGTCCCGGTAGAGAAAGAATTTTTAGAAAAGCCAATTAATCAGTAATCATATGGCATGAGAAACTTTTTCAGAAGACATATATATAGGACGGGATGCAAATGTACATTGTAAGGCAATTCATTTATTTAACCAAATTTGCTATGTTATTACAAGTGGATTATAGATCCAGTGCTCAAAATATAGTAAAGAACGTGATGTTGTGAGAGAAGAAGAATTTTAAAAACATACATCGCATTGACAACAAGAGCGAAACTCCTTACAAAATTAATTCCAGAAATGAAGGAGTTTAGTTGTAAAAGGGTCGACGACGTTTTGATCTCAACAATTTGAGATCTTCATCAGGACAGAATTGTGACCCTAGAGTAGCATTTGAAAACTTGGGTCGAGAGATCAGGACGGGCTTTACTATCCCTCCGCCATCACTCAAGTGCAAAAAGAATCAGAAGAGCAGTGTTATTGTTATACTCCACTAGGATCTAAAAAGAAAAGGAAGGAGAAAATACACCAATCCATCAATAAACAGTTTCAGGTGGACTCACCTGGGTTGCGTTGGGCTTTCCAGCGACTGTTGGTGCCATTCACCACTCTTCGGTCCATTGATCCTCCTCCTCCTTGCCCCCGCATCTTCTTCGCAGGACCGGATAGGCCGTAACAGGCATCGGGCATTTCCCCGGGAGGCTGGAAGCGTGGGGGCTGGTTTTACAGTGGTGGGAGCTGGTTTTGTTACTGGGGGCCAGTTTTTCAGCAGCTCTGTCATATCACCCTCAGTAACAAAAGCAGCAAGAAAGCATTTCCAGCCTCCGGGAGTCAGTGCTTCCCCAGGGGCTGGTCCAAGAAAATTGCTAGGGCGGCTTTGGGTTCTCAGTTCGGCCATGCTTCTTTGGTTTCCTTTCTGCTGTTGTCCGCGCTTGCTGTCTCTTTCCGCTTCCTCACGTCTCCGGGGTCGCCAGTAGCCTGCTGCCTGCCGCCTCCATGGGTTTTCTCCTCTCCCAATGGTTCCAGTCTCATCCTCGCTTCTGCTCTGCTTTCACATCGTTCTGACTCTCTCTCTGTCTCTCATTCTCCTTCTCACAAGCTTTTCAGTCTTTTGCTCCGCCTCCTTCCTGCCACGAGAAGTCCTTCTTTACTTTTCCTGTTTTCCCCTGTTTCCATCCTGTGTACTCCCTCTGTTTGACTCGTGTCCCTTTTCTCCTTTTAGGGTCGCTTCCTGGCCGAACTTTGGTGTCTCTAGACCTCTCCCTTCGAATTCAGGTAAGTCTTGTCCTGTGTTGCTCTCTCTCTCTTTCACAGCCCAGTAGAATAGGCAACGGTCAGCCATACCCATACCTCCTGTGTAGGTGAATTGGATACATTTGATGAATGCAACACTGGAAGTTTGATTCACCCAGAGGAAGGAATTAACCCTGTCTGTCAGGTCTGCACATCAATTCTGGGGGAAATTTTGTAGGACGTACAGAAACTCCAGCAACACCATTTTTCTTAATAGATCCACTCTGCCACGAATGTTGAAGGGAGGTTGGACCACTCACTCAGCTTCTTTTGAGTCTAAGCCAGAAGTGGGGTGAGATCAAAAGACTCAATGTAAGCCCTGACTTCAGTGCAATGTGCATTCCCAGGTATTGAAAACTAAGCTTGCAGACGGAAAGGCAAGGGTTGCCAATCAACCATCTTGCTGTCCCCCTTGAGCAGGATTCGCAGTGACTTCAACCAATTAACCTTCACCATGGAGTTCTCACATTTGGATCATTCAAGGGCCTGTATCATGTGGTCAGCACGTAAATAGAAATGTGTCACAGGCATAGAGGGCAATCCAGTCCTCTGAATTGATTGTTCCTTCGGACTCCCCATACCTGGGCATTGCATCGCACTTACACTGCCAAGGGGACTATCACCACTGTGAAGAGAAGCAGCAAAAGGGGACAGTCTTGCCTTGCCCCTCAGAAAATCAGGAAAGGTTCTGAGAGGGTGCCATTCACTTCCACTTGTGTGTGAAGATGAGCCTATAACACTTTCACAAAGGACATAAAGCGGGACCCAAATCCCCTGTGAAGGAGTACTCTAAACAAGAAGGACCAGTCAAGGGAATCAATTGATTTTTGAAAATCTATGAGCATGAGGGCAGTGGGGTCCCTGAGCCTATGATGCTGCTACAGTGGGATGTGTATCCCGCAAATGCAGATTGTGTGCTGCAATGTGGAATGAAACTGCACTGGTCTGGGTGGACCTTGGTGGAACTAGGACATTGGGGTAAATCTTAATCTTGGTATTTATGAGTGAGTTAGAGCGACTCCTATGTTGTGAATAGCCACAAGAGTGGCCAAATCAAGTTCAGGATGAAACCAAACTTGCCTAAGGCTTTCTGTAACATATGTGATAAATAGAGAGAGAGGATCGAATTTGTTATAAAATGCAAGCAGCAACCCACTCGGACCTGGTGTCTTCCCTGGTTTCATATCGCCATAGCCACCCCAATCTTCTCTAGTGGGATGTGTTTGTCCAGATTGTCTCTGACTAATGCATACAGGGTCTTCAGCAGGAGATCATCACTGAGCAGACTGGAACGTTCAAAAACAGACCACTCCTGTCAGGCGTATAGAATTCTATAGCCAGAAGCTAAAGCAATGTTTGTTGCTGTATGATCTGGTTCTTTATTTTGTCCCTTAGGTTAGGGATCACTCTTGAGGGGACATTTCTGGTTTTCAGTCAGTAGAGCAGTTTCACCAATTTGTCTTTCCACTCATACATTCGTCTGTTTTAGGCATTCCAGCACTGGAGAGCTTCCTCTAGGGAGAGCTCATGAAGGAAGGCCCTGGCGGTTGTTAGTTGGCGTTAAATTTTCCCATCCCTCTTAGCAAGGTACATACACAGGAGTGCAAGAATCCTAACCTCCAGAGTGGACATCTATTCATTTTTCTCCTTTTCCTTTCTTCTCAAGAAGGCCTTTACCTTGCAGAATAATGTGGCTTTTCCTGTGACCCATAGCATCCCATTGATTCTAGCAAGCTGACACTGAGTTCTTGTAATAGGTACTGCGAGCTTTGCACATCAACTAGGCACCACTCATTAATACGCAACATTGGGTGAAACTCGAGCCTGTGGAGTCCCAATTCTAATCAAAATTGAGGGGTGAGCTGAGATTCCCCAGAATATGATTTTAAACACAGGTCTGTAGCTGGATGGAATAAGTAATACAGTCTAGACATGCTTTGTGTACCACCAGGATACGGGTATATTTGGCTGCCATATTTGCCTGACATCACATAGGCCCAGATAAGCTGTTCGGTCAGGCAATGCAGGGGCCCTTGCTGCCCTTGGCCTGTTAGAAATTAATGCAGTATGCAACACCGCATTGAAATCCCCACCAATGATGGTTAGACCTTGGAGTTGACCAAGGGAGGGTTTAGTTAGCTGCTGGGGATGTATGCACCACTGAGGATCTATTGCTTCCCTTCCAATTGGCATTCTACTACCACATATTTCCTGAATGCGTCAGCAGTGACCTAGGTGCTGGACTATGTTTTATGGAAGACAACTGCAACCTAGAAACTTTATTGGGCCCTGCATGGAAAACCTTGATGAATCTAAGGACTGCATTTCTCTTTAAACGATCATTAAGGCCACTGACATCCAAAAAGCGGTCATGTGGGCCATACTAATTGGGAGGACATGTATATTTTGCTGGTGGGCCATAGAGCCAAGTGTAATATTTGTGGCTTTGGTGTCCCCATGAAAAGGTTATGAAACTTCATGCATCTTGTGATGTGATGTGAGTGCATCGTGCGAAGAACAAATTGAGTTAACCCTGCCACCAAGTAGTCTGTGGACACTATCTCCCCTCAACTGCCCCTTTGCCCCCTACTCCACACTTCCACTTCAGCAGTGTCTCCCTAACATCCCACATTTAATGAACTGAACTATTGAGTCTAGTGACAGTGAAACCCTTACCTACACCTTGTAGCATGTGAGGATACTACACTGCTGGCGAAGATTAAACTGAATAATAGGGACAAGTGAGAAAAAGGAATGCAGCAGCGTGCATTACGAGGTTCTGAACGCACAGAGGAGTACCACTTGACTAGTTCAATTTGGTCCAGGGGTCCTTCCGAGGTTGGACTCCTGGATGTGGTGGGTCTTTGCTGTGGGGATACCTCCATCAGTCTGCAATCAGCTCCCTTTTCTGTCTCTGAGGAGTCTGGTGAGCCTTCTTTGTGGTTTGCCACTGTCAGCATTCCAGCACTGCTTCTTCCTCCATGGGGGTATGCATTTCAGTTCTTTGTTCTCCACAACCCAGTCCCAGGCTGTTTCAGAGTAGTCTAAGAAAAAAGAGCACAAGTTGTGTAGCACTTTGCGTCTGGCTGGGAAAATAAGCATATATTTTAGGTTCAATGTCTGCAGATAATTTAAAGGATTTCCTTTGTTGCTGGACCATGTTGTTGTATTTGAGAAAAATGTGGATACAGGTGAATTGAAAAGAATGTTTTCCTATCATAGTTGCACCTGAGAATCGCATCCCTATGCATGTAGTTCAAGATTTTAGCCATGAGGCCGACAGGAAGCACGCAGCAGCGGGCGCTGTGTCAATACCCTAGGAGTGCTTTCTAGGATGAAGCAAGGCAGCAATTTGCCTGTTGGTAGCCTGGTTTCAAGGAACCTCTCCAGGGTGGGTTCCTCCATTCTCTCTGGGAAACCAATGAATCTCAAGTTGTTCTTTCACACCCTGTTCTGGGCATCTTCACCTCATCTTGGATGTTAAGGTGAGGCAGGATACATCAGGTTTTAGTTTTGTAACTACAGCTTCAAGTTCAGCAATGAAGCCTTCTGTTGTCTACTACATTCCACAGATCTTGCCATAGGAGGATGACGTCTGTGCCCACCTCGACTAACCTGGTCTTGAGAGCTGCCAGGGTGCTTTTATTGCTTAAACTCTAATGTCAGTACCTGATGAGGAGTGTTGAATAGGAGTGGTCCTCTGACACATTTGGACATTTTTGAAGGCAGAGAGTTATATTTTTCAATTTTAGCTTGCGCTTGTGAGGAGGCGGGCGAATCCTCCTCATGACTGTACTGCTGATAGAATGGCCGAGTGGGCACCTGGCCCACAGCAAGCAACACGTATAGCCAGGCAGACACCTCTAGTGTACTGGGCAGTAACAAGTTCCAGCTCCAGGTGCCAATACTCTGAGAAGGAGGTGGTTTTTGCACAATGTGTGGCAAGTGTCTTTCCCCTTCTGCTTGACTCAGGGGGTCTCTTGGGCAGTTTATACTTGCTTTCGTGGCTGTGAGGGACTTCCTTCTGTTTCACAGGGGCCTCTTGGGTAACAGCTGTAGATCAAGTGTACAGGTGTTGTAGTTGGGCCCACCAATTGGTCAGATGGAGTGTCAGGATTTACTGAGTGAGTCTCTTGAGGGGCCACCTCCTCTTTGTTAGGCCATGCTGTAGATAAGATGCAATTAGTGCCACCACCTTCCGGGGATGTTATTAGTGTCACAAAGGTACAGAAAGGAGGCATTGTGCTGTCCTGTTTGCACTGCCAGCCTCTGGCCCATCAGGGGCAGCACATGCAGCCAGAAAGACAGTCCTTGTGTGTTGGACAATATCAAGTTTTATGCACCAGTACTGTGGGAAGGGTGTGTGCGCGAAATGTGGATAGTTTATTTTTCTTCCTATGTGACCCCAAAGACTTTGCAGGTAGTATAGGCTTGCTGTAAGCGACTATGGATGGTGTCCTCTACTCCCAAAAATGTCATGTGGGTTTCCGCTGCAGATCAAGTATGCTGTCATTGTCACTGGGTCCTCAATACAATAGAGACCTGGCTATAAGAGAGTTTCTTCAATGTTACTCTTAGGAGCCGCTTCTAACGTGGGAATCCATTTTTCCACCCACTCTCTGGCACCCTGTCCAATTTCCCACAGTCCCAGAACTCTCAAATTAATGTTTTTATAAAAATTGAAGAACCGATGTCAGTCAAGCCGCCCAACCATGCATATCCCCCTCCACAGCATGTGAGTGAAGAACACTTACTAAAAAATAAGTGAAAGAGTGGGAGGGCACCTCACGTATGCAACACCAGGGAGGATAACAGCAGGTTCTCGCCAGTATGCCCACGTATATCATCATCGGTTGCCCACTCACGGAAACAAAGAAAATAGTGTCCAATAGAGAGACAAGAAGAGCAGAAAAAAAGAGTTAACTGTTCCAAAACATAAACCCCGTGATATGCAGAGAACAGTATGTTCCATGCAATTAAAATCGAGTTAAGACTCACTGTTAGGTTACCCTCTTTATTTGCAAATGTGAGCTTACTCGGGTAAAAAGCACTGCATGTTGCTAACCTTTTCCAAGAAGGCCAACATGTTTCATTGCCAATTACGTATGTTGTGGCAAATTCGTCAGGGCGTGGGGTTCAATCACTCGCCTCTCTGGACAATACTTTGTGTGATGCGGATAGGTTCACGAAACAAAAAGAACAGCGGTTCTATCTCAATAAAACTGGTCAACCAGATAAAATTAATTTACAACGTAATGTATATTCTTTAATCTTTGGTCTTCAATCGTATATAGTTACCCGGTGTCGGCAGAGGGCTTTCATACCAGCCTGCACCAGACCAACAGGGGTGTGTTCATCACTCTTGCCCCTGGATTAGAAAACACTACCGTTGTTTATCGTTACACCTGTGGAAATAATATCAAAACCTTACATCAACACTACAAATAATGTGTGCCTTTCATCTTCGTCAACTGTATAACGACCCTATCTCAATGCCATTGTGTGCCAAATGTCGTGTTCATGAAAGCTAACAATCAGTAGACCCCTATCATTTCCAGGTGTGTGTATCGTTACCCACTACATGCACATCGATGAGAACTCTGACCCCAATGATATGCCCCAGCAGTATTGCACAACATCTCTGATTTATTTGGGCCATCTCATCAAGTTCACGCGTACAATCTCCCTTCATTACTCCCTTATACAGGACTTATCCCCCACTCTTAAAATCCTTTTTGCTCATGGAGAATAGTGCCGCCATAACGATATCGCCGGTAGCTCAGCCCTGGTAGCCTGCAAGCATGCTCTTACCGCACCCGCGTTTACACCGAGCAGCGTCTCGTCCCAGCTTCGAAACGCGCAGGCCGCCCGAGCAATATCTAGCCGTAGCTGTTCTACGCACCCATTGCGTGTAGACCATGTGACCACGCAATGATGTAAAAACCGGCTGATTTTCCACACCACTGCGGCAGCCATATTGGAACGCACATAAATTCAAATATTCTTATAGCTCTCATTTATCAGATGCAATGTGCGTCTCCTTAAAACCTTATATACTCGTAGTGCACTGCGTAAAATTCTTATTACATCCAACAGTGCCACTGCTCTGATGTTGCTCAGATCTTGTCGTTTCGATCAGTGCAATAGCCATGATGTTATACAGTCCTTATTCACATTTTGACTTATTATCTTATTGCTTGCATCAGTACAAGCACCCTGATGTTCTACAGATCTTATAACTCACATCAGTGCACATACATTGCTCTGATGTGGATGTAATAAGAATTTTACGCAGTGCACTACGAGTATATAAGGACTCGGTCTTTTTAACAAATCCTTTTTGGCATTATCCCAGAACACTGAAAATAGGACTGTTTGAGGCAATATCGGGAGGAATGAATGAGTATACCTCATTTGAATATTACAATGACCTTCGTGACGAGTGTCCTTTTTGGATGACGGTCCGGGGAGTCAGGACATAAAAATGTACTTGACAGCGAAGTTAACATAAATATTGACCCTAGGCACTAATGGTTAAGTTTTAAGGAGAAGCACATTGCATCTGATAAATGAGAGCTATAAGAATATTTGAATTTATGTGCGTTCCAATATGGCCGCCGCAGTGGTGTGGAAAATCAGCCGGTTTTTACATCATTGCGTGGTCACATGGTCTACACGCAATGGGCGCGTAGAACAGCTACGGGTAGATATTGCTCCGGCGGCCGGCGCGTTTCGAAGCTGGGATGAGACGCTGCTCGGTGTAAACGCGGGTGCGGTAAGAGCATGCTTGCAGGCTACCAGGGCTGAGCTACCGGCGATATCGTTATGCCGGCACTATTCTCCATGAGCAAAAAGGATTTTAAGAGCGGGGGATAAGTCCTGTATAAGGGAGTAATGAAGGGATATTGTACGCGTGAACTTGATGAGATGGCCCAAATAAATCAGAGCTGTTGTGCAATACTGCTGGGGCATATCATAGCGGTCAGAGTTCTCATCGATGTGCATGTAGTGGGTAACGATACGCACACATGGAAATTATAGGGGTCTACTGATTGTTAGCTTTCATGAACACGACATTTGGCACACGATGGCATTGAGATAGGGTCGTTATACAGTTGACGAAGATGAAAGGCACACATTATTTATAGTGTTGATGTAAGGTTTTGATATTATTTCCACAGGTGTAACGATAAACAACGGTAGTGTTTTCTAATCCAGGGGCAAGAGTGATTAACACACCCCTGTTGGTCTGGTGCAGGCTGGTATGAAAGCCCTCTGCCGACACCGGGTAACTATATACGATTGAAGACCAAAGATTAAAGAATATACATTACGTTGTAAATTTATTTTATCTGGTTGACCAGTTTTATTGAGATAGAACCGCTGTTCTTTTTGTTTCGTCATTCTATCCGCATCACACGAAGTATTGTCCAGAGAGGCGAGTGATTGAACCCCACGCCCTGACGAATTTGCCACAACATACGTAATTGGCAATGAAACATGTTGGCCTTCTTGGAAAAGGTTAGCAACATGCAGTGCTTTTAACCCGAGTAAGCTCACATTTGCAAATAAAGAGGGTAACCTAACAGTGAGTCTTAACTCGATTTAAATTGCATGGAACACACTGTTCTCTGCATATCACGGTGTTTATGTTTTGGGACAGTTAACTCTTTTTTTCTGCTCTTCTTGTCTCTCTATTGGACACTGTTTTCTTTGTTTCTTTGAGTGGGCAACCGATGATGATATACGTGGGCATACTGGCGAGAACCTGCTGGTAGCCTCCATGTTGTTGCATACGTGAGGTGCCCTCCCACTCTTTCACTTATTTTTTAGTAAGTGTTCTTCACTCACATGCTGTGGGGGGGGATATGCATGGTTGGGCGGCTTGACTGACAGCGGTTCTTCATTTTTTATATAAACATTAATTTGAGAGTTCTGGGACTGCGGGAAATTGGACAGGGTGCCAGAGAGTGGGTGGAAAAAGGGATTCCCACGTTAGAAGCAGCTCCTAGGAGTAACATTGAAGAAACTCTCTCATAGCCAGGTCTCTATTGTATTGATGATTTGTGAGAGGAGGGTGGCCTGGTGATTTCCCTCTATAGCTCCTTGTAGTGAATTGTCACTGGGTCCACCAACTTGTTTTATGGTGTGTCAGTAGATCATTTGTAAGGTTCGGTGAGGTAATATGTAATGAGCGCCGCCATGTCCCAGGAAAAATACATAGGCCTATTGATTTGTGGGCTCCTCCATGACACCCCGCCTCCTTGGCTAATTCTGGCCCTACCGTTACCTCCGATGTCTTCATAGCGCCAAACCCCTACCTCCCGGTGTGCAACGTCTATTTAAATGCAGGGGCCGGTCCCTTAGCAGCGAGGTCTCCTCTGCAGGCCCTGTCCATGTACTGCTGCTTCACCTATGACAGGAAGAGGCCACTTAGGGTCTCTGCAGCCTCAATGGAGAGAAGCCCAGAAATCTGAGTGTTCATGGGGAGGAAACCCAGGCCTCATGGCAGCAGGTCCCTGGGTGGGACACACCTCCTGCTACAAGCTTGTTGCTCTCTCTTGGATTCCACAACAGCCTATCACTGCCATTTTCATCTTTGTGGCATGGGCTAGAAATGCAGGACCAGTGAGGGTCGAGATCTGGATTGGAGGCACTGGCAGCTTTGCCGTCCTCTGCTGGGTTCTCACATTCATTGGAAAGCCTAGAACGGTTTGTCAGTAGATGAGTTGGGCAGTGTGCCAGAGCTCTCTAGAGAGTGACTGCCATCTTGGTCTCACAGGACACGTTCCTAGCATTTTCTTTTGGGTAAAATTACTATGAAACATCCAGTGCAGAGGATGAACAATAACTCAAAGGCATTATTCTCAAATCACTGGATCCTGCTTGCTTAGCCAAGCTGCAAAAGGAAAGCAGCAGGGCCCACTACTTGAAGAGCTGCATCCTGCCATCATCAAAATGCCAAAATCTACTCTCATGGCCCAGAACCGGGATTATGTCTAGGGACCATCCATGGTCATCACAAAAAAACTTTTGAAATATGTGCAAATTGAGAAACACTATCATTAAAAAGAACCAATTATTCTTCAGAATTTGACCCAATTAACAGAAATTACTTTGAAATGTTCACAGCTAAACTGAGACTGTTTAAAGAATAGAGGGCCACATTTTTGACAGGTTTTAGTGATTGCATATGGAGAATCGGGCCGTTTGTGACCGCTAAAGAACCTTTTGGCATATACTAACCCTATTTTGTGAGTTGGTAACCTATTATTGCCTCGCAAAATAGGGTTTGTGAGTCAGTATTAGAAAGCGGCGTGTCAAGGGCATCCCTTCCTAACAGCGAGTTGCAGGGGGGTGTATGAATGTTTTGCGACCAGAATGCGTCCACAAAACATTTGCAGTTTACCGCCTACTTCAAGTAGGTGGTAAGCCAGTCGCAAACAGGAAGGGGGGCCCAAGGGGCCGCTTCCCATTTGTGATGATACCGAAAGCGGTTTTTAAGAGCCGGCAGTGGTCCCATGGTCCACTGCCTGCTCTTAAAACATGAAAGTGAAACGTTTCTTTTTTCTTTTAGAAATGCATCCCGTTTTCCTTTTAGGAAAAGGTGCTGCATTGAAGAAAAAAACATGCTTTCTGTGTTTTTAGCGATTCTCAATGGGCCGCAAATTGCGACCTACGTCATGAATATTGATGAGGTAGGTCAAGTGCGTCCCCATTAGAAATCGCTAAATGTGTCTGAGACACATTGGTATATCGCATTTTGCGACGTCATCATTGCGAGTTGCAGAAAGTCGCAATTAGGAACTCGTAAAAACTGGCGGTCGCACACGTGGCCCCTTATTAATTCATGGCCTCCTTGTTATCCAGAATTAATTGTTTGAACAACAACTATTCAACAATGGTGATAGTCATGAAAATAAGCCTTCAATTCAGAAAAGCCTGAAAATCTTCTATTGCATCAGGTTAAACCAATTGGCAGAGGAGTCCCAGATCAATAGATAAAGAGGTCATGAGTCAGAGACTTGAAGGTGAGCACAGCTAAAGGATACCTTAAAGATACTGGTTCTCTCTCCTCAGGTCACCAGACTGGAAGTTTTCATGAGCAGCTCACTATGACAGGCACACCAACTTCAAGCCCATGGAAGAACACATGGGCCGGGTGACAGCAAAGATACATATCTCTTCTTTAAAGTATCAAGTGCTTAAAAAATAATTCAAACCCTTAGAAACATGATTCTTACAAATACTAACCAGTGACAGGTGAATTAAATTCAAGATGCCATAAGCACTAGCAGGCAAAGTCCCTGAGTAATGCTGTGTACATAGACAGGATCAGAAGTTGATAACAAGCTGGCTGTGGAAAAACCAAGCTAAGTCCATTGGTAAGGAAGAACATCCAATGGCATGTATATTATGAATTCTTGATTGAGATAGGCCTCAAGAACAGCTCTACGGAGGAGTAGGAGAGTCAATCTAGATCAAAGGAAGAGAGATCTTAAGCTACTATTCTCTCACAAACAGAAAGGCAGAAAGGGCAATGAGAGATGCACCAAATACAAGTTATGACAAGAGCACAGCAGGGATCCAAAATACTTAGGCGAAAGCTGTTGATAAGGACAAAGACTTGAATAATTGAAACTTTGGGCCTGCAAGGACTCAGCGAATGACATTACTCTCCCATGCATTGTGTCAAACTTGACAATGCTACCTCTATGGCAACCTCTGAAACAAGTGATATGGTGGATAGAAAATATTGACTAAGGATGGGGAAGAGCTTGCAATCCCATTGGTAAACCACTAGGACAAACTCATGAGGAGCCCCATTTTATGAAAAATACTGTTTCAGAGCATCAACACCATCAGCTCAAATTGGCTGTAGGTATATACTGTTAAGACATGATGGACAGAGCGCTGAAACTTTTCAGACACGCACCCCCAGTCACTATTAGATCTGGTCTGAATCCATCATAGGTCTGTATCTCACTTCGCCATCCCAGTTCAGACCCAGCCATATGCAAATCTGTCTTGACCCTGTTCCTCATGGGAACAGTCCAGCCCGAACTGCCAAGCCAGGTCTTCCCTGGACCGGAAACAAGCATCCTGGGACTGGTTTCAGGGTAACGCCCCTCATCAGCCAGGCTAGCTTGAATCTAGTGGCAAAGTGAACAAGGGACCTACATCTGGGCATACCCTGCCAACTTAGGGCAAACCAAGCAAACACAAGGAGATGATGGACGGAGCGCTGAAACTTGAACTTAAACCCTTCTAAAACATTGCTTTCCTGCTACCAGTTCCTTTTCTTCTACTCCTTTGATTTTGTTCCTATTCCAATAATGTCTCTTAGTCTGCCTGTAACCTTGATATAATCTTTCATTCAGATATTACCTTTTATAAATAAATTTGTCAGCTTTCTAGGACATACCATTTCACTCTCTAATACAGCAAGAAAATCTGAGCTTTTTTCCTTTCTTATTCACTACCTTTTCCAGACTTTTTTTATGGTTTAAATCTTTTTACTGATTTGAAAGAGCAAGAATAACACTAGCCACCACCTACATCCACTGGCTGGTGGGGAGCAATAAACGATATTCAACACAAACAAAAGGAGAGGACAGAGAAGAAAGAAGAGATTTGCCTGCGTAGTCTGTGGGGAGAAGGGGCAGTGTCACAGTGAAATCTGCTGTAGCCACCGTAGGGGCTTCTGAACCGTGTTTAGTTATCTATGGATGGAGGCACTTTAGTGAGTCTTAATACCCGGAGGTATCTCGGGCATGTAAGCTCCACAAATTCTGTGGCTAAAAAGTCTATGGTGGTACCCCAGGTTTTATCAAATTTGGGGAGTGTGTGTGTGAGGCCCGCTGTGATCTTTTCCATGGGAAACAGCGTTTACAACGCTGTCATCACATCGCAGTGCTTATACAACGCGATCGTTACAACTACCGCGTTGTAAGTACATGATACCTTTACATCGCAGGTCACGAGTCCCCTACAGCAAGTCATTAGAACGACTTGCTGTAGGGGGCGCTAAGGTATTGGATATGAAATCCAACACCTTCCCTGCTGTTGTGCAAACTGGAGTAGGAATAGTAAATAATACTATTCCTAGGTCCAGCGCGCCCCCTACAGCAACTCGTTCTAATGACTTGCGATGTAAAGGTATCGCGTACTAACAACGCAGTTGTTGTAACAACCGCGTTGTAATAGCATGCGTTGTAACATGCTATATTCCTTTTCCATACCCAACGTCTCCCACAACCTGTGCAGCCAATCCAGTTGGGTCGGAACCTCCTCTGATCCCCATCTGGACAACGACACCTGTTTGGCAGCGCCTAGCGCTAGGGTAATCGCTCTCCCTCAGCAGGATTTAAGAGGATATGTAAGGGCATTGGGGAGTCCTAACAGTGTGTAGCTGGGGAATCTAGGTGTGTCCGTTTGGTATATGGTGTCTATGTTGTGTAGGATCGAGTCCCCGAATGCTTGTATCTTCGGGCAGTGCAAGAGAATATGGGAGAGGGTGCCCTGCATCCCGTACCTGCGCCAACATAGGCCGTCCCCTCCCGGTCTCCACCTTGCAACCCTAGCGGGGGTATAATACCAGTAGTGTGCTAAAAAACATTTCCTTACCCTCCGGTGCTGCAAGAGGAGGCTCTATCTCTATGTATGATATCATGCCCCTCTCTGGGGGAGAATTGGCGCTCGAGTTTGGACTCCCACCGGCGCTGCGCAGGGGACTTACTGCTCTGTCTGGGAGTATTCAGGGAGGCATATATGTCCGACAGCAGGCGCCTCTCTGAGGTCCGAGTTATAAACCACAACTCAAACTTGGTTAGAGGGCAGCTAGCATGGGGATACACCTGTGGCTAGGTCACCCAGTGGCGAAGGGCAAGGTACTGCCAGTTTGCATTTTCGGGGACACCTAAATCTGAGATAAGGCTGGTGAATTCCATCAGCCCCTTTTCGTCAAAAAGGTCACCGATTCTTTTACAATTAGCCTCTTGCCAGCGTACACAGCTGTTTCCTGTTCTTGCCGGGGGGGGGGGAAATCTGGGTTGCCTATAAAAGGGGTCAGCGGCGACATAGAGGTTGAGAGGCCACACGATTCCTGCACTCTATACCACACTCCAAGGGTGGTTCTCCGCACTGGAGACACATAAACTCCGGGTGGTCGGTGCCGCTTTGGGAGCCATGGTACTTTCCAAACATTCCAGACTTGTTTAAATTACAGTTGATCACACTATGTTTATATTCTTCAGTATGCCTTGATTCCACTTTTATCTATTCTCCCTCCCGTTTGTATTTATTCCATCTCCTTAAATCTAGTCATATTACCCTTTATCTATTTCATTTTGGTTGGTTGCCCATTTTGCTGTGTTTGGACCTTGGCCATGTGTATCTCAGTGACTTTCTTCATCTGTCTTCCCTACCAGACACTGAAATTGTGCTGGTCAAGGTTTTAAGGTTCATCATCGTCTTTCTTCCCATTTCAAATCATTGGTCTTGCTGGGCCAAAACATTGGAATTACCTTGCAGCCTCTGGGAACAGTGTTAGAAAGGCTTGAAAAACCATCTACTGGACTTGGCCTGCCTCCTGATATAGTTATTGTGTGTATTTATTTACTTTGCTCAGTTCTCATGAATTTTCCATTTTTCATGTAATTTCTATAGTGATTAACAGCGTATTTCAAACAGTGATATTTAAATTTAAATAAATAACTGAATATTGTCCACCAGGTCAGTGGAGTACATCTATGGACAGTATAACCCGCCAAACTCTAAACAAGACCCTAAGGCTTTGATTAAAAAAAAGTTGCCACTTTGTGAAGTCAACTGCAATTGTGCAAAAGGTTTTGCACAATTGCACGAACTTTAATTATGGTGCACTAAAAAGAAAGACATATTTTTTCAACCTATACCTAAAAAATCACCATTTAACCATGCGCCACTGGTGACCGACCATAAAGGGTTAGGTGTCAGTCTAATATCTCCATAGGCTAACCGTGACTTCCCATTGTTTCCTGTGAAGCAGGTTTTGTTTTTCCAATAACACTTTATCCCGACATCTAATTTTCCCCGTCTGTGCCATTTACTGTGTGCAAAAATTTGATTTTAAATAACATGATTTGCAAACAGTAATGTTTTTGACGCTGGGCATTTTTCTCAGGGGAAAGCCTTGTTACATATGCTAAGATAACAAAGTTGAACCCGGTGTTCCATATACAAAACCAGTTCACCTAATAGGACATACATTGTTTTAGCTTTGCAGGAACTCAGCCACTACCCACACCAATCATAGAAAAACGAAGAATTGATTTAAAATCTGCAGGGTGTCAAATGTACCTCTATCATTAATTTACCAGGAGTATAACTTGTGGCCAACATAATAAGTAAAGATATCTTCAACAAATGCATTATCTTTCTATAACAGTGGTGTGTATAATGACCGGATTCGTTTCATTTGACAGGTAGGGTTCTCAACAGAATCCTAGTGTTTTCCTGGACTGCCTGTCCTTAACACTTGCATTCTAACGGAGTTGATGGCAATGAAACTAAAAAATTATATTTTTTGTCAGACGTCTCTCCTTCCTTCACATCACCTCTTCTGTCGCATGCCTCTCTATTTATCTCTCTCTCAACCTAATTCTACATCCTTATTACCTGCCCTGCCACTCGAACTCAAGTCACTTTACCTCACCAGTCTACCTCACCATTCTCTCACTATACTGCTCTCTACCATACCTGCCTCTACCGTTCTCTCATGACCTTGCCTCTCTCTACCATATTCTGTGCCCTCCCTCTATAAGTGCCCCTCTCTCCACCTGCACTTTCTCTCTACCACACTCCTCTTTCCACACCTCACTACTCTGTTTCTATCTCACCTCCCTGTATCTCTCGTCTGTCTCCTCCACCTCTCAATCAACCTCATTTATCTTTACTTCACCTCTCTAGTTATCACTCCCCATCTTTCTAGAATGTGCATTTCTCTACCTCTCTCTGTCTTCTCTCGAACATCACCACACTCTACTTCATCTCTATTGTTGTCTGTTCGATCTCTTCCTCACATTTTTCTCACTACCTCACCCAGTGCTTAATCTGTAAAAGAATAAGTGCCGGGACCAAAGCTTTAGTCAGAAGACTGCGGTTGACATCACTGATTGTCAGCATGTTGAATAACAAGGCTCCTCAGTCTTGATTGCACCTCATGCCCCTTTAATCCACCACCAGACAGACACTGCCTGTCCGTCCAGTTCCTGCTTTCTCCCTTTGTCAAGTTCTTTTTTTCTTTCTATGTCTACCTATTTCATCCTTGTGTGTTTTTCTCTCTCTTGCTCAAAGTCTGATGAGGAAAAAAAAGCGCTGGTCCCAAAAATAGTTAGAGTGCCAGTGGACCCCACCGGCAACCACCTGCTCACATTAAGCACTGACCTCTTCTCTTTTTATGCTACCTTTTTCCCTAACTCTCAATTTACCTCACTATTAATTTGCTAACTCACCGCTCTACTGCCCCTCTGCTGTCTCTGCATCATCTTTTACTACCTTACTTCCTTCTTGATGCTTCTACTTTTATATACCTCTACCTCTTTTTCTCTGTCTTAAACCCCCCCTCTCTCTCTGGCACCTGTCTGCACCTCCCATGGTGGCAGTCCCTGGACCGTCAGACTGGCAGTCCACCTACTGTATTACAACTACGGTGGTGGGACCGCCACAAGACCGCTGCAAGCGCCGGGGATCCTGGTGGCGCAGCGGTGTGAGGCTGTAATATGCTGGCGGTGAAAAGGGTGGGGGTGAGGAAACTGTTGCCTCTGTGAATAGGGGTGCAAGCAGGGGGCACATGGTGTCCCCTCCTGTCTGTATACACCCCCTGCTCCTACATGGAATGAAATGCACAACATTGTGCATTTCGGTATGTGCAGGAACAGGCTGCGGCGCTTCCACAGCATTGCCTTTATAAGGCTCTCCTGTGAGTCTTAGAAAGGCACCGCCATGGGACTGCCACCGCAGAACCTCCTGACCTGTATTCCAGTCGGAATACGGCAGGCGGGATGACTGCAGTTTTGGCAGTGTTGCAGCTGGGCGCTGGCATGGCAGCCCGCTGCAACACCTCCAAACTCGTACTAAGGCCCTCTGTCTCTACTGCTCTCTCTTCCTCACAAATCTCTCACCCAGTTTCCCACTTTAACTCTGTGTCAACCTCACCTCTTTCTCTCCTTCACAAATCTCTTCATTTCACAGCTTTTCACCCCACATTTCATGGTTCACTGATAGAATATCGACCCCCAAAATATCCCCATATACAAATATCGATGTCAAAAATATCGACATCCTATATTTATAATGGTAAGTACAAAAATATCGAAAAAAAATATTGATGCAAAAAATATAGTTGTACAAAAAATCGAATTTAATATATGTATAAAAATAATATTAAATATATTAAATAATAAAAGTAACTTAAAAAAATAAAGTAGATTTAATATACATTTTAACAAATATAACAAATATATTTAATTAAAAAAATGTAAACATACATATACAAAATGTAATATATATATAAAAATATATATATTTACTTTAAAACAATTAATAAACTATTAATTTTAATTTATTTTATAATTGTATATATGAAAATTTACAAATAAATATATATATATATATACATACACCAATAACATAAAATCTAAGAAAAAAAACATTATATTATACATTAAACTATTTAAAAGTCTTTAAACTTCAATTTTCCACTTCAGTGAGTGCAACAGTAGGTAAAGTGTTGGATAGCGGAGGGGTAAAAACTACTATTCCCACTCCAGTGAGTTCAACAGTAGGGAAAGTGTTGGATAGCGGAAGAATAAAAATGACTATTCCCACTCCAGGTAGTGCAACAGTAGGGAAAGTGTTGGATAGCGGAGGGTTAAAAATTACTATTTCCACTCCAGTGAGTGCAACACTAGGGAAAGTGTTGGCTAGCAGAGGGGTAGAAAATACTATTCCCACTCCAGTTAGTGCAACACTAGGGAAAGTGTTGGATAGCGGAGGGGTAAAAATACTATTCCCACTTCAGTTAGTGCAACAATAGCGAAAGTGTTGGATAGCGGAGGGGTAAAAATTAATATTCCAACTCCAGTCAGTTCAAAATTAAAAACAAATAAAATATCACCAACACAAAATATTTTTTTTTAAATGAAAAATATATAGAAATATTCAAAAATCTAAAAAATAGAAACATATTATAATGTTAAATAGATATGACAAATACCTAGAAATATTATATCAAATAAATTTAAAAATAATTTACAAATAAGTATTATTAATTAGAAATTATTTATAAACAAAAACATTAATTATTACATAAATTTAAGCTTTTTTATTTCCTACCCTATAACACTGCACAATTTACAACACACATCTAAATTTAAAAAAAATGTACCTCCATAATTAACAACTATCAATTAAAGAAATATTGTTAATTAAAAAACAAATTAAAACAGATAAAAATTAATTTACTCCCCAAACGTTACCCCTATAAAATCAAAATACACACAAAAAAAATAATTACCCTAATTAATTATCAATTGATGAATTAACATTAATCAACTAATTATTAATTAATTAAACATAAATTACTTTCCACCCTCCACCCCTATAAACCCCACAACCCACAACAAAAAATCATTACACAATTTCCATAATTAATTTTAAAATAATAAATTAATGTCAATTAACAACTACTTAATAATTAATTAAAAATAAATTACTTCCGACCCTTAACCACTATAAACCCCACAACTCACATCTAAAATTAATTACACAACTGCCATATTTAAATGTCATTAATTAATTAGCATTAATTAACAAAAAATTATTAATCAATTAAATATAAATGACTTCCCACCCTTCACCCCTATAAACCCCACAACCCGCTTCTAAAAAACGACACAATTAACATAATTAATTACCAATTAATTTATTAATAATAATTAACAACCAATTAATAATTACTTAATAATTTACTTCCTACAATTAGCACTATAAAATCTAAATTAAATAAATATTAATAAATTTAAATAAATAATTAATTTATGATAATTAAATTACTTCCCACCCTTTACCCCTATGAACCCCACACCCCGCTTCTAAAAAAATAACAATATTACCATAATTAATTACCAATTAATTAATTAATATTAATTAAGAACCAATTAATAATTAATTACTTCCCACAATTAACACTATAAAATCTAAATTAAATAAATATTACTAAATAAAAAATAATCATTAATTTATTATAATTAAATTACTTCCCATCCTATTCCCCTATAAACCCACAACCCGCTACGGAACTAAAAAACGCAAAATTTAATTAAAATAAAATTGATAACTACTAAAAATGTAACATATATTAAAAAACAAAAACAATACTTATACAAAAAACATAGGGGGTCATTACGATGGCGGTCCCGACCGCCATGGTAGCGGAAACTCACTGCCCGCCGCTACCGCGGGAAAACCGACGGCCTGATTAGGATCCACGGCGGTAAAAATCCAACTGCGGCGGAAAGGAGACCCGAGAAACCGCCCGTCGCGTGCGGAGAAGGCCGAAACCTGTCCGCGGCATTCGGATTCGCGGCGGAAACAGCCCAAAAAACCGCAGCCACAGCGGAGATACCACCATGGAAATTATGATATCCCCGTCATGACCGCGGTGCAGAGCGCTGTTTCCGACCGCCACGGTAGACAATAGTGAGGAATGAGAGAGCCCACGGAAGCGCCGTAGCATAGCCACCGCTGCGTACGCTCCGTGAAAAAAATGGCGGTCGAAAAAAATACACACAACATGCCCACAAAGTGCACCAAGCAAACAAGTCATGCACCCAAAAACAACTAACACATCCCAAAGACACACCCCCATGGTAAACTCAAACTACAAATCCCAGGACTACACACACACCACACCTGCAACCAGTACCCCATCCTGACACACCCACATAGCCCAGTATAAATCCAGCCCCCTACCAGACCACAATCCTTTGCAAAACTCCAGAACTGAAGGGACATACACCACAGCTGACAGGAGAGGCAAATCTGCACAACACACACACACATCACCACCACCACTTCTACACCTGCGCCTCTAACCCCTTTGCACATCACACACCATACACATCACCACCACTTCAACACTTGCACCTCAAACACCTTGGCACATCACACACCATGTCACCACAGAAAATGCCCAAATTCACTGAGAGTGAGTTGAGGGTACTGGTAGATGAGATAATCAGGGTAGAACCCCAATTGTTTGGTAACCTGGTCCAACAGACACCAGTAGCCACAAGAGCAGCTAATGTGGAGAAGGATAGTAGATAAGGTAAATGCAGTAGGGACCGTGCCACGCAATAGAAATGAAATTGTGAAGCGCTGGCACGATCTGAAGGCAGTGGTCAAGAAGAAGATAGCCAAGAACCATGAGCTGGCCCACAGGACAGGCAGTGGCCCTCCCGTTCCACTCAAAACATTCACCGAATGGGAGGAGATGGTGCTTGGCATACTGCATCCAGAGAGTCTCACAGGAATACCCGGGGGAGTGGAGGCTGGTAAGTACAAACAAATGCCTAACATCACACTGATATGTACTGTCTTGCACCACTACTAAGCTATACCTCCTAGGTACAAATGCAGTCATGTGCACCACACTCTCACCAACACATCTCTCACACATTAATCCAACAGTCCCTCAGGTTTACCTCAAAGGTAGCTACAAACATCACCATGGGCACATGTGTACATGCTGCCAGCACTACAACTTCCACCAGGCCCCCTTGTCCAACAGCTGTGCAAGATGGAGCCCTGACCCCCCATGTGGCAGCCATTGCATTGCTCACCTTAACCTAACAGGTAGGTAGCCATCCTCACAGGGAGGTGTGTGGGTGGTTTGGAAGTCTGCACTACAACTCCCACCAGGCCCCCTTGTCCTACAGCTGTGCAAGATGGAGCCCTGACCCCCCCCCATGTGGCAGCCATTGCATTGCTCACCTTAACCTAACAGGTAGGTAGCCATCCTCACAGGGAGGTGTGTGCGTGGTTTGGAAGTATGCACTACAACTCCCACCAGGCCCCCTTGTCCTACAGCTGCGCAAGTTGGAGCACTCCCCACAACCATGTGGCAGATATTGAATGTGACTCATCAAACTTACTGGTAGGTAACCATTTCAACTGGGAGTGGTGTGTGTAATTGGTGACACTGCAGTACAACCCACAACAGGCCCACTTCTTCAACAATTCAGCATGATGGAGCACTTGTCCCACTCATAGGCATGTTTGTTCCCCTGCACATCACACCATACCACTTTGTCCACAGTCACCTACACAAATCATGCTAAACAGTCGTATTGTACTCAGCATGCACAAGTCTCAGTGCAAAAATTACCCACATTGTGTCTACTGTGCCAGGCATCACACACTGCAACACTAACACCGATCATGCTTCCCTGCAGCAGTGTCTGGCAGGTTGGTTGTCAATGTGCTAATCACCCATGTCATACCACAGTGTTGCAATGTAAACAGTGGAAGTGCAGATTACCAAAAAACTCCACTGGACCTGGGACTCACACTGCTAAACTATGCACATCCCAACTGTCTTGCAACAGACCCAGCAGCCACAGTGCTGCACTGAATTGCATAACAAGAGTACTTTGTCTGACTAAAATGCATAAATGTGTCTGCTTGGGACCAGCAATGTGTGTATGCATTGACAATGGTCACATCTCACACTGTCTATCTGAACAGTGCTGGTATAGTCTGGCCCCAAAAGCACACATTGTCTACACATGGCTGACTGTATCTTACACACACACCACTGTTGATAACAACATGTAAGTGTATGGATGCCCTGGAACAACTGCATCACCAGTACTTTGCTCATGTTCACAGGTCCACAAATACCATGAAACCATGATAGTGTGGAAATGTTTGCTGGGTGAGATGTTCAACCTGCTGTATGTCACCACAGTGATAGGAGCCTATACCCCATGCCCTATTGTGCCTTCAAATGTTGGGGGAGTGGACCCCATAACCAGATACTTGGGATAACAGTGATGGGGGGCTATACCCCATGCCCTAATGTGGCTGCAAATGTTGGGGGAGTGAACCCCACACCCAGATACTTGGGACAACAGTGATGGGGGGCTGCACCCCATGCCCTAATGTGATGTGAAAAGTTTGGGTACTGAAACCCACACCACCTTCTGCTCACCACAGGCACGTTCCTCCCAAGAATGACTCTTAGGTCACATAGCCATGTCATTGCTCACCTTCACCTCAACCGGTAGGTAGCCATCTTCACACGGAGACGGTGTTGTGGGGTTGGCAAATTGTCCCACAAATCCCACCATGCATGCTGTCCCACCCCTGAGTAGGATGGGCCACTCCACCCCCAATCAGAATCATGTGGCAGGCATTGTATGCAACCCACTCAACTAACAGGTAGCTAACCGCATCTCACAGGTCGGGGTGTGTGGGGGTGGGAAGCTTGCACAACAACTCACACAAGCCCACATGAGCTCCAGCCCCCAAGACTGATTACACCCTCGCACTAAGATGCATGTGTCAGTCATTGCACTGTCCACTTCTAAATCACTGGTAGGTAGACATATCATGCTGACTTGTCCCACCCAGGACCAAGATGGAAGCCTTCCTCACACACACACAGAGAGGTCTCACAAATACAAGCAAAAAACAGCAAACAGAACATATCACCAGCCACTACATGTAGCCAGATATGCTTCACGGCAAGCATGGTGGCATAGGACACCAGGCCTCACATTGCACAACTGCACACCCAGATAGCATTGGCCACTATAGTGTGCACACACCTAAGCAAATAAAACCATGACAGCAACCAAAGTGTGACATTCAGATCCACATGTAGATGTAACTCAGTGCACAACCCTGCACACCACTGCATGCCATCTGAAAATGGCAGGGGTCCAGACCAGCAAGGACCAAATGAAAGCAAAGAAAGCATGGCTGGAAGTACAAATACAGATATGTACACCACATGCCAAAGGTATGGATGCAACTACAATGTTCACCCAATGTGCAGAGTAAACGCCTGCAAGGGCACAACAAGTGACATACATGCGTAACTGGATCACATATGATTTAACACTCACTAGATGCCAACATGAACCTGTCAATGTAAAATATGTAAATTGTGCATGTCATGTCTTGCCAACTCCCAATATGGACAAGTAATGCATGTACCTCAACAGCTTGTAATGCATCACTGGATGTCGGTAACTGCAAATTAGATCAGTGAACAACTGCTGGATGTACAAACAGTTGATGTAACAGTGCGAACAGAAACTTTGCTGGTTGCAACACAATGACCATTTCTCATCTGACCCACAGGTGACCAAGAACTCACTGCAGAGGACGATACCACCAACCTGCAGAGCCAGTCCCCCACCCCGGAACAGAGACTACAGGATGAAGACTCCCTGGATTCCCTGGATGAGGAGCCCCAAGCCAGCCCATCTGGTGTGGCAGGCCGCAACCAGTCCCAGGCAACCATTGTCCCCACAACCACATCTGCTGCAACCCATGACCTTCCCCAGACAGCTGTTGTCACGGCCTGTGTGTCAACCACTACCACCACCACCACCCCCACCCCCACCACAGCTGCCCGCAACACCCTCCCTGCCCCAGGTGATGAGCACCCCACGACATCTACTGAGGGGACCAGGGAGAGGATACAGCGGAGCAATGTGGGGAGCCAACAGGCCCGTGGCAGCAGTGTAGGTGGGAGGGGCAGGGTCATGCAGAGGGGAACTGAGCCTGGGACGGAAGCCCTGTCCCACATCAACAGAGTCCTTGGGGCATACGAACAGGCCCAGGGACGAATGGGCCAGTCTGAGGAAGATTCTCGGGAGCTCCTCCTGCTGATGAGGTCCATGGACACCCGCATGGGACAAAATGTGGACCTCTTGGGGCAGCTAGTGGCGGTTCGGAGGGACAGGCCAGCGCAACATTCAACACCTCCGCCTCCCCCTGATGGGCAGCAGGATGACAGTTCATCATCCTCCCCTGCGTCCACAGAGTAGGGTGAGTCCTCAGACACCACTGCCCTCAGCACAGGCCCCTCCAGTCAAGCGCAAAAGGGGCCATCCAAGGAAAGGCCAGGAGGCATCACGTGCCAAAGCACCTGCCAAAGGCAAGTCCCGGAGCCAGCCATGATGGCAGACCACTGCTCCACTGCATTTACCTTTTGGACTATCCTTCCCCACACTGCCATGTGAATGGCATCTGTCTGTTGGACTGGGCCTCCACATCACTGTGGTGACTACTCAATTATCTCACCTACCATGACCGTCAACTCATTTCTTCAAAAGTCCCCCCTGAACATTTTCTCAACCCTCAAATGTCACAATTGTAAATAAATACACCTTACACACATGTTGTGTCTGCTCCGTCTTTAATACAGGATGTGCAACCTTCACCGTGATGTAAATGTCCCAGGGAAAAGGAATGTAGGTAGGCAAGGAGAGGCTGAAGGGACCTAGGAAAAACATTAGAACAAGAGTCACTTGTTTTGGTGTGGCATCACACACATCATACAACACTTGTCAACAAGGTACTCCAATCTTCACACATTACACAGAGCAACAGTCGCCATAGAGACATCCTGTATCTGTGTCAAACTACCCTATCCCACAAACATTGCCAACCAGCAATGAGTGAACACTAAGGCTGCAGTCACCAAGCTCACATACACCCTCACAGCAACTGCAACACCATCAGACCATGTGTCCCTCCTACATCGTCACTCACCTTCAAGTGAAGTAGCGGTTGATGAGCTGTTGACGCATGTCGACACCTTCCTCCTCTCCACTGTCCTCGTCACTGGACCCGGGTTGGTTTGCAGGCGGGGGCCTTGGCTGCTCATCATCATCCAGGATCAGGGGTATTGCCTTGCGAATGGCCAGGTTGTGGAGCATGCAGCATGCCACGACTATCTGACACACCTTCCTTGGCAAGTACATCAGGGCACCTCCGGTACGGTCCAGGCAGTGAAATCGTGACTTTAGGAGACCAAATGTACACTCTATTACACGCCGTGACCTCCCATGGGCATCATTATATCACACATCAGCTGCTG
Organism: Calotriton arnoldi; assembly: GCA_963921515.1. Classification (NCBI taxonomy): domain Eukaryota; kingdom Metazoa; phylum Chordata; class Amphibia; order Caudata; family Salamandridae; genus Calotriton; species Calotriton arnoldi. The sequence continues at coordinate 325,226 of CAWUFW010000868.1, read as the reverse complement.
TCACAGGATTCCGCAGTGGGCTCAGCAACCACGGACGGTTAGGATATGCAGAGTCACCTGGGTGTGAGAAACACAGATTAACCGTGATGTTCCACAATGCCACAGGACAGCATGTCACACACACACCACGCTACTCCACTATGCATACTCACCCACAAGCCATGCACGCTCAGGAAGCAGATTGGCCATCAGCTGCAGGACGATGCTGATGCGCATGATGTGCGAGTCATGGGCTGACCCGGGATACTTGGCACACACGTGGGAGATGATCATGTCCGCCTGGCACACCACTTGAACATTTACCGAGTGGTAATGCTTCCGATTTCTGGAAACTTGCTCACGTGCCTGTGGTGGCACAAGCCCAACATGTGTGCAATCAATGGCACCAACGACATGGGGGATGTGTCCAAGGGCATAAAAATCTCCCTTCACAGCCACCAACTCTGGCACCCTGGGAAATGAATGTATCTGTCCTTGTAGTTCATCATAGCTGACAGTACATCCCTCAGCACCATGCTGAACATCGGTTGTGACATCCCACCTGCACTTGCTACCGTGTGCTGGAATAAGCCTGTCGCAAAGAAATGCAGGCACGCCATCACCTTTGAAGTCGCGGTGAAAGCTGTTGGATATGTGCGACGTGGCTGCAGGTGGGGCTCCAACATGGCACATAGGTTTTGTAGGGAAACTCTATCCTGCCTGAATTTGCGGATGATCTCTTCATTCTCCATGTCAGCCAGCACTGTGAATGGACGATGGATATTGGGCCTCCTCCTAGGTCAGATGAAAGTGCACATATGTCAATGAAACACACCATGAGATGTACAGGACATTTCACATTTCTACAGACACATTGCCAAATGTTACAGACTGCACCATCAACCAACAGAGCACTGCACAAGTCGGTACACATCAGGCACACTACTCGTACACTTGTCCCCTTACCCGCAGCAATGATCTGTGCACACCTCCTGCTCATTGGCATGCACAGTGGGATATGGAACCACATGTGTGCGCACACCTGTGAGTATTACCCCCAGCATATGTGTCAAACCACAATACTACCCTAGCACACCGTGCTGCTGTCCATGATACACCTCCCAACACAGGTTGCACATGGCACACATCAAGTACACGCTGACCACAGGCTGAGCGTGGTGAACACATGTGTGCATGTGCAGTAGACAATGTGACAGTCAATGATGCCCCTAGTTCACACAATGAGACAGCATTGTGCGTGACATTGCACCTACACACATTGACCATTATCTACATATGCTATGCAACACAAAAACTGTACAGTCTACATGCCCTTACACATCACATGTGACATATGCGTGTGTATGTGTCAATGCAATTTATCACATACACATATATGGCATGTGTAGGTGACATGGAGTTAAATGTCCCATTCGTAATGTTGGAGACACTGGGCACTGTTCATGTTGGGCTATGGATAGAGTTGGATGACTCCATATGTGCAGCAAACCTGCTCCACGAGTACACTGACGGTCACTACAGGCACTGTATGGCACCAATATGGCGGTGCCTACCGCCTGGCCCCTGCGGACTGTCACCGCCAATACCCCAGACACGATCGCAGTAGTCTCAGCCATACCTACATGTGTAAATGGCGGTTGGCATGCACCGCTACCCAGCTCACGGTCACTACAGGCACTGTATGGCACCCATATGGCAGTGCCTACCACCTGGCCCCTGCGGACTGTCACCGCCAATACCCCAGACACGATCGCAGTAGTCTCAGCCATACCTACATGTGTAAATGGCGGTTGGCATGCACCGCTACCCAGCTCACGGTCACTACAGGCACTGTATGGCACCCATATGGCGGTGCCTACCGCCTGGCTCCTGTGGACTGTCACCGCCAATACCCCAGACACGATCGCGGTAGTCTCAGCCATACCTACATGTGTAAATGGCGGTTGGCATGCACCGCTACCCAGCTCACGGTCACTACAGGCACTGTATGGCACCCATCTGGCGGTGCCTACCGCCTGGCCCCTGCGGACTGTCACCGCCATGGACCATGCCCTGGCAGCCAATGGGAAGCACCCTCGCGGTAGCCTGATGCAATTTTGAAAATAGCGGTAGGCGTGTTCCGCAACCGCGGAGCCGGTCATTGGAAGCATTCAAAAGATGCCCCACCGCGGTGGCGCGCTGGCCCCTGCGGTGTGTCACCGCCATGGTCCATGCCCTTGCAGCCAATGGGACGCACAGTAGCGGTTGCTTCATGTGGATTTGAAAATCGCGGTAGGCGTGCACCGCCACCGCGGAGGCGGCCATTGGATGATTTTAAAAATAGCATACCTGGTACACCAATTGCAGCGGCGTGGGACCACTGACACAGCCCCAGGGGCCTATATATGTGTGGGAGGGTGCCCCACATTTCCACTGCTACCAGGGACTGCTGCCTGACACCCCTCACCTGCTGCTGCTGCCTCCAGGGACTGCTGCCTGCCACCCTCCACCTGCTGCTGCTGCCTCCAGGGACTGCTGCCTGCCACCCTCCACCTGCTGCTGCTGTCCCAGGGACTGCTGCCTGCCACCCTCCACCTGCTGCTGCTGCCTCCAGGTACTGCTGCCTGCCACCCTCCACCTGCTGCTGCTGCCTCCAGGAACTGCTGCCTGCCACCTGTCCACGGTGATGTCGAGGACACAGAAGATCCGGGCCAGTCCCTTCACCAGCGAGGAGCTGGAGGTCCTGGTGGACGGGGTGCTTGCACAGTACCCAAGGCTCTATGGTGCCCCTAATGTCGTGGTAAGTCTCCAACAGTTTGAGTGAGAGTGCAGGGGGGGCACACGTGAGGTGGAGGTGCTGCAGTATGTGTCAGTGAGTGTGGGGCTCTGACATGCACTGCCTAGCATGTTTTCTCCAGGGGGAAGGGCTGTGTAGCCTCTTTCACACGTTTCCCTGCATGCCCATCCAGATTTGAGGGACATGTATTGTCCTGTCAGCCATACAGTGAAGCAGCAAATTGGTAATGCAGGAGTCAGGCCAGTGATTGCTTGTGTGAATGGCTGTGTGGGTCCCAAATGTCCCTCTCAGTGTCAGCCCACCTGGCCTGCACAGTCGCCGCCCAATCCCACAAGTACACATCACTGCATGTACAGTGTGTTCCATGTGTCTTTTGTTCACACATCTTCATCAAAGAGCCATCTCAGCCCTGTGGATTGCACACGACAAGCCTTGTGACAAGGGTGTGTGTATGAGAGTTGATGTCACTGTATGTGAGCTCCATGACACAGTGAGCCATTCACAGGGCTAGGACATTGGGGGCTGCGCAGTGTTGGACACAGTGAGTCCACCAACAACCATGTGTTGCTATCTAATCTATGTGTTGCTCTAGCTAACAGCGGACAGTAGATGTGAGCAGACTACACATTGCTTGATGTGCTGGCATCCTGCATGTGAATGGGATGTAGAGGTACTGTGTCCACCCTCCCACCTTCATGGATTCACGTGTGGTTCTCCAATGCCGTTGTACCATGTGACATGCATTCTTGGCTCTGTTACACATATCTGTTGATTTGGGATGAGTGAGTATCGTGCCACTGTATTGAGAGATTTTGGTAGTATACACTGTGTCACTGATGTATTACCCCTCTTGTCTCCCATGCCTGCAGCTGAAAGTCCACCAGTGTAAAGCCGTGTGGAGGGCCATTGCCTCCAAGGTGCGTGATCTGGGTGTGTCAAACCGACAGCGCAGCCACTGTCATAAAAGGTGGGACGACATCTGCCGGCTGAGCAAGAATGTGGCCGAGATGACACTGGGGCTGCTCCCTCGGAGCAACAGGTTGGCCCGACGCAGCATGACACCACTAATGGCCCGCATCTTGGCCGTAACACAGCCTGAGTTGGATGCACAATTGAAGGAGCATCAGCAGCAAGCTAGAGGTGAGTATTTGTTGACGGGTGGCTTTGGCAGGGAGTGGCTGCATGTGTCCACAGATTGGACAAACTCTGAGCTATGTGAAGTTGGTAGTGTGATGCAGTGGATTGTACGTGGCGTCTGTGCTGGGTGCATCTGACATGCATTTGTCCCACCTGTACTCACTGATGTGATCTGCGCAATGTGCATTGCCATTGCATTCAAAGCTGTGGCATTCAGGTACCTTGTGCAGTGGGGTACTGTGTGAATTCATATTGATGTTGACGGCAGTGTGCCTAATCTGAGTGTGTTTCAATCAATGCGTGCAATGCCTGACAGCAGATTTCAGCTGCTACAACTTCTGAGGACAATGTGCTACAGTACTTGTGCCCGTGCAAGCAACATGGTAGCTGGCATGCGCTAATGGCCATTGTGGGCTATTATGTTGTGGTCTGTGTGTGTGTGCTCCCCTACTGCTCCATCCATGTACGTAATTGACACCATGTTGTGGTGTTCATCCTTGCCATCCTCGGCACCCTGTGTGGTCAGAGCTTTTTGTGTCTGTGTCTGAAGTGGGCCACAGGCAGGATGGTGTGCTGTGTGAGTCACCGGGATCACTTATGGCTGGATTTGTTCTTTACATGCACTGTTGGGTTCATAATTGAGGTGGCAATGTATATTTAGTCAGGGTGATGTGCAACGTGGATAACACATCTTCTTGAATGGTGATTTTATTGCACATGTTACTTCAGTTGGTGCCACTCCACTAACACTACATCTCTCTCCCATGTAGCATCTCCCGTGTGCGTTGAGGGATAGGGGATGGACACCAGCGGTGAGGCATCCAGTGCAACAGCCGCACCGGAGCAGAGTGACACAGATGTGACCAGCGCCGAGGAGGGGGACAGGAGTCTGCTGGAGGAATCACAACCCGAGACGCACAGCTCTACGTCATCTGACGCCAGCGGTGACGCATCCATGTTGGGGGCCACAGGGAACAGGGACTCTGCCTCCTCTTCTGCCACACAGCGTCCAGTGCCCAGCCTCCCATCTACTTCCACTGGTGCTGCCCGTGTTCGCACAAGTCGAAAGGGAAGAGTGTCCTTCACCCCAGGCACTGCTGCACCGGCCCATGTCAGCCCTGCAGCCGTCAGTGCTGAGTCAGTAGAGCTATTGCGCCAGCTGTGTGTGGGGCAGACAGCTCTCCTCAATGCCTTCCTAGACCACGATAAAAAGTTGGACCAGGTGATAGCTTTCATGGAGGGCATACATTCGGATGTGGGTGGGCTACACCGGACTGTGCAGTCATTGTCCTCCACAGTGACGGCAGCCCTGAAACAGGCACATTCTCAGGGAGCAGCTCCTGTCCCTTTGTCCACCCCCCTGTCAGTGTGCACCTCTGACGAAAGTGACAATGCTCAACAGACCCCAAAGTCCAGATACAGCACACGCAGCACACAGCAGCAGCAACAGCCCAAACGGTCCAGGCCGCAGACACCATCCCCACAGAAAACTAAGACCACCCCAGAGCACAGAGATAAAAGCCTGTCAGGCGACACCAAGGGCCAGAGGGGCAAGAAACAGGCCTCAGAGTCATCCCCCGCCAAGGACTCTCCTGTCCCAAGGACCGCTCGCAAAGCAAAGAAGACAGTTTCCCTGCCCACTGATGAGGTGTTACCTGCAAGGCTTACACTGAATGAGGGCCCTATGGCTGATCCACCCACAACCTCCACTCCCATCCCGAGCCCTGTGAAGCAGGCACAAGGGGGCACTGTAGGGGCTAAACATGGTTGGCAGGGTTTGGAAGGGCGGAGGCAAGCCCCAGGGAAGCGCACAGCTGGATCCAGCATGTCCCCAGAGGGGGCCCAGAGTCAGCACCAGGAGCAGGTTTGGTGGTGGGGTTACCTGTTGTGTCCACACCAGTTCACATTAGTCCCCAGACAAGGAAGCCTTTCAGGATCCCCAAGAAGTGGAAAGGCACCCCTCCACAATCTCCTGCACACACTGTGTCTCACCACAGCATCAGTCCACCTCCCCGTGCCACCACCCACCTGGTCCAAGCAGCCCTCCAGCTTCCCAAGCCAGAGATGTCTCTTCCACAGATGTTCCTCACACTCCCCGGGGCAGTCCTCCTACTGACCGCGACACACAGTCACCTCCAAGTCTGACAGACAGCCACATCTGAGTGGTAGTCACCCTCACACACCTGTCTGTCCACAGCGGTGTCTGTGATGCCCATTGTTATCCCCATGACTCTGTTGCTGAGCATGGCATGGTATAGTCGCACACATTCCCTGTGCAGCTTCTGATGTAACTACTCTGCACATTGTACTTGCCTTGTGGTTCACTGCTGTTTGCCCCCTGCCTGTGCAGTTTCTCATGGACTTCATCTGCACATTGGACTGGCCACTGGCCTTGTTGCTCACTGCTGTTTGCCCCCTGCCTGTGCAGCTTCTGATGTAACTACTCTGCACATTGTACTTGCTTTGTGGTTCACTGCTGTTTGCCCCCTGCCTGTGCAGCTTCTCATGGACTTCATCTGCACATTGGACTGGCCACTGGCCTTGTTGCTCTCTGCTGTTTGCCCCCTGCCTGTGCAGCTTCTGATGTAACTACTCTGCACATTGTACTTGCCTTGTGGTTCACTGCTGTTTGCCCCCTGCCTGTGCAGCTTCTCATGGACTTCATCTGCACATTGGACTGGCCACTGGCCTTGTTGCTCACTGCTGTTTGCCCCCTGCCTGTGTAGCTTCTGATGTAACTACTCTGCACATTGTACTTGCCTTGTGGTTCACTGCTGTTTACCCCCTGCCTGTGCAGCTTCTCATGGACTTCATCTGCACATTGGACGGGCCACTGGCCTTGTTGCTCACTGCTGTTTGCCCCCTGCCTGTGCAGCTTCTCATGGACTACATCTGCACATTGTACTTGCCTTGTTGATCACTGTGTAGGAGAGTAGGATCTGCTTCACATGGGTACCCCCACTTTTTGCTGATGCTTCACTGTTTTTCGACTTTAGTCTGGCTGGGGCCCTGCTAATCAGAACCCCAGCCTAGCTGCTTCCTCTCTAAAATGGTTTCCATGTGCCTTAGGCACATCTCTGATTGGAATCTGGAGTGCCCTTATAAGTCCCTAGTATATGGTATACTATGTACCCAGGGCATAGGTACCTCAGAGGCCTACCAGGGGCTGCAGCATGTATTGTGCCACCCCTGGAAGGCCATCCAAAATGATACCACAGGTCTGCTACTGCAGCCTGGGTAAGGTGGTGCATGCACCCCTTACTGTGATATAGGCTACCTATATCACTACAATTGCACACACATATAAACCTATAAGTCCCTCCTATGGCAGGCCTTAACAATACTGAAGGCAGAGTGCTTGGTTTTTATGTGAGAGGGTGCCCCTGCATGAGCAGGGCCCCTCTGCAGTGTTCGGAGTCAATCCTCTGATGCTGTTTGTGGTGCAGCCTGACCATATACTCTTAAGTACATTATATCCTCGCGGTAAATGCTAACTTTGGGATGGCTGCACAGAAACATGTCGTGTTTGCTGTCAAACATCTTGGAATACTACCCCCCGCCAATTCTGGTGGCGAGGGTAGCATTCCACCCTTCTAGAGGGAGAGACATGTACACACCGGGCTACCCGGTAACTTTTTCCAGAGCCCTGGCATCACAAAATGGATGCCGCTGCCACAGACACGGGTCTGGCCTCCTGCTGCTGACTGAAACTCTGGCAGCGGAGGCCTGGACAATAGGTTTCCTGTCCCAAGGAGGTGTAACCACCTCCCCAGACAGGGTAATGTGTATTGGGGCTGGGCGGGAGCACCCTCTGGTGCTTGGAAGTCCTGCACTGGGGGCACATTTGGTGTCCCTGTGCATATGCCAGTTCAAACCGGTTGCAGGGGCTACCTGCCCCTGCTCTGGCATGAAACTGGACAAAGGGAAGGGGTGTAACCACCCCTCTTCCCTGACCCTCCCATAGCTGGGTCCCAGGAGTATGTCCAACCCCCTAACTTTGTATAAGTTTGGGACCCCAGTCCTTAGGACTTTAGATTACCCTGGACGAAACTCTGACACTGAATCCTGGACCTTCGACGCTCTACCTGAAGATTAGAGGACTGAAGAATCTCCCTTGGGGTCAAGGAGTGACTCCCCTGCTTGGCAGGCACCTAAGAAGCAATTGTCCGGTCTGCATCGCTGAAGCTCCCGCCGGACGCCGAAGTCTTTGCATCACCAGAGGTGGATTTCCAGACTTCCCCGAGGCTGCCCTGAGTCCCCAGCAAAGCTGAGGCCCGTAACTATCGTGGGTAATGTGTAACCGTGACCCCTGGACACCAAGCACATTTGCAAGTGCATCCTCTTCCTGGTCTCCCACGAAGTTGTGCTTTGGGCTCCAAGTAGGGCCCACCTCCAGCACCGACTGCACCAAAGATCACTGGCCTCCACTCCACGAGTGTCCTGCAAGCCAGCTCCAAGTGCATCCACTTGAGGCTCCTTCACGGTTGCTAGTCCGTTGGCTAGTGGGCCCTCCCAAAGGCAACTCTTCTTCTGCTTGGGCTTCCCTGGTTGCTCCAGATGTGCCCTGACTTACCCTTGCTGGGTGAGTCCCTCAGACCTTGCTGGTCTGTACCACCGTCCTTCTTCTATTTCCACATGACTTGCAGTTGCCAAGGCTTGTTGGGTCCAATCTGGTCGCCGACACCCCTGCAATCGACAGACGTTGTGGGACAGCTCGAATCCAGCTCCTGGTTGTCATCGACGCCTCCTGGACCTCGTGGCTGAAGAGTCAAGACAACCGTCAACCTACCTGAAGCACCCGACATCGGTGGGCATCTGCTCATTGCCTTCCTGGTCACTGGCTAGTGACCCAGACTCTGTCCCCTCTGCTTTCAGGTTCTTCAGATCTTCGATCCACCTTTGTAGCCACCTGAACACTTTCGACTTGGTCACCAGCAGCACTTTGCAGCAGATCGCCATTGAAAACGACGACGAAACCCGACCCCGAAAGACACATATGCACCCGGCTTCCCTGGGTGAGGTAACTCGAGTACTCCGGTGCTCCCGTGGGTATAGACTCTAGAACAACCTAGTTCTAAAGGGGTTTGCTCCAAGTCCTCCTCTAAGTGTCCTTTTTCTTTAAAACTCCAACCGCGACATTCCCCATAGAAGTCAACGGCGGCTCGCGGCTGTGTTCTCACACTGCACGCGTCCCCCGTGGGTCCCCTGTGTCACTACCTTGGGTGGTTCCATGAGGGCCAAGCACTTCTACAGGCTCTAGGCCTTGTGTCTAGCTCAGTCATGGTTCTTATACCACTTTATTGGTATATGGTTTGGTACGCCCCTAGGGCTCAAACGTGTATTTGTGCTATTACTGTTGATATTCGACTTGTAACTTATGTACTTTGAACTCTAGCCTCATAAAGAGACTAGAGGGTTGTGTTTAAGACTAAATACATATATTTTAAATATATACCTGGTGTGGTCTTCTTTCATTTGGTCACTCAAGAGATTATAGACTGGTAAAACAAGCTGCTTTACATTCCTTCAAGACTTAGCCTGAAGGCTGCTCTCCATAGCTACCACTAGGATAGCTTTCAATAAAGGTTGTCTTTAACCTATCTCCAATAAGGGGTTGTTTGGACTGGTGCAAGGTGCCCACTATAATTAGTGGACAGCATATACCAGGCCAACTTCTCACATTGGTGTGCAGCGTGTGGGATTCCAGCTTGCTATTGTTTTACCAGATAATCTCAATTGAATTGATCAACTGAAAACCACTAAGGGTACCTTAGGTACATATAAAACAAGCTTAGGATACAGTAAGTTCTACTGAACTTAGAGTTGTGTGTTAAGGGATAGCACACCCTTTCTACAACTCAAGAGAGTTTAGTAGGCCACACTAGAGTAGGTAGTGCATACACCACACCACACTAGTAATGTCTTCAGGGCCAGGAACCAGTGGGTCCTAGCCAGAAGCCAATGGGCTTCTTCCCTCCAAGTATGATAATCTCCCATTCTTGGAATTGAGAGCATTAAGCACTGCTAGGAAACTGAAGACATGCAAAAGTGCCAACACCCAACGCCTCATAGAGGTACTCCTGCTGGATGATCTCAGAAGACTACCAGGGTCCGAAGGGGTAGGCAGACAGGGTGGGGCAGAAGATGAGGAAGGGGCCAGTAATGAAAATAACCAGGACCCAACCTCTGAAACTGGCCAGGAAGGTGACAATGACCTTGACCTGGAAAATGCAGCTACTCCTGAGGATGAGGAGGAGGATCAGAATGACCTCCCCTTTGTCCCCCAGGAAGAGTTGTGAGTGTGCCCAGAAGGCCTAGATCTCCTTCTCAGGAGTCTAACCACTCTGACACCTCAGTAGGGACCTCTGTTTCCTCTCATAGGAGGGAATCCTCCAGTGAGAGGAAAGAGAGACTGCTCAAGTATGGAGAAGCTCAGTTGAGACTCAGAAGAGAGCAGTTGGCTATAGACAGGGAGTCCCTAGAGCTTGAAAGGCAAAGAAAAAGTTGGGACTAGAGTCCCATGGTGGCAGCAATTTCCCCAGAGATAGGGAAAGGTCTTATGACCATAGAAACCTGAGCAAGATTGTCCCTCCCTACCAGAGTGGGGATGACATCCACAAATGGATTTCTGCACTGGAGAGGGCCTGTAAAGTACAGAGGGTCCCTCAGGAGCAGTGGGCAGCAATCTTGTGGCTCTCCTTTGCAGACAAAGGTAGAGATAAGCTCCTCTCTGTTAGAGAAGAGGAGGCTGACAATTACAAAGTCTTGAAGAGTGCATTAATTGATGGGTTTGGCCTAACCACTGAACAATACAGGTTAAAGTTCAGAGATACCCAAAAAGCACAGACTCAAGACTGGGTGGACTTTGTTGATTGTTCTGCTAAGGCTCTGGAAGGTTGGTTGATGGGCAGTAAGGTATGTGACTTCACAGGATTGTACAATCTTATCATGAGGGAGCAGATTCTTAATAACTGTCAAAATCAGCTGTTGCATCAGTACCTGGTGGACTCTGATCTGACCTCTCCCCAAGAATTGGGAAAGAAGGCAGACAAATGGGTCAGAACCAGGGTGAGGCAGAAAGTACAGAAGCAAGGTGGTGACCCTAAGAAGCAAGATTCTAAAAACTCTGATAAGGGTGGGGAGAAGGGTAAAGACCAGAAGTCTTCACAAGGCCCCCAAAAATCTTCTTCAGGTGGGGAATCACAGTCTAACAAGGGAAAAGGCCAAAAGAAACCATGGTGCAAAGTCTGTAAGCAAAAGACACACTGGACCAGTAATTGCACCAAGTCCAAAGACTCTATTCCAGCCCCCACCAATGCCCCTAAGGCACCTGTTCCCCCTAGTGCAGTTACAATTGGTGGTGGGAGTACACAAGCCAAGGGTTTAGTAGGTTTGACCCTGGGTAATGAGGTGAGCTCTGGCCTAGTCAGAGAACTCACTCAGGCTGTCCTAGTCTGTGATGGAGGCATGGATGTGACCTCCTCTGTGAGTTCCAGTAATCTGGGCAAGTACAGGCAACAGCCCTTAATCAATGGAAAAGAGGCTTTGGCATTCAGGGACACAGGGGCAAGTGTCACCATGGTGACACAAGACCTTGTGGATCCTGGGCAGATTATACTTGGTGAAATGTACCAAGTGACCAATGCTAACAATGTCAGAACAGACCATACTCTGGCAGTTGTTAACTTCTCCTGGGGAGGGGTAACTGGCCTTAAGAAGGTTGTGGTAAGTGCAGACCTACCAGTTGAATGCTTGCTTGGCAATGATCTTGAAACTTCAGCTTGGGCAGAAGTGGAGCTCAGGACCCATGCAGAAATGCTGGGGATCCCTGCAGATGTGTTTGCTGTGACCAGGTCACAGAGCAAAATGTCTAACACTGAACAGGCCTTGGATCCTGGAAAAATGGACCAAGTGCCATCCAAGAGGAGGAGTAGTAGGGTTAAGGCAGTGCCTTCCCCTTGGCTCAGAAGGAAGATCAGTCTCTTGAGGGGGATGATCTCAGTCCTGAGGAAGGAACTGTCCCAGAGGAGCTTGAACCTGACCAGGTTGAGTTCTTGGGGACAGGGGGCCCTTCCAGGGCAGATCTGAGCCAGGAGCATCAGAGCTCCCCCTCTCTTGAACCCCTCAGACAGCAAGCAGCTGCTGAGGCTGCTGGGAATGCTAGTGGTCCCCATAAAGTGTATTGGGATGATGGACTCTTGTACTCAGAGTTTAGAGACCCCAAGCCTGGTGCCACCAGGAGGTTGGTTATACCTGTGAAGTTCAGGGGCTTCCTATTGACCCTAGCCCATGATATTCCTCTAGCAGGTCACCTGGGCCAGAACAAGACTTGGGACAGACTTGTCCCTCACTTTCACTGGCCCCACATGTCTGAAGACACCAAGGAGTTTTGTCGCTCCTGTGTAACCTGCCAGGCCAGTGGCAAGGCAGGTGGCACTACAAAGGCCCCCTGATACCACTACCTGTTGTGGGGTGCCCTTTGAAAGGGTGGGGATTGACATTGTTGGTCCCATGGATCCCCAAACAGCATCTGGGCACAGGTTTATCCTGGTGGTAGTGGATCATGCCACCAGGTACCCAGAGGCTATTCCCCTTAGGACCACTACAGCACCTGTAGTGGCAAGGGCCCTCCTGGGAATTTTCTCAAGAGTGGGCTTCCCTAAGGAGGTTGTATCAGACAGGGATGCAAACTTTATGTCTGGATACTTGAAGGCAATGTGGAAGGAGTGTGGAGTGACTTACAAGTTCACCACACCCTATCACCCACAATGCAATGGTTTAGTTGAGAGATTCAACAAAACCTTAAAGGGCATGATTAAAGGGCTCCCAGAAAAGCTTAGGCGAAGATGGGACATACTCTTGCCCTGCCTTTTATTTGCATACAGGGAGGTGCCTCAAAAGGGGTTGGCTACAGCCCTTTTGAACTTTTGTTTGGTCACCCTGTCAGGGGTCCATTGTGCTTGGTGAAGGAAGGATGGGAGTTACCTCTCAAGCCCCCAAAGCAAGACATAGTGGACTATGTACTTGGTCTCCGCTCCAGGAAGGCTGAGTACATGAAAAAGGCAACTAAAAACCTTGAGGCTAGCCAGGAACTGCAAAAAGCCTGGCATGACCAAAAGGCTGTACTGACTGTTTACCAGCCAGGACAGAAGGTGTGGGTGCTGGAGCCAGTGGCCCCAGCAGCTCTCCAAGACAAGTGGAGTGGACCCCATACCATTGTTGAACAGAAGGGTGAGGTCACCTATTTAGTAGACCTAGGAACACCCAGGAGTCCCCACAGGGTTCTCCATGTCAACAGATTGAAACCATATGTGGACAGGGCAGACATGGGCTTGCTCATGGCTACTGATGAGGGACAGGAGGAAGAGAGTGACCCACTCCCTGACCTGCTCTCACAGAACCCTGATGATGGGTCAGTGGATGGTGTAGCCTTGGCAGGCAGCCTCACTGCTCAGCAGCAAACTGATTGTAGACAAGTGCTCAATCAGTACAGACATATGTTCTCTCTGACTCCAAGTCAGACCACCTGGTGCACTCATGAAGTGGACACTGGGGACAGTCTGCCTATTAAAAATAAGATTTATAGGCAACCTGACCATGTCAGGGACTGTATCAGGACAGAAGTCCAGAAAATGTTGGATTTGGGAGTTATTGAACCCTCAGATAGACCTTGGGCTAGTCCAGTGGTCCTTGTGCCAAAACCTCACACCAGTGGTGGGAAAAGAGAGATGAGGTTTTGTGTGGACTACAGGGGTCTCAATGCAGTCACTAGGACTGATGCCCATCCAATACCTAGGGCAGATGAGCTAATAGACACTCTGGCCTCAGCCAAGTATCTAAGCACATTTGACCTGACAGCTGGCTACTGGCAGATCAGACTAGCTGATGACGCAAAGCCAAAAACAGCATTCTCAACCCCTAGTGGACATTATCAATTTGTGGTAATGCCCTTTGGTCTGAAGAATGCACCTGCCACTTTTCAGAGGTTGGTGAATACAGTCCTTACAGGTCTGGAGGCCTATAGTGCAGCATATCTAGATGATATTGCTGTCTTTAGTTCCACCTGGGAGGATCACCTGGTCCACCTCAGAAATGTTTTGGAGGCCCTGCAAAAGGCAGGCCTCACTATCAAGGCCACCAAGTGCCAGATAGGGCAGAGTCAGGTTGTGTACCTGGGCCACCTTGTGGGTGGAGGCCAGGTTCAACCATTGCAGAGCAAAATCCAGACCATCATGGACTGGGTTGCTCCCACTACCCAGACTCAGGTGAGAGCCTTCTTAGGCCTGACTGGGTACTATAGGAGGATTTGTCAAGGGGTATGGATCAATAGTGACACCCCTGAATGACTTAACTTCCAAGAAAATGCCCAAAAGGTTCAGTGGACAGCTAGCTGTCAAAAGGCATTTGATGACCTGAAGCAGGCCATGTGCACTGCTCCCATTCTCCAGAGTCCTGATTACTCCAAGAAGTTCATTGTCCAAACAGATGCATCTGAATTGGGGGTAGGGGCTGTACTGTCACAATTGAATGATGAAGGTCAGGATCAGCCAGTAGCTTTTATTAGCAGAAGGCTGACCCCTAGAGAGAAACGTTGGTCAGCCATAGAGAGGGAGGCCTTTGCTGTGGTTTGGGCTCTGAAGAAGTTGAGGCCATACTTGTTTGGTACTCACTTCCTTGTTCAAACAGACCACAAGCCCCTCCTATGGCTAAAACAAATGAAGGGTGAAAACCCCAAACTGCTTAGGTGGTCCATTTCCCTACAGGGGATGGACTTTACAGTGGAACATAGACCTAGGAGTAACCATGCCAATGCAGATGGACTCTCTAGGTACTTCCACTTAGAACATGAAGACTCAACTGGTCAAGGTTAGTTTAATGTCCCTACGTTTGGGGGGTTGTGTAGGAGAGTAGGATCTGCTTCACATGGGTACCCCCACTTTTTCCTGATGCTTCACTGTTTTTCGACTTTAGTCTGGCTGGGGCCCTGCTAATCAGAACCCCAGCCTAGCTGCTTCCTCTCTAAAATGGTTTCCATGTGCCTTAGGCACATCTCTGATTGGAATCTGGAGTGCCCTTATAAGTCCCTAGTATATGGTATACTATGTACCCGGGGCATAGGTACCTCAGAGGCCTACCAGGGGCTGCAGCATGTATTGTGCCACCCCTGGAAGGCCATCCAAAATGACACCACAGGTCTGCTACTGCAGCCTGGGTAAGGTGGTGCATGCACCCCTTACTGTGATATAGGCTACCTATATCACTACAATTGCACACACATATAAACCTATAAGTCACTCCTATGGCAGGCCTTAACAATCCTGAAGGCAGAGTGCTTGGTTTTTATGTGAGAGGGTGCCCCTGCATGAGCAGGGCCCCTCTGCAGCGTTCGGAGTCAATCCTCTGATGCTGTTTGTGGTGCAGCCTGACCATATACTCTTAAGTACATTATATCCTCGCGGTAAATGCTAACTTTGGGATGGCTGCACAGACACATGTCGTGTTTGGTGTCAAACATCTTGGAATACTACCCCCCGCCAATTCTGGCAGCGGGGGTAGCATTCCACCCTTCTAGAGGGAGAGACATGTACACACCGGGCTACCCTGTAACTTCTTTCCAGAGCCCTGGCATCACAAAATGGATGCCGCTGCCACAGACACGGGTCTGGCCTCCTGCTGCTGACTGAAACTCCGGCAGGGTAGGCCTGGACAATAGGTTTCCTGTCCCAAGGAGGTGTAACCACCTCCCCAGACAGGATAATGTGTATTGGGGCTGGGCGGGAGCACCCTCTGGTGCTTTGAAGTCCTGCACTGGGGGCACATTTGGTGTCCCTGTGCATATGCCAGTTCAAACCAGTTGCAGGGGCTACCTGCCCCTGCTCTGGTGCGAAACTGGACAAAGGGAAGGGGTGTAACCACCCCTCTTCCCTGACCCTCCCATAGGTGGGTCCCCAGAGTATGTCCAACCCCCTAACTTTGTATAAGTATGGGACCCCAGTCCTTAGGACTTTAGATTACCCTGGACGAAACTCTGACACTGAATCCTGGACCTTCGATGCTCTACCTGAAGATTAGAGGACTGAAGAATCTCCTTTGGGGTCAAGGAGTGACTCCCCTGCTTGGCAGGCACCTAAGAAGCAATTGTCTGGTCTGCATCGCTGAAGCTCCCGCCGGACGCCGAAGTCTTTGCATCACCAGAGGTGGATTTCCAGACTTCCCCGAGGCTGCCCTGAGTTCCCAGCAAAGCTGAGGCCCGTAGCTATCGTGGGTAACGTGGACGGTGACCCCTGGACACCGAGCACATTTGCAAGTGCATCCTCTTCCTGGTCTCCCATGAAGTTGTGCTTTGGGCTCCGAGTAGTCCCCACCTCCAGCACCGACTGCACCGAAGATCACTGGCCTCCACTCCACGAGTGTCCTGCAAGCCAGCTCCAAGTGTGTCCACTCGAGGCTCCTTCGCGGTCGCTAGTCCGTTGGCTAGTGGGCCCTCCCGAAGGCAACTCTTCTTCTGCTTGGGCTTCCCTGGTTGCTCCAGACGTGCCCTGACTTACCCTCGCTGGGTGAGTCCCTCAGACCTTGCTGGTCTGTACCACTGTCCTTCTTCTATTTCCACGTGACTTGCCGTTGCCAAGGCTTGTTGGGTCCAATCCGGTCGCTGACACCCCTGCAATCGACAGACGTTGTGGGAGAGCTCGAATCCAGCTCCTGGTTGTCGTCGACACCTCCTGGATCTCGTGGCTGAAGAGTCCAGACGACCGTCAACCTACCTGAAGCACCCGACATCGATGGGCATCTGCTCATCGCCTTCCTGGTCACTGGCTAGTGACCCAGACTCTGTCCCCTCTGCTTTCAGTTTCTTCAGATCTTCGATCCACCTTTGGATCCACCCGAACACTTTCGACTTGGTCGCCAGCAGCACTTTGCAGCAGATCGCCATTGAAAACGACGACGAAACCCGACCCCGAAAGACACCTATGCACCCGGCTTCCCTGGGTGAGCGTAACTCGAGTACTCCGGTGCTCCCATGGGTATAGACTCTAGAACAACCTAGTTCTAAAGGGGTTTGCTCCAAGTCCTCCTCTAAGTGTCCTTTTTCTTTAAAACTCCAACCGCGACATTCCCCATAGAAGTCAACGGCGGCTCGCGGCTGTGTTCTCACACTGCACGCGTCCCCCTGGGTCCCCTGTGTCACTACCTTGGGTGGTTCCTTGAGGGCCAAGCACTTCTACAGGCTCTAGGCCTTGTGTCTAGCTCAGTCGTGGTTCTTATACCACTTTATTGGTATATGGTTTGGTACGCCCCTAGGGCTCAAACGTGTATTTGTGCTATTTCTGTTGATATTCGACTTGTAACTTATGTACTTCGAACTCTAGCCTCATAAAGAGACTAGAGGGGTGTGTTTAAGACTAAATACATATATTTTAAATATATACCTGGTGTGGTCCTCTTTCATTTGGTCACTCAAGAGATTATAGACTGGTAAAACAAGCTGCTTTACATTCCTTCAAGACTTAGCCTGAAGGCTGCTCTCCATAGCTACCACTAGGATAGCTTTCAATAAAGGTTGTCTTTAACCTATCTCCAATAAGGGGTTGTTTGGACTGGTGCAAGGTGCCCACTATAATTAGTGATACAAAAGGGGGATGATGGACGGAACGTTTGAGCCAATCAAACACTCACCCCCAGTCAACTGATCTGGGTTTAATCCATCATCATTCTTTAGCTCACTCCACCACCCCAGTTCAGACATGGCCATATGCAAATCAGTCTGACCCTGTGCCTCATGGGAACAGTCCAGCCCGAACTGCCAAGCCATGTCTTCCCTGGACCGGAAACAAGCATCCTAGGACCGGTTTCTGGCATTCCAGCCGTCATCAGCCAGGCTTGCTTGAATCCAGTGGCAAAGTGAGCAAGGGACCCACGTCTGGGCATACCCCCGCCAACTTGGGGCGAACAAGCGATACAAAGGGGATGATGGACGGAACGTTTGAGCCAATCAAACACTCACCCCAGTCAACTGATCTGGGTTTAATCCATCATCATTCTTTATGCTCACTCCACCACCCCAGTTCAGACATGGCCATATGCAAATCAGTCTGACCCTGTGCCTCATGGGAACAGTCCAGCCCGAACTGCCAAGCCATGTCTTCCCTGGACCGGAAACAAGCATCCTAGGACCGGTTTCTGGCATTCCAGCCGTCATCAGCCAGGCTTGCTTGAATCCAGTGGCAAAGTGAGCAAGGGACCCACGTCTGGGCATACCCCCACCAACTTAGGGCGAACAAAGCAATACAAGGGGATGATGGACGGAACGTTTGAGCGAATCAAACACTCACCCCCAGTCAACTGATCTGGGTTTAATCCATCATCATTCTTTAGCTCACTCCACCACCCCAGTTCAGACATGGCCATATGCAAATCAGTCTGACCCTGTGCCTCATGGGAACAGTCCAGCCCGAACTGCCAAGCCATGTCTTCCCTGGACCGGAAACAAGCATCCTAGGACCGGTTTCTGGCATTCCAGCCGTCATCAGCCAGGCTTGCTTGAATCCAGTGGCAAAGTGAGCAAGGGACCCACGTCTGGGCATACCCCCGCCAACTTAGGGCGAACAAAGCGATACAAAGGGGATGATGGACGGAACGTTTGAGCCAATCAAACACTCACCCCCAGTCAACTGATCTGGGTTTAATCCATCATCATTCTTTAGCTCACTCCACCACCCCAGTTCAGACATGGCCATATGCAAATCAGTCTGACCCTGTGCCTCATGGGAACAGTCCAGCCCGAACTGCCAAGCCATGTCTTCCCTGGACCGGAAACAAGCATCCTAGGACCGGTTTCTGGCATTCCAGCCGTCATCAGCCAGGCTTGCTTGAATCCAGTGGCAAAGTGAGCAAGGGACCCACGTCTGGGCATACCCCGCCAACTTAGGGCGAACAAAGCGATACAAAAGGGGATGATGGACGGAACGTTTGAGCCAATCAAACACTCACCCCCAGTCAACTGATCTGGGTTTAATCCATCATCATTCTTTAGCTCACTCCACCACCCCAGTTCAGACATGGCCATATGCAAATCAGTCTGACCCTGTGCCTCATGGGAACAGTCCAGCCCGAACTGCCAAGCCATGTCTTCCCTGGACCGGAAACAAGCATCCTAGGACCGGTTTCTGGCATTCCAGCCGCCATCAGCCAGGCTTGCTTGAATCCAGTGGCAAAGTGAGCAAGGGACCCACGTCTGGGCATACCCCCGCCAACTTAGGGCGAACAAAGCGATACAAAAGGGGATGATGGACGGAACGTTTGAGCCAATCAAACACTCACCCCCAGTCAACTGATCTGGGTTTAATCCATCATCATTCTTTAGCTCACTCCACCACCCCAGTTCAGACATGGCCATATGCAAATCAGTCTGACCCTGTGCCTCATGGGAACAGTCCAGCCCGAACTGCCAAGCCATGTCTTCCCTGGACCGGAAACAAGCATCCTAGGACCGGTTTCTGGCATTCCAGCCGTCATCAGCCAGGCTTGCTTGAATCCAGTGGCAAAGTGAGCAAGGGACCCACGTCTGGGCATACCCCGCCAGCTTAGGGCGAACAAGCGATACAAAAGGGGATGATGGACGGAACGTTTGAGCCAATCAAACACTCACCCCCAGTCAACTGATCTGGGTTTAATCCATCATCATTCTTTAGCTCACTCCACCACCCCAGTTCAGACATGGCCATATGCAAATCAGTCTGACCCTGTGCCTCATGGGAACAGTCCAGCCCGAACTGCCAAGCCATGTCTTCCCTGGACCGGAAACAAGCATCCTAGGACCGGTTTCTGGCATTCCAGCCGTCATCAGCCAGGCTTGCTTGAATCCAGTGGCAAAGTGAGCAAGGGACCCACGTCTGGGCATACCCCCGCCAACTTAGGGCGAACAAAGCGATACAAAGGGGATGATGGACGGAACGTTTGAGCCAATCAAACACTCACCCCCAGTCAACTGATCTGGGTTTAATCCATCATCATTCTTTAGCTCACTCCACCACCCCAGTTCAGACATGGCCATATGCAAATCAGTCTGACCCTGTGCCTCATGGGAACAGTCCAGCCCGAACTGCCAAGCCATGTCTTCCTGGACCGGAAACAAGCATCCTAGGACCGGTTTCTGGCATTTCAGCCGTCATCAGCCAGGCTTGCTTGAATCCAGTGGCAAAGTGAGCAAGGGACCCACGTCTGGGCATACCCCGCCAACTTAGGGCGAACAAGCGATACAAAGGGGATGATGGGCCGGAACGTTTGAGCCAATCAAACACTCACCCCCAGTCAACTGATCTGGGTTTAATCCATCATCATTCTTTAGCTCACTCCACCACCCCAGTTCAGACACGGCCATATGCAAATCAGTCTGACCCTGTGCCTCTTGGGAACAGTCCAGCCCGAACTGCCAAGCCATGTCTTCCCTGGACCGGAAACAAGCATCCTAGGACCGGTTTCTGGCATTCCAGCCGTCATCAGCCAGGCTTGCTTGAATCCAGTGGCAAAGTGAGCAAGGGACCCACGTCTGGGCATACCCCCGCCAACTTAGGGCGAACATCGCTTTGCCACTGGATTCGGGCAGGCCTGGCTGATGACGGCTGGAATGCCGGAGACCGGTCCTGGGATGCTTGTTTCCGGTCCAGGGAGGACATGGCTTGGCAGTTCGGGCTGGGCTGTTCCCATGAGGCACAGGGTCAGACTGATTTGCATGTGGCCGTGTCTGAACTGGGGTGGTGGAGTGAGCTAAAGAATGATGATGGATTAAACCCAGATCAGTTGACTGGGGGTGAGTGTTTGATTGGCTCAAACGTTCCATCCATCATCCCCTTTTGTATCGCTTTGTTCGCCCTGAGTTGGCGGGGGTATGCCCAGACGTGGGTCCCTTGCTCACTTTGCCACTGGATTCAGGCAGGCCTGGCTGATGACGGCTGGAATGCCAGAGACCGGTCCTAGGATGCTTGTTTCCGGTCCAGGGAAGACATGGCTTGGCAGTTCGGGCTGGGCTGTTCCCATGAGGCACAGGGTCAGACTGATTTGCATGTGGCCGTGTCTGAACTGGGGTGGTGGAGTGAGCTAAAGAATGATGATGGATTAAACCCAGATCAGTTGACTGGGGGTGAGTGTTTGATTGGCTCAAACGTTCCATCCATCATCCCCTTTTGTATCGCTTTGTTCGCCCTGAGTTGGCGGGGGTATGCCCAGACGTGGGTCCCTTGCTCACTTTGCCACTGGATTCAGGCAGGCCTGGCTGATGACGGCTGGAATGCCAGAGACCGGTCCTAGGATGCTTGTTTCCGGTCCAGGGAAGACATGGCTTGGCAGTTCGGGCTGGGCTGTTCCCATGAGGCACAGGGTCAGACTGATTTGCATGTGGCCGTGTCTGAACTGGGGTGGTGGAGTGAGCTAAAGAATGATGATGGATTAAACCCAGATCAGTTGACTGGGGGTGAGTGTTTGATTGGCTCAAACGTTCCATCCATCATCCCCTTTTGTATCGCTTTGTTCGCCCTGAGTTGGCGGGGGTATGCCCAGACGTGGGTCCCTTGCTCACTTTGCCACTGGATTCAGGCAGGCCTGGCTGATGACGGCTGGAATGCCAGAGACCGGTCCTAGGATGCTTGTTTCCGGTCCAGGGAAGACATGGCTTGGCAGTTCGGGCTGGGCTGTTCCCATGAGGCACAGGGTCAGACTGATTTGCATGTGGCCGTGTCTGAACTGGGGTGGTGGAGTGAGCTAAAGAATGATGATGGATTAAACCCAGATCAGTTGACTGGGGGTGAGTGTTTGATTGGCTCAAACGTTCCATCCATCATCCCCTTTTGTATCGCTTTGTTCGCCCTGAGTTGGCGGGGGTATGCCCAGACGTGGGTCCCTTGCTCACTTTGCCACTGGATTCAGGCAGGCCTGGCTGATGACGGCTGGAATGCCAGAGACCGGTCCTAGGATGCTTGTTTCCGGTCCAGGGAAGACATGGCTTGGCAGTTCGGGCTGGGCTGTTCCCATGAGGCACAGGGTCAGACTGATTTGCATGTGGCCGTGTCTGAACTGGGGTGGTGGAGTGAGCTAAAGAATGATGATGGATTAAACCCAGATCAGTTGACTGGGGGTGAGTGTTTGATTGGCTCAAACGTTCCATCCATCATCCCCTTTTGTATCGCTTTGTTCGCCCTGAGTTGGCGGGGGTATGCCCAGACGTGGGTCCCTTGCTCACTTTGCCACTGGATTCAGGCAGGCCTGGCTGATGACGGCTGGAATGCCAGAGACCGGTCCTAGGATGCTTGTTTCCGGTCCAGGGAAGACATGGCTTGGCAGTTCGGGCTGGGCTGTTCCCATGAGGCACAGGGTCAGACTGATTTGCATGTGGCCGTGTCTGAACTGGGGTGGTGGAGTGAGCTAAAGAATGATGATGGATTAAACCCAGATCAGTTGACTGGGGGTGAGTGTTTGATTGGCTCAAACGTTCCATCCATCATCCCCTTTTGTATCGCTTTGTTCGCCCTGAGTTGGCGGGGGTATGCCCAGACGTGGGTCCCTTGCTCACTTTGCCACTGGATTCAGGCAGGCCTGGCTGATGACGGCTGGAATGCCAGAGACCGGTCCTAGGATGCTTGTTTCCGGTCCAGGGAAGACATGGCTTGGCAGTTCGGGCTGGGCTGTTCCCATGAGGCACAGGGTCAGACTGATTTGCATGTGGCCGTGTCTGAACTGGGGTGGTGGAGTGAGCTAAAGAATGATGATGGATTAAACCCAGATCAGTTGACTGGGGGTGAGTGTTTGATTGGCTCAAACGTTCCATCCATCATCCCCTTTTGTATCGCTTTGTTCGCCCTGAGTTGGCGGGGGTATGCCCAGACGTGGGTCCCTTGCTCACTTTGCCACTGGATTCAGGCAGGCCTGGCTGATGACGGCTGGAATGCCAGAGACCGGTCCTAGGATGCTTGTTTCCGGTCCAGGGAAGACATGGCTTGGCAGTTCGGGCTGGGCTGTTCCCATGAGGCACAGGGTCAGACTGATTTGCATGTGGCCGTGTCTGAACTGGGGTGGTGGAGTGAGCTAAAGAATGATGATGGATTAAACCCAGATCAGTTGACTGGGGGTGAGTGTTTGATTGGCTCAAACGTTCCATCCATCATCCCCTTTTGTATCGCTTTGTTCGCCCTGAGTTGGCGGGGGTATGCCCAGACGTGGGTCCCTTGCTCACTTTGCCACTGGATTCAGGCAGGCCTGGCTGATGACGGCTGGAATGCCAGAGACCGGTCCTAGGATGCTTGTTTCCGGTCCAGGGAAGACATGGCTTGGCAGTTCGGGCTGGGCTGTTCCCATGAGGCACAGGGTCAGACTGATTTGCATGTGGCCGTGTCTGAACTGGGGTGGTGGAGTGAGCTAAAGAATGATGATGGATTAAACCCAGATCAGTTGACTGGGGGTGAGTGTTTGATTGGCTCAAACGTTCCATCCATCATCCCCTTTTGTATCGCTTTGTTCGCCCTGAGTTGGCGGGGGTATGCCCAGACGTGGGTCCCTTGCTCACTTTGCCACTGGATTCAGGCAGGCCTGGCTGATGACGGCTGGAATGCCAGAGACCGGTCCTAGGATGCTTGTTTCCGGTCCAGGGAAGACATGGCTTGGCAGTTCGGGCTGGGCTGTTCCCATGAGGCACAGGGTCAGACTGATTTGCATGTGGCCGTGTCTGAACTGGGGTGGTGGAGTGAGCTAAAGAATGATGATGGATTAAACCCAGATCAGTTGACTGGGGGTGAGTGTTTGATTGGCTCAAACGTTCCATCCATCATCCCCTTTTGTATCGCTTTGTTCGCCCTGAGTTGGCGGGGGTATGCCCAGACGTGGGTCCCTTGCTCACTTTGCCACTGGATTCAGGCAGGCCTGGCTGATGACGGCTGGAATGCCAGAGACCGGTCCTAGGATGCTTGTTTCCGGTCCAGGGAAGACATGGCTTGGCAGTTCGGGCTGGGCTGTTCCCATGAGGCACAGGGTCAGACTGATTTGCATGTGGCCGTGTCTGAACTGGGGTGGTGGAGTGAGCTAAAGAATGATGATGGATTAAACCCAGATCAGTTGACTGGGGGTGAGTGTTTGATTGGCTCAAACGTTCCATCCATCATCCCCTTTTGTATCGCTTTGTTCGCCCTGAGTTGGCGGGGGTATGCCCAGACGTGGGTCCCTTGCTCACTTTGCCACTGGATTCAGGCAGGCCTGGCTGATGACGGCTGGAATGCCAGAGACCGGTCCTAGGATGCTTGTTTCCGGTCCAGGGAAGACATGGCTTGGCAGTTCGGGCTGGGCTGTTCCCATGAGGCACAGGGTCAGACTGATTTGCATGTGGCCGTGTCTGAACTGGGGTGGTGGAGTGAGCTAAAGAATGATGATGGATTAAACCCAGATCATTTGACTGGGGGTGAGTGTTTGATTGGCTCAAGCGTTCCGTCCATCATCCCCTTTTGTATCACTATAATTAGTGGGCAGCATATACCAGGCCAACTTCTCACACACTGCTGTTTGCCCCTGCCTGTGCAGCTTCTGATGTAACTACTCTGTACATTGTAGTGGCCACTGGCCCTGCAGTTGCCCACATTTGTTGTCTATCTATCTACAAGTGTGAATAAAGACAGTTGTTCCTGTTGTCAGTTCTGTCAGTGTAATTTCTCAATAAAACTGTTTCTGTGTGTGCATGGTTTACTGTGTCACATGCTCAGTATGGCACTTCAACATTGGCAATGGGTTGTCTCACATTTCCATGTTTTTGCAGGGGTGACAGGGACTTCAATTCTTCCTGACTCTTATACTTGTGGGTGCAGTGAAGGTGGCTTGTGAAAATTTCTTGTTGTCATCATCCTTCTTTGTCCATGTTGTCTATGGTGTAGACATGTCATGTTTGGAGGCAATGTCAGCACAGGGTGGGAGTTTATGCACAGGCTTTCATGCAGGTTGGCACCGGTGATGGTGTCTGTGTGAGCTTACTTACTGTGTGCCCAGCAGTGTATGTGTACGGTCATCTTGTGGTGGTCAGTAATCCTGGTCCCATGCCTTACTTCCAAAGTGTACACTTTGGTGGTGGAGAAGTGTGTGGTGTGAAGGGGGTGACTTTGTGGTGACTGTTGATGTGTGTGCACCTACATTGTCAACTACACCCATGTGTCACCCTGGAGTGGTGTGCGTGAATGTGTACTTGTTGTGCCCTGCAATTGTGATTTGGTGCACATGGGAGTGTTGTGTGCTGCTGATGTGAGAGGGGGGATGTGTGACGTATCCTACTTGTGCTTCTCAATCATGGAGTGTGTGAATGGGGCCTGTGTGTTGTGGTGCAGAGATGCTCTTGTTCAGGTAATTGCATACCTATGTGTGTCTGTTCAGTATTTGACTTCATGGCCTTCCTCTCATCCCTGTGCCTTAACATGGGTGGCCTTGCTGTCTCCCTGAGTTGTTGAATTGAGGTGCTTGTGGTTTGGGTTGACTCACTGTGGCAGCCATGTGTGATTTGATGGGCTGTGGGTGTTCTCAGATGTCTGTTGTCTTGCATGTGATGTACACATGCTTGATAGTTGTGTCCTTGTCCTTCCATTTGTGGGCACATCACTTTAGCTTTCATGTATGTTGTCCTCCATTGCTGCTATCATGTGGTCTGTGTATGTGGCTGTGAGGCAGGGTAGGGTGTGTCTGTGTAAGTTGGTAGGCTGTGTGTGCAGTGGATTGTTTGATCATCAATATGTGTGTGTGTGTGTACATTTTGTGCTGGGGCTCAGTGTTCTTGGCATGTGTGTGGTGTTGTTGTGGTGTGTGTGTTGGCTGGGGCCTGGCCTTCTGTGGTATGTGTTCCTGTGCAACAACTCCTGCTGTGGCTATCTCTGCAGTTGTTAGGGATGTGGGGCAGGGTGTGTATTCACCTGTGTTGTTGTTGTGCAGGAGTGGCACATGGAAGGCACATGATATGTCCCTTCAGGGAGAGGGCTAGTGTGTTGTGTGTTGAGTAGTGGTTTTGTGCTGTTTGTACAGTGGCCATGGCTGGCGCTGGCACTGGCCTCTGCGTTGTGTGCATGTTTTCCTGCACACTGACCGCGGCGGTGACGAGACCGGGACATTTGTTCATGATTGCGGAACATGGGTGACCAGGATGTGGCGAGGTGTTTTTGTGACAGGTGGGACATGTGTGGATGCAGTGATGGCTGTGTGCCTGTCCCCACAGGGGTGTCTGGTGTGGACATGCACCGTTTTCAAACCCTTGACTTGTGTATTGTGTTGCATGCACAGGTGTGTGTGTACGTACCTGCGGCGGCGTCCGCACCGGTCAATGACTTGCAGGTGGTGTATCATATACAGCACCGGAAAGGCATGTTTGGGCTGGATCCATCGCGGTGTGGGCCGGGTGTCTATTTTCTTGCTCCGCTGTGGTGTCTCCGCCGTCTCTGGCTATGCGGTTGCTCCGCCGCGGTGTGCTGCCCTGTTTCCGGCATCGTGATTTGTTCGGCGGACGGGACGTCATTCCGCACGGCGGTGAGTGCTCATTGGCTCACACCGCCGCGGTGGCGGGCGCACTTTGATGGCGGTCGGCGTCACACCGCAGCGGACGGGAAATGGGCTCTGTCTAGACATGCTAATATGGCGGGCGTGAGGACCGCTGCCGGCGCGCGGTAGATGGCATTTACCGCCACCGCCGGCACCGCGGTCGTGTCTCCTCCCGCCATCATAATAGGACCCATAGATCCCATACATTTAAAATACATACTAAAATACATAACACTAATTAAAAAATCAATATTTTAAACAACTATATTTTTGCAAACGATATTAATGACTTCGATATTTTTAAAAACAATATTTCTTACCTTAAGGTGGATATTCTTGACCACGATATTCTTGCTGTCGATATTTCTTTGTCACGATATTTCCAACCCAATATTTGTGTAAGCGACATTTCCCACTCGATATTCTGTCTGCATACCACATTTCATCTCGCTTTCTACAAGTATTCCCTCTCACTCTACCTTTCTCTGTGCCTCACTACTCTCTTTACCTGGACAATCTTTCTATGCTTCTTCACATCTTGCCCCTCTTTCTATCTCACAGCTCTCTCTACCTTACATCTCCTTAGGTTTCACTCACCACCTCAAGGGCTCTATATCAATCTACCCCTTCCTCTCTATGCCTTTACCTTTACTCACCTATTTTTCAACCTTACATTTCTCTCTACCTCACCCTTCAGTGTATCCCAATCCCAGCATTCTTTCCTTTTGGCTACCTCACCTTTCTCTCTTTACCTTAAATATCTGTCTACCTCACCTATGTTTCTACCCCATCTTTATCTCTATCTACCTTTTCCCTCAATTTCACCTCTCTTGCTATCCTGTTCACTTTACACTTCTGTCTTTTTCCTGTTACGTTCAGGGGAAGACAAATAAGAATAAAAGTACCAGATTTAACCCAATAAATTAGTGAAAATCCTCAGAAAACACATTTGAATTTTCCTGTTGAAATAAGCACACCAATAGTGAAGGGGGATTTGTTTGTGATTTTGAATATTCAGAAATTAAAGCCACAATTTAAAGAACAACCACCAAGTCACAAGTCCATCTTAAGCCTGGGAGGCTCAGGCTTGTTAAACACTTATTCCATGTTAATAATGTTGTGATTTAAAAAGAATCGACATTAAGGCACAAAATGATCTGGTTTTATCAATGCCTATTCAAGCTTGCTTTTGGCACTATTTTGCTGGCGTAGACCAGGCAGCGTGAGTTTTCAGCTGTTTTTTATGCCTCAGTTTCTGAAAGTTTAACATATAATTCAATACAGTTGGGCATCACAATGTCTTGAAAGAGCTAACAAAAGGTACAAAATTGAAAGTTTATCTCAAATAGAAGTCGCAAAGGAGTACATCTTTTATGAGGCCATAAGAATTCTAAAATGTTACTTGTCTCTACTTTAAACAATATTTGTAGAAAAGTAGGATCTGCTTCTTATGGTTACCCCCACTTTTTGCTTCATGTGATACTGTTTTTGAATAGTCTGACTGGGATCCTGCTAATCAGGACCCCAGTCTATCTGCTTTCTCCATAAACTGTTATGTCATGTACTTAGGTACACTCCAGATTGGATACTGTGGTACCCTTGTCAGTCCCTAGTATATGGTACCCATGTACCCAGGGCATCGGTACCCCAGAGGCCTCCCATGGGCTGAAGCATGTATTATGCCACCCATGAGAGGCCATGGAAAATAGAACTACAGGTCTGCCATTGCAGCCTGTGTAAGTTGGTGCATGCACCACTTACTTAAGATATAGGTTTACTATATCTAAGGGTCACTACACTTAAAACCTATTAGTCACCCCTATAGCAGGCCTTAACAATCCTGAAGGCAGGGTGCTTGGTTCTAAGTGAGAGGGTGCCACTGCATGAGTAGGACACCCCTGCAGCCTACGGAGTCCATTCTCCTGGGTTGTTAGTGCAGAAGCCATTTACGACATATAGAGTGGCATTATGCGACTGCGTGATGACCAACTCTAAAACGGCTGAAAGTAACCCTATCGTATTTGGTGTCAAACATTGTGGAATCATACCCTCACACCGGTAACCGGTGTGGGGGTATGATTCCACCCCTCAGAAGCGAGCTTCGTTGGGTCCCTGGTGTTTCCGGTACGAGCCTTCTAGTCCCGGGCAGCACAAAAGGGTTGCTGCCGACCAGAGACACGCTTCTGCCCTCCTGCTGCTGAGCCAAGCTCGAGCAGAGGAAGGTGGAACAATAGGCATCCTGTCACAGGGAGGTGTGACCACCTCCCAGACAGGATTTAGTGTATTAGTGCTGGGTGGGTGCGCTTGCCAGTGACCGAAAGTCTGCATGAGGGGCACATTTGGTGTCCCTGTGTATAGTCCAGTTCAAACCAGTCCTGGGAGATGTTGGCTCCTGCTCTGGCGCGAAACTGGACAAAGGACATGGAAGTAACCTCCCCACTGTCCAGACCCTCCCCTGGGAGGGTCCCCTGAATCTGTACAACCCTCTCCCGTGGGTACAAAAGGGCTTACCTGGCTGTAGGACCCTAGATTCGATTTGGACAAGATTCTGAACAAGAAACCACTGAACTTCGACCGTCTGAACACTCTGGACTTCGCTGGACTTTGTTTGGGCCCAACTTCATCTCCCTCTCAGTCTGAAGCATCGTCTGTGCCCGTGCACCATGTAGGCTCCATGCAGGACCTGTGGAGCATCAAGCAAAGATATCTCCCTTGGAGTGAAGGAGTCACTCCCCTGTAACCGCAGGCACCACATCTCGACTCACCGGTCTGCTGCTCCTGAGCTCCTACGGACTCCAAAGGCTCCAGCAATACAGGAGGTGAGTTTCTATATTTCTTGAGGTCTGAGCTGTCCTCTTACCAAGTTTGAGGCCAGAATCCCTCGTGGGGGCTGCAATACCCATACCCTTGTGCACCGCGTTCATTTGCAAGTGCATATGCTTGTTGGCGTTTCCTGAACAAGTGCACTGGGCTCCAAATAGCCCCAACCTCTGGCACCATTTCCTACAAAGAACTCCGGCCTCCTCACACTGAGTGCTCCGTGGGCTGCTGCTTTGTAAAATTGCTTGAGGTCCTCTTGCGACTCCTGTGCCTCCAGTCTGTGGGTCCACTTGAGGGTCAACTTTGCTTTTCTTGGGCTCCTCTGGTTACTCCAGACTTGCCCTGACTCCCCTGTGTTTGGTGAGTCTCCTGGACCTTGCTGGTCTAAACCGTAACCTTCCTTGACCTTCTGCGTGGGTTGCTGCTGGCAAGGCTTGTTGGTACTCCTGCCGGACACCGACCCCTCAGCACTTGACATCCTTCATGGGACAACTCACATCCAGATCCTGTTTGTCCTCGATGTCTCCTGGTCCCTGTGGCTGCAGAGTCAAGAACCCCCTCAACGCACCTGAAGCACCCAACATCGGTGGGTATTCGTCTACCGAGCCCCTGGTCACTCCTGAGTGACCCAGACTCTGTCCAGTCGGCTTTCAGGTACTCTTCAACAAGAATCTACCTTTGTATTTCAACAGACACTTTTCTTCCTTGCTGCAGCGGCTCTTCTTCGAAGTCCTCCATTGGGTTCGACGACGGTTTCTGACACCACTTCAGTCCTATGCACCCGGCTTCCCTGGGATAGGTAACTCTGGTAACTATGGTATCCACGGGTGGGGTGGCTTTCCAACCTCCTAAGTTCCACGGGGTTTCTTCGAAGTCCACTGGGAAGGGTCCTTAAACTTTAAAACTTCAACCGCAACTTCCCCATAGAATTTTACGGAGCACGTGGTCGTGTTCCCACACTGCACCCGTCCTCCGTGGGGTCCCTACTTACTCACCTTGGGTGGTTCCTTGGGGTCCCAGTGATTCTACATCCTCTAGACACTGTCTTGACTCGAGTCGTGGTTCTTATAACCACTATTTTAGTATATAGTTTGGTCTCCCCCTGGTGCCCACTGGGTATTAGTGCTACTTACTATTGTTTCTGTGTTACAGTATTGTGTGCTTTGTAATTAACTTTGTGTAGAAGATACTTTATCATACTAGAGAGTGTTATAATAATAAATACATATTTTTATAACTACTGTGTGGTTCTCCTTTCATTTAACCAATACTATAAGGTTGCATTCTGGTAAAACAAGCTGCTTAACATTCCTTCAAGACTAAGCCTGAAGGCTGCTCTCCACAGCTACCACTTGGATAGCTTTCTAAGGTTATCTTTGACCTCTTAAATCACCATAAGTGTTGTTTGGATTGGTACAAGGTGCCCACTTTAATTAGTGGACAGCATATACCAGGCCATCTTCTCACAATATTGTCAAGGAATTGTGCTAGAATTGAATTTTACACTGTCTGAAAGCAGAAGGTATTCAGTTATCAAGGTGTTTAAATAGAGCAACGGAACTAAAAGTATTGTGGGATAAAGTATTGTGTAAGGAATATTGGGGCACATGCATCAAGCATTTTACCGGTCGCCAACGGGCCGATTCTGTGAATCGGCCCGTTTGCGACCGGTAAAATGCCTTTTCCGATGCATCAAAGGCATTGCATTCGCGAAATAGGTAATCGCAATTTATTGCGATTACCTAAATTGCGAATGCATTTAGGGAATCGCAAGTGGCGATTCCCTATTTGAGATGCACCAAGCCTTTCCTAAATGCGACTTCGCATTTAGGAAACGCTAATTACCATCAACTTTAAGTTGATGGTAATTTGCAAAATCTTTGAAAAATGCACAAAAGTGCATTTTTCAAAGAGACATGTGGTGCACACACATGCCCTAAGGGCACACTTACCTTTTGGGGGGGTGATTCAGGGGGGCCTTAGGCCCCCTGGCACTGTTGCAATTGTAATTCGCAATTTGCAATTACCAATTTGGTAATCGCAAATTGCGAATGCATTCCCAATCATTCCTATGGGGAATACATTCCCTAATAGCGAATCGCAATTTGCGATTCGCTATTAGGGAATGATAAGGATTCGCAAAAATATTTGCGAATCCTTCATGCATAGGCATTTGCGATTAGCAAATAGCGAATCCTTAAAATTCGCTATTTGGTCATCGCAAATGATTACCTTGATGCATGTGCCCCATTGAGCACAAAAATATATTGAAGGTAATTTTCTATAGGTAAGTAACATTTTACTAAATATAACTCCACATATATGTTCCTTGACTATATATATATATATATATATATATATATATATATATATATATATTACCTACTGGCGGTCGCCAGTAGGTAGTTATAGTTAGGACCTAGTTACCATAGAAAAAGCATTTTTTGATTTGGCAATATCTTTGGCGCCATTTGACGAATATTCGTGAATTTTTCCAAAAAACAGGGTTGGACCACTCAGTTTGTGTGTTGAAAGTTTCGGAGTGATTTGTCAAGTGGGGGCTGAGAAAAAAGGGGGGTCCCAAAACACCCCTCCAGGAGCCCTCGATGGCCCTGGGTACCGCCACCCCCCAGGGCCGGCTCCTGCAATGTCCCGGGTTGCCCACCCCCGGGACATTGCTGTTTGCTATGGCAGGGCGGGAGCACAGCTTCCGCCCTGCCATAGCAAACTCTGCTTTGCTTCACTGAAGCGAGAGCAGGGAAACCTGCTCTCGCTTCAATGAAGCAAAGCAGAATTGCTTTTGAGCAAGGGGAGCTGCATGTCTGTAGCTCCCCTTGCTCAAAAGAAATGCCGGCTCCCGCAGGAGGCAGGGAGCCGGCGGGACCATGGGGGCATTGGGGCTCCCCCCACGGTCCCAATCACAGAGGCCAGGCCCCGGGGGATGGGGTCCCCGGGGCCAAAAGTGGCCCGGGAGGGGGGCCTCGCGGCCTCCCTCCCCACTAATAAAAAATAAAATTAAAATAAAATGGAAAAGGCCGGCCCCGGGGGATGGGGTCCCCGGGGCCATAATTGGCCTGAGGAGGGGGCCACATGGCACCCCTCCATATAAATACATTTAAAAAAAATAAAGAAAGTCTGGCCATGCCCCGGGGGATGGGGTCCCCGGGGCCGAAATTGGCCTCGGGAGGGGGGCCATGCGGCCCCCTTCCCGTTTTTTAAACATTATTTTAAAAAAATAGGGGTCAGGCCCTGGGGGATGGGGTCCCCAGGGCCCCCAAAAAGTTTTTAAAAAGGGGGGCCACACAACCCCCTTGTAAAAAAAAAAAAAAAGAAGAAAGAAACCGGCAACTCGCCGGAGGCCCCGCCCCCTCCATGCAGCACTCTGCAAATGCGCCCCCTGGTGCGTTCTAAGTTGGGGGATTAAGTCCCCTTGAATACTGAGGGTCCCTGGGGGCCAACTAGCCCACCAGGTACCTTCAGTAAGCGCCACAGAGCTGCGTTGCAGAGAGGTGATCTTAGGCCACGCCCCTTTTTACACCTCTCTGCAACGCAGGTTACCTACCTGGTGGACCTTGGAACTCCCAGGAGCCCCCATAGGGTGCTCCATGTGAACAGGCTCAAACCATATGTTGACAGGGCAGACATGGGCTTGCTCATGGCTACTGATGAGTTACAGGAGGAAGAGAGTGATCCACTCTCTGACCTGCTCTCACAGAACTCTGATGATGGTTCAGTTGATGGTGTAGACTTGGCAGGCAGCCTCACTGACCAGCAGCAAACTGATTGCAGGAGAGTCCTAAATCAGTTCAGACATATGTTTTCACTGTCTCCAAGTCAGACTACCTGGTGCACTCATGAAGTGGACACAGGTGACAGTCTGCCTGTTCAAAATAAGATTTACAGGCAACCTGACCATGTCAGGGACTGTATCAGGACAGAAGTCCAGAAGATGTTGGATCTGGGAGTAATTGAGCCCTCAGATAGCCCTTGGGCTAGTCCAGTAGTCCTTGTACCAAAACCTCACACCCAGGGTAGTAAGAGAGAGATGAGGTTCTGTGTGGACTACAGGAGTCTCAGTGCAGTCACTAGGACTGATGCCCATCCAATACCCAGGGCAGATGAACTTATAGATACTTTGGCCGCTGCCAAGTTTCTGAGTACATTTGACCTGACAGCTGGTTACTGGCAAATCAGATTAGCGGAGGATGCAAAACCCAAAACAGCATTCTCAACCCGTAGTGGGCACTACCAATTTGTGGTGATGCCCTTTGGCTTGAAGAATGCCCCTGCCACTTTTCAAAGGTTGGTGAACAAAGTCCTTACAGGTCTGGAAGCCTATAGTGTAGCTTATCTAGATGATATTGCTGTCTTTAGCTCCACCTGGGAGGATCACCTGGTCCACCTGAGAAATGTTTTGGAGGCCCTGCAAAAAGTGGGCCTCACTATCAAGGCCACCAAGTGCCAGATAGGGCAGAGTCAGGTTGTATACCGAGGCCACCTTGTGGGTGGAGGTCAGGTTCAACTATTGCAGAGCAAAATCCAGACCATCATGGACTGGGTTGCTCCAACTACCCAGACTCAGGTCAGAGCTTTCTTGGGCCTGACTGGGTACTACAGGAGGTTTGTCAAAAGATATGGATCCATAGTGACCCCTTTGAATGACTTAACTTCCAAAAGAATGCCTAAGAAAGTTCAGTGGACAGTTAGCTGTCAAAAGGCATTTGATGACCTGAAGCAGGCCATGTGCACTGCTCCCATTCTGCAAAGTCCTGACTATTCCAAACAGTTCATTGTTCAAACTGATGCATCTGAGTTGAGGGTAGGGGCTGTGTTATCACAACTGAATGAAGAGGGTCAGGATCAGCCAGTAGCTTTTATTAGCAGAAGGCTGACCCCCAGAGAGAAACGTTGGTCAGCTATTGAGAGGGAAGCCTTTGCTGTGGTTTGGGCCTTGAAGAAGCTGAGGCCATACTTGTTTGGCACTCACTTCATTGTTCAGACAGACCATAAGCCCCTCTTATGGCTAAAACAGATGAAGGGTGAAAACCCCAAACTGTTGAGGTGGTCCATTTCCCTACAGGGGATGGACTATACCATGGAACATAGACCTGGGAGTAACCATGCCAATGCAGATGGACTCTCCAGATATTTCCACTTAGAACATGAAGACTCAACTGGTCAAGGTTAGTTTAATGTCCTTACGTTTGGGGGGGGGTTGTGTAGGAGAGTAGGAGCTGCTTCTTATAGTTACCCCCACTTTTTGCTGATGTATCACTGTTTTCGACTTAGACTGGCTGGGATCCTGCTATCCAGGACCCTAGCCTAGCTGCTTTCTCCGCTAAATTGATTGCATGTACTTTAGGTACACTCCAGATTGGATACTGGGGTACCCTTATAAGTCCCTAGTATATGGTACACCATGTACCCAGGGCATAGGTACCCCAGAGGCCTCCCAGGGGCTGAAGCATGTATTGTGCCACCCCTGAGAGGCCATTCAAAATGACACCACAGGTCTGCTACTGCAACCTGTGTAAGGAGGTGCATGCACCCCTTACTTAGATATAGGTCACCTATATCTATTCTAAATCACTACACCTATAAACCTATCAGTCACCCCTATGGCAGGCCTTATCAATCCTGAAGGCAGGGTGCTGGGTTTTGTGTGAGAGGGTGCCCCTGCATGAGCAGAGCCCTCTGCAGCCTTCAGAATCTATTCTCCGGGTTGTCTGTGATGCAGCCAACCATATATACTTAAGTGCATTATAACCTCGCTGTAAATGCTAACTTTAAAACGGCTGCTTAGAAACATGTCGTGCTTGGTGTCAAACACCTTGGAATCATACCTCCACACCAGTAACTGGTGTGGGAGGTATGATTCCTCCCCTGTAGTACCACTACTATGGGGCACCGGTCTACCCGGTACCAGCTTTCTCGACCTGGGCATCACAAAATGGATGCTGCCAGCCACAGACATGAGTCTGCCCTCCTGCTGCTGAGCCAAGCTCGAGCAGGGGAAGGCTTGACAATAGGTTTCCTGTCACAGAGAGGTGTGACCACCTCCCAGACAGGATTTAGTGTATTGGGGCTGGGTGGGTGCACTCTGAGAGTGTTTGAAGTCTGCACTGGGGGCACATTTGGTGTCCCTGTGCATAGTCCAGTTCAAACCGGTTGCAGGAGCCATTTGCTCCTGCTCTGGCGTGAAACTGGACAAAGGACATGGGTGTAGCCACCCCTCTGTCCTGACCCTCCCATAGGTGGGTCCCCAGAGTTTGTCCCACCCCTTCCTTGGGTATAAAGTAGGAACCCTGACTACAGGACTATAGATTTTACCTGGACTAAACTCTGCTACAGAAACCAAGTACTTCGACAATCTACACTACGCTGGATGACTGAAGAATCTCCCTTGGAGTAAAGGAGTTACTCCCCGGCAGCAGCAGGCACCTAAACGCATCTGACCTGTTTGCATCTCCTGAGGACTCCGTAGATTTATGCAACACAAGAGGTGGGTTCCCGAGTGTCCCTGAGGTTGATCTGATCTCTCAGCAATTCTGAGACCAGTATCCCTCGTGGGGACCGTGCAACCGAAACCCCTGTGCACTGTGTACTTTTGTAGCAGCTTATGTTTTTTGGCGATCCCTGAGGCTGTGCTTTGGGCTACGTGTAGTCCTGACAACGAGCAGTAATTGCACTGAAGATTTCCGGCCTACACTCCACGAGTGTTCCGTGGGCTGGTATTTCGTGATTCAGCTTGAGGTCCCTTTGCGATCCATGGTCCGTTGGCCTGTGGGTCCCTGTGAAGGTAACTTTGACTTTCCTTGGGCTTTCCTCATTGCTCCAGATGTGCCCTGACTCTCCATAGCTTGGAGAGACTCCAGAACCTTGCTGGGCCTCACCGTGACTTGTTTCCTCTGCCCGCGTGGGTTGCAGTTGCCAAGGCTTGTTGGTGTTCAATCCGGACACTGAGCCCCCAGCACTCGACATCCTTCTTGGGACAGCTCACCTCCAGACTTTGGACATCGTTGACGTCTCCTGGTCCCCGTGGCTGCAGAGTCAAGCATCCCATCATCTCACCTGAAGCACCCAACATCAGTGGGCATTCGTCTACCGAGCCCCTGGTCACCCTGAAGTGACCCAGACTCTGTCCCCTCTGCTTTCAGGTTCTTCTCACCTCGGATCCAGTCTTGGATTCCACCGGACACTTTTCATCTTCCCGGCAGCAGCACTTCTTCGCATCATACCATTGAAAACGACGAGGGTTTCCGACAGCACTTGACCCCTATGCACCCGGATCCTCTGGGATAGGTAACACGGGTACCTCGGTACTCACAAGGGTGCTGGCCTTAGAACCTTCTATGTTCCAAAGGGTTTGCTTGAAGTCCTCTCCGAAGCGTCCTTAAACTGTAATTTTCCAACCGCGACTTTCCCATAGAGTTGTACGGAGCTCGCGTCTGTGTTCACACACTGCACCCGTCCTCCGTGGGTCCCCTGTATCACTACTTTGGGTGGTTCCTTGGGGTCCCAGCGATTCTACGTGCTCTAGGCACTGTGTCTAGTTAAGTCGTGGTTGTTATACCACTTTCTTAGTATATGGTTCGGTCTCCCCCTGGAGCCCGCTGTGTATTGTGCTATTTACTGTCGTTCTATTGATTTAATATTGTGTACTGTGTGCTCTAATCTCATAAAGAGGTTAGTAGAGAGTGTTTAGTAATAAATACATATATTTTATATATCTCTTGTGTGGTTCTCCTTTCATTTGGTCATTCAGGAGGTTCTGATCAGGTAAAACAAGCTGCTTTACAGCTGCTCTCCACAGCTACCACTAGGATAGCTTTCTATAAAGGTTGTCTTTAACCTAATCATCATAAGGGTCGTTTGGACTGGTGCAAGGTGCCCACTTTGATTAGTGGACAGCATATACCAGGCCAACTTCTCACAATCGTTGATACGTGTGGGGGGCAACTGTTATCGAAGAGGCTGACTGTCGTAATACACATTGCCAATATTGCTGCTAACGAACTGCCGGACTGTCTTATGACGCCTGACATTTCTGCATAACGAAGTACACGATTGTAGCGCTACGCATTGCATTATTTCTCCATTGCAAAGTACAGGATTATAGCGGCCCGCATTGCATTATTTCTTCATTGCAAAGTACATGATTGTAGCTACACATTGCATTATTCCTTAATTGCAAAGTACATGATTGTAGCGGTGCGCATTGCATTATTTCTTCATTGCAAAGTACGTGATTGGGGTGTGACGCATTGCATTATTCCTTCATTGCGCAGTACATGATCGTAGCGGTACGCATTGCATTATTACTCCCATTGCAGGTACCGGGGTGTATCGTTACGCATTGTATTATCTCTCCTTTGCCCAGCACAGGATTGTATCGTTACGCAGCGCACTACTGTTTGTCCATTGCAACGTGTGTGATTCAAGCATTACGACCAGCATAGCATTTTGAAAGCGGTGGTTGGGATTTGAACCTACCAGCCAGCCGGAACGAATATTACCCTTTATTATATGTTGGCTTATGTATCGTGTGGTCTGATCGTATATCTTTTTACATAAAGTTTATACTCGTTTTATCAAACTCGTGTGGAGCCCATTTGTGGTGTCACCAGTGGGTTGTTGTGAGTGTGGTTGCACATACTGTACACTCGTGCCTTGGAGATAGGCCTGGCTGCTCGTGCCAAGCTACTAAGGGGGTGAGCAGGGCTATCTCAAACGGTGTCCTTACTTGGCCTAGCGTTGAGTGAGGAGTCCCGGGTCTCGCATTTGGTGACAGTGGTGCGGGACGGGGACTCCGGCTTCTAATATTTGGCGGCAGCGGTGGGATACGATCCTAACGTAATTGAAACGCGTGTGTGCAAAACCACTCACAGTAAATGGTGTACATCATAAATTGATCGCAGACCACGACGCAACAACATATTGTTTTGAATTGTTGGTTCTATTGTTGAGTAGTCTTTATACCACACATCATGTCTCAGGAGGGGAGCCAGATAGCCGGTAAGGCTGCGGCTGCAGAATTAGAGTTTAACATTGAGGCATTGTTTACCTACAAGGTTGATCAGTTGAGGAAATTCTGCAGAGCTTTGGGATGTCCCATGAAGGGTAGCGCCAAGAAGGAGGAGCTGCAAGTGGCCTTGAGGGCCTGGTGGGAAGCCAAAGAGGCTCAGGAGGCGGGTGATGTTGAGGTGGATGAGGATGACCCAGGGAATGGATTTGGTCCACAGGATTTGCCAGTGGAGGGACCAGCCGCAGGGGCTGGTAGTAGCCATTCAGGGAGGAGTTTTCACCAGAGGAGTTGGAGGAAAACCAAAGGGTCAGACTGTATGAGTTGGAGGTGTTAAAACTTAAAACTGAAGCAGAGGAGAGCAGGAACGCTCTCGCATTGGAAGAGAAACGGATTCTCTTCGCTCATGAGTTAAGCATGAGGGAACTGGACATTAAGGGTAGACAAGCCGAGCCCAGTTCGAATGGTGGCAGCGCACCACCAGTGCCAGTAGGGAAGGTGTACATTCGCAAGGATTTAGTGCGAGATTACCAGAGGGGTGATGACATTTATGCGTGGTTCACGGCATATGAGATCGCACTAAGGATGAATGAGGTGCCTGAAAAGCATTGGGGGGCGGGCCTATGGAAGCACTTTGAGGCTTCGGGGAGGGACGTTCTATCACCTTTAGAGAGGGTGGGAACCCTGACCTATGCCAACATGGGGGAGGCTTTATGCCTACGGTATGGGCTCACTCCTGAACAATACCGGCAGAATTTCAGGACCTCCAAGAAACTAGAATCCCATACTTGGGTAGAATGTGTGAATGAGTACACACGGGCACTGGATGGATGGATGCTGGGCAGCAAGGTCAATGATTTTAAGGGCTTATGCAATTTAATGAGTTGGGAGCACTTGAGTAGTCTGTGTGTTCCAGAGCTGCGCCAGCATCTATTGGATAGTAAGCTGACTGATCCCAGTAAGCTTGCTGAGGAGGCGGACCGCTGGACTAGTACCCGGGTCCACAAGGGGATTGGGAGTACCACTGCCAAGAGTATGCAGGGTCCCCCGCCGAAGGTGGGGGAGGACAAGGGTAACCACAAGGAGTCCTCTAAAGGGCCCCAAGGTAGTTCCCCCAAGAAAGGGTCCCAGTCCCCCAAGGCCAAGAGGTCCTGGGCCTTCAAGGACAAGAAGGAGCCCCGAGGTCCTCCTATGTGTTACTTCTGTAAAGAAGTGGGTCATATTTCCCCTAAATGCCCCAAAAAGTCATCTGCACCCACTGGTGTTCCAACACCTGGTTTAGTGAGTGTAGCGTTGGGGGAGGAATTGAGTCCTTGGAATATGGAGGAGCAAGCAGTTATGACCCTGGTCTCCTTAGGAGATCGAGAGATGGTCCAGGAAATCCCTCTGCCTGAGAACACTAAAAAGTACAGGCAGTGGGTGACCATCAATGGATGGAGGGTGGAGGCTCTGAGAGACACCGGAGCCAGTTTGACATCTGTCAGGTGTCAGTGGGTGTCTGAAGAACAAGTAATTCCCGAGGTGCTTCACCCTGTAATGTCAGCAGACAATTCAGTGCACCTCTGCAAGGTGGCACTGGTTCCCTTTGAATGGGGAGGGGTCTCAGGTTCCTAGAAGGTTGTTGTAAGTCCGTCCATGCCTGTAGACTGTCTGCTAGGGAATGACCTGGAGAGTTCCCCCTGGAAGGAGGTGGAGCGCCAGGCGCATTTGGAGATGTTGGGTCTACCTGAGTGGGCGTGTGTGACCACTCGGTCTATGGTAGCCAGTAAAGGTATTCAAGAGAACCTGGGGCCTGAAACAGTGGCCAAGGTGCCTGCCAGGAAGAGAAGAGGTAGGGGGCATGGGAAACCAGCCCCCACAGTTCCCACGGTCCAGGAGGAGGCACCCTTTGAGGGGATGCCCTGGAGCCTACGGGGGAACAAGTAGCTGAACTGGGGGATCTACCGGGGCTGACCGAATGGCAGCAGGAAGGGGGGCCCTCCAGGGAGGAATTCTGTGAGGAACAGAAGAAGTGCCCTTCTCTTGTAGGTTTGCAGCTGCAGGCAGCAAACCAGGCAGCAGGTGATCGGTCAGGATCACACTTGATTTACTGGGAGAACGATCTCCTGTATAGTGAGCCAAAGGT
Organism: Calotriton arnoldi; assembly: GCA_963921515.1. Classification (NCBI taxonomy): domain Eukaryota; kingdom Metazoa; phylum Chordata; class Amphibia; order Caudata; family Salamandridae; genus Calotriton; species Calotriton arnoldi. Next base: position 284,801 of record CAWUFW010000868.1, on the reverse strand, counting down.
GGCTGAGCCTGGGTCAGCCCGGGCGCTGGTGGTACCCCAGCGCTTCAGAGCCTTCCTATTGGGGTTGGCTCATGATGTACCTTTGGCGGGACATTTAGGGCAGGACAAGACCTTTGAGCGGCTTGTCACCCACTTCTACTGGCCCCAGATGCGCAAGAGTTCTGATACTCATTGCAGGACCTGTCAAACTTGTCAGGCGAGTGGTAAGAGTGGAAGGAAGCGAAAGGCTCCCCTCCAACCTTTCCCTGTAGTCAGTACACCCTTTGAGAGGGGGTGGGCATTGACATTGTGGGGCCTCTGGATCCCAAGACGGCCATGGGCAACAGGTTCATCCTGGTCTTGGTGGACCATGCCACCCGGTACCCGGAAGCCATCCCTCTCCGGACGGTGACAGCCCCCGTGGTGGGCCGTGCACTGATGGGGATTTTCTCCCGTGTGGGGTTCCCCAGAGAGGTGGTGTCTGACAGGGGTACTAATTTCATATCGAGGTATATGAAATCTCTGTGGAAGGAGTGCGGTGTAACTTATAAGTTCACCACACCTTACCACCCCAGGGTAATGGTCTGGTTGAGAGGTTTAACCGGACCTTGAAGGGCATGATTATGGGTCTGGAGGAACCCATGAGGCGTAAGTGGGATGTCCTCTTGCCATGCCTGCTGTCTGCATATAGAGAGGTGCCACAGAAGTCATTGGGGTTAAGTCCCTTTGAGCTCCTGTATGCGCACCCGGTCAGAGGACCCTTGAGTTTGGTGAAGGAGGGCTGGGAGAAGGCTCCTAGTAAACCCCTCCAGGATGTATACATCCCTCCAGGATGTATACAGATACATGCTGGCCTTCAGGAACCAAACTAGGCATTTCAGGCAGCTCGCTCAGGCGACCCTGGAAGCCAGCCAGGAGGATATGAAATGGTGGTACGACCAGAATGCCACTCTGGTCGAGTTTCAACCTGGGCAGAAAGTGTGGGTGACGGCGCCAGTGGAGCCTTGTGTGCTCCAGGACAAGTGGACTGGGCCTTATGAAGTGGTGGAGCGCAGGAGCGAAGTGACCTACCTGGTGGACTTACGGTCTCCTAGGAATCCTTTGAGGGTTCTCCATGTGAACCGCCTCAAACCACACTTTGAGAGGTCTGAGGTGACCATGCTCTTGGCTACAGATGAAGGGGTGGAAGAGGAGAGTGAACCTCTTCCTAACCTCCTGTCAGCCAAGGAGAAGGATGGGTCAGTGGATGGGGTGTACCTCTTGCCTACCCTGACCCCGGAACAGCGGGGGGACTGTCACCAGATATTGGGTCAGTTCGCCTCCCTGTTCTCCCTGACCCCAGGAGTCACCCATTGGTGGGTCCATGATGTGGACACTGGAGACAGTCTGCCTGTAAAACAAACATTTTACAAGGTAGCTGATAAGGTCAGGGCCAGCATCAAGGAGGAGGTTTCCAAGATGCTGGTGCTAGGGGTGATTGAGCCATCCAGCAGCCCCTGGAGCAGCCCAGTGGTCCTTGTGCCAAAAGCTGCTGCACCGGGTGCCACTCCCGAACTTCGGTTCTGTGTGGATTACCGTGGGCTCAATGCGGTCACTAAGACTGACGCGCACCCCATCCCCAAAGCTGATGCGCTCGTGGATCGGCTGGGAGCTGCCCGGTACCTCAGTACATTTGATTTGACATCTGGGTACTGGCAGATTGCCTTGACCGAGGGGGCCAAGGAGAGGTCAGCGTTCTCAACACCAGAGCGGCAGTACAAGTTCAGGGTTATGCCCTTTGGGTTGAAGAACGCCCCTGCCATCTTCCAGAGACTGGTTAACCAGGTGCTGAGTGGGCTGGAGGAATTCAGCGTCGCTTACCTGGACGACATTGCAGTGTTCAGCTCCGGTTGGGAGGAACATTTGCAACACCTCTGTGAAGTATTGAAGGCCTTGCAGAGGGCAGGCCTAACTATCAAGGCAAGTAAGTGCCAGATAGGGCAGGGTTACGTGGTGTACTTGGGACACCTGCTGGGGAGCGGCCAGGTGGCGCCCCTACAGGCAAAGATTGATACCATCCTGGCTTGGGAACCCCCCAAGACCCAGACAGGAGTGAGGGCCTTTCTAGGACTCACTGGGTATTACAGATGGTTTGTGAAGGGGTATGGCACCCTCGTTGCCCCCTTGACAGAACTGACGTCCAAGAAACAGCACAAGAAGGTGGTCTGGACTGATGCCTGCAAGACCGCCTTTGATGCCCTGAAAACTGTCATGTGCACCGCACCCGTGTTACGGGCGCCGGATTTCTCCAGAGAGTTTATAGTGCAGACAGATGCTTCACAGCATGGGGTGGGAGCAGTACTCTCCCAATTGAGCAACGAGGGCTTGGACCAACCCGTAGCTTTCATTAGCAGAAGGCTACTTCCCAGGGAACAGAGGTGGAGTGCAATTGAAAGGGAGGCTTTTGCTGTGGTCTGGGCGCTGAAGAAGCTGAGGCCCTACTTGTTTGGGACCCACTTCTTGGTTCAGACCAACCACCGGCCCCTCAGATGGTTGATGCAGATGAGGGGTGAGAACCCAAAGCTGTTGAGGTGGTCCATCTCCCTACAGGGGATGGAGTTCACGGTGGAACACCGCCGGGGAACAGAACACGCCAATGCTGATGGTCTGTCCAGATTTTTCCGCCTTAGTGATGAGAATTCCCAAGAGGGTGGGTAGTTCCCCCCACTTTTTGGCTGGAGGGGACGCGCGTTAGACCTGGCATATCTTGGCGTGATTACCCCTGACTTTTTGCCTCTACCTCCTTTGCTTTTAGATGCTTTGGGTACTTTGCCACTGCTGATCAGTGTCAAAGTACAAGTGTTCCCTGTGTAAAGTGTAATGGTAATTGGTTGGCCATGATTGGTATGTTTGCCTTACTAGTAAAGTCCCTAGTGATGTGCACTGTGTGTGCCAGGGCTAGTAATGCAAAGGTGCGCGTAGAAGGGAACTCAGGCCTGCAGTGTAGGGCCTGCGCGCAGTTTGCTAAGTTAGCATGTTGTCCTGACAAGTGCAACCACTTGTCAGGTCGTACTTTCCCTTTTGCGTACACAGTGGGCACCCCTGTGGTAGGTCCCAGGTAACCCCTGGGCAGGGTGCCGTGTAAGTAAAAGGCAGGACATATACTGAGGTGTGTGTTATGTCCTGACAGTGAAAAACACTCCGTTTTGTTTTTCACTGGTGAAAGGCCATCCTGCCCATAGGACAGAATGGGGGAGGCTGGGTATTGTGTTTGTTAGCCTAGTTTCCCATAAGTTTAAAATGGAGAGGTGAAGTTTAGTATGTATGAACTCACAGCGTCATAACACATCTTTCTATGAAAGTGGTTTTGTCACTGTGTGTTCAGAAGCCACTCTTTAGAAAGTGGCTGAGTTTTGTGCTTTAAGCATTTCTGTGTGTCTCTGCTGAATGTGGATTGACTGTCTGGATCTGAGAGGGTAGAGGAGCCGGGGGAGGTCTTGACCCAGGGAGGGGTTGAGATGGCACCAGGCTGACCTGCATCTGGAGAGTAGGCGAGGAAAAGCACCGGGAGGTGAAGAGGCCTGGGTTGCAGCTATAAAACAATTGACCCATCTCCTGCTGAGTGATTAAGGATCCAGACCCCCAGTATCAAAGGGAGAAAGGTGACACTGGGAGGGAGACACCCAGAACTGATTTAGGCAGGGGTCAGGGACCCTGAGCACAACGAACTTCAAAGACATTTAGGGGTATAACTATGAGAGCTGAGACCCCTGAACGTTGGAATAGAAATGGATTGAGACTGAAAAGGCTTGGACCCATTTCGTGGTCAAGAGGAACCTCTGCTAAGGAAGGAACAACTGAAGAGACTGCTGGGAAGGACCAACCCTTGCTTCGTGATCTGGGGCTGGTCTGCAGTTTGCTGTTTTAACCAAGGAAGAGGCTGTTGGGACTGTGCTGTGTGCGCTGGGTCCCCCTGCTTGAAGAAGACTGTGCTTTGTGCTGTGTCTTGTTACCCCAAGGGCCCGAGGTGAGCTGGCTCCCTGTTTGGAAACACAGGAACATAAAAGTTTCCGGAGAAGTTTCAAGCGACGCGGTGGGCGCGTGTTGTGGCAGCTTGAGACCCTCAGAAGGTGTGCCCTGTGATCTTGGACACACGGAGAAGTGAGACTCGGACGCGCTGGGTGCGTGTCGTGGTACACAGGAGGCGTTGGTGAAGAGCGCCTGGTGAACGTGTGCATCGGAGGTGAAGTGAGTCTCGGACGCGCTGGGTGCGTGTCGTGGTGCACCGCAGGCGTTGGTGAAGAGCGCCTGGTCAGCATGTGCATCGAAGGTGACGTGAGACTCGGACGCGCAGGGTGCGTGTCGTGGTGCACCGCCGGCACTGGTGAAGAGCGCCTGGTCAGCAGGTGCATCGGAGGTGAAGGGAGTCTCGGATGCGCAGGGTGCGTGTCGTGGTGCACAGGAGGCGTCGGTGAGGAGCGCCTGGTCAATGTGTGCATCGGAAGTGGAGTGAGTCTCGGACGCGCAGGGTGCGTGTCGGGGTGCACCGGAGGCGCTGGCAAAGAGCGCCTGGTCATCGAGTGCACCGGAGGAGAAGTGAGGCTCGGACACGGTGAGCGTGTCGGGGTGCGGCCGAAGGCATTGGTGAAGAGCGCCTGGATATCGGGGCACCGGAGTTAGAGTAAGTCTCAGTGAAGCAGTGTGCGTGCTTTGGTGCAACCTGGGACTGTGGAGGTGATTGGCTGATCATCGTGTGCACCGGAAGAAAGTGAGTCTCTGCAGCGCGGTGTGTGTGTCTTGGTGCCATCTGAGACCGCAGGAAGGAGTGCCTGGTGAACGTGCACTCGGAGTCGACGTGAAGTCCCATCAGCGTTGTGTGTGTGGCTTCGTGCCAGAGGAGACCCGGAGGGTGCTGTGGTGAACGTGCACCTGGAGTTACGTAATCTCAGGGGTGTGGGGTACGTGTGCCCAGCGGCTGCCTGAGACCTTCCTAACAGTCGCGGCCCGGACCGGCAGCCCCGGAGGAGCTGAGCTGCCAGGCCGAGCCGCTGAGGCCCATTGAGAAAGTTCTACACGGAAGGCCCAGTTCGCTGAAGGAGGAGAGGAGAGTGAGGTTGCGCCCCCAGGTAACGTGGATCACTGCCTGGGCAGGGCGCGGGCTCGGAGGGACACTCTCTCAGCCTCTCAGTCCTTCTGGTGACGTGAGCCTTTGCTTCGGCTCAGATTGGGGGCCCGTACTGCGTTCAGGAGTGGCAGTACTGGGGCCAGAATGAGAAGCTGTACTTTATGTCATCGTTGATACGTGTGGGGGGCAACTGTTATCGAAGAGGCTGACTGTCGTAATACACATTGCTAATATTGCTGCTAACGAACTGCCAGACTGTCTTATGACGCCTGACATTTCTGCATAACGAAGTACACGATTGTAGCGCTACGCATTGCATTATTTCTCCATTGCAAAGTACATGATTGTAGCTACACATTGCATTATTCCTTAATTGCAAAGTACATGATTGTAGCGGTGCGCATTGCATTATTTCTTCTTTGCAGGTACCGGGGTGTATCGTTACGCATTGTATTATCTCTCCTTTGCCCAGCACAGGATTGTATCGTTACGCAGAGCACTACTGTTTGTCCATTGCAACGTGTGTGATTCTAGCATTATGATCAGCATAGCATTTTGAAAGCGGTGGTTGGGATTTGAACCTACCAGCCAGCCGGAACGAATATTACCCTTTATTATATGTTGGCTTATGTATCGTGTGGTCTGATCGCATATCTTTTTACATAAAGTTTATACTCGTTTTATCAAACTCGTGTGGAGTCCATTTGTGGTGTCACCAGTGGGTTGTTGTGAGTGTGGTTGCACATACTGTACACTCGTGCCTTGGAGATAGGCCTGGCTGCTCGTGCCAAGCTACTAAGGGGGTGAGCAGGGCTATCTCAAACGGTGTCCTTACTTGGCCTAGCGTTAAGTGAGGAGTCCCGGGTCTCGCATTTGGTGACAGTGGTGCGGGACGGGGACTCCGGCTTCCAACAATCCCCCTGCCCTATTATGTACTAGGGCCTTACAGAGGAGGTCATGCTAATCACAGGGGTACCCCAACGCATAGTGTTCCCTAGTGTATGTAGGTGTTTTCACTGTATTCTAAGTGTCTTTTAGCATAGCACTGGCTCTTGGCCTGGTTAGTCAGAGTCAGTTACCACCAGTACCCGTCAGCAAAAAGTTGGGGGCACAGGAGGTCTTTCTGCTCCTCTGTTGGTTCTTTCTGCACATCTCTTGCTTATTCCTGCACTTTTCTTCGTCTTTCTCGACTTCTGTTGCCTCTTTCTGCATTTGTCTTGCTGCTTTCTGTGCCTTTGTTCCTCTTTCTTCACATGTCCTACCTCTGTAGGCATAGTTAGAAATTAGCATTTAAAAAACCTTTGAAATTCACTGAAAAAACCATAGGTTTCAGGGACGTTATAGTTAGAAATTGGCATTTAAAAACCTTTGAAATTCACTGAAAAAACCATAGGTTTCAGGCACGTTATAGTTAGAAATTAGCATTTAAAAACCTTAGAAATTCAGTGAAAAAACCAGAGGTTTCAGGGACGTTATAGTTAGTTGGACATTTCACTCGTCCAAAACCAGTGAAATTCGGCCGTTATAGTTAGTTCAGCTAACTATAACTCACGCCCCCGCAATGCACTGCCGATGACATCACATATTACATCATTCATGACACGGTCAGTGACATCACTGATGACATCTCAAATGACATCACTGATGACATCACTGATGACACCATCCACGTGATAATCTGATGCACCTCCTCACACCCTAATATAACCTTTGATACACCCACTCTAAAATACAGAGTACCATTTTCGAAACCATAGACACACCAACACCAGTTACTACATACTCACTCACTGATTCCTAGGTCTACACACACATCCACTCATTCACCCATACAGTCACTCATACATGCAGTCACTCATCAATACAGCACTATCATGTGCACTCATACACCTATACAGACACTCACACACCACCACTCACCCAAACAGTTACTTACACACCGAGTCAGTCATGTAAAGAATCAATCACACTCCCATTTACTCACCTATACAGTTATACACACACCACCTCACCTATTCATACAGATACTAACACATACTTACTCTCTTATACAATCACTGACACAAGTACACACTCATCCATACAGCCACTGTCCCTATCACTCACTCTCACATATAGTCATTTATATACTCCAACACTCACATATACTGCCTTTCACATATGTAGTTACTCACACATATACCACTGAGACATCCATTCACTCACCAACACAGCCCTACACACACTCACTCACCCATACAGCCCTTCACAGACACACTCTTAAACCCATACACCCAGTGAATCACCCACTCACACATCTATGCACAAAGTCACCCACCCACCACCCACCCACACAAACCCTCAGGCACCCATACAGATACTCAGGCAACCAATCAATATCCCATATAGACACTCATGTAGCTACTCACCAACCCATGCAGCAGCTTACACAACAACAGACACACTGATACAGACATTCACACAGTTTAGTCACTAACCCATGCATTCAGTAAGACACATTTAATCACTCACTTATACAGTCATGCACCAACTAAATCCTCCATCCAGACACTTATACACCCACTCATTCTTCAATACACCTTGGCATATATATAAAGCATATTTAAACTTTATAGAAACACACAGTCACTGGATGATGTCATCAGTGATGTCATCAGTGATGCCATTTGAGATGTCATCAGTGATGTAACCACAAAATCCAGACCAAATTTGGGGTGAGGGAACCAGAGGCACGGGGTGCTGGGAGTCGGCAGCCTCCAACATAAACTATGTACCACAATGAAGCCGCTCCCAGTGGGGTGTCGCTAGTGCTAGTGCAGTTTTAGTCTGTGAGTGCAGGCATCTCACAAAAAGTGAAGGACTGGTCTCACACACCGCCTGGTGTCATGCTTCATCATAGACCAGTCCTCGCCCTCTAAAAACTTGGTTTGATAGAGGGCAGGATACACCTGACGACAGGGTGCACTTCTAAACTAAGTGGGGGCCCATGGGAAAAGGTAGTGAGTTGAAAGGCCATTAAAGATGTCAGCTTAAATTTAATAGTGCTGGCATCTATATGGTAGTTTAAAATAAGGTGATCGGTGTAATGGGGATATTATTGTCCCCCCACCGCTATCAGTGAGGTCAACATGTTTCTGCCTGAAGGCCCAGTTGGGTCCGCGGCATTCATCAGGACTGTGATAAACAAAAACAACGGGCTCCACTCTTGCCAAGCTATGGTGAGAGGATTTCCACTCAGTGGGGTGATGTGGATCACACTCCACCATGAAATGGCTAAATTCTTAAGCCCTGAAGTTGAAAACAAAATGTACAAACAAACTGTCAGATAGCATTGGACACATACAACATATCAAAACAAAATCAGCCACATACACCAAGAATCTATCGTGAGTGGCTATAAGTGCAACAGTTTTGTGACAGAAATCTGTGCACCAGTTTAGGAGAAAGTCTCTCCAAAATGCTTACCCTGTAATGAGGACAATTTTGCCCCATAGGAGGGTGAGGGCAGGAGACCCCTTAGGTCAGAATGCTAGAAAAGCAAATGAGGAGAAAACACAGGAACACAAGATGTTAAAACCATTTGAGGTACTGCCAAAGGCACATGAGGTTCTGTAGTGCATCCATGGCATGAAACCTGTAAAGAAAGTCATTCAACCCAACACTCATACTCTTACTGTGACTTGATGTGATCTCCGCCTCTGCGCCTAGATCTGTGCACCTCCGCTCCTCGATGTGAAGTGAGTGAGCCGGCGCCCGGTTATATATAGTGTCAGCGTGAAGAGTTAATTGTTAATCACCGCTAAATTGGAAGCTGCAGTGTGGGATCCAGTGTCCCTACGACATGGCATGCTGAAGGTCCGGAGGCTTGCCTGACCTTCCTAATATGGGTAGCGGATGTGTCAAACGACGGAATTCAATACGTGTGGGTCGGCAGGTAGTTAATGCCCTGGGTGGGGCCGGCATCCCCATCGTCATGTGGAAAGTGTCAGCGCGCTGCACATGCGCGTCAAGGTAGATTTGTATAGCGCATGTGCGGTGAAACAACTACTTAACCGCGCGTGCGTGAAAAAACGGCCAGGCGCCTATGAGCATGGCTCAGGGTTCTGTACTGAACCGAGTCATCAGCGTGATTCGGAGAACGTTTGCGCGCTGCACATGCGCGTCTAGGTAGTGGGAATGCTCGTGTTAAAGTGAGCATTCCGCCGCGCATGCGTGGTAAAGGCCAAGCGTCTATAAGTGAGACTCCGATATCAAAATGCATAGACGGATTCTAACATCATGATGTGACCTGCCATACGATAGATCAAATACTTGAAATGGCCCAAATGTGCCAAACATGGTGGTAGGCTGAGAAACGCCGGGGGGACATATTGTATATAGATGTTCCTAATGCGTTGTTTAAGAAACAGGAGTCTGGTGATCATGTTGCCAGAAATAACCTGTACCCCAACGCCAAATGCGCATAGATTATGTGATCAGGATTCCTAGTGGTGTGGTATTAAGAACCATGGTAGGTGAGGTGGGGACATATAAACTGGGTAAATTACAGTTCCCACAATCCCTAAAGGAGGGAATTCGAGCCAGGGTGCAATGGTCACAGGTATTAGATTCAATGTCTAGTGTGTCTTGATGGACTAGATGTAGGCAGTGTGTACATATAAATGATATGTAGATATATGATAATTAGAAAGCTAGTTGAAGCCAGGGGATGTCTAGTGTAACATGATGAACTGGATGTAGGTCGTATGTACATATAGGTGATATATAGACATCTGATTTTTACAGGGCTAGCTGAAGCCAAGGAATGTCGTCGTTCAGGTCTTCTTTCCATGTGCGGAGGCGGTAAACCCACCGCTGTTCCCTCACATGGAGTGGCCTGCTGAGGTCTGTCTTTTGTTTTTTCATGACCTCCAGGATCACCCATTTAAGGTCCGTGTCTCTATGGTTCTGTTCCAGAAAAGTTCTGGTAAGTTTTGTGTTGCTTTTTTTGCAGCGAATGGTGCCGCGATGCTCGTTAATACGGGTTTTAATTTTTCTGGTGGTCATACCCACGTACCAAAGGTTGCATGGGCATGTGAGAAGGTATACCACGTTTTCCGTATTACAGTTACTGAAGTGGTTCAATAGCCACGGGCGTGTGGTGCCAATGTCAACCGCTTTGGTGGTCACGGTGAGAGGGCATGCAACACATCCGCCACAGGCATAGTGTCCTGTCGGTCTTTGGGTATTCCATAAAGTCATTTGGTCTTCTTCTCTGGGTTGGGGATCTTTGCCCGGACTAACTCATCCCGTAAATTCTTACTTCTTTTGAATGCGAAAAGGGGTGGTTCCCAATGCTTTCCTGCTCCTTGAAGGATATGCCAGTTCTTTCTTATGATTTTTTGTACGGCATTAGAGACCGGTGTGAATGTTGTGACACACACTACTCTGTCTGATTTCTCTTCTCGTACTTCTCCAGTAAAGCATCGCGATTCACATTCCTTGCTCTCTTCTTTGCTTTCCTGATCAGTTTCCTGTGGTAGTGTCGGTCTTGTAATTTTACTTCAAGCTCTTCCGCTTGTACATGAAAATTCTCCATCTCTGAACAGTTTCCTGCGTACTCCTGAGAAACTGGCCAACTGGTAGGTTGTCCCTCAGGGCCTTTGGGTGATAGCTTTCATATAGTAGTAGGCTGTTCTTATCAGTCGATTTGTTGTGGACTTTAGTGCTGATGCCATCTATGTTCATCATGACGTCGAGGTCCAGGAAGACCGCATGGCTCTTGCTCATGGAGTGGGTGAATCTCAAATGTCGATCCTTGGTGTTAATCCACTCCACGAAGTTGCTTGCTGTTTCCTGGTCCCCTCACCACACTATGAAAACATCATCGATTTCCATGTCCTCAGATTTGCAGAGAAGGGATTGCTCTCATGGAAGATGTGGTCTTCCTCAAACTGGTGTACATATAGGCATGCCAAGCTTGGGGCGAATGTGCTGCCCATAGATGTACCAGTGATTTGGTGGTACAGGGCGTCCTCAAATTCAAAGAAATTTTCAGTAAGGGCTACCTCTGCACATTCCATGATAAAGTGCGGTGGTGTATGGAAGTTCCAGTCTGTGTTTAATAAAATCTGCTCCACAACTTCCAGGGTACGCCTCTGTGGGATGCTCGTGTAAAGCGCCTCAATGTCCATGGTAATGAACAGGTCTTCCGTGATGTTGGTTTCCAGGTCCCTCAAGAGGCATAGTACGTCTTTAGTATCTCGTAGGTAGGACCACGATTTTTGGACTATTGGTTTGAGAAACCAGTCACAAAATTGTGATAGAGGCTCAAGGATGGATCCGATGCCGGACACAATAGGTCGGCCAGGCGGTGGGAATTTCTCTTTGTAAATTTTGGGGAGGGTGTAGAATCTTGGTGTTCTGGGATTTTCGTTCCCAAGGAAATCGGCCTCTTGTTTAGTGATCCAGTCATTGCACAGTGCTTCGTCAACCATTCCCTTGATCTTGGTGGTGAGACGTCCTGTCGGGTCATCTGAATATTTCTCATAGCTCGCGTCATCCGCTAGAAGGCGGTTGCATTCTTCCTTGTACATTGATCTGTTCATCAGAACGATTGCGCCTCCTTTGTCGGCTGGTTTGACTGTGAGTTCTATATTGTTTTTAAGTTTCTCCAGGGCCTGTCATTCTGGACTAGTGAGGTTTTGAATGCCCTTTTCCTTTTTGAAGTTGATTTGTTCTACTTCCTTTAGTACCACCTGCTCAAAAGCTAAAATGTGGCAGGGGATTGTTTGTGTCGGAGGCACGAATGTGGACTTTTTCCTGAGTCCAGTGTCGGTCTTTTCACGTTGCTCATCGTTTGTTTCTCCGAAGTGGTTACGGAGCTTGATCTTCCTAAAAAATTGTGCCAGTTCAGTGTTCAGCACAAAGGGATCATTCACTGGTATCGGGCCAAAGCCAAGGCCTTTGGATAGAACTGTTTCTTCATCTTCAGAGAGTTGGTAGTCACTCAAGTTGACAATGTTCGTTACTCTCTGCTTGTTGATGGGCCGTTCCCTTTCCCCATCTACATATCATTTATATGTACATACTGCCTACATCTAGTCCATCAAGACACACTAGACATTGAATCTAATACATGTGACCATTGCACCCTGGCTCGAATTCCCTCCTTTAGGGATTGTGGGAACTGTAATTTACCCAGTTTATATGTCCCCACCTCACCTACCCTGGTTCTTAATACCACACCACTAGGAATCCTGATCACATAATCTATGCGCATTTGGCGTTGGGGTACAGGTTATTTCTGGCAACATGATCACCAGACTCCTGTTTCTTAAACAACGCATTAGGAACATCTATATACAATATGTCCCCCCGGCGTTTCTCAGTCTGCCACCATGTTTGGCACATTTGGGCCATTTCAAGTATTTGATCTATCGTATGGCAGGTCACATCATGATGTTAGAATCCGTCTACGCATTTTGATATCGGAGTCTCACTTATAGACGCTTGGCCTTTACCATGCATGCGCATCCTCGGCTCCAACCCTTCAGCCTGGCACGACTCCTGGTGGCCCACGACACTGGGGGCACCCCCGACACCCACCGACCATGCACGCAACCTGGGAGTCATCCTCGACTCAACGCTCTCCATGACCAAGCAAGTCAACGCAGTCTCCTCCTCCTGCTTCAACACCCTCCGCATGCTCCGCAATATCTACAGATGGATTCCGACAGACACGAGAAGAACAGTCACCCAGGCCCTCGTTAGCAGCCGACTCGACTATGGAAATGCCCTCCACGCGGGAGCCCCGACCAAGCTCATCAAACGACTGCAAAGAATTCAAAACGCCTCTGCACGCCTGATCCTCGACGTTCCACGCCACAGCCACATCACCCCCCACCTGAGAAACCTGCACTGGCTCCCCGTCGACAGGAGAATCTCCTTCAAACTCCTCATCCACACACACAAGGCACTCCACAAGACCGGCCCAGCCTACCTCAACAGACGACTCTCCTTCTACGTTCCCAACCGCCAGCTCTGCTCCGCCGACCTCTCCTTGGCCACTGTCCCGCGCATCCGAAGAACTACCACCGGCGGCAGATCCTTCTCCCACCTCGCCGCCAAGACCTGGAACACCCTTCCATTGAGCCTACGACAGACCCAAGACCTGCTGACCTTCAGGAGGCTACTCAAGACCTGGCTGTTCTACCAGTAGCGGCATTCCCCCCTTCTTCTTCCCCAGCGCCTTGAGACCCTCGCGGGTAAGTAGTGCGCTTTACAAATTCTGCGATTACTTGATTGCGTGGCGGAATGCTCACTTTAACACGAGCATTCCCACTACCTAGACGCGCATGTGCAGTGCGCAAACGTTCTCCGAATCACGCTGATGACTCGGTTCAGTACAGAACCCTGAGCCATGCTCATAGGCGCCTGGCCGTTTTTTCACGCACGCGCGGTTAAGTAGTTGTTTCACCGCACATGCGCTATACAAATCTACCTTGACGCGCATGTGCAGCGTGCTGACACTTTCCACATGACGATGGGGATGCCGGCCCCACCCAGGGCATTAACTACCTGCCGACCCACACGTATTGAATTCCGTCGTTTGACACATCCGCTACCCATATTAGGAAGGTCAGGCAAGCCTCTGGACCTTCAGCATACCATGTCGTAGGGACACCGGATCCCACACTGCAGCTTCCAATTTAGCGGTGATTAACAATTAACTCTTCACACTGACACTATATATAACCGGGCGCCGGCTCACTCACTTCACATCGAGGAGCGGAGGTGCACAGATCTAGGCGCAGAGGCGGAGATCACGTCAAGTCACAGTAAGAGTATGAGTGTTGGGTTGAATGACTTTCTTTACAGATTTCATGCCATGGATGCACTACAGAACCTCATGTGCCTTTGGCAGTACCTCAATTGGTTTTAACATCTTGTGTTCCTGTGTTTTCTCCTCATTTGCTTTTGTAGCATTCTGACCTAAGGGGTCTCCTGCCCTCACCCTCCTTTGGGGCAAAATTGTCCTCATTACAGGGTAAGCATTTTGGAGAGACTTTTTCCTAAACTGGTGCACAGATTTCTGTCACAAAACTGTTGCACTTATAGCCACTCACGATAGATTCTTGGTGTATGTGGCTGATTTTGTTTTGATATGTTGTATGTGTCTAATGCTATCTGACAGTTTGTTTGTACATTTTGTTTTCAACTTTCAGGCTTAAGAATTTAGCCATATCACGGTGGAGTGTGATCCACATCACCCCACTGAGTGGAAATCCTCTCACCATAGCTTGGCAAGAGTGGAGCCCGTTGTTTTTGTTTATCACGGTCCTGATGAATGCCGCGGACCCAACTGAGGCCTTCAGCCAGAAACATGTTGACCTCACTGATAGCGGTGGGGGGACAATAATATCCCCATTACACCGATCACCTTATTTTAAACTACTCATATAGATGCCAGCACTATTAAATTTAAGCTGACATCTTTAATGGCCTTTTAACTCACTACCTTTTCCCATGGGCCCCCACTTAGTTTAGAAGTGCATCCCTGTTGTCAGGTGTATGCCCGCCTCTATTAAACCAAGTTTTTAGAGGGCGAGGACTGGTCTATGATGAAGCATGACACCAGGCGGTGTGTGTGACCAGTCCTTCACTTTTTGTGAGATGCCTGCACTCACAGACTAAAACTGCACTAGCACTAGCGACACCTCACTGGGAGCGGCTTCATTGTGGTACATATGTCATCAGTGATGTCATCAGTGATGTCACTGACCATGTCATGAATTATGTAATATGTGACGTCATCAGCAGTGCATTGCGGGGGCGCGAGTTATAGTTAGCTGAACTAACTATAACGGCCGAATTTCGCTGGTTTTGTACGAGTGAAATGTCCAACTAACAATAACGTCCTTGAAACCTCTGGTTTTCTCAGTGAATTTCTAAGGTTTTTTAAATGTTAATTTCTAACTATAACGTGCCAAAACCTATGTTTTTTTCAGTGAATATATATATATATATATATATATATATATATATTCAAGGTAATTAGATGTGCATTTAAGAATAATAGATCTATACTCACCTTCTCGATATTTTGGTCCTTGATATATTTGACACGATATTCTGTCCACACAATTTTTTTAATTCCGATTGTTAGAAATGAGGGTCTCTAGTTGGCAGTGGTATACACCCAGTCCAAGTAGGGACCCTTTCTTCCAGTCAGAGTAAGGGAGTTGCACACCCAATATAACCCATGATCACCCACTTGGTAGCTTGACATGAGCCTGGCATGTGCACCCACTTCCCAGGCCCTAACCTTCCCTTTTACTACATGTAAGGCACCCCTAAGGTAGGCCTAAGGTGCCCTCATGGGCAGGGTGCAGTGTATGTGAAAGGTAGGACATGTACTGGTGTGTTTTACATGTCCTGATAGTGAAATACTGCCAATTTCGTTTTTCACTATTGCAAGGACTAGCTCTCCCATAGGTTATCATTGGAGCTCCATTGTAACATTTTACAAGTGCACCTTTCAATTGGGAACAGCTAAAGATTTGGAGTTTTGACTCTATGAGCTCAGAATTTAAAAATGCATCTTTTGGCATGGGTGATTTTAAATTGTGTGTTTGAAAATGCCCCTTTCAGAAATTGAAAACACAACATGAACACCTGGCTCCGTACTAACCTACACTCCTACTATTTATGGAGTAACGGGCAGACTATTCTTTTATCTGTCCAAGTAAAATTTTTATTAAATAGTCTTTAAATTGATTCAAAACAATTTTTTCAAAAGACTGAAAAAGAAACACATATTTCTCAAATTGACACAGAAACCTTCACATATAAATAACACAATACACAATCAAAAACAATTTGGACATACACCAAAGTGAGAATTATTTGCAACAAATTATAACAAGCGACAAAATCACTAAATGAAAACAAACATAAATCAATTACAAAAAACATTTAAAGCGACAAAATCACTAAAATGAAAACAAACATAAATCAATTGCAAAAAACATTTAAAGCTTGTGTCATCTGTGAAAAAACACAACGGTGATTGTGAAAAATGTCCAATTTCATGGACTAAACTTATTGTTTCAACAAGAATATCACAAAAGTGTTGGAAATAATGAATTAATCTTTAATACATCCGACACTCAACACATTTAGATTTAACTAAATGCCTCTCAAAATGCCTCTTGAAAATGCCAACGCGTTTCAAGACCCAGGCTGGATAGTACTGGGACTCTCGTCAGGGCTTCAAACAAATGATCGGGATATTCTAAAAAAACAAAAAATGAAACACGTGATGCAACAACAGCATCAACCCCAAACTACCTTTCTCTCTCATATATATAGCTGATTTTTTGTGTACCTGATTCTTGAAGTAGGAGCAGCCGCTCCAGTTTGTTGATTCCACGCGTTTTTATCTATATGTCAGTTGACTCGTTCTACTGTAGCTTTAAAGCACCACGTGCACACTTTAAACTGTGTATAATTCTGCAAGAGAAAATCATTCATAGAATGAAAACTTCTACTCGATCCCTGACTTGCCTCTAAACCTTTCAATGCCGGTAAAAAGAATTAATTTAAATGTACCTTGCGCAAAGGCTGCAGAGCATGGACAGGAGCTATTCGGATTGGGACTCACAATTCTACAAAAGGGAAAAGGTATTGTGTTCATTAAATAGATTGATTATCAAGTGGCTGCACTATACGATTTAAATTCAGTTGCCATTTGGACTTACTTTAAATGAGTTTGTCCGATATTAGACTCTGCAAAAGGCAGGCTTTTCTTCTGCTCAAAGGCGAGCGTGCTCGCATTCACTGGAATTGATTCTAGAAAGCAAGTGTGAATGCATTAGGCTTGCAGTCATATGTTAGGTTAAAATTCATGGCTTCACTTGTACTCAAGGAATTAAAAGGGAGGGACAAACAAACTTACTTGTATCGACTTCATTGAACAAACTGGATTAACTCTTCTCTTTTGGCATGGGTGATTTTAAATTGTGTGTTTGAAAATGCCCCTTTCAGAAATTGGGCATTTTCTTGTTTAACCATTCTGTGCCTCTTCCTGCCTGTGGAATCAACATCTGGTTTACACTGACAGGGTCCTGTTTGTGCAATCACTCTAGACAGTCACACAAAGGGAGTTGAGGTGTGCCCTGCATATCCTGATAGCACATCACCAGGCTGATGGGCATTCCTGAGCTAGAATGGTGGGAGGAGCTGTCCCCTGCACCTAAATAGGGCTGTGCCTGGCCTTTTCACAATGCTGTCTCCCAGGAGTGTGTCAGGAACCAAGAACAGGCAGGACAAGAACTTGTGGACTACAAAGACAATCCTTTGAAGAATGCACACTTCAAAGGCCAAAATTGGACCTAAAACCCCAGACTTATAGAACACTTCTGAAACTGAGGACTCTGCAAGAAGAAGGGCTGAAGAGCTATTAGGAGGAGCACTGTCCCTTTGCTGCGTGTTGCTTTGCTGGGTTGGCCTGCAGTTCTGCTTCTGTCTGTGGGCAGTGAAAGGACTGGACTATGCTTTGTATTCTGCTTTTCCAAGTTTCTTCAAGGGCTTGTGTGTGCTTACCTCCTGTTGGAAGTCTCAGGGCCATCAAAGACTTCATATGCAGCCCCCCTAAACTCCACTGCTGAGATTTCTGACCTGCCTTGTGTTGCCAATTCCAGTTCTGGGCCCTTGAAGGTTATTCCTGCTGCAAAGACCTGCTTGGAACCATCAAAATCAACACATCGCCCTTCCAGCGCCTGTTTTTCTGACACAGCACTTCCATGTGGGAGAAACTTCCACGCACCGCCGCCGTGCGGCCCCAAGTTCTGTGCACCATGTCTCCGAAGTCCTGGACTGATGCAGGCCCTACTGTGCGGCTGAAAGAATCGACGCATCCTGGGACAGCGGCTGAAGAAATCGACGCAGTGCCTGTTTGCCGCCGGCGCATTGAGCTCCAGCACGCCGGGATTTCCACGCATCGCACCTGTGCGCCAAGTGTTTCCGATGCATCACCCGCAGACCAGAACCGTCTTGGAATTTGACACATCGCTTCTCCCTACAGTCCGGATTCGAGGCAGCACTTTTCCTGCCTGCAGCAGAACTGATGCATCACCTCCCCAAGGACTCAGGAACCGGTGCATTACTGTGTTTTTCGACACTTCCCTCCACTGTGGCTGTTTTGCCTTGTGGATTTTGAATCATCTGAGGTACTTTGTGCAAAATCACCACTTCTATAGAGTTCTAAGGACAGAATCGCTTAAAACCTTTAAAAAGTCATATTTTGAGTTCTATATGTTGGATTTGTGTCATTTTTGTCTTGTTCGGTTTAGAAAAAGATACTTCATTTTTCAAAAATGGTGTGGTGTCCATTGGTAGTGTTTTCACTAGTTTACTGTGTGTGTTATGTACAAATACTTTACACATTGCCTCTGAGATAGGCGTGACTGCTCAGCAACATAGCAGTTTAAAACTGCACTCATAGACCCTGCAATGGCAGGCCTGAGACAGGTTTTCAGGGGTGGCACAACCAGTGCTGCAGGCCCACTAGTAACATTTGATTTATAGGCCCTGGGCAGGCACAGTGCACTTCACTAGGGACTTACCAGTAGATTAAATATGCCAATCGTGGAGAACTAATCAGAATTACAATTTACACAGGGAGCACTTGCACTTTAGCACTGATCAGCAGTGGTAAAGTGCCCAGAGTACATAAACCAGCAAAAACAAAGTCCAGCACACAGCCAAAAATACAGGAGGTAGAGGCAAAAAGACTGGGGAAACCACACCAAGGATGCCAGGCCTAACACATGTCTGAAAGTAGGGAGAACTACCCAACCTCATCACTAATGCAGAAGAATCTGGACAGACCATCAGCATTGGCGTGTTCTGTACCAGGGCAGTGTTTCACCGTAAAGTCCATCCACTGTAGGGAAATTGACCACCTCAAGAGTTTTGGGTTCTCACGACTCATCTGCATCAGCCATCTGAGGAGTCTGTGGTCTGTCTGAACCCAGAAGTGAGTCCCAAACAAGTAGGGTCTTAGCTTCTTCAGTGCCCAGACCACTTGCTCAATTGCGCTCCACCTCTGTTCCTGGGGAAGTAACCTCCTGCTAATAAAGGCTACAGGTTGGTCTTGGCCCTCACTGTTCAGCTGTGAGAGTACTACCCCTACACCATGCTCTGAAGCATCTGTCTGCACAATGAATTCTTGGGAGAAGTCAGGTGCCTTGAGCATGGGTGCTGTGCACATAGCTGCCTTCAGGGCATCAAAAGCAGTCTGACACACATCAGTCTAGATCACTTTCCTTAGCTGCTTCCTGGAAGTCAGCTCTGTCAAGGGGGCAAAAATGGTGCCATAGCCCTTGACAAATCTCCTGTAATCCCTGGTGAGACCTAAGAAGGCTCTCACCTCTGTCTGGGTCCTGGGGGGCTCCCAAGCCAGAATGGTGTGTATCTTAGGTTTTAGGGGCACCACCTGGTCGCTTCCTACCTGGTGCCCTAAGTATACAACAGACCCCTGCCCTATCTGTCACTTACTGGCCTTTATAGGGAGGCCTGCCTTCTGCAGAGCCTTCAAAACTTCCCAGAGGTGATGCAAGTGATCCTCCCAACTGGAACTGAAGACTGTGAAGTCATACAGGTAGGCGGCACTGAAGTCCTCCAGCCCAGCCAACATCTGGTTAACCAACCTCTGAAAGGTGGCAGGGGCGTTCTTTAACGCAAAGGGCATAACCCAAAACTTGTAGTGCCCCTCTGGCTTTGAGAACGCAGACCTTTCTTTGGCCCCAACAGTCAAGGCAATCTGTCAGTACACAGACGTTAAATCAAACGTACAGAGGAACTTGGCAGCTCCTAGCCGATCTATGAGCACATTAGCTCTGGGGATGGGATGCGCGTCAGTGCTGGTGATGGCATTGAGCACTCAGTAGTCCACACAGAACCTCAGTTCAGGTCTGCCACTGGTTGCAGCAGCCTTTAGGACCAAGCCCATTGGGATGGCCCAAGGACTGTTGGAGGGCTCTATTACCTCTAATGCCAACATCTTGGAAACTTCCTCCTTGATGCTGGCTTTGATCCTGTCAGTCAGCCTGTAAATGTTATGCTTCACAGGTGAACTATATCTAGTATCCACATCATGGTTATACCAATGGGTGACTCCTGGGGTCAGGGAAAACAGAGTGGCAAACTGCTCCAGCAACTGGTGACAGTCACTCTTCTGTTCTAGGGTCAGTGCAGGAGAGAGGTTCCCACCCTCCACTGACCCATCTTGCTCCTTGGCAGACAGGTCAGGAAGAGGCTCACTCTCCTCTTCCAGCCCATCATCTGTTGCCTAAAGCATATTCACTTCAGACCTCTCAATGTGAGGTTTGAGGAGGTTCACGGGTAGGACCCTCAAAGGGTTCCTTGGAGTCTGCAAGTTCACCAGATAGGTGACATCACTTTTGCACTCCACCACCTCAAAAGGCCCTGACCACTTGTCCTGCAGGGCACAGGGCGCCACTGGGGCCAAGAC
Source organism: Calotriton arnoldi (assembly GCA_963921515.1). Classification (NCBI taxonomy): domain Eukaryota; kingdom Metazoa; phylum Chordata; class Amphibia; order Caudata; family Salamandridae; genus Calotriton; species Calotriton arnoldi. The sequence continues at coordinate 264,201 of CAWUFW010000868.1, read as the reverse complement.
CCACACTTTCTGGACTGGGTGAAACTCAACCAGCGTGGCATTCTGGTCATACCAGTGTTTCATATCTTCCTGGATTGCTTCCAGGTTCTCCTGAGTGAGCTTCCTGAAGTGGGCAGTCTGGTTTCAAAAGGCCAGCATGTATCTAAATACATCCCGGGGGGCTTACTGGGAGCTTTCTCCAAGCCTTGTTTCACCAGACTAAGAGGTCCTTTCACAGGGTGCCCATACAGCAGCTCAAAGGGGCTGAACCCCAGGGCCTTCTGTGGTACCTTCCTGTAAGCAAAGAGAAGGCATGGCAAGAGGGCATCCCACTTATGCCTCATGGAGTCTGACAGACCCCCAATCTTGCCTTTCAGGGTTCAGTTGAATCTCTCAACCAACCCATTACCTTGGGGGTGAAAAGGAATGGTGAACTTGTGGGATCCTTCATAGACTGGGATATGAAGTTGGTACTCCGGTCAGATACCACCTACTTGGGGAAACCCACGGAGGAAAAGATCCCCATCAATGCCTGGCCCACCACAAGTGCCGTTATTGTTCTCAGAGGTATAGCCTCTGGATAACGAGTGGCATGGTCCACCAAGGCCAGGATAAACCTGTCGCCCATTGCTGTCTTGGCGTCCAGAGGAACCACAATGTCAATTCCCACCTGCTTAAAAGGGATGCTCACAACAGGAAAAGGTTGGAGAGGAGCCTTACATCTCCTCCCACTCTTACCACTTGCCTGGCAAGTTTGGCAAGACCTACAATGGGTATCAGAGTGTGTTCGTATTTGGAGTCAAAAGAAGTGGGCAGCAACCCTTTCAAAGGTCTTGTCCTGCCCCAAATGTCCTGCCAAAGGCACATCATGAGCCAGACCCAGTAGGAAGGCTCTGAAGCGCTGTTGTACCACCAGCACACGGGCTGCCACAGGCTCAGCAACCCTAGGCTCACTATACAGGAGACCATTCTCCCAGTAGATCCAATGCGATTCAGACTGATCACCAGCTGCCTGGTTTTCAGCCTGCTGCTGTAAACCCACAAAAGAAGGGCATTTCTGCTGCTCCTTGCAGAATTCCTTCATGGTGGGACCCCCTTCTTTCTACACACTTTGAAAAAGGGGGACAGGGAGCCTAATTAGAAATAGTAGGTCCAGTACCAATGCTCCCAAAGACTAGCGTTATACTCACTAAGGGGTAGCTGTTCCTAAAGAGGAGAGGACAGGACAACCTATTATGGTTGGGAAAAGTGTCAGGGTGTTCTCTCAATAAACTTGGGTAGAAGTGAAAGTGGGGGAATTCCTCCTTTTTTACTTAGTGCCCTCACACACCCTTGCGAGTGTCATGCTTCATCATCGGGCGTTGCTCCTCGTGGGGGTGGCGCTGCTGTCCTCCACGGGCCCCGCGAGAGGGCTCTTTATCAGAGATCTTTTTAAGGAGACGCTGCAGTTGTGCATGTGGGTGTGTGGGCCTGGAGAAGTGAGTGAGTGAGTTAAAATTACCCTCGCAGTACCCAGAATCTAATTTTATTCAGGGGTCCGGAAGATAAGGTTAAAAATGCAAAGGATATGGAGAACCTCCTTAGAACAAATGTGGAGGAGGAGTGAGTATTTTACCGCTGCTCTCACATCCGTGAAAAAAAGTTTTTAAAAAAAAAGTGCAATTAGGTCAACATGTTTCGCGCTACATGCAGGTCCCTAGTGGATCCGGGAGCGCTTCGTCAGGACCGTGTGGTGAAGTGAAGTGGAAATAAAATATAGGAGTCAGGGAAGAGACGCAATATACTCCTACTGTAGCTACAATCAGGTGGCAGTGCGTCTGAACGCTGACTGGAACATCTAAATCGAGTTCCACAGCCCAACCCCTATCTTATGAATGGTTGGCCTCACCAGCGCTCAACGGAAAATGCGCGTGAATATATTCAGTCATCTCGCAAGGAGCCGTTTGCCTACCCCTCCGTTCTCGCCGCCGGTGGCCCCTGACCCCAGGAGTTTATTTCCACTTCACTTCACCACTCACTCCTCCTCCACATTTGTTCTAAGGAGGTTCTCCATATCCTTTGCATTTTTAACCTTATCTTCCGGACCCCTGAATAAAATTAGAGTCTGGGTACCGCGAGGGTAATTTTAACTCACTCACTCACTTCACCAGGCCCACACACCCACATGCACAACTGCGGCGTCTCCTTAAAAAGATCTCCGATAAAGAGCCCTCTCGCGGGGCCCGTGGAGGACAGCAGCGCCACCCCCACGAGGAGCAACGCCCGATGATGAAGCATGACACTCGCAAGGGTGTGTGAGGGCACTAAGTCAAAAAGGAGGAATTCCCCCACTTTCACTTCTACCCAAGTTTATTGAGAGAACACCCTGACACTTTTCCCAACCATAATAGGTTGTCCTGTCCTCTCCTCTTTAGGAACAGCTACCCCTTAGTGAGTATACCCCCTTCTTACTGTCAGTGGGTCAGCTCCGGCAAGTCCCCGACTTCAGCCACTTACTCCCCTGTAGGTTGTAGGGCGTCCCCCTCAGGGTCAGCCTCCTCCCGGACCATGGGAACTTCTGGGGCTGGTTTCCCATGCCTCCCTGCCCCTCCTCTTTCTGGCAGGCACCTGAGCCACTCTTTCAGGCTCCAGGTCCTCTTGATCACCCTTATCGGCTGCCATTGACCAAGTGGTCACACACGCACACTCAGGCAGACCCACCAAGTGGTCACCTCATGCCCAAGGGAATCCTCCAGGTCATTCCCTAGCAGACAGTCAACAGGCATGGTTGGACTCACAGCCACCCTCAAGGGACCGGAGCTCCTCCCCATTCAAAGGGAACCTGTGCCACCTTGTACTGGCGCTCAGAGTTGTCCACAGCAACTACCTGGTGAAACACATTGGGGACCACCTGCTCTTCAGACACCAGATGTCACCTTACCATAGTCACACTGGCTCCTGTGTCTCTCACTGTCTCCTAGTGAGACAAGGGTCATCTCAGCTGGCTCCCACTTTTCACCTGGAACCAATTGCTCCCCAAGCGCTACACTGGCCAACCGATGTGACTGTGCACCAGTGGGTGCCGGTGTCCACTTGGGACACTTGGGATTCCCCCTCCTCTGACCCTCCTGAACACATGCATAACACTTGCAAGGCCCATCTCTGCAGGCTTTCCTGTAGAGATCCATGACTTTTTCTCACTGGGGGATGGGAACCTTTGCCCTGGGAATTAGATTGGGGCCCTTTAGAGAACTCCCTCTGTTTATCCTTGTCCCCCCACTCTTCTGCTGGGGACCCTGCCCACCCTTAGTAGAGTGTCCTACATACCCTTTGTGGACCATGGTACTCGTCCAGTGGTCCGCCTCCTGAGCCACCTTCCTGGGGTCAGTCAACTTGCTATCAATCAGATGCTGGTGCAACTATGGCAAACAAAGACTATACAAGTGCTCCCAAGCATCACATTGTACAACCCCTGATAGTCAGTTACCTGGCTGCCCTTTATCCAACCATCCACTGCTCTGCAAAAATGGTTAACACATTCCAACCAAGTATGAAAATCATCTTTCTTAAAAGATCTAAACTTTTCCTTATACTGCTCTCGGATGAGACTATAATGGATAATCAAGGCATCCTTCATGTAGGTGTATGTGAGAACTGTAGTTGCCTCTAAGGCTGTCAAGGTGTCCCTCTCCTCTACCTCAAAGTGTTTCCACAGAGCCCCCCCCAATGGGCATTAGGGACCTTATTCTTGTGGAGTGCTGCCTCATAAGCCAAAACCCAAGCATGTATGTCATCCCCTTTCCTGTAATCTTGTACCATATTCTTTGGAATGTGCACCTTTCACCCAGACTGCACTGGCTGCATGCTGCCACCATTTGAACTGGACTCTGCCTGCTTGGCCTTGGTGTCCAGCTCCCTCATACTCAACTTGTGGGCCAAAAGCAATTTCCTCTCATCAAGAGCCAGGGACTTCTCCCTCTCAAACTTTTGATTCTCCAACCTGAGCTTCTCATGCTCTTGCTGGTACTCTCTGATCTGTCGCCTGTCCTCCAGTTCCTCTGGAGACAGATTCCTGGATGGCACACTGCTGCCACCTCTGGAAGATGCTACTATAGGTGGATCCTGAGCTCCAAAATCCCCTTTTCTGGCTCTGTGCATCTAGATCCACATTCTCATTCTCAGCCTCCCTCGCTTCTCTGGCTGCCCAACAAGCCCTCAGTGCCTTTTGCACCTCCTCCTTCCTAGCGGAGCTTCTAATGGGACATCCAAAATCCTTGCAAAACAGTTTGAGCTGATCCACTTTGTAAGACTGCAACTTCTCAATCTCAAGCACCAATTCTGCAACCTCACTTGCTGGTTTACCATGCTGAGACATGATTTGTGGATACTTCAAGGGTTATCACAAAAACAGGAAAAATCAAAAAACAATGGGGCATATTAGCAAGACCGGCGATGAAATTATCGCCGTTTTAGCGGCAGGAAACTGCCGCTAAAACGGCGATAATGGGCTTGCTAATATGCGTTATGGAATTCAATAGAAGCCCAGGTTAGATGTCCTGCACATCTAACCTGGGCCTCTATTGAATTCTATAACTGCATATTAGCAAGCTCATTTTCGCCGTTTTAGCGGCAGTTTCCTGCCGCTAAAACGGCGATAATTTTATCGCCGGTCTTGCTAATATGCCCCAATATGTGGTCGCGTAATGGTCTGCACTCAGTAGTAGTGTATGTCAAAATGCAAACACAAGTCCTATCCTCACCACCAATCATCAATGTTAGAAATGGGGGTCTCTAGTTGGCAGTGGGATACACCCTGTCAAAGTAGGGACCCTTCCTTCTAGTTAGAGTAAGGGAGTTACATACCCAAGATAACCCCTGCTCACCTCCTTGGGAGCTTGGAACGAGCAATCAGGCCTATCTCAGAGGCAATGTGTAAAATATTTGTACATAACACGCACAGTAACCCAGTGAAAACACTACAAATGGAGACCACACCAGTCATCTTTATCTAAGTCAAACAAGACCAAACTGACAAAAATCTAACATACAGAATTCAAAATATGACTTTTTAGAGGTTTCAAGCAATTCTGTCCATAGAACTCCATGATACGGTGATTTCACACAAAGTACCTCAGATGTGCCAAAATCCACAAGGCAAAACAACCGCAGCGGAGGGAAGTGTCAGAAAACACATTGATGCATCAGTTTCTGAGTCCACGGGGAGGCGATGCGTTAGTTCTGCTGCACGCAGGAGAAGTGTTGCATTGAATCTGGACTGTAGGGGGAAGCGATGCCTCGAAATCCAAGACGGTTCTGGCCTGCGGGTGATGCGTTGGAAAACTTGGCGCACATGTAACCTGGATGTGCTGGAGATCAATGCAGCGGCAGCAAACAGGTCGATATCTGTAGGAGAGTAGGATATGCTTCACATGGGTACCCCCACTTTTTGCTGATGCTTCACTGTTTTTCGACCTTAGTCTGGCTGGGGCCCTGCTAATAAGAACCCCAGCCTAGCTGCTTCCTCTCTAAAATGGTTTCCATGTGCCTTAGGCACATCTCGGATTGGAATCTGGAGTGCCCTTATAAGTCCCTAGTATATGGTATACTATGTACCCAGGGCATAGGTACCTCAGAGGCCTACCAGGGGCTGCAGCATGTATTGTGCCACCCCTGGAAGGCCATCCAAAATGACACCACAGGTCTGCTACTGCAGTCTGGGTAAGGTGGTGCATGCACCCCTTACTGTGATATAGGCTACCTATATCACTACATACATACACACATATAAACCTATAAGTCACTCCTATGGCAGGCCTTATCAATCCTGAAGGCAGAGTGCGTGGTTCCTATGTGAGAGGGTGCCCCTGCATGAGCAGGGCCCCTCTGCAGCGTTCGGAGACCCTTCTCTGATGCTGTTTGTAGTGCAGCCTGACCATATACTCTTAAGCGCATTATAACCTCGCGTTAAATGCTAACTTTGGGATGGCTGCACGGAAACATGTCGTGTTTGGTGTCAAACATCTTGGAATACTACCCCCCGCCAGTTCTGGCGGCGGGGGTAGCATTCCACCCTTCTAGAGGGAGAGACATGTACACACCGGTATACCCGGTACTGACTTTCCAGAGCCCTGGCATCACAAAATGGATGCCGCTGCCACAGACACGAGTCTGGCCTCCTGCTGCTGACCGAAACTCCGGCAGGGGAGGCCTGGACAATAGGTTTCCTGTCCCAGGGAGGTGTAACCACCTCCCCAGACAGGATAGTGTGTATTGGGGCTGGGCGGGAGCACTCTCTGGTGCTTTGAAGTCCTGCACTGGGGGCACATTTGGTGTCCCTGTGCATACCCCAGTTCAAACCGGCTCAGGGGCTTCTAGCCCCTGCTCTGGCGCGAAACTGGACGAAGGGAAAGGGGTGTAACCACCCCTCTGCCCTGACCCTCCCATATTTGGGGCCACAGAGTATGTCCAACCCCCTACCTTAATATAAATATGGGACCCCAGTCCTTAGGACTTTAGATTTACCTGGACGAAACTCTGATACAGAATCCTGGACCTTCGACGCTCTACTTTAAGATTAGAGGACTGAAGAATCTCCCTTGGGGTCAAGGAGTGACTCCCCAGCTTGGCAGGCACCAACGAAGCAATTGTCCGGTCTGCATCGCTGAAGCTCCCGCCGGACGCTGAAGTCTTTGCATCACCAGAGGTGGATTTCCAGACTTCCGCGAGGCTAACCTGAGTCCCCAGCAGAGCTGAGGCCCGTGGCTATCGTGGGTAACGTGGAACCTTGACCCCTGGACACCGCGTACTTTTGTAAGTGCATCCTCTTCTGGGTCTCCCACAAAGTTGTGCTTTCGGCTCCGAGTAGCCCCAGCCTCCAGCACCGACTGCACCGAAGATCACTGGCTTCCACTCCACGAGTGTCCTGTGAGCCAGCTCCACGTGCGTCGACTCGAGGCCCCTTCACGGTCGCTAGTCCGTTGACTAGTAGGCCCTCCCGAAGGCCAATCTTCTTCTGCTTGGGCTCCCTGGTTGCTCCAGGCGTGCCCTGACTTACTCTTGCTGGGTGAGTCCCACAGACCTTGCTGGTCTGCAACATCGTCCTTCTTCCATTTCCACGAGACTTGCCGTTGCCAAGGGTTGTTGGGTCCAATCCGGTTGCCAACACCCCTGCAATCGACAGACGTCATGGGACAGCTCGAATCCAGCTCCTGGTTGTTGTCGACGCCTCCTGGACCTCGTGGCTGAAGAGTCAAGACAACCATCAACCTACCTGAAGCACTCGACATTGGTGGGCATCTGCTCATCGCCTTCCCGGTCACTGGCTAGTGACCCAGACTCTGTCCCCTCTGCTTTCAGGTTCTTCAGATCTTCAATCCACCTTTGGATCCACCCGAACACTTTCGACTTGGCCGCCAGCAGCACTTTGCAGCAGATCGCCATTGAAAGCGACGACGAAACCCGACCCCGAAAGACACCTATGCACCCGGCTCCCCTGGGTGAGGTAACTCGAGTACTCCGGTGCTCCCATGGGTATTGACACTAGAACAGCCTAGTTCTCAAAGGGTTTGCTCCAAGTCCTCCTCTAAGTGTCCCTTTTCTTTTAAATTCAAACCGCGACTTTCCCCATAGAAGTTAACGGCGATTCGCGGCTGTGTTCATACACTGCACGCGTCCCCCGTGGGTCCCCTGTGTCACTACCTTGGGTGGTTCCTTGTGGTCCAAGCACTTCTACAGGCTCTAGGCCCTGTGTCTAGCTCATTCGTGGTTCTTATACCACTTTATTGGTATATGTTTAGTACGCCCCTAGGGCTCAAACGTGTATTTGTGCTATTACTGTAGATAACTAACTTATAATTTATGTACTTCGAACTCTAGCCTCATAAAAAGACTAGAGGGGTGTGTTTAGTAATAAATACATATATTTTTAATATATACCTGGTGTGGTCCTCTTTCATTTGGTCACTCAGGAGATTATAGACTGGTAAAACAAGCTGCTTTACATTCCTTCAAGACTTAGCCTGAAGGCTGCTCTCCATAGCTACCACTAGGATAGCTTTCAATAAAGGTTGTCTTTAACCTATCTCCAATAAGGGGTTGTTTGGACTGGTGCAAGGTGCCCACTATAATTAGTGGACAGCATATGCCAGGCCAACTTCTCACATTGGTGTGCAGCGTGTGGGATTCCAGCTTGCTATTGTTTTACCAGATAATCTCAATTGAATTGATCAACAGAAAACCACTAAGGGTACCTAAGGTACATATAAATCAAGCTTAGTAATACAGTAAGTTCTACTGAACTTAGAGTTGTGTGTTAAGGGATAGCACACCCTTTCTACAACTCAAGAGAGTTTAGTAGGCCACACTAGAGTAGGTAGTGCATACACCACACCTCACTAGTAATGTCTTCAAAGCCAGGACCCAGTGAGTCCTCGCCAGAAGCCAGTGGGCTTCTTCCCTCCAAGTATGATAAACTCCCATTCTTGGAATTGAGAGCATTATGCAATACTAGGAAGTTGAAGGCAGGCAAAAGTGCCAGCACCCAACACCTCAGGGAGGTGTTACTAGCTGATGATCTCAGCAGGCCCATAGGGTATGAGGGGGTAGGCAAAGAGGATGGGGCAGAAGATGAGGAAGGGGCCAGGGGTGAAGAAACCCAGGCCCCCCTCTGAAACTGGCCAGGAAGGTGAAAATGACCTTGTCCTGGAAAACCCAATTCCTCCTGTGGAGGAGGAGGAGGAGGATCAGAATGACCTCCCCTTTGTCCCCCAGGAAGAGTACTGAGTGTGCCCAGAAGGTCTAGATCCCCTTCTCAGGAGTCTAACCACTCTGACACCTCAATAGGGACCTCTGTCTCCTCTCATAGGAGGGAATCCTCTCATGAGAGGAGGAAGAGACTGATTCAGTATGAGCAAGCCCAGCTTGAACTCAGAAAACAGCAGGGAGTCCCTAGATCTCTATAGAGAGAGACAAAAGATGGGACTAGAGTCCCATGGTGGCAGCAGTTTCCCCAAAGATAGGGAAAGGTCTTATGACCATAGAAACCTGAGCAAGATTGTCCCTCCCTACCAGAGTGGGGATGACATCCACAAATGGATAACTGCTCTAGAGAGGGCCTGTAAAGTACAGAGGGTCCCTCAGGAGCAGTGGGCAGCAATCTTGTGGCTCTCCTTTGCAGACAAAGGTAGAGACAAGCTCCTCACTGTTAGAGAGGAGGATGCTGATAATTACAAAGTCTTGAAGAGTGCTCTAATTGATGGGTTTGGCCTAACCACTGAACAATACAGGTTAAAGTTCAGGGATACCCAAAAAGCACAGACTCAAGACTGGGTGGACTTTGTCGATTGTTCTGCCAAGGCTCTGGAAGGTTGGTTATTGAGCAGTAAGGTGTGTGACTTCACAGTATTGTACAATCTGATCATGAGGGAGCAGATTCTTAATAACTGTCAAAATCAGCTGTTGCATCAGCACCTGGTGGACTCTGATCTGACCTCTCCCCAAGAATTGGGAAAGAAGGCAGACAAATGGGTCAGAACCAGGGTGAGGCAGAAGGTACAGAACCAAGGTGGTGACCCTAAGAAGCAAGATTCGAAAAACTCTGATAAGGGTGGGGAGAAGGGTAAAGATCAAAAGTCTTCACAAGGCCCCCAAAAATCTTCTTCAGGTGGGGATTCACAGTCTAACAAAGGGAAAGGCCAAAGGAAACCACGGTGCAAGGTCTGTAAGCAAAAGACCCACTGGACCAGTGATTGCACCAAGTCCAAAGACTCTACTCCAGCCCCCACCAATGCCCATAAGGCACCTGCTCCCCCTAGTGCAGTTACAGTTGGTGGTGGGACTACACAAGCCAAGGGTTTAGTAGGGTTGACCCTGGGTAAGGAGATGAGCTCTGACCTAGTCAGAGAACTCACTCAGGCTGTCCTAGTCTGTGATTGAGGCATGGTTGTGACCTCCTCTGCGAGTCCCAGTAATCTGGGCAAGTACAGGCAACAGCCCTTAATCAATGGAAAAGAGGCTTTGGCATTTAGGGACACAGGGGCAAGTGTCACCATGGTGACACAAGACCTTGTGAATCCTGGGCAGATTATACTTGGTGAAATGTACCAAGTGACCAATGCTAGCAACGTCAGAACAGACCATAATCTGGCAGTTGTTAACTTTTCCTGGGGAGGGGTAACTGGCCTTAAGAAGGTTGTGGTAAGTGCAGACCTACCAGTTGAATGCTTGCTTGGCAATGACTTAGAAACTTCAGCTTGGGCAGAAGTGGAGCTCAGGACCCATGCAGAAATGCTGGGCATCCCTGCAGATGTGTTTGCTGTGACCAGGTCACAAGCCAAAATGTCTAACACTGAACAGGCCTTGGATTCTGGAATAATGGACCAAGTGCCCTCCAAGAAGAGGAGTAGTAGGGTAAAGGCAGTGCCTTCCCCCTTGGCTCAGAAGGAAGATCAGTCTCTTGAGGGGGATGATCTCAGTCCTGAGGAAGGAACTGTCCCAGAGGAGCTTGAACCTGACCAGGTTGAGTTCTTGGGGACAGGGGGCCCTTCCAGGGCAGATCTGAGCCAGGAGCAGCAGAGCTGCCCCTCTCTTGAACCCCTCAGACAGCAAGCTGCTGCTGAGGCTGCTGGGAAAGCTAGTGGTCCCCATACTGTGTATTGGGATGATGGACTCTTGTACTCAGAGTGTAGAGACCCCAAGCCTGGTGCCACCAGGAGGTTGGTTATACCTCTGAAGTTCAGGAGCTTCCTATTGACCCTAGCCCATGACATTCCCTTAGCAGGACACCTGGGCCAGAACAAGACTTGGGACAGAATTGTCCCTCACTTTCACTGGCCCCACATGTCTGAAGACACCAAGGAGTTTTGTCGCTCCTGTGTAACCTGCCAGGCCAGTGGCAAGGCAGGTGGCACTACAAAGGCCCCCTGATACCACTACCTGTGGTGGGGGTTCCCTTTGAAAGGGTGGGGATTGACATTGTTGGTCCCATGGATCCCCAAACAGCATCTGGGCACAGGTTTATCCTGGTGGTAGTGGATCATGCCACCAGGTACCCAGAGGCTATTCCCCTTAGGACCACTACAGCACCTGTGGTGGCAAGGGCCCTCCTGGGAATTTTCTCAAGAGTGGGCTTCCCTAAGGAGGTTGTATCAGACAGGGATGCAAACTTTATGTCTGGATACTTAAAAGCAATGTGGAAGGAGTGTGGAGTGACTTACAAGTTCACCACACCCTATCACCCACAATGCAATGGTTTAGTTGAGAGATTCAACAAAACTTTGAAGGGCATGATTAAAGGGCTCCCAGAAAAGCTTAGGCGAAGATGGGACATACTCTTGCCCTGCCTTTTATTTGCATACAGGGAGGTGCCTCAAAAGGGGTTGGCTACAGCCCTTTTGAACTTTTGTTTGGTCACCCTGTCAGGGGTCCATTGTGCTTGGTGAAGGAAGGATGGGAGTTACCTCTCAAGCCCCCAAAGCAAGACATAGTGGACTATGTACTTGGTCTCCGCTCCCGGATGGCTGAGTATATGAAAAAGGCAACTAAAAACCTTGAGGCTAGCCAGGAACTTCAAAAAGCCTGGCATGACCAAAAGGCTGTACTGACTGTTTACCAGCCAGGACAGAAGGTGTGGGTGTTGGAGCCAGTGGCCCCAGCAGCTCTCCAAGACAAATGGAGTGGACTTCATACCATTGTTGAACAGAAGGATGAGGTTACCTATTTGGTGGACCTAGGAACACCCAGGAGTCCCCACCGGGTTCTCCATGTCAACAGGTTAAAACCATATGTGGACAGGGCAGACATGGGCTTGCTCATGGCTACTGATGAGGGCCAGGAGGAAGAGAGTGACCCACTCCCTGACCTGCTCTCACAGAACCCTGATGATGGGTCAGTGGATGGTGTAGCCTTGGCAGGCAGCCTCACTACCCAGAAGCAGACTGATTGCAGAGAGGTGCTCAATCAGTTCAGACACATATTCTCACTGACACCCAGTCAGACTACCTGGTGCACTCATGAAGTGGACACTGGGGACAGTCTGCCTATTAAAAATAAGATTTATAGGCAACCTGACCATGTCAGGGACTGTATCAGGACAGAAGTCCAGAAGATGTTGGATTTGGGAGTTATTGAACCCTCAGATAGCCCTTGGGCTAGTCCAGTGGTCCTTGTGCCAAAACCTCACACCAATGGTGGGAAAAGAGAGATGAGGTTTTGTGTGGACTACAGGGGTCTCAATGCAGTCACTAGGACTGATGCCCATACAGTACCAAGGGCAGATGAGCTAATAGACACTCTGGCCTCAGCCAAGTATCTAAGCACATTTGACCTGACTGGCTACTGGCAGATCAGACTAGCTGATGATGCAAAGCCAACAACAGCATTCTCAACCCCTAGTGGGCATTATCAATTTGTGGTGATGCCCTTTGGTCTGAAGAATGCACCTGCCACTTTTCAGAGGTTGGTGAATACAGTCCTTACAGGTCTGGAAGCCTATAGTGCAGCATATCTAGATGATATTGCTGTCTTTAGCTCCACCTGGGAGGATCACCTGGTCCACCTCAGAAATGTTTTGCAGGCCCTGCAGAAAGCAGGCCTGACTATCAAGGCCACAAAGTGCCAGATAGGGCAGAGTCAGGTTGTGTACCTGGGCCACCTTGTGGGTGGAGGCCAGGTTCAACCACTGCAGAGCAAGATCCAGACCATCATGGACTGGACTGCTCCAACTACCCAGACTCAGGTGAGAGCCTTCTTAGGCCTGACTGGGTACTATAGGAGATTTGTCAAGGGGTATGGATCAATAGTGACACCCCTGAATGACTTAACTTCCAAGAAAATGCCCAAAAGGTTCAGTGGACAGTTAGCTGTCAAAAGGCATTTGATGACCTAAAGCAGGCCATGTGCACTGCTCCCATTCTACAGAGTCCTGATTACTCCAAGAAGTTCATTGTCCAAACAGATGCATCTGAATTGGGGGTAGGTGCTGTACTGTCACAATTGAATGATGAAGGTCAGGATCAGCCAGTAGCTTTTATTAGCAGAAGGCTGACCCCTAGAGAGAAACGTTGGTCAGCCATTGAGAGGGAGGCCTTTGCTGTGGTCTGGGCTCTGAAGAAGTTGAGGCCATACTTGTTTGGTACTCACTTCCTTGTTCAAACAGACCATAAGCCCCTCTTATGGCTAAAACAAATGAAGGGTGAAAACCCCAAACTGCTTAGGTGGTCCATTTCCCTACAGGGGATGGACTTCACAGTGGAACATAGACCTGGGAGTAACCATGCCAATGCAGATGGACTCTCTAGGTACTTCCACTTAGAACATGAAGACTTTACTGGGCAAGGTTAGTTTAATGTCCCTACGTTTGGGGGGGGTTGTGTAGGAGAGTAGGATCTGCTTCACATGGGTACCCCCACTTTTTGCTGATGCTTCACTGTTTTTCGACCTTAGTCTGGCTGGGGCCCTGCTAATCAGAACCACAGCCTAGCTGCTTCCTCTCTAAAATGGTTTCTGTGAGAAGTTGGCCTGGCATATGCTGTCCACTAATGATAGTGGGCACCTTGCACCAGTCCAAATCGACTCTTATGGTAGGTAGGTTAAAGACAACCTTATTGAAAGCTATCCTAGTGGTAGCTATGGAGAGCAGCCTTCAGGCTAAGTCTTGAAGGAATGTAAAGCAGCTTGTTTTACCAGTCTATAATCTCTTGAGTGACCAAATGAAAGAGCACCACACCAGGTATATATTCAAAATATATGTATTTATTACTAAACACACCCCTCTAGTCTCTTTATGAGGCTAGAGTTCGAAATACATAGGTTATAAGATCTTAAGTCACAGTAATAGCACAAATACACGTTTGGGCCCTAGGGGCGTACCAAACCATATACCAATAAAGTGGTATGCGAACCACGACTGAACTAGACACTAGGCCTAGAGCCTCTAGAAGTGCTTGGACCACAAGGAACCACCCAAGGTAGTGACACAGGGGACCCACGGGAGACGCGTGCAGTGTAAATACACAACCGCGATACGCCGTTAACTTCTATGGAGAAAGTCGGGATCGGGAAAATAGAGGAAAGGGACACTTAAAAGAGGACTAGGACAAAACCCTTTGAGATCTAGGACTTTGAAGAGTCTCTACCCACGGGAGCACCGGAGTACTCGTGTTACCTCACCCAGGGAAGCCGGGTGCATAGGTGCCTTTCGGGGTCGGGTTTCGTCGTCGTTTCTTATGGCGATCTGCTGCAAAGTGCTGCTGGCGACCAGGAGAAAAGTGTCCGGGTGGATCCAAGAGTGGATCGGAGTTCTGAAGAACCTGAAAGCAGAGGGGACAGAGTCTGGGTCACTAGCCAGTGACCAGGAGGGCGATGGACAGATGCCCACCGATGTTGAGTGCTTCAAGTGCGTTGACGGTCGTCTTGACTCTGCAGCCACGAGGTCCGGGAGGCGTTGTCGGCGACCAGGAGCAGGATTCGGGCTGTTGCTCGATGTCTGTCGAGTGCAGAGGTGTCGGCGACCAGATTGGATCCAACAGGCCTTGGCAACGGCAAGTCTCGATGTAAGATGTAGATCGTCGATGGTGCAGACCAGCAAGGTCTGGGGAACTCACCCAGCAAGGGTAAGTGAGGGCAGGCCGGGAGCAACCAGACTGCCAAGTAAAGAAAAGATTGGCCTTCGGTAAGGGCTACTAGCCAACGGGCTAGCAACCGCGAAGGAGCCTCGTGACGCCGCACGTGGAGCTGGCTTACAGGACACTCGTGGAGTGGGGGCCAGTGATCTTCGGTGCAGGTGGTGCTGGAGGCTAGGGCTACTCGGAGCCCAAAGCACGACTTCTTGGGAGACCCAGAAGATGGTGCACTTGCAAGTGTGCTTGGTTTCCAGGGGTCACAGTCTCACGTCACCCACGATAGCCACGGGCCTCAGCTTTGCTGGGGACTCAGGGTAGCCTCGGGAAGTCTGAGAATCCACCTCTGGTGATGCGATGACTTCGGCGTCCGACGGGAGCTTCAGTGATGCGAACCGGACAGATGCTTCTTTGGTGCCTGCCAAGCAGGGGAGTCAATCCTTGACCCCAAGGGAGATTCTTCAGTCCTCTAATCGTGAGTAGAGCGTCGAAGGTCCAGGATTCTGTTTCAGAGTTTCGTCCAGGTATAATCTAAAGTCCTAAGGACTGGGTTCCTACCTTTATTCTAAAAATAGGGGATGGACTACTCTGTGGCCCCACCTATGGGTGGGTCAGGGCAGAGGGGTGGCTACACCCCTTTCCCTTTGTCCAGTTCGCGCCAAAGCAGGGGCTGCAGGCCCCTGATCCGGTTTGAACTGGGGTATGCACAGGGACACCAAATGTGCCCCCAGTGCAGGACTTCAAAGCACCCGAAAGTGCTCCCGCCCAGCCCCAATACACATTGTCCTGTCTGGGGAGGTGGTCACACCTCCCTGGGACAGGAAACCTATTGTCCAGGCCTCCCCTGCCGGAGTTTCGTCCAGCAGCAGGAGGCCAGACTCGTGTCTGTGGCAGCAGCATCCATTTTGTGATGCCAGGGCTCTGGAAAGAAGTTACCGGACTCGTCAGAGTTAACATGCCTTTCCCTCTAGAAGGGTGGAATGCTACCCCCGCCGCCAGGATTGGCGGGGGGTAGTATTCCAAGATGTTTGACACCAAACACGACATGTTTAGGTGCAGCCATTCCATAGTTAGCATTTTACCGCGAGGATATAATGCGTTTAAGAGTATATGGTCAGGCTGCACTACAAACAGCATCAGAGATGGTCTCCGAACGCTGCAGAGGGGCCCTGCTCATGCAGGGGCACCCTCTCACATAAGAACCATGCACTCTGCCTTCAGGATTGATAAGGCCTGCCTTAGGAGTGACTTATAGGTTTATATGGGTGTATGCATTTAGTGATATAGGTAACCTATACCACAGCAAGGGGTGCATGCACCACCTTACCCAGGCTGCAGTAGCAGACCTGTCGTGTCAGTTTGGATGGCCTACCAGGGGTGGCATAATACATGCTGCAGCCCCTGGCAGGCCTCTGAGGTACCTATGCCCTTGGTACATAGTATACCATATACTAGGGACTTACAAGGGCACTCCAGATCCCAATCAGAGATGTGCCTAAGGCACATGGAGACCCTTTTAAAGAGGAAACAGCTAGGCTGGGGTTCTGAATAGCAGGGCCCCAGCCAGACTAATGTCGAAAACCAGTGAAGTATCAGCAAAAAGTGGGGGTACCCCTGTGAAGCAGATCCTACTCTCCTACACAACCCCCCCCAAACGTAGGGACATTAAACTAACCTTGCCCAGTTAAGTCTTCATGTTCTAAGTGGAAATACCTAGAGAGTCCATCTGCATTCGCATGGTTACTCCCAGGCCTATGTTCCACTGTAAAGTCCATCCCCTGTAGGGAAATGGACCACCTAAGCAGTTTGGGGTTTTCACCCTTCATTTGTTTTAGCCATAAGAGGGGCTTATGGTCTGTCTGAACCAGGAAGTGTGTACCAAACAAGTATGGCCTCAACTTCTTCAGAGCCCAGACCACAGCAAAGGCCTCCCTCTCTATGGCTGACCAACGTTTCTCTCTAGGGGTCAGCCTTCTGCTAATAAAAGCTACTGGCTGATCCTGACCTTCTTCATTCAATTGTGACAGTACAGCCCCTACCCCCAATTCAGATGCATCAGTTTGAACAATGAACTTCTTGGAGTAATCAGGACTCTGCAGAATTGGAGCAGTGCACATGGCCTGCTTGAGGTCATCAAATGCCTTTTGACAGCTAACTGTCCACTGAACCTTTTGGGCATTTTCTTAGAAGTTAAGTCATTCAAGGGTGTCACTATTGATCCATACCCCTTGACAAATCTCCTATAGTACCCAGTCAGGCCTAAGAAGGCTCTCACCTGAGTCTGGGTAGTGGGAGCAGTCCAGTCCATGATGGTCTGGATCTTGCTCTGCAAAGGTTGAACCTGGCCTCCACCCACAAGGTGGCCCAGGTACACAACCTGACTCTGCCCTATCTGGCACTTAGTGGCCTTGATAGTCAGGCCTGCCTTTTGCAGGGCCTGTAAAACATTCCTGAGGTGGACCAGGTGATCCTCCCAGGTGGAGCTAAAGACAGCAATATCATCTAGATAAGCTGCACTATAGGCCTCCAGTCCTGTGAGAACTGTGTTCACCAACCTCTGGAAAGTGGCAGGTGCATTTTTCAGACCAAAGGGCATCACCACAAATTGATAATGCCCACTAGGGGTTGAAAATGCTGTTTTGGGCTTTGCAGCATCAGCTAGTCTGATCTGCCAGTAGCCAGCTGTTAGGTCAAATGTGCTGAGATATTTGGCAGAGGCCAAAGTATCTATGAGCTCATCTGCCCTGGGTATTGGATGGGCATCAGTCCTAGTGACTGCATTGAGGCCCCTGTAGTCTACACAAAACCTCATCTCTCTTTTCCCACCACTGGTGTGAGGTTTAGGTACTAGGACTACTGGACTAGCCCAAGGGCTATCTGAGGGCTCAATCACTCCCAATTCCAACATCTTCTGGACTTCAGTCCTGATACAGTCCCTGACATGGTCAGGTTGCCTATAAATCTTGTTTTTAATAGGCAGACTGTCCCCAGTGTCCACTTCATGAGTGCACCAGGTGGTCTGACTGGGTGTCAGAGAAAACATATGTCTAAACTGATTGAGGACTTGCCTGCAATCAGTTTGTTGCTGGGTAGTGAGGCTGCCTGCCAAGGCTACACCATCAACTGACCCATCGTCAGGGTTCTGTGAGAGCAGGTCAGGGAGTGGGTCACTCTCTTCCTCCTGCCCTTCATCAGTAGCCATGAGCAAGCCCATGTCTGCCCTGTCCACATATGGCTTAAGTCTGTTGACATGGAGAACCCTGTGGGGACTCCTGGGTGTTCCCAGGTCTACTAAGTAAGTGACCTCACCCTTCTGCTCAACAATAGTGTGGGGTCCACTCCATTTGTCTTGGAGAGCTGCTGGGGCCACTGGCTCCAACACCCACACCTTCTGTCCTGGCTGGTAAACAGTTAGGACAGCCTTTTGGTCATGCCAGGCCTTTTGAAGTTCCTGGCTAGCCTCAAGGTTTTTGGTTGCCTTTTTCATGTACTCAGCCATCCTGGAGCGGAGACCAAGTACATAGTCCACTATATCTTGCTTTGGGGGCTTGAGAGGTAACTCCCATCCTTCCTTCACCAAGCACAGTGGACCCCTCACAGGGTGGCCAAACAGAAGTTCAAAAGGGCTGTAACCAACCCCTTCTGAGGCACCTCCCTATATGCGAATAAAAGGCAGGGCAAGAGTATGTCCCATCTACGCCTAAGCTTTTCTGGGAGCCCTTTAATCATGCCCTTCAAGGTTTTGTTGAATCTCTCAACTAAACCATTGCATTGTGGGTGATAGGGTGTGGTGAACTTATAAGTAACTCCACACTCCTTCCACATTGCCTTTAAGTACCCAGACATGAAGTTTGCACCCCTGTCTGATACCACCTCCTTAGGAAAGCCCACTCTTGAGAAAATTCCCAGGAGGGCCCTTGCCACCACAGGTGCTGTAGTGGTCCTAAGGGGTATAGCCTCTGGATACCTGGTGGCATGATCCACTACCACCAGTATAAATCTGTGCCCAGATGCTGTTTGGGGATCCATGGGACCAACAATGTCAATCCCTACCCTCTCAAAGGGCACCCCCACCACAGGTAGTGGTATCAGGGGGCCTTTGTAGTGCCACCTGCTTTGCCACTGGCTTGGCAGGTTACACAGGAGCGACAAAACTCCTTACTGTCTTCAGACATGTGGGGCCAGTGAAAGTGAGGGACAATTCTGTCCCAAGTCTTGTTCTGGCCCAGGTGTCCTGCTAAGGGAATATCATGGGCTAGGGTCAATAGGAAGCCCCTGAACTTCAAAGGTATTACCAACCTCCTGGTAGCACCAGGCTTGGGGTCTCTACTCTCTGAGTACAGGAGTCCATCATCCCAATACACTGTATGGGGACCACTAGCTTTCCCAGCAGCCTCAGCAGCAGCTTGCTGTCTGAGGGGTTCAAGGGAGGGCAGCTCTGCTGCTCCTGGCTCAGATCTGCCCTAGAAGGTCCCCCTGTCCCCAAGAACTCAACCTGGTCAGGCTCAAGTTCCTCTGGGACAGTTCCTTCTTCAGGGCTGAGATCGTCCCCCTCAAGGGACTGATCTTCCTCCTGAGCCAAGGGGGAAGGCACTGCCTTAACCCTACTACTCCTCCTCTTGGAAGGCACTTGGTCCATTCTTTCAGAATCCAAGGCCTGTTCAGTTTTAGACAGTTTAGCTTGTGACCTGGTCACAGCAAACACATCTGCAGGGATCCCCAGCATTTCTGCATGGGTCCTGAGCTCCACTTCTGCCCAAGCAGAAGTCTCTAAGTCATTGCCAAGCAAGCATTCGACTGGTAGGTTTGCACTCACCACAACCTTCTTAAGGCCAGTTACCCCTCCCCAGGAGAAGTTAACAACTGCCAGAGTATGGTCTGTTCTGACATTGCTAGCATTGGTCACTTGGTACATTTCACCAAGTATAACTTGCCCAGGTAGCACAAGGTCTTGTGTCACCATTGTGACACTTGCCCCTGTGTCCCTAAATGCCAAAGCCTCTCGTCCATTGATTAAAGGCTGTTGTCTGTACTTGCCCAGATTACTGGGACTCACAGTGGAGGTCACATCCATGCCTCCATCACAGACTAACACAGCCTGAGTCAGCTCCCTGACTAAGTCAGAGCCCAACTCAGTTCCCAGGGTGAACCCTACTAAACCCTTGGCTGGAGCACTTCCACCAACTGTACTAGGGGGAACAGGTGCCTTAGGGGCATTGGTGGAGGCTGGACTGGAGTCTTTGGACTTGGTGCAATCACTGGTCCAGTGGGTCTTTTGCTTACAGACCTTGCACCATGGTTTTCTTTGGCCTTTACCCTTGGTAGACTGGGAATCCCCACCAGAAGAAGATTTTTGGGGGCCTGATGAAGACTTTTGATCTTTACCCTTCTCCCCACCCTTGTCAGAGTTCTTAGCATCTTGCTTCTTGGTTTCCCCACCTTGGTTCTGTACCTTCTGCTTCACCCTGGTTCTGACCCATTTGTCTGCCTTCTTTCCCAATTCTTGGGGAGAGGTCAGATCAGAGTCAACCAGGTACTGATGCAACAGCTGGTTTTGACAGTTATTAAGAATCTGCTCCCTCATTATCAGATTATACAATCCTGAGAAGTCACACACCTTACTGCCCATCAACCAGCCTTCCAGAGCCTTGGCAGAACAATCCACATAGTCTACCCAGTCTTGAGTCTGTGCTTTTTGGGTGTCTCTGAACTTCAACCTGTACTGTTCAGTGGTTAGGCCAAACCCATCAATAAGAGCACTCTTCAAGACCTTGTAATTGTCAGCATCCTCCTCTCTAACAGTGAGGAGCTTGTCTCTTCCTTTGTCAGCAAAGGAGAGCCACAAGATTGCTGCCCACTGCTCCTGAGGGACCTTCTGTACTTTACAGGCCCTCTCTAAAGCAGTTATCCATTTGTGGATATCATCCCCACTCTGGTAGGGAGGGACAATCTTGCTCAGGTTCCTATGGTCATAGGACCTTTCCCTATCTCTAGGGATATGGCTGCCACCATGGGACTCTAGTCCCAACTTTCTTCTCTCTCTAAGGAGATCTAGGGATTCTCTATCTAAAGCCAATTGCTTCTTCCTGATCTCCAGTTGAGTTTCCTCATACTGGACCAGTCTCTTTCTTCTCTCATGAGAGGATTCCCTCCTGTGAGAAGAAACAGAGCTCCCTATTGAGGTGCCAGAGTGGTTAGACTCCTGAGAAGGAGACCTAGACTTTCTGAGCACACTCATAATCCTTCCTGGGGGACAAAGGTGTGGTTCTCCAGATCCTCATCTTCATCTTCCCCAGAAGGGATTGGGTTTTCCAGGTCAGGGTCATTGTCACCCTCCTGGTCAGTTTCAGAGGGGGCTGGGGGTAGTAGTACCCCTGGCCCCTTCCTCATCTGCTGGCCCACCCTCTGCTCCTACCCCTTCAGTCTCTGAGGACTTACTAAGATCATAAGCCACCAACATCTCCTGGAGGTGTTGGGTGGTGGGACTTTGGCCTGTCCTTAATTTCCTCACGTTACACAAAGCTCTCAGTTCCAAGAATGGGAGTGTGTCATACTTGGAGGGGAAGCTCCATGGCTTCCTGCAGGGTATCTCTAGATCCTGCTTTTAAAGACATTACTAGTGTGGTGTGGTGTATGCACTACCTACTCTAGTGTGGCCTACTAAACTCTCTTGAGTTGTAGAAAGGGTTGTGCTATCCCTTAACACACAACTCTAAGTTCAGTAGAACTTACTGATATTCTAAGCTTAAATTATATGTACCTTAGGTACCTTTAGTGGTTTTCAGTTGATCAATTCAATTGAGATTATCTGGTAAAACAATAGCAAGCTGGAATCCCACACGCTGCACACCAATGTGAGAAGTTGGCCT
Organism: Calotriton arnoldi; assembly: GCA_963921515.1. Taxonomy (NCBI): domain Eukaryota; kingdom Metazoa; phylum Chordata; class Amphibia; order Caudata; family Salamandridae; genus Calotriton; species Calotriton arnoldi. Next base: position 242,759 of record CAWUFW010000868.1, on the reverse strand, counting down.
GGCATATGCTGTCCACTAATTGATAGTGGGCACCTTGCACCAGTCCAAATCGACTCTTATGGTAGGTAGGTTAAAGACAACCTTATTGAAAGCTATCCTAGTGGTAGCTGTGGAGAGCAGCCTTCAGGCTAAGTCTTGAAGGAATGTAAAGCAGCTTGTTTTACCAGTCTATAATCTCTTGAGTGACCAAATGAAAGAGCACCACACCAGGTATATATTCAAAATATATGTATTTATTACTAAACACACCCCTCTAGTCTCTTTATGAGGCTAGAGTTCGAAGTACATAGGTTATAAGATCTTAAATCACAGTAATAGCACAAATACACGTTTGGGCCCTAGGGCGTACCAAACCATATACCAATAAAGTGGTATGCGAACCACGACTGAACTAGACACTAGGCCTAGAGCCTCTAGAAGTGCTTGGACCACAAGGAACCACCCAAGGTAGTGACACAGGGGACCCACGGGAGACGCGTGCAGTGTAAATACACAACCGCGATACGCCGTTAACTTCTATGGAGAAAGTCGGGATCGGGAAAATAGAGGAAAGGGACACTTAAAAGAGGACTAGGACAAAACCCTTTGAGATCTAGGACTTTGAAGAGTCTCTACCCACGGGAGCACCGGAGTACTCGTGTTACCTCACCCAGGGAAGCCGGGTGCATAGGTGCCTTTCGGGGTCGGGTTTCGTCGTCGGTTCTTATGGCGATCTGCTGCAAAGTGCTGCTGGCGACCAGGAGAAAAGTGTCCGGGTGGATCCAAGAGTGGATCGGAGTTCTGAAGAACCTGAAAGCAGAGGGGACAGAGTCTGGGTCACTAGCCAGTGACCAGGAGGCGATGGACAGATGCCCACCGATGTCGAGTGCTTCAGGTGCGTTGACGGTCGTCTCGTTTCTGCAGCCACGAGGTCCAGGAGGCGTTGTCGGCGACCAGGAGCAGGATTCGGGCTGGTACACGATGTCTGTCGAGTGCTGCGGTGTCGGCGACCAGATTGAACCCAACAAGCCTTGGCAACGGCAAGTCTCGATGTAGCTGAAGATCGTCGATGGTGCAGACCAGCAAGGTCTGGGGAACTCACCCAGCAAGGGTAAGTGAGGGCAGGCCTGGAGCAACCAGACTGCCAAGTAAAGAAAAGATTGGCCTTCGGTAAGGGCTACTAGCCAACGGGCTAGCAACCGCGAAGGAGCCTCGTGACGCCGCACGTGGAGCTGGCTTACAGGACACTCGTGGAGTGGGGGCCAGTGATCTTCGGTGCAGGTGGTGCTGGAGGCTAGGGCTACTCGGAGCCCAAAGCACGACTTCTTGGGAGACCCAGAAGATGGTGCACTTGCAAGTGTGCTCGGTGTCCAGGGGTCACGGTCTCACGTTACCCACGATAGCCACGGGCCTCAGCTTTGCTGGGGACTCAGGGTAGCCTCGGGAAGTCTGAGAATCCACCTCTGGTGATGCGATGACTTCGGCGTCCGACGGGAGCTTCAGTGATGCGAACCGGACAGATGCTTCTTTGGTGCCTGCCAAGCAGGGGAGTCACTCCTTGACCCCAAGGGAGATTCTTCAGTCCTCTAATCGTGAGTAGAGCGTCGAAGGTCCAGGATTCTGTGTCAGAGTTTCATCCAGGTATAATCTAAAGTCCTAAGGACTGGGTTCCTACCTTTATTCCAAAAATAGGGGATGGACTACTCTGTGGCCCCACCTATGGGTGGGTCAGGGCAGAGGGGTGGCTACACCCTTTCCCTTTGTCCAGTTCGCGCCAAAGCAGGGGCTGCAAGCCCCTGATCCGGTTTGAACTGGGGTATGCACAGGGACACCAAATGTGCCCCCAGTGCAGGACTTCAAAGCACCCGAAAGTGCTCCCGCCCAGCCCCAATACACATTGTCCTGTCTGGGGAGGTGGTCACACCTCCCTGGGACAGGAAACCTATTGTCCAGGCCTCCCCTGCCGGAGTTTCGTCCAGCAGCAGGAGGCCAGACTCGTGTCTGTGGCAGCAGCATCCATTTTGTGATGCCAGGGCTCTGGAAAGAAGTTACCGGACTCGTCAGAGTTAACATGCCTTTCCCTCTAGAAGGGTGGAATGCTACCCCCGCCGCCAGAATTGGCGGGGGTAGTATTCCAAGATGTTTGACACCAAACACGACATGTTTCGGTGCAGCCATTCCATAGTTAGCATTTTACCGCGAGGATATAATGCGTTTAAGAGTATATGGTCAGGCTGCACTACAAACAGCATCAGAGATGGTCTCCGAACGCTGCAGAGGGGCCCTGCTCATGCAGGGGCACCCTCTCACATAGGAACCATGCACTCTGCCTTCAGGATTGATAAGGCCTGCCTTAGGAGTGACTTATAGGTTTATATGTGTGTATGCATTTAGTGATATAGGTAACCTATACCACAGCAAGGGGTGCATGCACCACCTTACCCAGGCTGCAGTAGCAGACCTGTGGTGTCAGTTTGGATGGCCTACCAGGGGTGGCATAATATATGCTGCAGCCCCTGGCAGGCCTCTGAGGTACCTATGCCCTTGGTACATAGTATACCATATACTAGGGACTTACAAGGGCACTCCAGATCCCAATCAGAGATGTGCCTAAGGCACATGGAGACCCTTTTAAAGAGGAAACAGCTAGGCTGGGGTTCTGAATAGCAGGGCCCCAGCCAGACTAATGTCGAAAACCAGTGAAGTATCAGCAAAAAGTGGGGGTACCCCTGTGAAGCAGATCCTACTCTCCTACAATGATTTTCTAAATTAATTGCATTGTGTTGCTGCACACCATGTAATATGATTACAGATCAGGTTGGGCTCTCAACTCATCGCTTTGCACTGAGACTATCCTAAGGCCTTAGAACTTGGTTTCATGATGAGGGCTTCAACTCCCCTCCAGTGCCCTTCGGTTCCCAGGGCATTCAGATAAAGCCCAGCGGCTTAAGAGCATCACTATTTGTGCCTGTCAGGGCCAGGACAAGGCCTAGGGCCTGAAACCAGACTCTCAAATAAGCGCTCAACCCTTTAGCAACTACTATTTATATAAATTAAGAAGAATCTTAGAGATACCCACACCTATGTCAGGGCTAACTTACAAGAGGTCTGTGATGACCATAGGCTGGGATAATCACTTCTAGGTAAAACCCACCCCTGCTCTTTGGGATGGGATAGCCAATTCTCAGTTTTAGGGGATAGTTGCTTTTGTGTATAACCCACTTTCACTTATACAGGGCAGGGATAACCTCTCTGGATATTCCATCTGTGCAATCATAACATTACCGATATGAGTGGTGCAAGGAAAGTGGTTTTTATACGGTGTGGTTGTGCGACCTCACCATATAATAAAGGCACAATTCGGTATCAGGTCCAGTCAAGTTTGTTTATAAAACCTTATCTCAGTCCTGGGCAGCTGTGGCTCAGAGCAGTTTGGCTTTATCAAAAGAACAAGTGTAAAGCACTAAGTAGTATCAACACAGTTAAACAAGTAGAAAATGCGACAGAATAAAAATGCGACGCTACTTTGTAAAAATAGGTTGTATTTTTATCTTTAAAAAGACACTTCTATGACAAAAAATCCCCTGGAGGTCTCCAGAGATATGGATTTTTAAAGAAACAATAAATCACAGCTTTCCACTCAATGCAATCAATCTTTGTAATCTACTGCAACTCACGGTTTAGGGTTAGTCGCAACAGTGACTTAAAAACAGCTAGAAGGGCACTCTTGTGGGGACTAACTCTGCCAGGTAGCCAATCAAAGGAGCCAGTCAGGTCCAGTTGAACAGTTTCCTCGAGGTCTAAGCAGTCTCCAGTCCAGTTCCAGGTCCTATGGGCGAATGGCCATAGATGGCAATTGAGTGGTCCTGATGCAAGGGTTAAGGGATGCTTAAGATGCTCAAGGATGCTGAGCCGGCTTCTTGTGGCCATCTCTTGGTCCACAAGCACGGGCGACTTTGGCCTCAGGGGTCGATGTTCCACGAAGTCTGGATGAAATCCAGCACAAAAACGGTTGCCACTGATCTACTGGTCTCTGGTTACAGCAAAACCAGTGGTTCCCTTTAACTTGCAAATACTTCTGTCTGGGTGACCAAACTACACTCTCCCAGGTCCAGCAGACTCGGATGCAACTTTTGAGGTTCAGGACTCGGTTTTTCAGCTTGCACCTCCGCATCCAGTGGTGGACAGGCTTATTGGCGCAGGGCTCTCAAGGCTTTTATGGTTCTGTGGCTGTAACAGGGAATCAGATAATTGACTCATGGAGTCACCTTCTCTGTCTCGGGGGCACCTTTTCTGTGATCGTGACATAACAGGCACAATCCTTTCATTGCTAGCTCAAGATGCAGCAGGTGCAGTCAAACCTTTGGTGCAGCTCTCTTTACTGGGTTCAGGAAACAGTAGGGCAGTCCTTCTACGGTTTTCTCTTCAGTATGGATGTGATTTGAGGTCGGGTGCCAGGGGTGTCACCTTTATGCCCACTATGAGCCTAGGAGGATGTGGTGACTAAGTAGTCAATGAGCCACCAGGTGCCCACCCACCAGATAATGGCTTCCTGCAAAGTGTGGTATCAAGTTAGCTCAAAATGCCCCATTCTGCCCACACCAAACATAGCAGAGCCTTTCTCTGCATGGAGCTCCCTATCCCAACCCAGAGGTGTGGCTTCCTGGGGGCTACCCGCCCTCTGAAATACTGGTTTGACAATGGCCTCTCCCTCTATGCCCAAGATGTCAGCCTGTCTGCTAAAACAAAAGAGCAGCCCCTTCCATGTATGACTACCATTTGCCCTTCAAAGGCGGCTCCCCCTTTAAAGTTCTCCTTTTGGGCTCACACCCACTTTGGTCATCCTGCCAGGAGGATATCACACCTCTCATCCTCAGCAGGTCCTTTGTTCCTCTTCCTGAGAGTCATTCTCACCTCCCCTCAGGAGTGCAGAAGGCTATCTCGAGGACAGTAGCTTGTGTGCAGCCGTAAAAGGCTACTGGAAATTTTGGGCAACGAGGTGACAACTTTCTAAAGTTGCAATTTGTACAAAAGTTACATTAAATTTGACTTGACCATAAGTCAGGTTTAATGTACTGATCTGTTTGATACCTTGAAGTACCATTTTTAGTTGTCCTATTTGGAAGTTAGCACTGCTGAGCTGTTAGCCTGTTACTCATACTCGCTAATGGGGCTACAAGCCTTTCCACAGTAAAAACGACAATGCAGGGTTTTTACTGTCAGGACATATAATGTTAATAAAACACATGTCCATTTTTTAAATATAATTCAACCTCTCTGTACGTCTCAGTAGGTCTGCCTTAGGGCTCACTTATAAATATGAAAAAAGAAGGAAGGTCTTGGCGTTGTATTGGTTGAAATGGCAAAGTTGAGTTAGCAGTTAGAAAACTGTTCTGCAGTGGGCAGTGGCAGGCTGCGGGTCATGATTTACTTTGTCAGACTCATGGTGGCACAATGGGTGCTGCAGTCCATGGGGGATAATAAACTTACAAGCTCTGGGTAACCTGGTACCATAGACTATGGAGTTATAAGTAAGTTAACATATACCAGTTGTGGGTGAGCCAATTAGACAAATCATTTTTAAAGGTCACAGCACTGGCACTGAGGCCTGTTAGGAAGTACTCAGTACACATTCAGAGTAAAAAAAACAGCACCACCATTCCAAACAAACTTGGTGGCTGGTGATCATGTAAAAGATGCATTTCTTTACAAGTGGGATGTTATCAACCAGTCCTCTACAACTAAACACTTGATACCATTTGGACAGGCATATAATGTCTACTGACATCTGCTACGTATTTGATGGCCATAAAAGGGCTGTAACATAGACCAAACCTGAACGTCCCAAATAGCTCAATATTCTGACCATTTCTTGACACATATAGTAGAAAAGCTATAATAAAAGAGCTATAAAGAGGGGCCTGTAACCCAGTCCATTCTGTCCTTTCAGCATATAAATTTGGACCCAGGATATTAAGAAATGATAAACATGCATATGAGACATGTAGAGGTTATCACAAATGTGGGCCCACTACTACTAATCATAAACTGCATAGCTTTCTTTCACACACCCTCATCCATCACACTGCTAAGCTCAGTGTACCAGGTTAACAGCACCTCTGGTCACTCATTCACCACACAACAAACACTCAGGAAAAGGCTCAAAACAAAGACAACACACTTCCAACCATATATCCCAGCAGAAGGAGAGATCTATGAGTGTAGGTAAGTGCTTGAGCGCCCCACTTAAGGGTAATAAGCACATTCTAAATTGTGCAATGCAATACAGAAAGGGAAATGGTTCTCCACAGTCTGGTGCCCATGAGTAAGCCAGTTAATGTCCGATCTATTACAGGCTAATCTTGATAGTGTGTGTGCTCTCAAGAACCTCCCCTCAATAAATCCACACAGATATATTAGGGAGAGGTAAAATCTTAAATAGGCTGCTTATAGACTGAAAGCACACTGATTGCTGAGTTTTCGCATTCCTCTGGTTGTCTGCTTTTGAACTCGGTCATCTCATGACATGCGCCATTTTTGCCATAACGAGTGCATGACTCGCTTCAAATATACCTTGACAAAGTTGAACTTTAAAAATGTGCGGCAGGCACATATCAGGAGAAATGCTGGCACGCCACCCCTCTCACTCCCTTGCCACAATTCCGCGCATCATGCCACAACAACAGGCCAATATATAGAGTTGTAAAGTGATTTTCAAGATGAACCCAGAGATTGTGCCAGGCCTTGGAAATTGTGTTATCAGCTTTTAAGCGATAACATGGCTACTTGTTCACAGGTGGAGTGACCTTTAATGGAAGTGGAGGCATGTGGTGTCCAACTGGCTAGTAGAGTTGTGAATGAATCATGTCATGTTATATGTGAGATTCACTGGCATGTATACCAGATGACTCAATGCCAATGCTAAGGTTACCAGGACATAGTGCTGCACTCTGGGTTTTCACTGAATAACCTAATGTAGTGGTTCTTAACCTGTAGTCTGGGGCCCCCGGGGGTCCGCAAAACCTACACAGGGGGTCCGTGACTACTTAGAAAATTAAATAATATTAATAGATTAATAAAGTGTACATTAAGAAGTAAAAATGAAAATGTTAACATTAAATAGTTCAGGAAATGTGAACGTTCCGGAAATGTAAGGCTAAAAATTAGGTTGGTATCCTCATATTGATTAGGGGAGCACTGCAAGTGTATCAAACATAATCTAATATGGACAATGGGCGGCCTCAGATGAATTTAGAAAACCCCCTACCTTACCATTATTTTAAAATATCTTTTTTATATTCCTTTGTGAATCATATAACATATTTTACATTTGTGTATTTGTTTGATGAATGTTTGTGTTTGTTTTTCTCGTGTGCTGTTTTGTGGTTCAAGTCATTGAAATTGATCCCCAGCTTCCAGTAATGACTCATTGGGGTCCCCAGATTTCAGTAATGATTCAGTGGGTGTTGGAAGGTGGTTTATTAGTAGGTGTATGTAGGTACCTACCACTAGTAATAAGGCCACAATCAAAATATAAGGTCCAGTGAAGGTCTCAAGAAATACTTCCCTTGCTCAACCCTTTGTAGCCGGCTGCGAGCAGGCAGGCTTAACTTAGGAGACAGGTGTGTAAAGAATTCAAAAACACAAATGCATTAAATAAGTAAGAAACAACACACAATAAAAATCAAACACCAATTTATAAAAATAGGAAATATTGTTATGATTAAAATGACACCAAAACAACAAAAATCCAATCTACGGAACCGGAGATATGAATTTGTAGAGAATAAACCCTTTCTAGTGATTAAAAGCCAAAAGAGCCAACTTGGGACATCTAGTCGCGCTAGACCGGAACAAAGTCAAAGTTTCAGGCCAACCGCAATGGAGCGTGTATCAATTACAGTGAGCGGTAGGGCCCAGTCAAGTTTTTACCTTCTGACTTAGTTACTTTTTTGGAGCTTTTTCTCTCAATGTCGAGTGGGTTTCCTTGGCAGGCCAGGTTTGAATTCGACGATGGCGGCTTGCTTCAGCGGGATGCCTAGGTCAACTCCTTGAAGTCTTGTCGATGATGAAAAGTTCCGGAGCTGCAATGGGGCAAACCTGAATTTCAGACCGGGTTGCGGTTCGACGTCGCCGGCTTGACTCTCAACGACAGGTCGGTCCACTTATGATGCTTTTTCGTCAAAATGCTCCAAATGATCTTAAACTTTTGGAGTTGCCTCCAGAAGGTCATTTTGGGTTTGCAAAGTGTCCACAAAACCAATCCAATATTCCAGAATCTTCGAGTTGCTCCTTGGGACTGTGGGACTACAATTCCCACAATGCACCTGGCCAAACCTTAAAAGTCCAGTTGAAGGTGGTCAGCTGCGCTCTTCTTGGTGGAGATGATGCAGGTGGAGCTCTTTTTACCTGTTGCTTTCAGGGAGTCCACTCCTTCAACTTTCACAGCAAAGCAAAGTCCTTTTGGGGCTGAAGACCAAAGTGTGCAGCAGGTGTATTTCTCTCTTGTGCAGTCCAAGGGTCCAGCATGGCAGTCCTTCTTCTTCGTGTAGTTTCAAGGCAGGGATCTGAGTTGCTGGGCAGCTCGCCCATGTTTATTCATGCTTCTGGGTTGAAACGCAGGGTGGCACCCCGGCCAGTGGGGTACAGGGTGCCATCCTCAGGCATGACAACTTACTCTAAAGTGTGGCGTATTTTTGTCCCAGATAGCACTGTTTGTCAAAATCCAAATTGGAGAAAATCTCTCCTAGAGCTTAAGGTGTGGCTGATTCAACATACAGGTGTGGCTAACTTTCCCTAACACTCCCCTTTAAGCCCCTCTGCTAATTCAATTACTGGGGCTCCCATCTGGCTGGGGGTGCAGGAAGTGGGGGTGCGCCTATTTCTGCCCTAAACTGTCATTTTCTCTTTGAACACTAGTTTAGCTACCCAGCCACCTTCCTGTCCTGTGCATGGCAGCAGCAGTTCTCCTCCCACCAGATGTTTCCTTTGGCTCAAAGCAGGCTACTTCACACCTCATCAGAGCAGTTTCGCTCAACCTGTTAAAGGTTGGCCAATCAGGAGAGGCTGCTAAAAGGCTGGATTTTGGCACAACAGAAAAGTAAGTTCCATAACTTCTTTTCTGTCACAGTTTTAATAAATCTAACCGTGGCAAGTTGTTGGATTCATTCCAATAATATTTTGACCTTTGAAGTATCCTTTTAAGCCACTCCTGTCAATAGTTAGACTTTATTAAAGTTTATTGAAGCCTTCCTATGTTAGCCTATGGAGTTAATGCAATACAATGGGGAAAAATGAAATTGGCAGTTTTTCCCTCACCGGGGCTTATAAAGCATCTTTTATAATGTCCCTATTTATAGTTACAGAGCACCTTACCCCTGGGGCACCTAGGAGAGACCTTAGGGGTGAATTATATGTAAAAATAAGGTAGTTTAAGACTTTGGAAGTACTTTTAATTCCAAAGTCAAATTTGCAAATTATTTTAATTTAAAAGCAGCCTGCAAAGCAGGGCTGACTTTTAAAATGACCGCAGGCCACACAGCAGTGCACACTTAAGTGCATTAAATCTGCTGGGCCTCTAAACCTACATGCCCTACCACAAACTAGGGACTTAGAGGTAGGTTGTCAGTACCAACTGTAATTACACCTAATTACCATGTACTTTTAATCAGAGCATAAGGTCTGGGTCTGGTTAGCAGAGCCCATGGCACAATCAGAATCATAAAACCAGCATTTGGTAGTCAAAATGGGAGGAAAAAGTGGGGGGACACGGCAAAAAGCCCTGGTTTCTCATAGTGGGGGTCCCCGGATTTCAGTAACAATTAAGTGGGGTGGTCCACTGAAGTCAAAATGTTAAGAACCACTGGCCTAAAGCATTCTGAAAGTTGTAGAGTGCATCCAATTGCACAAACAAACCAGAAACAATGATGTTTAAACGAAAACCACAGAACTGGAGCTTTGTTTCATTGGTGGCATGGAATAATTTGGAACCTTTCTAGAGCACCTTAGCGGCAAAACTTATACAGAGCAGTGGAACACCGGTCTCTACCACAGTGCTTAATTTGTGCCAATGGTTGCAGGTAGTTGGCACCGGCACTCATTTTGAGGACCAGCATTAGCATCAGATTTGAATAAAGAGCAAGAAGAAGAAAGCCATAAAAGATTGACAGATGAGGGAAGAGAAAGATAGGAAAATAGTGCCTTAGGGAAAAAAGTAGGAATGAAAAAGAACCTGCAAGAGTGGGATGAAGAGACAAAAACTGCCGTGTGGTGGAAGAAAGTGGCAGCTAATAGCTTCCCTCATTTTATGAACATGGACCACTGCCTTATGGCCTACCTCCCCTTTCAAATGAACAGACCGACCATCTTCTAGAAGGGATTAAATCTGGCTCCCCTTTAGAGGTGTGTTCCCCAAAGTTGATGAGAGTAGGCAGGGAGATTGTTGTTCTCCATCTAACAGAGACTCTTAACTTACCCATCAATTCGGGATATTATCCACTTATTTGGAAAACAGCAGTCATTAAGCCTCTATTAAAAAAAGTCAATCTTGATCCTACAGACTTTAAAAATTATCAACTTTTTGTTTTGAATTTTTTATTAACTGTACAATTAATTAAAATCATTACAGTAAAAACTATCGACATGTAGAGAGATAAAAAGAGTAAAAATAGTAAAAACTTCAGTTTGTATTTAGTAAATGTGCCCCCCCCGGCACCCACTCGTACTGCCAGCACCTGGATTTTGGTCATAATCGAGTGCCTTTGCGCAAGTTTGTGGAGCCCCCAATGTTCCATAAAAATAGTCTACTTAAAAAGTTTATAAACAGTTCACCTTGGCACTTCGATTAGAATCCATATAATAGCGCAGTCTTACTGGGGCGGGTGAAGGGGTGCAAGAGCCTCAGTGCTTGTTCGGGGCCCGACTGCTTTCTTCTGCTGGTTTTGCAGTGCTCGTCGCCGGAGTTCGATTGTGTTCATTGACAGCCTTTAGGGCGATCCTGATCTGATGCGTGAGTTTCCCCAGTCTTGCTAGGGTCATCGTGTTTGTTGTAGAAAAGCACAAGGCTGACGCTTCACTGCAGGACTTTATTCAGTGGGTAATACAAATCGGGCGCAGGAGTCGCCGGCATTCGTTGTTGAGGTTGGGGCAGCAGCAAAGGAGGTGCAACCAAGATTCCCTCATGTAAGAGCACAGTCTGCAATTTGCGATTTCTCCCCTGCGGGCCCATGCAGGGTTAAAATCAACAATTCCTAGTGTGCTTAGTCTCATGAAAAGGATTTTGTTTCGGGCTTGCGGTGTGAGAGCCTCGCTTAGGTAGGGTTGTGCTTTACCTACCATATAGGAATAGTTCAGCAGGTCTAAGTGGGAGCTTGAGCGGAGATTTTTGAGATCAAGATCAAAAGATATTTTGCGCACTTGTCTATTTATGGCTTTTTTCCAGGCGTTCAGTGGAATTTCCAGCAACGGTATACTCTCTTCTTCGATCTTCAGTATGTTGATCGCTTTGCTAAGTCTGGTGTGCCAGGCCGAGCGTGGCCCCTCGAAGATAGATCTCAAATGATGTTTTAGAGAATCGGCTGGAGCCCTTAGAATCCTTAGATAGAGCTTAATGATCTCCCCCTGGCACGTCAGATCTGGCCTCGCCAAACCTAGCTCCAGTCTTAACCTTGATTTTCTCGCTGACCTTGGGATGTGGAGCACTGATTTATATCCTTTGGCTTGGGCTGAGTTGGGGAGGGCGTTCTGTGACCCGGGGAAAGCCAAGTGGCCATACCTAATGGCTGGGAGCAATTTCTCTTTTAAGATGGTTAATATTGGACCGGCAGAAGGGCTTAACAGGTGTTGGCTCAGTTGCTTTAGTAGGTGTATGATCTTATTGGCCTTGGAGGACTGCTGTTTCAGGTGGACGTTCGCCTTGGCCCGTTCCGTGAGCCAAACCCCTAGATAGTTATACGAGGCCACTGTGTTAATTTGCAGGTTTCCCATTAGCCACTGTGCTTTCTTTGTCAGTTGGTAGATCCCAAAGATGACAACCTTGGTCTTCCCCTGGTTAACTGTCAGGTTGTTCTCGTTGTTGAAGCGGTTCAGTGCGTTTAGGGCTCTTTGTAGGCCCACCTTCGTGTGGTCCATTATAGCTGTGTCATCGGCGTATTGTAACACCGGCAGCCTCACGCTTCCTAGTCTTGGTGCTACTAGGCTGGCTCCTTTCAGGGCGTCCCCCAAATCCGCAGTGTACAAGTTAAATAGGATGGGGGCCAGCACGCATCCTTGTTTCAGCCCATTATTCGTTGGTATTTTGGGTGACACTGTGCTGGCGCTTGTTTTAACCCGCACCCAAGTGTCCTCATATAACGATCTTATTGCCTTCAGGAGGTTTGGTGGAATGCCCCAGTTTTCTAGTTTCCACCATAGTCTTCTGCGTACAACTTTGTCGAAGGCTGTGCTATAATCGATAAAGCAGCAGAAGAGTGGTGGGTTTTTCTTCTTTGCTGCCTGGCTGATAGGTGCGCTAGAGCCAGTACATTGTCCATGGTCGATGACTGTGACCTAAAGCCGGTCTGATAGAAGGGGATGATGCTTTTTTCTGCAGCCCAGGTCTCCAGATCCTTCAGTAGGAGCCGGGCTTAGGCCTTGGCTTCGAGATCAAGCAGGGCGATGAGCCTGTAATTTGATGGCTTTAGACGATCCCCTTTTTTAATAAATAGGGACCAATATGGAGCCCCTCCAAGAATCAGGGGTTTTAGCTGTTGAAAAGGTGTAGTTGTAGAGGGGGGTTAGAATTGTTGCCCAGAAGTCGGGGGCCTTTTTAAGGACCGGTGCAGGTATCCCATTGGGCCCAGGGGCGCCGTCGTTCTTCATGTTCTTGAGGGTCTTGATGATCATTTGAGGGTTTAACTGGACTGGCGGTATGCAGTGCACCTCAGCCTGGGCGCTCTCACCCATGGGAGAGTTGTCAGGGCTTGGAGTCGTTTCTTCTGGCTTAGTACTTGATTGCTGAGGTTGTCCCGCCCCTCGGCTGGTCTCTTCTGAGCTGCCTTTGTTTATAAGGTCGATTGAGTATAATTGCTTCACGTGGATCAGCCAGTCTTGCTCTGCTACTCCGTTTTCTCTTAGGACTCCTCTGCTGCTCAGCTGATTTATAAGTCTCCATAATCCTGATGGATTCTTCTCCTTGAGCAGGGAGAAGACTTTGAGCCATTCCCTCTCTGTGTGGGCTTTTTTGTGTTCCCACAGTTTCTTCCTTAGGGCTGCCCTCAGTGCTGAGACCGAAGGGCCCTCCATTTGACTGCCCCCTCTTTTCTTTGTTGCAAGGGCCTTGCGCAGGAGCCGTTTGCTTTTGCGTATGTCTTTGGTTAAGCTATTGCTTCCAACATTTGGTTGCCCTTTGGGCCTGGGGCGTTGTGACTAGGGGTGACCCATCCTCGCTTGTAGGTCCTCTACAGTGTTCTCCCAGTTCTTTATGGGTGAGAGCGGCGTTGATAGGCTCCCTTCCTGTTTCTGATCCAACCAGATTTGAAGCGTCTTCCCTATCTTGTCTGACCATTTGATCCTCCTCAGGACACAATGTTTTTCGTCCCCTCTTGACTCTCTGATGACTTGGAGAATGGTAGCTGACTGTACTTCCAGCTGGAACACCGCTTTTAGTGGCCTGTGATCACTTTCCGACCTATCCTCGACTACAAAGTCTTCCATACTGGACGCCATTGCTTCACTGACCATAATGTAGTCAATTCTTGAGATGTCCCGGAAGGTAGGTTGGGGGTGCCAAGAATTCGAGCTTGCTTCTTTCAATGCATGGGTTGTGGTCAGCTTGTGATTATTGAGGAGGTCGTAAAGGGGAGCAGCCCGGCCCAGTCCCCGAGGGGGGGATTCGGCTTTATCAAGATCCTTCAAGTTGAAGTCCCCGACAAGGATAACCTGGTGAGATTTATATTTATTTAAAAGATCATCTAATTTCCATGACAATGCCTCCATCTGGTCTTTCATGGTGGTCTGTGCCGGGTTAATGTAGCAATTTATTAACAAAAGGCGCATTGGATGTAAATTGAGGTTCAGGCCTCCGATCTGTAGAGCTTGCAACCCGGATGAGTTCAGATTGATATTTGTGGCAGCGAGGGAGCTTGCATGTTTTATAAAAACTGATAGACCGCCAGACGGACGGCCGAAGAGATTCCTTTTTGTTGCTGGAACATAATGTTCGTGGTACCCTGCCAGTGGAGTGCTCGACAAAGCCCAAGTCTCTTGAAAGCGGAGTATGTCTCCAAGTTCCAGGAACTGCTTCAAGTTGTCATTAACACCGATTTTGCTGATCCCTGCAATGTTCCATGAGATTATGGTTAATTGCAGCTTGGAAGGAGTTCCTCCCCTGGCCTCTCCCCTGCCGGGCCTAATGACCCCACTTCTTGAAATTCCGGTTTGGACCGGTACGAGTGGGGTTGCGCAGATGACCCGATGGTTGTTTCTGCATGAAATCCTGATGCCCACGGGGTCCTTGGCGCTCATCCGTCTTCTGCCAGGGGATCCTGAGCTGTTTGTCCCGTGCAGGACCGACCACAGGCCCTTGCCCCCATTATCTGGTGCTAAGACGTGTGGGTATTTTGGGTGCGACAGAGCCTGAACGTCAATGCCCCACTCAGCGAGTTGTGTGGAATTATTCAGGACCGCTTGTTGTATTTCTTTTTGCTTCAGGCCCACCACTGTTGAGTCGCCATGTGTGTCCCCCTTAATACTCAGAAATCTCACCCATTCTAGATCCCCAGTTTGTATCTGGTCTAGGGTGGCAAGGTGTTTAAAAAGGCGTAGAATGTTGCTCCGGTTCAGAATGTCGTGCTGTCCCGTGCTCTGGAATCTCGGGGTGAGTACTACCTCGTGGACGCTTGTTGGTGTGCCCGGGGTTTGGGCCGCTTTTCCCCTTCCTAGGGCGTGCTCTGCCAAACTTGATCTAGGGCTTATGCTTCCTTGTTTGCTTATGGCGGATCCTACTTGGGACCTCTTACTCTGGCCTTGATTGCTCCTGGTGCCGGACCGGTGCTCGGGGCTTTGCTGGGGTGATTTTAAACCATCCGGCTGCGGCGTTGTTGTGTCCATAGCTGGCTGGGAGGTTGTTTCCGCGGGTGCAGAACTTGTTCCCGCTATTGATTTGTTGCCTATGGGCCAGCCTCAACTTGCAGGTGGCTTTTGGCCCTTCACGTTAGGGTTGTTTGATAAAATTGGCTGCGTTTGCTGGTCTCCAGGAGGCGGGGCGATGGAAGAGTCATTCTTGCCCCAATTTTTGGCAATGAAGATTGGATAGAGCTGCCTGGCTTTGGCGTCCCCTTGTGGGGGTGGGCGGTCGGTCTTCCATAGTTGCGATTGTCTCCCTCTTAGCTTTATTTTTTTCAGTTGTTTCTTCAGCTTCTTTTTTGCTCTCCTTGATAGAGTAGGTTCGTGAATGTCCGTTTTGCTGGGAGAGTGTTCTTGCGAGTCAGTTGCCAGGACATCGCTACCTCTGCTTCCCCCACTGTTGGGGCTTTGTGTCCCCTGGGCTACTTTGGATCTGTGAGCGGGATTCTCGATCCTGTGTGCCACTTTTTGACCCTATCCGACCTTTGCCTCTGGGCCGGTTAGGGCTCCTTCTGTTTGTCTCGCCGCCTGGGGATTGGTGTTAGCCGTCACCCTGTCGTCCGTGTTGCTCGAAGTCGGCGACTTCCTGTTTCCTTTGGCTATCTCTACTATACCCACTAAGACCTCGGGAAGAGATGCCCATTTTTCCATAAGATTGAGCAGGAGCAGGAACATTCCCCCGGATTGGAGGCCAGGTACTGGGCGATCCAATTTTCTAGTTCTTCCACCCTGGAGCTTATGTTGACTAGGCAGCCTGCTATCGATTGCAGGAGATCTAATTGGACTTCCATCTTAGATGACTGCCACAGCAGGGCTCTGTTGGTAGCGCTGTTTAACTTGGTCATAGATGATTTCTGCAGTTCTGGGTCTTCGCTATCATTGAGGGTGTAGTGGTGTGCTTTTGTATTGGAGACCCGTGGAGGCACTAATAGCCCCAACCCCAGCAGGTTTGAGGTTGGTTCTAAAGTTCTTTCGATCTTTTGGCCTAGATTTTGGAGGAACGAAGCTGTGAGCTCCCCTGCCGCTGGGGACTCTGGGCACAAGTCAGCTGAGTACAACCGTGAGCTCGTAGGTGTTGGTAAGGGCTCAGTGCTCTCCGCATTCTGGAGCTCTAGACCGTGGTCTTTAGACTGATGGATTTGTGCCATTGTCACTACGACGTGATCGTCTTTGATCGGAGCTGTTTCATGGATCTTGCCCATTGTGGAGTTGTGCACCATATCTATGGGTAGAAGAGGGGGTTGTTCAGTGGATGATCCATTGGTCTGCACCGAAACCAGTTGCCCGCAGGCTTAGTCAACCATTTCCTGCTCATTGCTGGGCTCCACGCAGAGGGGTGAGCCACCCTTGAGTGTAAGAGTGGGATCGGGGGGCTGTCCGTTCAACTTTGTCGAACTGCTCTCTTGAATGATACGTGGGTCGTAGATATGGGATGGTTTGTCCTGGGCTACGTGCACTTGCCCGCCCTTGGTGGGGCCCTGGTCAGTACTGGGGGTGCCGTTTTTCTTGAAAAAGTATCTGATTGACCCCCTTTGTTCAGCGTCTTGAGGCTTTTCGTTTAAGTTTTCTGTTAGTGATTTGCTGCTTGTGATCCTTTTGATGGAGGAGTGACTATTGGCTATTTCCTCAAGGGTCGTATGCAATCAGCCCTTTCTTTTGGGTCCCATTTGCTGAGTGAAGGGCAATTGGCTCCTGAGCTCCTGGCTGTTTTGCCAAGAGTTTTGCCAAGAGGCCGAGAGGCTGAGAGGCTGACCGGCCAAATGCGCTATGGAGTATTTGGTAACACTGAGTTTATTAATTTGCTAGGCTTGCCAGGATTAGAGGGATTAGAAGGAGTAGTAGCAAGGTGGTAACGGGTGGTTGGGAATCATATCTGCTGTTGTTGGTCCCCGCCTTAGGCTGCTATCGATACGGCTTACACCTTAGGCTGCTGTCAATACGGCTGAACCAGGTCTGGGTCTAGTGCCTGGATGCCGGGGTGCTCCAGAGTGCTCCTCCTACTACCCTTGTGCTCCACGTCACTCACTTTCTGTTTGTGTGCTTCTGCTGATGGAGTAGCTTTGCTTGATAATGCTGGAGAGTTACAGGAAAATGGCCCTTTGGCAGAGACGTGGCGCTGTTCCCAAGGTGTGGGGTTATTTTCCAGCCAGGTAGCCAGGGGAGCGTGGAGCGGGTGGAGGGGAGGCAAGCGGGGCACACAGGGCGGGTCACTGGCCGTGCCCGATATGATCGGACTGCCTGCGTGAGACCGCCGAGGGCACGCACTCACTGCGGCCGCCGACTAATGGCAGCCGCGCTTGCCGCTTGCCGTTTACTGTGTGCTGTATGCTGCAGTATCTGTCTGCCTATTGCCTGCACAGTGCTCCCCTGTCCCGGTTGGTGTGGCTGTTGGGGGATGGAGCAACACGATGCGATGCAGCGATGTGGCGAGAGAGCCACGCTCTGTTGTGCCCGGCTGCACTCAGCACTTGGCGCACTTCCCCACTGCCGGCCGGCTGTGTAGCGGCCCCCCGGGGTGTGTGGATCAGCCGGGGCTCGGCCTGGGATTCAGCCGGGGCGGCCGTTTAGGCGGGTTAGGGCAGCGGACTGGGAGCCGGCAGTTTTCAGTGTCTTCCTCTCTTCCTCACCTCTGTAATCTGCTGCGGTCGGCGTGAAACCACGGACTGGTTTCTTTACTCCAGGTACCGGCTAAGATTATGAAGAAACATCTTAACTCACAACTGAGTGCATACTTGGAGCAACATCATCTACTGGATCCTTCTCAGTATGGATTCAGAAGCTGCCATGGGGCGGAAACTGCTTTAATAACTGCCGTAAATAATATACGCATTTTGGTGGATCCTGGGCAAACCGTGCTGTTGATCTTATTGGACTTGTCCTCAGCATTTGATACCATCTCCCCTAATAAGTTGATCAACCGGCTACAAGAAATAGGGGTCTCAGGATGTGCACGGAAGCTGCTGGCTTCCTTCTTAACTGACAGATCACAAAAAGTTAAGATGGACCAATTCTATTCAGACCTGATTCTAAATTGTTCTGGAGTCCCTCAGGGGTCCTCCTTGAGTCCCACAAAGTTTAATATATATGTTTCTCCACTGGCAAAACTGGTCAGATCTTTTAGCCTGGAGGTAATATCGTATGCAGATGACACACCGTTGATTGTGTCCATCACACAAGACATAGACGCCTCAGCTGCCAATTTTAATAACTGTATGAAGTTGGTGGCTCTCTGGAGGAGAGACAACTACCTTCAGTTAAACAGTGACAAGACAGAGGTTTTGATGTTTGGTAATCATCACCCCAAATGGACCCATTCATGGTGGCCAGAAACATTGGGATCATGTCCTTCTCCGGTTGAATCTGCAAGAAACCTTGGTGTCATTGTTGACACTAGTCTATCTTTCAACCTCCAGGTTAATAGGACGGTGTCCTCCTGCTTTTGGGTCATAAGAACCCTCAGAAAGATATTCCCATTTCTTTCCCTTGGCGCAAGGAAGCAAGCTGCTGTATCATTAATTCTATCAATGGATTATTGCAATGACCTTCCGTTAGAATTCAACAGGGCTTCCATCAATAGACTCCAGCTGGTACAGAATGCGACAGCAAGACTGGTATTAGATATTCCAAAATACCATTCAATCTCGGCTGCCATCAAAAAATTGCACTGGCTCTCAGCAGAAAAAAAAAGTCTATTTAATTTAAAGCCTTGTGCATTGTGCATAAGGCACTACACAATTCAGGACCAGAGAGAATCAGGCACATCTTTTACTTGTATGTCCTAATCAGACAATTGCGATCAGCCAATAAAAATCGTCTGGTTGTTCCGAGATACAGAAGGTCATGGTGGGGAGGAAGCGCTTTCTCGGGCGCAGCGGCCAAGCTTTGGAACACTCTTCCTTTATTGATATCCGGCATAGAATCACATCTTCCTTTTCGCAAGGCCTTGAAGACCTGGCTTTTTGCCTTGAAAATCTGATCTTTCTCTGCTCCTACCAGTTAGCTGTAACTGCTTGTAGCGCATTGACGCCTTAGGGTATTTGTTCGTGCTATATAAATTGTTCATTCATTCATTCAAGTGGAAGCGAAACTAAGCAGTCTTTGCATTTGGCAACCCCGGAATTCGCCAGCTCCAGCGCCTAAGAAAATCTTTGAGCCCTTGCACGATTTTGTTTATTTTTAGAAAATGAGCACTGTCTGTAACCCACCATATTGGTGAGAAATACTGTAACTCTATAAAGGAAGCAGTAATCATATTGTGTTGTAACACAAAGGGACTTCAGAAAAACGTGAAATTGAAAAGGCAAATGTTGTTGCTGCAGTGATATTTTGCCCTTTACAAAGCATTCCAGAGTTTCAGAAGCTGAAAAAGTAATGTGTGACCAGTCTTTACTTGTCTGAGGTACATTCCCGCAAAAGCTCTTAGGCTGATCTTAAAAGGTTTACTCGGGAGAGTTGGAGCTGTTATCAGAGCATAATTACAAAACCAAATAGTGGTTCGTCTTATCTGGGCAAAGACCATTCTGAGCTCAAATATGGCTTAAATACACAGAAGGAAGACTAGTCATAGTGCCAATAGAACTGAGTTCAGCTGCCCTGTATGCCGGCGCGAAGGGCAAGTGGTAAGAGAGCATAGAGGGCATAAACACCAAAGAAAGTTGTGTGCAAACTAAAGGCCCTAGGTTTGAGTCTCACCAGCACACATCCGTTCCAAGCACATGGAATCAGTACAATTGAACAGGGTAACTAACTATGCAACCCGTTATTGTAACAAATGACAATTCAGTTTGTCACATGTGCTATATGAATGCTCATGTTATTGTTTGACAAAAAGCACCTTGATGTCTAAGTAAAGGGACTGCAGGCACTATCTGTCCCAATAAGTTCTGGCATCAGAGCTTCTACTCTAAAACCCAACGGGAATGCTCCCTGGTGCTGCACATATCATGATCTAGCTTCTTGTAAGCGCTTAGAAGTAGGAAAAGACAAACCAAACAAAAGGGGTACAAACCCATTCCAATAACGTTATGCGCTATACAAGAACTAGGTCACATATACGTTAAATATCCCGAGAAGGGGCCTCCCAGGTTAGAAATTATTTTATTTACTTACTCGGACTGCAGTTGTGTGTTCCCAGTTGCATGGTGTTTATTTTTTTGAATTGCCAACTGTATATATCCATATTTATTATTTGTAAATTTTTAGTGTTTATCCATATTATTGTACATTTTGTGAAAAGAATTAAGCTGCAAATAATATATTTCTGCATAAATGTATATTCATGTCTGGATGTCTGTTGGATTTAACACTATAAGGAGCCATACATTAGAAACAATTATAACCCATAGGAGAACATGAGCATTATGTAGCAAAGCACACTATTTCAAACTCATTAGAAACCCTTGCCCCCATTTCCTTAACTCTTTTGTGGTTCCATGCTGACAAGTGCGAGTTGGCAATCATGAGGGGCAGCATTAAAAGTAACCTTAAAAAATGCCTAGTTTTTTAATATTTAAAATTGAATACAGACAGGGAATAGATCACTTTTTATTTCTATTTAATTATAAAAATCAGTAAAGACGAAAAACTGTGAGCTATAACTACAGTATTAATTAGCTGTTCTCTTCAAACTGTCACTGAATGAATTACGCCTAAGGTAGCTCTTTCAATCTCAACTCATATACCAAGATTAAGGCACGCTTGCTTCTTCAGCGCTCAGTAGAGGGGCAAATTGCAAATGGCCTTTTGAAATTTGTCCTCATATTACACTGAGAAATGTATCATTACTGGAAAGAGAATACCGTAAAAACCGAAGAGCAAAATGCCGGAAGCACACGTCACTGCCGGTTCGAATGAATTATAAGTGACAGAAGCGTGTTGGTGAAGACTAGGCACAGGGTTGGTTTTTGAGTGCATTTTTTTATGTTTGCCGGTGGGGCTCTGAAGGGGTCAAATAATAACTGCGAAAAAGATAAGTATACTTCTGAAACAAATCTTTTTATGGCTCTTAGGCTGGTGTGTTAATTAATCAAGGGTGCAATGTCCTGCAACCCTTGCCTGTGTTTGTCAGGAAGCTGTTTTGCATATCGTTCAGTAGTATATATAACACAGCAAGTACGAGTTATCTGTTTGCTTCAATCATTCATTCTTTCATTCATTCATTCATTCATTTACTCTCGCTCTATAGATAGATAGCTAGCTAGCTAGCTAGCTAGATAGCTAGCTAGATAGCTAGATAGCTAGATAGATAGATAGATAGATAGATAGATAGATAGATAGATAGATACTTTTCCTTCTTTACTTTATGGGGCTGATGTCTCTTCTCATGTGATATAACCCTAAAATCGCCAACATGTTTTTGACAAGCTGTCTCCATCACTATATGCATTAGTTTGCCTTTATAATTTCAGTTTTTTTAAGTATTGTGCAACTTTCCAAGGACTGCCAAAACTGATGCAGCTGTTTTACTAGTCATTTTTTTTTAAACAAAAAAGTTTTCAGTTGTGCATATTATTATTACAAGAACTCAAATTGCAGGTAGCTGCAATATTAGAATGTCATTTAAACCTTTTCTACCATAAACCTTATAAGGAGTGCAGGCAAAAGAAATAAGTGGTATTTAAATTCTATTAAAAAAAAATAAAAAAATTAAAATGCCGCTTTGAACCTGCTTTGCAACTGAAGATAAATGAACTATTTTTAAGCCAATGTGAACAAGCTTTGTGTGGTCTCTCAAAGTGAAGGGAGTCAATGGTTAAAGTGACCCACTAGCCCATGCGGTAAGCTGAAGTGGGCTGAAGCAAAATGTGAATGACAATTTAACAGAGCAATGAAAGAAGCTTGCTGATCAAAAGCCCCTCCATATATGTACAATATATATGATTTTTGGGGAAAACGGTAAGCTGGTGAAGGAGGTAATGCTGTTTCAAAGGCCTGACCTAGAAAGTAATGGACTGGAATACTTGAGACAATGCTTCTTATTTAGGCAGCATTTTAGTGCATAGGTGCACATGCATCAAGATAGGCAATTGCGAATCTTTAATTGCGATTTTTAAAGAATTGCAATTAAAGAATCGCAATTGCCTATGCATGTAGGAATCGCAAAACATTTTGCGATTCCTAAGCATTCCTTAATTGCGACTCGCAAATTGCGACTCGCAATTAAGGAATTGCTACCCATTCATTCCTATGGGCCTAGAGGCCCATAGGAATCAAAGGAAATTGCATGCGCAATTTGCGAGTACCAAATAGGTACTCGCAAATTGCGCATGCAATTTCAAGGGTGCAAGGGTGCCAAAAGGACACCCTGTTGCACCCCTGAAATTGCCATGTGGCCACATGTTGCACACACACATGCCCTGGGGCATGTGTGTGTGTAACATATAACCTTGAAAAATGCACTTTAGTGCATTTTTCAAAGTTTTCGCAAATTACCGTCCAGTTTCATTTGACGGTAATTTGCGACCCCTAATAGCAAATCGCTATTTCAATTTGCTTCATGCATTGCATTTAAGGAATCGCAATTTGCGATTCCTTAAATGCAATCGCAATTTAAGTGATCGCAATTTTTGCGATTCCTTAAATTGCGATTTTTGCATTTGGGATGATGCATCCCAAATGCTAAAATACCGGTCGCAAAGGGGCAGATTCACAGAATCTGCCCCTTTGCGACCGGTTTTTGCCTTGATGCATCTGGCCCATAATTTCTTAGCTCATCTGTCTCATTATAGTAAATCATATGCAGATTTTAGTCAAGGGAATATTCGCATGCTTTGTAACCCAGAATTCACTGTTGGCACATGATCATGGTATGATTTAGGGCAAATCACTTTAGCCCTCTCTGCCTGTATATATGTCATTACATACAGCACAACAACTGTGCAGTGTGCTACCTCAATAACATATTGTCAGAAGGCTGCAATTGGGTCTCAACAAGGACCCACATCCCACTGTATTTAATGTTTAGCATCTCGTGTTGGAGTTGCTCTTCTTACCATTCACACGACCTGTGTAAAACACTATCTATAGCTAGGTCTGTGCTAAATCAAATAAATTTAGGAAAATATGGAAATAAGTCTGGGCCATGACCCAAGGAAGCAATCCAGCCTGAATTGTTTGTTTCACTTCATGGTAATACCAGCAATCCCAGATGCATTTCTACCTCGGCTCGGCCTAATCAGTATAGTGCAACGTTGGACCTCAAGAACAGCCATGGTACAAACTATAGAACAGAAAGCTGCCTAGATGATTGTTTGATGTTATGATGCTGTGTCAAGCATTTCCAATAACTACTTTTTGCTTCTTTTCGGTTGCTCCTTTTTTGTATTGGTTGATCAAGCTAAGAAATACATTTATTCTTTCCACAGTACAATATGAAGACTAGCTAGAGAGCTATATTTGCCTTTTCTATCTTGCCACAGAGACTGTGTCGTGAGTCCTCATAATACGCCCCTTCCACACACCATCCCAGGGACCTCCTGTTAACTCTCCATGCAAATGTCTCTTTAATTCAGTAGCTTCCGGTTGGTCAATGGCCTCTGGACACGCTACATTGTAATCTGTAACTATGCAGTTGACAGTAGAAGTAAATTGATTGTTTCCTCTTATTGTTATGGCACATGCGTTTGGTTTCTCAGGTCATCCTGGAGATCTGTGATCTGATATAAGAAACTTTTAAGTTGCTCAGTACATTACAAAAAATGACGTCAAGTTCTCCACAGGCCTTCGACTGTCCTGACTGAAAACATGTTGGTAGCAACAACTATAATGCATGCTCTGCAACACATAGGACATCTTTCGAGAAGGTCAGTTCTTCATATCTTCAAAGGCTCAGAAGTACTGGATATATATCATCTCTAGGTTTCAGTCTACTGGTACTATTTACAGCTCACTGGACGCTAAGAACCTTCTATTAGGTATTTGACTCTCAGGGAGTAGCGCGGTCGAGCTGTTAAGGCTTATTCACGAAGGGCGATGCAGGCTTTGAAACTCAGATATAGATTGCACATGAATAACAAACAATCCATCGTAAGGTGCATCAGTGTTAAATGTTTATAAAAAAGAATGTGCCAGGATAAATAATTGAGATTATCAGCAACACGATAAGAACACAGCAGAGTGCAAGATTTCTTTAACAGTTTATGTAGCTCTTAGGTCTTTCTGCGCATGTAGCTGTAGTATCTCGTCGAGAGAAGAGCAGCAGTGTAGCCGTTCATTTAGTGCAGTCTTTGGGCCTGATTTCGAGTTTGGCGCAGTTGTGCCAGCTCACCGCTGGCACAGCTGCGCCAAACCCGCGCAAGGACCGCC
The DNA here is from genome assembly GCA_963921515.1 of Calotriton arnoldi. Taxonomy (NCBI): domain Eukaryota; kingdom Metazoa; phylum Chordata; class Amphibia; order Caudata; family Salamandridae; genus Calotriton; species Calotriton arnoldi. The sequence goes on along the minus strand of CAWUFW010000868.1, from coordinate 218,375 downwards.
GACCGTATCACGAGTTGAACTTGTGTTACACGAGTTCAACTCGTGATGCGGTCGGCGGTCCTTTGCCTTTCCCATGGCGGTGCCTGGAAAACAGGCACTGCAATAGGAATGGCAAAAAAGTTCCAGAAGGGCATGGACGGTTGGCGTGCATGCCGTGCTGGAACTTTGTGGGAATACAGACAGGGTGGCACATGGTGTGCCCCCCTGAATGTATCCCGATGGCGGGGGGCATGGGGGCCCTGTAGGGCCCTCTTTGGTCCTGCACCGCCAGCTTTTTCATAGCGAGGCTCCGCCATGAAAAGGCTGGCGGTCCAGGAACTTGTAATATGCTGAGCGGGACTGCACCAGTCCCCGCTCAGCAAATTGCGTTGTTGCGCTCCTGCGCCACTGCCAAGGAACAACTGTTCCCTGGTGCAGCCGGTGGTCCACCGCCCCTATGACTTTGACCATCGTAATACGGCAGACAGTGGACCGCCAGACTCGTAATTAGGCCCTATGTCTTATGTGCTTCCACGTCTTGTTGCGTCATGCGCTCACAAGTGCGCTAGGGATGCTGTGATTGGAAGCATGCCAATCTTTTGAGAAGGAGGGCACCATCGGGATTTCCCAATCTCAGGGACAGGAAACCTAACTCAGTCACAAAAGAAGGCCTTCAACCAAGCAACAGAGGAACCTGAGCCACGGTTGTTCACAATTGCATTTTCAGTCAGGGGTCCAGGTCTTCCAGCAAGGAGCAGAATTCCCCTTTTTGTATCACAAAATTTTCCTCACTAGAAAGCCTTGATCAGCACTCACTGATGATGCTACCAGACTTGATCCAAGAGCACATTGGCTTTCCATCCTCCAAAAGGATTGCTGGCTATCAAAATCAAAACTGTGTCTCAAAAACTCACCCAGAGTATAGTGAGGCCCAAGCCTATGTGTCCAAACTAACCAATGACCGGAAATCTGACAATTAGACAACAAAGTAGAGGAAGAGCGACTTGATTGCTCTTGATCTTGGCCTCTTTTGAGGGAGAAAAGGAGGGAATCTGGGGCCATCTGACAAATATCTTTAGCATGGAAAAACAGGAATAAGACACAGGGCCTGATTATGACTACGGCGGTCTGATGGACTGCCGTAGCCACAGTGGTCCGTCGCTCTATTACGAGTTTGGCGGTCGGGCCGCCGAAGGACCGCTGCAACCGCCGGGGATCCGTGATTCCTCGGCGGTGTTGCAGTACTGTAAGGCTGCAATATACTTGGCGGGGCAGCTGCGGCACCGTCAAGCATATTACGAGTTTCCTGACCGCCTCACTTTCAATGGCGGTGAGCCCGCCATTAAAAGTGCAGCGGTGAGGAGACAAAGGGGGCCCTACAGGGTCCCCTATTGCCCCAGGGACATGGGATGCATGCAGGGGGCACATGGTGTGCCCCCCTGTCTGCATGCACCCCCTTTCCTGCACGGCATGGACTTCACAGTCTATGCCGTGCAGGAATGGGCTTTGGCGTTCCCATTGCAGAGCCTTTTTAATAGGCACCGCTGTGGGAACACCAAAGGACCGCCTGCCAGACCAGGAGAAAACTCCTAATCTGGTGACCGGCCGGCAGTCGAGTTTGGTGGTCCTGTAGCAGGGCACTGGCGTGGCAGCCCACTTCAGGACCGCCAAACTTGTAATCAGGCCCAGAGTGTCTCCTGCCATATATACACCCACAAGTGTCACATTTTGCACCAACCATTTGACACAGGGAACTAAAATAGAAATATGGGTAACGATTACCACTTTTTCAGTTACATAAGCTATAAAAGAAATATTTTTGGTTTAATTTGAGTTTTTACAGACTTGCTGTTAACTTGAATGAATAGTTATTAAAATGTTTAAGAGTGTCAGATCCGGTCCGCAGGACCACAGAGCAGCCCGCAGCTACTGAGCCCCAGTCATGTTCGTTGAGGTCATTTACTACAGATGTCTTGGGGTCCCTCCTACTATGGTTCTGCAAGCTGGTTCAAGTACCAGGGGTGGGTTGTGTACAGCAGCTCTGTGGCTTTAACTCACTACCTGCCAGAGTCTCTCCTCTCTCACAGGCTCTCCACTTACAGCACTGAAAGCTTATCATCTGCTTGCCTGAGCCAGCTTGCACAGTTCAGGCCTATTAAAAAAGGTAAATTTACACTTGAGTAAATCTATATGTGTACATTTTCTACTTTTGGCCATTCATTATGTCCAAGTGTAAAGTTACTGCAAAGTGCAGACCCAAGATAGTGGATGAAGACAGCCTCCCAAAACAGAGGAAGTCTATTGACTGCAGTCCTGTGGCTATGGTCCCACTACTAATACTCACACACAGAGAGTCCAGTCCCACACCTGAGCTTTACACTTACTGAATATAACCGCAGTCCACATGAACACAGGATGCCAGTGCAAGGTGCTGGGTTTCACAGAACAGTGGAACTTTACATGAGAGGAGTCAGTATACCACACTCTCACTGACACAGAATGCCTACTATGAGGGTATGTTTAATGTGCTCCTCTAGGTCACTGAACAGGGTCTGGACATTGCATTACCATTAGCAAGCCTAGACCTCTGTGCAAACACTACATTAGCATGATGCCGAGGCCAAATTTAAAGTCAGGATAACGGTTTCACATGCAGTTGGGCACTCAGGGCAGGGGCACACACCTGGTTACCAGGACTCATTCATTCCCAGTAGACAGTATAAAAAGTGACTCATGAGCAATAAACACAAGTATTTTTTCTAATTATAGTGAAGTGATTATAATGAAAACATTTTAACTTTAAAACTACAATGGGTGTAACAAATAGTGCTCTGTTAAAGTAATAGTTATTTTTTCTCATATAAATATTAAAATATGGCTAGAAATAATAGCCATTTTTGGTAAAGAGGTGGAAAGGTATTAAAACCTGGAAGTTTTCACAGAAAGAAAATTGGAGCAAGTGTGCAGAATCTAGGTGAAAGAGGACGCTTTTGGGGAGATAAAGATAAGCTACTAGTAAAAGAAAGATATTCTTGATCATAAGTCAGAGATACATTAGGGCAAGGAAATGAAGCCATGCACAAGAGAATTTGTGGTACACAAAGGACACTAAAGTTAAAATTAGCTTTATGGTCTATAAACAAGGGAAAATATGGCTGAAAATTGAATGGACGTTACATTTTTAATTTTCTTTTTCTTTCATTTTTTGCAAAGTGCACTGACACCACAGGGTTTCCTTGCACTAAAAATATGCCAAGGGACTGCGGAAGGCAATTCATACAGTTTGCAAAATAAAAAGTTTAAGAGCTTGTTTAAAGGCCGGATCGTTGTCCAGACACCTGATCATCAATGGCCAGATTTTCCAGAATTTAGACGCCAATTGACGAAGGTGAGACTGCCCAACTGCACTTTCTTCACATGAAGTACCTTGAATTGAAGGAGGTGTGAGAATCACTGGTGACAGTTGGGAGTATAGGGAACGAGTATAGTTTTAGATCAAATATGCCAAGACAATAGAAGGAACTGTAGGTAATGCTAATGCTATGCATAAAAATCGCCTAGAAAAAAAGACATTTGAGGAGAGCAGATTTGGCGTGTCAGTGGTGTTGTAGAGTGCAGTAACGGCTCGTGGAGGGAGTGCCGCAGGGCGGTGGGGCGGGGCGGGGGAGGAGCAGGGTGGGGGGTAGTAAACTACGGCATACGGCCGAACAGAGGTAAGTAAACAAATAAATAAATAAAATGAATTACATTGCGCGCGCTGCAACGCGAATGGCGTTGCAGCGCGCGCAATGTAATTTGTTTTCTTTATTTATTTATGTACTTACCTCCGGTCGGCCGTATGCCAGAGTTTACTACCCCCCCGCCCCGCAACACTCCCGCTACGAGCCGCTACTGGTAGAGTGTTCCATATATGTATATTTTTAATATATATTTAGTTGATATTTGTACTGTAATAACATCCCTTTTCAAATATACACACACATACACACACACATATACATAAGTTCACTGACGTTATAGTTAGGTGTTGGATTCAGACACAAGGTAACTTTTAAAAAATTCCGCAAACCACTGAAATATGCCAGTTATAGTCTAGTGACGTAACTATAACTTGTTCCCCCAACATGCACTGCTTATGTCCTCACACATTACATCACTCATGACATGTTAATTAACATCTTGTCATGGTACCATGGTAGTGTGCAATGAAGCTTACATGAGACCGCAGTGTCACAGTAGTGAGGCTTGCTCCCGAGGGACCACAGATCTAAACTCAGGTACATTCCAAGATATATATATATATTACAAAGTGGTGGTTGCCACTCTGTAGTTATATTTATAGTTAGGTCAGCATTTCCTTAGGAAATGCCTGTTTTGGTTTGCCAATAACTTTGGTGCGGTTTAAAGAATTTTAACAAAACGTTCCAAACAAGTGCTATTTTTTGCTTAGTTTCTTCATGGAAAGTTTTGGGGTGATCCCTCAGGCAGGGACTAAGAACAAGGGGGGGTGCCAAAATGCAAAATCCCCATGCATTTTCCATAGAGATTTTTTTAAAAGGGCCACAGCCCAAACAGATGAATGAAACTACGCTAAATTTGGCAGGAAACTAGGTCTTGAGCTCAAAAACATGCTTTTTGTGATTTGGTGTAAATCCGTTCAGTAGTGTTTGAGAAATTAAGGTTAAAAAAAATTCTATATCTAGACGGTTGGGTTTGCAAGAGGCTAGTGAGAGTCTCGCAGTCATGCAAATTAAAACATGGAGCCATCTGATTGGTCGAGAGAGCTTTTTTCCCATTGATTGTCTTGGTCCTGTGAGAGCGAGTGACTCCCATTGGAGCAAGAGGCTTCCGCAAGTCCTGCAGGAGCTCACACTCTGATTAGGTGGCCGCAATATGAAGAGAAATGTTGCAGCTGACATTTCAAAATATGGGGATTCGGTCCCCATGTCCTGAAAAAAAGACATTAAGTATAAAGGAGCAGGATTGGGGTACCCTGATGCCCTGGATCTTATGTGGGGTTCCAGAGGGACCCCCTGGACCAAATTAAAAAGAAATATTATTTAAAAAAATTCTGTGGTCACGCAGGAGCCAGCGAGGGCTCTAGACGCCCATGGGAGCCTCAATGGCTCCCAAGGGACACCCACAGGATCGTAAAAACTTAAACAAAATATAGAAAAAAGGGGGAATGTCTACAGTGGGTTGCCTCAAACAGGCTGGTGGACATGAGGCCTTTGGCTAATCCCATGGTGGTGGTTGGCTACGACCAGGCACTGCTTCCAATTCCAAGTGGCGCACAGGTGAAGGCCGTGAGTGTATTGTTTACCCAAAATATCGATTTAGAAATATCGAGTTACAGAAATATCGGAAAGAAAATATCGTGCTGGAAAAATATTGTGATGCAGAAATATCGTTGTCAAGAATATTGATTCTTAAGGTAAGTGATATAGTTTTCATAAATAGTGTTGGTAATATCGTTCTCAATAATATAGCTGTAAAAAATATCATTTTAATTAATTTTATGCATTTTACTTGATATATTATGTATAATTGTTAATAATATTTTTAAATATAGTTTGTAATTTTAAGTGAGCGAATAGTAATTTATAGTGTAGTAGCGAGTTGCTAGGTTGGTAGGGGAATAGGGTGGGAAGTAAATTAAGAATACTTAATTAACAATTAATGAATAATTTATTATATATTATTTAATTGATTATTAGTGTTTAAAAAGCTTTATTTGAATATAAGCAAGAAATACAGAAGACCAGCAATACAGAATAAGTATAACAAAATAGAAACATAATCGAAATGGCTAGTATATAAACAAGAGAAAGCTGTTTAAATTTTATAAGGAGCGGGGGAGGGAAAGGGAAGGGAGGAGGAAGGAAGGGAAGAGGGGAGGGGAGGGAAAACTCTTACAGAATGATAAAATAAGATACTACATATTTACAATGGAAAGTGAATAATAATCCTAAAATAAAAATAAATACAATAAGCCAATCATGGAAAAGCAAAGTACAGAGAAGATAAAACATTCAAGGAGGTTTAAAATTTTCAGAATTTAAACAAGAATTATCTGGTAACACTAGTGTATCTAAATAAGTAGTAAGAGGCAACCAAAAAGATCTCTATTGAGTATTGGTTTGCAAGAGGGGCGAAAGCAATATCAAGTCGATGAAAATGGCAGAGACTATTCCACCAGTGTTGGATAGAGAGTTTTGTAAGTGATTTCCAATTGAGAGAAATGTGTTGAAAGGCTAAGGCAAGCATAAGGTCAAAGAGTCCATGATTGTGAGGGGAAAGATCTAAAGAATCGGAGAGACTCCCAGAAAAGAGAAGAGGAATGGAATAAGGAATGAAAATATCAAACAAGCGAGAAATATAGGACCAGACTTTCCCCCAAAAGTTAGAAACCGAAGGGCAAAGGAAGAAAAGGTGTAGAAGATCAGCATTAGGAGAACCACAGGTCCAATAGTTGGTATCAGTAGAATGAGAAAATCTAGCTATAGAAGTAGGGGTAAGATAAAGTCTATGATAGAGGAAAAATAGAGATTGAGTAAGAGAAGTAGATCGAGAGATTTTGAGAGAGCGAGACCAAAGTTTGTCCCAGAAGATAATAGTCCATTCACATCCCAGGTCAGATTCCCATGAAAGTTCCAATTTAGTTTTCGTGCGTTCTGGAGTAGGAGCTGAGAAGTATTTATAGATAAGAGAAGCTTTGGGTAAAGTAAGAAGTATCTTAAGAAGAGAATTTTGGGGAGAGGGGAAGAGGGAAGAGAATAATAAACATCAAGAATAACCGCCATTAGAATAGTGAATTTCTGCAGGAAGGATCGCGGACAATGAAATGAGGATTGAAATTGGGGAAAGGAGCATGGAGACAAGCCATCAAAAAGGTTTTTAACCCATGTTATACCCTTTAATCTCCAAGATTTCCAAAAGATTGTTCTATTATTGATAGTAATAAGAGAGTTATGCCAAATTGGGGAATCTAAAAAGGATTCTCTAGAAATAGATTTTGGTTGTATCAAAGGTTTCAATAAGGAACAAGTGTGTTTAAACAAGGGAAGAGAAGTATGAGGGGTTTTGGCAGAGAAGGCTAGAATTTCCTTTAAGGAGAAGGGTAATAGTAAGGCTCATTCAATGGAAAGCCAAAGGGGAGTGAAAGGGGAAGGATCGGAAAGAAGCCACTTCGAGCCCTGACGTAGGCAGAATGATTTATGATATAAACGAAAATCAGGAAAGTTCACCATCTGTTAGATTTTGCCTTACGAAGAGAAAATAGGGAGATTCTGTCTTTTTTGTTCTTCCAAAGGAATTTGGAAAGGCAAGAATCAATTCGCTTGAAGTGGCAAACAGGAATATGGACGGGAAGCATGGAAAGAGCATAAATCAAAATAGGTGTAATCATCATTTTAATTGAGTCTAACCGACCCCACCAAGAAAGAAAGAGAGGATTCCAAGAGGAAAGAAGTTTGTCAATCCGAGATAGGACTGCAGTCAAATTTAATTTAACAGAAGAGACAATGGAGTTGGAGAACCACATACCTAAATATTTTATTTTAGAGCTATTCCATGCAAAAGCAGTGGAAGAGAAGGAGTGTGGAAGACAAAATTTAGTGAGAGGAAGGATTTCTGTTTTATCTGAATTGATTTTATAACCAGATACAAGGGAGAAGGAAGTGAATTCATGTAATAAAGGAGGAATAGAGTTTTCGGGATCAGAGATAAAAAGCAGAATGTCATCCGCATAAGCGGAAAGTTTTAAGTGTTGGTCACCATAAGAAAAACCAGATATAGAGTCATTATTGCAAATTGAAGATAAGAAGGGTTCAAGGGCTAAAACAAAGAGGAGAGGAGAAAGAGGGCAGCCTTGGCGTACTCCACGTTGAAGAGGGAAATAGGATGAGACTGATCCATTAACTAGAACCGAGGCTCTGGGAGCAGAGTATAATAAAGAAATGAGCGAAATCAATTTGGGACCAAAACCGTGCCACTTCAAAGATGCGAATAAGAAGGACCAATCAACTCTATCAAAAGCTTTTTCAGCCTCAACAGAAATGGCCGCTTAAGACGTAGAGAGGGAAGGAATTTTATTTAAAACATTAAGAAAGAGACGAGAATTATCTGAAGTCAATCTACCCTTGACAAATCCACACTGCTCCCTACCTACCAAATGAGGCATAAGAGGATCTAAACGTAGAGCAAGCGTCTTGGCAAATAGTTTATAGTCAACATTGACCAGGGAAATCGGCGGTAATTTTTACAAAATAAAGGATCTCGGCCTTCTTTATGTATGAGGCAAATCGTGGCTTCCTGAAAAGTACCTCTGTTTTACCGGAGAGAGAGAATGAATGAAAAAGATTTAAGAGTTTAGGGAGTAATAGGTGAGAAAAATGCAAATAAAACTCAACGGAAAAGCCATCCGGGCCGGGAGTTTTCCCTTTCTTTAAAGTGCTTAGAGCAGTGGATAATTCATTAAGGGATAAGTCTGTGTCAAGATCAGAAAGATTAAGATGAGAATTCGACGGGGTTGGGAGTTTATTAAGATAAGATTGGATGAGGGAACTGGTAGGAGAAGATTCTGGGGTACAAAGATCTTTGTAAAAAAGTTTAAATTCATTAAGGATGTCTTGATCTTTATGGATGAGAGAACCATCGGAAGAATAAATAGAATCAATCAAAGTACGGTCTTTACGAGTTTTAAGATAGTTTGCTAACAGTTTGCCTACTTTATTTCTACCTCCGTAGTAGCGAGCGCTACTACGAAGCAGTATGGAGGAGGCATTGTCAGTCGTAGTTTTATTAAATGCTAATTTGGCACGTATCAGAGCTGGTAATACCGAATCAGCCGATGAAGTATAAAACTTGTGTTCTAAAGCTTTAATATGTGCCAAGGTAGCTTTATGTTGTTGAAGAAAGTGTTTCTTTTTTTTCGAGACAAAATCTATAATGAAACCTCTTGCAGTAGCTTTGAAGGAGTCCCATAATATATGAGGAGAGGAAGTGGAGTCGCTATTTAGGTCAAAAAATTCCTTTGCAAAAGTGCTGAAAGAGGATGAGAAAAGAGGGTCAAGAAGAAGAGAGTTATTAAAGCGCCAACGGGAGGACCTGGGATGTGGAGGGAGTAAATCAAGGTCAGTTACAATTGGAGCATGATCAGAGATGACAATAGGTTCAATAGAAGAGGATAACAAATTTTGAGAAAGAGACTGAGAGAGAAAAATATAATCTAAACGGGAGAGGGAGTTGTGAGGCGGAGAGAAAAAAGAAAAGTCCAGAGTGTCAGGATGGGAAAGTCTCCAAGAATCTACAAGGTGTATTTGGGAGATAGTGTCAAGGAAATGTTTATGAGATTTGTGAGGAGTAAAGCGTACCTGAGATTGGCGATCGAGGAAAGGGTCTACAACTTGATTGCGTGGAGAGGTGTGGTGCAGCGGCCAGGGCAACTGACTTCGGAGCACAGGGTTCATGGTTCAATCCCTGGCTCCGGCGGCAGCTCAGCTCAGCACCATGTGACTCTGGGCAATAGCTCACTTAATTTCCACTACGGCCCCCAGCGCCTTGAGACCCGTAAGGGTGAGTAGCTGCGCTATATAAAAACGGACTTACATTGCAATCACCTCCTAATATAAAGAGGTCATCTCTAAACTGAACACATTTCTGTGTAATCAGAGGCCAAAAGGAACAATCAGGACTAGTAGGGCCATAAACATTGAAAATAGTCAAAGAAATGTTATTAACTAACAACTTAGCTAGCAACCATCTGCCTTCTGTGTCATTTTCTTGAGATATAACTTTACAGTTCAGCTTCTTGTGGCATAAAATGATAACACCATTTTTCTTGTTGGAAGTAGGAGAGAATAAAACTGAACCCACCCATCCTCTTTTCAATTTTAAGGCTTCAGACTCTGTAAGATGGGTTTCTTGTAAGAGAACCAAGTCAGGGTTATAAGAGGCAAGATGGGATAATATTCTCTGCCTTTTAACTGGGTTGATAAAACCTTTCACATTCCAAGAGATGACTCTGAATGTAAAACCATCAAAAATACATAAAAAACAAAATATGCAGTAATAAAAAAATGAGGTAAGAGGTGAAGGAAAAGAAAAGGTAATAAGGAGATGAATGAGGAAGAAAATGTATAAGAAGAGTACACAACAATCAAGAAAAGGGAGGAGAAAAAGACAGGAAGGAGGAAAGGGAGGAAAGGAAGAAAGAGTAAGAAAAAGAGGAGACAGTACATGTCAAGGACGACTGTAATACGTACCTTACGAGGAACAAAAGGGAAGGATGAGAGGCGCAACGGACAACGGAAACAGCACACCCAACAAGGGGCAACACATCACGCCAGGACATCAATTAAACAAGAACACAAGCGGGAACATGGAGAGGAATACAATAAAATTTCCAATGAACCTGTAAAAAGGAAACAAAGAGTTATGCCTATAGAAGCAAAAGAAACAACAAAGAACAAATAGAATAAGCTGTAACAGCAAAGTTCAATGCATATTCAACAGAGTAACATGACAAAAGGAACACTATAGTCAAGATCCAGATGGAGGAGGAGTCGTTTCCATTGAGGCAGTAGAGTGAGAATGAATGAATCTTCTAAGGTCAGCCGGATCTTCAAAGGAGGACGTCTTGTTCAAGAAGGTAACCTTAAACAGGCAGGGATGAAACAGGCCATATCTCGCACCTAAAGAGCGGAGAGCCGGGCGAAGATCTAGGAATTCCTTGCGTCGTTTGGCAGTTGTCGAAGAAACATCTTGAGAAATAAATACTTTTGTACCATGCCAATTTAGCTGCTTTTTGGCTTTAGCGGCGTTCAACACCTGCAGAAGGTCAGTGAATTGTAGAAATAAAAGAATTATTCCACGAGGTTTAGATGGAGCAGCGGAGGAAGATAAACGTGGGCCAAGTCTGTGTGCTCTTTGTATATTCAGCTTGGTTGAAGGAGGAAGACCTAAAAAGTGAGGTAAGAAGGAAGTGAAGTACGCAACAGGATCGTCCCCTTCAAGGCCTTCAGGAAGACCGTAAATGCGTAGATTATTACGGCGGTTTCTATTTTCCAAGTCTTCAGCTGATCATCGCAGTTGTGAGACTTCCTTCTCCAAAGAGGAAATTCTAGAAGAAGAGTCTTGTACCTCACTTAGCTGCTGTTCTACCACAGTGATACGGGACTCCATAGATGACCATTTATTGTCCAAGGTTTAAAGTCGGGAATTAGTTTCCTCAATAAAGGGTCGGAGTGCGCGAATTTCTTCCAAGACAATGTCCAAAGAGACCGGTGAGGCAGACTTAGGAGGAGAGGGAGAATCCTGTTTAAGTCTTTTGCCTATAACTGAAGGTAGTTGTTATTTAGAAGCCATGGCCGTAGGAGTTGTTATTCCAGTAGGACAGACCCTGTGCGGCGATATCACATGTAAGAGTGAGGAATTGTTAGAAGTATTTTCCTTGGTATCACAGGTATCAGGAGCGTTTGACTTTAGTCTCTTGGTATGATGAAGTAAGGTTTTGCTCCTTCCCATGCAGTCAGGTGAAATGTCCTCACAGAAAATCGCAATATCGACAAAAAGAAGAATCCCCCAGTGTTGTGAAATGCTTATTCAAGGAAAGTGCATAAGAGATGTAGAAAGAGTCGAAACTAGGTTTCCAGGGTGACACATGAGGAGGTTTTGAGGAGAAATGCGGCAGAAAGAGAAACAAAATGGCGGCCGCTAGGCAGCTAGGGAGTCACCTGTATAATTCTGCCATTTCTCCATGTATATGACGGATAAAAGGAATATTTTCCTGAAGAGGGCAGCGATATCAACTGTAAGAGTGAGGAATTGTTAAAAGTATTGTCCTTGGTAGCACAGGTAGCAGGAGCGTTTGACTTCAGCCTCTTGGTATGCTGAAGTAAGGTTTTGCTCCTTCACATGCAGTCAGGCGAAATTTCCTCACAGAAAGTCACAATCGACGAAAAGAAGCATCCCCAAGTGTTAGGAAATGCTTATTCAAGAAAAGTGCAAATGAGATGTAGAAAACGTCGAAAATAGGTTCCCAGGGTGATACATGAGTAGATTTGAGGAGAAACGCGGCAGAAAGAGAAACAAAATGGCGGCCGTTAGGCAGCTAGAGAGTCACCTGTATAATTCTGCCATTTCTCCTTGTGTATGACTGATAAAAGGAATATTTTCCTGAAGAGGGCACATTCCGATTTAGGAATATACCAGCATGCTAAGCAGGAAGACGCTGGAACCGCTGAAAAAGAATCACGGAGTCCGACGAGATGCGGAGCTCCATCGTCAGGCAGCCATCTTGGGTCGCGATGCGCGCGACCTCCATTTAATTGATTATTAATCATGTAAATTGTGTTATATTTAGATTTTTTTGTTATATCGTAGATGCAGGTTGTTGGGCTTGCAGGGGTATAGGGTGGAAAGTTTATTAATTAATAATTAACAATAATGTATTCATTTAATATTAAATATTTAATTTCTTATTAGTCATGTCAATTGTTTATTATTATATTTTTAAAGTTATATAATAGGTGCACACTGCTGGGTTTATAGGGGCATAGGGTGAGAAGTGAATTAAGTAATAATTAATTCGAAATTAACATTCATTTACTATTTATTATTTAATAGAATATTAATTATATAAATTGAATAATAATTATATTTTGTAAATTATATACGGGCTGCTGCGTTTGTAGGGGCAATGGGGGAAGTTATTCAAGTAATAATTAAGTAACAAGTAATTATTAATTGATTATTACATATTCAATTGATTATTAACTATGCTAATGATGTTATACTTATTTATTTTAGTTGTATTTTAAATGTGGGATGCTAGGTTTGTGGGGGAGAGTGTCGAAAGTTAGTTAAGTAGTAAATATATATTTTTTTTAATTGATCATTATTAAATTGTATAATGTTCATGTGACTTGCTTAATTGTTTTTATTTTTATATTATATAATTTTTTGTTTGGTTAATTAATAATGTTTATATGAAAAGTTTTAGATTTGTTGTAAACTTATAGGGCTATTCAAATATGCTATGTGTTTGAAGTGAAGTATTTCCTCTACTATTGCACAGACTGGAGGGGTTATAGTAAATTTTACCCCTCTGAAGTCCAACGCTTTCCCGACTATTTCACAGACTGGAGTGGGAATAATAAATCTTACCTTCCTGAAGTCCAACGCTATCCCTACTGTTGCGCAGACTGGAGTGGGAATAGTAAATCTTACCTCACCAAAATCTAGTGCTTTCCATACTGTGGGAATAGTAAATTTAACTTCTCTGAAAGCCTATGATTTCACTACTGTTGCATGAACTGAGTGGGACTAGTATATTTATTTTTCCCACACTTCAATACTTTTGTTAATATTGTTTAAATATATATATGATTATTATTATTGTTTGTTTAGTTTTACAATATGTGCTTATATATAGATATTTATTTGTAATATTTTAATATATTTAGTAAATGTATTTTTTGGGGTTTTTATAGTTTTTTGTATTTCATTCATTTGGTAATTAATGTAATGTTTTGCAGTTGATTTGATAATATGTTTTTATTTTTATATATATATATATATATATATATATATATATATATATATATATATATATATATATATATATATATATATATTTATTTATACTTAAAGTTAGTGCTCCGTCTGTCTCCCCACACCCCAGGCAGAGGATCGCCAGAGCCGGCGAGGCGCCGGGCAAATTGCTTCATAAATGTTCCAATAAGGCAATCACTCAGAGGTTTTCAACACTGGTGTTGAAAACCTCTGAGTGATCGCCTTATTGGAACATTTTTGAAGATATATATATATATATATATATGAGTACTCCATCCCACTCCAGCAAAGAAGAAGGCACGTACTCGAAGATGTAAGGTATGGCTTTCTTTATTCAATCAGGTCTCACACGACCCCATGGCTAGAGAGACGCGTTTCGAAGCTTCACAGAAGCCTTTATCAATCTGATTTGCGCCCTGCACCTGAGAGTATATATATCCCTTCCCCCCTTAAAACATTCATAGACATCAAGAAAATACTGTCGCACTTTAAACACGTGTATATGCCAGACATTTTACAAATGAATAAGCACGCTCATGTCATCAAAAACGAAGAAATGCGGCTGGTAAAATTACAAAATGCCATAATGTTAATGAAACACATAGTGTAGTGAATTAAACAACACATTGCATCATAGTAAATCACCAGGCTTCGTTACAATTAACTGTGCGTGATACGTGTAGAAACAGTTGTCCAGGAACATATTGTCACCGGACTGTCATTTGCAAATTCAAACGGTGGCGCCAATCACTCTAGAAAGCTAAGCCCTTCATATAATAAAAAAACACACATTCGGATTGAAATGCATGCTAACGTGCTACGGCTATTTCAAGAAAACAGAGTCATGTTTATGCTCGTCGCGCTACTTCAAAGAAACATGTGGCCAACTGAATATTATATTTTCAGACTGAACTGCAGAAATTGGTGTTACCTTACACCCAGATGAAATCGCTGCAATATGTCTATTTCGTACGCAAGGGGCCGGGAGCCTTGATGGTGGTAACAATTACAGCGCGAAGTTTGGAGGAAACACCAAGCGTGTAATTACTCCATACAATGTCCGCCTCCCGGTGCACTTTCACATCCCCACAAGGACTTCAACTCCCATAATGCCCCAAGGCGAACTAGCGAAAATCACACAGTCTTGGGCATTGATCTCGAAACCAATGAACATATAAATATATATGTTTTTAACATAGTAATTTTGAAGAAATAACCAACAACTGCAATATAAAGTAAAGTATATATTTTTAATTAAAGTGTTACATTATATATATATATGTACGTACAAACATACACACATATAATATTAAATATTATTTAAATGTATGTACTTTACATAATATTGTTTTATGTGAAACTATTTAAGATTCAATATTTTAAACCATATATATCAAACAAATATATTTTTGTATGCTTTTAAATGATGTTAGTGTAAAATTATATATTTTTTCAATATTTGTGTACTTACCATTATATGTATAGGGAAACAATTATTTTTGTAATTGATATTTTTGACTCAATATTTATGTACCTCGATATTGTTGGAATCAATATTCTGTCAGAAATTCTTGCGTGGCAGGGCATTGGCTGCCGTGTGGCCAACCCCATACCACGCACAGGCGATGGCCATGTCCAGTGTGGGATTGACGCTATGTATGGTGGTAAAATATCACATGAAGTAAAAAACAACCTAGAAATTAACTGAAAAAAATGTTAAAGTGCAGTTATAGTTTGGTATGGTAAGATTATCTTACTTTGCATTAGAAAAAAGTTCGAAATTCACTGGAAACAATCAAAGGTTGAAGGGATGGTATAGTTAGGTGAAAATGTCAGTTAAAACATACCGTTTGAAATGACAAAAAACACTGAAATTCACCAGTTATAGTTAACTGAGATAACTATAACTCATACTGTAAAGTAACTATAACTTGCACCTCGCCTCACCACTGTCTGAAATTACTCTCCTTGGTAAACTGTTTCTACAGAATAGCTTATCTAAAATCTTAAAAACGACATCAGTGTCTGCTGACTCCACAACTTTGACCTTCTGTCATTGTAAAAAGTAATCCATAGCTACTCTCACAGAAACATTCTCACCAAAGTATTCTACAACAGGACCTATAGCATAAACACTTATGGTTTCCTAAGCCATATCAGGATAATTCACCAGGAGGAGGGAAGGTTTCAGTATAGTCTGTTATTTGTCTACATTTTCACATTTGAAACAAAACTGTATCAAACACTCCATTACTTTATCCATCCTGGGCCACCAGTATAGTTCCTTCACTCTTTCAGAACTATCTTCCTTAACTGGAAAGGAGGACCTCCTCTGGATCCCCTGAGCAGTTTTCCCCCTTCCACAGAAAGTTCATGACGCAAGTCTTAAACATTCTTGATCCTTTGTTCCCAAGCACACTTAAGGGCCAGCCATTCTTAGCATATTCAGACTCACAATCTAGATCTTTATGCTCACTGCTGGCCCTCATCCATTTTTCTTTTACTCTCCCTATGCATACATCATCTTCCAACCATGACACACTATACTCTTCTGAAGGTTTCTTGGAAATTTCTTCTAAAGGTAAAGGTGACTTCCTCTGAAAATCCGCAACTCTATTTTTCCCACCTGGAGCATACTGTATGTCAGATGTATAGTATAGTAATCTCATAAAGAATCTCACAATTCTGGTTGTGACATTGAGCAAACCCCTTGTAGTCAAAACATTAACAAGAGGTTTTTGATCACATCTGACTACCACTGGTGACCTCCATATAAATCGCCTCATGTGTTACAAAACTTAGACAACTGCTAAGGATTCTTTCTCTATAACACAATAAAATGCCTCAACAGGTGCAAGAGCTCTAGAAGTGAATGCTACTGTAATCTCTTTACCATTCAATTCTTTTTGTGATAAAACCGCACCAATACCTGTACAGCTTGCATCAGTTGTTACAATGGTTTGTAAAGAAGGGTCAAACCTTGTATAGCATCAATGATACTTAGAAATTATTGCTGTCATGAATCTGACCAAACAAATTTGGCTTTGTGTTTCACACATTATCTCATGCTATGTGTTTTCTCAGCAAAATGTTTAACAAATCTAAAACAAATTTGAAATAAACTTAATAAGGATCTTAATTTGTCTTTATTAGTGGGGAAGGGTGCATCCTTGATGGCTTTTAAAGTTCTTCCTTGGGTCTAATGCCATCACTACTTACTTCATGTCCCTGGTAGTTCACCTTTTAAACATCAAAATTGCACTTTGTATATTCTGCTGTTAACAACACTCATTCTCATAAATTACAAAGAACTTCTTTACTTCTTTTAGCATGTTATTTTGTTTTTACAATGGCCAAAATGTCATCTTGAAAGTACATCACTCCAACCACAGAATTAAACAAAGTGTGCATCAACCTTTGAAAAACTGCAGCTCTGAGGCATAGTCAAACGGCATATATACTTATTGAAAAAATACCCAATGGTTGTCATGAACGCTATGAGTTTCTTGCTATCTAGGTGTAAGCAAATTTGATGGTATGCAGCTGAAAGGTCAATAGATGAAAACCATCTAATACTCATTGTCATGGAAAGCATTTCATTATTCCTAGGTAGGGGAAAGCTTTTGATTCTAATATTATCATTTAAATCTCTAAGATCAACACATAATCGCATCTTACCATTGGAATGACTTACCACTACCAAGTAAGCTAACTATTCAACAGTATCTATTACCTCAATGATGCCACCTTTTAGGAGTTTGTCTATTTCTTGTTTTACTTTCTTCCTTGCAATTAAAGGTAGGTTCCTTACATTATATATCAATCTTGGGTGTGGCCTCTTCTTTGAATTGGATTTTATGATAACGCCCCTGTAAAACACCCATTTCTCCAGAAAATACAGTAGGAAATTCTTTCTAACACACTCTCTCACATTTGATTATCCTCATTGAGTACCAAGGCCTGCTCCGGACTATTAGGATGTAAAGTAATATCCAGAGCTCTTTGATCTATCCATCCTAAAACAGATGGCCCTTTTTCCTCAACATGTAGTTTACTCATGGCTCGTCTATCTTTAAAAACAAACTAAACTATGCAATATCCCAACATGGTTATCAGATCCCTGTTAAAACTCTCTGGTTTAAAATCTGAAGTAATTGTTCTCCCAGCATTTTTCTATTTTTTCCCCAAAGTTGCTCTGGCTATAATATTGTACAATGAACCAGAGTCCTCTACAATAAGCATTTTCATACCACCCAAACTAATTTCACAGATATGTTTGTTGCGAGTATTTTTAGCAATATAACACTCCTGTGCACTAAAAGAGCACTCATTACTTATGCTAGGTATGAAATCCTAAAATGTTTATCTCCTACTCTCATCTGAATCAGAGCTGCCACTCTCTGACTCAGAAGAAGAATAACTTTTCGTACATCCCACTTTTCCCACAACATATTTGTGAATTTTATCTTTATCTCCCAAACAGCCTTAGCAAATGTATTAAGTACTTCAGCTTTACGAACAACGGCAATTACCTCATTAAAATTTGACTTTCCATGTACCCATAGCCTTTCCTGCACTGATTCATTATTTATGTGCATGATGATCTGATCTCTAAGTTCATCATGCAATGAATCAAGCCTGCAGGTATGACCAAGTTTAAAAAAAAATAAAAGACACATAATCCTCTATTCCTTCAAGGCGTTCCTGCTTCATTCGGAAAAAAGTTATTTCTATTACAATGAAAATACATGCTACAAAATAATTGTTTAAATCTCGTAGAGCATGTAAAAGAACATTTCCTTCTGTTCTGGTTTTCTTTTCAATACGTTATACGTTTTAAGGCCTTTAGTTATAAAGGATGCAAGAAGAGTTTTTTCCCCCGTGTAATGCCATCATATTGTATAGTTTCCATGTAGGTAATAAAGTATTCCTTCCATTTTGGCCACTTTAAGGGATGATCACCCTAACACAGCTATGAAAATTAGTAGAGGCGTTAAAGAAAAAGTTTGTGCAGCATGTATTTTGAAGGAGTAGCTGTGAATAGAATATGTCACAATATAGAACACCATGAACACACACTGGCAGAATTGGATGTGGAGCTTAACACTAGCAAATATAGCAGTAGAGATTTCTTCACTGTCATCCTATTATTGAAAGCCAAGAATTCGGAATAAAATTCCCTGCAGCAGAAGAACGTGGAAAAAGATAAATGTGACCCCCCAATCTTATCTACAATGAACAAGATGCCTCCAGCTAAGGTGATTCAGCATGGCCCATTGGTATGACGGAGTTGCCAAGTGTCACTATAGGGGATTAAGGAAGCTGACGTGCTTCAATGTTGTGAGGGAGAAGCACCAGGTGCTCCAACTGGTGTGCAGCGCATATGCTCGTACTCGGTCAGAAATACTCTTCTTATGCAGTTCGCTCTGCAGTGGGGCTCGAGCCCTATTCAAAATGTACCCTTGACCCTCAAATTTGATTCTGCTCCAGGAGAATGAATAGCATGGTGGTTGCACAGCCCAGAACTCAAGACTCAAAAGGTCTATCAGAAATCACAGTGAGCCTCTCTGCACAAATTCTCCTCATCAACCCAGGGCCCCTAGAACTCATTGACAAATTTGTAATAATTCCACAGACCAGGTGTTAGAAATGGGGGACTCTAGTTGGCAGGTTGATATCCTGTCCAAGTAGGGACCCTTCTTCCAAGTCAAGGTAAGGGGGATACACTTCTAAAATAACCCCTGCTCACCCCTCTTGGTAGCTCGGCACGAGCAGTCAGGCTTATCTCAGAGACAGTGTGTTAAGCATTTGCAGATAACATACAGTAATACAGTGAAAACACTACAAAAGGACACCGCAGCAGTTTTAGAAAAATATCCAATATTTATCTGGGTAAAACAAGACCAAAACGATAAACATCCAACATACAGTTATGTAAAAGTACTCATAAATCAGAAATAGACTTTAAAAACAGTTCCTTGAAGTGGATAGCTCCGTCCGGGGCTACCACGGCAGTGTGGAACAAGACATCCCATGGTTTCGGCCGACCGTGGCGGTGCAGCCCAGCTGCGGTATTGGAAGACCTTTTAAACAGTACCTTTTGATTCCAGCCCACCGCGGTGGTGTGGGCCAGCAGCTGCGGGTGTCAAGGCAGTGATGTGAAGCAGAGCAGTGTGGTGCCCTCAGGTCGCGGTTCAGGCAGAGGCTCGTGGCAGTCAACCAGCAGCGTCGGTGAGAACAGGGCTGCAGTGCAAAGTGGGGCAGTGCTCATCTCGGTGCTGATGGTCACGGTGCAAGCAACGGCGTCTGTCGAAGAATGGTGGTCGTTGAGGCTGGTGCCGGTGGGCCGAGGCAGTGGTGTGGGACAGAGCAGTGTTTCGTGTAGCTTAGGAGTGGGGCCCCTAGACCATGGTGCAGACCGTGGCGGTGATGTCAGCAGGCAGCGTCATGATTGGTGAGACCAGGGCGGTGGAATAAAGCAAGGCAGTGCAGAGTGCGGTGCCCATAGATCGCGGTGCAAGCAGCGGCTCGGTGGGGGCATCAGACGTCATCATCGGTGAGACGAGGGTTGCGGTGCGAAGTGCGGTGGTGCCTCTGTGGTGCCTTCAGGTCATGGAACCGCCGGCGGTCTTGGTGAAGGAGTCGGGTTGCGGTTTTCTTCTGTGGCAACTGAGACACGCGGTACTCAGAGGAGGGTGAAGTCTTTGCTGTACCTGAGACTTCAAGCCCTTGGGGAAAGTTCGTTCCAGACTACCGCGACGCAATGGCCGGCGGCGGAGGGCGGCGGTGTGAAGCAGAGCGGTGCGGTGTGCGGTGCCCTCAGGTCATGGTGCAGGCAGCGACTCGGTGGTGGTCATCCAGTGGCGTCGGTGAGACCAGGGCTGCTGTGAAAAGTGGGGCGGTGCTCGTCACAGTGCTAACTATCACGGTGCAAGCAACGGCATCCGTTGAAGATCGGCGGTCATTGGGGCTGACGTCGGTGGGCTGAGGCTGCGGTGTGGGACAGGGAGGTGCATCGTGCACCTTACAAGCGGGGCCCCCAGACTACGGTGCAGATCGCGGTGGCGATGTCAGCTTGCAGCGGCATCGCTGGTGAGACCAGGGCGGTGGAGTGAAGCAAGGCGGTGCGGAGTGCGGTGCCCACAGGTCACGGTGCAAGCAGCAGCTCAGTGGTGGCAGCGGACGTCGTTGTTGGTTAAACCAGGGTTGCAGTGCAAAGTTCGGCGGTGCCCTCTGCGGTGCCTTCAGGGCACAGAACTCCCGGTGGTCTTGGTGACGGTGTCGGGTTGCGGTTTCTCTCAGTGGCAACTGAGACATGCGGTTCCAGAGGTGGTACCCAGAGGAGGGTGAAGTCTTTGCTGCTCCTGAGACTTTCTGAACAGGGGGCAAGCTCTACTTCAAGTCCTTGCAGACACTCAGAAAGAAGATTGCAGAAAGTTCAGTCCAGTCCTTTGTCTGCCCAAGACAGAGGCAGCTACTGCAGGCAAACACAGCAAAGCACACAGCAAAGTGGTAGTCTCTCCTTACAGCTTTTCCAGCTCTTCTTCTTGGGGGTTTGCTTGATCCACAAGAGTTCCACAGTCCTGGGGTCAGGGCCCCAATATTTATACCACATTTTCTCTTTGTTCTCATTGGGGCAAGGGTCTCTTAGCCCAGTCCAAACCAGTTCTGCCCTCTCTGGCCCGGCTTCACGATAGGAGGTGGAGATAGCATTGTGCAGAGAAGACACTGCCTATTTAGGTGCTAGTGAAAACTCCTTCCACCACTCTAAATGCAGACCTGGCTTATTCAGCCCAACTATGAGTCACCCAGGAAAGGCAGGACACACCTCAACCCCCATTGTGGCTGTCTACAGTGAATGCACATCCCCAGCCCCTGTCACTCCAAAACCAGACAGTCAATACACAAACCGGCAGAGTCACACAGAATGGTTAAACAAGAAAATGCCTACCTTCTAAAAATGCCAATTTCAAACACACATTTAAAAAACGTCTCCCTAAAAAGATGTGTGATTAAATTCTGAGTTAAGACAGCCTAAACACCATTTCTCTGTCCTTGTCCAGATGGAAAGTTGTGCTTGTAAGATGCTACAAAGCAACTCCCATGTCATCCTATGGGACAGATAGCCTTGCAATAGTGAAAAACGAAATACAGAGTATTTCACTATCAGGACATGTCACACACCAGTACATGCCCTACCTCTCACATGCACTGCACCCTGCCCTTTGGGGTACCTTGGGCCTACCTGAGGTGTGTCTTACATGTAAGAAAAGGGAAGATTAGGGCCTGGCAAGTGGGTGCACTTGCCAGGTCGACATGGCAGTTGACAACTGCGTGCAGACACTGCAGTGGCAGGTCTGAGGCACCTTTGAAAAGCTACTTGTGTGGGTGGCACAATCAGTGTTGCAGGCCCACTAGTAGCATTTGATTTACAGGCCCTGGGCACACCTGTGCACTGTACTAAGGACTTAGTAGTAAATCAAATAAGCCAATTATGGAAACACCAATCCATAAACACAATTTACATGGAAGAGCATATGCACTTTTAGCACTGAATAGCAGTGGTAAAGTGCCCAGAGTCCTAAAACCAGCAAAAACGAGGTCAGAAACAGGAGGCCAAAAAGCAAAAAGTCTGGGGGTGAACCCACTGAAAAGCCAAGTCCAACACAACCCCCTCCCAGTCTAAAGCCAGGGTAGAATAATCAATCCCTTGATGGACTTCCCTGCTTGGGGCGATAGAACATAGACCTGGTCCACAACAGCGGGGCAAGTTCTGGTTCTATGCCTTCCTGAACCCAGTTGGATCTCTCTATCCGTACTCTCAGGGCCCACTAAGCTAACCCATGGGGAACCTTCCTCTTCACCTGTGGACCCCATCTGTGCAGCGCCTAAACTTACTTTGCTCACAGATGTGTCCCAGCAGGTAGACAGTACCCACATGGCCAACACAGTGGTGTGGTCCAGTCCACCCTTGGGGTGTGACTCCTGTCCCCCTCCGAGGGGCACCTCTGGCCACCAGGACAGCAAGCCACAGAGGCCACTGACAGCTGTCAGTGATGAGAGCCAGGCCTCATGCCTCTCACGGCTCTCTAACCCCTGTGGAGTCAGAGAGTGGGGGGTGGTAGCCTCAGGTGCCTGGCACCCTTTGTCTACTCTCCCCCTGCCAGGTCAGGAATGGCATCCTGACACGTGGCCACCAGCCCAGAGTCTGTACCCTGTGGCTGGCCAGGAGACAGGGGTGGGCTATCCCACACCCTGTCCTTCCCGTCGGGGTCCTGTACCCCCCACTGTGGAGAGGTGCCCCCAGACTCCAGAACTGTCAGGGCACCTGTGGCAAGTGTCCTGAACAGTTCCCCCATTGATTCAGGGGTGCTATCCTGCAACTGGTTACTCAGCTCAGGGTCTGTACCCTGAAGCTGGCCAGGAGACTGGGGCGGGCTCTCCCTCACCCGGTCCTCCCTCCTGGGGTCCTGTACCCTCGGCTGTGGAGATGTACCCCCAGGCTCTAGAATTGTCAGAGCATCTGGGCCAGCCATCCTGCACAATTCTCCCACCAGTTCAGGGGTGATATCCTGCAACTGGTTTGCCCGCCTAGGGTCTGTACCCTTTGGCTGGATAGGAGTCAGGGGCAAGGCTTCCCTCCCCCTGCTCCTCCCCCTGGGGCTCTGCACCTTCCCACCCAGAGCGGTACCCCCAAAAGGCAAAATGGTAGGGACACTGCTAGCAGTCACCCCATCCTCCAGGTCAGGGGGGACACCCTGAACCAGGCCTTCCAACCCAGGGTTTGTACCCTGAGGCTGGACCTGTGCCTGGCATGCCAGGAGTTCTGGAGCAGGACACCCCCCCCGGGAAACACACGCCTCATGTGTTGTGCTACAGAGTGTCTTGTGCAGGTCTCCAGCATCCTGTCCACCTGACAGTGCATGAAGACCTCCCAGGTCAGAAGTGGCCTCACCAGGGTCAGTCCTGCAGTGCTCTGACCTCAGAGCTGGCAAACCCTGTCCCACTGGTCCTTCCACTGGGGACTGTGTTCCCCCTCACCCCTTTCTCTGGACTCATGCACCCTCCCAACTGGAGTAGTGCTGCCAGACACCAGAACTGGTGGGATGCTTGTTACAGCATTCCCTTAGCTCACCTGCCACCTTGGGTTCCCCCTCAGGGGATGGCCTCCCAGTACAGACTAGGCCTACCTCCTAGTGCTCACTCATGGAACAAACCAAGCTCTGGGACTGGGTTTTGGGCACCCTGGGACCCAGCCCACCCCACTCCCTCTACTTAGAGATAGGACATGGGACCCCTCACCCATCCCACTGCACTGGGACCTATCTGGGTCACTACCGACCTCCCCTACCTCACCTGGTTAGGGAAAACCTGAGCCACGTCCTTCAGGACCACTCCCACAAGCTTCTTCAGACCCTCTGGAATCCACCAAAAGGTCTGCCTCCAGTGCAACTTCCCTGGGGTCAGAGAACTCACACTCCACCTGGTGTTGGCATAGCTCTAGAAAACAGGGGCTGAGCATGTGCTCTCCAGTATCCAAATTGCACAGCCCCTCACAGGTGTTAACTAAACTACACTTCATTCAACATTCCATTGCCTCAGAAAAGTACGCCACATCACCCTTGCAAAACTGGTGAGACAGTGTCTGACTGTTGCTGTCACTCAACTCATACTCTTCTGGGTGGTCTCCATACTCACTTACGAGGGATTCTACCATGGGGGAACCCCTCTCCCTGCACCTCTCATCTAGAGGCAGTAGAGTGTCCCTCCCACCACTAGGGATATGATCCCCGGTGCCAGTTCCCCAATGCACCTCAGAGACCCTGCGCACCACTGGAGTTACCTGGGTTATCCTGAACCCACTGGTGTATGTCAACCCCCTCCTTGAAGCAGGGTGTGTGTGTGTGTACGTCTCCCTTGTCAGTACTGGACATAACACTTTTGCTGCCACCATCTGAGCTGGACTACGCCCTCATGGCTTCTACCTTCAGCCCAGACAAGCTCAGTTCCTGAGCAACACACTTTTCTTTTTCCTGGGCTAAGGCTCTCGTAGCCTCAGCCCTCTTGAGTTCCTGGTCGAACTCTCTCAGTCTCCAATCACGAGCTAGGATCCTACTCTTTTCTTTACTAGCCCATCATTACCCTGATGTTTCCTTCTCAGGGCCACTACCCACCTGGTACTCTGACTGGGGATCCTCTCCCTCAGACTCCTTCTCGGAGTCTTCTGGTAGTGCTGCTACCTGTGTTTTCTCATATCAAAACAGGGCTGCCTCAAGATCCCGCCTTGAGGATCTCCTCTTCACAGGCAACACCCTCTCCTTGCAAACGACTTGTAGCTCTTTCACTGTGTAGATGACAAGTGCCAAAAGTTGATTTCCATTTTATCAAGGCCTCACAGGTACAAAAACTAACCGGGTTCCAGTCCTCAACAATACATCCAGAAAGCACCCAGGGAAAAACAGTATGTGGTACGTAATGGTCTGCGATATGGTAGTAGTGTACACTAATCACTGTAGGTCAAGTGCAAATGCAAGTCCTATCCTCACTGCTGCCAACCAATGTTAGAAATGGGGGTCTCAAGTTGGAAGGTTGTTATCCTGTCCAAGTAGGGACCCTTCTTCCTAGTCTGGGTAAGGGAGGATACACCTCTAAAATAACCCCTGCTCACCCCCCTTGGTAGCTTGGCATGAGCAGTCAGGCTTATCTCAGAGGCAGTGTGTAAAACATTTGCACTTAACATACAGTAATACAGTGAAAACACTACAAAAGGACACCACACCAGTTTTAGAAAAATATCCAATATTTACCTGGGTAAAACAAGACCAAAACGATAAAAATCCAACATACAGTTATGTAAAAGTACTCATAAATGAGAAATAGACTTTAAAAACAGTTCCTTGAAGTGAATAGCTCCGTCCGGGGCTTCCACGGCAGTGTGGAACAACAAATTCCACGGTTCCGACCAACTGCGGCTGTGCGGCCCGGCTGGGGTATCGGAAGACCATTTAAACAGTACCTTTTGATTCCGGCCGACCACGGCGGTGTGGGCCGCCGGCGGCGGGAGTTGAGGCAGCGGTGTGAAGCGGAGCAGTGTGGTGCCCTCAGGTCGCAGTGCAGGCAGCGGCTCGGTGGCAGTCATCCAGCGGCGTCGGTGAGACCAGGACTACGGTGCAAAGTAGCGCAGTGCTCGTTGCGGTGCTGATGGTCACGGTGCAAGCAACGGTGTCTGTTGAAGATCGACGGTCGTTGGGGCTGACGTCGGTGGGCCGAGACTGCGGTCCTTGATGGGGCGGTGCTTCGTGTAGCTTACGAGCGGGCCCCCAAACCACGGTGCAGACTGCGGAGGCGATGTCAGCTGGCAGCATTGTCGTCGGTGAGACCAGGGCGGCGGAGTGAAGTGAGGCGGTGCGGTGCCTATAGGTCGCGGTGCAAGCAGCGGCTTGGTGGGGGCGCCGGACGTCGTCATCGGTGAGACCAGGGTTGGGGTGCGAAGTGCACCGGTGCCTCTGCTGTGCCTTCAGGTCATGGAATCGCCAGCGGTCTTGGTGACGGCGTCGGGTTGAGGTTTTCCTCTGTGGCAGTCCGAGAGGCGGTACTCAGAGAAGGGTGAACTCTTTGCTGTTCCTGAGACTTCTTGAACAGGGGGCAAGCTCTACTTCAAGCCCTTGGGGAGACTTAGAAAGAAGATTGCAGAAAGTTTAGTCCAGTCCTTTCTCTGCCCAAGACAGAAGCAGCTACTGCAGGCCAACACAGCAAAGCACACAGCAAAGAGTTGGTCTCTCCTTACAGCTTCTCCAACTCTTCTTCTTGGCAGGTTCCTTGATTTTGATCCAAAAGAGCTCCAAAGTCCTGGGATCAGGGCCCCAATATTTATACCACATTTTCTCTTTGTTCTCTTTGTGGCTAAGGTCTCTGAGCCCAGTCCAAAACAGTTCTGCCTTCTCTGGCCCAGCTTCACTACAGGAAGTGGAGACAGCATTGTACAGAGGAGACACTGCCTATTCAGGTGCTAGTGAAAACTCCTCCCATCACTCTAACTGCAGACAAGTCCTATTCAGCCCAACTATGAGTCACCCAGGAAAGGCAGGACATACCTCAACCCCCCTTGTGGCTGTCTACAGTAAATGCATGTCCCCAGCCCCTGTCACTCCAAAACCAGGCAGTCAATACATAAACCAGCAGAGTCACACAGAATGGTTAAACAAGAAAATGTCTACTTTCTAAAAGTGGCATTTTCAAACACAGAATTTAAAAAACACCTCCCTATAAAGATTTGTTAATAAATTCTGAGTTCAGAGAGCCTAAACTCCATTTCTTTATCTTGTCCCAATGGAAAGGTATGCGTGTAAGATGTTACAAAGCAACTCCGATGTCAGCCTATGGGACAGATAGCCTTGCAATAGTGAAAAACGAAATACAGAGTATTTCACTATCAAGACATGTCACACTCCAGGACATGTCCTACCTTTCACATACACTGCACCCTGCCCATAGGGGTACCTTGGGCCTACCTGAGGGGTGTCTTACATGTAAGAAAGGGGAAGGTTAGGGCCTGGCAAGTGGGTGCACTTGCCAGGCCGATATGGCAGTTGAAAACTGCGCGCAGACACTGCAGTGGCAGGTCTGGGACACCTTTGAAAAGTTACTTGTGTGGGTGGCACAATCAATGCTACAGGCCCACTAGTAGCATTTGATATACAGGCCTTGGGCACACCTGTGCACTGTACTAAGGACTTAGTAGTAAATCAAATAAGTTAATTATGGAAACACCAATCCATAAACACAATTTACAT
This sequence comes from Calotriton arnoldi, assembly GCA_963921515.1. Lineage (NCBI taxonomy): Eukaryota > Metazoa > Chordata > Amphibia > Caudata > Salamandridae > Calotriton > Calotriton arnoldi. Next base: position 191,028 of record CAWUFW010000868.1, on the reverse strand, counting down.
GGAGAGCAGATGCACTTTAGCACTGAATAGCAGTGGTAAAGTGCCCAGAGTCCTAAAACCAACAAAAACAATGTCAAAAACAGGAGGCCAAAAAGCAAAAACTCTGGGGGTAAACCCGCTGAAAAAGCCAAGTCTAACACCAGGATAAACAGGTAAGCAACTTAATTATCAGCTCCGGTGCACCATGTCTGCCTTCCAGCTCTGGCAACCAATAACACCTACCACTTCAAATAAACACATTACATTTAAGAGCCTTAACCAACAAATCTATATGGAAGTTCATAAAACGTTAAGTAAACACAGCATAACTGTTATGCAATGGAAGTAGCCATTGTGTAGTTTTGGTTCAGCAACACTTTCCATTGAAAATATTTGCTTATAACTTTTCCACTCCAGGGATCAAATTTAGCAATTGCTTGGCATTGTCATGTGGGACTTGGCATGCCAGTTTTCATTAAGATCCATGCAAGGGACAAAAGGTTATCTGGAGTGTGAAAAAGGATGTGTGTTCCCACTTTATCTCCCATAGAAAATTTTGCTTGTGCCTGTAGCCAAAACTGCTCAATGGATTTACATGAAAGTATAACATTACTCAGAAAGAGTGTTTTTGTTGATTTGGTGTGAATTCTTACAATAATTTTAGAGTTATAAGCATTTTAAACGGTTGCATAATTAATTGTGTAGAATTTGCAGACACACACCATGGATATTCGTGAATCCAAAATTAAATCAAATAGAGGAATCCAATTGGACAAGGGATCTTTTTTCCCCATCATCCCTTTCACATCTTTTGGTTCAACGTTGGAACTGCCGATCTGAGTACCCTGACTAGCTGGTTGCAAGAGAAAACTTTCTCTTGAGTCTGTCATTTTAGAATGTGGGGCATAGACAGGGCATGAGCAAAGATGAAACTTTGTGGGTAAAGCCCTATGCTTTATGGAATTTGGCAGCTTGTACTTGGTTGGGGGCTGCTCTCCCCTGTGCTCACAAAGACAGAAATGGGGTTGGCCTCCGATGAGATTTTGCAGTGCGGCCAGGCCCTAGGACCAACTCCTGCTGCATACGGGCGAAGGTAGTCTGCAGTGGGGGTTGGAAATTAAGAACATCATTTAAAAAACGGCTAAAATTCACTAAAGAAACCACTATTAAAAAACTGAGCTATGATTACAGGTCAAAAATGCAAAACCACTGAAATTTGCATGTTATGGTATGCAATGCACACAACACACTTCATAACTCCATGCAGAAAACACAAAACTAAGCAAAAAACATCCATTTCATAATGGCACAGGAAAAAAGACCGATGACCAAGTGCAAAACACGATGGGTGGCTAGAGTTATGGTGTGGGTTGTAACCCTGCAAATCTTAACTGGTGAATGTCTGTGGTTTTGTGTGTTTGAGTCAGAACTATAACACTTTAACTCAATTGTATATATATATATATATATATATATATATATATATATATATATATATATATATATATATATATACGAAAACCACAATCCTGATGTAACATCCTCATCAAACGGGAAATATATATATATATTACCTACTGGCGGTTGCCAGTAGGTAGTTATAGTTAGAACCTAGTTTCCATAGGAAATGCGTTTTTTGTTTTGCCAATAACTTTAGCACCGTTTGACGAATCTTCGCGAAATTCTCCCAAAAATGTTTCATCCAGGTCAGCTCCTATCCTGAAAGTTTGGGGGTGATTTGTCAAGTGGGGGCTGAGAAAAAGGGGGTCCCAAAAAGTGTTTTCTCCATGTTAATTTCCATAGGAAATTTTAGCCAGGGCTACAGCCCGAACTGCTGAACGGAATTACACCAAATTTTGCAAAAAGGTAGCGCTTGGTTCAGAAAGCGACCTTTTTTAAATGGTGTAAATCCGTTCAGTAGTTGCTGAGAAATTCAAAAAATAAGAGTAAAAAATAAATTTCCCATAGGAAACTTTAGCCAAGGCTACAGCTCGAACTGCTGAACGGAATTACACCAAATTTGCCAAAAGGTAGTGCTTGGTTCAGAAAGCGACCTTTTTAAAAATGGTGTAAATCCGTTCAGTAGTTGCTGAGAAATTCAAAAAATAAAAATATCAATATCTAGAGGCGCGGTGGATCCGCGGACCCTCCCGACCACGAGCTTTATTCTAATTGGCTGTCAACACACCAAACCAGGAAGTGTTGGCAGCCATCTTGTGACTCGGTAGAACCGAGTCAGAAGAAAACAGTGAAACACACGCGAAAAACAAGAAAAGGGGGCAGGGTAGAAACACCCTGACCCCTAGGCCTGCTCAGGGGTCCCACAAGGACCCCCAGGGCCCAAAAGCATTTTTTTAAATCGGCCGAATTCGCGCTGGGTGCGCGAATCTGGCCCAAAAAAAAAAAAAAATCAAAGCGCGGGCTCCCGCGCTTCATTTAAATGAGGCCCCCGGGTGGGCCAGGTCCCGGGGGCATTGCCCAATTTATAGTTTTTAATTGTGGGGGCCCGCGGGGGCCCCCGCAGCCCCGGGGACCGCCACCTCCCGGGGCTTTTCTAAAATATTCACTGGGCACACGTCCCCCCCGCAGCCCCGGGGACCGCCACCCCCGGGGCTTGTTTTTTGATGTGTGGGGGGCCTCTAAGGCCCCCCAAGCCCCGGGGACCGCCACCCCCCGGGGCTTTTCTAAAATATTCACTGGGCACACGTCCCCCCCGCAGCCCCGGGGACCGCCACCCCCCGGGGCTTGTTTTTTTAAATTTAATAAACCTGTGTGGGGGTCTCGAGCCCCCCCACATGCCCGGGGACCACCACCCCCGGGGCTTTTCAAAAATATTTGCGGGGGGCACACAGCCCTCTACAGCCCCGGGGACCGCTACCCCCGGGGCTTGTTTTTAAAAAATAAACCTGTGTGGGGTGCTCGAGCTCTCCCACACGCCCGGGACCACCACCTCCCCGGGGCTTTCTAATTGAAGGGAGGGGGGCCGCGCGGCCCCCCTCCTAGAGCCCGTGATGGCCCTGGGGACCGCCACCCCCCCGGGCCGGCTGCTGCAGTGTCCCGGGGTGCCCACCCCCAAGACACTGCTGTTTGCTATGGCAGGGCGGGAGCATGTCAGCAGCTCCCCATGTGGAAAAGCAATGCCGGCTCCCGCAGGAGGTGGGGAGCCGGCAGGGACCCTGGGGGCATTGGGGCTCCCCCCACAGTCCCCAACGGAGAGGGCCGGCCCCGGGGGATGGGGTCCTCGGGACCAGAAGTGGCCCGGGAGGGGGTCACGCGGCCCCCCTCCCCAGTAAAATAAAAAACAAAACGAGGCAGAGCCCCGGGGATGTTGTCTCCGGGGCTAACAGAGGCCTCAGGAGGGGGGCCACGCAGCCCCCTCCTTTGAAAATATTAAAAATAAAAAAAAGTGGCAATGCCCCGGGGATGGGGTCCCCGGGGCCAAAATGGCCTTGGGAGGGGGCCGCGTCCCCCTTCCGTTTAAAAAAATTTAAATTAAGAAATTAGGGGTCAGGCCCTGGGGGATGGGGTCCCCAGGGCCCAAAAATAGGAAAGGAAGGGGGCCACACAGCCCCTTTCTAAAAACAAAATAAAAAAAAGCCGGCATCGCGCCGGAGGCCCCGCCCCTCCCAGCAACACTATGCAAACGCGCCCTGTGGCGCGTTTTAAGTTGGGGAATTACCCCCTTCAATCCTGAGGTCCCTGGGGGCCAACTAGCCCACCAGGTACCGCTAGTAGCGCCACAGGGCTGCGTTGCAGAGAGGTGGTCCAAGGCCACGTCCCTTTTTACACCTCTCTGCAATGCAGCTGTGTGGCGCTTACTGGAGGTACCTGGTGGGCTAGTTGGACCCCAGGGACCCTCAGTATTGAAGGGGACTTAATCCCCCAACTGAAACTGCACCACCGGGCGCGTTTTCACAGTGGTGAAGGGAGGGGGCGAGGCCTGATGTGACATGTGTGCAAACAGGCCCTGTGGCACGTTTTAAGTTGGGGGATTAATTCCCCGTCAATCCTGAGGGTCCCTGGGGGCCAACTAGGCCACCAGGTACCTCCAGTAAGCGCCACAGGGCTGCGTTGCAGAGAGGTGGTCCGAGGCCACGCCCCTTTTTACAACTCTCTGCAACGCAGCTCTGTGGCGCTTACTGGAGGTACCTGGTGGGCTAGTTGTCCCCCAGGGACCCTCAGGATTCAAGGGGACTTAATCCCCCAACTTAAAACGCGCCACGGGGCGCGTTTGCACACTTGTCACATCAGGTCCCGCCCCCTCCCTTCACCACTGTGCAAACGTGCCCTCTGGTGTGTTGTAAGTTGGAGGATACTCCTTGAATCCTGAGGGTCTCTGGGGTCCAACTAGCTCACCAGGCACCTCCAGTAAGCGCCACAGAGCTGCGTTGCAGAGAGGTGTAAAAGGGAGTGGCCTTGGACCACCTCTCTGCAAAGCAGCTCTGTGGCGCTTACTGGAGGTACCTGGTGAGCTAGTTGGCCACAGGGACCCTCAGGATTCAAGGGGACTTAATCCCCAACTTACAACGTGCTAGGGGTGCGTTTGCACAGTGGTGCAGGGAGGGGGCGGGGCCTGATATAGAAGTTAGCAATCCTGCTGTGTGGGACTTACTGGTGGTAATAAAGGTGCAGTTGGCCCCCAAGGTTGACGTTGGGGGCTAACTACTCCTTCTGTTACCTTCCGTAAATCCCACACAGTGGGATTGCTAAGAGGTGTTTGAAGGCCACGCTCACCTTTCTCCACCACTCTTTCTGCAAACGCGACTGCTATGTTATAGTTAGAAATTAGCATTTAAAAAACCTTTGAAATTCACTGAAAAAACCATAGGTTTCAGGGACGTTATAGTTAGAAATTAGCATTTAAAAAACCATTGAAATTCACTGAAAAAACCATAGGTTTCAGGTACGTTATAGTTATAAATTAGCATTTAAAAATCCTTCGAAATTCACTGAAAAAACCATAGGTTTCAGGCACGTTATAGTTAGTTGGACATTTCACTCGTACAAAACCATAGAAATTCCGGCGTTATAGTTAGTTCAGCTAACTATAACTCACGCCCACACAATGCACTGCTGATGACGTCACATATTACATCATTCATGACATGGTCAGTGACATCACTTCCTATTCACTTGATTTGCATTAATTATGAAACAATGTATTTTTATAATGATGAATTTCTTTGCACTAATGTTGATGCCTGTTGATTTAAATGATTTAATGATTTCTAAGATGTTAAAGCATGGTTATTCCGGTGAAATGAAAAGATATTGGCCCATTTGTGGGCTGAGATTTTGAACTATCAATGACAATAGGCTATGGTTTTATAGCTCATGAGGGATTTATTAATTAATTTCGAATATTCGGCTTTAATTGATTTAGCCCATTGAGGGCTTTATGATCCCATATGAAAAGTAACCGAATGTTTAATGGTCACTAAAATGTTGTATTTACTGCATTGTAGTTTTGCTTTGGTTATTCAAAGATGGCGGAACTTTTATTAGTGTTGTTGCCATCTTTGCTGAATTGTCCTTTCTCAGTTTCTGTAACGGATACCAATGATGTGTTTGTGTATAAAAAAATAATGATGGCTGCGGCGTTTCGTGCAAATATTGACAAAGGCTATGTGCCGAAACGCGTCTTGTGTGCCCTGAGTCCGAGTTTATCAATAAACCTTTCGGAACTCTTCCCCGCGAGTGCTGTCATCTGTTACGGGTACGATTACCCGATGGAGTTGGGAGCGGAATGTTAAGGCGGGAACACCCCCGCTTGTCGTGCACCCGTTCAAGAGTGCAACTGGCTGGTGTTTTGGAGCTGAATTGAATATATATATATATCTATATATATATATATATATATATATTCACTGAAAAAACCATAGGTTTCAGACACGTTATAGTTAGAAATTAGCATTTAAAAAACCTTTGAAATTCACTGAAAAAACCATAGGTTTTAGGGACAGTTATAGTTAGTTGGACATTTCACTCGTACAAAACCCGTGAAATTCCCCCGTTATAGTTAGTTCAGCTAACTATAACTCGCGCCCCCGCAATGCACTGCTGATGACGTCACATATTACATCACTCATGACATGGTCAGTGACATCTCTGATGACATCACTGATGACATCTCAAATGACATCACTGATGACATCACTGATGACATCATCCAGTGACTGTGTGTTTCTGTAAAGTTTAAATATTTTTAATATATATAGGAAAAGACGTATTGAAGAATGAGTGGGTGTATAAGTGTCTGTATGGATGATTTAGTAGGTGCGTGACTGACTCTATAAGTGAGTGATTTAACGTATCTTACTGAATGCATGGGTTAGTGACTAAACTGGGTGAATGTCTGTATCCGTCTGTCTGTTGCTGTGTAAGTGGATGCATGTGCTTGTGAATAGCTACATGAGTGTCTATATGAGTTATTGAATGGTTGTCTGAGTATCTGTATGGGTGCCTGAGTGTTTGTGTGGGAGGGGTGTGTGCGACTCTGTGCATAGATGTGTGAGTGGGTGATTCACTGGGTGGATGGTTTCAAGAGTGCATCTGTGATAATGCTGTATGGGTGGGTAAGTGTGTGTAAGAGTGTGTTAGTGAGTGAATGTATGTCCCAGTGGTACATGTGTGAGTAACTACATATGTGAAAGGCAGTATATATGTGTGTTGGAGTATATAAATAGCTATAAGCGAGAGTGAGTGATTGTGTTAGTGGCTGTATGGATGAGTGTGTGCTTGTATCAGTGATTGTATAAGAGCGTAACAATGTGCTAGTATTTGTATGATTAAGTGAGCTGGTGTGTGTATAACTGTATAGGTGAGTAAATGGCAGTGTGTTTAATTATTTGCATGACTGACTAGGTGTGTGAGTACCTCTATGGATGAGTGGCGGTGTTTGAGTGTCTATATAGGAGTAAGAGTGCATATGTTAGTCCTGTACTGAGTGACCATAAGTATGAGTGACTGTACAGGTGAGTGAGTGGATGTGTGTGTGTAGACCTAAGAATCAGTGAGTGGGTATGTAGTTATTGGTGTTGGAGTGTCTCATGGTTTTGCGAATGGCAGTCTGTAATTTAGAGTGGGTGTATCAAAAGTTATATTAGGGTGTGAGGAGGTGCATCAGATTATCACGTGGATGATGTCATCAGTGATGTCATCAGTGATGTCATTTGAGATGTCATCAGTGATGTCATCAGTGATGTCACTGACCATGTCATGAGTGATGTAATATGTGACGTCATCAGCAGTGCATTGCGGGGGCGCGAGTTATAGTTAGCTGAACTAACTATAACGGGGAATTTCATGGGTTTTGTACGAGTGAAATGTCCAACTAACTATAACTGTCCCTAAAACCTATGGTTTTTTCAGTGAATTTCAAAGGTTTTTTAAATGCTAATTTCTAACTATAACGTGTCTGAAACCTATGGTTTTTTCAGTGAATTTCAAAGGTTTTTTAAATGCTAATTTCTAAATATAACGTACCTGAAACCTGTGGTTTTTTCAGTGAATTTCAAAGGTTTTTTAAATGCTAATTTCTAACTATAACGCCCTAAAACCTATGGTTTTTTCAGTGAATTTCAAAGGTTTTGTAAATGACAATTTTTAAATGTATTAATTGTTATATTTATTTTTTTGACACTGATTTACTACATTTTTTAAAACTATTTATTTTTAGATATTTTATTTATTAAATTACATTGTAATTACATTATACATTACATTACAAAATATACTTTCTCAGAATGAATTACTTTAGTTTAAATAGTTTGCAAATAGGCAATAGAGTTTTAAGTACAGTAGTTACAGTTGTTGCAATGGGCAACACAATTTCAAACACAATGCAACATTGAGCTCAATGTGAATTTCTAGTTAAATGCAATTAGTTACTTTATGGTTTACTTTTTCTAACCACAGGACTGGATCCTAGATTCAGTCCTGGGACATCTCCTGTAAACAGTTGAGTAAAAGCGTTTTGGTTACAGTAGTGATTTTTAAGGAATATTATTGTATTTTAAAAGTTGACACTTAGAAACTTTTTCACATAGAATCACCAATGTTATCCTATGGGAGGAAATTCACTTAGCAGGTAAGTAGTGTTATCGTTACTTTTTCTTACTCAGTGTTGGATCCTGGATCCAGCACTGGTGCATCTCCTGTAAACAGTTGAAAGAATGCGTTTAAGTCATACAGGCGATTTTTAAGGAATATTTGTAGTTTGTGAAAATCGACACTGAAACTTTTCTGCTGAAAACCAGACAATGGATTCCTATGGAAGGAAATATAAGTTACTGGTAAGTACGGTTAGAATTACTTTTCAGGGTCAGTGCTGGGCTAAAAGATGTAGCACTGGGTTCTCTCCTGATAACAGGTGAGTAAATCGGAATTCGTAGTTCGGCTGATTTTAGAGGAATATTATAAAGTTCCAAAACTCCACACTTAGAAGAATTTCCAAGTGAAACCAGTCAATGTTAGCCTATGGAAGGAAATTCAAGTTGCTGGTAAGAACGGTTAAAATTACTTTTCAGGATCAGTACTGGGCTGAAAGATGCAGCACTGAGGTCTCTCCTGATAACAGGTGAGTAAATCGGAATCCGTATTTCGGCTGATTTTAGAGGAATATTTGTATGTTTCAAAAATCGACACTTAGAAACTTTTTCAGCAAAAAGCAGGCAATGATATCCTATGGAAGGAAATTCAAGTTACTGGTAAGTACGGTTAAAATTACTTTTCAGGATCAGTGCTGGGCTGAAAGATGCAGCACTGGGTTCTCTCCTGATAACAGGTGAGTAAATCGGAATTCGTATTTCGGCTGATTTTAGAGGAATATTATAAAGTTCCAAAACTCCACACTTAGAAGAATTTCCAAGTGAAACCAGTCAATGATATCCTATGGAAGGAAATTCAAGTTACTGGTAAGTACGGTTAAAATTACTTTTCAGGATCAGTACTGGGCTGAAAGATGCAGCACTGAGGTCTCTCCTGATAACAGGTGAGTAAATCGGAATTCGTATTTCGGCTGATTTTAGAGGAATATTTGCACAATGGTGAAGGGAGGGGGCGGGGCCTGAGGTGACATCTGTGAAACGCGCCCGTGGCGCGTTTTAAGTTGGGGGATTAAGTTCCTTGAATCTTGAGGGCCCCTGGGGCCAACTAGCCCACCAGGAACCTCCAGTAGCGCCAGGGGCTGCGTTGCAGAGACGTGTACAGAGGCCACGCCCCTTTACACCTCTCTGCAACGCAGCTCTGTGGCGCTTTTAGAAGTACATGGTGGGCTAGTTGGCCCCCAGGGACCCTCAGGATTGAAGGGGATTTAATTCCCCATCTTAAAACGCGCCACGGGGCCTGTTTGCACACATGTCACCTGAAGCCCCACCCTCCCTTCACCACTGTGCAAACGTGCCCCGTGGCGCGTTTTAAGTTGGGGGATTACGTCCCCTTGAATCCTGAGGGTCCCTGGAGTCCAACTAGCCCACCATGTACTTCTAAAAAGCACCACAGAGCTGCGTTGCAGAGAGGTGTAAAAAGGGGCGTGGCCTCTGTACACCTATCTGCAACGCAGCCTCCTGGCGCATACTGGAGGTTCCTGGTGGGCTAGTTGGCCCCAGGGACCCCCAGTATTCAAGGGGAATTACTTCCCTTTTAAACGCGCCAGGGGGCGCGTTGGCAGAGTACTGCAGGGAGGGGGCGGGCCTCCGGCACGATGCCGATCTTTTTTTTTTTCTTGTTTTTTTAATGGGAGGGGGCTGCGTGGCCCCCTTCCCTTGGCCACTTTGGCCCCGGGGACCCCATCCCCGGGCCTGAGCATTTTATTTTTTTTTCAAATTAAAAAAAAAAACGGGAAGGGGGCCGCGCGGCCCCCTTCCCTGGGCTCTGTATTGGCCCCGGGGACCCCATCCCCCGGGGCATGCCCTCAATTTTTAATTTTTTATTTGGAGGGGGCTGCGTGGCCCCCTCCTCAGGCCATTTAAGGCCCCGGGACCCCATCCTCCGGGGCCGGCCTTGCCCTTTTAAATTTTTTAATTTTTTTCTAATTTGGGGAAGGGGCTGCGTGGCCCCCTCCCTGGCCACTTATGACCCCGGGACCCCATCCCCCGGGCCTGGCTCTCGTTGGGGACTGTGAGGGGTCCCCAAACCCCCACAGTGCCGCCGGCTCCCCGTGTCCTACGGGAGCCGGCATTGCTTTCCACATGGGGAGCAGCTAACATGCTGCTCCCCATGTGGAAAAGCATTTGCTTTGGATATTAGCGAGAGCAGGTTCCTGCTCTCGCCTAATATCCAAGCAAGTTTGCAATGACAGGACGGAGCCGCGAGGCTCCGTCCTGTCATTGCAAACAGCAGTGTCCCGGGGTAGGCACCCGGGACACTGCAGGAGCCGGCCCTGGGGGTGGCGGTCCCCAGGGCCATCAAGGGTCCCAGGAGGGCCGCGCGGCCCCCTCCCAACTATTTCACAGCCCCGGGAGGTGGTGGTACCTGGGCTTTGGGTCCGTAACGGACCCCCATATTCAAATGTTTAGTGCCCCGGGAGGTGGCGGTCCCCGGGCGTGTGGGGGCTGGAGCCCCCACACAGGTCAAATTTTTTTTAAAAAGAAGCCCCGGGGGTGGCGGTCTCAGGGCTGCGGGAGGGCAAAGAGCCCTCCCGCACCATTATTTTCTTAAGCCCGGGGGCTGGCGGTCCTCGGGCTTGGGGCCTTAGAGGCCCCCACATTAAATTTAAACCCCCCACCATGCCCCCGGGACTTGGCCCACCCGGGGCAATTAACATCAAAGCGCGGGAGACCGCGCTTCGATTTTTTTTTCGGCAGGATCCGCGCTCCCTGAGCGCATCCTGCCGATTTTTTTTAAAAAAATGCTTTTTTCTACCCAGGGGGTCCTTGTGGGACCCCTGAGCAGACCTAGGGGTCAGGGTGTTTCTACCCTGCCCCCTTTGTGCGTTTTGCGCACTTTTTTACTGCTTTCTTGTTCCTCGGTTCTACCGAGGAATAAGATGGCTGCCAACACTTCCTGGTTTGGAGTGTTGACAGCCAATTAGCAGACAGCTCGTGATCGGGAGGGTGCGCGAATCCAACGCGGCCATAGATATATATGTGATTTTCCTTTGATTTTCTCAGGAACTACTGAACGGATTTACACCATTTAACAAAAGGGTTCTTTCTGAACCAAGAACTACCTCTTTGCCAAATTTGGTGTAATTCCGTTCAGCAGTTCGGGCTGTAGCCGTGTCTAAAGTTGCTATGGGAAAATGAATGGGGAAAACACGTTTTGGGACCCCCTTTTTCTCGGCCCCCGCTTGACGAATCACCCCGAGACTTTCAGGGTAGGAGCGGACCGGAGCGGGCCATAAAGTTTGAAAATTTCGCGAAGATTCGTCAACCGGCAAGAGAGTTATTTCAAATAGAATGTCGCGGATTTCCTATGGAAAATAGGTCCTAACTATAACTATCTACTCGCGACCGCCATTAGATAATATATATATATATATATATATATATATATATATATATATATATATATACCAAGCGAAGACTCTATTTTACCGGGGGCCCCCGACCCTGCAGGGTGGGCTCTGTAGCAGGAATGGAGATCCTGTTGAAATTGGTTTTGCCACCAGAAATTGCAGAGCCACAACACCGACTTCTATCCAAGTGGACTTTATTCGTCTGTGCAGCATTTAAAACCCACTCAATGTCCTTACGCGTTTCGGCGGGATATCGCCTTGATCACAGGTGAGTGTAATGAAAACCCAGTGGTCACATAGCCCGTGTTGCAAACTACGGGCCCCAGAATGCACCAACACAGTTCTTTCACAACGTGGCATGGAGAAAATTACATTTTGCCTTAATAGCGTTTTCATCGTCAAAATGTCACGTGTATACTCATTAGAAGAAAGTGTCAAAATTAAAGGTGCATATCATTCCATAAAGTAGCAAAGTGCATATGCTGCCACACTCCTGGTAAATACTTGAAATGCGGGTTACCGGAGTGAGGAATAACACCTCCTCGTCTCCCTTCTCAGTCACCACACCAAATATCCGTGGAAATCCAATGGCTGGCGCGTGGGTTGAGCGGGTCATGCCCCTCCGTCATGTATACCAAGCGAAGACACCATTTACCGGGGCCCCTGACCCTGCAGGGCGGGCTCTGTAGCAGGAATGGAGATCCTGTTGAAATTGGTTTTGCCACCAGAAATTGCAGAGCCACAACACCGACTTCTATCCAAGTGGACTTTATTCGTCTGTGCAGCATTTAAAACCACTCAATGTCCTTACGCGTTCTCGGCGTGGATATCGCCTTGATCACAGGTGAGTGTAATGAAAACCCAGTGGTCACATGGCCCGTGTTGCAAACTGCGGGCCCCAGAATGCACCAACACAGTTCTTTCACAACGTGGCATGGAGAAAATTACATTTTGCCTTAATAGCGTTTTCATCGTCAAAATGTCACGTATATACTCATTAGAAGAAAGTGTCAAAATTAAAGGTGCATATCATTCCATAAAGTAGCAAAGTGCATATGCTGCCACACTCCTGGCAAATACTTGAAATGCGGGTTACCGGAGAGAAGAATAACACCTCCCTCGTCTCCCTTTCTCAGTCACCACACCAAATATCCGTGGAAATCCAATGGCTGGCGCGTGGGTTGATCGGGTCATGCCCCCTCCGTCATGTATACCAAGCGAAGACTCCATATATATATATGTATAATGTGCATGCGTGCAGGTTTGTGTGCATGTGTGTGCGTGTGGGTGTGTGTAAAACCTCAATTCTCTGACCAGCATAATATCAAATCTGCCTCCTAAAAATTAAGCCCATGTACTCAGAAAGTCTGTTTCCCTTCTCCCACAGAAAATACTAATAATTGTCCCAAAGCACTATGAAATTGTTCATCACCATCACTTGTCAATATTGTGATCAACAGCGTGCATCCAGGGATGAATGAATAATGTGAAATTAATTGTGATGTTTCTCTTTCATGTGGTGCCAGCTTTCTAAACCTGAGCCTTCCATTCTCATTCTTTCTCCTTTTCGTTATTCCCCTTAAACCGGTTTCCATTGTGTCAATATTTGGTCGTCCAGTCCTACAACAAACACCAACAAAAAGAACACTGCAGGAGGTTCAGCCTTTGCCAACTATCAGCACAGCCGCATGGGAGAAAGTGTATACAAATATTTCTATTTCGTTTTTAAATCATTTTTATTACAAATGGTATTAATAATCAAACAAACTGCTAAAGAAATGTTCTGAACTATTAAATTAAAAAAAAGGATGTGTGCATAACGTAAACTACCATAAACTATTGCCACTAAATATGTAAATTATAAATACTCACCCGTGAGCGCCTTGAGACCCTCACGGGTGAGTAGTGCGCTTTTAACCCCCGGATTGATTTACGGATCAAATATCCACGAAGAATGGTTCAAAGGCTTGTGTCACGCATTGGACCCCTGAAGTATGCAGTGAAAGAGGGTGTATCTCAAGGAAAGTAACAGGAAATAATGTATAAGCGGTCTCATGTAGAAAGGGTTTTAGCATGCACAAATCCTCTGATTCAGTAAATCAGAGGGGTTAAAACCCTTTTTTAAATGTACTAAACACATTTATCGATTTAGGAAAGGTTTTCCAACTTGTTAAGGGGCATATTATCAAGGCGGCGCAATAAAATTATCGCCGCTTTTGCGTCCGTTTTCGGCCGAAAAGCGGCGATAATTTTATCGCCTTATCAGCAAGGTCACGCTATCGCGTGAATCCTTGCCGTAGCGCCCTTTCCCTTAACACCCAGCTTTGCATCTCTAATGAGATGCAAAGTGGGCGTCACTGGGCGTACCCCGGATGGACTACCTTGCAAATATCGCTGATGTTCACATCGCGATATTTACAAGGCAGCCCACAGGATTTTAGCATACGTTAGATTTTGGCGAAAACTGCCGTTTTCGCCAAAATCTAACGTATGCTAAAATCCTGACTTACCTAAGTTTGACATAGGGGGTGGATTATGCTGATACGACCACAGGGTCGTATCAGCAAAGAGTTAGCCGTTTGCAGGGAACATCGCTGGAAAACCAGCGATGTTCCCTGCAAAACGGCGATAACTCTCGCTATCTCTGGAATTTTTATCGCCCTGGAGAAACGCGTTGTTAATAACGCGCTACCAGGGCGATAAATTCCAGAGATAGCCTGCGATAGGAAATGTATCGCTAAGCACCCGTTGATAATATGCCCCTAAGTGCATTTAGAAACCCCTTAGCAATCACTATTAGGAAGGGGAATGTAAGGACGTCCCTTTCAAATACCGATTACTTATGATATATATTACTGTTTTGTGACTGAAATCTGGTCATAAAACATTAATATTTTACCACTAACTCATAGGAGGTGGTAAACCATTTGCAAAGGGACCCCAGGTGAACCCTTCCCCTTTGTGAATGTTGACAAAAATGTTTTTGGAAGTAGGCAGTCCAAAAAAAGGTTTGTGTAATTTTTCATTTTTTTTTCAATGCATCCCATTTTCCTTTAGAGAAAACGGGCTAAACAGTAAAGAAAAGAAATCTCAGACATGGCGGACTGCTGACTTCTGTATGCCACCACCCCTGTGAGTGTGGCCAATCATAGTGGGTCGCAATTTGTGGCTTACCTCATGAATACTGATTGATAAGGTAAGTCAAATTGTGACCCACTACAATTCTGTATGTTGTGAACGGAGCTATTCATACCTAGGTCGGTTCGCAAAATACAAATGCATTCGGTAGAAGTTGGTGCAAACATTTTGACCACTTTTACTGAATCTATTTTAGTACTTTCCAAATAAATTGCAAATTGTCAAATCTTAATTAGTTGCAATTTACAATTTCTTATTTGCAATCTTTATACATGAGGCCAAAGCTGTGATGAAGTAGCACATGCACAAAATGTATTGAGGAGAATCTCCACCCTCCCAGACACCCTCCACCCACATCATAACTACCTCAGTTTTAGTGACTGCAATTTAGTTAATGTAATAAAGACTGCCAGTCAATTCTAATCACAGCTGCGTTTTGGCCTGCCCACAATGGTCCCTACCCCATCCACCCAATCCTCAGTACAGAACCTTTAGGCAGGGCTAACTTGAGGGAGGTGCGACCGGTGCAGCCGCACCTGGCGCTGACTTTGTTGGGGGCGCTGTGTTTAAAAATAACTTATGGGTTTAAATGCACATAAACCTCCTTGTGCTATCAGTTGTCAGGCAACAATAATAATGTCAAGACAACTCTGGTGATTAATGTTACTGCTGGTGAGAGGTCGGAGTTTTGTCTGGTGCCAGTTTTTACTCATCATAAAGTAGCGCAGAGGGATAATGTGCCTGCTACAAATAGCATGTACCATGCAAATCACAAAACTGAGTGTGAGTAAACTATGAGTAGAGCTTAAGCGCTTAAAAAATGAAATGTACATCAGAGAGGGGCAATGGAAAGGTGATGGGCACTATTGGAAAGTGGTGGTGAGGGTATTTGTGGAGAAAGACCTCGGGGTGCAAAAAAGACTGTCACACCAGGTGTCACCTGCGCTAAAGCCGGCCCTGCCTGTAGGGCATGTGTTAAACCACCGAAAATGAGACATACAGTTGCTAAATGCAAACCCTAACAAGGCCTAAGGCCTTATTATGAGTTCCCTCCTAGTTAAAGAGCACACGCAAAGAAATGGGACCAGAAACACTAATTCCTGCATGTTGTTTCCCAAAAACCTGTAATAGGGGATAGTTAAGTACCACCCAAAGAGTTATTGATGGCTGCAGAATGGTCGGGGGAGGGGGGGGGGGTACTGTGTAGTTTCCAGTCTACCTACAATGAGCAACTTAATATTAAAATTATGACACATAACCAAAGAGCCACAAGAACGGGTTCAATTTGCCACGAATCCAAAGGATTTGAACTTCCGAGATTCAGCACCCCCAGAGCTCCAGGGCCCCAGAGACCCAGATTCGTGCAAAGTGATCAAAAAAATGTTTTTGTGTATAGGAACCACGCGAGGAGGAATAATTCTATTTCATCTGGAGCGCTGAAAATCCTTGCACTGTTCCAGGTATGTGTTACCCAGATCATGGAAAATGTAAACAGATAATGTTTATCTGGTGCCTTGAACTAAATTCAGCTTATGAGTGCCTCACAAATATTTAAATGTAAATAAATAAAACCGTAGTGTTGTCAAGACATTCGGGACAGCCTGGCGAAACTCTTTTCACAAGGAAAGTAAACTAGCGAGTTCTTCTACGCGTTTGCTATGTAAAGAGAGACCTTGCTATTTACTTTTCTGCACTTAAACATTGCGTGACAGGCATTGTATGTCTTGAAAAGCGGCAGTGTGCGATGTATAGCAAATGTTTTGTTTTTCCATGAATAGCTTTCTTTAGAACACGATTGGTCTAAACATTTTGGCGTGAAAACACGTAATAATTGGCATGCACAATCGATACAACTTTTTCTGTAAAAAAACAAAAACAAAACACTAAAGTCTACGCTGCAGAGAACTTTGCAAGTTTTTATTGAAAAAAGGGAGCAAACCACATTGTTGCAAACATTCAAATATAAAAGAAAGACTATTGGTTCTTGTCTCTTATCGCCCGCCTCTTTACGGACCAGCTAATCTAACAATGACCTTGTGAACTGCTCGTGTCCGCATTCTTAGAGGTTCGGGGAACTGCACACCCAGAATGACTGATGCCTTGTTGGGTTGGTAATTAGCATGGATCATAATTCCAGGAAGCAGAATTACTGAAGTATTACGTGGGAACCCTGAGAAACGGGGAACAACTGCAGAAATCAGTGTTTGCACAGTGAATTGTACATGCTATCTCCACATTTAAGCCCATTTTCCCCAAGCGCCTTTTGCCAAGTGTTTTGTGGTTGACTGTAAATTCTCTGATCAAGGCCTTAGCGAAAGCCAAACAAACTATAGACAGCGTACATGAAAATTGAAAAGTTGCCTCAAGAAATGTTTACAAGTGATTTGAATTACGGAACTTTTTCGTATTCAGACATATAGTTCCAGAGTTTTTCCCAAGCTCTTCAAAATTCTTCTTCCTTTCCTGTGAGTGAGGAGGTGACAGTTTCCAGTATTGCAAAAGCGGAGAGTTCAGAAATTCATCACTCAATTTTTATATATGTCATATTTGTAAAAAGCATGATATATATATATATATATATATGTATATATATATATATATATATATATATTATTTTTGCTTTTTTTCCACGAATAAGTAAATATTCTGTGGCTATATATATATATATATATATATATATAAATATTCGCGCTCAAACTTCCTGTCTGCCGATCCTTGGCAGAACAACCAGGCACGGACCTCAATCAGACTCGCAAGAAGACTTTAAGCAACGTAAATGTTGTGGAGAAGCAGTGTAGTTTATTCAGAGGTAAACCACAGAATCAAACGGCATAATGCCTGCCATGACGCGTTTCGCTCGCCACACGCGTTTCGCTCGCCACACACGTGATCATATATATAGCCACAAAATATATATTTATTCATGGGAAAAAAGCAATACACGACAAGAGACGGAGTCGCTATCTTTACAACGGTTATATGAAAGAAATTCGATTCCGTATAAGGGGATGGAATTTAAATATGGGGCAACTATTAATTAGTTTCTTAGTGGCCATATACTCCCATTAAGATTGTGAAAATTGCTCAATCCTTCCGCCAGGGAGTTCTCTTCTTTGTAGCAGATGTGGATCCTGTGCACACTGTGCCACTGGAACCTAGCCATACCTAGCTGATGAGATCTAATAAGGGTAAAACCAGCCCAGGATTACTTGTGTTCCAGTTCAAGGAGGTCATGGTTTGGCAGTTTGGGCTGGAGCACGGCTAAGAATGATTTGCGTATGGCTGGGTTCCAACTGAGGTGCCATGGTGTGCAAAATAACGATGGAATGGGATGCAGACCGGATAATTACCAGTGGCTGAGATCAGTGGAGTAACAAAACTTGAGGGGGCCCCCATGCAAAGTGCATGGAGGGCCCCCCTTCCGGACTTACTCAGGAGCTCTCAGGCCATTGTACTGTGCTGAGGGGGCCCCCTGGAGCTCGTGGCCCTCCCCCCGCATTGCAGGGGCTGCGGGGGCCTTTGTTACACTACTGGTGAGATTAATTCAAGCATTCCATCTATCACTTTTTTTGTATACCTGAGTCATAAAATCTAACAAAAAGTGAGGGCGACTAAGCAAAAAGTGGCATTTTCCAACTACCACATTGGACAATGAGCTTGGAATGTGTAAGAAAACAGGCCTTTTTTCAGATGTCCCCCCCCCGACTAGATGCTGGTTTTCGACTCTGACAATGCACTGAAGCCTGCTAACCAGGCCCCAGTGCCAGTGCTCTCTCCTTAAAACTGGTACATGTGGATTGGCAACCCCAATTGGCAAATACTTAAACCCCCTTATAAGTACCTGTTATATGGTACCAGGGGTACCCAGGGCATGGCTGCTAAAGTGGTCACCAGGTCCTGATGCACTGTTTGTGCCAACCTGAGTGACCCAAGGAAACTACTGACAGCAGGCCTGCCATTGAAGACATAAGAAGCAATGCAAACTGCTCGACCTCGACTTCGCCCTCACCATGTGTGGCAAAGTCAATGCACACATTTTAATATATACCAGTCACACCCTAAGGAAGGCTTCCTGAGCCCAGGAGGCAGGGTGCATTATATGAAAGGTGAGGACATGTAAGTGGAGACTTATATGTCCCTATAGTGGCCTTTACCATTAAAGGCTACTATAAGTGATAAGCGGTCCAAAGGATAACATGGGCTGGCACCCGGGGAAATCCGAGGTTGGCTGCTCCATTATGGTACCACTGAAATATGTCATGTTTACTATCAAACAACGTGCCTCATTACCCATGACACAAATCTCATGCCGAGGATGATGTGGCATGCACCCAGGTATCTACCTGAGAGGTTACCCACCTGGTTGGCCCAGCATTTCCTGTTCTCTGGCTGACAGCCCGCAGTTGTTGCTGCCAAGACAGGAATCTGACCCCCTGTCAAGAGGTGTGAGCTCTCCCAGGAGTCAGAAACAATGGCCTGGACAGGAAGGAAGTGACACCTCTGTCCCTGACAGAATGACTAGTGAAATGCCACATCAAGGCACTGTGATATACACCCAGGCTGCCTCCCAAAAGAGAAAACAGCCTGCCCCCAAGCACATTTACACCCAGGCAGGCAGGAAAGTTAGGTATTGAGGAGGTGTACACCCTCAGAAGGCTAGCCACAACTCTTGGGTGGCTACCTGGTCTGTACAGCTGAGTAAGACTTCTGCCATTTTTAAAGTGACAGAATAAAGGGTTCTGGGTAGAAAAGGTGAGCCACACCCCTGGATGTGGTCACCTCAAGGGCGAATTAGCCCCTGGGGCTGGTAGCCCATTGGCCACTTGCACCTACACCCCTAACACCCCTAAATCTAGGATTTATGGGCCACTCCTGGCACCAGAACCTCAGTTCTGATCTGACTTGCAACAAAGGATAAAGAAGAGACCTGTGTCTGCGACAACAGAATCTGCAAAACGGAAAGGCGTGGTACTCTGCACCTGTGGCAACCTTTCTGGAACTGCACAACTGCGACTCGTTCTTGACCAAATCTCGGTTTCCCCAGACAGAGGGACCCCTTTGAGAGTCAAAGGTAACTCCAGACTCCCCTGGACTAGTGGTACTAGTCCTGTGCGCACCACAGGTACAAACAACGTACCGGAACCAAAGAATCATAAGCTATCGGGCCCTCTGAGGGATTGCACAAAAGTAGATGGTCCAATGCATTGCGGGACACATAGTCCTGACTAGGGGTGGGCGTAGCTCTCGGAGTTGTGCTCCGAGGAATTACGCAGAGTTATATAAAAACTCCACGGGATTTCACGGAGCTCCGCCCCCTCTTCTCTTCCCCTACCATCCGCTATTGAGCGGCCGGTGGCAGACAAGCGCTCATTCATCAAGCGCTGGTCCTTAGCATGCCAGGGCCAGGGGAGGCGTCCGGTGCCTTGAGACTCTTTAGATTTCCTTTTTGTGGCTCAATCGAAGGTGTGTGATAACGTAGAGCAGCCAGCAAAGCACTTTAGCGCCAAGTCAAAAATAAAGCAGCAAGAGCTGCACAAATGGTTCTACCATAAAACTTAACAGTGGTTAGAAAGGTGACGGGTGTGAAAGGAGCTATGCCCTTAAATCATTCACAGCATCAAATGCATCGTGTCAAAATTAACCATGATATTTATTTCACAACAAGGGGAGTGCAGTGATTTAGCGTCAACAAGCAGCATTCCAATGTGAGAACACACAGGACTGTAAATACCTACAAATGTGATGAGGAGAAGGCTTGGAGACAAGGCGCAGCCCCTGGGACAGCAGCTGGAGCAGCAGCGCAGTCCTCGAAAGTCTGTCACTGTTACTGGTCTTTCTGCGCACGCACACAGCTCATGCCAGTGCGAGAGCACACAATCAAAGCAACCACCAAAGCCCACACAATGGACATGGAAAGATGGCAAGGCTGTGGATATCCTAGAAACTGGTGTGAGTATTGCGTGCTGAGGTGACTACATTCAACGGGAAACGTTTGAGTAATTGTTCAAATGCAACAAAAAGGCATTACTAGAAGTATCTTTCAAATTAAAATTCTAATTAAAAATCTATGTATAAGAAGCATGGATGTTAGCTCTCTACATTTATATACACTTTCTAGATTGGACAATTCTCAAAAGAATGAACGTGTTCGATTTTATGGGGATGTTGCTTTAACATTTGCTATTTCGGTATTGAAACAAGCATTTCAAGGTGGAAAGTGACATTCTCATTCTTGTCCTTCTTCCATGTACTAGAAAAGAGCACTGTGCTTGTTATTAACTTCGACACCAAGCAGGTGTAGCAGGGCTGCACAGCAAGAAATCATGTCTTCCAGATGAGCAGTCCAGCAGAAAGACAGTCCTTGTAGCAGCACAGCAGTTCTTCTGACAGAAGTTCTTTACAGGCCCAGAGGTGTCTGATTTGGTGGGTCAGAGCCCCTGTACTTATATCCAGTTGTGCATTTGAAGTAGGGGTGACTTCAAAGAAGGGTCTTTGAAGTGCACAGAAGCCCTTCCTTCCCAGCCCTGGCTCAAGACAAGCTCTGGGGGGTGATCCACCATTTGTATGGGGACAGGAAACTGCCTATTCAGGTGTAAGTGTCAGCTTCTCCTTTCCTTCCTGCCCTTGAAGAGCCATCAGAATGCAGATGAGTACTCAGAAACACCAAATCTTTCTGTGTTTGTGACTGTCTAGAGGGAATGCACAAAGTGTAGCTGTCACCCACCCCAGACGGGTATTGGAGACAGGCGCAGGCACACAGAGCTTTAAGAGCAGAGAAATGTCTACTTTCTAAAATGGCATTTCTAAAATAGCAATGTCAAATCCAACTTTACCAGTAAAGAGGATTAGTCATTACCACTCCAAAGATATAAAACATAACACAGATACTAATTTCCAATCAGGAATTACAGCTTAAATGTGTATTAAGGAATTCCCAATGCTAACCTATGAGAGGAGAAGGCCTCACAGTAGTAAAAAACAAATGTAGGTGTTTTTCACTACTAGGACATGCTGCAAACCTTAAAAGTACATGTCCTACCTTTTACTTAAACAGCACTTTGCCTTAAGGGCTACCTAGGCATAACGTATGGTTGACTTATGTGTAATATAATGGGAGTTTCAGGCCTGCCAAAGTGTTTTAAATGCCAAGTTGAAGAGGCAGTAACACTGCACACACAGGTCCTCAGTGGCAGGCCTGAGACATGTTTAAAGGGCTACTTGTATGGGTGGCACAATCAGTGCTGCAGGCCCTTTAGTTGCATTTAATTTTCTGGCACAGGTATTTGGTATACAACTTTACTAGGGACTTACAAGTAAAGTAAATATGCCAATTGTGTATACACCAGTGTTACCATGTTTAGAGGAGAGAGAACGTGCAATTTAGCACTGGTCAGCAGTGGTAAAGTGCTCAGAGTACTAAAGCCAACCAAAAGAATTCAGCAAAAAGAGGAGGAGGAAGGCAAAATGTTTGGGGTGACCCTTCAGAGAGTGCCATTTTCCAACAGAATCTAAGGACCATCTTTGGGGTATTGTGAGAGTATTGCATGGTGAAGCCTAACCAGCATCACCACATAATGCTCCATCTTCCTACAGAAAGTTTTGTTCTAGGTTGAAAATCAGCAAATGTTTCCTATATTTAGCTAATTTAAAACCTAAGTAATCAATATATTTATCTGTCCATTTAAATGGCCATTTCTTATATTGAGTTTTATGTAAGTAATTAAAATACTTTTTGATTTCTGCCTTTTGACTTTGCATCTTAATATTTCACAGCTATTGCTTGTCTTATTGGGCGGGCAATTTCCTACATGCTGATAAATAAAAATGTTAAATTATAGAAATGTCCCAGAAACAGATGCTGAATTTGAGAGGGATAAAAGCATTTTGGTTCCACAAATTATGTAAATGTGAAAAACGTTGCTGTATTGAATAACAAATTGGCCTCCATGTGGAATATATTGAGTGGCCTTGAAGATTATGGTATAATTGTTCATCCATAAGTGTCCAATGCCCCAACATCCTCCGCTTTAATGACAGTGAACTTCTGACTTGCTGACATTGTCTGGACACTTGGCAGAAACTGCAAAGTGTGGGTCTGTAGAGGAAATGCATGTTTGGTCCTGTTTCCCATGGGTTCGACGTATTTGGACGTGGATGGTT
Source organism: Calotriton arnoldi (assembly GCA_963921515.1). NCBI lineage: Eukaryota > Metazoa > Chordata > Amphibia > Caudata > Salamandridae > Calotriton > Calotriton arnoldi. The sequence continues at coordinate 168,293 of CAWUFW010000868.1, read as the reverse complement.
GTTGATTTGAACATCCAGGCAGTCTTAGCCTTTTGCACAGGCTTCAACTATACCTTCCTCAATGGCGATAGTTTGGGCTATTTAAATGTCATATCTTGACATCTTTAAAGTGTGTATGACAGTTATATTCCACATATAGGCTTGCAGTGAAGATTCCAGTGAGCCTTTTCTTCTTAGCTGTGGTTTACTGGAGCAGCTTACCTCTTCTTGTCCGTCTTTGCACTGAATACTACAAATTCAGGAAAATGCTCAAATCATTTCTATTCTAACTGAATTCACTTCTGCCTGTGACTGTCTGCAGGGCTGAGATACTTCTCGGGGTGATTCACACCATTCTATATTTATATTAAGTTTAATTAACATAACATAACATACCATAATGGTAGCAAACCTATGACGCTAGCACGGGTTCAGCCATGTCACATTCCAGATTAGGCTTGAATGTATAAAAGGAAAATTTGGCATTAGCCAAGACATTTTGATTTTACTAAAATTGTATACATGCAAACGTAGGCATAAGATATATATATATATATATATATATTCACTGAAAAAACCATAGGTTTTAGGGACAGTTATAGTTAGTTGGACATTTCACTCAGTACAAAACCCGGTGAAATTCCCCCGTTATAGTTAGTTCAGCTAACTATAACTCACGCCCCGCAATGCACTGCTGATGACGTCACATATTACATCACTCATGACATGGTCAGTGACATCACTGATGACATCACTGATGACATCTCAAATGACATCACTGATGACATCATCCAGTGACTGTGTGTTTCTGTAAAGTTTAAATATTTTTAATATATATAGGAAAAGACGTATTGAAGAATGAGTGGGTGTGTAAGTGTCTGTATGGATGATTTAGTAGGTGCGTGACTGACTCTATAAGTGAGTGATTTAACGTATCTTACTGAATGCATGGGTTAGTGACTAAACTGGGTGAATGTCTGTATCCGTCTGTCTGTTGCTGTGTAAGTGGCTGCATGGGTTTGTGAATAGCTACATGAGTGTCTATATGAGTTATTGATTGGTTGTCTGAGTATCTGTATGGGTGCCTGAGTGTTTGTGTGGGTGGGGTGTGTGCGACTCTGTGCATAGATGTGTGAGTGGGTGATTCACTGGGTGGATGGTTTCAAGAGTGCATCTGTGATAGACTGTATGGGTGGGTAAGTGTGTGTAAGAGTGTGTTAGTGAGTGAATGTATGTCCCAGTGGTACATGTGTGAGTAACTACATATGTGAAAGCCAGTATATATGTGTGTTGGAGTATATAAATAGCTATAAGCAGAGTGAGTGATTGTGATAGTGGCTGTATGGATGAGTGTGTGCTTGTATCAGTGATTGTATAAGAGCGTAAGAATGTGCTAGTATTTGTATGATTAAGTGAGCTGGTGTGTGTATAACTGTATAGGTGAGTAAATGGCAGTGTGTTTAATTATTTGCATGACTGACTAGGTGTGTGAGTACCTCTTTGGATGAGTGGCGGTGTTTGAGTGTCTATATAGGAGTAAGAGTGCATATCCTAGTCCTGTACTGAGTGACCATAAGTATGAGTGACTGTACGGGTGAGTGAGTGGATGTGTGTGTGTAGACCTAAGAATCAGTGAGTGGGTATGTAGTTATTGGTGTTGGAGTGTCTATAGTTTTGCGAATGGCTGTCTGTAATTTAGATTGGGTGTATCAAAGGTTATATTAGGGTGTGAGGAGCTGCATCAGATTATCACGTGGATGATGTCATCAGTGATGTCATTTGAGATGTCATCAGTGATGTCATCAGTGATGTCACTGACCATGTCATGAGTGATGTAATATGTGACGTCATCAGCAGTGCATTGCGGGCGCGCGAGTTATAGTTAGCTGAACTAACTATAACGGGGAATTTCACGGGTTTTGTACGAGTGAAATGTCCAACTAACTATAACTGTCCCTAAAACCTATGTTTTTTTCAGTGAATTTCAAAGGTTTTTTAAATGCTAATTTCTAACTATAACGTGTCTGAAACCTATGGTTTTTTCAGTGAATTTCAAAGGTTTTTTAAATGCTAATTTGTAACTATAACGTGCCTGAAACCTACGGTTTTTTCAGTGAATTTCAAAGGTTTTTTAAATGTATTAATTTTTATATTATTTTTTTTCATACTGATTTACTACATTTTTAGAAACAATTTCTTTTACATATTTTATTTTTTAAATTACATTGTAATTACATTATACATTACATTACAAAAATACTTTCTCAGAATGAATTACTTTAGTTTAAATACTTAGCACATAGGCAATAGACTTTTAAGTACAGTAGTTACAGTTGTTGCAATGGGCAACACATTTTCAAACACAATGCAACATTCAGCTCAATGTGAATTTCTAGTTAAATGCAATTAGTTACTTTATGGATTACTTTTTCTAACCACAGGACTGGATCCTAGATTCAGTCCTGGGACATCTCCTGTAAACAGTTGAGTAAAAGCGTTTTGGTTACAGTCGTGATTTTTAAGGAATATTATTGTATTTTAAAAGTTGACACTTAGAAACTTTTCCTCATAGAATCACCAATGTTATCCTATGGAAGGAAATTCACTTAGCAGGTAAAAACTGTTATCGTTACTTTTTCTTACTCAGTGTTGGATCCTGGATCCAGCACTGGTGCATCTCCTGTAAACAGTTGAAAAAATGCGTTTAAGTCATACAGGCGATTTTTAAGGAATATTTGTAGTTTGTGAAAATCGACACTTTGAAACTTTTCTGCTGAAAACCAGACAATGGATTCCTATGGAAGAAAAGATAAGTACGGTTAAAATTACTTTTCAGGGTCAGTGCTGGGCTAAAAGATGCAGCACTGGGTTCTCTCCTGATAACAGGTGAGTAAATCGGAATTCGTATTTCGGCTGATTTTAGAGGAATTATTTGTATGTTTCAAAAATCAACACTTAGAAACTTTTTCAGCAAAAAGCAGGCAATGATATCCTATGGAAGAAAATTCAAGTTACTGGTAAGTACGGTTAAAATTACTTTTGAGGATCAGTACTGGGCTAAAAGATGCAGCACTGAGGTCTCTCCTGATAACAGGTGAGTAAATCGGAATTCGTATTTTGGCTGATTTTAGAGGAATATTTTAAAGTTCCAAAACTCCACACTTAGAAGAATTTCCAAGTGAAACCAGTTAATGTTAGCCTATGGAAGGAAATTCAAGTTACTGGTAAGTACGGTTAAAATTACTTTTCAGGACCAGTACTGGGCTGAAAGATACAGCACTGAGGTCTCTCCTTATAACAGGTGAGTAAATCGGAATTCGTATTTCGGCTGATTTTAGAGGAATATTTGTATGTTTCAAAAATCAACACTTAGAAACTTTTTCAGCAAAAAGCAGGCAATTATATCCTATGGAAGGAAATTCAAGTTACTGGTAAGTACGGTTAAAATTACTTTTGAGGATCAGTACTGGGCTGAAAGATGCAGCACTGAGGTCTCTCCTGATAACAGGTGAGTAAATCGGAATTCGTATTTCGGCTGATTTTAGAGGAATATTTTAAAGTTCCAAAACTCCACACTTAGAAGAATTTCCAAGTGAAACCAGTCAATGTTAGCCTATGGAAGGAAATTCAAGTTACTGGTAAGTACGGTTAAAATTACTTTTCAGGACCAGTACTGGGCTGAAAGATACAGCACTGAGGTCTCTCCGTATAACAGGTGAGTAAATCGGAATTCGTATTTCGGCTGATTTTAGAGGAATATTTGCACAATGGTGTAGGGAGGGGGCGGGGCCTGAGGTGACATCTGTGCAAACGCGCCCCGTGGCGCGTTTTAAGTAGGGGGATTAAGTCCCCTTGAATCATGAGGGTCCCTACGGGCCAACTAGCCCACCAGGAACCTCCAGTATGCGCCAGGGGCTGCGTTGCAGAGACATGTACAGAGGCCACACCCCTTTTACACCTCTCTGCAACGCAGCTCTGTGGCGCTTTCTGGACATACCTGTTGGGCTAGTTGGCCCCCAGGGACCCTCAGGATTGAAGGGGATTTAAAATTCCCCATCTTAAAACGCGCCACGGGGCCTGTTTGCACACATGTCACCTGAAGCCCTGCCCCCTCCCTTCACCACTGTGCAAACGCGCCCGTGGCGCGTTTTAAGTCGGGATTAACTCCCCTTGAATCCTGAGGGTCCCTGGGGTGCAACTAGCCCACCATATACCTCCAAAAGCGCCACAGAGCTGCGTTGCAGAGAGGTGTAAAGGGGCGTGGCCTCTGTACACCTCTCTGCAAGGCAGCCTCTGGCGCATACTGGAGGTTCCTGGTGGGCTAGTTGGCCCCAGGGACCCACAGTATTCAAGGGGAATTGCTTCCTCTGCAAAACGCGCCAGGGGGCGCGTTTGCAGAGTGGTGAAGGAAGGGGCGGGGCCTGCGGGCCCGATCGTTTTTCTTCCCCTGAAGGGGGCTGTGTGGCCCCCTTCCTTTTTCCTATTTTTAGGCCCTGGGGACCCCATCCCCCAGGGCCTTACCCCTTTTTTTAATTAAAATGTAAAAAAACGGGAATGGGGCCGCGTGGCCCCCTTCCCTGGGCCTGTATTGGCCCCGGGGACCCCATCCCCCGGGGCATGGCCTCTTTTTTTTTATTTGGAGGGGGGCTGCGTGGCCCCCTCCTCAGGCCATTTAAGGCCCCGGGACCCCATCCTCCGGGGCCGGCCTTGCACTTTTTTTTTTTTAATCTTTTTTACCTTTGGGGAGGGGGGCTGCGTGGCCCCCTCCGTGGCCACTTATGGCCCCGGGGACCCCATCCCCAGGGCCTGGCCTCTCGTTGAGGACTGTGGGGGTCCACAAACCCCCACAGTCCCGCCGGCTCCCCGTGTCCTACGGGAGCCGGCATTGCTTTACACATGGGGAGCTGCTAACATGCTGCTCCCCGTGTGAAAGCAATCAGCTTTGGATATTGGAAGAGAGAGCAGGTTTCCTGCCTCTCTTCCAATATCCAGCAGTTTGCAATGACAGGACGGGAGCCGCGAGGCTCCCGTCCTGTCATTGCAAACAGCAGTGTCCCGGGGGTAGGCACCCCGGGACACTGCAGGAGCCGGCTCTGGGGGGTGGCGGTCCCCAGGGCCACCACAGGCTCCAGGAGGAGGCCGCGCGGCCCCCCTCCTACATTTTGAAAGCCCCGGGGAGGTGGTGGTCCCCGGGGCTTGGGGTCCAAAACGGACCCCATTGTAATTTTTCTTAGTGCCCCGGGAGGTGGTGGTCCTCGGGCGTGTGGGGCTGGAGCCCCCACACAGGTTTTTCAAAAATAAAAAAAGAAGCCCCGGGAGTTGGCGGTCCTCGGGCTGCGGGAGGGCTCAGAGCCCTCCCGCACCATTATACATAAAGCCCCGGGGGTGGTGGTCCCCGGGCTTGGGGGCCCTTAGAGGCCCCCACACATAAAATTAACCCCCCAGCATGCCCCCGGGACTTGGCCCACCCGGGGCCAATTAACATCGAAGCGCGGGAGACCGGGCTTCGATTTTTTTTTTCGGCAGGATTCGCGCACCCTGAGTGCATCCTGCCGATTTAAAAAATTTTTTTTTTTTGCCCAGGGGGTCCTTGTGGGACCCCCTGAGCAGACCTAGGGGGTCAGGGTGTTTCTACCCTGCCCCCTTTGTGCGCTTTGCGCACTTGTTTCTGTCCCTCGGTTCTACCGAGGGACAAAATGGCTGCCAACACTTCCTGATTTGGAGTGTTGACAGCCAATTAGCATGCAGCTCGTGACCGGGAGGGTGCGCGAATCCGACGCGGCCATAGATATCACTATCTTTTTACTTTGATTTTCTCAGCAACTACTGAACGGATTTACACCATTTAACAAAAAGGGTTCTTTCTGAACCAAGAACTACCTCTTTGCCAAATTTGGTGTAATTCCGTTCAGCAGTTCGGGCTGTAGCCGTGTCTAAAGTTTCCTATGGAAAATTGCATGGGGAAAACGCGTTTGGGACCCCCTTTTTCTCGGCCCCGCTTGACGAATCCCCCCGAGACTTTCAGGGTAGGAGCAGACCGGAGCGGGCCACAAAGTTTGAAAATTTTGCAAAGATACGTCAACCGGCAAGAGAGTTATTTCAAATAGAATGTCGCGGATTTCCTATGGATAATAGGTTGTAACTATAACTATCTACTGGCGACCGCCAGTAGATAATATATATGTATGTATCACACAAAGAAACCTCCGATTTAGAAGCCCCCAACCCTGCAGGGCGGCCTCGGAAGCAGGGACGGAGCACCCTGTTAGTTTGCAACAGCAAGAACAGAAAAGATTCCGAGGCCCAGTATCTGGCATAATCTGGTGTTTATTTCAAAGTGCTCAGTGGCAGCACACAGGATTTCCTGACGCGTTTCGTCTCCATTGCGAGACTTGTTCACAGGTGGATAACATTTGCCTCATTAAGCCACGAGCGTTTAAAAACATTTCCGGCTGTCATGTGACACCATTGGTTTAGTGTCCTACAATTCCCAAAATGCACTGTACTGTTAACAAACATACCAAACGGAGTGCAGTGCAAAATTACTTTCAGCATAATTTCGTTACTTTTCAGCACTGCTGTCTCATGCTGCATCATCCTCTTTACAGTGCATTTTGCTGTTACCGTGGACTGTAGTGCATAAAATCTTTAAACAGTCTGTCATGTAAATCAGATATTTCCGCAAGTGAGCACATTGTCAATGTTCATTCTTAGCAATGTTTAGAGGTCTATTGGTCCATGTAATGCTGTCACATTCGATACAATATCCAAACGCTGGTGCCAGATAAAGTCGGGACGAGGTGTCACCTCTCCCGTGTCCCTTGCTCAACTGCCTGGAAAATCCTTTTCTTGCATGGTAGGCGGCGGGTCATGCTTCCAAATTCAATATCACACAAAGAAACCTCCGATTTAGAAGCCCCCAACCCTGCAGGGCGGCCTCGGAAGCAGGGACGGAGCACCCTGTTAGTTTGCAACAGCAAAGATTCCGAGGCCCAGTATCTGGCATAATCTGGCGTGGCGTGGCAGTGACAAAGGTGGCAATATTGTGCTCTGGCCACAAAAACTATATGAAAACGAAGCCTATAGCCAGCTTAATGACAGGCTGTGTTATAACCAGAGCAATCAAGCCAAATTGAGTGCCTCATACAAGGAGTACTACGGCAAGTTAGCCACTTGGAGAGAAACAAATTTGATAACAGGGCAAGAATACAAATATCTGAAAAAAGAAAACCCAACTACCCCTTCGTTATATTTCATTCCAAAAATCCACAAGGATCGGAATAATCCACCCGGAAGGCCCATTATCTCGGCCAGGGATGGTTTATTGGAAAATACCACCAGATATATTGACTTTTTTCTTCAAGAATATGTCAAGAATTTAACTAGCTATGTACGTGACACAGGGATTTTCTAAGACATATCTCTGAATTTGAATGGCAAGATGACTATCTACTAATAGCGTTGGATGTTACGTCGCTATATACAAGCATTGATCATACAGACGGAATCGAGGCAATCAGATACTATCTATCCCGTAGATCTGAACAATATGAACGCCATAGTAACATGCTTATTGAGATGATTAAGTTCTGTCTGTACAATAATATTTTCATGTTCAACAGCCAATTGTATCAACAGATTAGAGGAGTTGCCAGGTGGGCCAACTTCTCACCTAGTTACGCCTGCCTACATATGGGCAGGTGGGAGGAGCTGGTCCTCATGAATAAGTATGAGCAAAACATGATGAAAAATGTAAAAATGTGGCGACGGTACATTGATGATCTTTTTGTTGTATGGCAGGGAACAGAATGTGAAGCCAATGAATTTGTTCAGTCCCTTAACATCAATGACATCAATCTTAGGTTTACTGCTACCATTAGCTCCAGTTCCATTGAATTCCTTGATACACAAGTATATATAAAAAATCACAAGATTGAGACCAGGCTCTTTAGGAAGAAAACAGCTGGTAACTCAACTCTCCATGCGAGTAGTATGCACCCCAAACATATTATTAACAACATACCATATGGAGAGATGCTCCGATTGAGACGTATTTGCAGTAACAATAGTGATTTGGTGGCAGCACAGAAAGATAACAAAAGGAGATTCCTAGAGAGAGGGTATCAGGAGAAAACCATCGATAGAGCAATCATTAAATCTATGGAGCACAGCAGAAGTGAAATCTTGAAAGAGAAACAGGGTGACACTAAAGAATTAAACAACAATTCATTCTGCATGATTATGAGGTATAGTAACCAACACAGAGAAATACAAAAGATCATACAGAGGAATTGGGCCATGGTACTATGCGATCCAATCATAGGGTCCCTGCTCCCTCAGAGAGTATCAATTACCTATAGTCGGGCACCAACGACAAGAGATAAGATAGTCAGAACTAGCCCAGAGGTAATAGAAAGGGGAAACTGGTTACAGATGAGGAAAGGTTTTTACAGATGTAAAACATGCAAGGCATGCACACATGGCATAAATAAGAGTACCTACAAGACCCCCTTTAGTGATAGAGAGTTTAAAATTAGCAAACTCCTAACGTGCAGAACTGAATTTGCGGTATATGTGTTGCAGTGCCCATGTGGCTTACAATACATAGGCAGCACGGTTCTACAAGAACATAAACGTGTTCTCCAACATTTGCACGCCATAACGAATCAAGACAACACCTACCCAGTGGCGCGCCACTTTAAAGAAAAGCACAATTCTAACAATGCAGACCTCAAATACTACGTGATAGACACAGTGCCTCCCAGTAGACAGGGAGGTGACAGAGTCACCAAACTGAGGAAACTTGAGACAAGGTATATTCTGCAGTTAGACTCCAAAGTACCATTAGGGTTAAATGCAACGGAGGATCTGCATACGTGCTTAAGTTGAGACATCAGCAAGTCAACATTAGGGAACTCATATAATCTTGGTTGGAAGGGTAAAGGTCTATCAGTACAGTAAAGCACTAGCTTATAGGAAATACACATGTTAACGATGATACCATAGGAATGTTGAACACTTTGGACATTTTATCTGATATTTGTAGCTATTTTTCTATTGTTCTATTATTAAAAAAAAATTATATTTATATTTATATATTTATATATTTATGTATTTATATGCTTATATTTATATATTTATACATGTAAGTAGGCTGGTTGCTATATATATGTACACTCATACAAATAATCTTAGGAATGCAAATGTATGATTGTATTATGAGTCTACGTTGTGATCAAATGAACAACAATTGGAGGAGATGTGGGGAAATTTTATTGCCAATTTGCACATTAGAACAAATATATCAACATCGTTATGCACATTCTAATGAAATCTCAGTATTGGAGTTACCAATCAGAAAGAAAAATTAATGAACGAGTCGGAAAACTACAAATGCACAAAAAGTAAAATTTTGTTAATTTTATTATGTTTACAGCACATTGCACTTTTCACTTAGGCACTTTATAGATTTTTGTACGGACCTAGTTAGGGACACGAGAGGGATTGAATTAACATGTTAATATACTTGAATTAGGATTTAACCTCATATTAAACTGTTTTCCTGCTTTTGGTATTTTACTTAAATTTTAAAGCAATCGATACACAAATTATTTCTCTGCTATTTTTTAGTTTTTTTATATTTTAAAAATAGCTGAAATATTATGAAGCACGTACATTGAGCATAGCCAATTGTTATGTGAACAAAGTATATGAAATGGTATGTTCTCAATATCTATGATCATGTGATGTCCCAATGGCGCGTACATTTCACTTTAAATATTGCACTAACCTCGGCGTCCATGTCATGTGATCAAGGCTCCACGGAGTCGAAACGCGTAATGGAGACGGTTGAATAAACACCTGAGCACCGAATTGGGTCTGTGTCCGTGATTTTGGGAGAGAAGACGCTTCCAGTGCGCGGAGCTTATGCTATATATATATATATATATATATATATATAACCTACTGGCGGTCGCCAGTAGGTAGATATAGTTAGGACCTATTATCTGCACATCAGTGATTCTAATGTGACATTGGCTGCGTAAGTACGCTATTAAGCAGAATGGAACAGCGCGCCGTGTCATGCTGCATAACTTGTATATTGGTGCATTCTGGGATTTGTGGTCGGAACTGTGAACCACATGACCACTTGGACTATAAATAAGAGCACTCACCTGTGAACAAGGCTAACGCCGAAACGCGTAGGGGTTTTAAGAGTGTTGCTGTGCTGCCATGCCAAAAGACGAATAAAGTGTCAGCTGGGAAGCAAGTCGATGTTGTGGGCTCTACGCTTCTTTGTTTAAATGCCAACAGGATTCTCCATTCCTGCTATTTTGAGCCCGCCCCTGCAGAGTCGGGGGCCCCAGTAAAATGGAGCATTTCTTTTGCACAAAACGGAGGGGCATGACACGCTCTTCAAGCGCACCAGCCAACGGATTTCCAGGGCTATTTGGTGATGCGAGAGAGAAAGGGAAATGAAGGAGGTTTTTGCCTCTTTCTGACAACGTCGCATCCCGGACGTATTTCCTGTGCATGGCAGCTAAAACTATGCGCTTTGCAGAAAGGAACTTTACCTGCAAGCACCGTGAAGCACATCAGTGATTCTAATGTGGCATTGGCTGCGTAAGTACGCTATTAAGCAGAATGGAACAGCGCGCCGTGTCATGCTGCATAACTTGTATATTGGTGAATTCTGGGATTTGTGGTCGGAACTGTGAACCACATGACCACTTGGACTATAAATAAGAGCACTCACCTGTGAACAATGCAATGCCGAACCGCGTAGGGGTTTTAAGAGTGTTGCTGTGCTGCCATGCCAAAAGACGAATAAAGTGTCAGCTGGGAAGCAAGTCGATGTTGTGGGCTCTACGCTTCTTTGTTTAAATGCCAACAGGATTCTCCATTCCTGCTATTTTGAGCCCGCCCTGCAGAGTCGGGGGCCCCCAGTAAAATGGAGCATTTCTTTTCCATATATATATATATATATATATATATATATATATATATATATATATATATATATATATATATATATATTCACTGAAAAAAACCATAAGGTTTTAGGGACAGTTATAGTTAGTTGGACATTGCACTCGTACAAAACCCGTGAAATTCCCCCGTTATAGTTAGTTCAGGTAACTATAACTCGCGCCCCACAATGCACTGCTGATGACGTCACATATTACATCACTCATGACATGGTCAGTGACATCACTGATGACATCACTGATGACATCTCAAATGACATCACTGATGACATCATCCAGTGACTGTGTGTTTCTGTAAAGTTTAAATATTTTTAATATATATAGGGAAAGGCGTATTGAAGAATGAGTGGGTGTATAAGTGTCTGTATGGATGATTTAGTAGGTGCGTGACTAACTCGATAAGTGAGTGATTTAACGTATCTTACTGAATGCATGGGTTAGTGACTAAACTGGGTGAATGTCTGTATCCGTCTGTCTGTTGCTGTGTAAGTAGTGCATGGGTTTGTGAATAGCTACATGAGTGTCTATGAGTTATTGATTGGTTGTCTGAGTATCTGTATGGGTGCCTGAGTGTTTGTGTGGGTGGGGTGTGTGCGACTCTGTGCATAGATGTGTGAGTGGGTGATTCACTGGGTGGATGGTTTCAAGAGTGCATCTGTGATAGACTGTATGGGTGGGTAAGTGTGTGTAAGAGTGTGTTAGTGAGTGAATGTATGTCCCAATGGTACATGTGTGAGTAACTACATATGTGAAAGGCAGTATATATGTGTGTTGGAGTATATAAATAGCTATAAGCGAGAGTGTGTGATTGTGAGAGTGACTGTATGGATGAGTGTGTGCTTGTATCAGTGATTGTATAAGAGCGTAAGAATGTGCTAGTATTTGTATGAGTAAGTGAGCTGGTGTGTGTATAACTGTATAGGTGAGTAAATGGCAGTGTGTTTAATTATTTGCATGACTGACTAGGTGTGTGAGTACCTCTATGGATGAGTGGCGGTGTTTGAGTGTCTATATAGGAGTATGAGTGCATATGATAGTCCTGTACTGAGTGACCATAAGTATGAGTGACTGTACGGGTGAGTGAGTGGATGTGTGTGTGTAGACCTAAGAATCAGTGAGTGGGTATGTAGTTATTGGTGTTGGAGTGTCTATGGTTTTGAGAATGGCAGTCTGTAATTTAGAGTGGGTGTATCAAAGGTTATATTAGGGTGTGAGGAGGTGCATTAAATTCTCACGTGGATGATGTCATCAGTGATGTCATTTGAGATGTCATCAGTGATGTCATCAGTGATGTCACTGACCATGTCATGAGTGATGTAATATGTGACGTCATCAGCAGTGCATTGCGGGGCGCGAGTTATAGTTACCTGAACTAACTATAACGGGGAATTTCACGGGTTTTGTACGAGTGCAATGTCCAACTAACTATAACTGTCCCTAAAACCTTATGGTTTTTTCAGTGAATTTCTAAGGTTTTTTAAATGCTAATTTCTAACTATAACGTGCCTGAAACCTATGGTTTTTTCAGTGAATTTCAAAGGTTTTTTAAATGCTAATTCCTAACTATAACGTGTCTGAAACCTATGGTTTTTTCAGTGAATTTCAAAGGTTTTTTAAATGCTAATTCCTAACTATAACGTGTCTGAAACCTATGGTTTTTTCAGTGAATTTCAAAGGTTTTGTAAATGACAATTTTTAAATGTATTAATTGTTATATTTATTTTTATGATACTAATTTACAACATTTTTTTAATCTATTTTTTTTTAGATATTTTATTTTTTAAATTACATTGTAATTACATTATACATTACATTACAAAATATACTTTCTCAGAATGAATTACTTTAGTTTAAATACTTTGCAAATAGGCAATAGACTTTTAAGTACAGTAGTTACAGTTGTTGCAATGGGCAACACAATTTCAAAAACAAAGCAACATTGAGCTCAATGTGAATTTCTAGTTAAATGCAATTTGTTACTTTATGGATTACTTTTCTAACCACAGGACTGGATCCTAGATTCAGTCCTGGGACATCTCCTGTAAACAGTTGAGTAAAAGCGTTTTGGTTACAGTAGTGATTTTTAAGGAATATTATTGTATTTTAAAAGTTGACACTTAGAAACTTTTTCATATAGAATCACCAATGTTATCCTATGGGAGGAAATTCACTTAGCAGGTAAGTAGTGTTATCGTTACTTTTTCTTACTCAGTGGTGGATCCTGGAACCAGCACCTGTGCATCTCCTGTAAACAGTTGAAAGAATGCGTTTAAGTCACACATGCGATTTTTAAGGAATATTTGTAGTTTGTGAAAATCGACACTGAAACTTTTCTGCTGAAAACCAGACAATGGATTCCTATGGAAGGAAATTCAAGTTACTGGTAAGTACGGTTAGAATTACTTTTCAGGGTCAGTGCTGGGCTAAAAGATGCAGCACTGGGTTCTCTCCTGATAACAGGTGAGTAAATCGGAATTCATAGTTCGGCTGATTTTAGAGAAATATTATAAAGTTCCAAAACTCCACACTTAGAAGAATTTCCAAGTGAAACCAGTCAATGTTAGCCTATGGAAGGAAATTCAAGTTACTGTTAAGTACGGTTAGAATTACTTTTCAGGGTCAGTGCTGGGCTAAAAGATGCAGCACTGGGTTCTCTCCTGAAAACAGGTGAGTAAATCGGAATTCGTATTTCGTCTGATTTTAGAGGAATATTTGTATGTTTCAAAAATCGACACTTAGAAACTTTTTCAGCAAAAAGCAGGCAATGATATCCTATGGAAGGAAATTCAAGTTACTGGTAAGTACGGTTAAAATTACTTTTCAGGATCAGTACTGGGCTGAAAGATGCAGCACTGAGGTCTCTCCTGATAACAGGTGAGTAAATCGGAATTCGTATTTCGGCTGATTTTAGAGGAATATTATAAAGTTCCAAAACTCCACACTTAGAAGAATTTCCAAGTGAAACCAGTCAATGTTAGCCTATGGAAGGAAATTCAAGTTACTGGTAAGTACGGTTAAAATTACTTTTCAGGACCAGTACTGGGCTGAAAGATATGAGGTCTCTCCTGATAACAGGTGAGTAAATCAAAATTCGTATTTCGGCTGATTTTAGAGGAATATTTGTATGTTTCAAAAATCGACACTTAGAAACTTTTTCAGCAAAAAGCAGGCAATGATATCCTATGGAAGGAAATTCAAGTTACTGGTAAGTACGGTTAGAATTACTTTTCAGGATCAGTACTGGGCTCAAAGATGCAGCACTGAGGTCTCTCCTGATAACAGGTGAGTAAATCGGAATTCGTAGTTCGGCTGATTTTAGAGGAATATTATAAAGTTCCAAAACTCCACACTTAGAAGAATTTCCAAGTGAAACCAGTCAATGTTAGCCTATGGAAGGAAATTCAAGTTACTGGTAAGTACGGTTAAAATTACTTTTCAGGACCAGTACTGGGCTGAAAGATGCAGCAATGAGGTCGCTCCTGATAACAGGTGAGTAAATCGAAATTGTATTTCGGCTGATTTTAGAGGAATATTTGTATGTTTCAAAAATCGACACTTAGAAACTTTTTCAGCAAAAAGCAGGCAATGATATCCTATGGAAGGAAATTCAAGTTACTGGTAAGTACGGTTAGAATTACTTTTCAGGATCAGTACTGGGCTCAAAGATGCAGCACTGAGGTCTCTCCTGATAACAGGTGAGTAAATCGGAATTCGTAGTTCCGGCTGATTTTAGAGGAATATTTGCACAATGGTGAAGGAAGGGGTGGGGCCTAAGGTGACATGTCTGCAAACACGCCCTGTGGCGCGTTTTAAGTTGGACAATTAATTCCTCCTCAATACCGAGGGTCCCTAGGGGCCAACTAGCCCACCAGGTACCTCCAGTATGCGCCAGGGGCTGCGTTGCAGAGAGGTGTTCAGAGGCCACGCCCTTTTACAACACTCTGCAACGCAGCTCCGTGGCGCTTACTGGAGGTACCTGGTGGGCTAGTTGGCCCCTAGGGACCCTCAGGATTGAAAAGGAATTTATTCCCCATCTTAAAACGCGCCACGGGGCCTGTTTGCACACATGTCACCTGAAGCCCCGCCCCTCCCTTCACCACTGTGCAAACGCGCCCCGTGGCGCGCTTTAAGTTGGGGGATTAAGTCCCCTTGAATCCTGAGGGTCCCTGGAGTCCAACTAGCCCACCATATACCTCCAAAAAGCGCCACAGAGCTGCGTTGCAGAGCGGTGTAAAAAGGGGCGTGGCCTCTGTACACGTCTCTGCAACGCAGCCCCCTGGCACATACTGGTGGTTCCTGGTGGGCTAGTTGGCCCCCAGGGACCCCCAGTATTCAAGGGAATTCGTTCCCCTCTGCAAACGCGCCAGGGGCGCGGTTGCAGAGTACTGCAGGGAGGGGGCGGGCCTCCGGCACGATGCCGGTCGTTTTTTTTTCTATTTTTTTTTAATGGGAGGGGGCTGCGTGGCCCCCTTCCCTTGCCCACTTTGGCCCCGGGGACCTCATCCCCCGGGGCCTGAGCATTTTTTTTTTTCTAAACTAAAAAAAAACGGGAAGAGGGCCGCGTGGCCCCTTCCCTGGGCCTGTATTGGCCCCGGGGACCCCATCCCCGGGGCATGGCCTCGATTTTTTTATTTTTTTATTTGGAGGGGGCTGCGTGGCCCCCCTCCTCAGGCCATTTAAGGCCCCGGGGACCCCATCCCCGGGGCCGGCCTTGCACTTTTTTCCTTCTTTTTCTTTTTTAAAATTTGGGGAGGGGGGCTGCGTGGCCTCCCTCCCTGGCCACTTATGGCCCCGGGGACCCCATCCCCCGGGGCCTGGCCTCTGGTTGGGGACTGTGGGGGGGTCCCCAATCCCCCCACAGTCCCAGCCGGCTCCACGCCTCCTGCGCGAGCCGGCATTGCTTTCCACATGGGGAGCAGCTAACATGCTGCTCCCCATGTGGAAAGCAATCAGCTTTGGATATTGGAAGCGAGAGCAGGTTTCCTGCTCTCTCTTCCAATATCCAAACCAAGTTTGCTATGACAGGACGGGAGCCGCGAGGCTCCCGTCCTGTCATGCAGAGCAGCAGTGTCCCGGGGGTAGGCACCCCGGGACACTGCAGGAGCCGGCCCTGGGGGTGGCGGTCCCCAGGGCCATCACTGGCTCCAGGAGGGGGCCGCGCGGCCCCTCCCCACATTTTCAAAGCCCCGGGAGGTGGTGGTCCCTGGGGCTTAGGGAGTCCAAAACGGACCCCTATTTTTAATTTTTTAGTGCCCCGGGAGGTGGCGGTCCCCGGGGCATGTGGGGGCTGGAGCCCCCCACAAAGGTTTAAAAATAAATAAAACAGAAGCCCCGGGAGGTGGCGGTCCCGGGGCAGCGGGAGGGCAAAGAGCCCTCCCGCACCATTTTTGTTAAAGCCCCGGGGGTGGTGGTCCCCGGGGCTTGGGGGGCCCTAGAGGCCCCCATACATAAATTTAACCCCCCACCATGCCCCCGGGACTTGGCCCGCCCGGGGGCAATTAGCATCGAGCGCGGAAGACCGCGCTCGATTTTTGGCAGGATCCGCGCACCCCGAGCGCATCCTGCCGATTTAAAAAAAAAATGCTTTTTTGCCCAGGGGTCCTTGTGGGACCCCTGAGAAGGCCTAGGGGTTAGGGTGTTTCTACCCTGCCCCCTTTGTGCGCTTTGCGCACTTGTTTCTGTCCCTCGGTTCTACCGAGGGACAAAATGGCTGCCAACACTTCCTGAATCGGAATATTGACAGCCAGCTGACAGCCAATTAGCATGCAGCTCGTGATCGGGAGGGTACGCGGACCCTACTCGGCCATAGATATATATGTGACTTTACTTGTGAATTTCTCAGGAACTACTGAACGGATTTACACCATTTAAGCAAAAGGCACCAGTCTGAACCAAGGGCTACCTCTTTGCCAAATTTGGTGTAATTCCGTTCAGCAGTTCGGGCTGTAGCTGCTACTAAAGGTTCCTATGGAAAAATTAATGGGGAAAACGCGTTTTGGGACCCCCCTTTTTTCTCGGCCCCCGCTTGACGAATCAACCCGAGACTTTCAGGGTAGGAGCGGAGCGCCCCAACAAGTTGGAAACTTTCGCGAAGATTCGTCAACCGGCACCAACGTTATTTCAAATAGAATGTCGCGGATTTCCTATGGATAATAGGTCCTAACTATAACTATCTACTGGCGACCGCCAGTAGATAATATATATATATATATATATATATATATATATATATATATCTTATGCCTACGTTTGCAGGATTTCAGCCAGGCCCACTGTTACTTTCCGTAGAGCTTACTCTATGTATAATGACTTAGTCAAAACTAGTCCTGAATTAGAGTGTAAAAGTAGCTGGTTATCCCCCAAAGGGGATTTTACAGGTGCAGCTCTTGCCGTGCCTGTAAATTTGGCAAAAACATTACTAGTTATACCACTGCTTTCTCTACTGAGAAGATAGAAATTAAGGGCCACTTCACTTGTCGAACTGAATACGCAGTCTACATGTTGCAATGTACATGTGGGCTAAGGAATATTGGCAGCACCAAGTTGCAAGTGCATGCTTGGATACTGCAACACCTACGAGCAATAGTCAATTCCGATCCTACATATCCTGTAGCCAGACATTTTAAATCAGAGCATGCCAACAATCTGAATTGTCTACACTACTGTGTTCTAGATTCAGTACCTGCTAACAAGAGAGGAGGTAATCGTGAAAAGCGATTACGATAATTGGAATCTCGGTATATTTTAGAGCTCGATACCAAATACCCTCAAGGTCTGAACACAGGGAAAGATATGCATAATTTCTTATAGAGTGATTTTAGTTACCTCTAAGATGTGGTCCATAGCAATTCATCTTTGTGGTCACACATACAATAGACGTCTGGTACAATGTATATGCATGTACGGAAAGTTCTATAAGTTACATAGCCCAGTTTGAATTTCCAGTATGAACACTCTTAGATGGGAATTTGTCTAAATCAGGTCCACATATGACTCACGCAGAAGCCTGTCTGATCCTAACTATGCTCTGTTTCTCAGTGCTAAAAGTTTTATTTTAGACCAGTAGAGATTTTTTAGATCAGTTAATCTTTTTCAGACCAGTAAATCTTGTAGATTAGTCGTTTTTACTTCTAACGCTTCATTCATAACGTCTCACATCTGCTTTTTTACATCAAACTCTATATGTAACTTAGTTTTTAAGGGGGATCCCTAACACAAGTATCAGCTTTTTAGGTCTTTATTTCAATTATTATTGAAAACAACAATTTTTATCCAGCTGCTTTTTCTCTAAAAGAAAAAAGCAATTAGTCCATTTATTTTACACCCGTTGCACTTTATCACTTTGCACATTAGCACTTAGCACTTTGATACACGTGGCACTTTAGAAGCTTGTTCATAAAATTATCAACTGAGCCATCAGATTAAATGAGGTTTGTTGTTTTGCACTAGTAGCAATGTTTACATTAGCAGTATTTATACTTTTATTATTGAGATAAAGCATATTTTATCTTATGTTTATATGGTACCAAATACGAGTTGACAATATGCTTGATATTTGGAATAGGTACCGTTCATAAAGATTAGATGGTCTTAAGATCAAAAACACATTATTGTTGACTCGCATTAAGCAGCATTTGCACTTTATTTACAAACTGTACCAGTCGATCAACATAGGTTGATTCTTTTGCACTAGTAGCATTGTTTACATTAGCAGTGTATGTACACCTTTAAGCTTATTTATTATCCTATTCCAGCAACATGGTAGTAAATGGGAATAGACACCAGGAATGACATTTGGTATTTGTACCAGTCACACTGATCTGTTGTCACAAACGAAACCTCAGTTATGTTGACTCACTATTAGCAACATTTGCCATTTCATGTTTGACACCCTGAACCCCGATTTTGGCTAGAAAATAATCTATACAAGATAAATGAAGTCGAATAGGATGTATTGATTCAATACAAGTATCTTTATTGAATTTTAGTATTACAACGTATTAACATCAAGGTATTTATATGCATTTTTCGATATATATTTGTATAATCATAGTACCAATGACAATGCATGTTTTTAATTTATGGTTTTATATGTATTGCCTGACAACTAGTATCATTATGTCCTTTATTAAGACCGGGTTGCTAGTCCAACAATGGGAACTACAGAAAACAGTATATTGTCCATTTCTATTGTAGTGCCACGGACCCCGTCAGGTGATGGGTGGTGTGTTTTTCTTTTTCAATAAATTCATGACATTGAGCGTAACGTGATCATGTGAGCAAGGGCCAGGAGGACCGAAACGCGTCATGAGCTGTGCACTTATCTATATTATTTAATAAACAACATCTTTGGCACCGGCAATAAAAGTTGTCCGTTCCTGTTTACTTGTGCGCGACCGCACATTTGGAGAGTAATTGTATATATATATATATATATATATATATATATATATATATTCACTGAAAAAACCATAGGTTTTAGGGACAGTTATAGTTAGTTGGACATTTCACTCGTACAAAACCATAGATATTCCCCCGTTATAGTTAGTTCAGCTAACTATAACTCGCGCCCCGCAATGCACTGCTGATGACGTCACATATTACATCACTCATGACATGGTCAGTGACATCACTGATGACATCACTGATGACATCTCAAATGACATCACTGATGACATCACTGATGACATAATCCAGTGACTGTGTGTTTCTGTAAAGTTTAAATATGTTTACTATATATAGGGAAAGGCGTATTGAAGAATGAGTGGGTGTATAAGTGTCTGAATGGATGATTTAGTACGTGAGTGACTGACTCTACAAGTGAGTGATTAAATGTATCTTACTGAATGCATGGGTTAGTGACTAAACTGTGTGAATGTCTGTATCCGTCTGCCTGTTGGTTTGTAAGCGGCTGCATGGCTTTCTGAATAGCTATATGAGTGTCTACATGGGTTATTGATTGATTGTCTGAGTATCTGTATGGGTGCCTGAGTGTTTGTGTGGGTGGGGTGTTTGTGACTCTGTGCATAGATGTGTGAGTTGGTGATTCACTGGGTGCATGGTTTCAAGAGTGCATCTGTGATGGACTGTATGGGTGGGTGAGTGTGTGTATGGGTGTGTTAGTGATTGAATGTATATCTCAGTGGTACATGTGTGAGTAACTACATATGTGAAAGGCAGTATATATGTGTGTTGGAGTATATAAATGGCTATAAGTGAGAGTGTGTGATTGTGAGAGTGGCTGTATGGATGAGTGTGTACTTGTATCAGTGATTGTATAAGAGCGTAAGAATGTGCTAGTATTTGTATGAGTAAGTGAGCTGGTGTGTGTATAACTGTATAGGCGAGTAAATGGGTGTGTGATTAAGTTTTTGCATGACTGACTAGGTGTGTGAGTACCTCTATGGATGAGTGGCGGTGTGTGAGTGTTTATATAGGTGTATGAGTGCATATGATAGTCCTGTACTGAGTGACTAAGTATGAGTGACTGTACGGGTGAGTGAGTGGATGTGTGTGTAGACCTAAGAATCAGTGAGTGGGTATGTAGTTTTTGGTGTTGGAGTGTCTATGGTTTTGAGAATGGCAGTCTGTAATTTAGAGTGGGTGTATCAAAAGTTATATTAGGGCGTGAGAAGATGCATGAAATTATCACATGGATGATGTCATCAGTGATGTCATTTGAGATGTCATCAGTGATGTCATCAGTGACGTCACTGACCATGTCATGAGTGATGTAATATGTGACGTCATCAGCAGTGCATTGCGGGCGCGAGTTATAGTTAGCTGAACTAACTATAACGGGGGAATTTCTATGGTTTTGTACGAGTGAAATGTCCAACTAACTATAACTGTCCCTAAAACCTATAGTTTTTTCAGTGAATTTCAAAGGTTTTTTAAATGCTAATTTCTAACTACAACGTGTCTGAAACCTATGGTTTTTTCAGTGAATTTCAAAGGTTTTTTAAATGCTAATTTCTAACTATAACGTGCCTGAAACCTATGATTTTTTAAGTGAATTTCAAAGGTTTTTTTAAATGCTAGTTTCTAACTATGCCTACAGAGGTAGGACATGTGAAGAAAGAAGAAAAAACGCACAGAAAGAAGCAAAAGATGTGCAGAAAGAACCAACAGAGGAGCAGAAAGAGGCCTTGTTGCAAAATCATCCTGTGCCCACAACTTTTTCAGACGGGTACTGGTGGTAACTGACTCTGACTAACCAGAGCCAGTGCTATGCTAAAAGACACTTAGAATACAGTGAAAACACCTACATACACTAGGGAACACTATGCGTTGGGGTACCCCTGTGATTAGCATGACCTCCTCTGCAAGTCCCTAGTACATAATAGGGCAGGGGGATTAAAACTACCTCTTAAAACGCGCTACAGGGCGCGTTTGCACAGTGGTGAAGGGAGGGGGCCTGAGGTGACATGCGTGCAAACGCACCCCATGGCGCGTTTTAAGTTGCGGGATTAAGTCCCCTTGAATTCTGAGGGTCCCTGGGGCCCAACTAGCCCCCAGGTACCTACAGTTAGGACCACAGAGCTGAGTTGCAGAGAGGCGTTCCGAGGCCACGCACAATTTTTTCACCTCTCTGCAACGCAACTCTGTTGTGCTTACTGAAGGTACCTGGTGGGCTAGTTGGCCCCCAGGGTCCCTCAGGATTCAAAGGGAATTAATTCCCCAACTTAAAACGCACCACAGGGCGTGTTTGCGCACATGTCACCTGAGGCCCCGCCCCTCCCTTCACCACTGTGCAAACGCGCCCCGTGGTGCATTTTAAGTTGGGG
This sequence comes from Calotriton arnoldi, assembly GCA_963921515.1. Lineage (NCBI taxonomy): Eukaryota > Metazoa > Chordata > Amphibia > Caudata > Salamandridae > Calotriton > Calotriton arnoldi. The sequence continues at coordinate 146,539 of CAWUFW010000868.1, read as the reverse complement.
GATTAGGTCACCTTGAATCCTGAGGGTCCCTGGGGCCCAACTAGCCCACTAGGTACTTCCAGTAAGCACCACAGGCCTGCGTTGCAACGCCTGTAACAAATTGTGCAGTTGTGTTTAGGTAGTGAAGAGGGTCGTGCTGGGGGTAGTGTTTTAGGGTTTAGGGTAGTGCAGTGGTGTTTGTGTAGTGTAGGGGGTCATGCTGGGGGTAGATTTAGGGTTTAGGGTAGTGCAGTGGTGTTTGGGTAGTGTAGGGAGTCGTGCTGGGGGGAGTGTTTTAGGGTTTAGGGTAGTGCAGTGGTGTTTGGGTAGTGTAGGGGTCGTGCTGGGGGTAGTGTTTTAGGGTTTAGGGTAGTGCAGTGGTGTTTGGGTAGTGTAGGGGGTCGTGCTGGGGGTAGTGATTTAGGGTAGTGCAGTGGTGTTTGGGTAGTGTAGGGGGTACTGCTGGGGGTAGTGTTTTAGGGTTTAGGGTAGTGCAATGGTGTTTGGGTAGTGTAGGGGTACTGCTGGGGGTAGTTTTTTAGGGTTTAGGGTAGTGCAGTGGTGTTTGGGTAGTGTAGTGGTTCGTGCTGGGGGTAGTTTTTAGGGTTTAGGGTAGTGCAGTGCTGTTTGTGTAGTGTAGGGGGTAGTGTTTTAGGGTTTAGGGTAGTGCAGTGGTGTTTGTGTAGTGTAGGAGGTCGTGTTTTAGGGTTTAGGGTAGTGCAGTGGTCTTTGGGTAGTGTAGGGAATCATGCAGGGGTAGTGTTTTAGGGTTTATGGTAGTGTAGGGGGTCATGCGTGGGGTAGTGTTTTAGGGATTAGGGTAGTGCATTGGTGTTTGGGTAGTGTAGGGGGTCATGCGGGGGTAGTGTTTTAGGGTTTAGGGCAGTGCAGTGGTGTTTGGGTAGTGTAGGGGGTCGTGCTGGGGGGAGTGTTTTAGGGTCTAGGGCAGTGCAGTGGTGTTCGGGTAGTGTAGGGGGTCGTGCTGGGGAGTGTTTGAGGGTTTAGGGCAGTGCAGTCGTGTTCAGGTAGTGTAGGGGGTTGTGCTGGGGGTAGTATTTTAGGGTTTAGGGTAGTGCAGTGGTGTTCGGGTAGTGTAGGGGGTCGTGCTGGGGGTAGTGTTCTAGGGTTTAGGGCAGTGCAGTGGTGTTTGGGCAGTGTAGGGGGTAATGCTGGGGGTGGTGTTTTAGGGTTTAGGGCAGTGCAGTGGTGTTCGGGCAGTGTAGGGGGTCATGCTGGGGGTGGTGTTTCAGGGTTTAGGGCAGTGCAGTGGTGTTCGGGCAGTGTAGGGGGTGGTGTTTCAGGGTTTAGGGCAGTGCAGTGGTGTTCGGGCAGTGTAGGGGGTCGTGCAGGGGGTGGTGTTTCAGGGTTTAGGGCAGTGGTGTTCGGGCAGTGTAGGGGGTCGTGCTGGGGGTGGTGTTTCAGGGTTTGGGGCAGTGCAGTGGTGTTCGAGCAGTAAAGGGGGTCGTGCTGTGGGTGGTGTTTCAGGGTTTAGGGCAGTGCAGTGGTGTTCGGGCAGTGTAGGGGCGGTGCAGGGGTGGTGTTTCAGGGTTTAGGGCAGTGCAGTGGTGTTCGGGCAGTGTAGGGGGTGCTGCAGGGGGTGGTGTTTCAGGGTTTAGGGCAGTGCAGTGGTGTTCGGGCAGTGTAGGGGGTCGTGCAGGGGGTGGTGTTTCAGGGTTTAGGGCAGTGCAGTGGTGTTCGGGCAGTGTAGGGGGTCGTGCTGGGGCTGGTGTTTCAGGGTTTAGGGCAGTACAGTGGTGTTCGGGCAGTGTAGGGGGTCGTGCTGGGGCTGGTGTTTCAGGGTTTAGGGCAGTGCAGTGGTGTTCGGGCAGTGTAGGGGTCGTGCTGGGGCTGGTGTTTCAGGGTTTAGGGCAGTGCAGTGGTGTTCGGGCAGTGTAGGTGGTCGTGCTGGGGCTGGTGTTTCAGGGATTAGGGCAGTGCAGTGGTGTTCGGGCAGTGTAGGGGGTCATGCTGGGGCTGGTGTTTCAGGGTTTAGGGCAGTGCAGTGGTGTTCGGACAGTGTAGGGGGTCTTGCTGGGGCTGGTGTTTCAGAGTCTAGGGCAGTGCAGTGGTGTTCGGGCAGTGTAGGGGTCTTGCTGGGGCTGATGTTTCAGGGTTTAGGGCAGTGCAGTGGTGTTCGGGCAGTGTAGGGGTCGTGCTGGGGGTGGTGTTTCAGGGTTTAGGGCAGTGCAGTGGTGTTTGGGCAGTGTAGGGGGTCGTGCTGGGGCTAGTGTTTCAGGATTTAGGGCAGAGCAATGGTGTTCAGGCAGTGTAGGGGGTTTTGCTGGAGGTGGTGTTTCAGGGTTTAGGGCAGTGCAGTGGTGTTTGTGTAGTGTAGGGGGTGGTGTTTCAGGGTTTAGGGCAGTGGTGTTCAGGCAGTGTAGGGGGTCTTGCTGGGGTTGATGTTTCAGGGTTTAGGGCAGTGCAGTGGTGTTCGGGCAGTGTAGGGGGTCGTGCTGGGGGTGGTGTTTCAGGGTTTAGGGCAGTGCAGTGGTGTTCCGGCAGTGTAGGAGGTCGTGCAGGGGGTGGTGTTTCAGGGTTTAGGGCAGTGCAGTGGTGTTCGGGCAGTGTAGGGGGTCGTGCTGGGGGTGGTGTTTCAGGGTTTAGGGCAGTGCAGTGGTGTTCGGGCAGTGTAGGGTGTCGTGCTGAGGGGTGGTGTTTCAGGGTTTAGGGCAGTGCAGTGGTGTTTGGGCAGTGTAGGGGGTCATGCAGGGGGTGGTGTTTCAGGGTTTAGGGCAGTGCAGTGGTGTTTGGGCAGTGTAGGGGGTCGTGCAGGGGGTGGTGTTTCAGGGTTTAGGGCAGTGCAGTGGTGTTCGGCCAGTGTAGGTGGTCTTGCTGGGGGTGGTGTTTCAGGCTTTAGTGCAGTGGTGTTCGGGCAGTGTAGGGGGACTTGCTGGGGGTGGTGTTTCAGGGTTTAGGGCAGTGCAGTGGTGTTCGGGCAGTGTAGAGGGTCTTGCTGGGGCTGGTGTTTCAGGGTTTAGGGCAGTGCAGTGGTATTCGGGCAGTGTAGGGGGTCATGCTGGGGCTGGTGTTTCAGGGTTTAGGGCAGTGCAGTGGTGTTCGGGCAGTGTAGGGGGTCTTGCTGGGGCTGGTGTTTCAGAGTCTAGGGCAGTGCAGTGGTGTTCGGGCAGTGTAGGGGTCTTGCTGGGGCTGATGTTTCAGGGTTTAGGGCAGTGCAGTGGTGTTCGGGCAGTGTAGGGGGTCGTGCTGGGGGTGGTGTTTCAGGGTTTAGGGCAGTGCAGTGGTGTTTGGCAGTGTATGGGGTCGTGCTGGGGCTAGTGTTTCAGGATTTAGGGCAGAGCAATGGTGTTCAGGCAGTGTAGGGGGTTTTGCTGGAGGTGGTGTTTCAGGGTTTAGGGCAGTGCAGTGGTGTTTGTGTAGTGTAGGGGTGGTGTTTCAGGGTTTAGGGCAGTGGTGTTCAGGCAGTGTAGGGGGTCTTGCTGGGGTTGATGTTTCAGGGTTTAGGGCAGTGCAGTGGTGTTCGGGCAGTGTAGGGGGTCGTGCTGGGGGTGGTGTTTCAGGGTTTAGGGCAGTGCAGTGGTGTTCCGGCAGTGTAGGAGGTCGTGCAGGGGGTGGTGTTTCAGGGTTTAGGGCAGTGCAGTGGTGTTCGGGCAGTGTAGGGGGTCGTGCTGGGGGTGGTGTTTCAGGGTTTAGGGCAGTGCAGTGGTGTTCGGGCAGTGTAGGGTGTCGTGCTGAGGGGTGGTGTTTCAGGGTTTAGGGCGGTGCAGTGGTGTTCGGGCAGTGTAGGGGGTCGTGCAGGGGTGGTGTTTCAGGGTTTAGGGCAGTGCAGTGGTGTTTGGGCAGTGTAGGGGGTCGTGCAGGGGTGGTGTTTCAGTGTTTAGGGCAGTGCAGTGGTGTTCGGCCAGTGTAGGTGGTCTTGCTGGGGGTGGTGTTTCAGGCTTTAGTGCAGTGGTGTTCGGGCAGTGTAGGGGGTCTTGCTGGGGGTGGTGTTTCAGGGTTTAGGGCAGTGCATTGGTGTTCGGGCAGTGTAGGGGGTCTTGCTGGGGCTGGTGATTCTGGGTTTATGGCAGTGCAGTGGTGTTCGGGCATTGTAGGGGGTCGTGCTGGGGCTGGTGTTTGAGGGTTTAGGGTAGTGCAGTGGTGTTCGGGCAGTGTAGGGGGTCGTGCTGGGGCTGGTGTTTCAGGGTTTAGGGCAGTGCAGTGGTTTTCGGGCAGTGTAGGCGGTCGTGCTGGGGCTGGTGTTTCAGGGTTTAGGGCAGTGCAGTGGTGTTCGGGCAGTGTACGGGGTTGTGCTGGGGCTGGTGTTTCAGGGTTTAGGGCAGTGCAGTGGTGTTCGGTCAGTGTAGGGGGTCGTGCTGGGGGTGGTGTTTCAGGGTTTAGGGCAGTGCAGTGGTGTTCGGGCAGTGTAGGGGGTCGTGCTGGGGCTGGTGTTTCATGGTTTAGGGCAGTGCAGTGGTGTTCGGGCAGTGTAGGGGGTCGTGCTGGGGGTGGTGTTTCAGGGTTTAGGGCAGTGCAGTGGTGTTCGGGCAGTGTAGGGGGTCGTGCTGGGGGTGGTGTTTCAGGGTTTAGGGCAGTGCAGTGGTGTACGGGCAGTGTAGGGGGTCTTGCTGGGGGTGGTGTTTCAGGGTTTAGGGCAGTGGTGTTCGGGCAGTGTAGGGGGTCTTGCTGGGGGTAGTGTTTCGGGGTTTAGGGCAGTGCAGTGGTCTTTGGGCAGTGTAGGGGGTCGTGCTGGGGGTGGTGTTTCAGGGTTTAGGGCAGTGCAGTGGTGTTCGGCCAGTGTAGGTGGTCTTGCTGGGGGTGGTGTTTCAGGCTTTAGTGCAGTGGTGTTCGGGCAGTGTAGGGGGTCTTGCTGGGGGTGGTGTTTCAGGGTTTAGGGCAGTGCAGTGGTGTTCGGGCAGTGTAGGGGGTCTTGCTGGGGCTGGTGATTCAGGGTTTATGGCAGTGCAGTGGTGTTCGGGCAGTGTAGGGGGTCATGCTGGGGGTGGTGTTTCAGGGTTTAGGGCAGTGCAGTGGTGTTCGGGCAGTGTAGGAGATCGTGCAGGGGGTGGTGTTTCAGGGTTTAGGGTAGTGCAGTGGTGTTCGGGCAGTGTAGGGGTCGTGCTGGGGCTGGTGTTTCAGGGTTTAGGGCAGTGCAGTGGTGTTCGGACAGTGTACGGGGTTGTGCTGGGGCTGGTGTTTCAGGGTTTAGGGCAGTGCAGTGGTGTTCGGGCAGTGTAGGGGGTCGTGCTGGGGGTGGTGTTTCCGGGTTTAGGGCAGTGCAGTGGTGTTTGGGCAGTGTAGGGGGTCGTGCTGGAGCTGGTGTTTCATGGTTTAGGGCAGTGCAGTGGTGTTCGGGCAGTGTAGGGGGTCGTGCTGGGGGTGGTGTTTCAGGGTTTAGGGCAGTGCAGTGGTGTACGGGCAGTGTAGGGGGTCTTGCTGGGGGTGGTGTTTCAGGGTTTAGGGCAGTGGTGTTCGGGCAGTGTAGGGGGTCTTGCTGGGGGTAGTGTTTCGGGGTTTAGGGCAGTGCAGTGGTGTTCGTGCAGTGTACGGGGTCGTGCTGGGGGTGGTGTTTCAGGGTTTAGGGCAGTGCAGTAGTGTTCGGGCAGTGTAGGGGATCGTGCAGGGGGTGGTGTTTCAGGGTTTAGGGCAGTGCAGTGGTGTTCGGGCAGTGTAGGGGGTCATGCTGGGGGTGGTGTTTCAGGGTTTAGGGCAGTGCAGTGGTGTTCGGGCAGTGTAGGGGGTCGTGCAGGGGGTGGTGTTTCAGGGTTTAGGGCAGTGCAGTGGTGTTCGGGCAGTGTAGGGGTCGTGCTGGGGCTGGTGTTTCAGGGTTTAGGGCAGTGCAGTGGTGTTCGGGCAGTGTAGGGGGTCGTGCTGGGGGTAGTGTTTTAGGGTTTAGGGTAGTGCAGTGGTGCTTGTGTAGTGTAGGGGGTCGTGCTGGGGGTAGTGTTTTAGGGTTTAGGGTAGTGCAGTGGTGTTTGTGTAGTGTAGGGGGTCATGTTTTAGGGTAGTGCAGTGGTGTTTGGGTAGTGTAGGGGGTCGTGCTGGGGGTAGTGTTTTAGGATTTAGGTTAGTGCAGTGGTGTTGGGGTAGTGTTTTAGGGTTTAGGGTAGTGCAGTGGTGTTTGTGTAGTGTAGGGGGTCATGCTGGGGGTAGTGTTTTAGGGTTTAGGATAGTGCAGTGGTGCTTGTGTAGTGTAGGGGGCCGTGCTGGGGTAGTGTTTTAGGGTTTAGGGTAGTGCAGTGGTGTTTTTGTAGTGTAGGGGGGTCATGTTTTAAGATGCAATGCTCCAATACCTGACCAGTAAAACTGCAAAAAAACTAAAAATAAAAAGTGTTTTGCACACTTTGCTCATTGGGCTATATGTGGGCTACATCTGGGTAATATTTGTGCTACATTTGGGCTCTTTTTTCACTGGTGGCCATCTTGGAAGACTTCTTTGTTATGAAGATTCCTAATTTCCTCATTTACTGCAGTCTCCTCAGTAGGAAATGCTTTCAGTTTTTTACTTTGATTCCATCAAGAAGGCATTCAGATGTGTCACATTTGCCATAAATTCAGAATGTTATTACTCTAGTTGTTCATTAGATCACTGTAGTAAAGCTACTGCTCACCAAGGAGTTAACTGGAAGTCTACTGCTGGTATTGAAAGTGATTGTTTCAGTCTGCATGTCAGAATTTTCTAAATGAAATAGAAGAGGAATTGAGATCTCACTTAAAACATGCACTAAATTTTCTTTTTGCAGCACTAACCATAATTTCTATGGCAAAATGAACCCCCTCATTTTGTTCCTTTTTAAATTAAATGTTTTAAGTCGTACCAGTTTATTCCAATCAAGATGGCTTCAGGTGTGCCATACTTTTGTCATAAGTAAGGCTGTTAGCACTCTAGTTGTTCTTTAGAACACTCTGGGAAGCTGCAGTAGAACACAAAGGCATCAACTGACAGGCTGCTCCTGTTGAAATATAACAGGAAGATATTTGAGATCACACTTGAAACATGTCCTAATTTTTCTTTCTACAGCACTAACCATAATTTCTATGACAAAATGAACCCCATCATTTTGTTCCTTTTTAAATTAAATGTTTTAAGTGTTACCAGTTTATTCCAATCAAGATGGCTTCAGGTGTGCCATACTTTTGTCATAAGTAAGACTGTTAGCGCTCTAGTTGTTCTTTAGAACACTCTGGGAAGCTGCAGTAGAACACAAAGGCATCAACTGACAGGCTGCTCCTGTTGAAATATAACAGGAAGATATTTGAGATCACAACTTGAAACATGTCCTAATTTTTCTTTCTACAGCACTAACCATAATTTCTATGACAAAATGAACCCCATCATTTTGTTCCTTTTTAAATTAAATGTTTTAAGTGTTACCAGTTTATTCCAATCAAGATGGCTTCAGGTGTGCCATACTTTTGTCATAAGTAAGACTGTTAGCGCTCTAGTTGTTCTTTAGAACACTCTGGGAAGCTGCAGTAGAACACAAAGGCATCAACTGACAGGCTGCTCCTGTTGAAATATAACAGGAAGATATTTGAGATCACACTTGAAACATGTCCTAATTTTTCTTTCCAGAGCACTAACCATAATTTCTATGACAAGATGAACCCCATCATTTTGTTCCTTTTTAAATTAAATGTTTTAAGTGTTACCAGTTTATTCCAATCAAGATGGCTTCAGGTGTGCCATACTTTTGTCATAAGTAAGGCTGTTAGCACTCTAGTTGTTCTTTAGAACACTCTGGGAAGCTGCAGTAGAACACAAAGGAATCAACTGACAGTCTCTGCCCTTGTTGGATGTACATGTTTTACTGAGAATGTCAGACTTCATTCTCACATGACTGAGAAAGATAATGTGAATTTACAGAAAATATGCTCTTATTTTAGCTTCTGGAGCACCTTCCAAAACTGTATGGGACAAGCATGTGAAAATAGTTTTCTCTCAACCATGATATCCCAGCAGAAGGTTTTTCACAGGGTAAAATCACCTTAGAACACACCACAATTCCTGAAATTAGTATGGTACCATCAACAAATGAATTCTAATGTAACTAAAGTCTGTTATCACCCTTTATAGTTCTCCTTTTGGTAACCCTCAAAATCTTCGATTCAGTACAATGCATTTCAATGTGGTACTATCATTTAAATTGGTCCGAAGATGGCTGCCAGCAATTCCAGGATGAAGTGCTGACAGCCAATCAGATCTCACGATGACATGTGTGGTTAGGCTCCGCCCAGATATATATGTGTTTTTACTTTTGATTTTCTCAGCATCTACTGAACGGATTTAGACCATTTAACAAAAAGGGTACTTTTTGAACCAAGAACTACCTCTTTGCCAAATTTGGTGTAATTCCGTTCAGCAGTTCGGGCTGTAGCCTTGCATAAAGTTTCCTATGGGAAATTGATTTTTTGACTCTTATTTTTTAATTTCTCCGCAACTACTGAACGGATTTACACCATTTAACAAAAGGGTTCTTTCTGAACCTAGAACTACCTCTTTGCCAAATTTGGTGTAATTCCGTTCAGCAGTTCGGGCTGTAGCCGTGTCTAAAGTTTCCTATGGGAAAATGAATGGGGAAAACACGTTTTGGGACACCCCTTTTTTCTCGGCCCCCGCTTGACGAATCACCCTGAGACTTTCAGGGTAGGAGCGGACCGGAGCGGGCCATAAAGTTTGAAAGTTTCGCGAAGATTCGTCAACCGACGCAAGAGTTATTTCAAATAGAATGTCGCGGATTTCCTATGGAAAATAGGTCCTAACTATAACTATCTACTGGCGACCGCCAGTAGATAATATATATATATATATATATATATATATATATATATATATATATATATATATATATATATTACATCCACATTAATCCTTCCGGATTACAGAAACCGCACTCACAAAGTATCGTCTTCTCCAATTAGTTTATTTTCCACAAAGTATCCAGTTAGAGGAACAACCGACGCGTTTCGTAAACACAGTTTACTTGATCACGGTTAACATGTTACTTTTGAATCCTCCAATTAATACGCTTTCCCAACAACATGTGATCTCTGACATCATCATTTTCAATCAAACCCTCCCTGTTGCATTGTGGGATATGTAGTCAAATATTTAAACTAAAAGTGAGAACATTTATAATTACCCCTATTATTAATAAAAAAATACCTTAAAATCACCCTATTTGTGTGTATTACATCAACTAATCTTACAAAATTATTATTCTACTTTTTTATATATATATCTATATTTTTTATATATATAAGATTTATTCAGTGTCTTTACATACATTTAAATGACTAACTGCTATCTACTCTAATAAACCATCCTTACGTTTTAAGCAATTTGTTTATTCACAACTTCAAAGGGAAACGATTTGAATATATCCTATATCACCAAAAAATATCTAATATTTACAAATCTCCATATGTCACTACCACCCCCAATGGGCTTTCATATTTTACCTTTTGGGCAGTTTCTATTGTGATTTATGCCAAATAGTTATTATACGGGGTCATCGATGATTATTAATTTTTATTTTTCAATCTGTTGACCCACGGCTGTAAGTATTGTCACATATCTTTATTCATGCCCACCAGTGGGCCTATATCATTAATTCATTTTTACATATCTCTCTCTATTTGGTGATTGGATACCCTTATTTAAGTGAGACCATTATTCCTAAAAGGACGATTTATTAAAAAATCTGTTAATGTGTGATGTTTCCTCACAATTAGAAATTTACAAACATTCTCACATTATTTATATTCTTCTTACTGTTTTTTCCATCAACTACCAAACTTAAAACCAGTTCATCTACTTACAAATGGACATGTAAATCCTCACTTTGATTTAGTCCATATGGCATCAGTGTTCTAAAGTTCAGAATTTGTCTTGATTCTCTTCTTCTTAACTTTTTTACTCGATCTCCTCCTCTTACATTTAATGGGATTGATTCCAAAGCATAAAAAGTTAATTGTTTCCAATCTCCTTTATGCTCCACTTCCATGTGTTTGGCGATGGCATTGCTCCGATCTCTATTTATGGTCGCACGGACGTGTTCTAATATTCTCTTCTTTAACTCACATATCGTACTGCCAATGTACATTAACGGGCAAGGGCATTCCACGACATATACAACAAATTGGCTCTTACATGTTATTAGATCCCTGATCTGCCACATGGTGTTATCCGGAAGTTTCACCTCTGTTTTGTTCTGGGCAATTTGGCAAACTTTACAGTTATAACATTTCAAGAAGCCTTTCGTTTTTAGCCATTGTATCCCTTTCGCTTTCCCACTTCCTTGGTGGTGACTATGAATTAATTTGTCTTTTAAGTTTTTTGCCCGACGAAATGTGATATTTGGATGGGTACCCATGATTTTTCCCACCGTTTGATCTAATTGCAGTAGTTTCCAATTTTTTCGTAAAATCTTCACAATTTGTTTTGATTCATTTGAAAAATCTAGGATCAATCTTACTGGATCCTTTTTGGTTTGCAGGCTTTCTATGGGTTTCCTTTTTATTGTTTCTTCTCTTAATGTTTGATCTGCTCTCCTCCAGCTTTTTTCCACTATGTGGGATTTGTATCCTCGTTGTTTAAATCTTTTAACAGTATTCATACTCTGTTTTTCCCATTCAGTGTTTTCCGAGCAGATCCGCCGGATCCTAAGGAACTCTCCATAGGGTATGTTGTCAATGACTGTTGTTTTGTGGAAGCTTTGGGCATGTAATATTGCATTGGTCGATGTTGCCTTTCGATGTAATGTTGTATGCAATTTATTATCCTGGACGTAAATCTCTGTATCCAAAAATATGACTCTTTCTTTGCTTATAGTATACGTAAATTTGATGTTTGCACTCGTTGAATTTAGAATTTTAAAATAATCTTCAAATTCTGCTGCTGTTCCGTCCCACACTATAAGCAAGTCATCAATGTAACGCAGCCACTTTGCTGTCTTATTGACATATTGATCATTGTTCGGATGCCACGCCAGTTGTTGCTCCCACCATCCCATTGTAAGACACGCATATCCGGGACTAAAAGAGAAACCCATAGCACATCCTTTAATCTGTTGGAATATTTCTTCCCCAAAAAGGAAGACATTTTGACTTAAAACCATTTCGACCATATCCATGAGCATTTGATTGTGTTGATTGTATTCAATATTTCTTTCCTTTAAGAAGAAGCTGCATGCCATCATCCCAATATCATTTTCAATATTTGTATAAAGGGACGTTACGTCCATTGTGACCAGTTGATATGTTTCCTGCCAGGTGAGATCTTGTAGATGTCTCAACAGATCTGTGGTGTCTTGAATATAAGAACTCAGGTTTAATACAAATGGCATTAGGAAGTAATCTATATAGCTAGCAATCGGTTCAAATAATGATCCCTTTGCAGACACTATGGGTCTGCCTGGTGGTTTGAGAGGATTCTTATGTAATTTGGGTAAGAAATAAATTGTCGCTGTGACAAAATGTGATAACATCTGAAATAACATTAACGACCACAAATATGGATGCGTTATTAACTTTGGTTAATCTTGATACAATGGATGAAAGTGAAGTCATCTCAGAAGAAACAGCGTGCCCCCAAAAGGGAGCAGGCTTAAGTGGCAAAAGACCTAAATCTCGTTTTTATCCTCAATTAACTCAAGGAAATAAGATTGACCTCTTTCAAGAGGCAGTGGTTCAAGATCTTTATAAAATCAAGAAAACCAAATTTCGTGATAACTTATCTAAGGAAGAAAGAAAGGCCCTAAAAAGCCTGATGGAGGACAAGATGATAACGATAAAAATGGCTGATAAGGGAGGTAACGTCGTGGTCTGGAACACTTGTGATTATGAAACAGAGGCCCACTCTCAGCTGAAAAACAAGGAATATTATCGGAAGCTAGACAAAAATCCCACTCAGGCATATAAAGAAACTTTGGACATAAAAATACAACAATGGTATTTGAAAAATCTAATTGATGAAGATGAGAAAAATTCTTAACCACCGATCATCCTGTCACAGCGACAATTTATTTCTTACCCAAATTACATAAGAATCCTCTCAAACCACCAGGCAGACCCATAGTGTCTGCAAAGGGATCATTATTTGAACCGATTGCTAGCTATATAGATTACTTCCTAATGCCATTTGTATTAAACCTGAGTTCTTATATTCAAGACACCACAGATCTGTTGAGACATCTACAAGATCTCACCTGGCAGGAAACATATCAACTGGTCACAATGGACGTAACGTCCCTTTATACAAATATTGAAAATGATATTGGGATGATGGCATGCAGCTTCTTCTTAAAGGAAAGAAATATTGAATACAATCAACACAATCAAATGCTCATGGATATGGTCGAAATGGTTTTAAGTCAAAATGTCTTCCTTTTTGGGGAAGAAATATTCCAACAGATTAAAGGATGTGCTATGGGTTTCTCTTTTAGTCCCGGATATGCGTGTCTTACAATGGGATGGTGGGAGCAACAACTGGCGTGGCATCCGAACAATGATCAATATGTCAATAAGACAGCAAAGTGGCTGCGTTACATTGATGACTTGCTTATAGTGTGGGACGGAACAGCAGCAGAATTTGAAGATTATTTTAAAATTCTAAATTCAACGAGTGCAAACATCAAATTTACGTATACTATAAGCAAAGAAAGAGTCATATTTTTGGATACAGAGATTTACGTCCAGGATAATAAATTGCATACAACATTACATCGAAAGGCAACATCGACCAATGCAATATTACATGCCCAAAGCTTCCACAAAACAACAGTCATTGACAACATACCCTATGGAGAGTTCCTTAGGATCCGGCGGATCTGCTCGGAAAACACTGAATGGGAAAAACAGAGTATGAATACTGTTAAAAGATTTAAACAACGAGGATACAAATCCCACATAGTGGAAAAAAGCTGGAGGAGAGCAGATCAAACATTAAGAGAAGAAACAATAAAAAGGAAACCCATAGAAAGCCTGCAAACCAAAAAGGATCCAGTAAGATTGATCCTAGATTTTTCAAATGAATCAAAACAAATTGTGAAGATTTTACGAAAAAATTGGAAACTACTGCAATTAGATCAAACGGTGGGAAAAATCATGGGTACCCATCCAAATATCACATTTCGTCGGGCAAAAAACTTAAAAGACAAATTAATTCATAGTCACCACCAAGGAAGTGGGAAAGCGAAAGGGATACAATGGCTAAAAACGAAAGGCTTCTTGAAATGTTATAACTGTAAAGTTTGCCAAATTGCCCAGAACAAAACAGAGGTGAAACTTCCGGATAACACCATGTGGCAGATCAGGGATCTAATAACATGTAAGAGCCAATTTGTTGTATATGTCGTGGAATGCCCTTGCCCGTTAATGTACATTGGCAGTACGATATGTGAGTTAAAGAAGAGAATATTAGAACACGTCCGTGCGACCATAAATAGAGATCGGAGCAATGCCATCGCCAAACACATGGAAGTGGAGCATAAAGGAGATTGGAAACAATTAACTTTTTATGCTTTGGAATCAATCCCATTAAATGTAAGAGGAGGAGATCGAGTAAAAAGTTAAGAAGAAGAGAATCAAGACAAATTCTGAACTTTAGAACACTGATGCCATATGGACTAAATCAAAGTGAGGATTTACATGTCCATTTGTAAGTAGATGAACTGGTTTTAAGTTTGGTAGTTGATGGAAAAAACAGTAAGAAGAATATAAATAATGTGAGAATGTTTGTAAATTTCTAATTGTGAGGAAACATCACACATTAACAGATTTTTTAATAAATCGTCCTTTTAGGAATAATGGTCTCACTTAAATAAGGGTATCCAATCACCAAATAGAGAGAGATATGTAAAAATGAATTAATGATATAGGCCCACTGGTGGGCATGAATAAAGATATGTGACAATACTTACAGCCGTGGGTCAACAGATTGAAAAATAAAAATTAATAATCATCGATGACCCCGTATAATAACTATTTGGCATAAATCACAATAGAAACTGCCCAAAAGGTAAAATATGAAAGCCCATTGGGGGTGGTAGTGACATATGGAGATTTGTAAATATTAGATATTTTTTGGTGATATAGGATATATTCAAATCGTTTCCCTTTGAAGTTGTGAATAAACAAATTGCTTAAAACGTAAGGATGGTTTATTAGAGTAGATAGCAGTTAGTCATTTAAATGTATGTAAAGACACTGAATAAATCTTATATATATAAAAAAATATAGATATATATATAAAAAAAGTAGAATAATAATTTTGTAAGATTAGTTGATGTAATACACACAAATAGGGTGATTTTAAGGTATTTTTTTATTAATAATAGGGGTAATTATAAATGTTCTCACTTTTAGTTTAAATATTTGACTACATATCCCACAATGCAACAGGGAGGGTTTGATTGAAAATGATGATGTCAGAGATCACATGTTGTTGGGAAAGCGTATTAATTGGAGGATTCAAAAGTAACATGTTAACCGTGATCAAGTAAACTGTGTTTACGAAACGCGTCGGTTGTTCCTCTAACTGGATACTTTGTGGAAAATAAACTAATTGGAGAAGACGATACTTTGTGAGTGCGGTTTCTGTAATCCGGAAGGATTAATGTGGATGTAATTAATACGGCGGGGCTCTGCCTTGGAACTTGCACCGGATTGAGAGCGCCAGGGGTCCGTACGAACTCGAGCCAGGAGGGAGTAATATATATATATATATATATATATATATATATATATCTTATGCCTACGTTTGCAGGATTTCAGCCAGGCCCACTGTTACTTTCCGTAGAGCTTACTCTATGTATAATGACTTAGTCAAAACTAGTCCTGAATTAGAGTGTAAAAGTAGCTGGTTATCCCCCAAAAGGGGATTTTACAGGTGCAGCTCTTGCCGTGCCTGTAAATTTGGCAAAAACATTACTAGTTATACCACTGCTTTCTCTACTGAGAAGATAGAAATTAAGGGCCACTTCACTTGTCGAACTGAATACGCAGTCTACATGTTGCAATGTACATGTGGGCTAAGGAATATTGGCAGCACCAAGTTGGAAGTGCATGCTTGGATACTGCAACACCTACGAGCAATAGTCAATTCCGATCCTACATATCCTGTAGCCAGACATTTTAAATCAGAGCATGCCAACAATCTGAATTGTCTACACTACTGTGTTCTAGATTCAGTACCTGCTAACAAGAGAGGAGGTAATCGTTAAAAGCGATTACGACAATTGGAATCTCGGTATATTTTAGAGCTCGATACCAAATACCCTCAAGGTCTGAACACAGGGAAATATATGCATAATTTCTTATAGAGTGATTTTAGTTACCTCTAAGATGTGGTCCATAGCAATTCATCTTTGTGGTCACACATACAATAGACGTCTGGTACAATGTATATGCCTGTACGGAAAGTTCTATAAGTTACATAGCCCAGTTTGAATTTCCAGTATGAACACTCTTAGATGGGAATTTGTCTAAATCAGGTCCACATATGACTCTCGCAGAAGCCTGTCTGATCCTAACTATGCTCTGTTTCTCAGTGCTAAAAGTTTTATTTTAGACCAGTAGAGATTTTTTAGATCAGTTAATCTTTTTCAGACCAGTAAATCTTGTAGATTAGTCGTTTTTACTTCTAACGCTTCATTCATAACGTCTCACATCTGCTTTTTTACATCAAACTCTATATGTAACTTAGCTTTTAAGGGGGATCCCTAACACAAGTATCAGCTTTTTAGGTCTTTATTTCAATTATTATTGAAAACAACAATTTTTATCCAGCTGCTTTTTCTCTAAAAGAAAAAAGCAAATAGTCCATTTATTTTACACCCGTTGCACTTTATCACTTTGCACATTAGCACTTAGCACTTTGATACACGTGGCACTTTAGAAGCTTGTTCATAAAATTATCAACTGAGCCATCAGATTAAATGAGGTTTGTTGTTTTGCACTAGTAGCAATGTTTACATTAGCAGTATTTATACTTTTATTATTGAGATAAAGCATATTTTATCTTATGTTTATATGGTACCAAATACGAGTTGACAATATGCTTGATATTTGGTATAGGTACCGTTCATAAAGATTAGATGGTCTTAAGATCAAAAACATGTAATAAACACCAAATTGCACCATCATTTGGGTTCGCTTCGTCTGTTCAACGGATTCCTACCTTGGTAGAGAGACGATTTTTACTGTATATATATATATATATATATATATATATATATATATATATATATATATATATATATATATAACCTACTGGCAGTCGCCAGTAGGTAGTTATAGTTAGGACCTATTATCCATAGGATATATATATATATATATATATATATATATATATATATATATATATATATATATATATATATATATATATATATATCTTATGCCTACGTTTGCAGGATTTCAGCCAGCCTTCTTGAGGCATTGGTCAGTTGTTGTGTTACTCATATTTTTCTTCCAACCCCTAAAACATACAGCATCAGTCAGTGGATTAGCCCACTTCAGCCCTTGGCTAACTTCACTCTAACTGATGGCATTCTGCTGTCGCACAAGAGGAAATCTACACACAAAATAGTTCCCATCACTGCCAAAGACTACAATGGGCAATATGTACTTTTTGAGACAAAAAAATATTTTTGCTTTCAGACAATTTTTTTTTATATTGGCAGTTGCCCCAGCAATAAAGTTTTTCAAAAAGTATAACAAAACAAGCATCACAAAGGCAAAATGCTGGCAGCCAACACCGGACCTATTGGCTCTACCATTGCTTGGGGTTATTGGAATGCTGAACTTAACACTATTTAAAGTAAGCTGTCAGTATGCTTTGTAGAAATTAAGCCTAGATGCATTGTGCTTAAATCAAAAGTGTAAAGTTGTAGTGCACACTAACAAAATGGTCACCGAAGCTTAAATGCTGTGTTAAGAGTGAGGTTGCATTTTTTTAAACTGCAGTTTCAAAGGCCTGTTCATCTCTGTCTTTGGCTCCGAAAGAAGTAGGCAAGATATTCTTACTGCATATAACTAATTAGGGAAAATAAAAATTATTAGCTTCCTTAGATGGATTGCATGGTATAAGTATTACATAATTTAAAAGTCTAATAAAAACTTTAAAAACTGTTTGGTATAGTAGCATTAATAGCCAAACTCAGCCTGAACTCCCTGAAGCTCAGTAATAAGGAGCTTCTTTCACACCGCCTCTCCATCAAGGAGTGGTGCTATCCTTACTGATCCAATGCTTCCTCGTATAAAGGCCCCCTGCCTACCATTTCCTATTCTCTTGAAAACTAATTGTGAATGAACATGGCAGAATTCCTGGAGACCAGTGTTGGTGTGAGAGCGCAGATTTTGCTCTTTCATTTGTAGGGGTGCATTATACTCACAGGTAGTTCGCTCGCGCATATAATCTCTTATTGTGTTAACATTAGGTCATTAGAACGTGAACTGTAATAACGTGAAAAGTGAAGTGTTAGGGATATTTCAATGTAAACGTGAAGAAATTAAAGTTGCAACTGCTCATGATAAGACGAAAAGATTAACGTGTAGAATTTGTACATGTAGCTGAGTATTCACACACTTGATGTGCTTATGTAACGTGTTAACTTAGGTGTGCTTTGTAATAATGTTCACTTCATACGTGTACTTCTATGAGGCTATGTGCTATTTCTTATGTTGACTAAATCCTGTAATCCTGAATTGTATTTTTCCCCTGGAAGCTTTTGCATTAAACTCGCTAGTGAATTTCATGTGCATGTTGGATTTGTTCTTTCTCACGTTTCTGTTGCAGGTGGAGAAATTCATCCTTGTTAGCTAGAATAATGTCTTTGTTTTAGGAGTTAGGCTTAGGGAGGAGAGGATACATTGAACGGCGATACTGATAATAGCGGACTGTTGTACTTTCTCATCGGAGAGAGCCTGGGAATCAAGGTCATCTAGCCAAGGCTTGGGACCTTCGCTGCCATGTGGAAAGTTACCTACAAGGAGGTGGCTTGCTTGGATGGTGTGATGTTGCAATGCATTTCTGGATATGGCTTGCAAGTTCATGTATTGAAGTTAAGGACAGTGCGCGGGGGACTTCTGCCTTGCCTTGCGAGCGAGAGCATCTTAGAATGAGCCCTGTAGCTTTATGCTATTTGACCCATTCAACGTGAGTGGACTTTTTAGGAAGCCTCCACATGCTGAAACCTTTCATTGATTTTGCCTTGGGGAAATGCAAAATATGGATGTCATGTTAGTGGTAGAGTAGGGACAGACTAATGCTTTATATCTACGAACCTCCAATGAAGGGGAATCTTGATGTTGGAGCCATCATTTCCTGTATCCTCATTCTGGAACTGGTTATTCTGTGCATGTTGCACCATCTTAATTTCACCTGTAGGTTTGGGTTTGTATTAGTTCCAATGTATTTCTACACCCTCATTTTGAGGTGCCCCTATGTCCAATTGTTCTTGGCTTTGTAATAAACTAACTAAACTTGATCAGGAGTCTGTGATTCTTCGGCGTCATGGTTCATTGGAACTGTAATGATTGATTGGCTAACGATTTTCCTCTTCTCCACACTTTCATGCAGAGAAAAAGAGACATCGGCCTAGGGTTCCAGAGTAAATCTAGAACGTAGAACCCGGCTCCTTCACTGGAAAGTAGGGGAAACCTGATGGATCCCAGTTCCAGCAGCAATTTTCCCAGGGAAACATGCTGAATTTCTCCTGGTGTCATAGTCCGACATCAGGACATAATTCAGTAGTACTCATACGTTGTCTGCATTCAGTTCAGTGCAGCTTGATATCACTTCACAGGTAATTAAGAGACACTATTGGAGGCAGGTTTTTACCTTTGTTCAGCTCCCTATATAAGAGATGTGCTTGCACTGTAAGAATGCAATATTTATGTGTCTATATGAATAATTTCACACATTTTGATTTAAATGGAACCTACTCATTTTTTTACTTAATCCTTTTATAGTGCTTCTCATCACAGTAGAAGCTGTCAGGAACACTTTAACATCACACACACACAAGCGCAATACATCATGCAAGTGTGTAAATCAATGTCCAGGAAATATTACACAAGACAATGTTGGTTAGAAGGCGTAAGAATCACATATCAACCATAGCCTTTATTTGTTAAGAGTGAATGGTCGGGAGAAACACAAATTCAGGATATAAAATGTAATGTAATGATTGTGGTTGTCTCTACTAACAAGACTTTATTACTGTGCAATCTTAGAATAACAACAGATTAAAAAAATACAATAAGGATCTTACAGTCTGCATACAGCTCCTTGATGTCTATAAATAGATCACTGTGCTACATTAGAAGGCTTGCAGCTTATGTGCTGGAAGTAACAAAATGATCTCTGTGTTGTAAGCAGGAGCCCACTTACCTTTCTAAATACAATTTAAATGTCTGATCTGCATGTTACACGATGTCCTTTCCAGCAGACTCATTAGCCCTCTGTGCTACTTTATGAGACAGAACTGTGACTGGACAAAACACAGGACTGTCCAAGAACTGTTTACCCCTATAGTTACCTTATCAATATTATAATCCCTTCACAATTGCTGCAAGATCTCTGCAACAAGTGTTTTTAACCATGTACGATATTTTTAAAAGCAGCCCCTTTGTGACCAATTAAGTAATATAAAACAGATTTACTGTCACATATGTCCTCCGTTGCCAACTTCTTTGCAGCAGATTTTTTAAAAATAATTGTGCACGTTGGCTGTTGGACTCTGTTTTTCAAGCTCTGCCCCTCATGACTCCACCCCCTTTCCTACGCCACACCTTGACCCCCACTTTATGGGTTCCCGGAGTAACTTTTTTCCAATTCCAGCACTGCTGTCTACCAGCCGCGGCCTGTGCAGGTAAGAGCGGTGGGGCAAGGTGGGGGGGATTTCGACAGGTGACCACGAGTGTAATTAAATGAATGAATTAATTAATTTTCCCTCGTTGTCGTCTGTCGAAATCCCCCCTACTCGGCCCCACCGCTCTTATCTGCACGGGCCGCGGCTGCTGTCTACTAAGAAATGAACTGATGAGTATGACTCTTGTCCTTCGGCTTGAAACTTTGGATCTGAAAAGTAACTCTCATGGTCAGGGACAATGAGTTCTTGATGACCCACAAGACTAAAGAAGGATCATTTTAGTTAAAGTCTGGCATGGTGAGGGCCTTCTTTTCTGAGATAGTGTGGAAAATCCAAGACACAGAGACAGTCTAATTGTCCTGACAGAAAACAAAAAAGACCACCAGTGGCAACTGGACTTTGGAAAAAGTTGGGATTAAGAAGCTTTAAGAAAAAGAAAAAAACATACTATCTTATCTCTTTAGGTCCAGGACAATGTGCTGAAGCTACATGATGATATAGCAACCCAGGAAGTCAAGATTTCCTCTCTTTTCTTCTTGTCTTACTCCCAATAATCAAGGGTTAAATGGGACCACAGAAACAAGATATCACAATCTACTGGTGGGAGCAATCCCTTTTTTCTTTCACTTTTCTTGGGTCATTGTTGCATCCTATATGGTTATCGCAGTCATAAATACTGTGTTAACTTCACTTTCTAACAAACAAATTGATTCTAAACAAAGAAGAAAGGGAATGGCACAGTTTTGGCTCAAGGTAAGAGAAATGTGATATATATACAAGAAACTCTTAATAGCAAAGCTTCAGTTGAACACAGTTTCTGCCGAGGAGTGTAATGGAGGAGTCTGGCTTGAGTGAATGCAGGGCCTTGTTTGTGGAAGACCTTGTGACAAATGGAGAGAGACCAGTGTAGGTCCTCATGAGATGACGAGGCGGAGCCTCCTGGTGGCAAGCAAAGCAATACCCTAGCCACAAGATGTTGAATTCTTTGTAGATGCTGAAGTAATTTCTTCGGAAATCCCATGTTTACAGGATTGCAATTATCAAAATGGGAAAACATGATTGCACGTCCTATCACACAACAAGTCCACAGGAAACAGTAAATCTGTTGACAAATTGCCTCAATTTGTCTGACCAATAGTTGTTGACCTGTTTGAATAGTGTGGGTGGAATCCCATTTGGGCCGGGAGCCCCCTCACGTCTTCCTTTGACTATCTGTCTTTTATTTGTTCCCTAGTTGGTACGAAAGAGTCTGTAGAGGGGCCTTGAAGAAGACAGATAGCAAGAGGCATGCCTACAGTTTTCTTTTTCTCTGTGTTGGTGAGGGCATCATGTGCAGTTTCTTCTAGCGCCTTTGATAGATTCTGCTGCTCTTCAGGGAGGTTAAAGTGCTTGTGCAGGTACCTTGCCCAGGTTTATTCAGTTATATGAGTGCTGATTCCTTTGTGTGAGCAGGATGCTGTAGCCTGTTTACTTTGCACCAGAATAATGTGTGATCATTACTTTTTATATCGTGGAGAAGCCTTGCCTAGAGCGAGTCTTCTCCTGCCCTTTTTATTGTCCATGCTAATTTCTTCAGTGCTGTTTTGTTACGTCTCAGCTCTCGTTGCAGGCTATCGTTACACGGGTTCCAGTGCAGTTTTCTGAGTGTTGAGTTTATACATCTCTTTCATGCCTTTACTTGTTGCAGTTGCGAGGGAGTATAAGTGTAATGGCCCTACCAGGATCCTTGCAGTGAGGTATTTCTGCTTGTCATGGGGATGGTAAATGTATTTCCTAGCTCTTTCGTAAAGGTCTCCCAGGCAGTTATCTGGTTTGCAGAGGTGTCTTGCTGTTTTTTAATATATTTTTGGCGGGGCCCAGCAGACAATCTATGAAGTGATGCTACACTTAATTCATTTGTTATTTATAGTGTGTGCAGTGCAGGCAACTTCAGTCGATTGGCTGAGTTTTCGGGACGTACTTTGACCGTGATGGCCTGCGGGAGGTGATCGCTAGAATCCGCCAAACAGAATGAGGCAACCTTATGATACATTTTTAAGGAAACAAATGTATAATCCAATGTTGATGAGGCCATTTTGGAATGAAAGGTTGCTACAGGTAGGTTATCCTCTGGAAACCCGAAAGTTTAGGTGCTCTAGCTCTCTCAGGAGTTGCTTGCCTAGCTTGCTTTGCCTTGTGGTCATGTTCTCTCCTTGTGTTGGGATGTCCCACTGTGATGATTGGGCAGCTATGAGCTCTTCATCCACCAGAGTGCCAAGTAGATGCAGGTTGAAATCTCCTGACAAAATAAATTTGGGGGGTTGTTCTTCCCCTAGGAGTCTCTTTATTTCACTGATCAGGAATTTAGAGACCTTCCCCTGCCTTTAGGGTGAAGGTATACATTGATGATCACAAAGCATAGTTTTTTCCTTGTGTCGGAGCATTCCTCTGATTGCTTTTATTTCTATGTTTGCTGAAGACTATACCTGTAATTCCCTTACGATGCTAATGGATGTTGTTGAGGTGTAAATTGACAGACCTTTTTTAAGATTTCCAAACCTAGCTCCTTTGCGGGCTGGGATGTGGAAGCCTTCAAAGCCCTCCATGTGAAATGGGTGCTCAAGCCAGGTTTCCTGTAGTAGGATGATGTTGTATGTTTTTAGGAAAAGCAATACTTGGCTGTTTGTAGTCTTTTTTCCAAAGCCATTGATGTTCCAGGAGCATATGTGTAATGGCCTTATGATATTTGGTAGATTTTGAGTAGTTTGCATGTTCTGTCATTTGGTAATATTTGTGCAGTTTATTGTGCGGGATAGCTAGGGCCAGTTTGAGTCTAGTGCCTCATTTGGTCGAGCATTTGAGCTGTTTGAACATTTTGCTTGGTTCTTCCTGTAGGAGAGCTCCTCTTCACTCCTTTTATTACCGAAAGGTGGGTTTTAGGTTTTATGGGCCCTTTTTGAGTTGACTTGTGCTTAGCAAGGGTGAAGGATAGCAAGGCGTATGGTAAGGTGTTAGTGTTATTCTCCATTGCTTGAAGAGTGCCTGCTCATTCAGGATCTTCTTTGCTATCTATATCATTGCCCATGTGGCCTTGGTTGCCTCGTTGCCCGATGCGTTTTCTGTTTGTAAAAATTCAATGGCCACCAGGTCTGCCGTTTTTAGATATTCCATTCCTCCGATCGTTGCTAAGAGGCGTAATATATTACTCCTATTTAATATGTCTAGTCACCCCTGTGTTTTATATTCTGGTAGGAAGACTGTTGTTATCTTGTTCTGTCTTGAGGGCCGAGTTGAAGTTGGCAGGAATGCTGTTGTGTTGATGGGTATGCCAACCTGGTTGTTCTCTATTGTTCAAAGCCCTATCTGAGCTTTTAAGGGGTACCATGGGTGAAATGGCTAATATTAGGCCTGCTGGCAGGGTGTCCCACAGGGGCCTCTCTGCTCCTAAGGTGGCACATAGTGTGGCACTCCCCAATTGTGAGGATTCTGCTCCCCGCAAGGGTGGGGCTGGAGTATTCTTATTTGTTTTTGATGTTTGTAAGAGCCTTTGGCCCCGTTCCGAGGCACCGCTCCCTTGATGATGGGCCAGCCCGACGCCATTAGGTAAGCTGGAGGACCTGCCTTCAGTCTCTTTACAAAAGAAAGGAGATACCCCCCTATGGATCATTTATAGGTCTGGGAGCAAGGGGGAAACAAACCAAACAATAATGCAAAAAACTCCCACTCGACCTGTATCCTTTTACGGTAGGCCAATGTAAGCTCTATGGGCTACCCACTGCTATACATACATGTCAAACATTTGTTTATATTTTTGTTCATTTTATTCCTTTGTTTAATTCATTTTTTGCTTTTATCACTGTGAAAAAAACTTTTTCTAATATTTACATTGATTGTACAAAAATTAAGAACATCAAACATTTTTGAACTGCAAAACATGCAATTATACAATTCCAATATCCATGTCATGTTCATCTAGAACCGTCACCATAGTTAGAATTTACATGCACATTGAAATCATTAATGTATCCCCATAATTCTACCACACTCGCATCCTGACCTATCACTCAACACCACACTAGCACATACACCTCACATACATACACTCCCCAGCCCACAATCAGCATACACTGATAAGATCACGGAGATAACAATTCATAGCTGTCCGTGATTGTGTTTCCAGATGGGATTCCAATGTAGCCAGGTCAACGAATGTTTCAGTGGAAATAACGACTTGTATCCACCTTCATCAGGACCACACGTTGTTTGCTTTTTAAAGGTGAGTGGTGAGGGATCATAAAACCCTGGATATGTTCTACTAGGACAGTCCTCATTTGCCTGGATGAAGAGACATTTGATTTAGGCCTCTAAGCACTATCCACATGGCATATATGCCCATTAGTTGGTGTCCATACTCAGTCTATGGGGCACATGGAGCATCAAAACCGGACTCCAGATTTGGTGGCAATGGAAAAGATGGCTAGCCAACGAATATTCCAGGGGTTACAATTGTAGGCTTGTTTCTCAATGTATTTGGTTCGGTACATGGAACTTCTTGGGTGTGAGTTCCCTTAAGTAAAGATGGCAATGCAACGGAAATTCTGGGGAAAAACTCCTTGCTGCTCGGCGCTGATAATTCAGCACGCCATCTTCCACGCTGTCGACATCAAGCATATGCTGTACCTGGCGTTTGAGAGTTAGTGGGAGCCAAGGGTTACCCCGAAGAGGGATGTGAGGGGAATAGAGAAAGTCCCCACCTAGATACCGCAGGAATCTAAACCATGCCCAGCTAGTGGTGGCCAATGTTTGATTGATGCGGGGATCACACGGTAGCCCTTGGGGCAGGGCAGTGTTGAGGGGGAGATGTGGTAGCTGTGCGCGTTCAGGTTTGAGAAATGGCAGGCAAGCATCAGGTTGATACCAGAGGAATGCATAGTGGGCTTGGGCTATATAAAAAAAAAGCTGGAGGTCTGGTACCCCAAACACACCTTGTTCATAGGGGAGTGTAAGGAACTCCCTGCGAATACGCAGCCGAGAGTCAAGCCATATTAATCGAATGAGTAGTCCACGTAAAGAGGCAAAGAAATTTTCTGTAAGAATAATGGCAATATTTTTTGCAAAAATTGAAAAATTGGGGCAGTACTGTCATTTTAATAAGGGCTCTGCGACCTGTCATGGCGAGAGGGAGCTTAATCCATCTTTCTACCTGTGTCTCAAGTTTAGTGAGAACGGGCCCATAATTATGGCAAATTACCTCTGAACAGTCCTTGTGAATGTGGATGCCCAGGTATTTAGTTGAGTCTATGCACCATTACAGGGGGAAGTCGAGATCGCATGGTACCGTGGTGTCAGTGAGTGAAAACAGCTCGGATTTGCTCCAATTAATGCCCAACCTGGAGAACACACCGAACCGCTGAACCTCACACACTAATGGAGGTAAATTAGTTTCCAGTTCGCGTACAAACAATAAAATATCATCCGCATAGAGGGAAGCTGGCAATATCCCTTGGGAGAATCTGAGGCTCCTGTGGAGGTGCCTTTCTTGAAGATGGCGGACCAAGGGGTCCATGGCAATAATAAACAACAAGGGGGAGAGTGGGCATCCCTTTCGAGTGCCCCATGTCAAAGGAAAGGGGTCTGTGAGTGTTCCGTTCAGCCGCAATCGAGCCACTGGATCTTGATACAACAGCTGTATTAGCTTGCGAAATCCATTGGGCATTCCCAACTTTGCCAGTCTAGCGTGCAGCAAGGGCCATTCAAGGCAGTCAAATGCTTTTTCTGCATCTAACAAAGCGACCACTGAGGGGACAGTAGGGGAAATTTGATTAAGTACTGCAAAGAGGGTGCAGAGGTTAATAGAAGTCGAGCGTTGTGGTACAAAGCCGGACTGCACTGGTGAGATGATGCAATCCATCAGTAAGGATTGAGGAGGGTTAATGGCCGATATGAAGAACAGTGGTAGGCTGGTTTATTGGGTTTGAGCAGAATCATAATAACTGCTTCGCACAGCTTGGGGGGTAAAAGGTTTCATTCAAGAGACTCAGCATACATTTCCAGTAGATGTGGGGTCAGCAACTGTTTATAGGCCTTATAAAAATCTCCGGGAAAACCATCTAAGCCCAGTGCCTTGCAGACACTTAATACCTCAATAGCCTTGGAGATCTCCTCGCATGTGATCGGAGAGGATAGAAACTGCTGCTGGCCGGTCTCGAGCCACACCATGGCGATTTCAGACAGGTAATCAGTTAGCGCCTCCTCACCGGCACCTGGGCGTGCTGTGTAAAGCAACTTGTAATAGTCTGTAAATTCCAAAAGAATAGCAGCGGCATCAGTAATTTCCATGCCATCTGGGTGAAACAGGCGTGTTACCTATGTAGCGTGGTATGGAGGCCGAAGTAGGTGTGCGAAAGTGCGGCTTGGGCACTCGCCCTCTCCCTATCGACGCGCCCGAGAATATTATCCCAAATATGCAACCTCATGCTGAGCTAGGTCGTGAAAGTAATGTAACAACTTCGACCTATCATGCAGCTGAGAGTCAGGGGTTGCGTCCCATCTAGCAGAGTCCAAGAGCCGAAGCCTGTCCTCAACCCCAGCGAGGTCAGCTTGAATACTGCGAGGTAACCCAGCGTGTTTGGAGATGCATATCCCGTGTATGTAAGCCTTGAAAGTTTCCCATAGTGTGGAGGGACTGTCCACCGAAACGGTATTGGTGGAGAAAAATTCCACAATTGCATCTTGGACCTCAGAGTGAAAGACTGCGTCATACAGCGCATTAGCGGGAAAGCACCACTGTCGGAACACAGGGACAGTTACAGGTACGTGTAATGTGATCACTACAGTAGTATAATCTGACAGTGTGCGAGGAAAGTGAACAATAGAGTGCAGCCATAGAAGTGCATTCGGGGACATATCCGCGTCCACACATGTGTGGAGTAGAGTAGTGTAGTCCCGTTGTTGCAGAAACTTTTGGCGCCATGCTTCTGACAGGTGGAATGTATTAAGGAGATTTGTAAGGGCCTGCATGGAATGGGGTTTCAATATCGTAGTAGACCCAGTTTAGTCAAGCTCGGGCTGCCGGGTGAGATTTAGATCCCCGCCCATAAGAATATAATCCACCTGGAATTGGTTGATTTGTTTTAACTGTTTGCACTGATAGGGAGCTGTGTTATAGCTCCGGGGGGCTGCAACAATAGTTCACGGGATCTCAACGCTCAGGCCAGCATTCCAGGCACTGACGCGCTCGCCCGACTAGAAAAGGGGCGGATGACGTGACCGCGCAGCGGGCGCGTGCAGCGGAAGCGCCGCTGGCGCGCCAAAGGCGCACCTAAGACAAGCCCGTCTGCGCCCGTCCGCGTCCAACCGGGTCCAGGGGCCAGAACCCCTGCCGGTTCTACAAGGGAAAAGTATTCTTATACCGCGGATCAGCTTCACCATCTAAGAGGGTCAACTAGGAGTAAGTGTGTTCATTCAATTTTGCCTGATAGCAATGTCAATCATTGACCTCATTGTTCTTTTAAACTATGTCCCTCTACTAAAGCTCCCACGGTTATACCCCCTCGGACTGTTTTTAAAATGTTTTTACTTAATTGTCGATCGATCCCTAAGCATTCTATAGAAATTCGGTTATTGCTGGAAGAAGAGGGCCCTGACGTTCTGTTCCTAACAGAAACATGGCTGAATAGTGAGGCCGACTCTGCTATTGTTCAAGCTCTCCCCTCTGGGTATGCTATTTAGAGGCTTGACCGAGAGTTAAGCAGAGGAGGCGGTATAGCAATTATTTATAAAACCAATTTTAACTGCCGCATTTTAGCAAGCCCCATACCCGACTGCGAGAGTTTCTTTTTTGCAATCGGTCTATCCTATGTTTGTACTTTTTCTGGTATCTTAATATATCGTCCCCCATGTGCCCTTGGCCAATTCTGTAAGGATCTACCTGATATAACAGCCAATCTAGCTAGCCCCCTCTCCAATTTTACCTTATTAGGGGATTTTAACATTCATTTTGACGACATCTCACTGCCAGCCACATGTGAGTTGATTGATGGCTTGGGGGCTTTTCAACTTAATCAAAAAGTGTAAGGTCCTACTCACATTAAATGCCATTTACTCGACCCTATTTTTTCAAACATTGAAAATCTTCTTTTCGGGAACCCCATTCCGGTGCCCTGGTCAGACCATCTCCTGATTCCATTTACCTGGGCCTCTCAGGCTGCCATCATGCCGGCTGTGAAAACCAGAAAACAGGTTCGCAAGTGGTCAAAACTTCCAACAGAGTCTTGGGTGTCAACTCTCAATAACACCAGACCAATACCTGATTCAAATCCCATCACTGCGAACGATAAGTTTGATAAATGGCTTGAATCTTCATTGGACACTGTTCTCCCCAAAAAATGGATCAGCAATAATATAGGAGCTAATCGAACAGCTTGGTACTCCCCCAAGCTTCGGGAGCTCAAGCAATCCTGTAAGCGACTTGAGAGAAGATGGAGAAAAGACTTCTCTGCAATTAACAAAGTCAAATATAGGGAGGCTATAAAAGTGTATAAGGAAGAAATCAAATCTGCTCAGGCTCTTTATTATGAAGAAAGAATTACATCAGCCTCTAATTCCCCGCGCGAAATATTTCGCATTGCGAAATCTCTCCTCAAACATCCCTCTCCGCCTATCGTATCTGACGATACATCATCTCGCTGCAACCAACTGGCAACATTCTTCTTTAACAAAATACAAGATATATATACTTCTTTTCCCCAAGCTACAGTTCAACAAAATGTATTACCTGCGGATAACGGGCTTCAAATTAGAGAATGTTCCTTGGCGGACATTCCTCCTCTGAACCCGACTTCTCTGCGAGGTATTTTCAACCAATTGAAATCTGGCTCCCCTATAGATCTGGTCCCCCCCATTATTTTAAACCAAGTCATTGATACCGTGTCCCCAGTTATTCTGGACTTGATCAGTGCTACATTCCTGACGGGACTCGTCCCCCCCTCATGGAAACGAGCAATGGTCAAAGCTCTTCTAAAAGGTGTTGGGGAACTACCGTCCCATCTCATTACTGCCAGGAATCAGCAAAGTTGCTGAAAAGCATGTTAATTTTGCTCTCTCCGCATTTTTGAAGAGTAATAACTGTCTCCATCCCTCACAAACTGGATTTAGACCTCAACAAGGTACGGAGACTGCCCTTTTAGCAGTAGTAGAAGAAGCCAGAACAATTTTAGACGATGGAGGCTGTGCTGTTATTGTTCTTCTAGATCTCAGCGCAGCCTTCGACACGGTCAACCATCAGCTGCTGATTCAGAGACTTAGAGAGGTAGGTGTGGTTGGGACAGCTCTGAAGTGGCTGCAATCCTTTCTGGAGGACAGGTCGTTTCAGGTGTTTGAAGATGAAATTACCTCCGAATGTATGCCCCTTAGATGTGGGGTTCCGCAGGGATCGTCCCTGAACCCCACTCTATTCAATGTTTACATGAGCCCCCTGGCAGAGGTAGTGCAACCATTCGGTATCCAGATTGTTACCTTTGCTGATGACACTCAGCTGGTTGTCTCTCTCAATCAGCTTGACAAAACTGGGCCTGATCTAGCCTTGTGTCTAGAAAAGGTATCAATCTGGATGGAGGACTCGTACCTGAAACTCAATGGGGCCAAGACGGAGCTCATGCTCCTTGGTAAATCTCCCACTTTGAACGTAGGTTTGCCCTGGCCCAGCTGTTTTGGTCCAGTTCCCCCCCTCCCCCCTAAAGAACAGATTAAGAGCCTGGGCGTCTGGCTTGACCGTAATCTTGATTTTAGGGAGCAAGCACGGAAGGTTGCAGCTAGTTGTTATGGGATTCTTAGGATGATACGGAAAATCCTTCCTCTGTTACCTTTTCCCGCCAGAAGACTGATGGTTCAAGCATTGATTCTTTCCCGGCTTGATTATGCCAATTCCCTCTACCTGGGAGCCCCATGCTTCACCACTAAAAAATTGCAGCTTGTGCACAACTGCGCAGCACGCCTGCTCCTGAACAGCCTCAGTCGCCAATCAGCAAAGTCTGCCATTGCCACTCTCCACTTGCTTCCCATTCAGGAGAGAGTCCAGTTTAAGGCACACAAGGCACTGTCAGCCAAGGGACCGCTTATTATTCGTTCCATCATCTTGCCCTACCGTCCTAATAGGGCTTTGCGGTCGGATAGTAAACATCTGGCGGCAGTCCCTAAAATCAAAAGATCACGAAGTGGAGGGCGTCTCTTTTCCTATAATGTTACCAGGTTGTGGAACCGCCTCTCCCTACATATTCGTCTTGAGACCAACCTTCTGACCTTTCGAAAACTCATAAAAACCTTTTTGTTCCCATAAATACTACGCAGAGTTCGTGATTGGACTGCTTCCAGCGCTGAGATGCCTCCGGGTAACCATGCGCTCTAGAAATGCTGATTCATTCATTCATTTGTGACGATAGATCCATGAAGAAGTCAGGAGAGTCGATGTTTGGAGCATAGATATTGACAAATAGAATGGTGTGGCCCGCCAGCACGCCCGCCACCAGCAGATATCAGCCAGCAGGGTCTGTGGCAGTCTGTTGGTGCTGGAAGGGGACATCGCTATGAATGAGGATGCAGACCCCTCGTGAGTAGGAGCTATAGTGAGAAAAGTACAGATGTGTGCCCCATGTAGTAGCATATCTGCAGCCTGCACTGGGAGCCAGGTGCGTCTCCTGTAGAAAGGCCATCTGGATTCTGTGCCAGGGCAGGTAGGCAAGGACTTGCCTCCTTTTGCGGGGGTAATTCAAACCTCTGATGTTCCAAGACATGAAAGAAAGCATGAACATTTTGTCTCTACCAATCATTGAAGGCATATGGTTGCTCTCCGAAATTACAGTGGCAGTGTACGTGTGATGGTAATTCTGCAGTGTACCATGGCAGTAAAAAGGCCTCAATATAAAGTAATACAATAAAACAATCCCTAGTGCCCCCCACCCACCCCAGCTGAAACAGAGTCTGGAGATCCCAATAACCTGAAAAGAAAATTCCATCTACAAACATAATGGTGTACACCATTGTGGGGTGACAAGACTCAGAAGAGCAGGCCTGGAAGCCAGCGATTGCATATTTGTAACAGGTAGTGAGCAAAAACAAACAGAGCACTAACAATTAGTGGCCTACAGGAGAGACAATACAATTCAAACAATCTATAACAATGAGGTGCTGTCTAAACAGGCAAGGCGTGAAGAAGCAATAGTCAGTGCACATCAGTAGATACCCGGGGACTCTTATGAAGCATGATTCTCCAGCGACGTGGGCATCGAGTCCCTGGGAGGAGATGCACCAGAGTCCACAGGAGTATTGAAAACATAGTACTGGCCGTCCGATTCCACACAGAGTCGTGCAAGATAGAACATCCCATACTTGAGGGCCAGTTTTTGGAGAGAGCATTTAGCATCAGTGAATTTGTGGCAGGCCTCCTGTACCATCGGAGTGTAGTCCGGGTATAAGGATATTGTGGATCCTTGATGGTGGAGGGCCCCCTTCTCGCAGGCCAGGCACAGTGCGGTATCACGGTCTCTGAAGTTCAGGAGCCTGGCAATGATCTGACAGGGTGGGACTTCCAGAATTAGCAGGCCGAGTATCCCATAGGCCCTTGTAATTATGAATGTATCCGAAAAAGATTTTCTGTCGAAAAGGTCTGCGAGCAGCTGTTCCACAAAGGCTTCCATCGTGTTGGTAGATTCAGGAATGTCAGCCATACGGATGTTATTTCAGCTGAACCTCACC
Source organism: Calotriton arnoldi (assembly GCA_963921515.1). NCBI lineage: Eukaryota > Metazoa > Chordata > Amphibia > Caudata > Salamandridae > Calotriton > Calotriton arnoldi. Next base: position 115,016 of record CAWUFW010000868.1, on the reverse strand, counting down.
TCCAGGTCTCCGTCTTTAGCCGCTACAGTTTTGAGAAGGTGTTCTACTCGCAGTGTCTGCGTTACCATCTTCAATGTCCGAAATTCTTCCCTCAGCGCCGTCTAGTCTCACACTATGACGATCCAGACATTTGGACATGGCATCAAAGCGTCGCGTTAGTGTATCAAATCTGGTCTCCGGCGGTGTTCCAGCTCCATATCAACCTACTGGAGCTGAGGGCCATCTGTTTGGCGCTGTAAGGAAATGCTTCATTTTGCATGTTCACCCCCACATTTTTGGACCGATTGCTGGTTTTTTGACTATGAGAATGCAGTGAGACCTGCTAACCAGACCTCTGTGCCAGTGTTCTAACCCTATACAAAGTTATCTTGAATGGATACACTCACTTGGCAAGTACTGACTTACTTATAAGTCTGTAGTATATGTTACCCAGGTACACAGGGCATTCAAGACAGGGTTTTCACCCACGGCTGCAGCACTGCATGTGACAGAGACAAAATGGACCCCAGCCTGCCACTGCAGACTGACCGGACAGTGTGTGACACTGCCAGTTCAACTTTGTCATTACATCTAATGGCAAAGCCGCCACTTCCCTTAAGTGACATATGTAAGTATCCCCTAAGGAAGGCCTATAGAGTCCTATGGCAGTGAGCTGTATATTACTAAGTAAGACATATGATTTTCTATATGTCTTAGCAGCAACACTTCCAAATTGTCATTTTGCTGTGGAAAGGTTAGGAGCCCCATTGGCTAACACAGGGTTAAAAGGCTGGCACTCCAACCTGTCTAACTCCTGAATGGGACCACCTAACAAGGTCAAGTGAGGTATCAAATTAATTGGGACATTAAATGTGACCTGATGCCCAGGCCAGATTTAAAGTCACTATTAATAGTAAGCAACTTTTAGAAAGTTTCCACTCTGCACTCAAGCTAGTACAGTGACCTCCCAAAGGCACCAACACATAGACAGGATTCTGACCGCCCGGGGAGATGTGTGAACAGGTCCAGGAACCAAGGCAGTTGACTCAGAGTGAGGTGTCACCTCCTCTCCCGGGATGGCCATTCAGGGTGTTATCCCAAAAGGCAGGCTTCAAAGGTGAAGTTACCTTTGAAGGACAGCTTCTGACAACATCCCTGAGCAGGATGCCTTTCTTTCAGCAGACAATTAGGAGACAGAGCTAAGGGAGGGAAACCTGTGTCCAAACCGGTTTTTCCCATGGGCGTGTAGCCCACTGGTAGCTACACCTCTAGGGTGGGCTACCCTGCTCCTGACGATGAGGAAGGGTTGTGCCATCTTGAAGGGAGCAAGAATGGGGCCCTCTGGGTTAGCCAGATGCCTCACATCACAGGAACTTCTTCATTAGAGAGGAGGGGACCCAGTAGCCCATTGGCTAGTTACCAATTGGCCCCCCTGGGGCAATTTCCTGGCACCCTGCCCCTCAGTTCACGTTAGAGAAGAAAAGAGGACCGAAGAAGGACTGCCCTGCTGCCCTTGAACCACGCAAAGAAAGGCAGCATCATCCAGAGGACTGCACCTGCTGTACTTTTGGGCTAGCAAGACTGGGGCTGCGCCTGAGGCTCCTGACCCTGGGAAAAGTCAAGTTGACCAGTCACTCAGAGGATCAGTCTGCTGATCTCCTGGAACCAGCTCCAGGACAATAAGAGCTGAAAGAGCCCAAACCGGCAAAGTGGTAGCCACCACAGATCTTTTGCCTCTACCAGTCGCTGGGCACCACAGAGGACAAATCCAAATTAGCCAAAACCTACACCGAGTCTGGCGGACCCGACAATGCTGTCCAAAGTTGGATTGATTGTTCCCAAGGTACACTAGACCCTACCTAAGAGTATGGATCCAACCACGATGCAGCGTGACCATTAGTGCAGCATCGGCTGTCCGGCTACTGCAATGTAGAGGACATCGAGGGACCCCGAGCTCTGTGACCAAAGTCGCCTCACATCACCCGTGGACTGAGGAACCACCACTGAGACACCCTTGACAACCAGAGCATCCTTTTGAACATCTTTGCCTTCATCCCTCAGCCTCAGGACCACTCTAATGAATTCTATGGCGGTTGTCCTGTAAAGTTTGGAACTTGCTTCAAAAACACTCTGGTGGCCAGGAAACTGACCAAAGTATCCTTTCTGGCCCCCTAGACCTTATTACTGCTAGATTTGGTTGATCAAGTTGGGCCAGAATACTCACACTAACTTTTCCAAACTTTTCCAAACTTTCTAAAAGTTTTCAAACTTTACGTTTCCCAATGCTTGTTTGCGGTTGCATATGAAAGTGATACAAAGTTCTAAATTCTGTATCTCCAGAACTCTCTGGTGGATTTTGATGATCAAGGTCTCTAGAAATTCATAAACATATGCTCTATTTTTATAAATTGTTGTTGTGTCTTTGTATCAGGAGCGGCCGGTGCAGGTAAGCACAGTGCATGGGGGGAGGGAGTCAACAGACAACGACAAGGGAAAATAACATTAAAAAAGAAAACCACTTACCTTGCAGTTGGTGATGCGGCGAGCGCAAGTTAACTGTTTTTCTTCTTTTTAATGTTATTTTCCCTCATCGTCTGTCAACTCCACCCTCACCCCTCCCAATGCGCTTACCTGCACCGGCCGCTCCTGCTTTTTATTGGTGTCTGATTTTCTTATTTCATTGTTTTGTGCTGTTAAATGCTTCAAACTAAGTTCCTTTGCCAAGCATTACTGCTTTCAGCCACAGCTACCCAGGCTTCAGCTTAAGTTTGAGTAACAATTGCTGACTGTATCCAAGATGGTATCTATGAGTGTACCCCACAGCTATATCATATAGTACATCCAGATCCTCACAGGCACTGAAAGCTTCCTTCCGTCCATCAAGGGGAGGCTGATTCAGGTGCTCAAGGACAACACCACTGTCATGTTTTACTGCAACAAACAGGGTGCGGTGGGGTCACAGATCCTGTGCCAGGAGGCCTTGTGGCTCTGGAAGCAACTGGACACCCAACAAAGTTTTCTGGTGGTGAATCACCTCACAGGACCTTTGAATGCCAGGGCAGATGAGCTGAGCCATCGGCGCCTAGTGGATCATGAGTGACAGTTACAGCTGGAAGTGACAAGAGGTCTCCTACTTGAATTGGAAAAACCTTGACTAGATCTGTTCACTACTGCTGTGAACTTGCAATTTCCGCACTTTTATACATTGGAGTTTCCGAAGAATCTCTCGCTTGGAGACGCATTCCTCCTTGAATGGAATTCTGGGCTCCTGTATTCCTTTCGGCCAATACCACTACTGTCACAAGTTCTCAAGAAGGTCACAAACAACCGGGTCCAAGTCATCCTAGTGGCTCTGAATCAGCACGGAGAGTTTGGTATCCAGAACGTATAGGCTTTAGCACATGTCCTCTGATCAGGCTGTCCCTCTGCGAGGATCTAATGTTGCAGCAGCATGTCAGGGTTCTGCACCCGATCCTTTGCAATCTCCATCTTCGTGCCCGGAGATTAAGCGGCAACAGCTGAACACCTTCGTTCTTGCTCTGGAGGTGGTTGGTGTCATCATGGCAGCCAACAGTCCCTTGACAAAAACTATATAGACCTGTCATTGGGACAAATTTGTGGTTTGGTGAGGCATACGCCAAGTTGATCCCCTCCAGACCAAATTATCTGAGATTTTCTTGTTTGCTTTATCTCTTTCTTTGGCAAGGTTTTGCTTTGTGCATGGTTAAAGTTTTTTTGACCATATTCTGGTCCTTACTTACTTGATGTGTACTCTGCTTGAACCACTTCACAGCTGTCCCTTACAATTCTTTACTATCAAGGCTGTGTTCCTCATCTCCATCATCTCAGCACAGTGTGTCAGTTAGCTTTAGGCTCTTTGTGTTTAATCCACCATATACCACCTTTTTCCCAGACAAACTGGCTCTGCGGACTCCGGCATCTTTTCTGCCTGAAGTTGTGTTGCTGTTCCATGTGGGTTAAACCATCACCTTGCTGGCATTCTATGTTCCGCCTCACCCATCTAAGGAGAATGAAGGCTCCATTGTTTGGATCCAGGAGAGCACTGACCTTCTACACAGATCGTACCAAAGCACACCATGGATGATCAGCTCTTTGTGGGGTTTGCTGGTGCAAATAAAGGCAAAGCTGTGCAGAAGAGAACCCTCATCAGATGGATCCTGCTCTGCATTAAGATCTGCTATGCACTGGCTGAAAATCAGCCTCTGGAAGGACTGCATGCTCATTCTACCAGGGCCAAAGCTTCTACCACTGTCCTAGTATGCAGAGTCCTTCTCCTAGACATATGCCAGGCAGGTACGTGGGCGTCTCTCAATATGTTCATGACGCACTATTGTCTGGAGTGAGTTCCACCAAGAAGGGCATTTTGTCCACTCAGTCCAACAGGACTTTCTACTTTGAGTCCATTCACAGACTAGCCTCCAATAGATTCTGCTTTGATATCTATGCCAAAGGTGAGGAATCTGCGGCTAGATGGATCTATCTGAAGGACAAGTGTAGGAAAGTCATCCTTTTTGTCCTGATCCGCCCCATTTTTTGACTGATACTGGTGTTTACTGACTTTGAAAGTGACCTGGGCTCTGGTCCAGAGCAAGTGCTCTGTCCTTAAAAGGTATATGGTAATTGGTGTAATTATAATTGTCCAAGACAACCTACCTAGAAGTCCTTAGTGTATGGTAGGGCATAGAGGTTTAGAGGTCCTAGTGGACGTAATGCACTCACATGTGCACTGCTGTGGTGTCTGGTGTCATTTTAAAGCCAAGCCTGCCTTGCAGGCTGGTTATAAACTAAAATTGTATCCACATTCGACTTTGGAATTAAAAGTATTTCAAAAGTCCCCAACTACCTTTTTTATTACATTTATGTCACCCCTAAGGTCTGTCCTAGGTGCCCCAAGGGTAGGGTGCCTTGTTATAAAAAGCACAGACATTATAAAATATGTTTTATATGCCCTCGTGGGGGAGAAGCAACCAAAGTAATTTTTCCCATTTTAGTGCTGCAAACTCCATAGGCTAACATCGGAAGGCTTTATGAAACTTTAATAAAGGCTAACGTTTGATTGGAAGTAGCTAGCAACATACTTTAAAGTATCAAAATAATAGTTACAATGAACCCAACAACTTGCCAAGGGCGGATTTATTATAATTCTTACAGGAATGTAGTTTTAGAACTTACTTTCTTGAAGTTACCAAAAACAGACCTTTAGCAGCCTCTCCTGAGTGCCAGCCTCTGACAGCCCGAGCTAAGTGGCTCGCTGAGTAGGTGTGAAGAGGCCTGGGGCTGAAACAATACAGTCTTTTGTGGAAGTAGATTTTCCCTTTGGGTAAGCCAGAGGCAGGAAGGGGGCTGGGGAGATAAACTGAACCTCAAAGGTAGAAGAACAGATGTCACAGGACCCACGCTAACCCTCACTTCCTTGATTCCCAGCCAGATTAGAGCCCTCTTAATTAGATTAGGAGAGGGGCTAGAAGGGATGTGTAGGGAAATGTTACCACACCTGTGCATTGGGTTAGCTAGAGCTGCACTTCAAGGAGAAAATGTCTTCATTCTGATTTTGGAGAACTGTGCATTGTGGGACAAAAATATGCCACACTTCCTAGGAAGTGGTCATAGGAGAGGGTGGCCACTTGAACCCCATTGGTTGGGGTGTGCACCCCTCTTGCCAGCCTAGAATGGGGAATAAATAAGGGAGATCTGCAGGAACCCCTCCAATTCCTGCCTGAAAAATCTGGAGAAGAAGGACTGCCCTGCTGGACCATGGGACTGCACCACAGAAGGACTGCACTCAGAAGGACTGCAGCTGCTGCCCTCTCAAGGCTCCACACAAGAAGGATGCGCCTGTCTTAAAGGATAAGTAGTGGACTCCCAAAGCAGCAACAGGTAGAAAAGTGCTGGAAGAAGCCACCTGCAACATCCACTGAAAGGACTACTCCAGCTGATCAGCTTCACCTGGATTTTCCTGGACTGACCAGGTGCATTGTGGGAGATTGAGTCCCAGACCCCAAGCAGCAAACCAGAGCCTCTGAGCCCTTGGCTGGTGCTGTTGGACTCTTTCTGACCCTCAGGAACCCTTTCAGAAGAAGATCTGAAAGTTTGGGAACTTTTTGCCAAGTTTAAAAGCTTCAGAAGAAGACCGGCATTGTTAATGTGAGTCAAGCCGTTGACGTCGAACCGCAACCCGGCCTGACCGCACTTGTTTGCAGAACTGAAACCTCCAGAGCTCCCTGTCATCAATGTTGAGGACATATACCTCCAGAGAATCACCAAAGCATAACACAGGAGAAGGCCACCGCCAAGAACTCCGGATTCAAGGACCCAAGTGCTTGACGTCGAGAAAAAAAGCTCCCAAAAAAGTGACTAAATGCAAAGGTAAAATCTTGACCAGGACCTAGCACTTATACGACCCGTGCTCCATTGCGGTGATCCTGAAGTTTTGACTTTGTCCTGGTCAAGAGCCGACCAGATAGCTGTGAGTGGCGCTTTAAGCTTTTTTGTGCTTGAAAGCACATTTTCTTTAAAAATGTATCTCAGGTTCTCCACATTAGATTTGTGTCATTTAGGTGTCATTTTAAAGATGAAAATATTCTCTATGTTTATAAACTGGTGTTGAATTTGTATTGTGGTGGGTCTTGAACTTTTTTTTTCTGTTTTGGTGATATTAAATGCTTTACATATCTGTCTCCTAAATTAAGCCTTACTGCTCGTCTTCCAAGTTACCAATGGTTGAGCAAGGATTAATTTATTGAGACTTAACTGGACCTTATTGGTGATTGTGGTATTACTACTAGCTGTAGGTACCTACCTGCACCTACTAATAACCCACCTTCCTACAACAAGTTACTTACCTTCTGTGACGCTCTTTCTGATAGAGACTCTATATAGCTGCAGATTACTCATCAACCCTCCCATCCTCCCCGTTCTGTAATTGGACTCTATCCCATGTCTAGGAATCTGCACACTGATCATGACCTATTCACTCCTGGAGCTCTGTGTCTGGGGGCGTTGACAGCCTTGAGAGCAACTGACATTAGCACTCAGGGTTGGCGACTATATGAGCCCTGCACGTCATTTCCGGAACTGAATGGCAGCAGTGCAGAGCTGCACAACGCCACCTGACAGCACACCGAGGTACTACTGAAAAGTTTCTGGATCCATTCTGATGCTAGGGAACACTCAAAAGGTGAGGAATCTATAGTTAGATAGAGCCTCCACTTGAAAGAACATTCCCAAAGGTAAGTACAGTGTTCTTTAGGAAGCTCTTTAGTATACACCTGTTTATGGGAAACACTGCAGCCCGATTTAGTTCTTACTGACAAGTTGAACTGCAACAGCAACTACAGGAGAGGAATTTTCTGTGAATTTAATTCGAGATAAACAATAGAGACTCTTTTTTTGAGTTAACCATACAGGTTTATTTATCTACCCTCTATCTGTTTGCTTTTACTGTATATACAAATTCACTCTCTTTCCACTGTGCACTGCACCATCCTCACCTAAACAAATTAAGTTTGAGAAAAGTATATATACATGCTGAGGTTATTTTCTCTAGCCTGCTACCGATCTTCTTGCTTTCTTTATTTCTATGCATGCTGACAACTGATTGATTCTTGTTGCTGTGATTATTTTACATATCTGGGATATGTTTACCAGGTACCCATACACAATTTGTGTGCCAGCATTCAATTGAACCCTGGGGAATATGTTTACATTTAGACATCTAACAGTAAGTTTGGCATTCCATACAAACCTTCTTTTACATTTCGGCACTTGTTTCTTTTGCCTACGTGGTAGCTCAGCCACTGCTCATATCAAGTATGAAGTTTTTCTCCTCCATAGCTTAACAATCCGTTTCTGACATGACCTTGGGGGATAAGGGGAATTGGGCTCTCGTTCACAGTAGAAGTGTGATTTATGATAAGAAATTAGGTTACTGGTTGAGGGGGATGAAACTCTACTCAAGCAGCAACCACAATTCTTCTCAGGGTGAAGCCACAAGCAGACCCTAAATTAACTTGTGCTTAACCCTCAGGTAGCTTGGTACAGAGAAGTCAGCCTTAAAATGGAGGCAATGTGTAAAGTATTTGTGCAACACTTCAAACAGTAACACAGTGAAAACACACCACAAAAGGAGCGCACAACAGGGTTAGAAAAATAGAGGGATTTTTAATAAATAAAACAAGACCAAAATGACAAAAAAGTCCAATCATAAGAACCGAGATATTGAATTTGAAAGTTTTTAGAGAAAATAGCACCAAAAGGCGTAAAGCACCAACTGTGGATATTTGGTCGATTCAGACCGGGATAAAGTCACAAGATCAGGCTGACTGCAATGGACCGTGGGCCAGATACAGGGACCCAGTTCGGCCCGCTGAACAAAAGTACCTTCAATTTTTGTTTGTGGAGCGTTGCATGGATCTGCGTCGAAGATACATCATGCATCTGAAGCGATGAGTGAGTTCTGAGATGCAGTGAGGCTGTGATGTGAGGGCATGCATCATCGAGGATCCTGGTCTTGGTTTACAATGCGCAGTCTGGTGTTGAGGATGCAGTGTGCAGTCGAGGCGATGCATCGGTTCCAAAGAGCTGTGAGGCTGTGTTGCAGAGTCCGACATTGTCATTGAGGCTGCCATCGACGAGAGATGCAAGGGCTTGTGCTGAGGATGCGTCACGCAGTGGTGGTTCTGAAGGCAATGTGGGCTGCCGTGGTGATGCAAGCCTTTGCAACGGGTCCAATCTATGCAGCAGCTGAAATGAATCAGTTCTGCTCAGGGTTGCGCCACGCAGCAGAGGAGATGCGTCGGTTCCACTAGAACCACAGTGGCTGGCAAAGCACCTTAAGCCCACTTCCAAGAGTCAAGGACTGGGGTGCCATCACTTGGCGGGGTAGATTAGCAGATGGCAGAGTCCAGGTGCAGATGCAAGGTTGTTGTAAGCCTATGTTCTTGAGGCTTCAGATCAGGAGGCCAGCCAACTAGCCCTTGGAGTCACTCTGGGCTCTCAGTTTAAGAGACACATGTCCAGTCCCTCTCACCCAGGCAAGAGGGCAGCAGGTAGCAGGTCAGCAATGCAGGAATTCAGCAGAGCAGCAGTCCAGCAGAGTGGCAGTCCTTCAGCAGCACAGCAGCCCTTCTCCTGGCAGAGTATCCACAGGCCCAGAAGTGTACTGCAGTGATAGTGTCTGAGGCAGTGGCGGCTGGTGACATTTGAAAGTGGTAGGGTGTAAACGTTGGGCATGATTTTTATATATCAAGCGATGTGAACAAGTTCTATGGACACACCTGGGGTCCACAAGGAGTCCCTCTCCTGAGAAAGAAATGAAAAAAATATTGGCAAATGGTGCATTTTAAAGCAAATGAATGTAGCGATAAAGCAAGGCTTATTAAGCAGTGGGAACATATAGTCTTGAAATATTGAACACATTAAAAACTGCCATCAGACCAGTATTTTGGTTTCTCTGTGAGATGTACTTTTATCCAGATAAATGGCACAGCAACTGACATACGCCTAAAGCCTGCACAAATGCCGAGGTACATAGAAAGTAGTCCAGATCTGTACAATAGGCTTTAGCCACCAAAAAATGAGAAAGGAAGTCCATAAGGCGATCTCTGTTTTCCTCCATATATCCTTTATTTCATATCAAATAAAATTTTCATAACATCCAAAACAGGCAGCCTGGCAGTTCGGTCTGGAATGTTCCCATGGGGCACAGGGTCAAGACTGATTTGCATATGGCTGGGTCCAAACTGGGGTGGCGTAGTGGGCAAAAGAATGATGGATTTAACCCAGATCTTTTGACTGGGGGAGAATGTTTGCATTGTCAGCATTCCGTCCATCATTTGTTTAGTGTAACACTTTTCGCCCTAAGTGGGATGGGTATGCCCAGACGTGGGTCCCTTGCTCACTGCGCCACTGGATTCAAGCTAGCCTGGCTGAAGAAGGGTGAAACCGATCCTAGGATGCTTGTTTCCGGTCCAGGGAGGACCTGGCCTGGCAGTTCGGTCTGGACTGTTCCCATGGGGCACAGGGTCAAGACTGATTTGCATATGGCTGGGTCCAAACTGGGGTGGTGTAGTGGGCAAAAGAACGATGGATTTAAAACAGATCTTTTGACTGGGGGAGAATGTTTGCATTGTCAGCGTTCCGTCCATCATTTGTTTGCTGTAACACTTTTTGCCCTAAGTGGGATGGGTATGCCCAGACGTGGGTCCCTTGCTCACTGCGCCCCTGGATTCAAGCTAGCCTGGCTGAAGAAGGGTGACATACCCTGAAACCGGTCCTAGGATGCTTGTTTCCGGTCCAGGGAGGACCTGGCCTGGCAGTTCGGTCTGGACTGTTCCCATGGGGCACAGGGTCAAGACTGATTTGCATATGGCTGGGTCCAAACTGGGGTGGCGTAGTGGGCAAAAGAACGATGGATTTAACCCAGATCTTTTGACTGGGGGAGAATGTTTGCATTGTCAGCATTCCGTCCATCATTTGTTTGCTGTAACACTTTTCGCCTAAGTGGGATGGGTATGCCCAGACGTGGGTCCCTTGCTCACTGCGCCACTGGATTCAAGCTTGCCTGGCTGAAGAAGGGTGACATACCCTGAAACCGGTCCTAGGATGCTTGTTTCCGGTCCAGGGAGGACCTGGCCTGGCAGTTCGGTCTGGACTGTTCCCATGGGGCACAGGGTCAAGACTGATTTGCATATGGCTGGGTCCAAACTGGGGTGGCGTAGTGGGCAAAAGAACGATGGATTTAACCCAGATCTTTTGACTGGGGGAGAATGTTTGCATTGTCAGCATTCCGTCCATCATTTGTTTGCTGTAACACTTTTCGCCCTAAGTGGGATGGGTATGCCCAGACGTGGGTCCCTTGCTCACTGCGCCACTGGATTCAAGCTAGCCTGGATGAAGAAGGGTGACATACTCTGAAACCCGTCCTAGGATGCTTGTTTCCGGTCCAGGGAGGACCTGGCCTGGCAGTTCGGTCTGGACTGTTCCCATGGGGCACAGGGTCAAGACTGATTTGCATATGGCTGGGTCCAAACTGGGGTGGCGTAGTGGGCAAAAGAACAATGGATTTAACCCAGATCTTTTGACTGGGGGAGAATGTTTGCATTGTCAGCATTCCGTCCATCATTTGTTTGCTGTAACACTTTTCGCCCTAAGTGGGATGGGTATGCCCAGACGTGGGTCCCTTGCTCACTGCGCCACTGGATTCAAGCTAGCCTGGCTGAAGAAGGGTGACATACCCTGAAACCGGTCCTAGGATGCTTGTTTCCGGTCCAGGGAGGACCTGGCCTGGCAGTTCGGTCTGGACTGTTCCCATGGGGCACAGGGTCAAGACTGATTTGCATATGGCTGGGTCCAAACTGGGGTGGCGTAGTGGGCAAAAGAACGATGGATTTAACCCAGATCTTTTGACGGGGGGAGAATGTTTGCATTGTCAGCATTCCGTCCATCATTTGTTTGCTGTAACACTTTTCGCCCTAAGTGGGATGGGTATGCCCAGACGTGGGTCCCTTGCTCACTGCGCCACTGGATTCAAGCTAGCCTGGCTGAAGAAGGGTGACATACCCTGAAACTGGTCCTAGGATGCTTGTTTCCGGTCCAGGGAGGACCTGGCCTGGCAGTTCGGTCTGGACTGTTCCCATGGGGCACAGGGTCAAGACTGATTTGCATATGGCTGGGTCCAAACTGGGGTGGCGTAGTGGGCAAAAGAACGATGGATTTAACCCAGATCTTTTGACTGGGGGAGAATGTTTGCATTGTCAGCATTCTGTCCATCATTTGTTTGCTGTAACAACTTTCTAAACGTGGCATTTTCAGAATGGCAATTTAAAATCTGATTTCACCATAAGTTAGGATTTTAAATTGTGATTCTAGAGACACCCACCTCGAACTGGTTATCTGTTCCCATTTGGAAATGACACTTATAGATTGTAAAAAGGCAACTCCAATGATATCCTGTGGAAGAGATAGGCCTTGCAGTAGTGGAAAAAGAATTTGAGAGTTTTCACTACCAGGACATAAAACTTAAAAGTACATGTCCTAATTTTAAAATCCACTGCACTCTGCCCTCTGGGCTATTCAGGGCCTACCCTAGGGGTGACGTATATGTATTAAAAAGGAAGGATTGGACCTGGCAAGAGGTTTATTTTGCAAGATCAAAATGGCAGCTTGAAACTGCACACACACACACACACGCACACTCTGCAATAGCAGGCCTGAGACAAGTTTAACGTGCTACTTAGGGGGGTGGCACAACCAGTGCGGTAGGCCCACTAGTAGCATTTAATTTACAGGCCCTGGGTACATGTAGCACTACTTTCCTAGGGACTTATAAGTAAACTAAATATGCCAACTGGGGATAAGTCAATAGTAACATGTTTAGAAGAGAGAGCACAAGCACTTTTGCACTGGCTATCAGTGGTAACATGTGTGGAGTCCTACTGCCAGCAAAACCAAAGATCAGGAAAGAGGGGGAGGAAAGCAAAAGGTTTGGGGGAAGACCACCATAAGGCTGACAGGTCTAACAATGCCCCTGTGGGAAATAACTCATCCTTTCGAAAGTCTCCCAGAAATCAGCTTTCATAATGTGGGGACCCTTGTCATTTGACTTTTTAGCTGACACAAGTTTGTATGGTGAGGCACGTAGCTCCATACTTAGAACTGAAATGTACAGGTCCCATAATATGAGGTGCTGTTGGCCAAAAACTCAAGACTTATTGAAGGCTTCAGTCATAACGAGGAACCACTTGGCAGTATTGCTTGGCCTGCCTAATAAACATTACCACCGTAATGTAGATTGCTGTCAGCTCAAAATCCTGTTCCTCGACCGATCCCTAGTGAACCGATAGGAGCAGTCGGAGTGCTGAAGTAGACACCTCACTCCTCTCCGAAGCTGCGTCAGCAAGACCCCGAACTAGAACTCTTCATCATTTACATTTATTAGTATTTTTTATTACGGGTTTTTCCGCATCATTGTATTATGTTATGTTCTGCTCTGTAACTGATGTAAAGCGCTCCGATACCCTCCGGTCAGGTCAGCGCTATATAAAACTTCTCAAATAAAAAAAAAATTAAAAACAAAATGTGGGTATCACAGAGAGGGAATTTGTGATATGAAAGAATGGAAAGTATATTTCCAGAATGGTCCTAAAGAGTGTTCATTGGATCAAACCATTTAATGTTATAAACATGTCTAAAATGGTCTTCGAAATAGTTTATTACAAGTGTGAGTCATTGAAATCAGAGGCCTTGATAAATGTCTAACTGTGAAAACCCACAAGTGTAGGTCGAAGTCCTATATCCAGGGGTTATTTTGCAACTTTGACATATCATTTCTAAAGTCAGGTCATCAAAGCCAGGAAAGAGGTACATTTCCAAATGCACCATATATAGGAAAGGGCTGCATTGCCTGCTACTCAATATTTAGGAAATGTTACTTTTTATTCTGCAACACAAGCTAAACTTAGTTAGATCCTTAAACAAAAGCAGACCAGAAATACTGTAATGTCTTCCATAAAAAAGCATTGACGGAAACAATTGTTTTGTCTTTTTTATTTAAAAATGTTTTCTCATGCTTCACTAAAAAAGAGAAAAGTACAGGGTGAGCAACAACAGTGCAAGCTTCACTCACAGAATAGGCACAGTAGAGGAATTTGAAGTGCATGATCCTCTCACACATACATTTGATACAGCATAACAGCAGTCAAATTGTTTCCCACACAAAACAGACATAGTACTGGCTTGTACACTATATCTAGTTGATATAGTGTATGCTTCCTTCTCAGCACAGGCCAAAGTTGAGCAATATTCACTCCTAGCACTAGCAGACAGACCGAACTCTGGAGTGGTTGAGCTTCTGCAGATGAGTTAAAAAGAAAAAGACTAGATGCCCATCAGGATGAGAGAGAAAGGGTGCATGAAGAGAGATCTAGAAAATAGACAAAATATGGATCTGGCACAGTTCAGGAGTTCTCGGTGCTCTTTCCCTCCTCCTTAGACTGTAATAATTTTACAGAGGGTATGTCATGTGGCCTGCATGGTACATCATATCAGCTGATTAACGTAAACTGTGCACTCTCTAGCTCTAACTTGTCCACAAAGCATCATACTGTCAAGCACTGCAACTCAAGACAGGATAAGAGTGCCACTCTGATAACTCCTGACCACACCAAAACGCTTACCATATTGGCCTCATTGCAAGTGCACACCCTGACAACCAAGCACCCCCCTCATGGGGTAGCATACTACATGTCCAATAATGCATTTTAGCACATAACAATAGGGTATGATGCACTATAGGGGTCCCCAACAGGTAGCTCAGGAGCGCCCAGTAGCTCGCCAACTGCCAGAAAGTAGCTCTTCGACATGGAGTTTAACCTAGTATATGATTCAAAGGATCTGAAGCTTAACGGTGCTACCTTGTGCATATCACATTAGGGAGCACTGCTGAGTTGCAGACCCTTGAAGTAGACGCCAGCCTAACCAATAGCAAGGTTCCAATGCCCAGTGGCGGCTGGTGACATTTGAAAGTGGTAGGGCGTAAACGTTGGGCATGATTTTTATATATCAAGCGATGTGAACAAGTTCTATGGACACACCTGGGGTCTAGGGGGAGTCCCTCTCCTGAGAAAGAAATGAAAAAAAGATTGGCAAATGGTGCATTTTAAAGCAAATGAATGTAGCGATAAAGCAAGGCTCATTAAGCAGTGGGAACATATAGTCTTGAAATATTAAACACATTAAAAACTGCCATCAGACCGGTATTTTGTTTTCTCTCTGAGTTGTACTTTTATCCAGATAAATGGCACAGCAACTGACATACGCCTAAAGCCTGTCAGTATGATTGGCTTTGTCACTGGGTGTTAGCTGTTTAAGATAAATGAGTAACAACAATGATTTCTTATAAATAATTAACATTGGAAATGTTTAAAATCTGAAATAGTGAGTCTGTGAATTAAATAGCACTGAGGCCTGTGGAAGGAATTTTGGTCTTCAATTATGTGTGCTTTATGTTCGATATGTATCCTCTTTTTCTCTGCATATCTTGTCCATCTGCACATCTTCAACCCCCTCTCTTTCCTCTTCAGCATCCTCTTTTCACTCTTCCCCAAATGCCCTTCCCCGCATCTCTGTCACTTTACTGCCCCCAACATGCACTGCACTCCCTCAAATTTAAGCACTTTAATTTCTCTTACTTTTGCCTTGCAAATATTTTGACATCAGTGTACCCCCTTCACACACATATCCACAGAATTTCAGTTGCAAATGGAATACACAAACATTGTTCTGTGTGCTCTGCAGAGAGGCCAACCCACTGACAGGCACTTTGTTTGGCTTTAACCTTAGCGCTCAATCAAAGCCCCTCATGAAAACCTGGCATGGCTCAAGCTTCAAAGTATGCACAGAAAAAAATACAGATAAACAACAACACTATAAAATAGCTAACTCATGGGGAATGCAAGATTAAGCAAAGCATGTAAAATAAGACAGGAACTAAATCGCTGAAATGCATTCCCTCGACGTTTTTAACATTCATTGTTTGCAAGTCAATCCATGTTTTTAGCATCAGTGTTAACTTTAGGGGCATGTGCACAGGGCCAGTTTTAATGCCATACATCAGAGAACTGGCCACTGTAAGCACATGTTACACAGTAAGCACATATCTCTTGCTTTGTGCCTGACTCGATATTTGGATCCATTTCGCAAGGGAACAAATGCCGTAGCTCCACTTCTAAAGGAGCGAGCAATGTGCAGCGAGGGCCTGGGGTGTCACAGTGGGGAAGATTAACATGATGAGGGATCTCGGCACAATATACAGAACACAGCATTAGCTTGCAAACACTTACCATTACCGAGAACAAGGCGCCGGGTCAGACGTGCTTGCATCCACTCTCACGTATGAGGAAAGGGTGGGATCTACGTCTTTGAATGATGGACGTCTGAAATCACGCTGGGATAAAGTCTCCCACGCCCGAACCCATGACGCTTATTGCGTCACTGGCCTACAGTGTGCATGCAACCAGAGACCCCAAGGGCAATGAAGGGCTTTAAAACAGAAAGCCCTGCGTGGTACGTCACGTTAAGAAAGTTGATTTACTGCCTGTCTTCCGTCTCCTGCTTCAGAGTGAAACGGGCCAGGCGGCCTGAAACAGACAACCCAGATTTAAATACATCAACTTATTTAGAGATACGATCGTATCTCTAAATAAATAAATCTATTTTATATTTTTTAATGTAAATGTGTAGGAGTTTTCAGAGGGGCGCAGCCCCACAGCCCTAATGGAGAAACCACCCCTGCCAATGCCCAAACACACACAATGAGACTGCCAGCATGAAGCCTGCTACATAGCAAATCACCATTCAGCAAAGCCCCGTGCTGCAGTGGGACCTGGTACTGCTAGTCACACTATGTGGTATACTTACAAGGGGATAGCACCACCAGAATGTCTCTTTTAGGGACGTTCTGGTGGCACTATGCCCTTCTCCATATTTACAAAGCGACGCTAAGCCACTTTTTGTGGCCTAACGCCGCCTTGGAAATACGGTCCCTTTACATGCATCACTTTGCATGAAAGGGGCGTGCAATGGGTGTTGCTGTGGCGTTCCACTGCAACACCCATTTCTTTTTTACGCTGCCTCAGATTTACAAGGATATGTAAATCTGAGGCAGGGCCAAAAACGAACACCATGAAATAGCAGGTGTTAGAATGGTGAAACAAGGAGAAATACTTTTATTTCCCCTCGTTTTTGCTTTTTCTATGTGTGCTCCATTCTGCAGCACACAGAGAAAGAGCAAAACACCATTAATGATTGTTTTTGCGCAGGAAGGTGTCCCTTCCTGCACATAAACAATCATTAAATAATGACAATTTCCTACTACTAGGTGTGCTGCATTCTGCAGCACACAGAGAAGTAACAAATTGTCAATATTGATTGTTTATGTGCAGGAAGGGACACCTTTCTGCAAATAAACAATCATCCCTGCAACGCAGGCACCCTTGCAGTCTGGTGCAAGGGTGCCTGCATTGGCGCAAGGCAGCTAATTTTAGCGCCAGCAAAAACACTGCGGTGTGCCTACCATGTTCTTGTAAATAGGGCACATCCCTGCGTTTTTGAAATGTCGGACCGCTGTGCTGCCAAATTTGGCGTAGCTCCGCTCTCCAACATTTCCTTGTATGTGTGTATAATCTCTGGCGGGTACGAAAGAGCAGAGTATCCCAAGTTTAGGACTGCATGAGTTGGAATCAAGATATACAAACAATAAAAATTATCTGATGACCAATTCTGATATGGTATTTACTGTAACAGTTGCTATGTTTGCTAGCAGCTCCGGATGATTTTCATTAATCAAAAGTAGCTCACACTGTAGAAGAGGTTGGAGAACCCGTCACTATACAAATTAACTTACAATTACATTGATTTTTGGTTTGAATGCTCGCATTGGGGTCGCTGGTTGGGATATTCGAGTCCACTGGCTCAGTGGAAAAGTCTTTGCCTATCCTTTGTGAGAAACCAAAGGCTGGTGGAAGAGAATGCCTTCAATTGTCCCGTTTTCTTTGAGCTAGTCAAGACACTCATTTATTTCTAGTCTAAAACATATTCCTCCTCTTCTTTGCAACCTCCAGAAACATCCCATGCCTTCACCGTGCGAGATAGGCGCTTCCTTTTAGGCACTAAACTGGAAACTGCGTGATGAGTTTATGTGTAATAATGACCCAACTGCAAATGCTATGGATTAAAATTATAAAGCTTAATTTGTATTGAAAATATTATTTTCATACGTAATATATATATTTAAAGCATTCCTTTTCCCATAAACGACAAACACCAAAGAAGGTGGTTTTAACATCTTAATCTAAATCTGACTATCATTCTGCAATCCTGTAAAAAGTAGTAAATGGAGAGAACACCCTGCTCTTCCTACTTCAGCAGCGTGATCAAATATCCTTTGTCCTAAAAGCTGTCCAGAGTGTCCCGGTGGCCATACTTATTTCAATCAGGGCCCTCAGCGTTACACATCGATCTGTTCATGAAGCCAAAATTATTTCTCCTGCAACACAAACTCATCACCTTCCAACTTAGAAGGACCCTGAGGTCGAAGTTGGAAACACTTTGGACCATTGCCAAGCTACTGGTGGGACATTCTTTGGAGAACAGATAGACAATCTGTGGGGCTCATCGCTTAATTTGAGCCAGTGGTTTCCGCACTTAATCATCAACACCAGTGCTTTTCATGAGCACCAGTTAAGGACACATTCATTTATGGGGAGATTACGGGATTTTCCCAGAATCACAGGATGGTGAGCTGAAGCCGAGACTCAAACCTGGTTCCCCAGCTGGCTATTACACCACATCCTCTCCCCACTTTCATGGTTAGTAGCTGGTTCTGTTTTAGGCGGCGCTGACAGGAGAAATGGGCTGGTGCAAGCTGCCTCCTGAAAAGAGCCCTGGCACTTATTCAGTCAATCCCAAAAGGTCATGAAGGGGACATGGTACTCCAACGAACCACTACTACAGTCCTGCAAGTCAGGGTTTACCTGGGGTGACTGTTAGGAGCCCATGAGACCATGCCAGTCTGCTGCAATTGGTTTCTTTCATAACCCTCGTGCCTCCTCCCGCCTCAGCGCCACAGCTTTGGCTCTAACTTACTTAAGTGTCACTGCGTTCCAATGTCCCACCCCGGGCAATACTCCAGCCGTCTAATGCATAGCAATCAGTCTATGGCCCATCAACATTCCTTAAATCAATGAAGTGATTTGCAGTGCCCCCTGCACAATATGCACTTATATAGCCGCATCATGGCGCTCGCCATATTATATAGATCTGTGCAGCCCATTATTCCACTAAGCTTGTCTATGGCTGTAAGCCAGAGATCCCTAACCAGCGGGCAACTCCAGAACATGTGTGCCATGTCTGCCTCACTCTACATACATCTCGGGCAGGATGATGCTGATACTGGTACAATACTGTGGAGTCTCGCGGGTGTGGGCCCTGTGCAGAATGTTGTGCTGAAGGTACTGGAACGGAGCATTACGGGAGACCTTTCATGGGTATATGAGGGCCCTGACCGATTCCTTTTGTGCCCATTCCCGGCCTATATTCTCCTCCCAGGACCTGCGGAGTGTTATTAAGGGATCCTGTGATAGATATGCTAGGGCCGGTGTCAGCCATTTTATCAGATGACCGACCTCACCCATAGTACGCATTGTTTGTATGAGTGGGTGCTGAGCAGGTTCTGGGTCCGTAATCTGCCACAGTCTTCTGAGTTCAGCTACCAATTGACTTTGCCATGTAAACCAATGGCAAAGCCCCCACTTCCTTTAACATTTTATGTGAGTCCCCCCTAAGGAAAGCCTATCGAGCCCAAGGCAGAAAACTGTATATTATTAAGTAGGACAGATACTTTAATAAGTCCTAACAGTAAAATTCCCCAAATTGTCATTTATGCTTTGGAAAGGTTAGTAGCCCCATTGGCTAATATAGACTTACAGGCTGATATCTCAGTCCGACTAATTTGTGAATGGGACTGCTAACATGGGTAATTCAAGGTAGCATATTAATCATGGCATTAAACCTAACTTGATGCCCAAGTCAAATTTAATGTCACAGTTATGTAAAGGCAAGTTTTAGAAAGTGGCACTCTGTTGCCCAGTTTATCCAGTGACCCTTTCACCATTGCTGGCCACCAGACAGCCTTCTGCCCTCCTGGGGAGTCGTGTGAACGGTGCAGAGCAGGAATATCGCCGCAAAAATATCGAGAGACATAAATATCGCCGCAAAAATATCGCGGGGAAGAAATATCGACAACAAAAATATCTTTGACAAGAATATCGACTGACAGGTAAGTAATATCGATTACAAAAATATCGACGTCTTAAATATCGTTTACAAAAATATAGTTGACAAAAATATCGATTTATTTTTTATTTTTTTATTTATTTATTTTATTAGGCTTTTATACAGAACAATCTTGAAACACAGTATTACATCATAACCATGGCGAGTTGTGGACATGGTAATCAGTTAGCTAAAAGAAAACATATAACATACAGATCAGGTGCAAATTTATATCACACATTGATTGAATACCCATATACTACTCTATTTCTCGATACACTGTCCCTCCTATCTTCGCAAGGGCAATACATGGGAAACGTAGAGTCAGGAGCCACCTGGCACCGCACACCGTGCGACAGGACCGGGTCAACACTAGTTAAGCTATATAGCAGTATTAGAATCATTGCGTTCCCGTGTGGTGTTATCAGTATCAGACGTGTCTGTCTCTCTGGTGGACAGGTACGTCATGTAAAGCCCCCAAAAGTTTTTGGGCCGACTCCGGGGGGGGAGAAGGTCGCTGAAATTTTCAGTCTGGGTGCTGCAGTACAGCATGTCATGCGACCACTGCACCATGGTGGGTGTAGGACCTCGTGACCAACTAATCGCCACTCTGCGCTTCGCTAGTAACAGTCCCATGTCTACCAGCCTCCACACTCCCCTGGGTGTCTGTTTACAATATCCCAATAGGGCTAATGCGGGGTCCGGAGGTAGGGCCAAGTCAGTTATTTTACCCAGTTCTCTGAAAACCGCTTCCCAAAACGTGTATATCCCCGGGCAGGACCAGGCCAAATGTAAGAAGTCTGCGATCTGCTCGTTGCATCTCTCACAAGCTGGAGTATCCCATAACCCATATCTATGTAGTCTCTCTGGAGTATAGTATACTTTATTCAAGTATTTAAAATGGATCAGCCTGTGTCTGCTGTTTAAGGAGACGCACCGTGTACTAGAACAACAATAAGCCCACATGGAGTCATCTATATCTTTCTGCAAATCTCGCCTGCCAGTCTAGCCTGGCTTTGGTATAATGGTTTGCCCTATGGGACATTGACAACTTATAGATGTTTGAGACAATATTGCGGGGTGACTTCGCTTTTATGGTATAGGTCAGTTCTAATAGTTCTGGGGGTTCCAAAAGATCCTCCCCTAATATATTGTGTAGTGCGTGTCGCGTTCTGTGGAATTGGAATTGTGTAAGGAGTGTAGTAGCGCCGGCTTGATGCTCTAGGTCTTCCCACTGTTTTGCCACACCATTTTGGAATAGGTCTCCTACAGTCAGGATTTTCAGTGAGTTGAGCGCACGTGTGACTCCTCTGTCCCTGCATGGGGGCAACCAGCGGCACTATTCTATTGGCATGGCTGGTGAATACAGAATAGCTCCTGCCTGTAATTGTAGTAGGTGATGCCAGGCATGACATGTCGCATTGATGGAGTCTAGGATCCCTGTTCTACGGTCTGCAGCTTCAAATACCATGGGTGGCAATGGCAGCGGGTCAGCAATGATTGTTTCTATACGGAGATGTGGGATGTCCGGTGGGCCATGAAACCAATAGTAAGCCTGGGCACTCTGTGCTGCTCTATAGTATAAATTTAAATCTGGCGCGCCCATCCCCCCCATATTATATGGTAATGCAAGTGTCTGCCATTTTACTCTCGCTTGTTTACCCGCCCAGGCCAATTTTATCAGCAAGGTTGTGACCCGGTGGAAAAAGGAGTTAGGGAGAACCATGTGGATATTTGTGAAGAGGAACAGTAAGCGGGGTAGCACCACCATTTTCATGATCGCAATTCTGCCTAGAAGGGACAGGGGTAACCTAATCCAGTTTTCTACATCGTCTTCTAATCTACTGACAGCGGCACCATAATTTTCCCTAAACACCACCTCCGAATCAGAATGCACCCGGATACCCAAGTATCTAATCGCTTCCATGGACCACTGTAGAGGGTAATCTTGTTCAAAAGGTGTCGTGGCTGGAGTAATCGGGAAAACAATAGACTTAGGCCAGTTGACCCGCAGTCCTGACAACGCACCAAAATGCACCACCTCCCTTAATACAGAAGAGAGGTTACATTCCGGATTGTGAACATATAACACCGCGTCGTCCGCGTAGGTAGACACTATAAGCTCGTGGTTCAGGAATCTAATGCCTTTGTGGCTGTGATATTCTCTTAGAGCGCAGGCAAGGGGTTCGGCCACTAATGCGTATAAAATGGGAGACAGCGGGCATCCCTGTCTCGTCCCTCTGGTAATGGCGATAGAGCCTGTCACTAGGTTTCCTATTTTGATTCTGGCAGTGGGGGAATTGTATAGTACACCTAGCAATTGGAGGAAGACTGGGCCCAGCCCCATCTTGGTTAAGACTTGTCGCATAAAGGGCCATTCTACGGAGTCAAAGGCCTTCTCCATATCGAGGAAGACAGCACAGCCTTTGTCTCCTGCCGGGTGTGTTGTAAGGCACCAAACACTGTGCGAAGATTGTAGGTGAGATTTCTGCCCGGAACAAACCCAGCCTGTTCAGGGGCCACTAGTATCTGAGTGAGGGGGACTAGCCGGTTAGCTAGGATTTTTGCAAATATTTTTGTGTCGACGTTTAGTAGAGAGAGTGGGCGGTAAGATCCACACTCCTCTGATGGCTTACCCGGCTTGAGTATGGCGACTACAATAGCCTCTCTCATCGTAGGTGGCATAGTGCCTGACACGCACATGTCCTCAAAGAGCTCGGTCAAGTGCGGGATCAAGATATCAAGGAACGCCTTGTAGAAGGCTCCAGTGAGGCCGTCCACTCCAGGGGCGCTCCCCGCTTTCATACTCGATAGGGCCTGTAGAATTTCGTCTTTTTCAGTGGGCTTCATCAGGTACTCGCGATGGGTATTAGTAAGGAATGGTAGTTTAATATGAGCAAGATAGTCTAGAATTTCATCCTCCATCCCGGTAGATCGAGTAGAGTATAGCTCAGCGTAAAACTGTTTAAACCTTTCCGCAATCTCAGCCTCTTGAATTATCATATCGCCTTCTGCTGATTTGAGTTCAGTGACCTGTGTTTTACTGCGCCTGTTTTTAAGTAGTTGTGCTAGAACAGCACCCGGCCTTTCGCCCTCACCATATGCCCTCGCTGTGGCGTATTTACCTAGGTGTTTTATTTCAGCGTCAGCTGCTTCGTGATATTCTCCCAACAACTCCCTAATTTCCCGCGAGACCGCATCATCTGCGTTCGCTAGTTGGCGTTTTTCCAAGAACCCGAGTTTCCTTTCCAAGTCAGCCAGTCTTTGACGAATTGAGCGGAGAACCCCAGAGTGTTTAGCTATGGTGACACCGCGAATATAGACCTTGAAGGCCTCCCAGACTACCTGGAAGCTATCAACAGATCCCTCGTTAGTTGTAAAGAAAGTCTCTATAGCGTCCGCCAGTTCTTCTTTAAAGACCGAGTCTAGCAGGGAGTAAGGGGGGAGCCTCCAAGTAAAGGGCGGGATAGTCTTTCTAGGAGTGTTAAGCACTAGCAGGAGGGGAGAATGATCCGATAGAGATCGAGGGAGTACTGTGCACACTCTAACGTTTTCATTTAGAAGCGAGGCAGCTAACCAGTAGTCGATGCGGGTATGTAGATTGTGATAAGCTGAGTAGTGTGTGTAGCCCCCTTTGCCCGGATGTTGCATGCGCCAGACATCGCATAGGTCCATTCTTATCATAGCACACTCCAGTACCCGAGCTGCGGCAGAGGTGCACCTCTCAGGGCCCCCTGATCGGTCTATGTTTGGGTTTCTGACCAGATTGAGATCACCTCCCCAAAGGAATTGTCCCTCTTTGTGGTTACTGGCTGTACTTCATAAAATTCAGGGCAATCATAATTTGGGCCGTAAATATTAACTATTAATAGGTCCATTCCCTTCCCTTGACATCTGGTTATCAAAAACCTACCTTCTCTGTCTGTGTCTAGTGGGACGAGAGTGTAGGGAGACCTAGGGTTAACCCATGTCAATACCCCTCGTGCATGAGTGGTGAAACCTGAAGCATGTATATTATCCCGTAAACCTTTGCTGCGTAGGAGAGGACTATTAAGCGGAAGGTGTGTCTCCTGTAATAGGGCTATGTCTATGTCATGTCTCTTCAGGTAAGTCAGTACTTTACGGAGCTTCCTGTGGTCATTAAGTCCTCTAACATTCCATGTAAGCGCTCGGAGGGTGTCCACTGTCATATCACCGCTAATATTGCTGGGTACCACCATGGAAGGTGTTGGAGCCTAATCTACGATCTGACCTGTGTAACGAATAATTGTCTTGTTCACCATGTGCGATCTTGAAAAAAACAACAACCATAATAAACAACATTGCAAGTCTTATAACCCACCCTTCCCCCACCCACGTCAGACCACCCCCAACTTGGCCTCGGCGAGTCCCCATTGGTTCCTAATCCGCCCCCTCCCCCTCCCTCTAAATCAGTATACCCTCCCAAGTGTGATTCACTCGTGGGTGGATGTTGCTCGCCCGGCAAGGAGTGCTCTCCAGCCTAGATAGGGCCATACTCCGAGCACTATCAGACCATTAATGTGCAACTACATAATTTGATAAATCTCAGACCCCAACTACAGAAGTGAACTTTAGTTCAGCAAGGTTGGCCGCCTATCTTGTAGGAATAAACTAAGACGTCCCTGCTAGCGAGTCACAATTGTCCAGGAGCATTCTCCCCAAATTTAACTGTGATCATGACCCTGTGCAAGAGCCCCGCTCTCCCTGGCAATCTTCAGGTGGCCTACTCTAATGACGGCTTGTAATGTTCGCATTGGTGGCTGAAGCGGGCTCCCTGCTATACATATAGACAAGTACTATGACCATTCCGCGGTAACCAGCACACGGGCCCCTAAGAGCCAATAGCTGTCCCCAAAACTCAGCAAATCAGCCAATACTTATCGCCTGTAGGAGCCGGTCAGCATTTAGTCCTGCTCGTCCAGTTGCCCTCCCGCTGCTTCATCCAGCAGTTGCCGATCCGGGCTGTGACATTTTTCTTTGGACCAGTCTTTCAGAGCCTTCTGTAGGGTCTTTGGGTCGGTGAAGATGTGAGAGCGGCCCTGTTTATTAACGCGGAGTCTCGCTGGGTACAACATGGCGTAGTCGATGCTGAGGTCGCGGAGCTGCTTTTTCATTGGAGCAAACTGACGACGCGCTTCCTGCACCCGCATTGTAAAGTCTGGGAACAGAGAAATCGTGGAACCTTCATATCGCAAAGGCTGTTTTTCCCTTGCCACTTTCAGCGCTACATCTCTGTCTCGGTAGTTGAGCAATTTTGCGATGATCGGCCGAGGAGCCGCTCCCGAGGGCGGGCGTGGTCCCAGGGATCGATGCGCCCTTTCCACCACAAACATAGCAGAGAATATTTCGGTACCTAGCAGGGTTACGAGTAATTTCTCTATAAATTGTTCCATGTTACCAGTTTGGGTAGTCTCCGGCAGGCCAGTGATTCTAAGGTTGCAGCGCCGAGAACGCGCTTCCAAGTCTTCAGTTTTGTCTTGTAGGACCCGCAGGACCCTGCCAAGTTGTTTATGTTCGGTGTCTAACATGGTTTGCGTTTCCTCCACTTCCGTTATCCTGCGCTCAGACATGTCCAACCGCTTAGCGTGCTTATCTAGTCTCTCGGCCATGCGATCCATTCTGTAGGAAAGGGCATCCATCTTGGTGCCCAATGCCGAGATGCCATTCTGCAGGCTCTTCTCCATTGCTACCAGCATGCCTCGGATATCTGGATTCGTCTCTTCATTGGGCCGTCCCTGCCTCTCATCTGCATCTTCCGTGGAAGCATCCCGAGACTTCGATCTTTTGTTTTCAAACGATAGTTTCGGTTGCGCTTTATCCACTCTACCCATCTTCGCTGTTCGGTGTCTCTAGTGTGTGGACAGCCGGTACTCAGCAGACAAGGGGGCCAGATATTGTATGTGGCGTGACCTCAAGTTGCGTGCCAGTGCAACACCCAGGCTGCATTGCAGGCTCCCAGTAGGGCAGCGCACAGCTGTGTCCGTGCTAATGCAGTCCACCCACGCTCCAATGCGAGCACAGTGCTCCTGTACAGGTGAACAGAACTCAGACCTGCATCTCAGAACGACGGCGCCAAAAGTTCTGAAGCCGGGCAGTCCGCCCCTGCGTTAGCGTCGGCGACCAACAGCTACAGCATCCACGTTGCCCTCCTTATCTATACAGTCTGTGGGCTGGGCTTGTGTTCAAGTGCCCCCTCTAGTTTACCCCACAGCGGGCGTGAGGAGGGCCAGGAGGAGGCCCCGACCTGCGGGTTCTCAAGTATATCCGCTCCAGCAGTGGTGATCTCGCCAGCTCAGGCTGTCTCTCCCAGTTCAAGTGTCACACAAGGGAGCCCGCTCGCCTTATGGCCACCTCAGTCAGCCAGGGGTATCAAATTGCAGGTCCCGCGGCGTCCCGCCGCCAGGTGCCACCCCAGTCGCACTGCCCGACCCCTGTGGTGCAGCTCCCGTAGGTCCAGCGGTCGCCTCCAGTGCAACACTCCCACCTTCTAGTCAGCGGCCCGGAGCAATGGCGTAGTGCAGCCTCAAAATGGCGGGTCCAGTCCGCCAGCTCCCATGAAACTCAGAGGGTCGTAGGTGCGTGGTGCAGTATAAAGCCCCACTGCAGACGTTCTCACTTCTGCGCCAATGTCCACTCGAGATGCAGTGAGGGTCTGTATGGGCACGAGGGCGCCAAGTCTTGAGCCGCCGCTCTCACCAGCTTCAACACCGCTGCTCAGTACCAGCACCACTCCGCTTGTGAATCTGCTCAGCGTTCCAGCTCAAGGGAGATAAGCCGCTCTCCGGGGGTGCGCTAACTGTGGCAATAGCGCTACCCCATCGGCTCTAGAGACGATCCGGTTCTTTGCTTACGTCGCGGTTACCTTGGGGTCTCATGCAACAGTAGCTCCGGGCGAGGACCGCGTCTCAGTACAACTTCAGTCCGGGGATCAAGGCCCGGCAAGACCAGCTCCCCGCGGGATCACACAGCTCCGTCTGCTCACGTAGCACAGGGGTCGGAAGCGGCTCATTTCATTCCGGAGGCCTTCCGGAGTCAGGGAAATGCCTTTTGGCACTTACTTTCGCATGTAGTTGCCGGATATATGCCGAATAGTGTGACGGTGCCTCGGAGCTCGCAGCTTAAGCGGCCATTTTAGTCGCGAGCAAGCTCCGCCCCAAAAATATCGAATTATTAATAATGTTATGTATTTTAGTGTTTTTAATGAGAATTGTTTGTCATTTTATTATATGTTTTAAAATTTTACTAGTTATTAATTTATTTTAAGTTTAATTTTGTGTTTTTAGTTCTGTAGCGGGTTGTGGGTTTATAGGGGAATAGGGTGGGAAGTAATTTAATTATATAGATTTAAATAATTATTTATAGTAGTTAATAAATTTTTTTTAAATTGAATTTTGCGTTTTTAGTTCCGTAGCGGGTTGTGGGTTTATAGGGGATTAGGGTGGGAAGTAATTTAATTATATAAAATTTATTGAATAATGAATATGTATAATTGTGAATTTATAGAGTTAAATGTGTTAATTGATTAATTAATAATTGTTTGATAATTAGTTGTTAATTAATTTGAATTAATCAATTAATAATTAATTATGTTAATTGTTTAATTAATTTTAGGTGTGTGTTGTGGTGTTTATATGTGTAAATGGTGTGAAGGGTGGTAAGTAATTAATTTTTCATTGATTAATTATTAAATATTTTTAAATTAATTTCCATTAATTAATTAGTAATTATTAATTTTAATTGTGTAATTAATTTTAGGTGTGTGTTGTGGATATTATAGTGTTAATTAATGCGTAATTAATGATTTTTATTATCTTTGTTAATAATAATATATTTAAATTTAAATATTAATTATGTTAATATTGGAAATTAAATTTAATAAAAATGTTGATGTTTTTGTTTTTTATTGTTGTGGGATCCAGCACTTTCCCTACTGTTGCACTCACTGGAGTGGGAATAGTAATTTTTACCCCTTTGCTATCCAGCGCTTTCCCTACTGTTGTACTCACTGGAGTGGGAATAGTAATTTTTACCCCTCCGCTATCCAGCGCTTTCCCTACTGTTGCACTCACTGGAGTGGGAATAGTAATTTTTACCCCTCCACTATCCAGCGCTTTCCCTACTGTTGCACTCACTGGAGTGTGAATAATAATTTTTACCCCTTTGCTATCCAGCGCGTTCCCTACTGTTGCACTCACTGGAGTGGGAATAGTAATTTTTACCCCTCCGCTATCCAACGCTTTCCCTACTGTTGCACTCACTGGAGTGGGAATATTAATTTTTACCCCTCCGCTATCCAGCGCTTTCCCTACTGTTGCACTCACTGGAGTCGGAATAGTAATTTTTACCCCTCCGCTATCCAGCGCTTTCCCTACTGTTGCACTCACTGGAGTGGGAATAGTACTTTTTACTCCTCCGCTATCCAACGCTTTCCCTACTGTTGCACTCACTGGAGTGGGAATAGTAATTTTTACCCCTACGCTATCCAACGCTTTCCCTACTGTTGCACTCACTGGAGTGGGAATAGTAATTTTTACCCCTACGCTATCCAACGCTTTCCCTACTGTTGCACTCACTGGAGTGGGAATAGTAATTTTTACCCCCCCGCTATCCGGCGCTTTCACTACTATTGTGTTTATTTTGTTATTAAATGTATGTTTTATTCTTTTTTTAATAGTTTAATGTGTTAATTAAATGTAGAATATTTTATTTTATTTTAATTTATTTATATGTGTATATTTTATTTTTATATAATTTAAAAGTTTATAAATTAAATAAATATATGTATATGTACACATTTTTTGTGTGTTTATATTTATTAAATTAAGTTTATTTGTTATAGTTAGTTAAAATATATTAAATTTAATTAATTTTGTTAATATTAATATTATTTAATTAATTTTATTTAAGTTATGTGATTTTTTAAAGTCGATATTTTTTACTTCTATATTTTTTACATCGATATTTTTGTGTCGATATTATTGTACTTACCTGTTTGAGTATAGGGAGTCGATATTTTTGTTATCGATATTTTTACATCGATATTTTTTTATCGATATTTTTAACATCGATATTTTAACATGGAACCGTGTGAACGACTCCCAGGCTCAGGAACAATAAAGGCCTCCCACACAGGTGCTACCTCTCTCTTGCTGGAAGTCAAACAAGGTATTGGCCCAAAAGGCGAGCTTCAACGGGCAAATGGTGATTACAACCATGTAGGGCTGCCGATTTGTTCAGGTAGACAGGCTGGTTGCGGTAACAGAGAGGGGAAACCAGTTACCAAACCGGTTTTCCCATGGACAGGAAGGTCACAGGTAGCTACACCTTTAGGGTGGGCTACCAAGCTCCTAATATCCAAGGAAGGGTTCAGACATCTTGGGAGTTGGCAGAATTGTGCACTCTGGGATTGCTAGATGCCACACATAGCCAGAAGTCGTCACATGGTGGGAGGGATCCTGGTAGCCCATTTTCTCGTGACCGCATCATCCCCCAGGGCACTTTCTGAGCATAAATATGGCACCCCTGACACCCTGAACCTCAGATCACATGGAACTGGAGACAGGCCCGAAGAAGGACTGCCCTGCTGACCCCTGGACCTGGCAAGAGAGGCTGCACCGCAGCTGGACTGCACCTGCCACACCTTGGGCTAGCAAAGAGAGGACTGTGACTGTGGCTCCTGGCTCATGAAAAGTCGCTAGCAAGCCCCAAGCCAAAGAAGAGACTCCAAGGGTCAGTTGGCTGACCCCACCCAGCCAGCACCAGGGCCATCAAAGCTGAAGAAGCCCACTCCGTCAGGTCAGTAGCCACATTCCTCAAATTGCCGCTTACTGCCAACAGGCAACTCAAGAGACCTATCCTCAATGGCCAAATGTTGCACCCGAGTCTGCTGGACCTGAGAATATTGTCTGAGTCCAGATTGGTCGCCAAAGACGGACACCAGCCTTTACCAAAGGATACAACTGGACTGGCTTTGTACCGAGATTGATGACTCAGACTCAGGTGGCCTTCAACTGGCTCAAAGAGGACTTTGAGGGACATTAACCCCAGTGGGCAAAGTTTGCCCCACCTTGGGTGGGTGGACTGAGGAATAACTGCAGGAACACCCCCATCAACCGCACAGCATCCTGAGCATCATTCAGCATCCTCAGCATCCTGCATCCCCAGCACCAGGACCACTTAACTAAAGTCTATGAAGGTCTTAATGTAAAGTGTGGAATTGGACTTGAGACTGCTTTGGTGACCAGGTACTTCCTGAAGTACTCCTTATTGCCCCCCCGACCTTTTTCCTGTCGGAATTGGTCTCCCAGCTCGGGCCTGAGTAGCCGAACACAACTCTTTCAAAGGTTGCAAAAGTTTCTAAACTTTACAGTTACCATTGCTTGTTTGCACTTTGAACTAGATTTACATTTTCTTTAAAAATCTATATCTCTGGGACACTCTGGTGGATTTTGCTCATCTTGTTGTCTAAAAATTTAGAAAAATATGATCTATTTTTTAAATTGGTGTCAGATTTTTTCCATGTTGAGTGACTTTCTTATTTCGCTGTTTGGTGCTTCTAAATTCTTTACACTAGTTCTGTCATTTAAGCCTTACTGTTCGACCCCACAGCTACCCAGGGTTGAGCTAAAGGTTTTACAAATGAGCCTGACTCGATCCCAGGATAGCTTTGCGAGTGTATTACAGGGTAGGGTTGCACAACCATACCATATAACACACCACAATCCTTACATTAATATAGACGCCTTCCCGATTAACCTACGCAGAACACTGTATATTTTGCAACTAATAAAATACAAAGACATATCAGTTTTAATTAGTGGAGTACACGTGATTTCTTGATTTAGACACTAAATAAAGTACCAAGCTATACCAACAACTTTCCTTACTTTACGGATCCTTAAACTTTGGTAACTACCAATCCCCCCATGCTTTTCAAAACATCACATAGATTATACCATTCTTATAGCAATCAAAACATGTGTGTGCATATTTCACAGAAACACTTATCACCCTTTGTTTTCTTCCCACCTACTATATATAAGTACCGAACGCTTGCAATATCACTGAGTGCAAAATATGTGTTGGCTGTAGCCCTCTGAACTGCCCAAATAAGAATAAGAATAAAATAATTCAGCAAGCTGCACTACTGCACCGATTCATTCTTTTCTGAATCTCTCTTTTATTTTCTTATATGTGATGTAAAAATGTGAAACACGCTGCCAATATTTCTAACCCAATCTACAAGCAGAAGCACCCCTGGAGCCCTCATGCATGACATCCAACGCTCTCCACCTATATCACACTGTAGACATACACTCTTTCTCCCACACTCTCTAGTAGAGGTGTGCGAGTGAGTGAAGGCCTGAGTCAGGCTCAAGCCAGATGCCTGGCTCTGGTTCAGCTCGAGGTCCAATTGGATCCTCTAGTCAAAAACAAGCCGAACCTTCGTGTGGCTTCTGCTTAACCCGCTCTTACCCTAGTCACTATTTTCTAGACAGCTTTCTTGTTTCAACATGATTTATTATGTAATATGCATATTTATTCAGCATAGTGTACTGATGTATATCCTGAAAGAATTAAAGACGAAGCATTAACCTTTGTTGTGAAATGGGCATATTTAGGAAACCTCGGATCAATTCCGATTATCTTACTTCACCAAATTGTGTGATCCTAGGCAATTAGCATATTTTATGGTGCCCCTTTTTCCTTTATCATTGCATGCACCTCAGTTTGGACCAAGCCATATCCAAATCAGTCTTGACCCTGCACCAGTGAGAAGAGTCTATCCACAACTGCAAATCCAGGTCCCCCCTGAACTGGTAAACAAGCAACCCAAGACAGGTTTAGCCCTTATTGGGGGTCATCAGTTGGGTATGGCTTGATTCCAGTGGCACAGTGTGCATGATACCCACTTCTGGGCATACTCTTCCTACTTAGTTTACACTTAAGTTTACAAAAAATGATGGATGGAATGCTTGAATTAATCTTAGCCACTGGAAATTACTTGGGCTGAATCCCAGTTCATCATTATTTTACACACCATACTACCTCAGTTTGGACCCAGCCATATAAAAATTAGATTTGATCCTGCTTCAATGGGAACTGTCCCATCCGAACTGCCAGGCCAGGTCCTCCCTGAACTGGAACCCAAGCACTGGAGATTAGTTTTGTCCTGATTGCGGCTCATTAGTCATGTGTAGCTTAAATCCAGTGGCACAGTAAGAATGGGACAAATGGCTGGGCATGTAATGGCACTTAGGGCTGTACGTCAATCACTAAAAAGGTAAAGGATGGAATGCTTGCAGTATGTTTAACCACTGGCAATCTCGCGGGGTAGCATTCCTACCCAGTGTTTTTTTGCCCACCATGCCACCTCAGTTAAGACCAAGCCATATACAAATTAGTCTTGACCCTGCTCCAGCAGGAACAGTCCAGCCTGAACTACCAGGCCAGGTCCTCTCTGAACCAGAACACAAGCCACCCATGCCCGGTTTCACCATGATTGGGGCGCGTCTCACAAGTGTAGCTTGGCTCAAATGGCACAGTGAGCACAAGACCCACGCATGGGCATTCCCTTGCTACTTAGGGCAGTATCGCAAACACACAAAAGGTGTTGGGAGGAATGCTTAGAATAAGTCTAACCACTGGACATTGCCCAGGTAGTATTCCAACCCATCAGTCTTTTGCCCACCATGCCACTCAGTTTAGCCCCAGTCATATGCACATCAGTCTTGATCCTGCTTCGGTAGGAACAGTCCAGCTTGAACTGACTGGCCAGGTCACAACTGCATTCCTTTCCTTTACGTGACACCAACAGAGGTAAAATCCCTTCTTTTAGTAGGTTCTCATGAAGCTGATACCACTTTCAGAGATTTTCTCTTTAGAACTCTCTCTCTCTCTCTCACGTTCTTTCTCTCTCTCACACTCTCTCCCTCTCACACAAACTCCCTTTCTTTCTTTCTTTCTTTCTTTCTTTCTTTCTTTCTTTCTTTCTTTCTTTCTTTCTTTCTTTCTTTCTTTCTCTCTTTCTTTCTTTCTCTCTCTCTCTCTCTTCCTCTCTTCCTTCCTAAGAAAAGTTCTAGCCATGCTCTTCCTTCAGTAATCTGTTTATGTCGGACACTTGATTAGTTGAGACATGGTGCATACTGGAACCTCCTTCTTTCTGTGAGTCCAACTGATGGCGCTCCCTGCCCAATCACCTGACATGCAGCATTCAGAACCTTGTCAGATACCAGAGCATAGATATGTATCCATTATTGCCTCTCTCCTACCAAACTTTCAGATGGGAAATGAGCCAGAATGAAGACAAGCAGCAAAGTGACTTGATGCTAACTAGTTAACAGTACATAAAATAAAAGCTTAAATTGATGAGCGGAGGACACATATTGCAGGCCTTGAAATAGGATCTCCCAGACACCTTAAACATGTTCATTTAAAATTCAATATTATTTTTAGGTTCTGTTTTGTAATGCACACTTACAGTGACTTAAATCTGAGTTATTTAGATCTAGTAATCTCGTAAGCAGGAAATCAGAATGGCATGTGCTCAGCATAATTTACGTTTTTTTAAAACTAGGGGCTCGCCAGGAAGCATTCCATGTCAAAGGGACCGACCAGTGCTTAATTTGAGCCGGTGGTTTCAGGTGCTTAGCACCGGCACTTAATTGTCAACACCAGTGCTTGTGACAGACTGCCGCAAGGTTGTGCTGTTTGAGATGACCACAACAACAGTCAATAATTAATTCAATATACATTAAAAATGACGATTACCTGTCGCCCAAGCCATTCTTATAGCTTTGGGGGCCTTAAATAGTCCAAATTGTCTCACTTGTAGGAGTGCGATGGTTAGTAGTTGTGTTGCTACTATCATTGGGAGCATAGCAGGGGCAATGTGTGGAGCAAGCTGCAGTGGCCTCCTAATGAGAGCCCTGTCACTTTTTTTTTTTTTTTTACAAATTAAGCACTGGGACCGACTCAGTGTCCCTCTGATGACCACAGGCTTGAATAAAGTGTGTGACCTGATGGATGCAGAGTAAATTCTTTTTGGGGAATTCTTAGTAGAGGCAGTCAGCTGTGGGCTGATTAGATTCAAGTGTTACCAACTAGGAAAATGGAAATAAAAATACAGGAGCTGCAACGTCTCCTCATTTGTATGCTAAGTAAATTAGGGAGCAGCCATGAAGAAGGAAGCCACAAAATGTTACTAATTGTTGCTGGAAGCAGATACATGGAAATTGGGAAAGCCAGATTCTGTATGGAGGGCTAGCTGGCTCTAGCTGCCATGAACCCACTTATGGCAAGTATCTCTTGAATTTATGCATAACATTGCTCGTCCTACTGTACTAAAAAGGCAGAACTATTTTGAAATTTCCAGGCTGGACTGGCCACTGAGTAAGCTTAACAAGATGCCTCCAGAAAACCCTGTGAGATGTCACAATCATAAGCTGGAAATCAGTGCTTAATTTGAGCCGGAGCTTTCCGGTGCTGAGCACCGGCACTTAATTGGTTTCCGGTGCTCGGCACGGCACCTAATTGTCAACACCACACTTAGGGCAGTCTGCCACAAGGTGGCGCTGCTCATGTAATTTAAAGATGAGCAGTATAACAGTTGTTTAGGAAAACAATATATATTAAAAAATTACTAATACCTGCCTCCCCAGCCTCCTCAGCCATTCCTTTAGCTTTGGGGACCTGGAATAATCTCAACTGTCGCATTTACATGCGAGAGAGATGGTTAATAGTTGTTTTGGCAGCGATGACAAGGGCGATGGGTGGTGCAAGCTGCAGTGGCCTCCTGGTCAGAGCCCTGGCACTGAATATTTTACAAATTAAGCACTGCTGGAAATGCAGATATCCAACGTTTGCAGAAAGCCTGACTTTGGTATCATATTAGGCCCATATGGATAATACCATTACCATGGTCTTGCAGAAGAAAAAGAAAGTGGATACCACTCTAATTATATTGGGGGTATAAAATAACTATGCAGTGATGAGTAGCAAGCGTAGTGTACTGCTTTTTTTTTTTTTTTACTTTGTGGTGTTCACTAAGAAGTGTATATGCAAATACTGGAAGGAAAAGGATATTCCAACCGTACGCGAATGGCTGCCAGAAGTCCAGAGGGTCGTTCTGCTCGATAAATAGCTGCAAACCGAGGATGATAATTGGACATGATGTGTGAGTTAACCAAGGATTGTCCTGAATAAGTCCAATAATGAGACGCTATGACCATTATATACCAGTCATTGGGTTCTTACTACACACCAGTTGTAGAGTTGAAGAGTGTAAGACGCCCCTGGTGTACATGCTGTTCCAATATAACCTATTGCGCCAAAATAACCTGTTGGTTTGGCGCATATGATGACAATTTCGTTTTTTTTAAAAAGGTGCTGAAGACTCATCTTTCTATGGCAAATTATGTAAGTGGCAATATTGGGTGGGCTCTGGCTCTTTATATGGTCATAAAACAAGTAGAAAAATGCACAAGAGAGATCAAATAGACCACAGTGGACTGTGGTTCTTCACTACTGGCACACCAGCTGTAGGGTCTTCTCGGTTCAGCGGTGTGGAGGGCCCACTGGTCTAGTACTATTTAGCATAATTGTAGTGGATGAAATTTTCCTTCACTGCATTAGGGCCGATTGTAATTGTATTTATATAGCACTTACTACCCCTGATGAGGCGCTGAAGCGCTTTTCAGAGAGTAGCACGCTACTCTGGAACCCAAAAAGGTTTAGTGGCGGATTAGTATAGTGAAATTTGAGCTAATTTGAGCGGTGGACATGTGAGTCTGTTAGTTGGATTGAAAAGGATAATGGGAGGATAGAAGAGGGAGAGAGTCTAGAAAGTGTTTATTGGGTGATCATAGTAGTAAGTTGACATTTGGGATGAGTCAAAGGAGGGATAGGTGAGGGAAGAATTCAGAAGGGTTGTTTCGGAGATCATAGTATTAAAATGAGGTTTTGGGGTTATCCAAGGAGGGATAGAGGAGGGAAGATGGCTCCCTTGCTAGTCCACTGGTTCTTGTTGAAGGTTGGTAACAGTGCACATATCTCTTTTGGGAGCGAAAAAGAGAGATAACAAGATTGAAAAAAGTTAAAATACAACAAAGAACTGAAGCGTTGTGTAATCCATAGCCGGGTTCCAGGAGCCATTCAGTATTCAGTTGTCATCTTTCCACCAGTAATTCTTCAAGGTTAGAGCAATGAGGAGAAATACACTGGCAAGGGATGAAACAAATCCAGGATACAACACACCTTTATTGCTTTGAACATAACAAACCCCAAACAACAGACAACAACACAAAATGAAAGAACTAGTAGTGTTTTTTAATTCATATGGTTATTTATTGTTTTATGCAAAATTCTACTTTTATGTATTTGTCTATTGTGCTGTTTGTTTGTTTACACTTTTATGATCCACTGTGATCGAAATAAAGTGCAGATGATGATGAAAGAACTATTTAAACCCACTTACGACGAGGATCAAAAGTACACATTACACAACAAAGAGTTTTCATCTCTACAAATCGAAGGAACGGGTTACAGAGCAATTGAAATGCTCCAAAAATCAGAGTATTTTGTCAGTGACACGACAGAAAATAAAAGTGGTGGGACAGGTGTCAGGGGAGAGCTGATGCAGCAGATGGGCTCTTCCAAGCTGCAGAGGCGGGGGACGAGCCGCTCATGCCTTCAGCAAGTGCAGCAGACAAAGTGCTGACAGAACTGCAGAAGGAAGACGCATCCCTGTCTAGTGTAGCGGACAAGGAAGGCAGCCCTGCCAAATCGAATAACGTGAGCACGCTGACGCGGTGGGACGGAGCTGACGCACGCAGAACCTGACCTTGGGGACAGGAGGTATAGGTGCCTCCCAAAAACAGGGGCTGTGAGGTTATCACAAATGTATGCGCGCTTCCGCCAAATAAATGTGTAAGAGTCAAAATAAGGTATAACCACACCGTCCCTATACAGACAGGAGTAATCAATTTTTTTATGCCGACCCCCATGTATTAAAAACGTTGCCCTCTCCTCCCGCCCTTCTACAGATGCAAGCTGCAGACATATTTATCCTTTGAAGGCTGTTTGCAAATCGTATCACAAATTAAGGGATAAACTTTATGACAGCAGGGCTAAATTGATATTGGGTGGTGCATGCTCCCGCCCTCCAAACATTAAAGGAAATGTTTGGATAACAGTTTTTAATTTACAAGCAGCAGCAATAATGCAAGCTTTCCTTACAGACAGACAGAGCGGAGGTAGTTTCAATGTGCACTTTCTTCACACACAAAACAAGCAGATCACAAGCAGCAGCAAAGAATTACTATATCACAAACAGAATTAGTACTGCACGGGTAGCAGAACGCCAAGCTTAAGGTAGGGGTTTGGGAGCAGGGGCCCTTTTGCCCCAGTCATGTGCACTGAGGAGAGAGTGGCAGTAGGGGGCCCACTCTGGGACCTTCCTGGACGCAGCAGTCCCTTTAAAAAATATATTTTTTTACACAGACAATGGCAACAATTTTAGGGCATTTGCGCCCCTATATATATATAGCAGGTAGCTTCATAATAGCGAGTAGAAAGAGGTGCGACATTTTATGTGTTGCATATGCAGGACAGATTATACATTTAGTCCTTGTGTAGAGTGAGCGGTGAGCAGTGATAGAAGTTGACCAATAGAAGAACATAATGAGAAAGAATAATTATCAAAAAAGGAAGAAAAAACGAACAGCCTGGAGCAGCAGTGCATGCAAGAGAAATGGTGGCAGCAGGGGCCCAAACAGAGAGCTGGGTCAGGCGCCTGCAAGCCTCTGGCTTCTACCACAAATCCTCTCTCCAACCCATTTGCAGGCCCGCGAGCCCTGTAGACTTTTACTAGCCCTTGGGGGTCCCACAGTTTCCAATCAATCACCCTCAGCCAGTTGTTAGGGGGGCCATCAGCTTGCCATCTAAGATCGTTTGCTACTGTCACATGTTCTAACTGGCTTTCAGCGTACCCCAGCAAGCCACTGCAGACCCTCCTCTGGCCCTCGTACAATCTCTTCGATCGCAGGCTAACCTGAGAGATCCTCATGTGGGCATCAGCTAGTTTCAGGTTCCAACAGTCAAGCATCATAAAGCCTCAGATGGCACTGCCAACATCAACTGACCTTCAGGGTCAGCTATGCTGGCGATTTGACCCAGACCATTAGAAGTCAGTCTGTCAGACGTCCTCTACTGGGCGACTGCTTTTTGAAAGACATCCTGAACACACCTTCAACCTACAATAAGTTGGCCACTTTTGGCTCTTAGAGGTCTCAAGAAACCATTTGCCGTCCTAAGACACCCACACCTAACCCCTAGAAGTCTTTCGTTGGCACTCACAGTTCATCTGACTGCCATTGCAGACCTCAGTTACCCATCATAGACTTTCAGGTACCTCACAGATTCTCAACCCAACCCCCCCTAGCTAACAGACACCCAGAGAAACCTCAACTGCTTCTTAAAGTTTTTTAAACAGCCCTGTAGAGATCCTCTGCTAGCTCTCACATCCACAATTCTAACCCTAAGAAGCCCTTGGCCCCTCCTCTGTGGCTCTCAGAGGTCTTATGAGGACGCACGAAGCACCTTCTGCATCCACACACTGCCCATGTGGATGCCTATCAGCCTGCCCCACCGTTACTCAACTTGCTCTTTCTCCAGGCTGCCGCAGTGATGTGCACCCAGGCCCTTCACAAATCTGCAAAACCACAAATTGATGGAAGGAATGCTTGAAATAATCTCAGTCCCTGGTGATTGCTTGGAATGCATTCCAGACCATTGTTTTTCATCCAGTAAGCTAATCCAGAGACTCTCCATATGCAAATCAGTCTTGGTCCCGCTTTGATGGGAACAGAAACACAAGCAACATCAGATCAGTTTCAGCTTGCTTCACTGACAAGGTCTAAATAGAAAGCAGTCTGGGTTTGCTTGTGCTCCCATCCACAGGAGACCTGGCCATTCCAGCTAGACATTTCCATTTGGAGCAGTACCCAGGTTGATTTGCATAGGGCTAGTCTGTGTCTGGTGTGGCACAGTGGGTGAAAAACGATGGGGTGGAATGTGATCCGGAGCATTCACCAGTGGCCGAGATTAATTGAAGCATTCCTTCAATCATTTTGTTGTTGGTTGCACTTCACATATTTGCAGGGCCTGGGGCACACGTTTGCATAAAATTAAATCTGGATTTCAAGCCATATCCCAAGGAAAGCAACTTTCCCATTTGCATAAACGATTTTTTACTTGTTAACATAGGCTAGCATTTTAAAAAGAACATTAATTGTTTTTCTGCACAGCACTATATGCAAAATGCAGGACACAGGTTCAAATCTTAGTGAGAAAGATCAGTGGATTCCAACTAATGGTGCAGAAATCATTGTGCAATGTACAGGTTACAAAATCCATTCAGGGTACGAGTTTAATGGGCAATTTGCATGCCACCTGTTTGTCATAGGCCTAAATCGTTGCAGGGTATCATTCTTCACACATCGAGAAATGAGTAACAATTGAGTGGGGTACTATATTATTAGGTACTAAAATCTGTTTATGATGTGAGCTATGTCAATTGTAATTATTGGTTTAAGGAGACATGCAGGTGTCCCCGTCGTCGAGATGGGAGTCCCATGGTACCTTAGAAAAACAATGCAATATTAGGTATAGACTAGAACGGCCCTAGGCCCTTCAATTTAGTAACATATCATAGTCATTTTTAAAATAGAGACCAAACTTACTTTCAACCAATCAGTTTGACCCACCCTCTGTAACACTCCTGTGAGAAGCCCTAGTCCCTCAGATTTTCCACTGCACCTTGTGTGAGGGAGTCTCTACTGAGCTCTGCTCAGTTCTAGCTGTTCCAGAGTTTTCTCAGATATATCTCTTTGTATATATGTATTTCAATATATATATTTAGTTATATCTGTTGCTCATGCTCCAAATTTGACTCTTGAAATGTCAGAACAACCAAAGAAAGGTCTATTCCGACCATGTGTCACTTATGGTAAAAAGAGGTTTTATTCTGATAACCCTCATCAAGACTGCATATACTGGCTATATCCATCTTACAAGGCCAAGGACTGCAAGGTATGTCATACCTTTTCGTCAAAGACCTTAAAAGACTTTGAAGGGAAACTGCTTTTATGGCTCAGAAACTTAAAACCAGAAAGAAGCCTGTGTCAGATGATGATGACAGTGATGACTCTTCATCTTCCTCAAGGAGGTTTAAGAAATGAGAGAGATGTTTCAGACTCGTATTCCTCTCAGGAACCACATAAAATATCCCCTGAAAAGACCTCTCAAAGGTCTCACAGAGAACGCAGTCCATCTAAGTCACCACATGAAAAGGAGGTTTCCTCAAAAGCAAAAGGGGTATAAAGAATCAACTTTTTGTTCAAAAAGACTTGAAAAATCAAGGTCTGAGCCTTAAGTTCTCCACCTCAAGTTCTACACAAATTCAAAAATCCAGTATGGTAACCACGCTGTCTACGGCCGCGTCCTTCTCAACAACGACCTCCTTGTCGACCAGCCAAACTCCCATACTGTCAACACTCAAAATAATTCCAGCCTCGTCGACAACAACATCGACACTCCCGTCGACGGAATCCACATCAACGGCATTGTCACTCAAAGCGCCATCTATGACTTCGATGACATCCTCGTCAACAACCTCGTGGACGAGAGAAAAATTTGTAGAAAAACTCCAACATCCACAAAAAACTAAACATTTCACAACAAAACATACTTCACTAAGTAAGGTGTCACCTTTGCTACCTTCCCACCTCTTGGATGAGGATGTTTCTGAAGACGAAGGTCACTTTGGCGTTGCACACAGTCCATCAGAGTTGCACGCCAAATGTCAGCAGGATGACGAAGACGACGAATATTACAAACAGGGGTACTACGCTCCTCAAGAGCAATTCCACCAACAATATCAAGAGGAGATGGTATGTCTTCCTTGATCGCTAGTCTCTGATTTGCAGTTCATGCTAACAGATTACCAAACCTATGTAGCCATCAA
Source organism: Calotriton arnoldi (assembly GCA_963921515.1). Classification (NCBI taxonomy): domain Eukaryota; kingdom Metazoa; phylum Chordata; class Amphibia; order Caudata; family Salamandridae; genus Calotriton; species Calotriton arnoldi. The sequence goes on along the minus strand of CAWUFW010000868.1, from coordinate 74,143 downwards.
TTCCTCAATCTCCACGCCCATTACTTCAGCCTTCATCTACAAGGCACACTCCGCAAACAGTGCCTCTTCAAGATCCTCCATCTTCAGATGATGAGAGAGAGGAGGGTGAGCTGCGTGAAACTCATACTGAATGGGATTACTATCTTCTGCTAACGCCATCATCTCCAACTCCGCCTCCTGCGGATTTTCCTCCCGAGGACATATGGGGCTTCCATAACCTTCTAGAAGGAGCAGCAAGGAGGTTCAAACGTCCCATGCCTACAAAACAGACAGACTGTTTTCTTTACAATTTTAAAGAACCCTTCTGAAAGAGCATCAGGGGTATGCCCATTGCCGACTACATACGGGACGTAAAACAATGAAATATCCGGCCACAGTAACTGCTGTGTTACTGCACCTCAATATCAAATACAAAGCCCTGGAGGATGCTCCCGCAAGTCTCACTGGGCATCCCGAACCCAATTCTGTAATTACTCAGGAGGCCCAGCACCATTCAAAAAACTCTTCAGCGCCTATTTTGGCACCTCCAGACAAAGAGGATAAGTGCCTTAATAACATTGGGAAGGATTTTTCCTCAATGTCAGTGCTTACAGTAAGAGCTACAAACTTTTTGGCTGTTCTCGGAAGATACGATCGCCAGATGTGGTCAGATATCACCCCGCACATAGATAAACTGCCTGATGACATAAGGGCTGAAGCCAAAAAGGTCTTGCAGGAAGGTGAGCACACTTCATCTGAAATCATCGATGGCGCCATGGACATTGCCAGTACTGGTTTCCAACAACAGTAGCTATACTTGCAGTTTTAGTAGGACAGGGCTGGCTCAACGCCACTTCCTATAGGCCGGAGATCTTAGACCTTCCTTACAATGGGGAAGCCCTCTTCGGCAAGCATGTCGAATATGTCCTCCAGGCCATCAAAACAGACACTGACACAGCCAAATCATTGGGGACCCTGCAATACAGGAAAATGCCTTTTCAAGGCGCTCAAAGAAGAGGACAACCCTCCTATTAAGGAGGCTACCAGTAATACTGCTACCCAGCATAATCAACAGCTTCTCAGCCATTTCGTCCCTAATACAAGCAAAGACAAACACCAAAAGCGGCCTATACTAGACCACTTCCAAGAGGAAAATTGGGATGAAAAAGAAAGGATACCGGCCGCCATCAATGACGAGTTACAGGCACAGGCTATTTCCCCGTTTCTTGCACCTTGCCTTGGAGGGATAAAAAACAGTCACCTTCAATGCTGGCAAGAAATCACAACCGACCAATGGGTCTTAGACCTTTTTCAATTCAGCCATACATAAGAATTCATCCAAAAACCACCACGAACCCGGCCCCAAACCTCCACACAAAAGCATCTGAAACTCCTCAATTTGGAGGTCAAAACCATGCTCAGAAAAGGAGTTATAGAGTGAGTTTCTATAACTCAGAAAGGGAAAAGTTTCTATTCCGATTTCTTCTTGGTCTGAAAGAAGTCAAGGGAGTGGCGACCAATCCTGGACCTGAGAAACCTGAACACCTATCTCAGGAAACAGTCATTCTGCATGGTAACACTGCAGGACATACTGCAACTTCTAAATCAATGAGACTATATGTCAACCATCAATCTCCAAGAGAAGTCAGTTCTTCAACCATCACAGAGGATAACATTTTTAGAGGCAGCGCTAAATACAATGATCAACAAAGCTTATTCCACACCAGAGAGAAAATTGATAAATCTAGCAAAATTGGTACAAGGAAAAAAGTAACTTTCCGTTCTCCTCTACAAGTCCCTACAAGGGATGATGTCATCATTTATTGTTCTGGTTCCATTTTGTCGTCTGCACATGCATCAACTGCAAAGAGGAAGTGGACAGACAATGGATACAAGCTACAGGATCTTTCAAAGACCTCATACAAGTTACTCCGGGCATGATCAATGCCTTAACCTGTGGGCGCAGCAAGCACATCTGTCAATCGGCCTGTCTTTTCTAACTCAGGCTTCTCCTTTGATCATCACAACAGACACTTCCCTAAAAGGTTGGGGAGCTCATCTCCAGGATCTATAAATCAGTGGCAAATGGCAACTTTCTCAGCTACTTCTCCACATCAATCTACTCGAACTCAAGGCAGTAATTCTAGCCTTGCAGGCTTTTCTTCCCAGAACAAAAAATGTGACCGTGCGCATGCCTCCAATTCCTCTCCTCTCAAAGTTCTCATGAAAATGAAAGCCGGACCATGCAGGATCATTCTCATAGCTCCAACATGGCCACATCAATATTGGTTCAAAGAGTTACTCCTCTCAGAGAGGAGTCACATCCAGCTGAAGTCCCTACCCTCTCTACTGACAATGAGCTAGGGCCAAAGACTGCACCCGGATCCCAAGTCACTTCATTTTTCATCCTGGCTCCTGAATTCAACAAATTTGCGCATCTAAACATTCCACTAGAAGGCAGGGACATCTTAGCCAGAGCTTGTGCAGACAGTACAAATAAGACTTATCGCCTCAAATGGAAACGATTTTGCATCTGGTGCCAAAGTGCTGATGTACATCCACTTTCATCTTCACCAGAAGAAATTCTCCCGTATCTTCTGCACCTGGTACAATCTGGTCTTGCTCATGCGTCCATTACAATCCACTTAACAGTCATTTACAGCTTCAGACAATCTGCCACATCACCATCAAACAATTCCCCAAAGGATTATTCACGGTCTTCCCACCAGTGAGGCCTCCTCCACCTCTTTGGCAACTCAACACTATACTTTCACAACTAATGAAAGACTCTTTTGAGCCCACCCACAAAGCGGATCTTGAATTTCTGTCCTGGAAAGTTGCTCTACTCTTGGCTTTAACATCAGCCAGAAGAGTCAGTGAGATACAGGCTCTCACCACTCAGGAACCATTCCTTCAATTTAGAAGCGATAGGGTAATTCTTCTAACAAACATTACGTTTATGGCAAAAGTCCCATCAGACTTTCACCTCAATGAACCAGTAATTCTAAAAACATTTTTTCCAGGCCCTAAGATGCCAGCAGAAAGGACTTTACACTCTTTATATGTCAAAAGATGCTTAAAGTTCTACTTAGACAAAACAAAAAGGTTTCGCAAATGCAACCAACTATTTGAAGCTTACAGCACTACAAGAAAAGGCAATCTTCTCTCTCAAAGCAGAGCATTTCTAGAGGGATATCCAGCACCATTTAATTCTATCACCAGAAAGCTGGCACGCCATTGCGCTCAACTATGCGTGATCATTTTACAAGAACTATGTCTACTTCAATGGTGTTGTTTGCTGGTGTGTCCCTCCAAGAAATTAGTCAGGCAGCAACCCAAAAGAATAGACACTCTTTTATGCAACACTTCTGCTTGGAAGAGGCATCATCCTACCCATTACGCACGTTTTACATTGTATTTACACACACCTCTAGAAATGTATTCTATCTACATATATACATGCATATATATCTATTTGTATATTTAATTTCCTACGTGAATATATTTTACGTTTTCTGAAACAATTTGCTATTCAACTGCTGTTTAATTTGATTCAAGCATGTGAATCTATTAAAGATCCAATACTGGAGTAAGAAAATAAGTTACTTACCTGTAACTGTAATTCTCTAGTATTGGAATCTTTCATAGATTCACATGTCACTCACCCTCCTCCTCTGTGAAGCTCACCTTCTCTCTCAGTGGGTGTTTATATACACTTGTGCTCTACAAATCTAAGGGACTAGGGATTCTCACAGGAGTGTTCCAGAGAGTGGTGCAACCTGATTGTTTGAAACGTAAGTTTGGTCTCTTTTTAAAAAATGACCATGATATGTTACTAAACTGAAGGGCCTAGGGCCTTTCTAGTCTATACCTGCCATTGCATTGCTATTCTAAGGTACAGTGGGACTCCCATTTCGACGACTATGAATGATTCAAGCATGTGAATCTATGAAAGATTCCAATTCTGGAGAACTATAGTTACAGGTACGTAACTTATGTTCTTACATATCATTTAATGACCATGCTTCTGAATTTGTGTATAAAGAAGACTTCTGCTAAATAGCTGTTCTGTCCTTGTTCTCCCGGTATCAAATATTTTATTCACTTTTTCTTTGTATACCATTTACAGTTTTGAGTGTGCTCAATTATATATATGATTTCACTTTTCTGAAGTCTTGGCCATGTTTGATGTGAGAAGGGAGAGTGAAAATATAATTTTACCCCCTTGACAAGATGCTGACTCTGGCAGGTAAATGAGTCACTAGATGGATTGCCTTTGACTTTTTACACCTACTCTGTGACCGTTAAGTCCCTAAAGACCTAAAGAGGCTGAAGAGGAGCTCATTCTATTGTTTTTTGCTTATGTTTAGTCTACATTTCAACTGAAATCAGAGCTTGTAACATCACCGTAGCAGGAGCTACAGACAATGTGCACAGTTGGGTCTTTCTGTTGTAGTTCTCTGCACCCACATGACATCTGCCAAACCTCCCAGTGAGGTCTTTGAGCCCAACAATTTTACTATCACTACAATGCAGATGTTGATTCAGGTCCTGGTGAGGCAGCACAGTGACGGCGTTGTGTACCCTCAGGTCAGGGATTTATATAATTCAACCAGAAATAGCAGTCTTTCTACCTTGTATGTGCATATGAGATTTTCTCACACTCCTCCCCATGATTTCCCTCCCTAAGGATCATGGGCCATGACTAATCCTTTATAGTTTTAGGACTGCTTGTTCGCATCAGGGAATTTTCAGTCCAATGCCCTTCACAGTGGCTGTAGATGGGGCAGTAGGAAAAACGCAGGCCCCTCTAAGGTACTCCTTCCCACTTTACACTAAAGATCAGGGCCCCTTTCCTGTCTTGTCCATCTTACTTGAGCCCACTAAGAAACATGGTGCGGCTTAATCCCCATTATATATTCTTGGCAAGAAGGCATCACACTTGCAATAGTCCCCAGCAATTAGGAAATACTATAAAATGTAGAATCAGCTCGGAAAAAAGAAACTGGAGAGCAGGCAAAGATTTTGGTTATTTTTAGCAGATGGAGCCAATTAGATGGAGGAAATTTCCGCCATGGGCATGGCGCATACATTTTGACACCTTCCATACTCACCATCATTGAAGATATAAATATGTCAAAGCTTGTTGCATGAAGGATGGCATGTTTAAATATCATGGCTATCACGTGCCCTTGGACTACCAAACTGATAAAGGCGCACATAATATATAATGTAACCAACAATGCTAAGGAGGACATATGCAAGGTGAGGAGCTGATGCTCGATCACCATTAGGAAATTTGAAGTTAGAAAGGAGAACAATAGTGACACTGGCTTCCTACCTTATTTCAATGAGTAAGATATCAAGACTGGACAAAAGGGTTAACTTCCTAGAGAAATAATTGCATCCCTCTAATGGGTTCTGTTCCTCGCTTAAAGAGAAGAGAGCAAGGGATTCTGTTGATCCCTACACACATGCAGAATTTTACAATTTAATACCCTTAATTCGATAACAAAAAGGGGCAAACAAATATTTCAATATAGACTATTTGGAGAAACTGTCATATAGGGAAAAAAAAGTCCACTGGAAGTGTCCAGGGACTTATCCATCCCTCTTGGTCCCTGGCTAGGGAAGGGGTGGCGCGATTTGCCGCCGCTTTCTTCGCCGCTCACCGGGATTTGGCGGGCAGGGTGGCACACGCCTCGTACAATTAATAGGTGTATCATGTGCCTTACATACAGGCTATGGGACCACATTCATGTTCATTGTAGTAGCACAGATAAGGATTAGGAATGATTTTATTACCCTGAAAATAAACCAGGCTGTGCCAACATATTTCCAGCTTAGAATGCTCTATTGTGCACAGAGGCAGGGGTTTTACGGAGAGGGTGTAGGTCAGTTGCGGAGCGAGAGGTGCGAGCAAAGCTAAGGGTCAGGTACAATCACCCCATGGGTCACAAGTCTCATATCCTCAGCATGCTCCGCGACGAGCACAGGGGCACTGACGATCTGCGTGCGTTGGTCGGTTTCTGTGAATGGGTCGGGGGGCACTACACCCTGAATCTCCTCCCTTCGGTCTGGGAGATTTTACATCCGGGGGTGAGCCTGTGTCCATGTAGGGAGTTGTTTGGGACCCGGAAAGTTCCTAGCACCCACAGGCCTTGAGGTTCAGTGTTGCTACAGGGTGCCACTGGTTTTGGCAGTTCAAGGGCCCGCGGCCTGTCAGGCGCGGCCCGACCCGTTCTTGGCTCCAGGGCCTATAGCTCTCAGCCGTGGGGGGTGCGGTCGCCCAGCCGGCCGTTCCGCCCTCCTATCCAATGTAGCAACAGCGGTTCTTTGGCAGCGGGGGGAACATTGGAACGGCGTGGTTGATGACCTGCCGGTTCACGGGCCTCTACCGGGGTTGCTGACAGGTGGCTCCGGGTCTGGAAACGGCGTTTGTTGCTGGCCGTGAGATGTACTTTCCCCTTGCACCTCCTCGGAGGTGGCTTGTCCCTGCTCATTTGGGCACATCCCACATTACCATCTGGGTGCTGCGGCTCGCCTGCGGGGCAGCGCTATTGCATAGGCGGGGAGGGGGTGACAGTGGGGCAGGGCACGGAAGAGTGACACCTCACAGTGTTGGATGCCGCTAGCCGGGCGCCCTGCATCCGTCTGTTCTGCCTTATCTTTTAGGCAGGCACAGGATTCATCTACAGTGAAGAGTCCTGCCTGTCCAAATCTTGGGCTGGGGTTTGGCCAGGTCTCCGGTATAGTAACACACCGGGGGAGCAGAGTGAGCAGTGCGGCCGAGGAGCTGCAGCTCCAGGGCCTGGTGTTCAGGGCAGGGGCGCCTGGTCTTTGCATCGCTGCGCTTTGAGAGGGGCTGCCTCGTACGTCAGCAACACGATGCATTGGGGTTGGTTGCCAGGGAGGCCCCTTTTCACTCCCCCTGAGAATACACTTTGCAGGGCTTTTGTTGAGCCTGGCTCAAACCTGTTTCGGGCTTTGTGCGGGGAAGTAGGAAACTGGTCCGGAGCGTAAACCTATCAGCAGCTCTGGAATTTTAGCACATAAGATAGTTCACTATTCTGACAGCCCAAAACCCTAAGTTTTTCGCTGAAGGTATACCAGGAATAGGCTGACACCTAGGCATGGGCAAAGTGGGACCTGGCCCAGGGCCCCAGCCTCCGAAGGGGCCGCCTAACAGCTTTTATATTTCCGTAGCAGATTGCTTCAATTACCGTTTGCCTCAATTGCACTTTAACGTGTGCGATGTACATAACCCCAGCTTGTTTGCACCATTGTGCGGACAACATTAAGAATTATCTAGAATGTTTACACCAAAATAGGCCAATTGTGATAAGATGGGTGTCATCTTGTGGGGATTGTCCAAAATAAGGAGCTTCCCACCCACGTAGATGTCCAGACAAACGTGGGTAGTGAAGTAAACACGAAGTGGAGACCCATAATTCATAGGAATGTACAGGTATAAAAGGCATCCCGGTAATGGATTAACATTGTGAGGTCATGGATGACTGTCATGCTCTGACCTACAGATCAGTATAAGTGTTATACAATCACATGGGCGATGTGTGTGAAGATGATGTTATTTTGCAGAGATATATTGTGTTGGTTCCACGCAACATCCATATTAAGATCTGTTAGACCAAAACAGGAGCTCAAAAATGAGATGGGCGGGGGTCACAGGAATTATTTGCAGTAATATTAGTGAGCTGCTGCTGTGTTTCAATGTTGAAAACAAGTCACTACCCCTGTATATTGATGCTTAACGGCATCCTGGTCTTTTGCATATTGCCCATCTGGTGTTCCCCAACTCCTCACCGTAGAGACACCTATCGGTCAGTACGTGGTTCATTGCGTGGCCAGTTATTGTTTCTTTTCTTAGAGACACCCATTGCTAGGCCCCACGCTCCTATTTCCACTAGTCCTCGGAGAGGGTGGACCTTAGCGGGGTCTGTCACCAACATTATTCAGTCATTGGGTCCATGTTTAAGACACTTAGCACACCTGATACTATCTGGAGCCTTTGCTTACTTGGGAGTTTGCCGCCACGTCTTTGTGCCAGCTTCAGGCGTGGGTGTAAAGTAGTGGGCACATCATTCTTTGTCAAGCTGACCGCGGACAGACTAGTAGTGGCTTGCGGGAACTGACAATCCACAGATACCACTAGGGCTTTCATCACCTACCTGTGTTGGCTGCTGTTGAATGTAAGGGATACCCATTTTCGCTATAAATGTGAGCTTCCTGGGGGATGATTTGGTGTCATTTAAGTCAGCTTCTAGCAAGTTTGAAGGTCACAGATTGACGGGCCTTTCCACATGTCCTTTTGCCTCCTATATAGATAATCGCTCATGGGCTGGGCCCACTGCGGTAGTCAGCATGGGAATTGGAGGCAGGCCGTGGGTTCTCACCCAGCAGGAGCCGGAAGCAATGCGGGGAGACTTAGCCCATAGGTTTACACCTGCAGGTACCGTGGCTAGCCTCCCCTCCCCCTACAAATGGTGGAAGGGCGTACGGTTCCACACATGTTGTCTATGCCTATGTAAGAGCTGATGGGATACCCTTTCCAGGCCCCTAATTGTAATTTCCCATGTTGGGCCGGCGACTACGTTTGTCGTCGTGATCTATTAGTTTGGGGCAGCTACTTCGCACCGAGCTTTTGTCGGGCGCAATTTGTTTTCATCTATTGACTCCTGGGGTGTAGATCTCCTGTGTATTCACCACTAGGCTAGACGTAGGGACTGCATAGTGGATACAGGATTCACACAGGGGTGCGGGCCACCAGCCGTGCCCCGGGTAACGCTTGCAGGACACTGGCTACCAATAATTGATAGTGGTCTCGTTATCTAGTTTCAGTAACAGCACTTTTCAGGATTAGCATCTGACTGGGGAAAGCGTTTGGATGCGGTGTGGGAGGAGACCGCCCCTGCGGGGGTATGCTCCTACCTCTAATTGAGTCATGCTGACAGTTCACCCTACCGAAGTTCAGGGAGCAGTTAATGTAGGCATACCTTACAAGGTCAGGCAATGCGAGTCATGGCAAGCGCTTTGGCAGTCACTCTTCCCGGAAGGGCAGCGACTGCAGCTTTCAGGGCGGGCCTGGAGCGCAGCGCATCATGCACGGGGACGTTGGGTACCCCAATGTTTTAATGGTACTTCCGTTGGTGGCCACACAGTTATTAGTGTTATGTCTCCCCAGACCTGCACAACATCACATATATTGGGCATTCAGGGCAAATGCATATGTTCCACCTACCCGGTAGAGGTATCCACAAATCTCCAGCAATTTTAAACATTACTGGTCAAGAGCGGCGAGTAGTGGTTTGCAACAAGACACCTGCAGCAGTGATTGCCGCTATGCGGCAAGGAGATGAAGGGAAAAAGGACTGGCAGGTCCCGCTGGGTGCTTGCCACATGGCCACTTACAGGTTGTTTATGGTGATTCCTAAGGGCAAAGGAGGGGTCATGGCAAAATAAATCTGGACCGATTCACCTGCTGGGGGTGGTGGTGGTGGTCCCTACCTCTTTTCACAGGATCACTCCCTGTCGGGTCTAGCTAACGATCATCGCAATTAGCATGTAGTACTGCAAGAATTCGAACAGGGTCAAACAGGAAGGGGACTGACTTGGGGAGGCACAAAGACAATTCCCCTAGGGTACTGGACCATGCAGCAACATTGCTTCATCACAGTGGTATCAACAATCCAGGGGATAACCAGGGTGTGCACCGGTACAGCCACGCATCATCAGTCATAACCCTTAGTAGGATGGGGATTGGAGTCTGTTCAGTCTGTCCCCCAGTTCTCACCACCCCCTTGCCAGCTGCCTGGTATACAGACAGGTTTGGCATAGGGCCACTCACGCCAGGGTTGGGTCAGAAGGAGGGTGACGCAGCAGCGATAGATCGCTGTCAGACGGGGAGAAACCTGCAGGCATTTGGAAAATTAAAGGGCAGGCTAGTTGTGCGTATTTTCTACAGGGTCCCACTAGCCAAAGCATGGCCCCTGTTTGACACACCGGGATACCACTAACATCCGCTGGCCTATGGGCTACATTGCTAGTTAACAGGCAGCCTGGCGGGTTGCGCTAGTTTGTCATGCTTATGAAGCAGAACACGGGGGTCAGGTGCGATGCCATGGCATTTCTGGGCATTATTGGTCCCAGGCATGCGCTGGAACAGATGGCTGAGGAAGCTGCGGCACGGACTGGGGGGGGGTGTTTCCCCTCCCAACTGTTCGGTCATACACCGGGGAGGCATGATTCCCTTTCCCGGGTAGGGGGGCACTGCGGCCAGTAGGTGTAAGTTAGGCAACCATGGTGGGCATAGGTGTTATGATGGGCAGAGATAACCCCACTTGGAGTGTGGCGAGGGGCTCGGTCAGAGGTTGCCGGGGATTCCTCATGTAGGAGAGTTTACAGTGCCAGGCGCAGATACGATGAACAGAGGGGTTTGGTCCATCAGCCATGGCTTGCGGCACAGAACTGCGGACCCAGGAACAAAGGTCTGGGTCATTGGCCATTCTGGAGTCTTAGGCTGGCACTGTGGGCTGAACGCAGGAAGTGGAGGCATGGCCTTTTCAACACCGAGATATCTTGGCTGGGGCACCCAGGCATGCGATGGAATGGGTTGTTGGGCAAACTCCAACAGAGTCTGGGGGGGGAGCACCCATCCTCCCAACATTCTAGTGTTACATCTGGGGGGGAATGACCTGACTGCCTTGGGGAAAAGGACATTGCTTCAAAACATGAAAATCACAATGTGCAAATTGAGCAACCAGCTGGGGACATGTGAATTTTGGTGGTCTGAGATCACCCCCAGGCTCCTATGGCATGGGGTCGGTCAGGGGAGGCAATGGAGGCTGCGCGCAGGAGGGTGAATGGCGCTAAGCAGTTCACCGAGCAGCAGGGAGTTGGCTTCATCAGACATGGGCTGCTGCACGCTCATTCCACAGGGTGTTTTGAGGACGATGGGGTACACCTGTCCAGAGTAGGCATGGACCTGTTCTTGTTGGATTTGGGTGAGGCCTTAGAAACAGCAGGATGTAAGTAGGAATGCCGGCCTTGGTGGGGGGCCCTGGCTGCGACGGTCGCCACACCCAGGGCTGTGGCGGAGTTACAGGGCGATCCAGAGGCGGAAAGGTACTCAGGGGTACCCTCTTCAGGAACACAAAGGGTGCTGAGGCCTAATATCCCCAGGAAGTCTGTGCGGTGGACCCTGGGGTGCGACGGCGCCCCGTCTGTCCTTCGGGCGGTTGGAAACCTGTACAACCGGGGGTCGCTTGAACGCTCCGCCCCTCGTAGGGGGGGGCGTGAGTAATAGGGTGGACAGATGGTTCACCGGAAGTGGGAGGGGCTATCCCCTCACCACAACCGCTAAGCACCGATTGGCTAAGGCCATGATGCAAGTTGGCCCATCAGGTGGTAGGCCGCGAGGGGCGGCTTGCCTTTGGATCGCCTGTAAGATAACCCACCATGTTGGCATATTTGTATGCTAATAAACTTGCAGCAATTTTCCCACCAAAAAGTTGTCTGGTCTGCTTATTTATGTTACAAGTATGTTGCTGTGGGAGGGCTGGTGAGTGTGGCCGATATTGGCACTATTACCTTTAGCAAAATTCGCTCTAACCTATTTTTAATTTTATAAAAACTCCTTCTAGTCCTAACTCTTTGTATTTCTAGTTACACCATCCCTTTACAATCCAATCGTAAAATGTGGAAACCGGGTTTTCTCATTTTCAGACCCTTTCTCTCTATGCTTAAAATGCCTAGGAGCTTCTCATGGAAATGATGGCACAATGCACAGTTGTGGCCCATGCAAATGCCAGATAATATAGCATAGCATAACATACCTGCTCTCTGTTTTCTCCGCATTAGCATAGCACATGCTGCTAATGGATCTGCTTCTGGACATGAAATTCAACAAATTCAGAGGAGAGAACCGAATACAGCATGGTGGTCTCAGATACTCTTTGTCCTCATAACCTCAGGCATCCTGATTGCTTCTAAGACAAGGCCGCAAATAAAATCGAGCTATATTCATCGTTCAGGCCTCGGGGATCACTGCAGTGATGCCTAATAAAAAGGACTTATGCAAGATTTTGAAGGCATGAATGTTAACTTCATATAAGGTAATTTGTTCGGCTGAGTAGTCTGCAGGGCTTTAGAACAATGTCACAGTTTGAAACACTCTTTTTAGGTTTTAACTAATCTTTCTGTTCGCATCTCAACAGAAAACCAGGGCCCACATATTCCCTTGGAGCATGTTCATCAGATACATTTCCAAAACGTACATACAAGGGAAAAAGAGTGAGAGAAAAGGTGCAGAAACAAAAGAAAATGCGTCTCTGAGACGAATTTCAATGCAAGAATTAATATCTCTGAGCCTTCGGTGGGTCCTTTGGTGCAGTGAGTGCACTGAAGACACGGGTGAATGCTGGACGGGTTCCATGATTGTTTAACCCGCTCAACATTTCATTTTTGCTTTCTTAAACAAACGCCAAAAGCAGGAGTACGTGTCAGGAAAAAACACAAAAAGCAAGCCTCTCGTAACACTTAGAGTAGTCAAATTTCACCTTTTGAGAAGTAAGAAGGTTTCGAAATTTGTGTTGATGTAAAAAAAAGAGACTTTTGACGTCTTATTTTGTGATTGGATTGCTTTCACAGTGTTTGTTTGACAGAGGAAGGTCTTGACCTTGGCTTCCAAGCTGAGAGATGAGACCTTTTCACAGTTACAATTTTCCACTAAGTGTAAAACGTCTGTAGGTGCTATTTATACATATATCAAACATTCGAGCTGTCAGTATTCGTTGTGGGCGTGTTTACTCTACGCCCATTTGCGCTTATGTCTAGAAAATCGAAATAAACAAAAGCCATATGGCTATTATGCAGCTGGCAAAGTTTCAGCAGAGCCTGCGATGTGCTGACTACTGCCTGACTCTGCCCACCTTTTACTCTTTTTGAGCAGAACTAGGGTTCTGGGTGAAAAAAAAGATGGCAAAAGCATGGACTGCAGAAGCAGAAGGCCTCGTTTAGAGTCTGGTGTAAGGGATCTCTGCAATGAACTGGGATCATTCCTGCCGCTGGGTTTCCAACAGTGAAGCCTCATCCAGCTCTGTCACTGCAAACTCTTGTCACAATTACTTTTCTTGCCATTGTCCCCGATGTGAGGCATGGTGGACCTGTGCAAGGAAAACAAACAATGAAGCCATGCAAATGGAGGAAATCCCAACACATCTGGACCACTGATTTCCTGTTTTTCTGAAACATACTCCTACTGTGGGAGTTAGTTTTAGAGAAGCATAAATTGAGTGTCAAGCAGGCCAAAAAACATAGAGGCATATTTACAAGAAAGTGGTGGAGCGTGGGTTAGCTCCAAAATTGATAACGCCTTGCTCCGTCACTTTAGAAACGCATGGATGCGCCGTATTTACAATGATACGGCACTTCCCTGCGTTTCTCCCTGCTCTGCCACTAAATTCAGCTGCCTAGCGCCAACGCAGGCACCCTTGCACCAGAGTGCAAGGGTGCCTGCGTTGAGGGAATGATTGTTTATGTGCAGGAAGGTGTCCCTTCCTGCACATAAACAATCCAGAATGGCAATTTGTAACTTCTTTGTGTACTGCATTGTGCAGCACACATAGAAGTTGTACATCATCATTTTTTAAATGATTGTTTATGTGCAGGAAGGGACACCTTCCTGCACATAAACAATCATTCCTGGCATTTTGCTGTTTCTATATGTGCTGCACAATGCGGCACACATAGAAACGGCAAAAACGAGGAGAAATAAAGCATTTCTTCTCGTTTCGCCATTTTAAGACCAGGTTTTCCCTGTTCTTAATTTTGGGGCAGCCTCCTATTTACGCAACCCTTGTAAATTGGGGGCAGAGTCAAAATCAATGGCTGTTGCAGCAGAACGCCCACCACAGCACCCATGGCCCTCCACTTTCACGCAAAGGCTAGCGTGAAAGGGGGCCTTATGTGGCTTAACGCCACCTTGTAAATAAGGCGAAGCACCTATCACCACAAGAACATCGCAAAAAGTGACGTTACTGTGGCAATAGGGGCTTGTAAATATGCCCCATAGTGCCTGCCTGGAATTCACCTGTGCCTAAATTGTGCCTGCCACACTACTGCATGCACAGAGATCCCCACTAGTTAGGCAGGAATCTCTAAATACGGCCAGTGACTGCCCACTGCTGGACAGAGATCAGGGCCTTGTTCGACTTAGCAGGATGACAGGCTGCCCGCCAAGGTCGATAGGACCACAAAGACTCTAAAATACAGACTGCCAGAACATCAACGATACACAAGTCGATCCCTATATAGATTTGAACCTGTCCTAACTGCAGTCAAATGAATTTCTTGCCTATTGTACGACTAGGTTAATGCACATTATAAGCTATAAAATGGGACCAATAAATGTCGGAAGTTCAGTGTTTTTTTCTGAAAGAAGACTTTTGTCTTGAAAGATGCTGAGCCCTCACCCACACTGGGTGGCAGGATTCATCCCTGGGCCCACTCCTTGGTAGTGCAAGGTGTAGTGGAGCACAGGAAAGCTCACCTCAAGAATGAGGGAGTTCTTTCATCAAGAGTTGTGATGTGAAGTTGTGGTTGTAATATATGAGGGTCCCCATCATGGTGACTTTATTTGAGAAAATAAAGAGCCCTGTACCCTGATACTGAGGGTCTACGGACCAAATGAAAAAAATAAGTGAATGAAAACTACCTTCTGGTAAACCCTGAGACACTTTTATTGAGGGCACTCAATGGTAGATTAGGAAAACATGGGAATTATTTAATCCTAGGTGACCGTCAACATTTCAACCTTGTATCGAAGCCCAATAACGGATCAACAGAGGCTTTCTTCAGGACCTTAATCTCCAACAAGGAGTCTCTCTAGACATGCAGTCTGAATTACAGATGGGAAATTACGCAGGTCTAGAGGATGTGTAATGTGTCATGATAAACAAAAAGAAAATCAGTAAAAAACTAATAATTAAATCAGGCGATAATGAACCAGAAATTCTCTGATGCATTATTTGATTAGGTAGTGTGATCAATTTCTTCCAACAGGCGTCCAGATCTAATGTTGATAAGCTGTCATTCAAGGGTGTCTGGGTATATTAACCTGTATTCATAACGCTGCATCCGGGTATTGTCCTACCTTCTCAATACTGCAAGGCAGGTCACCCAGTCAGTGAGTTAATTGATGCTAGTTACCAGTTCATGGTTTTCCTCTTGCTCCTTTTGAGTTCAAATCAATGGGTTAATGCCCTATTCTAACTCCAATCCTAGCATCTTTAGTGGCAAGCGCTTGATAGTGTTATTATGTGTATGCCGAAATGTTTGTAGGGCCTTATTTGTCTAATGGCCTGATATGGAGGAGTGTGGTATGGTGAAAACCTGCAGAAAGCTGTCTTAATGTAACTTCTTCCATACTTGTATTTTCCCCAGAGGACTATTTGCTGGAGGAATTACTACTGCCATGCTGTACCATAGCGGTGACACTTCCTCTGTCAGGGAATCATCTGTTGGGAGTTAAAGTTGCAGCGGAAGGTACATTACTGCTGCTTTTCTGAGAAGTTCACCAACACTCTCTAAATCAGCCGCTGTTCTTTCAAGAACTAGTCCAAAATTGTCACTCTATTTATTTATGATCTTTATCACTACACCATTCCTTCTCTGATCATTTTGGAGCACCATGCGTGCAGATAAAGAATGTGATAATATAATAGGTTAGCTTTATATTACATGGAAGGTCAGTGTGGACAGGGTACATATAGATGACAGTCCCATGGGCCTGAGTTTCTAATTATCTATTGATACATGCACATATGGAACTTTATACAATACAAATTTCTATCTCTTTATTATTTTCCTTATACATGTATACCCTTTCTATGTATTTATGTATCTATATATTTATTACTTTACTCCTATTGTAGATAAAAAGCTTTCAACTCCCTCCAGTGCACTACTCAATGTCTCAATCTATACCTCTCTAAATATATCCAGTATCTCTACTCTCTGACTCACCCCAAACCTCATTCTACCACTGTGATCTCCCATATAACTTTTTCTAGACTCTTCCCTCCTCTATCCATCCTTGACTCATCCCAAACTTCATTTTACTACTATGATCTCCCTAATAACCCTTTCTAGACTTTTCCCTCCTTTATCCCTCCTTTGACTTAACCCAAACCTCATCTTGCTACTATGATCTCCCAAATAACACTTTCTAGACTCTTTCCTCCTCAATCCCTCCTTTATCCCATTCAATCAAACTAACAGACTCACATGTCCACCGCTCAAATTAATAATTTATATTTCCCTATACTAATCCGTCCACTAATCCTTTGGGTTCTGGAGAAGTGTGTTACTTGGCAAAAAGCTCTTCAACGCCTTGTCAGGGGTAGTAAGCACTATATAAATCCAATTACAATTACAAGTGTTGTCCAACTTGAATGACTGTCTCATCAAGACTTCCTTAAGAAAGAAGGAATGTTGAGAGGCTCCAGGTGCCCTTGGATGAGGTGTTGACTCTTTCTTTATCACCTTCATCCCTGGCATGTGACTGACTCTGCTCTAACCATAACAAAATTGCAGAGCTGAATGAAGGCTATTTTGTGATTTCTTTGGTGAAAAGTAACAAATAATACATGAACTTATGTGACTTTTTAAATTTCACTGGCAATAGGTGTTGTTCTTTAAGCAATGGAATCAATTGGTGAAATCAATGGATAATTGTACGGGTGGCTGCAGATGATTGGCACCAGCAATTCATTTTCAATAACTTGGGACATATTTTTCTTCACATATATCTCTATCTATCTATCTATCTATCTATCTATCTATCTATCTATCTATCTATCTATCTATCTATCTATCTATCTATCTATCTATCTATCTATATACATATATATATATACATACATATATATATCCGTTTGACAAATCTTCACGAAATTTTCAAAACTAATCGTTTGCTCAGGTCAGCTCCTGTCTTGAAAGTTTCGGGTTGATTCGTTGAGCGGGGGCAGAGAAAAAAGGGGGGTCCCAAAACACGTTTTCTCCATGTTAATTTCCATAGGAAACTTTAGACAAAGCTACAGCCCGAACTGCTGAACAGAATTACACCAAAGTTGGCAAAAAGGTAGGTCTTGGTTCAGAGAGCACTCTTTTTTTAAAATGGTGTAAATCCGTTCAGTAGTTCCTGAGAAATTCAAAAATAAAAAAATATCAATATCTGGTGACCGAGGAGGATTCGCGAACCCTCCCGATCATGAGCTTCATTTTGATTGGCTGCCAACACTCCAAACCAAGAAGTGTTGGCAGCCATCTTGTGACTCGGTAAAACCGAGTCACAATAAAAAAAGGAAAAAAAGTGTTAAAAATGAAGAAATGGGGTCAGGGTAGAAACACCCTGACCCCCTAGGCCTGCTCAGGGAGTCCCACAGGGACCCCCAGGGCCAAAAAAAGCATTGTTTTAAAAAAACTTTCAGTGGAATTTGCGCTGAGTTTGCGAATCCCGCCAAGAAAATAAAAAAAAACAAAGTGCGGTGTCCCGCGCTTCGTTTTAATAAGCCCCCGGGTGGGCCAGGTCCCGGGGGCAATAAGTAAAATATATGCGGGGAACCGCCACCTCCCCGGGGCTTTTGAAATAATATGCAGGGGGCACATGGCCCCCCTGCAGCCCCAGGGACCGCCACCTCCCCGGGGGCATTTATGATAATGGGTGGGGGGCCTCGCAGGACCCCAAGCCCCGGGGACCACCACCTCCTGGGGCAATTTTAATTAAGGGCGGGGGTCCGTTGCGGACCCCTGGCCCCAGGGACCACCACCTCCCCCGGGGCTATTTTCACGTTGGGAGGGGGGCCTATGACCCTGGGGACCGCCGCCACCCCCCAGGGCCGGCTCCGGCAATGTCCCCGGGTGCCCACCCGCCCTGTCATTGCAAACTCTGCTTTGCTTCATGGAAGCGAGAGCCAAAACCTGCACGCGCTTCCATGAAGCAAAGCAGTATTGCTTTTGGACAAGGAGAGCTGCATGTCAGCAGCTCCCCTTGTCCAAAAGCAATGCCGGCTCACGCAGGAGGCGGGGAGCCGGCTGGGACCGAGGGGCATTGGGGCTCCCCCCATGGTCCCCAACGTAAGGCCAGGCCTCATTTGAGATGTCATCAGTGATGTCATCAGTGATGTCACTACCATGTCATGAGTGATGTAATATGTGACGTCATCAGCAGTGCATTGCGGGGGCGCGAGTTATAGTTAGCTCAACTAACTATAACGGCCGAATTTCTCTGGTTTTGTATGAGCAAAATGTCCAACTAACTATAACGTCCCTGAAACCTGTGTTTTTTTCAGTGAATTTCTAAGGTTTTTTAAATGCTAATTTCTAACAATAGGGGGGTGGGGTCCCCGGGGCCGAAATCGGCCTGGGGAGGGGAGACGCGCACCCCCCTCCCGTATTTGTTTTATTTTAAAAAAGAGGCCATGCCCTGGGGGATGGGATCCCTGGGACCACTGATGGCTTGAGGAGGGAGGCCACGCGGTCCACCTTCTTGTTTTTTTTGTAAAAAAATAAATCGTCGCAGGCCCCGGGGAATGGGGTCCCCGGGGCGAATACGAATGAATGGAAGTGGATCGGTTTTTTTTTTCGTTAAAGTTTGGAGTCGCGACTCCAACGTGGCGCTCAGCGCGGCCCCCCATGTAACGTCGCGCTGGATTCGCGAAGTCGCCTTAAATAAATAATTAAGTAGTATATAATTTAGAAGGTAGTGTTGTGTTTGTGAAGTTGTTTTAAAGAGGTATTATGCTTCAAGTTAATGACAAGATTACAATTGATAGAGTTGTTAAAAATATATAAAATTAAAAAATTATATTTTAAGTTCAAAAGTGTGTTGTGTTGTAGTACATTGAGGGGTATATTCACAAGAATGTGTGCTAAACATCTCCAAAAAATGTTAACGCAACTTTACACATCGCAGTCCATCGCGGGAAAATAACCCTGTGTTAACGTGGAATTCACAACACGGCGGTACCATGCGATAGTCTCCTGAAACCGCGATACAACCACCGCGACGGCGATAAAAACACAAACCCCAACACCAAAAAACGTGCGATGAGCCCATTCGCGATGAGGAAATCAGCGATAAGCAGCGCCAGGCCTGCCATACACACACGGCAGGCGGGAAAATCACTACAAAAGGAGAAAAAACACACAAACACAAAATGACCAACACCGAAGCACCATGGAGGCAGCCGGAGCAGGCGCAGAGGACGAGCGCAACCCCACAAGTACCCCGGACGACCAGCCCGGGACCACGGTGACAGGGAAGGGCAAGGACAAGAAGAAGAGGAAGACGAAGTACAGTCCGCAGGAGAATCGGATCCTGGTCACGGAGGTGATAGAACACCATCAACAACTGTTCGTCGCCTCCAATGTGTCATTCGGCGCCAGAAATGGATTATGGCGGGCCATCGTGGACAAGGTGAACGCCGTCGGAGAGCACAAGAGGTCAATGGACGAGGTCAAGAGGCGATGGAATGACATCAAGCGCAAGACCAAGGAGAATCTCGCAGGCAAGATGGCTGAGCAGGTGCGGGTGGGGTTCGACCTCATGGCTACCAAACTCGATGCCATCCATGGGTGTCTGAGTCCCATCAGGGACCACCTCCAGTCCCTAACGGACACCCACACGCTGCTCCATGGTCTCCAACGAGCCCTGGCTGACATTGCTGGAGTCATGACTCGGAGACAAGAGCACCTGTCCGCTCAGAGTGGCTCCTGCGATCTCAGCCAGGAGATGGCACGCATGCGGAGGCTCATGGAGGACATGGTGTGGATGGAGGCGGAAAGGATGGCAGCCACCGCTGCACATTAGCGAAATGTAGCTGGGATCTACCATGCCCTGCATGTCCTCATCATGGCATTGCTGCCACAAGGCGTGGCGATGATGAATGCTGCTGCCCCCACACCATCCACATCTCCGTCCCCTGGTGTGTCAGTGCCTCCCAGTGTGGCAGGCGTATCCACTCGGGCACCTGATATGTCACTGGCATACAGTGCGGCCGACAACCCTCCTCCGGCCCCTGATGTGTCAGTGGCATACAGTGCCGCAGCTGGTACTGCAACACCCACAGGTGGGGCAGAGCACACATCCGAGGACGAGGACGTGGATGGGATTGAGATCAGAAGGAGGCACTAGCATTCATTTCCGCCACCTTGCCTGTTTCTGCTTGGTGCCGCACATGGCCCCATGACCTTCCACTGACCCCGATACACTCCGCTGCACTCACCTTGGACCGTGACATGGACTGCCATATCCTGTTTGATGACCAATGACACGGCGACCACACTGCGGACTGTACCCTTCCTCTTCCGCAGTGCTTGTCATCCCCGGATGGACTCTGGCTGGCCCTCCACGGGCCCATATTGTGTAGTGTGCTTGGCATGGACCTGTACTGCTCCAGCTGCAAAACTCAACCGGATGTGCAATAAACATCCAGAAACGCACTGCTGTGTCAAATCTTTCATCATTCATGTATGAATGTGTGGATGAATGTAGGGACAGTGATTTCCCTCACGTCAATGATGCACACCTAGTGGGATGCCAGTCACAGTGTGCTAAATTGCCGATTGTGTTCCGGGTGCCGTAGACACTACAATAGGGACACACCCATTAGTCACTTCCTTGTCCGGACATGGACTGAACCACGCCCAGAGCCCCCGAGTCATTGTTGCAAGCCCTGCGCTGGTCCGGCGTACGCCAGGCCAGACCACTCCGCTTACGCTCAGAGGGGGGGCCCACATAGCTACATGTCGCAGGCGTACATGCTGGTGGTATGCAGGTCACTGGTCTAGTTGTCAGCATGTCACTGCCACTCCCTGAGGGCAGGTTTGCACACACACCACACCCATCCAGCACAGGTGTCACAGGCCATGTGACCCCACCAATATAAGGGGCAGACAACGTCACATTCCCCACTGCCGGTGGTTACTGGATGACGGACGCTCCACGGTTCTCAATCATAAAGGGCCCATGAGTTGTTGCGCACAGGGTTGGTCGCACCCGAAATCTTGCACCCGTCACGGGCCTACCACCACGTGGCGCTGACTGGGGTTGCACAGGGTTAGTGGCACCCAAAGCCTTGCGCCCGTCACGGGCCTACCACCATGTGGCGCTGACTGGGGTTGCACAGGGTTAGTGGCACTGAAATAGCTGAGCGGGTGTGCAGCCTGCGATGATGACGTGTGCACTGATGTGGTCTCTGCCATTGATGCCTCAGGACTCAGCGTCATGTGTGGGACCTGCTGGGCCGCAGGGCGGCTCCGCATGATGTGGACCATGCCATGGTGGCGGGACCGGGGCCTGGAGCTTGCACGGGCACGTGGTGTGCCCACTGGTGGACACACCGTTGGCGGCAGGTGAGCAGTGGGCCCGGGGTGCGCAAGTGCGGTCAGCCAGCGCTGGCCAACGGGAGGGGGTGGGGTGTGGCTGCATGCGTGCGCAGGGACGGACAGGCGTTGTTGCCGTGTGCTGTGTGATGGACTCTGCCATGATTGACTCTGGACTCGATTACAGATTGCAGACCTGGTGGCTTGCAGTGGATCCCGGCACGTGGTTGGAGACACACCGGTGGCAGCAGGTGAACAGTGGGGCCTGGGTGCGCAGGGGCAGTGGTGTCTCTCTCTCTCCCTTCCTTCCCTCTCTCTCTCACTCTCTCTCTCCCTTCCTTTCCTTCTCTCTCTCTCACTCTCTCTCCTTTCCTTCCTTCCCTCTCTCTCTCACTCTCTCTCTCTCTCCTTTCCTTTCCTTCCCTCTCTCACTCTCTCTCTCCCTTCCTTTCCTTTCCTTCTCTCTCTCTCACTCTCTCTCCTTTCCTTCCCTCTCTCTCTCCCTTCCTTTCCTTCTCTCTCTCTCACTCTCACTCTCTCTCTCCCTTCTTTTCCTTCTCTCTCTCTCACTCTCTCTCCTTTCCTTCTCTCTCTCTCTCTCACTCTCTCTCCTTTCCTTCCCTCTATCACTCTCTCTCTCCCTTCCTTTCCTTTCCTTCTCTCTCTTTCTCTCTCTGCCTTTCTTTCATTCTCTGTTTCTCTGTGTCTCGCTCCTTTGATGTGCGCATGGCACACGTTCTGATTTTGTGCTTTATTTTCCAGGCTGTGACATCGAGATTGTCCCGGACGGACACGACAGGAGTCTTCCGCATTGGTGTTTTGTGTTGTATTTCAATTAAGTTTTTGGTTGTTACTTCAGTGCTGTGTGACTGTTTCTCGTTCTTCTGGCCACACATGTGTGTTATTTTTTGTCAATGTGCGTCATCATGCGCTTTTTGTGGCTCTTGTGTCGTGCACGGTATGTGTATGTCCGGGGGGGGCTGGGGGTGGTGGCGGTGGGTGTTGTGGCCCTCATGGGTATCGGAGCTGCATGATCATTGTCTCCATGGCATCTGTGGGTCTTCAGGTGTGGCTCTTGGCTGGGCTCCCTTTCATGCTGCAGGTAGTTGTCCTGCTTAACACCAGCAAAAGGCAGGTGTTAAATCCCTGGTGCTACTGCGGCTTATCGCCTGTTTTTGGTTCGCATCGCAGATCTGGCAGTTCGTTGTGAAAGTGGTGTTGTGGTGTTTTCGTGTGTTTTTGCACGGGAACACCTACTTTGCATCTCATTAGGTTTAGTTGGTGGTGTCACCCGTGGAGGTAAATGTTGAGGCGGTTATCGCAGGAATACTTGCATTGCCTGCAGTTTGCAACCGCTTGTGAATGGGGTGTTAAATCTGTCACCACTTTTGTTGCGTTAAGTTGGCGATAACTCGGAGATACGTCCTTGTGAATATCCCCCTGAGTTTGTGCTTTTGTTTTGTGAATTCGCGCAGGGCGCGCGAATCCCCCCAAAAATAAAAAATAAATATGTATGTGTAAATAAAAATTATAATCAGTATTATGTTATAGGGTGGCTCTAAAAAGAGCCCTTGTTTTCATTGTGACTTTGTTGTAGCTACATGTAAGTGCCGATGCAGAGCTTTAGGTTGTTGAGAAAGACTCTGTTTCCCTGATCTAGGAAGTGTACTCCATCACTCCTGTAGATGCCATCCATATCAAAACGTAGATTGTTGTTATATATGGAGCCCATCCTATGGTCTCTAAGGTAAGCAGAAACAGCTTTATTGACATTCTTTCTAGCTTTCTCAATCTGTGGACAGAATTGATTTGACCACTTCCATTTCTGTCTTTTACATATGTTAGAGTATACAAAGACAGTTTGAGGTAAAAGCAACATCAATTGTGCAAAGGTGTCCTTCATTAGCATTTCCAGACCTACGGCAGTCAATGTGCCTAGGTCATTGCCACCACAGTGCACAATCATGAGGTCAGGGGTTTGGAGATGCAAAAAGGTTTTAACCAAAGGCATCAATTGGTGCCACTTTAATCCTCTCTGTGCAATCCATTTAATATCCACATTTTGCAAAGCTAGGTCTTTGTCAATACTTCTGCGTTCAGCATACCTTTTGCACCAGAAAACATAGCTGTGTCCAACAATCCACAGTGTAAGCATCTTGGAGGGATGTCTGGAAGTAATGAAAAGATGTCTGTAGCTGAGATAGTCAGTTGGTAGAATGAGAGGTATGTAAAATGGTGGACAAGATGCTGTTTTTTAAAAAGTAGAGAATTGATTGGCTGTTTAAGATCATTGTACATTCAAAAATAGGGTCATGGTACTTTCTTTAGAAAGCATGTTTCTTATTGGTTAGTAAAAAATGTTTGAAAGGTACAGTAGTTAGGATAAGCTCATATTTTTGAAATGTCAACCACACCTGCTGTTTGCATTTGTAACATTGTGTGGTGAACTTGAAAATATGGTGAACTTGTGACCTGTCAGTTCAGTTGAATGTTCCATGAACTGTTACTATGGAAACTGGCATTAAGCAGAATGGGGGAAGGGTTGAAACTTAACTGTGGATTTAAAATGTGAAATTGTCATTTATATATAAGTGAAAGCTTTTTAAAGTAAGATTCCCCAAGTCAGTAGTATCTTTAGAAGTGGTGTGTTCTTAAAAAATAGTGGTATTTTTATTTGAAATATATTTTTGAACGCCCGTATGGATTCGTGGCTCCATCGCTTTTGGTGCACGGTGGAGTCGCGACTCCAAAAAATTCCACCACCAGTTTGGGCAGTTTTAGAAGTCAGTTGGTAAAGGTTAATATGTCTAACCAATAGAAATATGTTTTTGAATTTGAAATAATGTCGGAAGCAATTTGATTTGTTACTTACATTTATTTGTGTAGAGAAAGAGAGGGAAACTCTGCCATTACTGGTTTTGCTTTGCTGAGAGGGGTGCATTACATTGATTGTGTGCATAAGAAAATCTTTTATGAGTTTCTGATATTTGAAATTCTACAAATCAATTCGGAAGGTGAGTTATAAATTTGTGAGGTGTATTATGTGTTAGCTTTATTTTTTAGTTAAATAATTAATCAAGAACTTTGATGTTTGAAATATATTAGCAAATGTAGAGATGTTTATTGTAGTTTGTTTTATTGTAGTTAAATGTTGTTTGAAATAGATTGTGTATAGAATTATGTGTATATTGGAATATGGATTAGTGATTATGATAGTTTGTTTTAGTGTGTGGATATGTACATTTGTAGTATACCGCATAGTTTTAGCTGTTGGTTTAAATTAGGAGGTGGAGTCTGTCAAGTTTTAAGGTGTGCCTGGATTTCTGTCCTAAGTATGTTTCTACTTGTAAATGTATTTTCATATGTTTTATACATTTTAAGGTGTATGATGTATAACAAAGAGCTGTTATTGCTTTTTATGTGGTAGGGGCAAGACTGTGTGTACTAGTAGAATGGTGAAGATGCAGCACAAAAGTGTGGTTTGAAAGATGTTTACATAAGGTGTTATTAATTAGGCTTCTATTTTGTAGTCTGTAGAAAGATATAGTTAAATGATGCCGCATAATTTTAGATAGAATGGTGAAGATGCAGCACAAAAGTGTGCTTTGAAAGATGCTCATATCAGGTGTTATTAATTTGGCATCTTTTTTGAGTCTGTATGAAGGTATAGTTGAATGATGCCGCATAATTTTAGATAGAATAGTGAAGATACAGCATAAAAGTGTGGTTTGAAAGATGTTCACACAAGGTGTTATTCATTAGGTTTCTATTTTGTATTCTGTAGAAAGGTATAGTTGAATGATGCCGCATAATTTTAGATAGAATGGTAAAGATGCAGCACAAAAGTGTGCTTTGAAAGATGTTCACATAAGGTGTTATTAATTAGGCTTCTTTTTACTAGTCTTTAGAAAGGTATAGTTGAATGATGTCACATAATTTTAGATAGAATGCCGATGATGCTGTAGAAAAGAGTGGTTTGAAAGATGCTAATATCAGGTGTTATTAATTAGGCTTCTTTTTTCTAGTCTGTAGGAAGGTATAGTTGAATGGTGCCGCATAATTTTAGACAGAATGGTGAAGATGCAGCACAAAAGTGTGGTTTGAAAGATGTTCACATAAGGTGTTATTAATTAGGCTTCTAATTTGTAGTCTGTAGAAAGGTATAGCTGAATGATGCTGCATAAATTTAGATAGAATGGTGAAGATGCAGCACAAAAGTGTGGTTTGAAAGATGCTCACATAAGGTGTTATTAATTAGGTTCTTTTTATTAGTCTGTAGAAAGGTATAGTTGAAAGATGCTGCATAATTTTAGATGTTTGACTGAAATTGAAAGTTTGTTCTTTGAATTTTTAAGGTTTGGATAGTGTTATGTACTCCTTTAATGCACGAGACGTTACCCTTGTACTAATGGAATCACCAATGTATTTGCTATACAGTGCTTCAATCACCCAGACACAATCCTTCCACTCTTTCAATCACACAGGGATTTTTCTTGTAGTTATGTAATCATTCAGCCAGTACTCATGCAATTTTAAAATCACCCAGTCCCTACCTTTCTACACCTGTAATCACTCAGGCAGTATCTTAGTATTTCAGTAATCACCCAGGTGGTAGTCATGAACTTATAAAATCACCCACTCACTTGCTATTTACTTCAGTAATCCCCCAGATATTACCGTTGCAGGCAAGGAATCACACAGGGTCTAGTTATGTACTACCCCTACAGTTATGCAATCATGCAGGCTGTTGCTGTTCAGTCATGTAATTACCTACATACTACCCTTGCAGTCGTGGAATCACCCATGACTTTCTGTTGCATTCATCTATTCACCTAGGCAGTACTCAATGACTCATGTATGCCTTCATGTGCTATTTATACACTTCTCCATGCACTCAATGTGTATGTTTGCACTCATGCAATTAGCTAGTCACTTTTCATCTTGTCCTGTCCTTACCCAGTGAGTACCCTTGCACTTATAGAATCACCCAAGGAGTACTCATTGAGTGTTGGAATTACTTAGTGAGATCTATTACATGTCTCAGTTTCTAGGTTTCAGTATATTTCAGAAATATTGTATACATATTTCTTTTAGATATCATGATGATTTGATAACGTAGAGAGATATGTATGCGTGCTTTTAACAATATGGACACACTTATAGTTGAGTTATGGAATAGTGTGCTGCTTTTTATTTGGCTAGGCCTAACTCTAATGCACTTGTAAAAACACCCAAGTACTTGCCATGCAGTCTTACAATGATGCAGGCGTTACATATGCAGTGCTGTAATCACTCAGGCATTACTGCTGCACTGATGCAATCATTTAGACAGTATCTATGTAGTTATGCAATCACTAAGGTATTACTTATGTACTTATATAATCACCCAGGCAGTACTGCTGCACTCCTTGAATCATGGAGGCACTTCCTTTGTTCTCATGTAATCACTCAGTCAGTAGTCATGCTGTTATGAAATCACCCAGGCACTACTTTCGCACTCTTTTATTTACTCAGGCTGTACCTCAGTAGTCCTGCAATCACCCAAGAAGTATCCATGCACTTATAAAATCACCCAGTCACTTGGTATGTAGTCATGTAAATCCCTAGACATTATCCCTGTAGTCATGCAATCAGTGAGGTGTTATCTATGTAGTCCTATAATCCCCTTGTACTCTTTCAATCACATATGCACTTTTCTTGTACTTATGTAATCACTCAGCCAGTAGTCATGTACTTTTAAAATCACCCAGTCACTACCTTTCTACGCCTGTAATCACTCAGGCAGAATCTTAGTAGTTCAGTAATCACCCAGGTGGTAGTCATGAACTTATAAAATCACCCACTCACCTGCTATTTACTTCAGTAATCCCACTGATATTACCGTTGCAGGCAAGGAATCACACAGGGTCTAGTTATGTACTACCCCTACAGTTATGCAATCATGCAGGCTGTTGCTGTGCAGTCATGTAATTACCTACATACTACCCTTGCAGTCGTCGAATCACCCATGCCTTTCTGTTGCATTCATCTATTTACCTAGGCAGTACTCAATGACTCATGTATGCCTTCATGTGCTATTTATACACTTATCCATGCACTCAATGTGTATGTTTGCACTCATGCAATTAGCTAGTAACTTTTCATCTTGTCCTGTGCTTACCCAGTGAGTACCCTTGCACTTATAGAATCACCCAAGGAGTACCCATTGAATGTTGGAATTACTTAGTGAGATCTATTACGTGTCTCAGTTTCTAGGTTTCAGTATATTTCAGAAATATTGTATACATATTTCTTTTAGATATCATGATGATTTGATAACGTAGAGAGATATGTATGCATGCTTTTAACAATATGGACACACTTATAGTTGAGTTATGTAACAGTGTGCTGCTTTGTATTTGGCTAGGCCCAATTCTAATGCACTTGTAAAAACACCCAAATACTCACCATGCAGTCTTACAATGATGCAGGCGTTACATATGCAGTGCTGTAATCACTCAGGCATTACTGCTGCACTGATGCAATCATTTAGACAGTATCTATGTAGTTATGCAATCACTAAGGTATTACTTATGTACTTATATAATCACCCAGGCAGTACTGCTGCACTCCTTGAATCATGGAGGCACTTCCTTTGTACTCATGTAATCACTCAGCCAGTAGTCATGCTGTTATGAAATCACCCAGACACTACTTTCGCACTCTTTTATTTACTCAGGCTGTACCTCAGTAGTCCTGCAATCACCCAAGAAGTACCCATGCACTTATAAAATCACCCAGTCACTTGGTATGTAGTCATATCAATCTCTAGACATTCTCCCTGTAGTCATGCAATCAGTGAGGTGGTATCTATGTAGTCCTTTAATCCCCTTGTACTCTTTCAATCACATACGCACTTTTCTTGTACTTATGTAATCAGTCAGCCAGTAGTCATGTACTTTTAAAATCACCCAGTCACTACCTTTCCACACCTGTAATCACTCAGGCAGTATCTTAGTAGTTCAGTAATCACCCAGGCGGTACTCATGAACTTATAAAATCACCCACTCACTTGCTATCTACTTCAGTAATCCCCCAGATATTACTGTTGCAGGAAAGGAATCACTCAGGGTCTAGTTATGTACTACCCCTACAGTTATGCAATCATGCAGGCTGTTGCTGTGCAGTCATGTAATTACCTACACACTACCCTTGTAGTCATCGAATCACCCATGCCTTTCTGTTGCATTCATCTATTCACCTAGGCAGTACTCAATGACTCATGTATGCCTTCATGTGCTATTTATACACTAATCCATGCACTCAATGTGTATGTTTGCACTCATGCAATTAGCTAGTCACTTTTCATCTTGTCCTGTCCTTACCCAGTGAGTACCCTTGCACTTATAGAATCACCCAAGGAGTACCCATTGAGTGTTGGAATTACTTAGTGAGATCTATTACGTGTCTCAGTTTCTAGGTTTCACTATATTTCAGAAATATTGTATAGATATTTCTTGTAGATATCATGATGATTTGGTAACGTAGAGGGATATGTATGTGTGCTTTTAACAATATGGACACAC
The DNA here is from genome assembly GCA_963921515.1 of Calotriton arnoldi. Lineage (NCBI taxonomy): Eukaryota > Metazoa > Chordata > Amphibia > Caudata > Salamandridae > Calotriton > Calotriton arnoldi. Next base: position 45,197 of record CAWUFW010000868.1, on the reverse strand, counting down.
TTATAGTTGAGTTATGTAATAGTGTGCTGCTTTGTATTTGGCTAGGCCCAACTCTAATGCACTTGTAAAAACACCCAAGTACTCGCCATGCAGTCTTACAATGATGCAGGCGTTACAGTCATGCAGGCTGTACCTATGCAGTCATGTAATAACCCACACACTACTCTTGCAGTCATAGAAACACGCAGGCCCTATGTACTGCTGCACTCCTTGAATCATGGAGGCACTTCCTTTGTTCTCATGTAATCACTCAGTCAGTAGTCATGCTGTTATGAAATCACCCAGACACTACTTTCGCACTCTTTTATTTACTCAGGCTGTACCTCAGTAGTCCTGCAATCACCCAAGAAGTACCCATGCACTTATAAAATCACCCAGTCACTTGGTATGTAGTCATGTAAATCCCTAGACATTATCCCTGTAGTCATGCAATCAGTGAGGTGGTATCTATGTAGTCCTTTAATCCCCTTGTACTCTTTCAATCACATACGCACTTTTCTTGTACTTATGTAATCACTCAGCCAGTAGTCATGTACTTTTAAAATCACCCAGTCACTACCTTTCCACACCTGTAATCACTCAGGCAGTATCTTAGTAGTTCAGTAATCACCCAGGCGGTACTCATGAACTTATAAAATCACCCACTCACTTGCTATCTACTTCAGTAATCCCCCAGATATTACTGTTGCAGGCAAGGAATGACACAGGGTCTAGTTATGTACTACCCCTACAGTTATGCAATCATGCAGGCTGTTGCTGTGCAGTCATGTAATTACCTACACACTACCCTTGCAGTCGTCGAATCACCCATGCCTTTCTGTTGTATTCATCTATTCACCTAGGCAGTACTCAATGACTCATGTATGCCTTCATGTGCTATTTATACACTTATCCATGCACTCAATGTGTATGTTTGCACTCATGCAATTAGCTAGTCACTTTTCATCTTGTCCTGTCCTTACCCAGTGAGTACCCTTGCACTTATAGAATCACCCAAGGAGTACCCATTGAGTGTTGGAATTACTTAGTGAAATCTATTACGTGTCTCAGTTTCTAGGTTTCACTATATTTCAGAAATATTGTATAGATATTTCTTGTAGATATCATGATGATTTGGTAACGTAGAGAGATATGTATGCGTGCTTTTAACAATATGGACACACTTATAGTTGAGATATGTAATAGTGTGCTGCTCTGTATTTGGCTAGGCCCAACTCTAATGCACTTGTAAAAACACCCAAGTACTCGCCATGCAGTCTTACAATGATGCAGGCGTTACAGTCATGCAGGCTGTACCTATGCAGTCATGTAATAACCCACACACTACTCTTGCAGTCATAGAAACACGCAGGCCCTACTGTTGCACTCATCTATTCACCTAGGCAGTACTCAATGACTCATCTATGCTTTCAGGTGTTATTTATACACTTATCCATGCACTCAATGTGTATGTTTCCACTCATGCATTTAGCTAGTCACTATTCATGTTTTTGTGCAATTATCCAGTGAGTACCCTTGCACTCTTACAATTTTACCTAGAACGGTCACCTGTTAGTTATTGCTAAATGTGGGTGTTAAATTGGTATTAATGGTGTGCAAACCACTTGTGCTTTCCTCTGCGCCTCTCTTGCCTCTTTCTGTATTTGTGTTGCTTGTTTCTGCACGTTTTTTTCTTTTTGTGCACTCCTCTTGCCTCATTCTGCAAATCTCTTGTTCTTTCTGCACCTCTGTTCCCTCTTTCTGCACGTCTGTTGCCTCTTTCTGCACCTCATTTGTTTTTTTCTGTACCCCTGTTACGTCTTTCTGCACTTTTTTTGCGTCTTTCTGCACCTTTATTCCTTCTTTGTGCACTTCTTTTGTTTCTATCTGCACCTGTCTTGCTTCTTTATGCATCCCTATTGCCTCTCTCTCCACCCTTCTTTCCTCTTTTTGTACTTCTGTTGCTTCTTTCTGCACTTATTTTGCTTTTTTCTGCACCTCACTTGCCTCTTTCTGCACCTCTATATCCTCTTTCTGCAGTTCTTTTGTCTCCTTCTGCACTTCACTTGCCTCTTTCTGTAACTCTCTTGCCTCTTTGTGCACCTCTCTTGCCTCTTTATGCACTTTACTTGCTTCTTTCTGCACCCCTTTTCCAGTTTCTGCACCCCTGTTCCCTCTTTCTGCAACTCTCTTACCTCTTTCTACACCTCTCTTCCCTCTTTCTGCACCACTCTTACCTCTTTCTGTACCTCTGTTCCTTCTTTTTTCACCTGTCTTGTCTGTTTCTGCACCCTTCGTGCCTCTTTTAGCACCTCTGTTGCTTCTTTCTGCAGTTCTGTTCTTCTTTCTGCACCCCTCCTGACTCTTTCTGTATCCCTCTTGCCTCATTGTGCACCTCTCCTACCCCGTTTCTGCACTCCTCTTACCTCTTTTTCCACCTCTGTTGTTCTTTCTGCACCTCTTTTGCTTCGTTGAGCACTTCACTTGCCTTTTTCTGTACCCCTCTTGCCTCCTTCTGCACCTCTGTTGCTTCTTTCTGCACTTCTCTTGCCTCTTTCTGCACCCCTGTTGCTTCATTGTGCACTTTACATGCTTCTTTCTGCACCTCTCTTGCTTCTTTCTGCACCCCTGTTGTGTCTTTCTGCAGTCGTCTTCCCTCTTTCATCTTCTATTGTAATTTCCCAGTGACTACCTTTGCACTCATTCAATCACCCAAGCCCTACCGATAGAATTATGCAATTACTGAAGCAGATCTATTACATGTCTCAGTTTCTAGATTTTATTATATTCCAGAAATATTATATACATATTTGTGTTAAATATTATGATGATTTGAAAACATAGAAACATATGTATGTGTGCTTGTAACAATATAGAGAGACTTATAGTTTAGTGCAACTCTCATGCAGTTATAAAAACACCCAAGTAGTTGCTATGCAGTCTTACAATGATGCAGGCACTAGATATGCACTGCTGTAATCACTCAGGCATTACTGCTGCATTCCTTTTTTCTGTTTCTGCACCCCTCTTCCCTTATTTTTCAGCTCAGGTGTAAGTGTTACCATATTCTGAAAACTATATATGCATTTGTTTGTAGCTTTTAAATAGAAGGTGTTTCTTTAGTAATAGATAAAAATATTTGTATATAATTATTTTAATAATATTAAATTATTTAAAAAAAAAAAAATTCAGATATTCTCCATTATTATTAAGAAAAATTCACCATGACAAAAAAAGCACAAAAGAAAAAAGAACAAAGAAAACAGTACTATTTAAAGGAGCGACAAAAGCAGAAATTAGATGAACTACAACATGTGGTAATGAAGAAAAAGTCTTGTGGTAAGAGAACAAAAGAATTTGTTAAAAGACTTTTAAGGACCGGAAAGAATTTTGAAAATGCAGAAAATAGAAAGAATAGTTGTAGAACGAAGAAGAATGAAATGAAAAAAGGACAAATTAATGGAAAATCACGTTCTGAGAAAACAATCTATGTTGAAAGAAGGATGAAACAATATCACGATATTAGGAAACGTATGTATAAAAGTAGAGTACTACAAAATGTATTGAAAGATTGCAAGAAATATAAAAAAAGATCTGTATTTTACAAAAAGAAACAAGAGATTGAAAGTATAGTCGAAAAGGCTTTTGAATTGAAAAGAAGATTGTTCATATTAGTTTTAAAGAGAATGTGAACATTAGATAAACCAATGCATTCTATGAAGGACAAAAGGAAAAGGAAAAGACTAACTAACAGAACTAACTTTTGTAAAATGTTTTGGGATGAATGGAAGCAAACTTCTAGTTCAGAACCTTTTTTTAATGAAGAGAGCTATTTTCAAAACAATACATTAGTTCACGCAGTTGATACCAGTGGTCGTGCTTATGAAGTGAAGAACGGTTGTGCAATTGAAAAGAAAAGATGGTTCCTAGAAATGTGGAAGAAGTGATAGGTGAAGAAGTATTTGTAGTATACGACAGGAGTCTATTGATATTTTACGAAATTTCTTACGACAGTATACTAAAAAAAAGTATTAAACAAAAGATTAAGATATTGCAAGGACTAGATCCTTGTAAAGTGAGAAAAATACTGGCTTGCAAGGTCATTCTCTAGCTTGTCCTTCTAGAAAAGTGTGTCAAAGTGTTTTTCATCATTTGAGAATGTTAGCAGTACATCACTCTGCAATGCGGAAGTTAGTAAGAAGATTGTACTATGTAAAAAGTCCTGCATTATTTTTAAGTGAAATAAACACTGCTCTTTTACATGGGTCAGTATTGTATGTAAAAAAATGTTGTGATGATATAGAGTTTCGTTTTTTTAGTACTGAAGAAGAGTGTGGAGAAAGTGAGAGTTTGATAAGTGTAGGTGTTGAAGAAGAGGTGGAAGATAGTACTACTGAGAAGTTTGTAGAAGAAATTACAAAGTTTAAGGTAATTTGTTCTGAAAAACCAAACTATGGGGCCCATTACGATAACCGGCGGTAAAAATACCGCCAACCGCCATAGCCTGAAAAGACCGCCCGCCTGCACCATGGGAATACCGACCGAGCAATTATGATGACGCGAAGCAACCACCGCCTGCAGCGGAAAAAAAAGACAGAATACCGCCCGTCCATGTCAGAGTCCAAGACAATTCGTCCACCGCGGACGCAATACCGCCCGAAAACTCCAAATACGACCGCGCGGACGGACTACACACCGCCCGTCAAATTATGATCCCCCCCGACATGAGGGCGGGAAACCAACACATTTCCCGCCCGCAATGGTGAACAACAGAAATGAATAACTGACAAGGCGGAAGGCCTGGCGGCACGTCCGTGCACAGAAATTAGTGGCGGCACAAACAAATACACACAACACGGCCAACAAGTCCACACAGTAAACGACGCCAAAATACCCAGACACAGAACCCATCCCAAAGACACATCCCCTGCCAAAAAATACAATTAGAATAAATCCCAGGACACCACGCCCAACACACCTGAAAACGACAGACCATCATGACACACCCACATAGGTGAGTACAAAAGCAGCCCCCTCACAGACCACAAACCCTTGCACCACGACAAAGCCAACACCACAGCAGAGAACACGGAGAGCCACAGAGGAAAGCAGTATACCACACGCACGCACACATCACATCCATCACCACAACCACCACCACCACCACCACCTAAACACCGGCACCACAAACCCCCTGCACATCACACACCAAACACACCACACCAGCACCACAAAAACTACACTACGCACCATGGCAACACAACGAATGCCCAAGTTCACTGCCACAGAGTTGACGGTCATGGTCGACGAGGTCATCAAGGTGTACCCACAAATCTATGGGAACCAGGTCCAACAGACACCAGTAGCCACCAGAAACAGGATGTGGATAAGGATCGTAGACCAGGTGAATGCAGTTGGGAACGTGCCACGCAACCGGGGAAATAACCAAGAGGTGGCAGGACCTGAAAAGCGTGGTCAGGAAGAAGGAGGCCAAGAACCGTGAGCTGGCTGACAGGACTGGCAGCGGAACTCCCGCTCCATTCAAGACCTTCAAGGCGTGGGAGGAGAAGGTGCGAGGCATACTACATCCGGAGAGTCTCATCGGAATACCAGGGGGAGTGGAGGCTGGTAAGTACAAACAAATGTATACCAGCACACCGCCATGTACAGTCATGCACCAACACAATGCCATAGCTCCGAGGGCCAAACACCCCCATGTCCAGTACACAATTCACAAGACATCCCTCACATATGCAACTGACACACACACACACCCAGCCCATAGGCACCAACAAAGAAAACCATGGGGGCATGTGTACAGTCAGCCAGCACCACAACTCCCACCAGCTCCCCTTGTACTCCAGATGCGCCGGAAGGAGCGCTCCCCACACCCACACCCATGTGGCAGCCATAGCTGCACAAACCAACAAGTAACAGGTAAGCAGCCTTACCACAAGGCCCGTGTATCGGAGGGGGACTGCAGAAGTACCCCCCACCAGGCCCCCACTCCTACAGCGCAGCAAGATGGAGCACTCCCCACACCCATGTGTCAGCCATAGCAGTGCACACCTACACCCGACAGGTAGATATGTTACCCTACATGGAGGGCTGTCTGTGGATGGTAAACCATCACCACGACTCACAACACGGCCCCAACACCCACAGACCAGCAAGATGGAGCACCCCTCCCTCTCATAACCATGTGGTAGCCATTGCATTTCTCCCACAAAACCAACAATTAGGTAGACTACTGTACAGGGCGGGGTGTCTGTAGGCATGAGGACTGTACTACGACTAACATGTGGGACATGTCACTTAGCAGAGGAACAGGTAGCACTGCTCCCTTTCACAAACATGTGACCAATGTGCACACGGACATCAATTACAGAGTCATAGCCCACATGAGCCATCTCAAATGCAGTAACACGTAAGGAGTCACGTCTGCATGCACAAGTCTAACTGGAGTACTGACCCACATGGCGTGCACTGTGCCAGTCATCACACACATCAGCAACACCATCCAAGTCTTGTCCATGTAGTCGTGTCTGCTTCTACCCTTGACATAGTACAACATCACCCATGTAAGTCTATCTTGTCCAAATGAAACATAGTGGAACCCCAGTAATGTCACATACACCACTGGACCCATGAACCACACAGCTACACAATGCACATTCAAAATCTCATCCATCTCATCATCCAGCACCAGTGTCATGAAAGGTATATCATCTAAACAGTTGCCCCATAGACAGTAGTACAGCAAAGAGTCCTGCCGATGACCAATAATGTGTCTGCTGTGTCTGAAGCGCTCGTCACACTGTGAGTAACAACATACAAAATGTAGTCAACACCCCAAGAGCACTGCATTGCTGCACATAGGTGAGAGTAGCATGCACACCAAGGAATTGTACCATCTGCAATACGTCGTGTGGCATACAACCATTACTCACACACTACAATGCTTGCTGTGGAATGCCCTTAAATGACAACAGTGAGCAGATATGCTGGCTAAGTCAGACATACACACACCTTTGTCTCTGTAGTGTCGTGTGGCCAAAACACATGTCCCCTTCTGCACCCATATGTCACAGTATGTACCACAGTACCATATTTCAACACCAAAGCGTTCATGGGGCGATACCCCTTTTGCCATCTGCGTATCCAAGTGTTGCATTTGAACCCCAAAAACATATTTCAACACTAAACCGTCCATGGGGCTGTAACTCGTTCCCACCAAAGCAACAAAATGTAGGGGTACTGCAACACACACCAATTGACATTTCAAATCCGTCCCATGCCAGCTGCACCCATCACACTATTCCATTGCCTTGATCAATCAATCAATCAATCATGTCACTTATAAAGCACACTACATACCCGCGAGGGTCTCAAGGCACTGGGGGAAGAGGGGGGTGGTGCTGCTACTGATCGAAGAGCCAGGTCTTGAGGAGTCTTCTGAAGGCCAGTAGGTCTTGGGTCTGCCGAAGGTTGGTGGGGAGGGTGTTCCAGGTCTTGGCGGTGAGGTGGGAGAAGGATCTGCCGCCGGCGGTCGTTTTCCGGATGCGGGGGACTGTGGCGAGGCTGGTGGAGCGGAGCTGGCGGGTGGGGGTGTAGAAGCTGAGTCGTCTGTTGAGGTAGGCTGGTCCGGAGTTGTGGAGTGCTTTGTGTGCATGGGTGAGGAGCTTGAAGGTTATCCTCTTGTTGACAGGGAGCCAGTGCAGGTCTCTCAGGTGGGGTGTGATGTGGCTGCGTCGGGGGATGTCGAGGATAAGACGTGCAGAGGCGTTCTGGATGCGTTGCAGCCGTCTCAGGAGCTTAGCCATCGTTCCTGCGTAGAGGGCGTTTCCGTAGTCCAGCCTGCTGGTGATGAGGGCCTGGGTGACTGTTTTTCTTGTTTCGGTGGGGATCCACTTGAAGATCCTGCGGAGCATTCGGAGGGTGTTGAGCAGGATGAGGAAACGACGTTGACCTGCTTAGTCATGGAGAGAGTGGGGTCGAGGATGACCCCTAGGTTGCGTGCGTGGTCGGTGGGTGTCGGGGCTGTTCCCAGTGATGTCGGCCACCAGGAGTCGTCCCAGGCTGATGGGTTGGAGCCAAGGATGAGGACCTCCTTCTTGTCCTAGTTCAGCTTCAGGCGGCTGGTCCTCATCCATTCGGCGACGGCCTTCATTCCTTCGTGGAGGTGGGCTTTGGCGGTGTGAGGATCTTTGGTGAGGGAAAGGATCAGCTGGGTGTCGTCGGCGTAGGAGATGATGTTGAGGTTGTGCTGTCGGGCGACGTGGGCGAGGGGTGCCATGTGCACACACATTGTAGAGACACACACACGCATCCGGCAAATCAGTGCACAACTGTGCACAAACTGTGCATGTCAGACTTCTAACACAAACCTTGCAAGGTGCAACACAATAACTCTTCGTCTCCGCCCCACAGGTGACGAACAGCATGATGCTGCGGATGGAGACACCAGCCATCACAGCCAGTCCACAAGCCCCCCACACGGACTCACGGATGTGGAAAGCCTGGACACCTCTACGGACGAGGACTCCCGAGCTGGCACATCTGGCGTGGCAGGGCGCAACAGCTCCCCAGGACCCCTCCTACCCACCAACCCATCTCCCAGGGCTGGTGACCAGTCCCAGGCCCCTGCTGCCACGGTCATTGCGGCCACCACCACCGCCGCAACCACCACCACCATCACCACCACCAGGGCCTCCCTGACCACTCAGCCATCCCAAGAGGTGGCACAAACCTCCACATCTACCCTGGGAGCCAGGAGGAGGCCCCGGGTGACCAATGTGGCGAGTGGGCAGGTCGGTGGCAGCAGTCCAGGTGGAAGGAGCAGGGTCAGGCCAAGGCCAACAGAGCCTGGGAGCCAAGCCCTGCTGCAAATAGCCAGAGTCCTTGGGGCCTATGAAGAGGCCCAGGGACAATGGGCCAGGTCAGCTTCCGACACGAGGGAAGTCCTTGGGGTGTTGAGGTCCATGGACGCCCACATGGGCCAACTTGTGGACCTCATGGGCCAGCTAGTGGTGGAGATGAGGGCCCACTCAAGGCCAACCACACCACCTACGCCACCACCTGCTGGGGCGCAGGGACGTGCAACATCCAGTTCCCCTGCGTCCACAGCGAGTGGGCAATCCTCAGCCACCACCAGCAGCCCACAAACACAACCCCCTCCTCTCAAACGTGGAAGGGGCCGTCCGAAGAGGAAACAGATGTCCAGGGAGGACTTCGCACGCTCCAAACGCCAGTGAGTCAGCCAGCCATGGTGGCCACCCCCTGCATTCACTTGGACTACCATCCTACCCCACACAGCCAGTCGAGTGGCAAATGTCTGTTGGACTGCGGACCCAGGACAACATGGGTACACCTTGACCATCACGCGGACAGGACCATCAACTCATTGTACAGCATGCACCACCTTCTTGATCACCTTTCCCACAATCACATGTCACCTTTAAAATAAATACACCTGTATCACATCCTATGTCATCTGCTATGTTTATTATCAATGGTGCACAAACGTCAGCATGTTCAGAAATTCATCTGTTGTGTGTTCTGTCGATAGGCCAGGAGAGGCTGTAGGGACCTAGGGGTGACAAACAGAACAAGAGTCCATTGACTGTGTGTGTCACACACTCATCACACAGTACTTGTCATCAGGTCTAAGCAATGTACACACATCTCACAGAGCAACAGGGCACAATGTCACAGCCACTCTCAGTGGCATACTACCCTGGACATGGACCATTGCCACACAGCACTCAGTGAACAATAGGCCGCCCTGACAATGCACACATACACCTACACAACTACAGCGACATCAGCCGTCGTACATGGTCACTCACCGTCAAGTGAAGTAGCAGGCGATGAGCTGCTGACGCTCATTCACTGCTTCCTCCTCTCCACTGTCCTCGTCACTGGACACGGCTTGACCTGCAGGCGGGGGCCCTGGCTGATCACCGTCATCCACTAACAGGGGGATCTGCCTGCGAATCGCAACATTGTGCAGCATGCAGCATGCCACAACTATCTGGCACACCTTCTGTGGGGAGTATGCCAGTGCACCCCCGGTGCGGTCCAGGCATCTGAATCTGGACTTCAGGAGTCCAAAAGTCCGCTCCACCACACGTCTGGTCCTCCCATGTGCCTCATTGTATCTGACATCAGCTGGTGTCCTAGGATTACGGAGTGGGCTCAGCAGCCAAGGCCCGTTAGGATATGCAGAGTCACCTGGGTGTGAGAAACACAGAGAATCGTTGCAATTCCAACAGGATACAAGACAGCATGTCACACCCAGCACGCTACACGAGTATGCATACCCACCAACAATCCATGCACGGTCCGGTTGTAGATTGGTCATCAGATGTGGGAGGATGCTGTGGCGCATGATGTGCGAGTCATGGGTGGAACCGGGGAACTTCACACACACGTGTGTGATTATCATGTCCGCCAGGCACACCACTTGCACATTCAGGGAGTGGAAATGTTTCCGGTTCCTATAGATGTGCTCCACCGCCTGTGGTGCAACAAGGCCAACATGGGTGCAATCAATTGCACCAATAACCTGGGGGATGCGTCCAAGTGCATAGAAAGCACCCTTCACCGCAGGCAAATCACGAGCCCTGGGGAATCGGATGTACCGGTTCCTGTACAGCATCATAGCTGACAGGACATCCCGTAGCACCTTGCTAAACATGGGCTGGGACATCCCACCTCCACTGCCCACCATGTGTTGGAATGAACCGGTTGCGAAGAAATGCAGTGCAGCCATCACCTTAGCCGTGGGGGTGAATGCTGTAGGATACATCCTGCGAGGACGAAGGTGGGGTTCCAACATGGCACATAGGCGATGCAGGGTGGGCCGGTCCAGACGGAACTTCCTTATGACCTCCACATCCTCCATGTCTGCCAGCAATTGGTAGGGGCGATGTATGTTTGGTCTCCTCCTAGGACAGATGGAAGTGGACACATGTCAATGCAACACACCACATGGTATTTACACATACACAAAACAAAGATCACTGACAAAGCAATAGTATCACCGAACAGCTGACAAGTAGGGACAGCACAGCAACATTACTCTTACACAGGTCCCCTTACCAAAAGCAAGGACCACTGACACATACCATTGCTATGAGCATGCACATGGGGATTAAGGCCAGATTAGCTTGATAGGCATGATGATGGATTCAGACTGCATATGTGGGCAGCGGCAACACCACGGCAATATACCTAGCTGCTGTGCCTGACACCGCTTCCGAGGCTGGGTGAGTATGGCACACACCAACAACACAACGTACACAGGCTGAGCGGTACACCAATCGCAGCAGCTTGGACACGCAGAAACAGCCCCAAGGGGGCTATATCAGTGTGGGAGGGTGACAGGCATTACCACAGCTTCCAGGGACTGCTGACTGCCACCCCTCAACAACACCTGCTGCTGCTGCCACCTGTCCACCTTAATGTCGACGACTCTGATGATATGTCCAGGTCCACTCACCAGCGAAGAGCTGCAGTTCCTGGCTTCCGAGCTCCACGCACACTGCCCAAGGCGAATACCGGCTAAAGTCATGTGTGTGTGAGACAACTACAGTGTGTGTGGGAGTGCATGTGGGGGACACACATGTCGTTCATCCGCGAAACTATGAGTCTGAGCCTTTGGGGTTCCAACATGCACCGCTTACCATGCTAACTACAGGTGGAAGGGGTATGTAGGCTCCCTGGTGTTTCCCCATGCATGTCCCTCCCGAGTGGTGGTACATGGCATTTTCATGTCAGACACCCAGTGACGCAGACACTTGGCAATGCATGATTCTGGGCAGCTATTGCTTGTGTGAATGTCTGGCTGGCTCCCTGCTGGCCTTCTCAGTCTCGGCAGACCTGGGCTGCACATTGACCGCCCAATCCTAGAAGGAAACTACACTGACTGTACAGTGGGTAACATGTGTCATTATTTCACAACTCCCAGGAAATGCGCTAACTCAGCCCTGTCGATTGAACACTGCAGGCCTTGTGATAGGGATGTGTGTGAGAGATGGTGGCACTGAATGTGACCTCCATTGCGGGGTGAGCCATTCACAGTGCGAGTACGTTGAGGGCTGTGCAGTGTTGGACACAGTGAGTCCACCCACAAAGATGTGTAGCCTTGTGAGCTATGTGTCGGTCTACCTGACAATGGACAGTAGATGTGGGCAGACTACACATTGCTCAAAGTGCTGGCATCCTGATTTTAATGGGATGGACAGGTACTGTGTACACACTCCCACCAGCATGCATTCACGTGTGGTGTACACATGCTGTTATGCCATGTCCCATACCGTCTTGGCTCTGTTACACGTCTCTGATCATTTAGGATGGGTCAGCATCATGCCACTGTTATTGGTGGATGTGGGTGATGCTGAGAAGAGTATGTGTGATATTCCAACCCTCATGTGTACCATCCCTGCAGTTGGAAGTCCACCAGCCCAAGGCCTTGTGATGAGCCATTGCATCCAAGTTGATGCTCCTGTGTATGTGTAACCTACAGTGCAGCCAATCCCACGAAGAGGGTGACGTCAACTGCCGGATGTGTGACCATGTTGCGGCGACTAATCGGGGGATGCTCCCTCGTATTGTCAGGTTGGCACGGCGCTGCATTTCACCACTAATGGTCTGCTATTGAAAGTCACACAGCCTGTGGCGGATGCACGTTTGTAGGGGCATCAGCAGCAGGCAGGTGTACAGTACTGTGGGATTGTGTCTTTTGCTGCGAGAGGCAGCATGTGTCCACAGCCTACCCATGTTCTGGGTAATGTGATGTTAGTTGTGTGATGCAGTGGGTTGTGAGTGTACTCTGTGCTGGGTGCATCTTACATGCATATGCGATTCCTGAGGGTCAAGATGTAATTTGGGCACTCTGCATAGTCAATGCGTTCAGAGTCGTAGGTCTCCGGAACAGCCTGTAGTCAGCTGGAGTGGCAATTCACATGCATGTTTGTGGCACTGTGCATACTCTGATTTCGTCCTAAACACATGTGTGCGATGCCTCACCTCATATTCCTGATACACACACATCTGGCACACTGTGCAACAGTAGTTGTGCTCGTGCGATGGACAGTTGTCTGGCATGGGCTCATAACCATTGTGGACTGTCATGTTGCAGTCAGTGTGTGTGGTGACACATTCTGCTCCATGCAGGTATGTCCTTGGCCTACTTATGTAGTGGTCATCCTTAACACCATCAGGAGAGTGGGTGTGTACACAGCGATGAGTGGCTATGGCCGCAGGGTGACAGTCCGGGTGTTGTTCCATGTGCACAACACATGTGTCACTTATTGGCGGGTTCATTACCTGTACGCCAGCCATTACGTGTTGATTGTGGTTGCTGTATACATTTGCACAGGTATCATGCAACATGTGCACTTGGGAATGTTCTGGGCTGGCTCCCTTGCACATGTCTGTGGATTTGATGCCAAATGAGTGAGGCCACCTCGCTCTCCCTCATGTGTCATCTACCATGTGTGCTGAGGGACAGGGGACGGTCAACAGTGGTGAGGCATCGGATGGTGCAGCTGCACAGGGGCTGGGTGAGACTAATGTGACCGGCGCATCGGAGGGGGCAGACGTGTGCTGGATGAATCACAGGCCCATACGACAATTGCTGCGTCATCTGAGTACAGAGGTCATGTATCCATGTTTGCTAGCACAGGGGACGTGCACTCTAGCTCCTCTGCAGCCACGCGGAGGCCAATGCCCGCCATCCCAACTACTTCCACTGGTGCAACACGTGTCAGCACAAGGATGAAGGATAGAGTGTCTTTCACACCAGGCACAGCTGCCCCTGCGACCCCTGCTGCACTCAGTGCCGGGTCTGTTGAGCATGTGCGGCATCTGTGCATGGGTCAGACAGCTCTCCTTAATGACTTCATTGCCCATGCCAACACCTTTCCGCAGTTGACATAGTTCATGGAGGGCCTACATTAACGCGTGGGTGGGCTACACCAGTCTGTCCAATAGTTGTCCCCCAGTCAAGGTGGTCCTTGAACTGGGCCACTGTCAGGCTGACATTCCTGACCTTCCCCCACCCCCGGAAAGTGGCGCATCTGACAACAGCAGGGCACGAGTCCTGACAGAAGAGGTGGTGGCACGCAGACGTCATGACAGGTAGTGACGTCACGGAAGATGGCTTGCACCATCAGACTCATTGCCTCCCCTCGCTCACCCCACTGATGCGATTGCATCATGGGAGCACGCGCGTGTGCAGCAGCTCCAATCTCTCCCCAGAGAGGCCAAATAGTGTATGTGTGGCTCCATTCGCTCCAGTCATCGAGCTCACAGTAAAATAGGTGGGGGGACGCCGTACAGCCGCATGGTACCCCGACTCGTGCCCTGGACAACAGTGACAAAGCATGGCTGTCTCCGGAGTCCGGATACACCACATGCAACACACAGTAGCTGTAGCTGCCCTAGCGGGCCATGCCGCAAACACCATCCCAGACGACATGTAGATGCACCCCGGCGCGCAATGTCATAGCATCCGCTGCCATTGGCAAGGGACCCATGGTGTGTGATATGGGCCTCATGGTGAAGAGCCTCCGAGCCATCCACCGCCAACGGGTGTCATGCAACTCACACACTTCGCTAAAACATTAGGTAGCTTTGCCTGCACACCAGGGCTCGAGTCCGGGTACCATGCGGGTGTATGGCGTCCCACCACTTATTTTACCGTGAGCTCGGTGACTGGAGCGAATGGAGCCACACATTCACTCTTTGGCCTCTCTGGGGTGAGATTGGAGCTGCTGCTCACGCGCGTGCTCCTATGATGCAATCGCATCAGTGGGGTGAGCGAGGGGAGGCAATGAGTCTGATGGTGCAAGCCATCTTCCGTGACGTCACTACGTGTCATGACGTCTGCGTCCCCCCACATCTTGTTCGGGACTTGTGGCCTGCTGCACACTGAGAATGTATTGCCTGCGATATGTGACCAGGAGCAGGGTGCCATGACCTCCCACCCACCAAGCTCCACTGCCATCCCATGCCCTGGGTAGCCTGTGTAGGTGGACGATGTAGGGGGACACCTGGAGGCCAGGGGTGTAAATGTCTCGGCAAGGGCCTGGCTGACGCACAGCAGTATCCAGCATGTCCCCAGAGGGAGGGCCAACGTCCACACCTGATGCAGCATAGATCGTGTGCCCGCCTGTTGTGCACACACTAGTCCACATTCATCCCCATACAGCTGGTCTTTCCACATACCCAGAACAGTGGTAATATACCCAGCCGGGTTCGTCCCCACACAGTCTGTATCGACACTGCATGTGTGCACCCACCCGTGCCACAGACCCACCTGTGCCAAGAAGCCCTCCCGCTTCACATGCCACATGTGTGTATTCCACAGTTGTGCTTCTCTCTCAGGGGCGGACATCCAACTGTCCCGTAGCATACAGACTGCACCCAGTCGGACTGGCATCCTGTTTAAATGTTAGGCACCCTCACACAACTACCTGTGCCACAGTGGTGGCTGTGCTGGCTATCGTGACTCCCATGGCAGTGTTGCTGTCCATGGCAGGGTACACTCACACACAATGCATACGTAGCTTTTCGTATCAGTACTCTGCACATCGGACTGGCCACTGTCCCTGGTGTTGTACATTGTTGCCGCCTGTCTATGTATTCTGTGACTGGATGCTGTTGTTCCTGTAGTGGGTTGTGTCTGTGTAGTTGCTGTTTGCAGTTGTTACTGTGTGTGCATAGTTAAGTGAGGCACATGCCGTGAATGGTACCTCAACAATTGCAATGTCTGATCTCACATTCCTATGTGTATAATACGTGGCTGGGACTTCACTTCTTTCAGACTCTGCTACTTGTGTGTGTGATGAAGACGTGTGTCTGTAACACGGATTGTCTGCATGTATTTGGTGGTATTTCTGTGTTAATGTATACGTGTCATGTTTGCGTGCATGCAAAGCACAGGGTGTGTGTCTAGCCACAGGATGACAGGTAGCATGTGCAGAGTGTGCGGGTATGTGTGAGCTTACTTTCTGGCTGGCCAGCAGTGTAGGTGTATGTGTATCTTGTGATGAACATCGAGCCTGGGCACATGGCTTACTTTCAATGTGTGCATTTGGGAGGTGTAGGTGTGTGTGGTGTGTGTGGTGTGACTTTGGGGTGGTGTTGGTGTGTGTGTGTGCGCTCTGGCAATGTCGACTACACACATGTGTTACCCAGGGGCATGGTCAGTGTTTGTATCCTTGTTCGGGTCTGTTAATGTGAGCACATGTGTGTATTGTATGTTGCACAGTGTGTGGGTGTGTCCTTGCAGTTCAGGATGACTCCTACTTGATATGTATTGGCCATTGTGGGTCTGCAGGGTGTGTGAATGTGGAGATTGTGCCTTGTTCTATTGCGCATGTATGTACATTTCGGCGGTTCGTACTCACTGTGCAGCCCTGCCCACCCACACTGATATCGTGTGTGTTTTGGCATGCATTGATGTGGCGTGCTACTGGCGTGGCTCCTATATTTGCTTGTTGAGTGTGATGTCAGACTGTGAAGGTGATTGTACACATATGTGGGACTGTGCTTTGTAGTGACCAGGCCGTCAGTGTTGATGTGATGATCTGTTGGGCCACGTCAGACTCTGACATGCCAAGGCCCACGACCTGTGGTATTTTACTGGGTCCACAGTGGCAGCAACTCATATGCATTGACATCCAATGTCACTTGACTACATGGTGGTCTCACGAGTCCCGTGTACTTCACACACTCTCATCCTCTCTCATTCGTACTTGTCTACGATCAATAATTCTCCAGAGTCAGATATTAGCTTTAAGGCATGTATTTGAGCTTACTTCCTCTGTGATGCAGGATGTGGACACTACTGGCAGCGTAATGCATGTGGAGGATATACTTAGCATGATTACACATACAAAAGGGGGTACAGGTAGATGTGATGAGTCGTTAATTGTGGAAATGAGGCTTCAGAGTTAAGAATGCCCTGCCCTTGCTATGCTTCAGTACATTAGCTCATTACTGAGGTGCCCTAGGCTGTGACACAGACAGTATTGGTTTACCCTACCAGACAGCTTGACATCATAAGCACAGTACATCTAAGTCACATGGTACAGGTTTACGACAATAGTGACTCCGACACACCTGCGTCAGAGGTGACATCAGAGCATGAGCCTACATGCATGCAGCATAGTCTCACATGTTGTTGCGATATGGTGGCTACTGGACATGACTCAATGCCCGGGGACATGTTGTAGGGTGTTGCATTTGTTGTCCATACAAATGTCCTGGCACGGAAGTTCAGAAGAAGGTGAGATGACAGTTCTCAAGTTATTCAGCAGACAGATAAGCGTGCACTTACAGGAGCATGTGTTCAGGTGCGCGGCATGCATATTGTAGCATTGTGGTTCGTGCAATGTTGGCCATGTGGTCACTGTACACAGGTCCCATTCCTCAGCCTCCCCGTTTTCATGCAGGGACACGGGATGTGGTGATGGACAGGGTGCATGTCCCGGAAATGTCAGGTGTCATGACGGTGGAGTTGATAGTAAGGTGTTTGTTTCCGAGTGCATGGTATAGTTGTTGCACAGCTAACTGGCCACTGCGTGCGGACGCCAAGCATAGGTACGGTGTTGCACATGAATGTTCAATTGTGGGTGTTGATTTGGGGACCCATGAATTGACAGGTTGTCAGGTATGCAATACCTTCCTGCAGAGCATCCCTCGCATTGGTGGTATTCATGGTTGACATCCAATGAAGCGGATGGTGGGTTGCAACGTGTTCCTCGTAAGTTGTCCCTTGTAGAATCCTGATGGGACATGTCAGGTGACATTCGATGAAACTGTAATCCAGCATACGTTGTGCGGAGGCACACTGGTCCCATTGCAGTGTGTGTCCTATTGCAGCCACAAACGCCATGCCCCCATACACTGAACAGTTCCTGTCGTGGGCGTCCAGGGGTGAGAACAGGTGTACCAGGTCCCCAATTGGACATGCCGGGTTGGAGAGACATAAATCCACAGGCCAGTGGTACGGGCACCTCCGACAGTAGAAAACGGGGATGACGCAGCTGAACATTTCAATGCGGTAAGTTACTCGATAACTTACATTCAGCATAGCCAGATTTGCACAGCCCACTATCTGTAGCAAGCTATTGATGTACAGCTGCATCTGTCTGGCGTAGGTGTATAGTACTGGTGCACCGTCCATTTTGCTGCAGGGTGCTGTGATGGCGTGCTCCGGCTGCCTGGGCTGTCTGCTGAGTGTAACCCCCGACGATGCTGGGTGTTCTTGTATGGATGTTAGGTGGCAGGACTTTGGGTATGGCTTGGGAGGCGGACACAGGCCCTCATCCCACATGCTCCTATGAATGGTCAAGGCCAGTGGTGTCTGACTCTTTCCTGATTACTTGCATTTGAGCCACAAGGAGCAGTGGTATAATTGTATTTTGTGGTTTTATCTTTCTTTCATGTTCGGCGTTATCTGCCAGTGGAAGGTTGACTCAGCATGGCTATGTTTGGGTTGTGGTTTTTACAATGGCTCCGTTCTACTGCAGGATATGTTGCAATGTGATTTGGGTGTAGGAATGGAAGGACATTCACTGCTATCTGCTCTCCCGTGTGTGGGTGGGTCACTTCTTTTCAGCTGTACATTGGGACTTGTGTGTGGGCGTAGTGATTGTGGACACCTGTTCTCAGGCAGCAGGCTTTCTCTGTTTTGTACATTGCATGGCTTGTTATTGCGTGCAGGATGGTATAGGTATTGTTTGTTGTGACTGGCGTGCCTTTTGCGGTCAATGTCCATTGTTTGTGCTGTGCTGTAGCAGCTGCCGTGTGCTTCTCCATGCTTTGCACACAGGTGTGTGTCCTCTTTCGACGTCACTTGCTCCCCTGTTCGGCACACTTGTGTGACTACGTTTTGGCAACTGTGAGTTGTCGGTTGTGGTCATGATTTACGCAGGGGGACCACGTGACATGTGCCTTCAGGGTGGGGCTGGTGTGTGTGGTGTGTTGTTGTGACCCTGTGGTGTTTGTGTGCAGCCCATGCGTGGCGCTGTCGTTGGCCTCTGCGTTATGCGCATGTGCGTCATCGCTGGGGCGCTGCGGTGCCGTGACGGGGATGTCACCTCCTGGTCCGGGGTAGTGGGAGCCCAGGATGTTGCGGGTTGATTATATTTTACAGGTGGGATATGTGTGGGTACAGTGTTGGATGTGTCCTGTCCCCACAGGGGTGTCTAGGGGGCCCATGTACAGTTTTTCCGCCCTTGCATTGTGTGTGGTGTTTGCATGCCCTTGTTGTGTGCCTGCCTACCTGCGTCGTCGTTGCGCGTTCACTCCTAGGTGCTGCATCAGGTACAGCATTGGGATGGCCTGGAGAGCAGGATTCATGTCGGAGTAGGCCGGGTTGGTGTTTCTGTTGTCAGCAATGTGGTTTCTGCCTCCTGTTCTCGTGCGGTGTCTCTTTGCCGGTGAGGCTGTTTGGTTGTGTCATCGTAATTTGTACGCCGGGCGGTACGTCATTTCGTCGGGCGGTGTGCCTCCGTTGGCTGGCGCCGCTACGTAAACGGGCGCACTTTGATGGCGGGTGGCGTCGCAGGCTTGCGGGCGGTATTTGCCTGACTTTTCACATCCTAATTTGGCGGGAGGGCGGGCAGTTGCTGGCGGACGGTAACTAGCGGTTTTTACCTCCGACGGCACGGCGGTAGTGTTTCCGCCCGCCATCGTAATGACCCCCTATGTTTGTATTTGTTGTCGACGTACTCACTATAGAAATCAAACTAGGAATGTTGATCTGTATTTAAAAAGTGAAAAGGAAAACAATGATAAGTGGGAGGAATTTGGTGCTTATTTGTTGGTGGAAGGTCTTTTTGAGTTGGGTGTTGATCAACGTATTTGTAAATATTAATACAGCAAATTAGAAGAGAACAAAATGCCAGCTAGAGCTGTACATAATAACCTAGAGTTGGTAGCTATTCCTGCAGAACTGGTAGATTTAAATACGTATGAGTCCATTCTGATTCAATCTGTGCACCCGTTTCAGGCTATTGTTCGTATGGAGCCTAAAACTGCCTCCATCAGATTTACAAAGAGGATTAAAAGGAAGAGTTGTGTATTTACCTTTAGATTTAAAGAAAAATATTGAAACTATTGGTGTAGAGAGAGAGGAAACTGAACCTGTAGTTATTCTAGTTAATGGTGTTCCAACAAAGAGTCGGAAAATATGGCAAGAGTTATTAGATGTCAGCAAAGTTCAAAAGGCTACGTTATATCTCATAAAAAACAATCTTTATTACAAAAATGTATATCTGGAAGAACAAGAAATAGTTTTAGGGGAAGATAGTGAAATTTCAACTGGCCAAATTGAAAAAGTGGATATCTCCAGGAGTGAAGAAATTTATGAACATTATAGTGTACATCCTTTACATTCAAAGGAAGTGATTGGAAATACTATTGAATTATTCCAAATGAAGAAAGCGAAGGGAACTCCTATGAGTGTTTGTGAAAGAAGTATAGAAGCCCGTTGTTTTCCACAGCTCTTCCCCACTGGGAAAGGTGGACGATATGATGAACGACCCGTGCAGATTCCAGCTTCAGAATATCGTACAACAAGATTGTACTCAGAAGATCCAAGATTTCGACAATGTATTCCATATATATTTCATCTTTTGTTTGAAAGTGACTTGTCTGGGCTTTCATATGCAGTTAACCACATATTAAAAACAGGACTTCACCTTCAACATGTTTCTGCAAAGGAATTCATGGACAAAGTACAACAAAGAGACGATCATTTAGAATCTCAATTGATTAATTTGATGGCGTGTCAACGTGGTACTAATGAGTATTGGTATCGTCGTCACGGAGAACTTAAATTTATGTTAAGGAACTTAGGAACCCCTACATGGTTTGTTACGCTAAGCTGTGCTTAATACGCATGGGACGATTTACTTGAATTTCTACGAGAAGCAAATTCAAATATTAAAAACATTGAATTCAAGACAGCTGGAGAACTGTGTTCCTTGGATCCTGTAAATGTGTGCAGATATTTTAATCATAGGTTTCAAGCTATGATGTCTTTTATCTGCAATAAAAATAACCCACCTCTTGGAGAAGTTATTGATTTCTTTTGGAGAAAGGAGTACCAAGCCAGAGGTGCTCCTCATATACATATGCTATTATGGATCAAGGATGCACCTAAATTTGGAACTGATTCTGATGAGACTGTTTTATCTTTCATTGAAGACTATGTTACATGTGGTATTCAAAAACAGGAGAAGAAAATACCTTAAGACAACAAGTTTTACGGTTTCAAACTCATCGATGTGGCAAATATTGTCGACGGAAATACAAGTCTAAGGATTTATACAAAATACAAATGTCGTTTTGGATTCCCACGTCCAGTAATTTCCAAAGGAAGAGTCAACAGTTTCATGTCAGCAGTGAGGCATACTATACCTCGAAAATCTCCAAAAAATACTTACAATATAAAAAGAAGTGAACATTCAAAGTATATTAATGATTACAATACAGTGATTTTGACGATGTGGAATGCAAATATGGATATCCAGTATGTTGCAGATAATTCGATTGCTGTTGCTCGCTATGTTACGTCATACATAACAAAATCTGAAAAGACGGAGTTGAAAGAAATGTGGGAAGAAATTTCACAATAGAAGGCTCTTAGTAACAAATTGTACAGCTTTAGTTTGAAGATGCTTTCCCATCGAGAGATTGGATCCTACGAATGTTCGGATCGGTTGACATCTGCAAGTTTATATTCAAAGTCAAGAGGAATCATTTGGGTAAGTCTAGGTCTTGCTGCAACACGAAATCGAGTATTGAAATCTGTACAAGAAATTGAATACTTAGCATTAAATGAACCGGAAAGTACAGATATTGTTAAAACAAACATGTTGGATACGTACTATCCTAAAAGAAGTCCACATCTGGAAAACACATGTCTCTATGAAGTACTGCAATATTACAGCTTTAAGAGAAATATTACAGAAAATATAAATGAAGAAAAATATGCAGTCATTGGATGTGATGGATGTTAGGTAAAACATGCCAAAGGAAATCTCATTAATCACAGGAAACTCCATTGTTATACTCCAGATAAAAGGGAATTTTTCTATTTAGCACTTCTGCAACTCTTCAAGCCTTGGCGTACTGAAATGGAATTACTTGGAAATTTTCAGTGCTATGAAGATTCTTTTAATGCATGTAAAGATAGCATTGAATGCACAGTTTTTCCAAATTATCTACAAATGTTGAATGAAGAGATTGTACAAGAAACTTTTATTGCAGCTGAAATTGCTAGAGACAGTTCTCAAGATAGTCAAAGTTCTGCTCCACTGAGTCAAGATCCACTAGGAGAACCAATTCTTGAAAACGAAGCAGCAATAGCTATGAGTGAAGTCGAAATGGCAATGCAACAAGCACAACAGGATATTATGGAGTTGGGAAACTTGGAAGAACAACTAAATATTGAACAGAAATAAATATATCAGCAAGTTACACAACAGATAGAGCATGGTTTACTTCATGAAAAAAGAATGCAACTGCACATCATTTAAACCTATTCGAATGTATATCAGTGGTCAAGCTGGTACAGGAAAAAGTTTCTTAATTAAAGTTTTGACCAGTTATCTACAGAAAACCACTGAATCACATTTATCTTGTGTTGTAACCGCTCCAACTGGGTTAGCAGCACACAACATTAAAGGGATTACGTTACATCAATTACTCATGCTACCAGATGAACATGAAAACAAGTTGGAATATCGCAAGCTATCTGGAGAAGCTTGTTATGAAGTTTCAAGAGTACTAAAGAAATGAAACTTCTGATCATTGATGAGGTGAGCATGGTCTCAAACTTAATGCTTGCCTTTGTACATTTGAGAATGCAGCAGATTTTAAAAACAGATTATGATGTTTTATTTGGAGGAAAACATGTAATTGTATTCGGCGACCTACTGCAACTTACTCCTGTAAAAGGGCATCCAGTTTTTAAAACACTTGTCCATGAAGACACAAGGAAATGTTTGGGAAGTATTGGAAATGTCAACATTTGGTCTCATTTTGAATATAAAGAACTTATTAAGAATATGCGACAAGCAAGTGATGAACATTATGGAAGCATTCTTCAAGATATAAAAATTGGTGTTTTGACAAAACATGGTAAAGAAGCTTTACAAAGTCGGCTACTTACAAACTTGTTTCCAAATGAAAATGTTGGTCCTGAAATAATGTACAAAAAATTTGGAGAAAAGAAGTCTATAATTTGCCTAATGCCAACACTGCAAGAGTGTTCTACATTCAATCAAGAACTTTTGAAGCTAGAAAAACAACAAATAATGAAAATGGAAGCCATTGATAAAATAGAACACGAAGGAATTACTATTATTCTCTCAGAAAAATTAAAATCAAAATTGGATTCTTTGGAAAAGTCTATATCTAAGACTGCTGGTTTAGAAAAGAATTTATATGTATGTGAAAACTGTTGGGTAATTTTACGGCGTAATTTGGATGTAGAAAATGGTTTAGTAAATGGAGCAATGGGAAAAGTTGTTGATTTTGTTAATTATCAAAATAGAGATGGAATTGAATTCTTGAAGATTAAATTTTATCAGATTGAAGAGGTAAAACAGATTGGACGTTGTGCTGTTCATTTTTTGCTTGTGAAAGACTTGTATGTTCGTAGAAAACAGTTTCCTCTTTCTTTAGCATATGCGGAGACCATTCATAAATCTCAAGGTTTAAGTGTAGACAGTGCTTTGGTAAACATTGGAAGTACAGTTTTTAAAGAGGGTATGGCATATGTTGCATTGTCTCGAGTAAGAACATTATCTGGATTGTATTTGATTGATTTTGATGAGAAAAAGGTTAGTGCAGATGCAAATTGTGTAAGAGAGTATAATTGTTTAAGAAGACTGTATGCTCCTAACTTAGGTCAATATCCCATATATGAAAAGCGGGTAGTATGTCCAGAACGAACATATGAGAAACACTCTAGTGAGGTTGGAAAGAAGAAAACAATTCAAGAGAATGTTGAGGCTGCAAAGAAAATGAAAATGGACTCTGTTGATGATATTGTAGGATACCAGTTAGAAAATAGTTCAGGTATCAACTGCTATGCTAATGTAATTGTGAACGTCGTGTTTTTTCTAGAAAATCTTCATCATCAAATTATGGAGAATCAAGAAAAAAGATTTTGTTCTTTGTTGCATTATATTTTTGAAAAATTGACAACTGATAAAACTAAAATCCATACTGCTTCTGACATTCGGCATCTTTTGGATATATGTACTGGTTCTTCACAATTTACACTTAATGTACAAAAAGATGCTCAAGAATTTCTTATGTTTATGCTTGCAGTATTGAAAGATGAAGGAATAGAAATTGAAAATTTCTTTGGACTAAGTTACAGATGGAATCATAAATGTGAAGACTGTTCATTTTTTTCTACCACTGAAATAGACTCTGATCGATTCATATATTTGACAATACCAGATTGCAAAACAGTGTCTTTTAACAAATTATAAAATCAGCTAATCAAGATATTAAATGTACTCACTGCAAATCTGAAATGTTGTCAACATTATTTATAGAAAGATTTGGACAATATGTCATTTTAATGCTACAACGTTGTAGAGCAGATGGAAGAAAATTGGAAACCAAAATTAAAAAGTTTGTGGCAAGTCAAGTGTCAATTTCAGGAAGAACTTTTAAAGCAGTGGCTATTATTTTCCATGATGGACCTAGTACAACATCTGGACACTATACTGTGTATTTAAGATGCAATAAGGGATGGACACATTGTAATGATGCCCATTCGGAATTCAAATGTCGGTTGCCTTACGAATTGCAAAATTCATATCTGATATTTTTGGTGCCAAAGTTTTGAAAACATCATTCGGCCTATTGGGAAGATGTAAACATGAATTAAGAAGTTTATTTTGGATATTTTCAATGCAAATGATTTCGGAAACATCATTCGGCCTATTGGGAAGATGTCAACAATTAGTGTTTCAATTATCGTTTCTGTTCTTTGATATTGCATTTAGAAAGTTGTGTTTGAAAGAAGCAGTTCATATATTTGATCTTTGTATTATATGCAATGTAAATGAGAGTGTTTTTTGAAAATGTAAACAGATAGTTGAGTTTGTTGTAAATATTTTGAACACAGATTTGTTTTTTTTTACAATCTTATTGATTGTATTTTTTTGCCCGCTGTTACATGATGATCAACATTGAAATCACTGTGTATGGTGAAATTCAATAGAATCTGAAAACAGCAAAAAAAGAATCTGAATATGTTATCTAATTGTGAAATTATGTTGCGTTCTTAAAACTATAATATTATTTGCAATAACAGTATTTTTTCTTCTCTTTTACAGTAAGTAATTCTAAAGTTTGAAAATATTTGAAATTTAGATTATAATAAAACAACTGCAAAATAGTTTCAATGAGTTTCATATCTACTTCAATAAAGAAGGTAAGATAAAGTAATGTAATAAGCATAATGTTATGAATTTATATTTACAGTCACTTTTATTGCAGTCATTCATTTATTAAAACTGAATTATCTCACTCATCAAATCACTTTACCAGAACCCATGCACTTCTTCAATCACTGAAATATAACCTATGTACTTACAAAATCACTTATGCATTACCAATATACAGCTTTATTCACTGTGGCAGTACCCATACAGCTCTGTAATCACCCACACATTACTTCTAGAATGTTGCAATAACCCAAGTATAACCTATGCAGTCCTTCAATCATCCAGACATTTCTCCTCCACTTATCCAATCACCTGAGCAGTAACCATGTATTCATGCAATCATCGAAGCAATACTCATGCACTTAAAAAATCACCCTAGCACTACCCATGTACTCCTCCAATCACCAAGGCACTATTATTCACTTATGCAATAACTCAGGCACTACCCATGTACTGTACCAATCACCCGTGCACTACCCCATGCAGTTCTCTAATCATCTGTACACTACTTATTTACTCTTTCGATTACCCAGGCACTACTCATGCACTCCTCTAATCCCCCAACCACTAGCCATGCACTTATCCAGTCACTCTGCGAATACCCATGCACTTATAAAATCACCATGCACTATCCTTGCAGTCCTCTAATCATCCAGGCAGTACCCATGTACTCATGCAATGACCCAGGCACTAACCATGTATTCAAGCAATCATCCAGACATTACCTATAAACTCATGTAATTACCCAGGCATTAACCATGCACTTGTAAAATCAACCAAGCAATACCCATACACTTACAAAATCATCCAGGCACTACTCATGCACTCCTCTAATCCCCCAACCACTAGCCATGGACTTATCCAATCACTCTGCGAATACCCATGCACTTATAAAATCACCACGCACTATCCTTGCACTCCTCTAATCATCCAGGCAGTACCCATGTACTCATGCAATGACCCAGGGACTAACCATGTACTCAAGCATTCATCCAGACATTACCTATAAACTCATGTAATTACCCAGGCATTAACCATGCACTTGTAAAATCAACCAAGCAATACTCATGCATTTACAAAATCATCCAGGCACTAGACATGTACTCCTGCTATTACCCAGGCACTACTCATGCACTTATGCAATAACCCAGGTACTACCCATGTACTGCTACAATCACCTGTATACTACCCATGCAGTCCTCTAATCACCTAGATACTACTCATTCACTTCTTCAATTACCCAGTCACTACCCATGTACTCCAGCAATCACCCAGTCACTACCCATGCACTCCTCCAATGACCCAGCCAGTACCATGTACTTACCCAATCACTCCACCAATACCCAAGCACTTATGAAATCACCATGCGGTATCCCTGCACTCCTCCAAGCACCCAGACACTAACCATGCACTCTTGCAATCATCCATGCATTACCTATAAACTCATGTAATTACCCAGGCATTACCCATGCACTTACAAAATCACCCAAGGAATACCTGTGCACTTACAAAATTACCCAGACACAACTCATGTACTCCTGCAATCATCCAAGCACTAGTTATCCACTCATGCAATAACTCAGGCATTACCCATGCACTGCTCCAATCATCTATCAACTACCCATGCAGTTCTCTAATCATCTGGAGACTACTCATTTACTCCTTCGATTACCCAGGCAGTACCCATGTACTTATGCAATGACCCAGGCACTAACCATGTACTCAAGCAATCATCCAGACATTTCCTATAAATTCATGTAATTACCCAGGCATTAACTATGCACTTACAAAATCAACCAAGTAATACACATGCACTTACTAAATCATCCAGGCACTACACATGTACTCCTGCTATCACTCAGGCACTACTCATGCACTTATGCAATAACCCAGGTACTACCCATGCACTGCTACAATCACCTGTACACTACCAATACAGTCCTCTAATCACCTAGATACTACTCATTCACTTCTTCAATTACCCAGGCACTACCCATGCACTCCAATAATCAACCAGTCACTACCCATGCACTCCTCCAATCACCCAGCCACTACCATATACTTACCCAATCACTCCGCCAATACCCAAGCACTTATGAAATCACCATGCGGTATCCCTGCACTCCTCCAATCACCCAGACACTAACCATGCAATCTTGCAATCATCCATGCATTTATTTATTTATAAAGTTTTATATAGCGCGAACATGATCCTGAGGGATATCAGAGCACTTTACAGTTGTGGGGAAAGGAAGGTAACAGTTGTAGTACATGTGTCAAATAGGAAAACAGACAAAATCACATATCAAAATAGAACTCACAGGACAAGAACGGTTACACGTACACGGGATCAGCAGAATAATAAGAACATAACTGGTACATATCGAGATGGAATAGCATCCAACGCAAGGGCTTAAAGGTATAAGTTCAATGCATTAGAGCAGACGATCCAACAACCTACTAAGGTAAGAACTTGTTCATAAGGAATCTTTTTACTTCCAATTTGAAGGCATCCTTGGAGGAGATTCTATGTATTTCCGGTGGGAGGGAGATCCAGATCTTCGGAGCTGAGCCGGAGAAGGCTCGGTGGCATGTTCTCTTTTTGCAAAAGATCTGAGGTTTCAGGAGGAGAGAGTTTGCACTCCTAGAGGGTCTAGCCCCTCCGGATAGTTCCAGTTTTTGCGCTAGATAACTGGGGGTTTTGAAATGGAGGGCTTTGTGTGATAGGCAAGCAATCTTTAGCTGTATTCTCGCTTCGTAGGGCAGCCAATTTAGGGATTTTAAGACTGGGGAGATGTGCGCATTTCTTTTGGTACCTGTAACCAGTCTGGCCGCCGCATTCAATGAGGCCCTTAGTGGGGCCAAGGTATATTTGGGGAGACCACAGAGCGTAGCACTGCCATAGTCAAGTCTTGGCAAAACCAGCGCTTGGACCACTTGTTTGAAGTCAGCTTGTGGGAGGAAAGGTTTGAGCTTCCTGAGTATCCTCAACAGGTGGTTAGCTCCCTTGCATACTTTGCTAATATGAGCCTTCATGTTCAAGTGCTTGTCCAGAGTGATTTCGAGGGATTTAGCTGAGTCGATAATGAGGGGGGAGCAGTTGAAGGCAGTGAGGTGATTCATCCAGAGGTCTAGCTTAGGGGTGTAATTTGGAGGAGAGATGAGAAGGAATTCTGTTTTGGAGGTATTGAGCAGGAGGTGGTTCACAGTTAACCAGTTTTGAGTAGTCAGTAGTGTAGTGTTGAGTGAGGTGATGTTATCCAGGGAGGAGATTTTCAGATAGAGTTGGGTGTCGTCCGCATACATATAGAAGAGAATGTCCATGGAATTTAGTGCATTAGCTAGTGGTTCCAAGAACAAGTTGAAGAGTATGGGAGATAGGGTGGACCCTTGGGGGACACCCATGGATACTGGAGATGGCTGCGAGAGAGAGTGATTCGCCTTCACTCTTTGGGATCTGTGATGGAGGAAAGACGAGAACCATTGCAACACCAGACCAGACAGGCCCATCCTGTGCTCTAGGATGGATAGGAGGTTGTGATTAACAGTGTCAAACGCAGAGGTAAGGTCAAGGAGGATAAGGAGGCACGATTCATTTTGATCAAGCATTTTTAAAATGTCGTCCATAACGTGAGTGAGAGCCGATTCGGTGCTATGCCCACTACGAAAGCCAGATTGATGTTGGTCCAGGAGATGGAAATTCTCAATGTGAGCACAGAGTTGCGACTGGACGCATTTTTCTAGGAGTTTGGCGAGGGTGGGGATGTTAGAGATAGGGCGGAAGTTGTTGAGATCAGCGCTGTCTGCGGTAGTTTTTTTAAATATGGGGGTTACCTGAGCTGCTTTTAGGCACTCCGGGATCGTGCCTTGTGACAGAGACGCGTTGACAATCTTTGTCCAGATGGGAGAGACCACATCCTTGATTTCTTTGAAGATGGACGGTGGCAACGGGTCGCTGAAGTGATTAGAAGGGTTGATACTCTGAAGAACCTTTTTAATGTCTCTTTCACTGAGGGGGGTAAAGGTGTCCCAGGAGGCATTATTCTTGATGCCCAGGCTCAACGGTTCGATCTTGTCCGTTAGGGCCGGGCGGGGAATAGACCCATTGGATAGCAGTAGGGCCCGCTTGGTATCCAGTTCAATATTGATGAGTCTTGATTTCTCAGTAAAGAAGGCAGCCAGATCATGAGGGGGACTGATTTCAGAGTCAGGGCAGTTTGGTGCTTCCACCGATTGTTGTTTAACCAGTTCAAAAGTTTCTTGGGGCGGTTTGTGGCTTGATTAAGTTGGGATCTGAAATAGTCCGCCTTAGCTCTCTTGATTTGCTTGTTATAGGAGCTCCTAACCGATCTAAGGATTTTTAGCTGGTCCGCGGATGGTTTGGATCTCCAGGATCGTTCGATAGCCCTAAGGTTGCGACGTTCCGAGTTTAAGTTGCAGTTGAACCATGGTTTGGATGTTTTTGTTGAGGCATTTTTTTGTTGGAGTTGAGCAACGGAATCCATTATGCTAGAGATAGTAGAGTTGTAGAAGTCGGTGAGTACATGAACCTCAGACATGTCGACTTGGGAAGAGAGGGCAACTATACAGTGGGTTGCTAGATTGGCTGTGTTGATATCTCTGAGGTCCCTTTTCCAGATCTTCGATTTCGTTGGTTGACCCTTCCTTAGAGACACATCCATGTTAATATGGAAGAAGATGCTGTGGTGGTCTGACCAATCACAAGGGGTGATGGTATCCATTGTGATGATGTGTCCTTTGGTGATGATGAGGTCCAGAGTTTCACCTTTATTATGGGTTGGCCGGTCACAATGTTGAATCAGCTCGTGATCACTCAAGAAAGATTTGAGGCAAGTTACAGCTTGGTCATTAGGGTTAGACCAGTGGAGGTTGAAGTCACTGAGGTAGATGTGGGACAGAACGGAATCGACATTGGCAGAGATGATTTCCATTAATTGTTCGATAAAGGGGAGGTTGTCCCCAGGGGGGTGATAGAATGTGTGTAATTTGCACACCGGATGATTGTTACTGGAGATGTTGAGACAAAGGTATTCGCAAGATGATGGCGTAGAAGACTCCGAGAGGGAGACCGCGAGAGTGCTCCGATGTATACAGGCTAAGCCACCTCCCAGTTTCAAAGCTCTGTCTAGACGAATTATGTCGTGAGTAGGGGGCACTAGGAGGTCTAGGATAGGAGTGGAAGAGGGATTGAGCCAAGTTTCAGTGAGGATGATGATGTCTATCTCATTGTGTTGGATGAGGTCAAAGATATCAGAGGCGTGTTTTACTGGCTGACCTGCAGTTGAGTAGTACGCATTTAGATTGTACCGGAGAAAGGGGGGGGGAGTCTGTATGATGTTCACTCTCATGAGGTTGTCGTTGTTTATGACTCTAATGTTGTGGGGGGTTCTCTGTTCGGGTTTGCGTGAATGGCTTGGATTTGCCCCGTAGGGATCTTGTTGGTGTCTAGGATAAGGGAGTAAGAGTTGAGCAAGTCATCGATATCGTTGGGCGCGAGAGAGGCCAACGATCTTCTGGGACGGAAGGGTGCATTAGGTACGGGTACGGTTTTAGGGATAGAGAGGGGAGAGATTTGGTCAAGGCGAGCTCTAACGCTAGCGCTAGCCGGGGCTCTGGGTCGATTCGTACCAGAGAGGAGGGAGCTTATCTGGGGGAGGTGTTCCAATGAGAGGGATTTCAGATCATGAAGTTCGAGGGTGAGAAGGTGTAGCTGAAGGGATAAATCGTCCAGGCGAGCCACCAAGTCTGGGTGCTGGGGAAGGGGTAGAAGTTGTGTAGGGAGAACTGGCGGGGAGGAAGGGTCTCGTTGAGTGCCAGATGGGTAAGTGGCGGTATTGAGAGGTTCCGGAGGGGGGAGTTTGTCCAAGCATGCCACCAAGTCTGGGTGCTGGGGAAGGGGTAGAAGTTGTGTGGGGAAAAGTTGTGTGGGAAAAACTGGCGGGCAGGAAGGGTCTTGATGAGTGCCAGATGGGTCAGTGGCAGTATTGAGGGGTTCCAGAGGGGGGGGAGTTGGTTACTGAGGATTTGCGGTGCACCAGGGTGCCTTGATAGAGAGGTTAGTAATGGTGAAAGGGTTACTGGCAGTGCAATGGGAGGAGCATTCGACCCACCACCCATCAGGGACGAAGGTCGATAGGAGGGCGAGGAGGGAGGTGTATCCGAAGAGGAACTGGGAACAACGCTTTGGGGTACCCTTGAGGTTGCTAGCGCTAGATCTTGTCGCAAAGAGGTTGTATTGTTAGCTAATGAGTTTTTAATCTTCATAAAGAGTTTGTTGAACTGCTCTAGAAGTACGATGCAAGGCGTGCAAAATCTGACCGACACGTACCGAACCCAAGTCGAACGACCGAGCCGCACGGAAAACAGCAATCCGGTCGGAAAAACACGCGAATCCAACCGACCGACACGCACCCGGAACAAATCCGACCGAAACGTACACGCGAACTCCAAACCGCAAAGTACGATGCAAGGCGCGAAACCACGAGCGAGTCGGACGGAGGCCAAGCCGTACGACCGACACGCATACAAAACCGAGCCGAAGCAACACAAAACACCGCGACCGACGCGCACGCAGCATAGAAAACTGCACAAACACAGCGTGAACGAAACGGAGAATACCGTACGAGACAAATGCAGGGTCCGACTCGGTCACAAGAACGTTTCCAACATACACAGACAGTACAAATGAAAAATCACACAAAAAAAGGCCAAACACCCAATTACTAAGCCAATAAATACTGGGGGGGGTGGGGACAGAGAACAAAGACAGACCCACAACTCCACCCATATAAAGGACACAAATCACAACCATGATCCTTTGCAAATGCCATTCCACTTCCAGCACCCAAGAGAAAGCAACCACACACCCACAGCTCATCCCTCACACAAGCCACACACCATCAGCACACCAACAAATACCTACCTCACATACACCCAGCAAAACACACACTCACACACCCTCACCTGCACACCAACACACACATCACTCACCATCACCACCCATCACCATGCCCCCAAGAAGAATCCCAAGTTCCTAGATTGTGAATTGGAAGTCATGGTAGACGAGATCCTCAGGGTAGAGCCACAGCTGTTTGGCACACTGGTCCAACAGACCCCCATCTCCCAGAAAACCAAGATGTGGGAGAGGATCATCAACAGGGTGAACGCACAATCACCATGTCGGCGCACAAAGAGCGACATCCAGAACAGGTGGTATGACGTGCGCAGGAGGGTACGGGACCTGCTCAAGAAAGACTACATCAACAGCCAATACACCGGCAGTGGCCCTCCTGCCAAGCCAATATACCTCAGGCCCTGGGAGGAGAAGGTGCGGGCCATCCTTCCGCCAGTGAGCGTATATGGACTAGAGGACATCCCCGAGCCTGGTGAGTACACAACAAATGTACACAATATACTGCCACAAAACACACACACATCACTGTCAAGGGAGAGTCAAACCATGCACTCATAGCAATTACACAGCAACCAGAACAGAATCATCCCAAAATGTGTATGTCAGTCAGATAAACACAACACATGCCAAAAAAAAGGTCACATCCAACTGTGCCATCACATGTACAAACACAACTACAACTACAGCTAGGCAGTGGCACAAATAGAACTAACAAACACTTCCAGACATGTAGCCACCACAACAACACCAACACACAGTGAAGACCACTCAAAGGAAGGAATTCTGTGTATGCTGGCCAAGTCAGTGTAGCCAATAGCATCATGGGAGTCGCAGTCACACATATTGCCCCCCCCCACAACTGTACCATCAACACCACCATGAACCATGCGCACATCACAGGGAGTGGAGAAGGACTCACAAGATGGCTGACACTGGCAACTGCTGTGGGGAGCACAAGGCCCTGCTGGCAACTGTGCACCAACAAACAGCAGGACACCACTGACTGACATCCTGAGAGACAACTTCCACTCCCTGCAATGCAAGCACGTTCCATGGTGGGATATCTGGCTGGCTGGGTGGGAAGGAGGACTTGCAGCACTGACCATAGTCACAAGCACCTCCCCTCACACACCCCCAACACAAACTCCACAGAACCCACCTGGTAGAATGCAATGCCCCCATCCTAACACAAGATCCCACAAAGAACCACCACCCTGGGTTATGTGGTGTGAAGCACAGGGACACTCTTGGGACTCTTAGCCAAACAACTGCCAGGACAACACTCCCAGCCATCCTGTCAGCACAGCCAGCCCACCCCACAGGGAAGCAGAGTCAAAAGGAAGGAAGCATTGGCATGCTGGGAAGGGGGGTGGAGGCAATAGCATGATGGGAGTCGTAGTCACTGATATTGGTCACCCCCACAACTGTCCCATCAACACCACCCTGAACCATGCTCACATCACAGGGAGTGGAGAAGGACTCACAAGATGGCTGACACTGGCTACTGCTGTGGGGAGCACAAGGCCCTGCTGGCAACTGTGCACCAACAAACAGCAGGACACCACTGACTGACATCCTGAGAGACAACTTCCACTCCCTGCAATGCAAGCACGTTCCATGGTGGGATAACTGGCTGGCTGGGTGGGTGGGAAGGAGGACATGCAGCACTGACCATAGTCACAAGCACCTCCCCTCACACCCCCCCCAACACAAACTACACAGAACCCACCTGGTAGAATGCAATGCCCCCCATCCTAACACAAGATCCCACAAAGAACCACCACCCTGGGTTATGTTGTGTGAAGCACAGGGACACTCTTGGGACTTTTAGCCAAACAACTGCCAGGACAACACTCCCAGCCATCCTGTCAGCACAGCCAGCCCACCCCACAGGGAAGCAGAGTCAAAAGGAAGGAAGCATGGGCATGCTGGGAAGGGGGTGGAGGCAATAGCATGATGGGAGTCGTAGTCACTGATATTGGTCACCCCCACTACTGTCCCATCAACACCACCCTGAACCATGCTCACATCACAGGGAGTGGAGAAGGACTCACAAGATGGCTGACACTGGCTACTGCTGTGGGGAGCACAAGGCCCTGCTGGCAACTGTGCACCAACAAACAGCAGGACACCACTGACTGACATCCTGAGAGACAACTTCCACTCCCTGCAATGCAAGCACGTTCCATGGTGGGATAACTGGCTGGCTGGGTGGGTGGGAAGGAGGACATGCAGCACTGACCATAGTCACAAGCACCTCCCCTCACACACCCCCCAACACAAACTCCAAAGAACCCACCTGGTAGAATGCAATGCCCCCCATCCTAACACAAGATCCCACAAAGAACCACCACCCTGGGTTATGTTGTGTGAAGCACAGGGACACTCTTGGGACTTTTAGCCAAACAACTGCCAGGACAACACTCCCAGCCATCCTGTCAGCACAGCCAGCCCACCCCACAGGGAAGCAGAGTCAAAAGGAAGGAAGCATGGGCATGCTGGGAAGGGGGTGGAGGCAATAGCATGATGGGAGTCGTAGTCACTGATATTGGTCACCCCCACAACTGTCCCATCAACACCACCCTGAACCATGCTCACATCACAGGGAGTGGAGAAGGACTCACAAGATGGCTGACACTGGCTACTGCTGTGGGGAGCACAAGGCCCTGCTGGCAACTGTGCACCAACAAACAGCAGGACACCACTGACTGACATCCTGAGAGACAACTTCCACTCCCTGCAATGCAAGCACGTTCCATGGTGGGATAACTGGCTGGCTGGGTGGGTGGGAAGGAGGACTTGCAGCACTGACCATAGTCACAAGCACCTCCCCTCACACACCCCCCAACACAAACTCCACAGAACCCACCTGGTAGAATGCAATGCCCCCCATCCTAACACAAGATCCCACAAAGAACCACCACCCTGGGTCATGTGGTGTGAAGCACAGGGACACTCTTGGGACTTTTAGCCAAACAACTGCCAGGACAACACTCCCAGCCATCCTGTCAGCACAGCCAGCCCACCCCACAGGGAAGCAGAGTCAAAAGGAAGGAAGCATGGGCATGCTGGGAAGGGGGTGGAGGCAATAGCATGATGGGAGTCGTAGTCACTGATATTGGTCACCCCCACAACTGTCCCATCAACACCACCCTGAACCATGCTCACATCACAGGGAATGGAGAAGGACTCACAAGATGGCTGACACTGGCTACTGCTGTGGGGAGCACAAGGCCCTGCTGGCAACTGTGCACCAACAAACAGCAGGACACCACTGACTGACATCCTGAGAGACAACTTCCACTCCCTGCAATGCAAGCACGTTCCATGGTGGGATATCTGGCTGGCTGGGTGGGAAGGAGGACTTGCAGCACTGACCATAGTCACAAGCACCTCCCCTCACACACCCCCCAACACAAACTCCACAGAACCCACCTGGTAGAATGCAATGCCCCCATCCTAACACAAGATCCCACAAAGAACCACCACCCTGGGTTATGTGGTGTGAAGCACAGGGACACTCTTGGGACTTTTAGCCAAACAACTGCCAGGACAACACTCCCAGCCATCCTGTCAGCACAGCCAGCCCACCCCACAGGGAAGCAGAGTCAAAAGGAAGGAAGCATGGGCATGCTGGGAAGGGGGTGGAGGCAATAGCATGATGGGAGTCGTAGTCACTGATATTGGTCACCCCCACAACTGTCCCATCAACACCACCCTGAACCATGCTCACATCACAGGGAGTGGAGAAGGACTCACAAGATGGCTGACACTGGCTACTGCTGTGGGGAGCACAAGGCCCTGCTGGCAACTGTGCACCAACAAACAGCAGGACACCACTGACTGACATCCTGAGAGACAACTTCCACTCCCTGCAATGCAAGCACAGTCCATGGTGGGATAACTGACTGGCTGGGTGGGTGGGAAGGAGGGCCGGCTGTCAACCAAACACAACCAATGCAGACCATGTTCACACCCCAAAAAATACATAGAAATGCCCAAATAATGCAGGACAATGTGCCACACCAATATCAACCCCTGACTGTGACGACTTAGGACAATGCAATGTACAGGCCCGCACCCAGAGGCACAGTCACAACTGTCATGTGTGTCAACCATTGATGCCTGCAGAAACATAACATACATTGTGTGTGTCTCCCAAAAACAGGTGATGATGGGGACACAGCAGCAGACGCTGAGGAGTCCCAGTCCCAGGCTCAAGAGGATGCGGAGCTCACTGGCGTCGAACAGCCTCTGCCCTCCTCGGACGAAGAAGACCAACCTGGCACATCCGGTGCAAGTCTACATGCAGCACCAGCAGGACCACCAGCTGCAGCACCAGCAGGACCACCAGCTGCACCCCCTGCACCCACCCCTCCAACGACTGTCACCACAAATACCATCCCTGCCGACATGGACAGAACAAGGAGCAACACCAGCACAGGGACCCTGGACCAACCTGGGGCCATGGACACCACCACCACCACCAACCCCCAAGGTGGACCAGGGTCATCTGTGCGTGCCACTGCACGCACTGCACATGTCAGCAGGGGTGGTGGGAGGGGTGGGAGACAGAGGTCGCTGCTTGCAGAGGTTGCTGGTGTGCATGATGACCCACAACTGGTACGCATAGCTGATGCGTACCAGTCCAGCACCGGAGACCTCAGCCAGGTAGTGGGGCTCCTCAGAGACATGAAACAGCAGCAGGCTGCCCATCATGCCCGCTTGGACTCTCACATGTCCCACGTGGAGTCACACATGTCCCGCGTGGACTCACACATGTCCCGCGTGGAGTCCAAGTGGGATGCACTGCATGAGATGACGGCGGTGCACAGGGACATTTTACAATGCCTCCGCCAGATGAACAGCAACCAGTCCACACCTCCCTGTGTGCCAACAACATCTGGTGCCGAACAAACTGCAACTGCCACAGGGAGGGAGGATGACTCTGGCGGAGAGTCCCCTGCACCGCAGCAGCCTGTACTTGAGGGCCCCCCCAAGAAGAGGGGTCGTCCGAGGAGGGGCAAGTGAGAGGCCGATGGCCAAGCGCAACTCCCAGGAAGCCTGAACCTGTTCTGGATGTTCACCTTTGTGCACAGACTGTTCACCCTGTTGACGGCAACACTACTCCCACACATTGCATGGGGAGTACAAGTTGGACCAATGTGTCAGACAACTGTGGCCCCGATACTGGGGATTCTGTCTACCAGGACTTTCAATTCACCTAGGAACTTCTGATTGCAAGATTTATGTACAGCACTACCCATCCTATGCACTATTCACACAAATGTATCACAATAAACACACTAATACACCATACTTGCCTCTGTTGTGATTCCAACGTGGGTGCTGTCATGGGGATGATGAACTGCAAAATTACACTGTGTATGCGAACTGCAACAGCAAGGACAACACAGGCATGTGAGTAAAGGCAACGTGACACATATGAGGGAGACACACCACCAGGGCTACACAACACATACACACCTAGGCCATCTGACTCATTGCCTACACTGATGTTGCCAGGGAAGACGGTGCAATGCACAGACACCACACCCATTCCCAGTTGTAGTCAAGTAGCCCACAGGTGCAGTAAGCAAATGGCAGTCAAATGTGTGACCACAGACAACGCACATCACAAAGTGAAGCACAGGTTTATTACACAGTTGCAACATGTCGTAACCACTACAGATGCAAGGTAATCCCACCTGGCAGCGGGCACACAGTCAACAACTGTAGACGGAAGGAAGTCCATGGGTGTGGCGCACATCACCTGTAGGGACACAACAGCTACCAGCCTGGAAGTGCAATCACGTCGTCGGTGGACACAGTTGACCAAACGAATCTGAAAGTACCCTGTGAAGGACAGAAATGACACACAGTCAAAAGCAATGGAGTACAGGACAGAACAGCAAAACTCATGCACAATACATGTTACAAGATACCCACCCAGAACCAAGTTAGCATGTCAACACTGTTGGGGAGTACAGCCCACCTGTAAGCACACATCGCAACACACATCCAGTCAAGTAGCCCATGGACACACTCCAACAGCACCAGAGCACCACCTACACATATCATGCCAACTCACATCATTGACATGACACCTCAGGATACTCACATTCAGCTAAAGAAGTTGGTGATGAGCTGTGTGCGGACATCACCCTCATCATCATCATCATCATCGTCACTGGCATCGTGGTCCAGGCCAGGATCCTCCACAGGTGGCGGATGTTGGTCATTGTCATCCTGGATGAGAGGCAACTCCTTCCGCACTGCCAGGTTGTGGAGCATGCAGCAGACGATGATAATCTTGCACACTTTCGCAGGGGCATATGGGAGGGACCCTCCGGTCTTGTCCAGGCAGCGGAAGCGGCTCTTCAGGAGACCAAATGTCCGCTCAATCACTCTCCTGGTCCGACCATGTGCCTCATTGTAGCGCATCTGGGCTGGTGTCACAGGGTTCCTGAGGGGTGTCAGCAACCACGGCATGTTGGGGTATCCCGAGTCACCTACGGACAGACAAGTGCACATTAGCTGACTTGGAAAAGTGGGCGGAATACTACAGATCAGATCACACACAATGGCACAAAGTCAGTACACACCGACAAGCCAGGCACGCTGGTTCTGCATCTGTGCCATCATCCTGGGGATGCGACTACTCCTCATCACAAAGGCATCGTGTGCTGAACCAGGGAAACGGGCACACACGTGTGTGATGGTCATGTCTGCAAGACACACCACCAGTGCATTGACCGAGTGGTAGTGCTTGCGGTTCCTGTAGGCCTGCTCCTGGGCCTGTGGTGGTACCAAAGCCACATGTGTCCCATCAATGGAGCCAATGACATGCGGCATCCTCCCCAGGGCATAAAAGTCACTCTTCACGTCAGTGAGTCGTCGCAGTCTAGGGAAATAGATGTACCGGTTCAGGAATAGCAACATTGCCGCCAAAACATCGCGGAGCACACGGCTCAACATGGTCTGTGACATCCCACCAGCAGTCGCCACAGTATGTTGGAAGGTACCGGTGGCAAAGAAGTGTAGGGCTGCCATCACCTTCACCTTGGGGGTCAGCGCTGTAGGATACGGCCGGCCAGGCTGCAAATGTGGGGACAACTGCACTGCCAAATCCTCAATCAGCTGCCTGGTGAAGCGGTACCGTCGGATGCTGTCCCGTTCCACCATCGTTGCCAGGTCTGGGAATGGTCGATGGACAGCAGGAGCCCTGCAGTGCATAGGAGAAGCAAGCAAGATTGTCAGTCACCCCACATATGCGGCATTGAACACACTCAATATCCCAACATACATCATTATGAGGCACAACTACATGAAGTGTGCAGTTCCGTAAGGACATGTATGGTACATACATGGCCAACATCTGTCAACACGGTCCAACAGGTGGCATCAATTAGTCCCAGGTTGGCCCATTGGATATCATGAGGCCGTGTCACAGTTCCCATCTCCTGCTGCCGTGTCACAATCACTCCCCACAGTGACATGTGAGGACAGATGTGCCCCAGGCACCACAGCTCAACGACAGGTACATTCCCAGGGACCCTGTATTGCCACATGGACACTGGCATTACATGGAGTATCATGTATACACCACAGCAAAACAACCATGACCCCCACAGGTAGTGGTCCCACTTGCCACGGCAGGACAGACATGGACGTCTGTGACACACACACGCACAACATCAAAGTCCATGCACACACAACGTGGATGTGGAGACTGTCTCCCATTGTGCACATGAAATCAGAGACATTGTAAACACTACATGCACAAAGACTGTGGAGGACCATCACTATTGTGCCACTGGGACACCCTGGCTCAAACATACCGTCCCACATGGGACTCACGGGGTATGTGACATGACATACACATACACCACCGTGAAATGTGACCATGGCACATGCACAGATATGAACAGTTGCACATCACAGTGGTCATGTACACGTAACACCCAGGATCCTGTCCCCATGAACACGTGCACAGCCTGGGGGTGGCTGCCCACAGGTGACACCCACAGGACAACATGTACACCAACATACACACAATAGGAAATGCAGCCTTACATGCCTTATGATAAAGTTTGGACAGGCTGTCGTGATGTAGGTGTGCCCCTCACTCCCTGGGAGCTATCTGTGGCTGGCATATGTCCATCTGAGACAGGCATGCTGACATATGCCAGTCACATGTACAGTGATGCGTTGAACTGCAATGGACCGATCGGTGCCCCCGGCCGGCCCATTGCATTCAATGTGTGCGGGTACGCGTTGTACCCCTGTACGCAGTAGTACCGCAATGGACCGATCGGTGCCCCCGGCCGGCCCATTGCATTCAATGTGTGCGGGTACGCATTGTACCCTGTACGCGTTGTAACCGCAATGGACCGATCGGTGCCCCGGCCGGCCCATTGCATTCAATGTGTGCGGGTACGCGTTGTACCCCTGTACGCGTAGTACCGCAATGGACCGATCGGTGCCCCCGGCCGGCCCATTGCATTCAATGTGTGCGGGTACGCGTTGTACCCTGTACGCGCGAATGGACCGATCGGTGCCCCGGCCGGCCCATTGCATTCAATGTCTGCGGGTACGCGTTGTACCCCTGTACGCGTTAGTACCGCAATGGACCGATCGGTGCCCCCGGCCGGCCCATTGCATTCAATGTGTGCGGGTACGCGTTAGTACCCTGTACGCGTTGAACCGCAATGGACCGATCGGTGCCCCGGCCGGCCCATTGCATTCAATGTGTGCGGGTACGCGTTGTACCCCTGTACGCGTTGTACCGCAATGGACCGATCGGTGCCCCTGGCCGCCCATTGCATTCAATGTGTGCAGGTACGCGTTGTACCCCTGTACGCGTTGTACCGCAATGGACCGATCGGTGCGCACTCCATTGACAATGGCCTTGCCTGGCAACGGACGCGTTTTTGAATTTTGAACGAGTCGGTTGCTGGAAAATCAGTTGGTCACCCACAACAATGTTGCAAAATCATGTATGTCATGAAGTTGAAGATTTGAAGGATGCTGTGGGCGTGTTTTGGTGCTGCTATTCCATGGATTGGCCAGATTCAGAAGATGCAAACGACTTGGACCTATCACTTTGGACACAAGGGACAGTATCTGCCTCTCCAGCACATATATATTGCTGGCTGTTCCCCTGAGAGCTCACTTGCCTGCACTACATGCTCCAGGACGACATCTGCCACTGCACTGCTGCTGTCTCTGCCCCTCTGGACCCTGCAATGGCACGTACTGTGGAGAGAGCCCCAGCCTTCAGCCTTGAGGAGAACCAGGCCCTGCTGGACAGCCTCATTTCCACAGTACAGCAAGCTGTATGGGACACCAGGGGAGCAGGTGAGTGTTCTGTGCACTGCCTTTCTGAATGTGTATATTGTCTGACTAGCAAGGCTGAAAGTCTGCACGCCACTGGCTAGCAGGCTCACTTGAGTAGTTGTCACCCCCATAGTGTGTAGTGACATGCACTGGACAGGTATGGTGCAGTGACAGTGCATTTGAACAAGGTTTTACTTCCCATGCAATGATACCATGTAGTGACGTCTGGCAAA
Source organism: Calotriton arnoldi (assembly GCA_963921515.1). Classification (NCBI taxonomy): domain Eukaryota; kingdom Metazoa; phylum Chordata; class Amphibia; order Caudata; family Salamandridae; genus Calotriton; species Calotriton arnoldi. The sequence goes on along the minus strand of CAWUFW010000868.1, from coordinate 3,216 downwards.
CTGTCCATGGGCAGCTTTGCACTGCCTGTGTACATCATGTGCCCCTGTGATTGAGACATGTATATACAACTGTGTCATGCACGGATATGTTGCATGTGTAGTAATGGCCTTTTCACTTTGTCATCCTGACAGGTTAATGCCCATCGGAAGCAGGAGATCTGGAAGGACATCGTCCGGGCTGTCCGGTCCGTGGGGGTCTACAAGCGCCGGATCCGCAACTGCCAGAAGAGGTGGCAGGACCTTCAGGGCTGGACCCGGAGGATTGCACGGGTCCAGCTGAAGCTGTCGCCTCCTCGCAGGAGGGGCGGAACACGGACCCTGACCCCCACATGCTCCAGATCCTGGCGGTGGTGTTTCCAGACCTGGATGGGCAGCTGAAGGCCAGACAGCAGCAAGGAGGGGGTGAGTCAAAGACTGCACTGTGAACTCTGTATTACATGCTGTGTGCCCTCCTCTGGCCTGGTTCAACTGCCACAGTGCAGCAGTCATGTTGTCCAGGAGCCATGTCCCTCTATTGTGCACTGCCCACTGCTCATCTGATACCCAGGTGTGGCCCTTACATTCAGGGAATTGTGTCACTTGGGACTGTGTCCTTGCAGTTTGCTTCACTAAAGGTGGGGGACAGCATCTGTTTCCCTAACTCTGTTGTGGGCATCATGGGTGGGTCCATTGTTCACACTACGCCTGTGTTCGGACATGTAATCTGCGTGTTGCTTTGATATGCGGTCCACTTGCTGTGCTGAGCCACCACATGTGCCTGGGGTATGTGGCACACGCCCATGCAGCGGGTGGGAACAATGTTTGGGCCCCAGGAGTGTGCAGATTACGTGTGTCACACATACATAGCCAGCTATCCACTGTCCAGGGCTCATCCCTCATTCATGTGGAGCAGGACAGTCATGCCTACTCCAGGCCATGCAATGCACTCTGTACTCCCACTCCCGTGTATCAGCTGACACATTGTGCGCAGTGATTTGACCCCTCAGGTGTCTGCCTCTGTGTCAGTGTGCTGTGGATTACTTGCCAGGACTGCTGGGGTGTTTCTTGGTAGGGGCTCAGCATGCCCCTGGAGATGTGACCATAGGAGACGATACTTGTGTGTCACATAGGTGTTTGATCAGCTGCCCGTGCAGACTGGGGTATGCGAATGTGAAGTTCAGGCAGCTGTTCCCCATTCACAGCAGATTGTGAGGGGCTCAGGTTCAGAGGGTAGTGTCACAGGTCTCCCATATGTCCAATAGGTATGACCTGGACAGATGAGGGTTAAGATGATGTGTTGTGTGGGGGATGTACATGTGCACTTGTGCAGCTCCAGGACTTGCATTCCCCATGACCTACTATTGTGACACAGTGCATAGTGTTGTTGTCTGGCTGCCAAGTCATACATCACTGAGACAGTGATGTATGACTTAGCAGTCATGCCTCTGCCATGGCATGTGTCAACTTATTGGTGGTCCTGCAGGGGAGTGACATGTGCTACATGCACACCATTGTGGCGATGGCTATCAGGACATGGGTGCATCATGGTGTCTGTCGCTGGTATGCATCACATGCATTTCCTATTTGACTCTGGGCATCCCTTTCATCCGGAAACCTGTACTGACTCAGTGGCAAGAGCTGTGATGTGTGCATGTCCACATGCCACACCGTGTCCTCTGCACTGTCCAACTACTGTGTACTTGGTGCATGTGTCCACACTGGGGTGTTGCAATCCAACAGACACCAGACAGATGGGTGCAAGGCCATGTGGGATGTGAGTGCCATGCTTGGCATCAGACTGACAATTGGCTTCTCCTGTTCAGTTAGGGCACTTTTAGCAATGTACAACTAATGATGCCAGGGCTTGCTCTGTAATGTGCTGTGCTCACAGTGGTGTGTGCGTTTGGTGCAGGTGACTGATGTCTGTCTGTTTCCCCATTGTTTGCAGATACATCCACGGCCACGGAAGGGGACAGCTCCACGGACCAGGAGGAGCCAGAGAGCCAGACTGGGTCAGCAGCCGAGGAGTGGTCGGAGGGACCCAGTGGCACGGAGGGCGAGGGGAGCCACACCGAGGAGTCCTCAGCACCATCCACCTCAGCTGAGGACCAGAGCAACTCGGAGGATGACTCCCTTATGGAGGCGGGTGTCAGCAGCCACCACACCCCAGCTAGTGTTGCTGTCCCCGCCACCACCAGCACCACCACCGCCCTCCCATCGGCTCCCATTCCCCAGGTCCGTGGAGGCTCCCATGTTCGGGAGCGTGTCTCCTTTGGGCCAGGCACCGCACCCCCTGCCCCTGTGTCCCCTGCTGCCCTGAGTGAGGAGTCTGTGTACCTCCTTCGCCAGCTCCATGTAGGGCAGACAGCCATGCTGAGTGTCCTCCATGCGCACACCGCTCTGTTGACTCAGCTGGTGTCGTTCATGGAGGGCATCTCATCGGGCATGTCTGACCTACAGAGGGGCAATAGGTCCATGGACTCCTCCCTGACGGCAGCAGTGTCCCTCCTCAGACAGTCCCTCACCCCTCCTGCCTCTGCTCCATCCACACTCCCCAGCACCTTACCCGTCCCAAGCACACACACACCGGCACAGGCACACACCAGCACACACACGTCCAGCACACAGACACACACGCCACAAACAAAACGCACACGCACGCACAGTCAGGGGACTGAAACCAGACTCACAGGGGATGGGGCCCTGGTACACACACACGCATCCACGGGCACTGCGCAGTCCTCAGTTGCCTCTCCCTCCAAAACACCCTCCCTTGCCTCACCTGCAACCCCAAAGACCCAGCGCCTCTTCCTCAGTGACCTCGGCCTCTTCCCCTCCGATCCAGCTGCTCCAGCATCCAGGGGGAAGAGGAAGCCCCCACACGGAGCAGAGTGCCCCTCGCCCCCGGACACCCTCCCCCAGGCGCAGACAGACTGAGGCCCCCACCCGCAAGTCCCCCGGAGTGGTAAGAGCAAGACCCCGCCGCCGCCCTGCAGCTCAAGCACCAGGTCTCCTTCCTCCATCCCTCAGGCCCCCACTCCACAGGTGCCCCCACCACACCCTGCCCCAGGTTCCCCCACCCACAGATATACCATCCCCAAGAGGATCCGGCCTTCTCCCCCTGCCACTTGCTCTCCCGGCACCACACCCCCGCTGCGCTTGTCTGTGCCACTGATGTGGTGAGGGTGTCCTCCCCTCTGTCCAGCCCACCTTGCCTGTTCCCCATTCTCCTCCCCT